>OX366512.1:15092143-16519143 GCA_947256265.1 Acronicta leporina
GATAGGTACCTTATCTCTTAATATAAAAGCAAATAAATACGGAATAAAATTATAGTACTCTACGCCCCTATTAGATGAAGGAAGATGTTTTGTAATACCAAATAATATTTATTAGGCATTGCTTTCAACCCGTATTAAAATAATTATCTCCATAAAAGTCGCAATCAAAATTATATTCCGTATATTCAAACTCTAGAGAGAGTAGAGATTTTAATAAAATTCGAAAACAAATACAATATGCAATTAAGCTGTCATTTACAAAGTAGCATCTATCAATGGGCCTCATAATCACGTTCAGCTCTAGTGGCACGGAATATGAAATAAATGGAATGCCTAACATAGGTAACTGATCTTGAAATTGTTAAATGACTTTATACTAAGGACTTCTTTATGTTAATTCGGATGTTATAGAAGTTCAGTGTGTCTTCTTCTCATGTCTAAGATCGAAAAATTTCATTAATTATTATGTAGATATTAGGTAAGCACGCGAGATTTATGGGTATGCATATGGGGCCCGCTAGGTACAATATAAATTAATAGCAAGGTTGCGAAAATAAGACACATCGACATTCTAATAAATTATAATTAACCTTATAAAAAAAATAATGCAATAAATTATTATGTAACTTTTGCATGCCTAGACTATAGGTGAGATGTTTATGTACCTTGCAAAGTGTAACAACACATTTGAAAAACCATTTCTCTATTTAACATTTCACCATTTCTTCTCTCTCTCTCTATCTCTCTCCATTTAGCGAATAAATGATTCTTCTTCTTATTCTATTCGAGCTTCTTCTTATTCTAGTTAGTAGCCCGCTGCCTTCGGCTCGTCTGGGCGATCTGTGTATTCGAGGAACTAAATTCGCTAAAATCTTATACTGGACATATATGGCACGTTGTGTAGTCGCGAGTCAAAGTCAAAAGTAGTACTTAATTTGAGTGTCTAGTGTTCATTATGCCAAATTAAAGAAACCATTACATACTTACGACCACAAGTGATCTTGATAAATCGAGACCTGGTCGCCGGCGTCCCATCGAAATACGCCAAACATAATCTCTCCATTCGCATAATACTCTTAGTTTTATACCAGATGCAACCCAATGCAATATAAAAGCCATCAATAATAGGGCTAATGATTCAAACTCGCATGCCAATGTCAATCGCATTGATTAATTTTATTTACTTTGAGTTTGCCTTAATTAATTTTGTTCAATTTAAGTATTCCTGATTGTTTCTCCATTTGTATTAGATCTTTTTAAATTGAAAAACTGTTCTTAAGTATTTAGTTCTGTATTTATACTGAATTAAAATTTATCCTCTAAGCTGCTGTCCTGCTGTGACCTTTAATCAATTTTTTTATATACTTAATAAAACTTTTCTTTAATCGACGCTTAGCATCGAACATGTTCCGCTTGTTTCTATTTAAACAGGGTGGAATAATTTTCTACTAGCTTCTGCCCCTGCCTCAATAGCCAAGTGGTCCTGACCGCGACTGCTACGCTAGAGGTCCTGGGTTCGATTCCCAGGTCGAGCAAAGTGTTATTGGTTTTTTCTATGAAATTCCCAGTAGCAGCTCGGAGTTAGGAATTTGTGCCCGGTTAATGGCAATAGGCTCGCCCCTATTACATGGGACCTAAACATACCGGCGAACTGTGGGTGTACATTAGTACGCCTCTGCCTAACCCTTCGGGGAATACAGGCGTGATGGTATGTTATGTTATGTTTTCTGCCCGCGACTTCGTCTGCGTGGACTTCAGTTTAGAAAAGGTAGTTTTTATGTTATTCCAGATCCAGACTATAATTTATCTCTGTGCCAACTTTTATCCAGATCCGTTAGGCCATTTTGGCGTGAAAGAGTAACAAACATCCATACATCCTCACAAACTGTCACGTTTATAATATTAGTAGGAAGTAGGATCCTTTTATATATAACAGCCTTGGATATCGAATACATGTTTATATTCACACGTGTCAAGTGCAACTGTGCGATACAAACAGAGTAGCGTCGTGGTCGCGCCGTGTGTTGCTAACTTTAATTAGCCACTGTTGCAGAAACAGACAGGTTAAAGAGAAGACTCCTGGGATTTAATATTGAATTGAGATAATAATATAGAGTAAAATTAAGTAACCAACACGCCTAATCCTTCGGGGAATACACCTCATATCTTAAGGAGTGAGCCTATTGCAACTATACGGGCACACATTCAAATTTCGAGACGCTACTAAGAATTTAATAAAAAAATCGGATCATACATGCAATCACGCCTTTCTCCTACAGCGGTACGCAGAAACTATAGACCGCCCCTTGATACAATTCTTGCATATACCTACCTATTCTTTTGCTTCTCACACATTCATACATCTTCTCATAATACGAGTTGCGAGTTCTACGCACCTGACCTTTTTATTGGACCTCGCAATTAAGAATTAAAGATCAACGTATACAATGTCCTTCTTGGTGGACCTCTTCCGACGCTGCCGGTGACATTCGTCTAATACGTTAACCCCGACCCGAGCTTTAAATTCGTCCCTAAAAATTTAAGCCAGATCCAGCTGTCCCTCCAGCAACGCAAGTCGAGGTCCTAGTCCCGTTTGGGGTCCCTTAGCTGCTATTGCTTAGTGGCTTCTGGCTGTAGGCATTTGATGCCTCGCCACTAAGTCCGGTTACGCTGTAAAGATTCCCTGAATCAACTGCCTACAGCTATTAAAAAAAAACATAATAAATACCTATGTCGAATTGTAATCTTGCCCTTAACGCTCATAGGGAGTGTCGAACGCGGTGACGTTGGGGAACTTTCATTATTTGCATGCCGCTTACCGTCTGCTGAGTTTCAAATCCATTGTACCTACCCATATAAAAATACGCACCTTATAATTCAATTTAAATGAATACCAAAATGTCTTATGAACAACTGCCTCAGTAGCCTAGTAACTGTCTCATTCGCCTAGTGATCCTGAGCGCGACTGCTACGCTAGAGGTCTTGGGTTCGATTCCCAGGTAAAGTAATGTGCTCGCCTCCTATTACATGAGACCTCATACCGGCGAACTGTGTGTATACATCCCCTCTACATAGCCCTTCGGGGAATACAGGCGTAATGGTATGTAATGTTATGTAGGATAGTTAAAGGTAGTAAAAGATAATGTTTTATACTAAAATTAATAATGTTATTACCTATTGTTACTAGCTTCTGCCCGCGGCTTCGCTCACTTGAAGCTCAAAACCAACAATGATGATCTCTTCCTTGTGTGGGTCTCTATGCATTAGAGAAGTCAAGCCTGTATCTCAAGTTTCGATTAATTATTTATGATAAAAAGTATACCAGTTTTTAAGTTAGAGCACATATTTTCTAATAAATATAACAAAATTAAAATCTATTCAGTAGTTTTGGCGCCAACCCGTAACTAATAGACAAACCGACAAGAATTTTAAAAATCACATTTTTGGGTTCGGAGACGTTTATTAACCCACTTGTTTTTTTTAATATCTTCAGTGTACAGACAGCTGTTTTACAATTTTATAATAGTATAGATAAGTCTATTGTGTGTATGTTTTTAAGATAGTTTATTCTGGGACATTTTTACACAGCACTATCTAGTCCCAAACTAAGCAGAGCTTGTACTATGGGTACTAGACAATGGATATATAATACTTATATACTTTTTTTTGTAAATACATACTTATAATACATAAGAAACACCCAGACGAACACAAACACTTATATTCATCACAGTCGGCAGTCCGGTACTCGAACCACTAAACCACAGAGGTCGTCGTTTATCCTACAATATCAAGGAACAGCAAGAAACAAGTTACTTATCGCATGCATTGTACATAGAAGCAGTTTATGTTATTAAAGCATAAACCAAATATTGCATCTGAATAACATGAACAAAGTTGAAACTGAAACTAGGTTTTATGCTAGAGTGTTAGAATGAGCACGACACAGTTTTGCGTTTAGTTGCTATGTTTATTGTCGGAACTCGAATAGAGGTTGTATATAGGTAGTTGAAAATTCAACGTTTTGTAGATAATAATTGTGTTAAACTAATAAAATTATTAGCTTGGTATGCAAAGTTGTTTAATAACTTTTTTATTGACGTGGGAGAGCCATGCTTCGGCACGAATGGGCTGGCTCGACCGGAGTGATACCACGGCCTCACAGAAAACCGGCGTGAACAACGCTTGCGTTGTGTTTCGCCGAGTGAATGAGGCTACCGGAGGCCCAAACCCTTTTAAAAGGCGGGCAACGCACTTTTGACTCCTCTGGTGTTGCGGGTGTCCATGGGCGGCGGTTATCGCTGACCATCAGGTGATCCGTCTACTCGTTTGCTCCCCCATCCCATAAAAAAAGCATTTAGTTGTCTCTGTTTTTCAGAAATAAGTAAAGCGGCTCGTTTATTATTTAAAAAAAAAGTTATTCGTAATATGGGTCGCACATAACTAGTAGGTATTCTTGTTAACCCCTCGTGCTAAGCTAAATGCTTGTGTTACGAGTAGGTTCACGTCGATAGTGCAATGGGTGGGTTTAGAACCGGAAACCACATGTTTGCAAGTCCGATGCTCTAGCCATTAGGCTACCGCCCCCGCCTACCACCCCGGTGTCGCTCGCGCTTGGCCGACCCTGTTAAGTTTCACTCCTTTTTTGAAGAACCCCTGTCCTTCATGCTCAGTATCAACGCTTGCAATAACTAGATCAATAAGGTAGGTAATTTCTTAATCATAAAAATAACATAACATAACATGCCTTTCCCCCAAGGGTTAGGCAGTGGTGTACTAAGGTACACCCACAGCTCGCCGGTATGTTTAGGTCCCATGTAATAGAGGGCGAGCCTATTTTATTTAACCGGGCACAAATTCCAAACTCCGAGCTGCTACTGGGAATTTCATAGAAAAACCCAATAACACTTTGCTCGACCTGGGAATCGAACCCAGGACCTCTAGCGTAGCAGTCACTTGGCTAATGAGGCAATTATGAAAATAAAAGCTGCGTATCATCCGGTAACAAATTTAAAACTAATTACTAAGAAATGCACTCTCTAATATTAAAGTGTTCGTTCCGGAGCGGCTATTAGTATCCATTACAATATTGTTCGTATATCAAGTGATTATTTTACCATTTGGAGGAATTTCTGTATTGGATAACTGTGACCCAGTTACGTATAAATGACTTTATTTTGTATTGGACGTCTTTTGTATCGCTTCCAATACTAATTTTACAGTTTAAGTGTTTATTAACGATGATTTTTTTAGCAAATTAGAAATAACTGTGCTTTTATCGGCTTCTATCGTTTTCCTAACTTCCTCATTAGCCTATTGGTTCTGAGCGCGACTGCTCCGGTAGAGGTCTTGCATTCGATTCCTAGGTCGAGCAAAGTGTTATAGGGTTTTCTATGAAATTCCCAGTGGCAGCTCGGAGTTTGGAAATTGTGCCAAGTTATTGGCAAAAGGCCCGCCCCCTATTACATGGGACCTAGACATACCAGCGAACTGTGTGTGTAGGTATATTAGCCCGCCTCTGCCTAACCCTTCGAAGAATACAGTTGCTATGATGGTAATATTAATATTTTATAATTATCTTTTACCCGAATTTACACCCCTGTCTTTTTTAAGATGAAGGCATCTTTCGTGTGTTTATTATAATAATTCTAGCTTCTGCCCGCGACTTTGTCTGCGTGGACTTAAGATAAAAAGTAGCCCATGTGTTATTCCACACTATAATCTATCTCTGTGCCAAATTTTATCCAGATCCATTCAGCCGTTCTGGCGAGAAAGAGTAACAAACATCCATCCATCCATCCTCACAAACTTTCGCATTTATGATTCTAGCTTCTGCCCGCGACTTCGTCTGCGTGGACTTCAGATAAAAAGTAGCCCATGTGTTATTCCAGACTATAATTTATCTCTGTGCCAAATTTCATCCAGATCCGTTCAGCCGTTCTGGCGTGAAAGAGTAACAAACTCCATCCATCCATCCATCCTCACAAACTTTCACATTTATAATATTAGTAGGAAGTAGGATTAGTAGGATAGGATATTAGTAGGATATTAGGATAATATATATGTGCTTGTTATGTACTTGCTTCAATATTGGATGTTCTTGTATGTGAAATTTGGGTGCGCAAAAGCCATGTTACTGGAGTAATTTCGAAGTAAGTTGTAGTACCTAGGTACCTACTACGGGATATCCACATTTTGCCATTATGTGTAGGTCCCATGTAATAGCGCGTGAGTATAGTGACTGGGCAAGCTTTCTTAAATAAATTGTTTGTGCCTAGCTGTGAAGATGTTGTAATCACGTGGGCCGGCTTGACCGGAGTAATACCACGGCCTCACAGAAAACCGGCATGAAACAACGCTTGCGTTGTGTTTCGCCGAGTGAGTGAGGTTACCGGAGGCCCAAACCATTTTAAAAGGCGGGCAATGCACTTGTGACTCCTCTGGTGTTGCGAGTGTCTATCGGCGGCGGTTATCGCTTACCATTAGGTGATCCGTAGGATCGTTAGCTCCCATATGCTAGCAAAAGCACAAGCAACAAGGCACCTATATACTCAAACAAACATAGTCACCAATCTATCTTATGACCGCAGATTGATTAAAGAGCGTCGTTATAATATGTGTTATAGCGATTATTTCTCCTGCAAGCCCTCGACTCTTATCAAACACAACAAAGTACCTATTACTTTAATTCAACTTGTTAACATTTTTATACTTCACCAAACAGTGTCGTAAAACCATTAAATTAATGCCACCATAAAGTAACGTGATGATGCAGGCAAACTGTTTATGGGATATTAGTTTTATTAACATAGTTGTGTTTCATTGTTAATGTTTATGGTGTTTTTATATAAAATAGGGGACTATTTTGACATAAATACTTTTTGCTGAATTTTATTTAACATTGAGGTAAGAGCTACAGACCAACCATTTCCAAGTCGAGTCCGTAAAAAGTAAGTAGTTACATTTCAATGTCTAATATTCGCGTACCTAAGTGTCAGAAATCAGTATTTCTTTTTGGAAGTCAGTTAAAATATGATGAATATAACGTAAAAGATAATAATATCCTTTTTTTATGTATAAAACAGCCGTCTATTCTGCGCCGGGCGAACGAGTGTCATGTCTGCGGACTCCTAATAATGTTCTCAGTTGTAATTTATTGGCTAGCGCCGCCATAGATCATGCTGGAGACACCGCACAGACTTGCCATTTATAATATCGGAGAGCCAACAGTATCAGTTTAGTAAGAAATGATTAATATTATTTTGCTTATTTTTAATACCAACTTTATTTAAGTATCTATTTATCCTTGATTCCAATTTATTGAGGTACTATTTCAACTTTTTTTTTAAATGTATAATAATAGATATAACAATAGGTATTTTTTGGCAAACGAGCGGACAGATCACCTGATGGTAAGCGATTACCGCCGCCTATAGACACCCGCAACACCAGAGGAGTCGCAAGTGCGTTGAAAAGGGTTTGGGCCTCCGGTATCCTCACTCGGCGGAACACATCGTAAATGTTGTTTCACCCCGGTTTCCTGTGAATCTGTCGTTAAGCCATAAATAATCAATCACAAAACAATAAGAAAAAGAAAACAAAAAAAAAACAAAATATTTCATCAAAATCTGAGAAATCTACATTCGTATTACCAATCCTCTAAGCCTGAACAAATCCCGATAAACTGTTTACCCCAAAAAAACTACCCCTTAAATCTGGTAAACTCCTCTGAACTGGGTAGCAACAGCTCTCGAGGGCTCTCGAATGACTCGTGTTGATCGTTGGGTGCGAACCGCTCTATATAAATACATTTAGGGCCGAAAGTGGTTTCGATATAAAATAGTTTTTGCTTTAATATTTTAGGTATGTATTTTTGATGATGAATCCGTACTATTAATTTTAATTCAAAAGTAGCTCTGTCTTCTGTTTACTCCGTTTTCAAGCCTAAACGGTTGAATCAATTTTGATGAGGAAAATTGATGATGAATAAAAATGGTTGAGGTAAGTTAATTGATCTTGGAAAAGGACATAGGTTACCGTTTGTTACAAAAAATCTTTAAAGTAAACAGCTAGAGTATATATTTTTTAATGCAGCGGTAAAAAAGATCGTTCAAAATAGTTAGGTGCGTAGCATAGTACTTACTTACTATCCGTCCACGTGTGTGATGGGATTGATGTACGTGGAAGGTGAAGGTATGCAACTTCAAAGGAAGTAGCGGTCTGTAGTTTGATTCATGTCATCGTCATGCTTACCTCTATGACATAATTCTAGTGTAATCTCTTCTTCTCTATACTATTATAAAATTTTAAAAAAGCTGTGTCTGTACATTGAAGATATTTAAAAAAAACACGTGGGTTATGGTATATAAACGTCTCCGAATCCGAAAATGTGCTTTTTAAAATTCTTGTCTGATTGTCTGTTTGTTATGGGTTGGAGCAAACACTATTGAAAAGATTTTAATTTTATTATGACTGTTAGAAAGTATGTACTCCAAATTAAAGACTGGTATACTTCTTAACTCAGATAATTAAACAGAACCTTAGATACAGCTTGGCCTCTCTAATGTATAGAGACCCATACAAAGAAGAGATCATCACTGTTTGTTATGAGCTTCAAGTGAGCGAAGCCGCGGGCATAGGCTAGTAAAATATATTTCTAATATTTCCTTAGCTGTACCTGTAGTATTTTTTGATCAAATCTGGAACACACCTTTTTGCTTATAAAAAATATCACATTATCCAAAGACACCCACACAAATATTGTAAACACCTTCGCAACAAAAAATCTATTTACAGAAATAAATATCATTTGAACATATATTTGTTGACTGAGATAAAGAATCGTACAAAAAATATTACAAGTTACCTATGGTTTCACTAGCGTAACGCGTCCCAAAAGGTAGACTTCCAATAATAAAATTGTAAAAACCATAATTATTCCGTGACGTCACCTTCAAGACGTAAGTTCAGAATGTGAAGGCAGATTTCGACATGGCAGGTGGGACTCGCGGTGGCTTAGTGGTCATAGCATCTGGTGTATCTAACCTGCCTGCGAGTCGAATTTTTCCTTCACTTAAATTAACCATAATTATATCAAATTTTAGTTTATTGAAGTCTGAACCAGCCAACGGAGTGCCCTGTTAGGTAATCAACGCTGCAGCTATTTCATACTTGCTAGAGCATAGTGTACTAGTATTCTTTTATCTGTGGTGTTGACATAAGGCCCTTTTCTGACGTCACACATTATGATGTACTAACACTGCAATCAGGTATTAGTATTATTTATTTTTATATTTATTAGTTTTGTCTTATGTTGTGGCTCAGAATAAATTTTCATGCTTTCAAAAATTTACGGAACTACCTATGTGGTTCTGGAAAATTCCGGGTTGTGTTGGATTCGAAATTTAGACCTATGACTTGACTATACATAGGATAAGTTTCCCTACCTACATAACAAAAATGAGTCTGGTTATTTAAAATAAATATTTTTTTATTACATTTCCATAGGTAATTAAAATAACATAACATACCATCACGCCTGTACTCCCTGAAGGGTGAGGCAGAGGTGTACTAATGTACACCCATAGTTCGCCATTATGTTTAGGTCCCATGTAATAGTGGACAAGCCTATTGCCATTTACCGGGCACAAATTCCAAACTCCGAGCTGCTACTGGGAATTTCATATAAAAACCCAATAACACTTTGCTCGACCTGTGAATCGAACCCGAGACCTCTAGCGTAGCAGTCGCACTCAGGACCACTAGGCTAATGAGGCAGTAATTAAAATACACTTAGTTTAAGTAACATTTTCCCAAGTAACAGTACCAAGTTATCTTATGTTATTTTCACGACATAAACAGAGCTCCAAGATGTTTCCCCTTCAACGCCCTATTACGTGATTAATCGTATGACGTATTCATCATCTGAAAAACACCATGTTCTCACTACACCGAAACAACGCTGTCTTCGGCAATTTCGTTCAGAAACTCCGCAAAAACAAAACAGCCAGCCAACTTTCATCTTCATATTTTCCTAACAAAATCTTCGTGGATGATCAGTAACCAATATCACTTGACCTTATACCTTCTCAATACTTCACCTTGAGTCGTTCTCATAACGATGTTTAAAATATTCAAGGAGGTCTAGTTAGGTTGGCTGGGCCCGGCTAAGTGAAATCGAATATTTTTTTAAGATGAAAATATGTTTGCTGCGGAATTGTTGCTGTTTTTCTTTTAAATATAAATCTATGAGCTGTCGTAGGTTGTAATATTTAGTAGGGGATTAGCTAAGCTTTAACTTGTAATGTATTTTTCAGGATATTACAGCAGCATGCCCCTCAAGCATGTAGTATTTTATCATATATTGGTACTGTTCATACACGAAATAACTGTAACATAGACAAATAGATTTAGTTTTTCGTGAACTGAATTAATATTCGATTATTTTTCAAATTACGTTACTCTAAACTAGGAGTTTCTTTTCTCTTAGACGTTTTTATAAACACATATCATTAAAACACTTATCACAAGCTGGAACAAATATAGAAATTAATAATTACATTAGCAAACGGAAAATTCAGTCTCTGGCAGGATTGAGCCTGCGTCCCTCCAGTTAAGTAAGAGCAATGGAAAAGTATTTGGCATGATTTACTTAATGCCAAATATATAAAAAAACTAGCTGTCACCAGAGACTTCGTCCGCGTGGTATTAAAAAAAGTAACCTAAGTTACTCCTTGTTACATAAGCTATCTGCCAGTGAAAGTTCCGTCAAAATCGGATCAGCCATTTCAGAGATTAGCTGGAACAAAGAGACACGTAGACAAAATTTTTAAATAATGTTGTTTTGGTATATGTGTCGTGTATACATCCAAATGCACTTATTAAAAAGCGGTTATTTTAATATTACAAACAGACACTCCAACTTTTTTATTTGTATAAATCACCAGCAAATTGGTTCCTTAATGCATACCTATAGGCAATTAAGTACTACTTAGAACGAGAAACTCAAAATGATCACCAATATTTTGAATTGTGTCAATCACTACATAGTATAAAACAAAGTCGCTTCCCGCTGTCTGTCCCTATGTATGCTTAGATCTTTAAAACTATGCAACTGATTTTGATGCGGTTTTTTTAATAGATAGAGTGATTTAAGAGGAAGGTTTTAAACTATATAACATAACCCTACGACTCTTAGGAGCGGGGCCGCGCGGGTGAAACCGCGGGCGGGTCGGTAGTATTGAACAATTTAATGCATGTACGAAACAAACTCGCGAGTGAGGCCTATCGCTCAGATTCACCAATAGTGCGTGAAAAAAATGTCGTTAATTATCTCTTGTTTATCAAGTAATTAAAGTGGGTACGTATAATATACTAACGTAAAATATGTTAGCCTTTATAATTACGAGCGTATCATGAAGCTCGCTAATAGCCGGTAAAACTCGTGACAACTAATAAACTAACTTCATTAAATAACGCACTGAAACTTGTCCAGTGAGAATGTTATGATTTTGTGGAGTATAAAATAAGTAGTGTATGGACCTGGTATACTGAATTATATAGGTATTTACTACCTTTACCCGCAGCTTCGCTCACCTGAAGCTATGTTAGGATTAGAAATAGATTCCAAAGATAATTTTATCAAAATCCAACAGTGAAGATCTCATCTTTCTATGGGCCTCTATACATCAGAGAGGTCAAGCTGCATCTTGAGATAAGAAATTAACCAGTTTTTAAGTTGGAGCATATACTTTCTAACAGTGATAACAAAATTAAGGAAACCTTTCGAAATCATATGCGTATTAATAGTTAATTACCACACGCTTAAGCAGTTAAGGAAGAAGTTGCAAGATAACCTTCACGCCTGTGAGATTTCTGCGTGTGAAGTTTCCTAATATGTACCTACTAAGCTAACGTGGTGGACTATACAGGGTGGAAATTTTTAGCGGGGTAGTAAGGCGAAGTACCTTAACTGTTGCAGCTACACGAAAATAGTCTTATGAGACTCAGGTTGGTGAGGAACATATAGGTTATTTACTTAATTATTGTGTTTTAATGTAGGTTTGTTATATGATCATGAAAACAGGTTTCGTTCATGAGTATTCTTCTAAAAAGAGACACTATTATATAGTGTGTGCGATTCCCATTATTTAAATAAAACGTTGAGAAATACTCGTATTACCTTCCCTTTAGTGCAGCAATGTTCACATTCACACGGCCGAGACAACACAGCTAACAACATTCAACTTTTACACCACAACTTGCATTGAAACACTAATCGATTCACATATTAGTGTAGTCTACAATCGATCCCTATAATTTTCATACACCGAATGCCGCCTCCATAACGGCATAATGAGTGCGAAGCCACGTCACTAGAGCGAGGAGAGAGAAGCTATGTTGTGTGGGAGCAACGTCACCTGAAGTTATAAACTTTCTCGAAGCGAATATGAACCAACTTCCACTAGGAAATTGAATTTTATTAATACATTGAATATTTTAGTCGATTTTTAAATGATAGTTGGGAAGTGTGTATTAGTTTTCTTTAATTAAATATCTTTGGTTTTAGTGTTAGTGTGATACGGATAGGTACCAATAAAAACTATCAAGCTACTTAATACCTCAATGTTGATATTGTTTCAGGAAAGAAAAATAGATAGATAGATAGATAGAGTATTCTTTATTGTACACAAAACAAAAGTCAGAAAAGTCAGAAAAATACTACTACGCAAATAAATAACTGCAACGTTGGATCCTTTAGAGCCTGTCTGTGAGCATAGTTATTTTAATTTACATTTCAAGAACATGTACTCGTATGTGTAGCATAAAATTTCTGTAGTCAGTCAATAATATCAAGATACCGTTATAAAATGTAAAAAAGTATAGATAGGTACGCTTTATGAGAATGCTTTTAAAGAAACTATTCACCTAGTTTACAAAATACAATTCGTTCTAAATTATCATACCGAGGCGTCAATGAATTCTTTGTAACGTACCCAGAAGACTGATCTTCGGCATCGGCGTCTGTACAAATAGAATATACTTTTTCAGTGTAGGTAATATTTGCCCATTTCCATCTGCAGTGCAAAATCCACACTATAAAACCGTTGGAAGCTACCAATAAAATACATTTTAAAATCCTTGCGTTACGAAGCCGAGTACTAGAGAGGAAATAGCTGAGTTGCCAAGGAGGAATTGCTAATTAGCAGGAAATGAACGTTCAACCAACGCGGAAACATAAAATTGTGGTAGAAAATGCATAGAATGTTGAAGCAGCTGAAATATTACAAGAAGTAGATATTCTTTTTACTTCTTGAGCAGTCATAGCCATTGTTTGTGGTGCGGAAAATCGGGAGGTCATAGGATATATCGGAGTTGTACCGGCTAAAAACGTACATGCTTTCTCTTGCCTTTTAATCTCGGCCATGGGATTCGCGATATTTGCCACGACTGTTACAGAATGAAGTCCAGCCTTCGCACGACTTTGAAGAGAAGCTGTGATAGCCGGCGATCTACGGACTGCTAAGTCCATGATCAAGATATAAGGGTTCAGTTCGAATCTAAGGACTTCTTGCGTTTAAAAATTATGTGCGTAATAATAATTACTTATTACTTTTTTAAACTGTGAATAATAGTATCATGATGAAACTTGCATAGAAGAGACTCGTAGGTAAATGAATTGATGATAATTATTTTAACCTCACTTACACTATGATATTTTAGTTCTACTATGTTCAAAATTATTAAAAGCATTCCGTGACTATCCTTGGTTCCCAAAGTTAAAATTTGAATTTGATAGGTGTAGATATTGTTACAGTTATGAGAATGAAATATAAGTACATGTAGAGTAGGTAACTGAAAATCATACAAAGGTACTTAGCTACTGTCACACGACAGGATGTATACAGTAAATAATAATAACTACCAATAAATGTGACGTCATTCCTCAAATGCCAGATAAGCATTTCCAGCACTGAGCACTGAAAATCCAATGCTGACACACTTCTATTGAAGCGAATAAAATTTATTTTCTATTTCAAAATGGCGCTGTCAGAGATAATTCTTTTGATAAACCAGTGATCGTGGCTTCTCGATGCAGAAAATTGTATTTCTGAATCCTTTCCTTACGTTTTTCGAGAGCTTATAAAGAAATAATATTCATTTATGCATCTTTAAGGCGATCGAGTGTCAGAGGTAAGGGATTGGCCTATATTATTCGCATTAATACATATATATTGACTGATAATGTTTGATAGGTTTTAGGGGATTTCAGAAACTCACTGAGCGCATTGACTAGGGTCCTGGACAGGGCTTTTATGGATTCTGGGAGTCTACCACTTTTGATGATCGTGGATCCTGTCCCGAGAGAGGCAAAGGATTGACACATTCGAGATGTGGTGTTTGAGACGATTGCTAAGACTATTTTGGATAGCGAAACGGACACAGCACCGAGTTAAAACTCGTTTGTCCACCAAATGCCAAAAACGTATTCTGTCATATTTCGGTCACACAGTGCGTTCTGTCTGGGAAAACTGATATTAGTTGGGAAAACCGAACGCACAAGATCGCGCGCAATCGTTCACCAACGAGATGGACCGATCAAGTAAAAGAGTCGTCGTCCTCCAAATTCTACATGGTCGTAAGTGACGCAACGGACAGAAACCGGTGGAGGCAGATCATCTACTCTAGATGTAACCCTGATACTGACCACGATCCTCGGACATTAGGGACTGACCTAAGAGAGAGAGAGGTTCTAACCTTCGCTTAGGTCTCGATCCACTAATCAGCTGCGCAGTCATTAATGATTATGAAGAGAAAAACAAATTTAATTTGGTAAATCAATCAATAAAAAAATATATCGCCCCTATTATGTGAGATCTAAACATACGGGTTGAACTGTAACGTAACTCTTCACGAAATACAAGCGTAATGGTATGATCAAAATAATGTACTTTAAAATTTCGTTGAAATAGCTTTCAGACCCTACCTACTTATTAAAGGCGTTTATTCGATTCTGAAATCAATTACTGTTTACGTAAATAACGCGTGTGTACCCTAATCCGAGTTTAAGCAGTTCTATTGTAGAATTTGGGTGCTTGTTGAAGTGAGGGGCCCATTGTAGCGGTCCCGGACAGAATGCAATTTCCTTGACAACGGCCTCAAGGCATGGGGCCCGAGAATTTGACCCGCCCAAGTGTTTGCTTACACGCTTTTTAAAGAAAATTTACTTATAGGAAATTGAAAGTTTACATAAGTATAGGTACCTATACACATTGTGAAAAGGTACTATCATCATTCAAATACAATTCTGGGGGACCAATTTACCCCAGAAAAGTAATAGGCAAGGTTTATTTTGGATCTAAATACTTGTTCAATCTTTTTCGTGGTTGACTATGGAAATTTTAGTTTAATCCATTTGTAATTTTTCCGGGATTTGACACTGTGTTGAAAGTCTTCTTCTTGCGAACCTTTTCTCAATTTATATTAGGGTCGGCTTTCAGTCTACCCAGATGCGGCTGAATGTCAGTATTTTACACGAAGCGACTGCCGTCAGACCTGCGCAACCCAATTTCTGGGTAATACCGATAGTCGGAGGATAGACTGGTTGTCAGGCTTTTTTGGGCTGCTGACTTACAATAGTATTGTCAAAGATGTTCGTTTGACAAGCGGGACCGACGGCACGTGCTCTCCAAGGCACGGAGGGGTCTCGATTTGTTGAGAATGGTCACCCATCCACACACTGACCGCGGCGAGGGCAGCTTAACCTTGCAGATCAGTTGGTCAGCTTAATTATTACCTAGCCACAAGAAGCTTAAGAAGATATTTTAAGATAATGTTTATGAAAATTACAAGGTTGGATAACAATTCAGTAAAAGTATGTCAAACAGCCTTCAAACAATAGTGTGTAAGTAACTGTTTCTATAGACCTATTAAAAGTGACACATACCACAAAAATTACTGTTGTCAAACCATTATGGTAAATTATAGGAAATTTTACAGAAACTTCGTTTGTGTAACACTTGAATATTTCATGTCACCAACGTTGGCTGACTTGTGAAAGTATTGCGACCATTGCTGCATAAATAATTGCATTGATAAAATATGGGTGAATAGGTGGAGCTATGGAAGTAGGTAATTGTTTGCTTGTTGGCCAGCCAATGTATGGTGGTATTGTGTAACAATTTTGTAATCGAACGTGGCCTAATTTCAGTTTGTACCAACTTTATTTTTGATATTCATTGTTTAGTTGTGTTTCAGTTTTGAGTCTACTTTTCTTGATGAAAATGTAATTAAAATATAATCTAATATAGAGCACGTAATTAAAGTAAATCTTTCGGGTCTCACATACTATTACTAACAGCAGTCTAAATGACGGAGCGTTTGTCTGAAACCAGTCGTTTGGAACTTCAGACAGTTCCAAACGACTGGTTTAGTGAACTTCCCATTTCGATTTGACGCGTGCTTTTAAAGTCACCCTGTATCGGGTATTATAAAAAAAATTAGCACGTTTTTGTACGTTTGTTACGCGATTATTCGGCCAATTATAAAACGATTTGGAAAATTATTTTTTGTTTTAATTATATATTAATTCATCCCGAGGTGATTCCATTCAAATGGTGAACATCTGATCACAAGTTAAAAAAATACAATAACACGTATCGGCCGAGTAAATCACAACATCATCGAGGTACGGCAGATTCTACTCGCCGCTCAAAATGTTGAAATAAAATTATTGATATGTAGTAAATATTTCTTTCCTAGATAAATTACACCATGATAGGTACGGCAAGCAAGACATTTTAAATAATTCACTAAATACCAGAGCTAAAATTTAAAAATAAAACTAAGTTCAACGCAACGGCGTCATAGTAGCGACTCCACCTATAAAATTGATATTATAACGAAAGACTACTGAGCTGATATAAAATTGTCATTTCATTCATTGTCAATTCAAGTCATTCTTATACATAATTTATACGAAAAAATGGGTCACTGTAATAGATGACGCAGCTATAATGAAAGCAATCAAGAATAATGATTTAATTACTTAATAGCTTTTTAAACACTTTCGATCAAACGTAATTATTATAGATGGTCCTCTGTAAGTTTTGGATGTATCAGTATGATTTGTGTTGTTTTTAAATATAAGTACGTTATTTCTTTTTCAACGTGTTTTTATTTCAATTATAATGTTTTGTAGATAGATGATGAGTGTAATAATGTAAAAGTAGGTAAAAGAAAAAAAAACATAATTCATGCTAATAAGTACCTATAATATGATAAATTGTTTCAATATTATTGATAGAGATAGATTAGATCCTATAGGATATTAATGAAATCGTGTAAATTACAATATTTTTATTTCGTATCAGAATAAATTCTATTTTCAAGAAAATATTGGTCAACATTTTATTCACAAAACTTTGTCAGAAAACCATTTTTCCAAAATTGATTGATCAGTGACTTATGGAGAACTGTCAAACTGGAACGAAGAGCCAAAAATATTGATTTGTCAGTGCCGAGGGGTCGATGTCCGATGATTACCTTCATTGACGGATGGCTAGGTGTCGACGAATGAACCAAATAACCGTACCGACACGCAAATTGGGCGGGGGTTAGGTTATGTTGATACACTTGCGGCCATATGTGGTTGCAGGGTACAAATATTTAAATTGCAGTTGGGAATGAAGAATTGACGTTGAATATTGACAGTTATAGTTGTTTAATATTTAGGTACATACTCGTACTTGTTATAAAAATATATATTAATAGGTTAAATAATTAAGGAGTAATGCGTAAATTGTACCATTTAAAAAAGCTACTCCATTTAAAGTAAGGCAACATTCTAGAGATTATATTTTTTCTTTGACATTATATGGGACCTAACACTTACCGGCGAACTGTGGGTGTACCTAACCTTACCTCACCCTTCAGGTAATGCAGGCGTGATGGTATGTATTGACATTATTACGTTACTATTTTATTAATTAAATCTTAGATATCACTACGTAGAAGGTACATAAAGCAGTGGCATTATAAATGAAAATTATGACGTAAGTTTTAAAATAACCACTACTAGTTATCGATAAGCATTTACACTATATAATTGGGCGCGTATGTTTGTTAAAATAAATCATAACCCTTCCTATTCTCGGGATGAACAAAAATAGCACGACGATTAAACACAATTAAACTCTGTGAATGCCGTGCGTGTGCAAGCGCGATAGGGTTGTGACGTCATGTGTGAGTGATTGTACCGGGGAGCCGATGGACGGGTTAAATAGATTTTCAGTAAAAATCCTGAAGATGTTTTTTTACGCTTATTTGGGTTCGTTTTTTTAAGTGGAAATACTTAGCATGACGATTCATAAATTGTTGGTATTTGATTGGAACTATATTAGCGGAATGACTAAGGGACCGGCAAGTGCGCTTCGTATCGCCCCGGTTCAATTCTCGGACATCAGTCTCTATATTGTGATACGGTGACAATCTAGTCTGAAACCTATCTGAAAACCAGTTTAGAATAGAATAGAATATCCTATATTGGTCACCAAAAACAAATGTCATAATGTTTACCTACCGGTATTACTCAGAAATTGGGCAGCGAAGGTCTGAAGTTGCATACCATCATAATATAATATGATCCTGTTTCCCTAAAACTTAAGGCATAGTTGCTGATGTTACATACACCCACAGATCCTTAATTCCGAGCTGCTACTGAGAATTTCATAGAAAAAGCCTAATGGTTAGGGCGTCGGACTTGCGATCATGTGGTTGCCGCTTTGAAACCCACCCATTGCACTCGTAACACAAGCATTAAGCTTAGCACGAGGGGTTAGAATACTAGTAAAGTGCGACCCACATTGCTAAAATACAAAGAATCTATGAAAAAACAAATCAATTTTCTCGACCTGGGAATCAAACCCAGGAATCGAAAAAGTCTAGCGTCGCCCCACACTAAGATTTCCACCTGTATCGTAGGCGCATTTCCAAACGCAAATTCTCACTTACACATAAATACATTGCTGTTGTATTGTTTAACCCTGTAGATGGTCCCTGTTTCGTTAATGCACAAATGCTATCGTCAGCATAATTAAGAACGATGTGCTAGAGCAATTATTCATCCTTTATCCTGCAGAGAAAAACTTAAAACGAGTTGCAAGTATAAAATAATTAACGAATCAATCATATTCTTGGTTCTGAATCATTCGATAGGAACTTTTTATATAACAAGCGGATTTATTCGAGAACGCATCGCTAACGAGCTTTGGCCTCAGGCGAAATTAATTAATATATTAATAAAAAACGATTGACTCGGATTGTTTCATTAAAATAATAACAAACGGTTTTCCGTGCTGAGGAAATTATTCGAAAATGTTGCCCGTATTTAAATTATTCACTCTATTTTATTGAAGTTACTTTGAATAATAATAATGTTGACTTTGTATACGTTTTACTCGATATTAACGTAACGTCTTTTTTAGTTATTAAAATAAATTATGTAATGGAAATTATTTCATCGGGAGGACCTATTATGTATTACTATTTGTATACAGCGGATACTCATATACACGTTGCTCGCAGATACCCTGATAGCCTGGAAAAGCTGATGGTTATTGGTCAGGTCGAGGGGAAGAGACCACACGTTCGCTCACCTGCCCCTTGGTCAGACCTAGTAAAGACGCTCACTGGCCTGCCAATAACGAAAACAGACACGTGGAGGTACATAGATCATCGAGCGACCAAAGCATCTGACTAGACACGACCTTCAGTAATGAAGACAGCGACTAAGAAGCAGATAGAAAATTATGTGAAATGAATGAAAATAAAGGGACATTTTTCTTGATAAACGACAGCATACCCGGCGTTCAATTTGTCGCACGCTTATTGATAATTGGGTCACATAAGAATCAAGTAACACGCATAGTCTTTTATTAATGCTAAGATGATATTTTAGTTTTACCGAGATACACACATTTCATCCCGTCGGAGTAACTGCTACTACCCGATTGAATTAAAAAATGGAAAACAGAATTTGCATGAAATTCACTCCTGAGAAAATTATAGGGGACAGTACTCGCAGTCTCCGAAATATATAATTGAGCGTGCATTGTGTGTGTTAAAGTCAGGCCGTACCATCATATCATACAGTACTAGCCCGATAGAACAAACGTTTGTCAACAGAATAAATGATTACATCCACGTCTGAAAAATTGAGACACCGTCAAATATCATTACTCCAAGCGTCAACAGCGTCAAAGCCAACACGACTCACTTCAAAAAAAAATTAAGCACACGCAATCGAACTAAGTGCGTCCGCAAATATTACCCAACACATACTTTTCGATATCAAACATCGTCTAGACTATAACCACTTTACCAAGAACCCTGAACTTACAAGTATTCTCCCCTTAAACGTGTATAAACTTACAAGCATAGAGGGGTGTGGGAGGTCAGTCTAGGCTGGAGTTTACAAAGGATAAGGGTGCATCCAGATTAACAGGGAGATCGACAAAGAAATGCAATTAAATGTAAAATAGGGGATGTTTCACACGATTGTTGACACGGCGTGACGAATGGGGCGGATAGGTGTCAGTCCATTTCTTTTTAAGTGATTTTTCAGATTTGTTTGCAGCCATTTTGAAGAGGAGTTTATAGTGTTTTGCAATTGAAATTACTTCTTTAAGTGTTTTCGTCGAGAGGTTTGTTTACGTCTCAAAGTTGTTTGCGAAAGTTGATTGAGTTTTTTTTGTGTGGCGTTTATTATTACCTACATTTGATCAAAGTAAAATATAGTATTCATTATTATTGTTTCTCTCCACTAAGATAACGGAAAAATCGAGTCATACACAATCACACAAGAAATAGATATTGAACCCCACCCACAGAAGCTGAATATTACGAATAAATCCAAAAATGATTTACTACCTTTTGACATTTTGGGGAAATTTGGATAAAATTGATTTATTTTTAGTAAATTCATCTTCGCCTTTTTCTAATAAGATTGGAGTCGCAAATCAGTCTAATAAAATGGCTACCTATAAGTATTTAACACGCTGTCAATCGTCGTATTCGCTACAATATTTTTAGAAGTGGCAACATCTCTATATATTTTTGTCAAGCTTTATTTACGCTAGCTTTATTTACTTTAGACACTAGTTCGTGTAGATATACCCTTACACTATCATATTCTGGACGTAGATAAATAACATCCCTGTCCACTAGATATCGTATCGCAAACGATTACCTATTCATAAAACGGAAAGTTGAAACTCTGGGGAATCCAGTTAGCGGACCGACTGAGCCAAGGAGATTTATGCATTTTAAATTACTGTTACAGTCTTTTTAGTAGTGACGATACGGACACGATACGGTAATATAAATTATAATCGACATAATTAAGTATAAGCAATCGATATAATTATTTAGGTTAACTAAAAGCTTATTTAAGCAAATTTTTTACGGATTTTATCGCGTTGTATTAATATTTAATAAAAAAAATAGTTTTTCAATGTCTAATATTCGCGCAAGTGTCAGAAACCAGTATAAAAGCTTTGACTTAGATATATAGTCAGACTAAAAGACAGGTGCGTTTGGTTATCAGTATTTTAAGTTGGCGATGATCAAAGGAGGTACCTGGAGTATCTGGCCGTAAACTTTTTGGATTACTCAATATTTCACATTATGTAGCCATTAAAAAAATATTTATTCATTGTAAGTAGGAGAATATTGTTTGCAGGAAAAAGTTGTTTTTAAATTACTAGCGATGGCCCTTTGAAACAACTAATAAAAGCGACGAAACAACTTGTTTTAACACCTTTTTAATTACACTGTAGTCACACAGTATAAAAGTCCTTTTGGTAGTGGTCAAAGGTTGAAACTTAACATGATAAAGATTAACTTTGATACGATGTTCAGCCCAAGTTAACGTAAGCCGAAATTAAGGACGATATAGGTACCTACACGATGTATTAGGTAAATTGTATTAGATTGTAGAAGAAATGAGATAGAGTACTGATTGTAATCCTTGTTATTAAATAATGCTTTTGTGAAATAAGTGCAAAGATCTTTTACCAGCCTTTCATGCAGTACACTGTGATTGCAATGTGAGAAATAGTTGGCACGACTTATAACCTTATAAGTAGTATAAAAAATCATTCTATATATTGATACACTTCATATTATTATATTTTCTAATCCTGCTATAGCTTCAGGTAAGAGAAGCCAAAAGCTAGTAGTAATTAAATCCTGGCTTCAAGTCGTGATAATTATATTGTGTGATTTTAGTATCTAAGTAAAGCATGATTTTCTCTTTCATGGCTATACTTCTAAAAAGGATTTCCTAAAAAAAACATAAGTTAAAAATAGTAAACAATCTAGTTATAGAAAACTGACTTCAAATTCATTTAAAAAGGCGTAATGTCTCTAAATATCTCAGAAGTATCAAAAATAATAGTTAATTTCTGTACTTATACGACATAACTAAACGCAAACAAATTATGGATGTACATACAAGAAAAACATAAAGACAAAAAAACGTTATATATTTGAAGTTCGTTAACATATTTAAAAAAACAAAATGCATAACATTGACAATGAATAATAAAGTTCATTTGTTTTTCTTCCAGTCTCTCAGTACTTTAGCATTAACTACAGTAACCATAGACATCAAAAGGGACGCTTACCTTTTTCCATCCTCATTATTTGTAGAGCGATATCAAAGGGTACATACCGTGAAATAATTAAAAAGTATACAATATCTGGCACGCATTATACACGTCATTAGCGCTAACAAGATCAGTAGGAATAAGCGAGTATTTTTTAAATAGGTGGTTTTATTTATTTCTTCATTATTCTAGATAACAAATACACAAAGCTACGCCTTTTTGTGAGTATGGAGGTACAAAAAATCTTTCGCTTACAAATTTTTGGTAGATGGAAACATTTTTGTCTGCACGGAACTGCCTCATTAGTCTAGTGGTCCTGAGCGCGACTGCTACGCTTAAGGTCCTGGGTTCGATTCCCAGGTCGAGCAAAGTGTTATTGGGTTTTTTTAAGAAATTCACAGTAACAGTTTGGAATTTGTGCGCGATTAATGGCAATAGGCTCGCCCCCTATTACATGGGACCTAAACATACCGGCGAACTGTGGGTGTACATTAGTACGCCTCTGCCTAACCCTTCGGGGAAAACAGCCGTGATGGTATGTTATGAAACATTTTTGTAAAATCATAATAATTTGCTATTCTTATTGCTGTTTCTGACATAATATCCGCGATAAAAAAATCTTTTGCCGGATTTTTTCGAGTTTTAAAATAACGAACGACATTGGAAATTAAATAATACGATATTATCACTAACGTGAAGTGTTGTTTATGTCTGCATGGGAAAAAAACTCACCTTAGTTTTTATGATATAACAAATATAAATATTATTATCTTATACAAAGTTATATGAACTTTTCCTTTATTAGATTCGCCAATAAGCTAATGTAGTGATGGAGGATCCTGTGTCTAAGATCAGCGGCACACTGCATCAGTCTTGCAGGAGACACGTCATCAATCACTGACCGGTGGACGAGTATGTTTATGTATGCACGGTCTACTTGCGTCTAGAGAAATGTGTTCGTATGCATTTCTAATGTTGTTCAACCAGTGGCCGAAGTCTGCCACTTCAGTTGTATCAGGCTGGTCTTTCAATGCCAATAGATGACATAAAAACTATCAAATTTGGTTTCAGAAGAATGTCTACTGTCATAATTCAATGGATTTGGTAGACGAAGCTGTTAAAATCAAACAATTCTGAAGTCTGACTGACGACTTTGACACAATAACATATGTATGCTGACTGGGGGATCTGGGCAGTTTTTGTATAATATTATATTGTGTTATTATAGCAGTAAATATAAGAGATAATTGGAAACAATAACTGCAATACCAGTTTCTGGGACTGATTTCTGCAGTATAACGCTGTAAAAGATCCGAAACGTCGAGATTTGATTTTGTTAGGATATATGCAACTACGCTGGGTCCGGCGAAGCTAAATATTGCCCTTAAAAACGTTATACTAAAATAAATCGTAATCCAAACAATATTTCATCAAATTGTATTATTATTCGGATTGAAATACCGTTAATCTGCGTTCCTACTGTACCATTTTGTCTACTACTACTTCACTGGAAATAAACGACCGGAAAATCGTTCCAAACTTGGCAAAGTTATCAAGAATGAATTAAAATTATTATTAAAATTATGTTTGAATAACCATTTATTTTGGTATTACGTTAGTATTGAAAATTTGGAGATTTATTGACTTGACATGCCGTCTGGTAATTCTGTCAGGTATGGTTTCCTCACGATCTTCTAGATCCTTTCAGTGAGCGATAGCTAATAATAAAACGCACAGGATTTTGACAAGTTAGAGGTGCGTTTGATATGCACTCGACGCTTGACTCGACCGGGCATTCTAATGTTTGAATCACGGTTATAATTACATAAGAAGTCTTATTATACTTATAACAATAGAGCTGAAATTAGATTACCAAGAAAAAAGATGTATTACAAAGGTGCATAAAAAAGTGAAGAACATAAAAAATATTAAAGGTGTGTATTCAGAGTGAAAGTGATTTTGTAAAGGGAGGGAGTTGCACCCTCGTCTGCAAGGGATGGTATTAAGCAAAAAGTAAGCAAAGGTTGCATACCTACGTTAAGAATAATGTGGATCGAATATTTAAATTCATAACTTTTATTATTAATGTTTCATAGACAAAAAATACAAATCCTATTGATAGGTGTTGAAAAGTCCATACCATGACGCAATATCAATCATCAATGCAGGATAAGCAACTGATGCTTGTCTCACTGAAACAGTCACTCCCTCGTTCGTATTAGCATAAATGTGGTTATAGTTAAGTCTACATCGTATCCAAGGCAGTCGTATTGATTTTAAAAAATATGTGTGTTTCTTCACATTACATTACAATATAGAATAATATTCTAGCAACATAAGTACTTATTTTTATGTAGTCTCTTTTGTGTCCCACTGCTGGGCCAAGGCCATTCCTAACTCAGTACAAGACTTTCTTTCTTTCTTTTGGCTCGGGCTTTTTCATACCACAATTGCAAAAAGCGGTTGAAATCATCTCACCAACGACTCCTTCTTAGGCCCACCCCTGTGACTACGAAAAGCCCCTCGGTAGCTAGTCTCACCCACGTTATTAATATATAAATTCATATTATTTATTTTACCAGGTATGTCCATTCTAACATCACCTGTTCTTCTCAGTAACGCGGCTAGAATGACAGTTTGATTCACTTAGCTCGCGTTACACGGTATAAACGCAGCATCAACCGCTGGGGTGAGCAGAACTGTTGCTTAGGGTTGTATTTTTTCTATCGCGAGACGCCAGATTGTTTTGTTTTTTCGTGACTTGAGGAGTCCGGTTCCGGTAAAAATAAATGTAGGTACTTTTCAAATCAAATCAAATCAAATTATTTATTTGCCTGAAATATGGTAGTTACATAAGATGTTAAGGTAAGTAATAGCACAAGACATATTTCACCCTCATTGTGGGCATGCAAAAATTATAGCTAATTTACATCAAATAATATGAATAAAATTACAATTATTGAAACTATTTAAATTACCTACACTTTGGAATATTACAATTATTATAATCATTATTAAATTTATTTGAATTACAGTGATTAAAATTACTTAAATCATTGAAACAATAATATGGGCTAACGGGGAATAAAAGGAAGAGAGTATCTTAGTGGGCACCAAATCGGCACTTAATGTTAACGATAATATATTATTTTTTTAAAGTCATAGAATTCTGCAGTTCACCTGTTGTGGTACCACCACTGCTTTGTTATTTGTTATTGCAGTGAGATTCTTTAATTTGCAGTAAGATTTTTTATTTGTTTTCAAAATAATCGTAACTACAAAAAAACAGTTATTGGTATAAAAATACCATTTCTTCTGATGATTAAAAATTTAATTACTCGGAGAATCTACACTAGGGTGATAATGCAAATTTTTTAGTAACAATTGCAGAACCAAATAAATAATACTGAATTAAGGAAGAGTAGACCATTTGTCTTTTAATTTGTGTGGCTCTTAGTATTACTGCAACCGTAGTCGGTCTATTTGTGTTCATCACTCGTGAGTTAGATTTCACCTCTAGCTCCTGCAGCTACTGTGAACTGCTGGATTTTCTTAGGGGTTATCTCCTTTATTTCATCTGGGCGTATGGTGGGTTTCCCTAGATTAGCCAGTATGAACATAATTAGTAGTATTTTTGTTCATTTTATTTCTTAATAATACCTACCTTATTCCCGGAAATATCTATAAAATATCATGTTTCTACACTATCACACATCCACAAAGATACTTAAAGTTTTGCTATTCATGTTGGTGCCAATATTGGCGCCAGGGCGTGCGGCTCGCCCACCGCACGCGGTTTCGCAATTTCGGACTAACCGTCCGCGCTGTCCGCAGGCGACGACGGGGTAGCAATTACGTTTGCCATCTGCTATTGCCATAGTATAAAAATTATTTGTATTGACTCGAATAGTAAAGTTCATAAAAATCAATAAGTACAAAGTGTCCTCCAAGTAAATAATAATTACTTTTACTGTCTTCTTCTTTTTGATAATAACCAAGATGTATTGCTTTTTATGATCTGGAATACATACGTTCATTTAGGATGAGAGGAATATTTGAATCAGATTATCGCAGAACAATTTAAGTGTACAATGAGCAATTAGATTCATTAGATTTAACACATTACCAAATAATATCATAATATAAACAACGACAGTTTCCTGGCATCAATATAAAGCAATAATTAAAAAAATTGGCTAAGTTAGACATCACAACATGGTAACTCTTGCAACAATGCTCGCCCAACGTACATAGACGTTTACAAAACAAAGAAAATGACAATTGTGATGTCTATCACACTTGCCATTGTCCATCGCAACACGCAATCCGCTCCGTCAGCTTGTCCGCAGGCGTGGATATCTGAAATCTGTCGGCCGTAAAATCCTTTGGCTTAAATCGCTTAAAGCGCTTTAAGCATCGCCTCATCACGCCGAGCGGTCCCACATAGCATTTATTTGTTAGCTTTTTGTTGATACATGCCGATTTTAATTTCTATTGAAATTTGTTTGTGTACGACTAGACCTTTGTTGTTTGTATCCATTTTAGAATCATTGGAGATTACCAACACTATAATTTTTTTTTTACTACTATTTATTTATCAAGATTACAAGAAACTATCGTCAGCGTGGCTGCTATAGAGCGGTCCTATTATCAATTCCCAGATCAAACATAAATCGGGTAAAAACTGAAACTCGGAACTACTGAACATTTTCTAATAGAAAGCTTAATAAAACTGCTCGATTTGGCAGGCGACCAGGATCTTCTACTATTTAGTATTTTATTTCTCAAGATCTCTTCTTCTCTTCAGAGAACAAAACACTTCATCCAAATTAATATTCCCATATTAATTTGGATGAAGTGTTTTGTTCTCTTATAGTTTGAGGCCACAGTTCCCAGAAACAATTTCATTTGAGGGAAGCCTGACAACAACCGTTTGACTTTAGTACCTAATTAATACTTACTGTTAATTAATTATCGAGTAAGTATCTGCTTTATTTTATTTATTTATTGTTTTGAAGGTGGTACAACTGCTGCCATGTTTGTCTAGATTGGTACTATCGCATTGACAAATATTTTATCGCTATGCAATATTTGCTTACACTATTGGGTTCTGGTTTGAGGGGT
This sequence comes from Acronicta leporina, assembly GCA_947256265.1. Classification (NCBI taxonomy): domain Eukaryota; kingdom Metazoa; phylum Arthropoda; class Insecta; order Lepidoptera; family Noctuidae; genus Acronicta; species Acronicta leporina. Next base: position 15,119,935 of record OX366512.1, read on the forward strand.
AATGTAGCCATTGAAATTACTGAGCATATGAAACTATGCAACTGGACCCGAAGTCTACAATTTTATTGTGTCAATATCGTCAAATCGTATCGTATCTATATCGTATATATATCGTAAATGACGTCAGAATTATTGAGATTTGTCAATTTTGTTTTGTAACGAAATGTTGACAGACATTTCGTTTCAAAGACAAAATTGTCATCTGTGTGTCTATCTGAACAAAAATAATTTACATCAATAAATTAATATAGTAATTTCTGAGATTTCCGCTCTACTTAAGGTATTACATTATCATTTAAAATAAATATGTTGACAAAAGAAGATCGTTGATTAAATGGTATATTTCTATTTGATACCCCAAATTTATCAGTATAACATACCATAACTTAACATACCATCACGCCTGTATTCCCCGAAGGGTTAGGCAGAGGCGTACTAATGTACACCCACCGTTCGCCGGTATGTTTAGGTCCCATGTAATAGGGGGCGAACCTATTGCCAATTGCCATTAACCGGGCACAATTTCCAAACTCCGACTTGTTACTGGGAATTTCATAGAAAAACCCAATAACACTTTGCTCGACCTGGGAATCGAACCCAGGACCACTAGCATAGCAGTCGCGCTCAGGGCCACTAGGCTAATGAGGCAGTTATACTACATGTACTAAAAATATGTAGGTACATTCGTTCATTCGCACATTACAAACCGCATTTATAGCGGAGCCCGCAACACACGTCGAGTGCACGCCATACCAGGAACTTGTGGTTTTAAACGTTTACCGCATTCATTTGTTTCTATTGTACACAGGTACGATGAGAGAGATAATTAACGGGCTGGTCATTAGATATTAATTAATTGATATCTCACTAGCCATGGTAAGCATTGCAATAGCTTTTTGTATAATTATCCTATAAATGCGGGTTGCATAAAACGCGCAACGTTAAACCCAATCGGATGAATAGTAGACGAATAAATATATGTTATTATATTAACATTACGCCTGTATTCCCCGAAGGGTTAGGCAGAGTAATGTACACACACAATTTGCTGGTATGTTTAGGTCCCATATAGTAGGGAGCGAACCTATTCACAAATCACGAACTCCGATCTGCTACTGGGAAAACTCAAAAATATTTTGCTCGACTGGAGATCAGCCCAGGATCTGCTCAGGCACTAGACTAATGAGGCTGTGTAATATTAAAAAAAAGTAAATAGCTTTTTCTACAGCGAAAGCATTTAAGAAACGTCTTTCATTTTATAAATGCTTTTATTTTAAAAATGCCTACCTAATATTATTGACTAATATATTTTCTTATCTTATCAAATACAAATATTTACAATGATGCTTTTAATTATCAATCAATCACATTATTCAATGAGATGATATGAAACTCAACCCTAATTACTCAACGACAAGCAATTTTGTTTAAAAAAATACTACATATCTACCCTCATTTATATCGTATTCCCCGAAGGGTAAGACAGAGCTACACCCACCCAGAAAACTTGTATTGCTACTTGTAGTGTTACTCCATGTTTGCCAGGAAAATTTCCTTTACGCGCGGGAAAAACAAACGCGCACTAGCAAACTTTTAAGTAACACCAAGTGCTTCCCAAAATTACCAATACACCAAAATAAGCCCATTAGAATAAGCCCCCAAAGTTTCTATAAGATGCAAACTCCTTACACTTCAACGCAAAGTAATTACAGAGTTAAGAATTCCTAGAGCAAACTGATAGTTGAAGAGTTACAAGCACTTAGTGAATTTATATAAGATTAAGTAAGCAACTACGTAAAGAAATTTCTAGAAGGAAATGCATTAAACTATTATGTGAGTTTGTAATTCTTGGTAATAAAGTTCGCTGGATGATGAGAGGTGAATTTGGAGTCGTAATCACTTTGAAGACACAAAGTTTGAAATACTCTGTTTCATAATATGAAACTTATTGCCTTTCGTAACTGTGTGTGGAAAGAAATTTGTCGTATCAAAACTCCATTGATCTTTTATGGAATTTGAGTAAGAATACACATTCACATACCATCACGCCTGTATTCCCCGAAGGGTTAGGCCGAGGCGTACTAATGTAGGTACACCCACAGTTCGACGGTATGTTTAGGTCCCATGTAATAGGGGGCGAGTCTATTGCCATTAACCGGGCACAAATTCCTAACTCCGAGCTGCTACTGGGAATTTTATAGAAAAACCCAATAACACTTTGCTCGACCTGGGAATCGAACCCAGGACCTCTAGCGTAGCAGTCGCGCTCAGAACCACTTGGCTAATGAGGCAGTTATTTTGTTTAGTTGAGTAAGAACAATTGATGATAAAATACTCATATATATTAATTTGAACCAATGATACCTATCATAGGAATACTGATGCCATCAGGATAAACCAGTTGTCATACTTTTTGAGCTTTTATCACTAGTGACTATTAATTAATAGTATAATATTAAACGTTATCCTAATTTTATTGTGAATGTTCATAGTATGTATTCCTGTGTTATATTATAGTTTTTACTTTTTAAGATAATTATGTATAACGTTTATACATTTACCTATAAGTATATTTGTTTTAAATGTTTTTATTTCACGTAAATTGTGTACGAGTTGACGTCCTTCCGTAATTTGGGGTTCATTCTGAAAATCAGCGCTGTATTGTGGGTTGTGCTATAATACGGCTTAATGCTTAGTGTGAACCTCTTTTGTCACAAAACTTATGTACCTAGTTCTTATTATAAAAGCTAATGTATGTTTAATTTTGTTTTTTTGTGACAAATAGATATGTTTTCTTTCTTTCTTTCTTTCTTTCTTTCTATTATTAGTTTGTATAACAAGAGGCACGGAGTATGTTGTATTACGAAATCCATCAGACAACACGAAAAGATCGCCTAATACAAACTATGCTAAAGTGAAAGTCAAACACGCGTGTCCTATTTTCGTATCGGGGCGAATATTCGGCGATTGCTAGCTATTTGAATAGAGTTACCCTCTTCCGGGTCATGATGGAGCGATGATTGATTCCTGTTTGTACTGGGGGTGGGTTGCAATTTAATATCTTATTGTTAATCGCGGGCCGCGTAGTGTTGACTCAATGAAAACATAGGAAACAAAGGTTAAGAAAAGCGAGCGGGCGCGATTGGGTTCAATTGGAAATATTTTAGTGTGTACAAAATATTTTAGTGTGTATTAGTGTGAATATAGTAGTGTACAAAATATTGTAAGATATAAATATATTTCGGTAAGAAAAATCGGTCTCATGAGTAAAATCTGCGTCGTTCCGATTAAATAAAAGATTCTTTCAATTTTTAAATAATAAAATTATTTTTAAATGGGTTTGCTTAACAAGCATTAACACAATACGTAGTATCAAATTCTTGATTATTAAAACATAATGTTCTTATAAGACTATCTAACCTAACTCCCCTAATTTTGACAGGAAACTCTGGGAAACTACTGGGAAACAACTCTACTGGGTTGATAATGGTTATCTTAAAAAATGCAAAAAAATATCTGTAACATTTTTCATAGCAAGCATTATTTTAATTCAATTAAAATAAATACAACCAGATGTCAGCACCAACTTGTATTTTTCCAGTTCGCTTGTAGTTTTATTTATTCTGTAAATGATATATTTTTATTTTCCATTTTCGTGCACATGAAAATAAAATTCCATATCAGTTGACGTATTCTATTATTTTAACTTTAAATAGCCATATCAAAAGTATAATTGTTAAATGAGGTACTCCACCTTTGTAGTGCCCTTTATGTAAAATTCCAACTAAATTATTTTAGAATTTTTTCTATTATATTTTTCGTTCAAAAGTCACTCTATTGTAGCAAATTATAGATAGATAGAGTATTCTTTATTGTACATCAAAAGGACAGACCAGGAAACAAAGATTACTTAAACATCGTTAAAAAGTACATACAATTAGCGGACTTCTCGTTAAAAGCATTTTCTTACAGACAGCCAATATAAAATGGAATGTGCCCGCTAGTGTTAAAGCCCCGTATGTTTTCGTCATCTACATTCAGCCGTTTACTCCACAGCTCCATTGTAAATTATTATAAACGCTTTCAGTTATTGTTGTGTTTGGTGATTAAAATTTGGATTGTAAACTGGAATGAAACAACCCGAGTGGAAGATTTTCATGAAAATCTAAATGTAAATTCTAAGTGTTTATCTTAACTAAGATCAAGCTGGCGTGTCATTTCTCAAGTATTCTGTCTGATATCGATCTAACAGATAATGATGTTTTGGTATATTTATTTTAGAAGGAAAATTTCAAAATACCGTCTAACAAAACTTTTTTCTTCGTACACATACCATACCATCACGCCTGTATTCCCCGAAGGGTTAAACAGAGGTGTATTAAGGTACACCCACGTTTCGCCGGTATGCTTAGGTCCCATGCAATAGGGGGCGAGCCTATTTATTCTTCGTATAATTAACTATTAATATGCACAATTAAACAGGCGAGAATTTATATCACGCCTGTATTTCCCGAAGGGTTAGGTAGAAGTATACTGACTGATGCACACCCATGTTTAAGTCCCATGTAATAGGAGAAGAGCCTATTGCCATTATAACCGGGCTTGAATTAGCAGAAAAACACAATAACACCACTCGAAGCAATTCGAATTCAAAGTCTCGAATTCAGGACCACTAGGCTAATGTGGCAGTTAAATAATAAAATAGTTGTTGCAAAATAAAAATGTCAATTATAAAATCTTGGGTCCCACCATTTCGGATACCGTTTTTCGAACCATTGCAATTATTTTTTAATATTTAAACTTCATAAACAATAACTTTATTTCATGATAACAACGTTACTAAACTTACTTCTTAAACTAATTACTTACTCTAAACATAGCAACTCCATTACATGGAACACAATTATATTGTCATCAATCTTAATAAACATTTTGTGATATTCACGACACTCTGTTGATTGTCTTTGAACTATAAAACAAACTTGTACATTTAGTGGGAGTGTGTCGTGTGACCGCGAAAGGGCTCGATCGTTGCGTGACACACGGACGTAAAAGGCGGAAGATAAAAACAAAATTTAAATAAAATATTTCAGTGAAAAGGATTTTTTAAGAAATATGAGTAATAATAATTTTTTTGCTCCTAAGAATATAATATTTTGTAACCTTTTGGTATTGAAGGGTTTATATTAATTTGAAAATCACCATGGCACATCCAGATCATCTTGCTCTTTAAGGAGGAATGTTCGATGTAGCCCGCCAATTTTTTTTTGACACTGTATTTCTATTACACCTTCAGAGATACATTCGCCAGCATATCATGGTAGGTATCGCAAAACTGTCAAATTTCTTAGATTTTAGATTTTTTTTTCAATTTAATCTCCAAACAATTGAGTTTATTATCCGTTAGCGAAATTTGACTGAGTAGTCGTGACATTCATAATTATACAATATTTACATCTGTGCCCTGGAGCTGAAACCTGTTGTGCTAAATTATTTTCTTGGTATTTTTGCCTAAAACTGAATCAAAATGTATCAGCAATTTTAAGGATTTTTTAAAAAGGTACACTGTTTTGAATCATATAATTTGCAACTAACAAAAAGAAAAGTTCTTGGCGGGTTAAGTCAAACGATTCACCTTAAAATGTTTAAGAAATACTCATGGTTTTGTACCAAACTGACACTTTTGTTGCCAATAAAATAATATAGGAACAGAAATATATAGAAAAATAGCAAGATATTCATCCAGGCATTGTGTAGCACAAGTAAAGAAAATTCCTAATCACATTAATGTATAGTTTCGATGCAACCGAATGTCAGTCCATTATGGTATTATCGATGGGTTTCAAATTGCATCAACTCTGTGGGGACTAAACCCTATGGTTTTCTATGAGGGGCCGACAGTTTTTTCTAGGGTACATCAATTTCAAAATAGGTGTCCCCTGAAATCAAATTATGCATTGTCTTGGAAGTAATTTGTTGTGGTTTATAACAGGCGTATACATAATATCTGTGAATTTACTTACCAAAGTTAAATTAGGTACCTACACTACACCTATTCAATTAAATTTTAATTAAATTTTATTTTACTTTTAATTAATTTATAGGAGTTAGATATTCATATATGCACTGCCGTTGTATCGCTTTGTCTATCTCTAAGATCTCTAATAAATATAGTAAATACAAAACTAGTAATAATATAATAAATTATGACTAGTTTTTAGATCTCCGTTTTGCATATCATTTATTCAGTGAGGAAGATTATGTTATATTTAGCAGCTTGTTTTATCTCTCTGGATCATGTTTAAAATGGTATAAAATATATCCCAAAACGCTACTAATCTAAGCCTTTTATCCTCTCTCAATTTGCATTCTAACATAAAAATATTGTACCCGCATAATTTCCCTATGTGAGCTTCATAGAAAATTGTCCACGCAATTTGAATTGCAAATTACTAGGGCACTTTCAGGGCCAACCTAATTGCTATCTAAAGTTCCCACCCCACTCTAACTTACCACGAACTTATGTGATAAAAACATACCTCTGTGTTAAAGTCCCTGAAAATTCAAAGTAACTGGCCAATTTGGTGGGCTGAGGCTCACTTGTTAGTGAACTCGACAAGTGGCTCTAAAGTACTGACCAAAAACTTGCTAGCACCGTAACTTCGGTTTGGGTCAAAAAGTTAGTACAAGATGATGGAATTGGTGAGCTACGTTATATTTCGCTTAAGTTTGTTATTGGGTAAAAAGTTGATTCTATCGCCTACATATTAGTTTTGGAAAACTTTGTGTAACGTCCTTGAAATATATATTTGTGTGAATTTCGTAGATACGATTTTTTAAGGCACTGCGCTAAACGAAAACGGAACTAGTGCATCAATCAATCAATCACTCCTCGAATAGTGCATATAGGTAGGTGCGTACACCGAAATAATTTTGTCGAGGCACCTCGTGTCAAGCCAAGAAAATTCCAAGAAAACTGTTTATAAGAGACAAGATGATGTGATGAAAGATTTTGTGATATTTTTCTACGTGTCCAGTGATTCTGAGGTATGCGGTATTCGTTCAAATTTGGTTTCTTTGGATTAAGTTGCTTAACATAAAATACTCTATAATGTTATTAAATATTGTTTCTTAGGACATATGCAGACTATGCAGTATGAACATACCTTTATGTTCATCAAATACTAATAACAACCTCCAAGAAAAAAACACCACATTTACTGCCAACCGACACATCGATTACATAACACTCAACCTCCAATTTTTCCGGATATGCACGATTCCTGTTTAAGAATCGAACTCTATTTGCTGAATAAATTCCAAACTAGACTTGGCGAATGTCGACTATATTTGAAACCGTGCCAAGTCCCGCAATCAGAACAGTATGTAGGGCAAGAGGCTGCGGATGGTGGCTTTCTTCTTTTTTGTCACTGGCAAACAAAGCCAGGTTAAAGACATGAGTGTTTTAAGCTATTTTTGTATGGAGGTTTTGAATACAAGCCACCTAAACTTAGTTGTTCACAATGATTTTAGAAAGACTTTAAAAAGCTTAATTACATTATCATCACTGTTCACGGCATGACATCTGATTTTTATCTTAAGCTTTACAATAAATAGTTCAAGTAGTTAAAACATAATACCTATATTCAATAAATTCTTGCCAAGGCCACAGATAATAGAATACTATCAAGGCTTAGTATTTCTGCCCATGGTACGTGAAACGATCATTATTCATCATTACGTTAACGTACTGGTCCTTTGGATCAATAACTTACAGATTGATTCCTTCGATACGGATAGAAACTACTAAATAAAATAAACAGCAAAGGGTTCTATCGCGGATATTTTTATAATCTACAAGCTATGTGTTATACAATATGTGTCCCATGTTTGTTGGTAAATATGTCTCACAGATCAAACAACATATCCGCTGAAATATTTGCTCGAACCTTTAAGATTCTTGTACTGTAGGTGCAATTTATAAGTGGAAGCGAGAATGTTTGAAATATAAAAGAGAAAAGATTAAAATATTATTTTTTTAAGATCCCACCTAGTAGACAAGTGGCAAGTAAGACAAGTAATTTCTATAAAATAAAATTGCAACACTTATTATTCTTTTATAATTATCTGTTCTTCCAAGATGTGATTGTATATAACGGGTCTCTTTTGAATTTTACGCAACTAGTCACTTTTATATAATTTATTATTCATTATTGTTATTTATACGGCTCAAACCAATGGATCAGTGAAAATATTATAGATACGAAAAAGCTACCGTAGAGAATATTCCTAAAATTAATTTTCTATTCGCTTCAATACAACACAAACTAGATTATTATTAAAGAATAGTGTAGGCAACAAATAGATAATTTACCCGCCTAAACCTGTGATATGCACAGAAACATTGCGAAGAAACAGGAATAGTGAATAGTTTCACTTTTCTGCACCGCTGAACTGTACTCCGTGAATATACGGGGAACTTTCAAAGTGGAAATCATTCTTTCCAGAAGAATGCACTTGTGTATGTTTTTTTAGAATTTCATTTTAATGTCGCTAGACTGGTGAACTTTAGTCGCGAGTAGTTAATTTCTTTTTTATATTTTTCAACATTTGCTGCAGTTTCGAGAGAGTTAGAATTTATTTCCTTAGAAAAGATATAGTAAAACTTAAGTTGCATAACTTTAATTTTGAATCAGAAAACTTAAGATCCGAAAATATACTTTTGCAAATATAATAAATAAAATAATCTCATATAATACTGAAGTTACTTTTTTATGTTTTGCAAAAGAATAACATTTTTGTTTTTATGTATAATGCAAAGGATATCAACATTTTTGGTGTGAAGAAGAAGCAATGAAACAAACGCCACTAAACTAATAGCATAATAGTAATTATTATTCACTGGTTTTGACATCAGCAAAAAGTGTCCACAAACGAAAACATTTCCATAAAATATTTCTTTTGACCAAACCCATACCGAACCGAAGGACCAATCTATTTTCCACAACACTTAAATCGTGAACAACAACATATTTTAATGCGTTCGCAGTTCAAAGCGAAGGACAGTATCTACCCTCACGGGCCAATTGTCGCACTTTCCAATTACTACACAAAAGCGGGTATCGCACCGTTTCGCACATAACAAAGGGTAGCTACTCCGGCCACTTAGCCCCCTTTTACTCTTTGTACCGCATTTTAAAATTCCATCTATAAGTGTGTGCCTGTACTGTAGTGTAACAGGAGATTTCTCTCAATGTGTATGTGTGTGCGCGTGTCTATAAAATGTTATTAAAAAGCTTTTCGAAAAGCTTTGCAGTAAAACATCCAAATATATGTGTAGAATATATTTTGAAGGCTAGCTACTTTTATCAATAAATACCTATACAATTTGTAGGACCAAACCAGGTCTTTTTTGCTAAACGCTGCACTAATTAAAGTATTGCGTATTAATTATTAACTATGTATTTAAATGTTACGCTACGGTGTGAGATGCTTGTATCTCAATGGTGAAAGAGCAGCGATGCGTTTCGACTCCAGCAATTATTTCAGTTTTCACTCGCTCGAGTGGAAACCTTCTTGGATTCAAAAACTTTTGTTAGATAAAACGGGCTGGAACTAAAAGGTAATTTAATATTGGTAGTTTTGTTAGGCAAGCAGTTCTTTAAAAGCGTTTAGTTTTCTTGTTAGTACTAAGTTTTGTTTTTTAGTTTTAGCGTTGTTTGTAAGGCGTTGAAGATAAGCGACAGTGAAGTTTTTATAATCGTTTAAATGTTGCTTTTATAAAATAATTCTCGTAATCATTTCCTAGATTGTTCTTTAATTTTTATGCAAGTATGGAATTATATATTTACTATCTTCTGCCCGCGACTTCGTCCGCGTAGTGTGATGATATATAGCCTATAGCCTTCCTCAATAAATGGGCTATCTAACACTGAAAGTATTTTCAAATCGGACCAGTAGTTCCTGAGATTAGCGCGCTCAAGCAAACAAACAAACAAACTCTTCAGCTTTATATATTAGTATAGATTATCGTCAAGAACGATATCTTAGAAGAGCAACCATGGAGTTTATTGCCGGTTTTTCATAAGTGTCTGTTATTAGTCGTATGTAGTTTTTGAGAAAATTAAACTATCTACATTTGTTTTGACCTACGCAGAAATAAGCAGTTAATTTTAATTCAATTTTATTTATTACGCAGATTTTTAATCCGCGTGAAACCTTGAATGCAGAAGGTATTTTATTAAATGGTTATAACAATTATAAATAAAAATACCTACCAATATCATAAAGGGAAATATATTTAATTGTGTATTAAAAAGTTATATCCCAATTGATTAACTTTTTAAAAACATAAATAGTGAAATACCGGTGCAACATTAATTCTAAATGGTTAGTAAAATTGTGTACCTATAAATTTGTTTTGGTTCACCACCTAATTTGAACGTGGCCTAATTTGTGGTTCGTTTAGTATTAACAGGACAATATTTTAATGAAAAACGTTCGTAAATTCAATTCCATGTTGGTCAGCAATTAAAGAGAATGCTGATTATAATTCCACCTAGCGTTTTCCTGGCTCATTATCAGGGTCATGTTGAAGTACTAGCCGCACGCTAATTAACAGACGCACGGTTGGCCTAATTTTATTCTATTGGTTTGAATATTTTCTAGAACACGTACTCAGTCTGCTTGACTAACAAAAGTAACAAAGCATCACGCCTGTGTACTCCGATGGGTAAGGTAGAGGTGTATACTAATGTACACCCTCAGTTTTGGGGGTATGTTCAGGTCTCATGTAATAGGGGCCGAGCCTATTGCCGGTAATTAAATTCTTTGAAGGATCTCGGAGCTTATAATAAATGTATTTATAAAAGAGAGATAGAGTTAGAGAATATTAGAGATATTCATACAAATCCCAAACACCGAGCTGCTACTGAGAATTTCATATAAAAACGCATTGACACATTTGCTCGATCCGGGAATTGTACCCAGGATCTCTAGCATAGTAGTCGCCCTTTAGACCACTAGACTAATGAGACAGTTACTTAATATTTAAGTGGGGTTACGTTGGTTACTTATAGGACCTAAATCATATCGGCAGATGACCTTTTTTCTCACACCATGCCACATACGGTTCTCTTGACGTGAGTAAGGCCGGGTCATCAGTGTTGTATGGAGCCATGCTTCGGTACGAATGGGCCGGCTCTACCGGAGTGATACCAAGGCCTCATATAAAACCGGCGTGAAACAACGCTTGCTTTGTGTTTCGCCGAGTGAGTGAGGTTACCGGAGGCCCAAACCCTTTTAAAAGGCGGGCAACGCAATTGCGACTTCTCTGGTGTTGCGGGTGTCCATGGGCGGCGGTTATCGCTTACCATCAGGTGATCCGTCTGCTCGTTTGCCCCCCTATCCCATAAAAAAGACATGGGGAGTTTGTTGCTAGACACAGAGGCACTACGGTACAAACCGCGTTCATAAACCAGATTAACGGGTACTGGGCCAGCTCGCCGTACTTCAGGGATACAGGCGTGATGGTATGCTACATTATCGTTCTTTATAAACCCACATTTCTGGGATATAATAAAATGGATATTTTGCACATGCCAAGCAAAAATACGCCGTATTTTATACCAAAGAGGGCACATTAAACGAGCCATAAAATTTAAAAAGTTTATCCGTCAGCCGGCGACACATTATGTCCGAGAGACATGCTATGCTCGCATGACTGTCAACCGTTTGATACAATGCCCAATATTGTGGTGCAATGCACAAGATATTGTTTTTTTTCTGTGGTATTCGGAAATGAAACACGCGGTGCATTGTGCTAACTGCATTATTCAGCTTGAAAAAGTTAGATCTTATAGTTACGTAGGTTCTATAACTTAGTATGGCAGGAAATACTTTTCTTACTAGTACCTATGTAACTATACGATCTATATTTATGTATTTTTTTGCATTTTCCATGCTAAGATCATAAAGTTTTTTAGTGAAGGAAAAATTCAAGTACGGGCAGGATTCATCTCATTTGCGGGACGTCACCTCATTGACGTAATTTCAGAATGAGAAGGCAAATTTCGGCCTAGCGGGTGGGACTAACGGTGGCTTAGTTGTCATAGCGAAACAGAAGATTCAGGTTTGAATGGTGCCCGCAGCCAAATTATTCCTTAATTAAAAAAAAACAAATTTGCCTCATTAGCCAAGCGGTCCTGAGCGCGACTGCTACGCTAGAGGTCCTGGGTTCGATTCCCAGGTCGAGCAAAGTGTTATTGGGTTTTTCTATGAAATTCCCAGTAGCAGCTCGGAGTTAGGAATTTGTGCCCGGTTAATGGCAATAGGCTCGCCCCCTATTACATGGGACCTAAACATACCGGCGAACTGTGGGTGTACATTAGTACGCCTCTGCCTAACCCTTCGGAGAATACAGGCGTGATGGTATGTTAAAAATTATACGATCTATACCTACCTATGACGTAAATATAAATAGCTTTGTGCCAATGAGTAGGAACAATGATTTGAATTGCTTATTCAATTCAGTCGTTTAATTAATCGGTGAAGGAAAACTTCGTGAGCCTTCGTAGTCTGCATGGCCTGTGTAAAAAATGCCAATCCAGCGTAGATTAGCGTGGTGGCTTGTAGCCTATCCTGACTTATTCTGACAGTAGTATTTCGATGTACTGAGGCTTGATTTTTTCTTTTAAGGATATGTGTAGGTAGCCAAATGGATAATAAAAATGCTAGTCAATAATGCGAGATCTGTACATATTGCAAATAGCTTCTCTAAACATGTATGACAGAAAAGAAAGTGAAGTTTGACATTTGATGTGTGATAATTTTACAATAGACCGCTCTTAAGCGTATTATACTGATATAAACCCAACAAATAGTAAATGGGTTGACGTAGGTGGGCATCGCTCCAGGAGCGGACGCTGGGTGTGGGACCGGCGCAGCGGCAGATCGTGCTGCGTCGGTCAGAGCTCCAGCGGGTCCTAGTGGCGGAATGGCGGGACAGGCTTTCACGCCCTACCGCCGGCCTCGTCACTATCGAGGCGGTCCGGCCAGTACTCGAACGCTGGCTCGGGAGGAGGCACAGCTCCCTCACGTTCCGGGCGACGCAGGTGCTCTCGGGGCACGGCTGCTTCGGGAAGTACCTGTGTCGCATAGGGAGGGAGCCGGACGCCCGGTGCCATCACTGCGTCCATTGTCGGGAGGACACGGCGCTGCACACGCTTGTGCAGTGTGCGGCATGGGAGGAGCCGCGCCGTGCCCTCGTTGCTGCGGTGGGAGACGACCTGTCGCTGCCGGCCGTCGTTCGATCTATGGTCGGCAGCGCGGCGTCTTGGGATGCAGTGATCGCCTTCTGCAAAACAGTCATCTCGCAGAAGGAAGCTGCGGAACGGGAGAGGGAGTGCGCGAGCACTAACCCGATCCGCAGCCGGCGCACCGGACGTCGGCGGAGGGCCGACAATGCCCTCTTCCGGCCTCCATAAATGGGTCCGGGGGTGGCAGACGCGGGGACGTCCGCCACGCCCCCCTTATAGGACCCGAGGCGGTGGCGCGTAGTGTTCCACGCGCGCCCCTCTAAGGCGATGGGGGGGAGTCCAACGCCTCACTCCCCCCCTCCACAATCAGCAGTCGGGGCCCGCTGCGGCGGGCCGGCACCAGTCGGGGGCCGCGGACGAATTCTGTGTTTCCCGTAGCCCCCGACGCAAACGTGCAGGAAGGAACACCGTGTGGTTTTTAGTCGGTAGGTCACCCACTCTGGGTGGAGTCCAACACGCCCCGCCGCCTCCCCGGGCGGCGGAAGTCCATGAGGATTTTCCACACGCACAAAAAAAAAAAAAAAGGTGGGCATCGCTCAGTTGGGATTTTGGGAATTTATGAAAACTTAGAATGAATGGTTAACTAAAATATGATTATGCTGTTTTCTTATTATGAACTGCTTCATCCATTTGTCGAGTCGTCCTAAGTGCGACAGCTACGCTAGACGTCTTGGGTTCGATTCCCAGGTCGAGCAGTGTTATTGGGTTTTATGACCGATAACTTGCATGTGTGGTGTAAACTGTTAGTAAAAGTTGGTTAACAAATAGATAAATGAAAAAATAAAATAAATATAACATTTTCAGTAATCGGGATTTGTGCCCGGTTAATGGCAATATGCTCGCCCCCTATTACATGGTACTTAATCATACCGCTGACCTGTGTACATTAGTAAACCTCTGCCTAACTATTCGAGGAATACATGCGTGAAGATATGTTTATATAGGGCGAAATTTAATCAGTCTTTTTTTTTAAAGAATACTAGCAATGCGGGTCACACTTTACTAGTATTCTTGTTAACCCCTCGTGCTAAGCTAGATTGCTTGTGTTACGAGTACCCTTCACGTCGGTAGTGCAATGGGTGGGGTTCGAACCAGCAACCACATGATCGCAAGTCCGACGTCCTAGCCATTAGGCTACCGCGCAACTTTCACCTGTAACAATAAATGAATTCGAATTTTAATTCAGATTCACGGGTAGCAACAGTAGCAGTAACTATCTAACTAGCTTCCACTTCTAAATTATTCCCCACACGATGAATTAAGGACCTTATGCCCTGGTTTCTAGGTTTACGACTTTATAACGACGCGCTAAGCGGTGAATTATGTGTTGTTAGTACATGATTATGTTAATTTTGATATACAGTGCCTTAGGTGTGCTGCGATAATTATTCAAGGCAAATAATTCATTAGAATTATAGCTGTACTAGTATATAACATTTGCTCTACTTTATGTGGATTAAAATGGCTCAATTTACTGAAACAATTTTATTTGTCAATGTTTTATTAGGCTCGTGTCGGTCATTAAAGTAATATGTAAGTCTAATTGAGACAAATAAGTTTCATTTAAGTAGATACCGATATTATGAGCACCAGATTCTAGGCACTAAAAAGTTTATAAATATAATTTTTGCAAGATTTAAGAAACATAAAACCTCTTTATCGCCTAGAAATAATGATACAATTCATAATTATATCCATTCGAATTTTGAAAAAAATGTTATATTTTCGTTCCGTATCTTCGATATGCTAAAAGCTCAAACTATCGCAGGTCGAGTAAAATAAAGTATTCACCGTTCCATGAATCGAGCTAACTGCATTTGAATTTCGAACATGGCGCCAATTTCAATGGCCAGCACCTCTCGCCTGGAACGCCAAGTTTACGATACAAAGTCTAAACTATCGCGGTTCGACACTAGTACCGCTCTAGCGAGATTAAGCGAACTTCGGCCAACTTCGGGAAACCTCGTCTAAGTTCGCCAGTGAACCGTAGCTAACGGTTAAGAAGCAAAACAATACAGCATGTTGCTATAATAGAAAACTGTTGATGAAGTTCAATACAGAAGTCAGTAATTTTAGAGTAATAATTGATTTGAAATCGTTAGAACTTGAACAGGGAAATTTTATATAGGGCGGGCCAAGTCTGACGAAGCTACTTACCTTCTTATATGTATTTTTGGTATCGTAATGTTGAAATATTATCTCCTTCACTTTTTTAAAAGAGATCATAAACTTACTATCAGCGTACACAACTAACATCTAGACCGCGATGCGAGTGTTGTGGCAAAGGTGACGTACCCGTAGGACCTCCTAGTTTGGACCTCGTCTAAAATGATTACCCTTTGGACCTCTTTGTACCGTTTGGACCTTCAAACTTGGATTTTGTCTATACTTGAGTGCCTATTAGACCCTCTATTAAGCAACGTGTTCTGTTGGACACATTCACATATTTTCTTATTAAAATCTAAAATACAATCGTGCACAAAAGTGACATACCTTATCAAAAATAAAACACTACATAATATAAATAAAAATTTTAATAAAAAATATAATAAAAATAAAATCAAATATTCCAGTCAGATCACGCATTTTTCTAATTTGACAGATCTTCAAGATAGTATCCATAAAAATTAAGAATGTTTATATCACATTTTATAAAAGAAAGAAACACACTTTCATCCTAAAATGTATGCTGTAGCAACTGAATTTGTGAACATTGGTTTTACAGGCAGCACCGCCAATGTTACAACTTGATAAAATTTGTAAATATAAGATATCTTTGTATTTTACATATTTCCAAATCACTTTTCAAATAATCACAGTGTTATTCTCGTATTTTTTTAAAATTTAACATAATGTATATAAGTAAAATAAAGTACCTATATAAATCACAGGTCAAATGTTAAAATCAGTCTTATTTTTACCTAGGTAAACTAAATAAACTTAATAAAATAATAATTATTATATCATACATAGTTTTCAATCATAAATTTCGCAAATAATAAAGTACCAGTATTGCCTAACACTAAGATAAGCTTTTAAAAAACAAAAAGAAGTATTAAAGGGCGAGCTTAAACGCGATTTTGCCTTGTGTGTGTCCAATTGTTTTTTATTAAGTTAGGCAGTTGTTTTACATATAAAACCTATTAAAATATGCGGTATACCTAAGTATTATTGATACATTAAAGTTTTTTTAAATATTTATCCATTACACACCTATAAATTTCTTGTGTTTTCTCCTATACACTTCTTCTATTGACCACGGAATGCTGTTTGTCGCTAGTGTGCTTGTATTTGCTTATGCTATTTCACCTAATTATTAGAATTCTGCTGAACAATTTTCAGCGCAACTGTACCTTTTCTTACTAAAATAACATAGGGCAAATCCTAAATAAAAACATATTTTTTAAGGTCCAAAGGGTATTCAAAAAGAGGTCCAACTGGTTCATCATTATTAGTTTTAATTTTGAAGGTCCAAAGGGTACTTAAAAAGAGGTCCAATGGGCACATTGATTATTATATTTGAAAGAAGGTCCAAAGGGACTTAAAATGAGGTCAGACGGGTACTTTTGTGATAGAGGGTCTAATCTTGGAGGTCCAATGGGTACGCAGCCGTGGCAAAGTCACAGATAACAGAATACTAGTGCAAAGTGAACAATTTGACACTGAACTGACGGACTGACTGGCTGAATGAATATCATTACCTATTTTACACGAAGTGACTCTCATCTCACACCTCCGCAATCCCATTCCTGGACAATACCGCTGTCCTAATGAAAATTTAGCCGTGATAGCCTAGCGATATGACCATTGAACTGCCATGTCAAGGGTGTCGAATTCAAATCCAAGGTCACCAAGCTAAACCTCTGACTTTTCGTAGTTATGTGCGTAGTAGTTAATTATGACGCGCTTAAACGGTGAAGTAAAACATCGTGAGGAAACCTGCACCTGACTATAGCCTGATCCCTCTCATTGTGAGAGGAGACCCGTGCCCAGCAAAGGCACATAATATTATAATGGGTTGATTATGTAAAGAAAATTTGCTTATCTTTGATGCTTGTATGATAACTAAGAACAACGACTTTACGTGCTGTCTGAGTCATAGAAGGATCTTGAATCTCCATGTGCAAAAAATAGTCACCCATCCATTTACTACGGTAAGTAGGTACAGCTTAACCTTGCAAATCGTTACATCAAAGAGCTATTACTTATCCACGAGACCCAGCACCAAAATCATTACCTAAAACAAGGTATATTCCAATTAATCATACGTTATTTCCACTCCAATTTGCCGGGTTCCGTAATACACGAAATAGATGCGGTCGGACCGCGGCTTACCCGTCAGGTACACTCTTACGTTACTCTAAAGGATGGCGCACATTTAGCAACATTGCTTAAGATAAAACGTTAAATCGCATGTCATTTTAAATATACTTTTTATATTTGAATTTATTATATTCTGGCCGTAATAATACTAACAAGAAAACTACAAAAAGCAAGTAAGCAAGTTATTAATAAATAAATAAATTATTTAAACGCACCTCAACATAATTTTATATAAAAAAAATATAGAAAAAGACAATTTTGACGACAAGATTTAGGCGCGCCAACAAAAAAAACTACGGGTAGGCACAAGTTTGACGGGTGAGGGACAAAGCAGTCTCAGTCTCTAAAAGCCTTAAACCTATTTACATAGAACTTTGTAAGTCGATTTAAAACTTTTTTACAATGATATATTCTTCCCCAACCCTTTTATTTTTAATTAATCAAGCATCACTCCAGAGTTCCAGAACCAGCACGTGAGTGCTAACCCTAATACAGATTGCATTTTGTGGCATTGCCTGCATCGAAACAGAATTTTGTATGAGGACCGTAATTTACGTTTGTAGTAATATGAACAGAAGTCTGTTTAGAAATATGAATTGATATATCATAAGTAGGTAGGTATGTAGTTTGAAATATGTCCATGATTATTGCCTATTTATTCATTTTGATTTAACAAGTAGGTAAGCCATAATTACATAGTTTATGTACTAATATAAACTATGTAATTATAGACGTGTCATATATGTCTATAATACCCCACAGCCATGATTGTAGGGCATGGGAAAGCCCCTCAAGGATCGATGAAGATCCATGAGAAATTTCCAAACAACAAAAAACAAATGGAGAAAAATGGATTTTATCGTGAACCAACCATTGAACTGTTTTATAACTTTATTTCCCTTTAGCTATGAAGCAAGTGAACCGGAATTACAGATTTCAAGATTTCAATATTTAAATGTACTTAGGTATATATTTTTTTATTCCGTTAAGTTTTATGAACATTGTATACTATTGCAAATCACACAGTTTTTATATTATTTTGGAGATTATTAACTATAGTTATAATATAGTTTAAAAAGTGAACCTAAACAAATACATGAAACGAAATGACACCAGAGTTAATGAAAAGTACAAAAAATTGAAACAGCACCAGCTTTTCATTGCGAAAGAGATAACAAAATAGATACCTACCCGCGCTACGTTCGAAAAACTCGTTTGGAATACACTGTCGTTTATTTGAGTTACCAAACAAATTGCACCTTTTTGTGCCGGCAATGAATGGGCACGGTCGGCCTGCACATTTTGACGCCGAAAACTTTCGAATCGAACACCGTTGATTGTCAATTGTTTTAGTATCAGGAACGCAGCAAAGAACTGCGAATGAATTGGATTTTGAACAGTGGATATTTAAAGGTAATAATAATTAATTTAATAACTACGAGCGGCCCTGGTAGACGGCCTGCACTGAAAATATCCTAAAATCTTATCGCAGCACCTCCTAACAGGATCCAATAATATACCTTAACCACCCACTCCAAACAACTAACTAAAATGGGTCCAGCCGTTAGGAGGAGTTCAGTGGCGAACACACGTACTGAAGAATAAATATATGAAAATATTTAACTGTCTCATTAGCCTAGCTGGTACATCCTAGAGTGACTGCTACGCTGGGTTCGATTTCCAGGTCAATCAGTGTTTTTGGCGTTAATACGTATCTGCCAACCACTTCGTGAATACAGGCGTGATGATTTGATAAGTTTAAGTTACAAACAATCTTAGAAAAGAGTTACCTACGCTTCCTAGTACATTGATCCAAAATAAACAGAATTTATTCAACCACTCAAAATCTTCATTCGATTAAATTTCTTAGTAACTTAGACCAAGTAAACGAGTTGAAATCTAATCCATCCGCTGTATATAAATAAATAAACAGGCACACATTCATTCACAAAATAACACATCTAACTAATAACATGAAGATTATCATAAAACACATACACTAACAGACATTCGATATTGTGAGAGATCACTAAATGTTTGTCGAGATCAGGCGAACAAATATGGCGTTTCCCTCCATGTTGTGAGTAAACTAACATGGATGAAAATGTTTCCTTCACACTCTGTGACTCAGTATATTATATGTATACATTATATCGAATATATGTACGTTGTGAGAACACGACCGTGATCCTCATCCATATTCAAATTCTGGTGGAATTCCGTATTCAAAAAATTCTCAAAATATAATTTAGGTCTGGTTTCAGTTTGGTTGAATTTTACATCTCAATTTTTATTTTTTTTAAGAGGCGGTCTTTATACAGGCTTGAGTGTTTGTATGTATTATTACTTTTGAAACCGAGACAGGAATTAACTACTGACCTAACAATACTATGATTAAGTTAATCTTTCTTTCTTCGGAAATTTTATCTGCACCAATCCCGTTTTAAACATGATTCGGTTTTCAAACAAAATTGCGGCTACTTACATCTCATAAATAGTAAGTATGGTGGAAAAGTCTAGATGAACTCATTCACAAAGACCTCTGCAGTTTTTTTTAAAGAATATACAATTTTAAATTAAGAACCGCATGTGTTTGAAACAAGCGTGCAATCTAAATATTGCCAGCCAGCCATTAGGCCGCGCAAAAAGTACAAGTCGAATGCAATATCGTTGTGCAGCGTTGTACAAATTGCTCCACTGGCGTTAATAACATTGTTCCTGTTTCACAATAACCGGGAAATATGGATCTGTGTGCCGATGGAATGTGTCTGTGGTAGGCTTAGGCTAAAAGCTTTCTGGGCCGTGTTAACCTGCCTATTATAGTTCACCGTAAGGGTCATGGAAGCGCGACGTTCTAAAATCAAATCTCTATGAGATTATAAAATTTAAAAAATTTTCGTATCACGAAATTTTAAATATGACAGTTGTTCCTTTGTTTCAAGGTTTTATTGTATTTAAATAGGTATAGATTTAGGCACTTTGTACCAACATTTTATATTTTTAAATTGTATTTAAACAAGTAGCTCTAAGGGCCACTTGCACCAGCTTCTTGAATATCTTTATATTGTATTTAAACACAAATTTACTACGAAGTTTTTTGTTTAAATGAAATTTAAACATATTGAAATAGTTGGTGCAAGTGGGCCTAAGTAATTTTGGATCAAAATAACTCACAACAAAAAATAAAATTTTTATGATGCCAACGAGATGTGTGGAAGATTTGACTGAAGTCAATAATATTAAACGAAATTTCACATTATTTTAGAATCCTATGTCATATTATGATAATAAATAAAAAATGTGGTAAAACAGATAGGTACGCACAGAGTAGTGAGGATGATACCAATAAGGTACTTGGAATTCCTTAGATACTATTAAAGAGGTTATTTACCTAAGTGAACTCTTACGAATCGCCATAAACGTTCTCAGTGGAAGACGTGCAGCCGTTGGCATTTCCTCTAAACCAGAGCTTTTCATTTAATTAGAAGTTTTATGTGCCTCTTAAATGAAACTGCAAAAATAATAAAGTTTATGAAAAATACCATTTGCGCCCCATTGTCAGTGAACTGACGGTTTTTATAGCTTTTTGAGGATTTAAATCGTGATGAGATGGGAATTGCCCCTGAAATTAGTATTTCCCATTCCCCTGAAACTATTTATTTCGTTCTTTATAAGTAGGTACGTAACTATTAAGAATACTTTAATTTACCTGGGAATATAACTAGGAATCTCATGCATGTTCAAATCTTCCTGTTTGCCCCACGGTAAAACATAATATTAAAGTTATATAAAGATTTTCTACTTTTTAACAATATACTTCATTCAATTTGATTCTTTCACTCGTTCATTCATAGAATGCACAAATTCGAATTTCAAATCCGTATAAATTTCCTTTTTTGAAAATATGAAAAACAAAATAAAAATAAGCGTAAACGTCGTGCTAGTCGTGCATACTTCATAGTCGTGTGAGTTTCGAGAATTTTCCGAGCGAGTGCGCGCCGATCGTCGTCGTTTGCTTACATTATGCTGGAGATAGACGTTGGTTGAACTATTTTTTAAATTCCAAACTGTTTCGAATTTATTTTAGCATTTTATTTTTCGAATTTATAAAACATAGATAATAGAAGCCAATACAGTTTATTACACAAATAAATATAATAAATAAGTATTTGGAGACTATTTCTATCTTAGACAGTCGTACGGCACAATATATCTTATATAGTACGCTATGAATGTTTTTTCAAGAGTATTGATTTAATTCTATTAGATATCTCTTATAAACCACGAACCAATTCACACTTTTTGTGAATTGGTTCGTGTTGATAACAAGAACACCATTTTAATGTACCCAAGATTTAAAATAAATGACAAGTAGTATATTTTAATATTTAGTTGAAACTATAGTGCCCAATGGGAAATAGGCTTGAAACTGTATAATGTATTTAATATATTAAAAAAAAATTTTTTTTTTGATGAAATCATTTTTCATTGAACGGATATGTGAATATATATATGCCAAACTAAATACATATTTTGGTATATTTTCTCCAAAATATGGAAGCTCCTACTTTGTTATTTCACATTTATAATTTAAAGATCAATTTTACATTAAAATTAGGCGTTAAAGTTTTTTTTTAATTAAAATTATGGCGACAAATAATGCACGTGTCTAACCGCACCATTAACAATTTATGTCCTTAATAAACGTGTAGAATTCCACGATATGCCATTAATTACTCGTATTATTATGTAATGATCGTTTACGTAATAATCACAGGAGAAAGTTCCTTTATTAAGTGTGCTCACTGCTCATTCATCAGTGCCAGTCCAAAACGTGGCATATTACTTATACATTCCCCACAAACAACTAATCTGAACACAGCGAGAAAACTGGCCGTGTTTTGATGTATTACAGCATAGTTATGAGTGAACGCAACCAAATTTATCTAGAAAAATACACGGATACATGTTTCTAAATAGACATCTAAAAATTTAAATTTGGAACGGATTTTTGAGTTTGGTGTATTCCCCGAAGGGTTCGGTAGAGGAGTCTTCTCTTCTGTCTTATACTTAAGAGCTAGGCTCTTGTCTGTGCAGCATCTTCCACCGCTCTCTGTTGAGAGCCAGCTTCTTAACCTCCTTATACGTCACGACTTTCAATTTATCTTTAATTTGATTTGTGTAGCTCAGTCTCGACCTACCCCTTCCTCTCTTTCCTTCTATGATATTTTTTATGAATTCGTCGTGGCATATAAGATGGCCTATCATTTTACCCCTTCTGGTACTCAATGTATATTCATACTTCGTTGGTATGTTTAGGTCCCATGGAATAGGGCGAGCCTATTGCCTATTAACTCATGCTCCGTACTTCAGATTTGGTACAACTCCATACTACGACCTGCTACAGAGAATTTTATAGAAAATCATAGTGAATGATTTTCGTGGAAATCATACCAAGGACCCCTAACGTAGTAGACACATTAACGACCACTAGCCTAATAGATAAGTAGGAGAAAAAAGTAAAAGAAAATATGTTACCTAAAAGAAAATAAATGTTAAAATTCCAGAAAAACTGAAAGTACCTATGTAGTTTTTTATTGGATTTTTTATTTCGGTAGTCGCATCTGTCGGGTCGGCCAGTAATATAATACAGCAGTTATGTCTAGATTTCAAACTTTTACAAAGTTCTGACATTCTAGAATGTCTAATTAGTGCCTGCATAATACTGTATAGTGTGTAAATATTAGGGAAGAAATATTGAAATCAACAAACTTAACAACACCTTTTTATCACGTGGATATAGTCTGTGGCTAAACTCAGCATTTCCTGAACACACTATTATGATTCCAGAAACTGGTCAAATAAAGTTGTAAGATTAATTATTATTGCCTAAAAAAGGTTACAGCGATACTGAATCTTAAATACTCCCATTTGCATATTGAAGGAAGTTTGTAATTTAATCCAATGTTAAACGGAAGTTTCACTAATTTTCCATAACTACGTTTGGTGCTACAAGTAGAATAAAGCCTGCTTTTCATAATTTAACTCTATTATCCCTTCATAAAATCACACTACGTTTTTATCGTGTTACGTATCGAACTCTTGCAGAGCACTCTATTTATAAAAGAGAATGTAATTTTATTAGTACTCGCAGAACGGTTCTAATGCAAAACGGAAACGCCTCTCCCTTGAGACAAACTCAATTAATTCCCTTTAAAACACGAGTCCCTCTCAATAAAAGCCTTTAAAATTTAAACACATTTTGACTATTTGAAAGATGGGATAGCATACATTACCGTATTCGAATGCCAAAACAAATTGATGTTCAAATTCAGTCTTCGATGTATAAAAAATGTGTGTTCAAAATGTGATAGGGTTGTGCTGTGCGCATGTCAGTAAGTAACTTGTTGGTTCGGCGATCTGTGTTGAACGGCAGTGCGGCGCGGTATCGCGAGCGTCTGACTTGTGTCCGCTTCTGTGAACGTATCCGAACGACCGGCTTCCGAATTCGAAAATTTTCCGGTCGGTTTGTTTTCAAGCACGTTCGAATTGAATTTTGAATGAACATTGATTTTGTTTTATTTAATCTGTTGGGATGATGATTTAATTTATTTTAGATATTTTAGATTGTTCCCTTTTTTAAGTTTATTTACTTTATAATTAACTTTATAAACTTGAAAAAACATGATTATGTTTTTTTGTCTTCATTAGAGTTTATTCTATTTTCAAATAAGAAGGACGCTAAAATGGATACCACATAACAAACTTTTGTAAACTCAAAATATGTGTTAAAATGTACTCAAAAGTGAAAATAAAATGACTGTATAGTGAAGTGTATTACAAATGGCAGCTAAAATACTTGTTATCGCTTGGGCGGTCTGGCTAGCGTTGCCATTGGCAACGGGCCATCTGAATGTACTTATCAGCCAGGCTGAAGTAATGAAGTTGTTAGGTAAGCCTCGATTTGATTACAGACTTCGAATATCTGAATTTCTGACTGGTATTGAATTTGAAACTATTGATTGGTTGAATGAACGATGTATGGTAAATGGAAGGGTTGTTTTATTTACTTTGAATTTGAAACGTTGGTGGGCATAACTGCTGTTATAGTTATTAGTTTTGTTTTACTTTGAATACTTGTGTTGTTGTAGTACTTGTAAATACGTGTGGTGTTACGTATAATATTTTCTGTGTACTTATATTTTAATTATTTTTAAATTAAATTGCCTCATTAGTCTAGTGGCCCAAGTTCGACTGCTATGCTAGAGGTCTTCGGTTCGATTCCGAGGTCGAGCAAAGTGTTATTGAGTTTTTCTATGAAATTCTCAGTAACAGCCCGGAGTTTGGCATTTGTGCCCGGTTAATGGCAATAGGCTCGCTCACTATTACATGGGAACAAAACATACCGGCGAATTGTAGGTGAACCTTAGTACACCTCTGCCTAACCCTTTGGGGAATGCAGGCGTTTGTTTCAGAATCGTCTACTGAATCAATTACAGTGGTTTTTGATGTGTTAATTTTGCCTGAAAGTAAAATACGGGAAGCTATGGCCCCCTGATCCATAAGTGACTCGAGTCATGGAAAACTAAAAAAATCTATTATGTTATATTCGAAAAAAAATATTAAAGTCTATGCGAGTGCGTGTGCGCGCCGATATCAATCTTAGTCGTTGTGGGTACGTTTGTAGTACCCACAACGACGAGTTTTGCGTTTGCAAGAAATTGGTTAGGTATATCAGCTGAATATAACCAATTTCTTGAAAAAAATATGTTTACGTACCTATCTCAAAATAACTAGGATTTCGTTATTATAATAATGATTCGATATTCTAATTGACATGTTTGAGATCTTGAAAACACTGCTCGACCTGGGGATCGAACACAAGATCTCTAGCGTAGCAATCGTGCTTGGGACCTCTAGACTAGTTAGGTACTTAAAAAAATGCTACAAAACAAATTACAACACATATGTACCAGGGTACTTGGTTAATTTTTTATACATATAACCCTTTTCAAGCCTGTCAACGCAATATAAATGCAGTCAACACACGCGACGCTGTCCAAAAAAAAAAAACAAAAGTGTTACGAAACGTAACCTTATATTTCATTAGTCAGCAATTCACTAATATTTCACCGCACTTTTACTTCCATATTCAAACAAAGGGCTATGACGTCATAGCATTTTTCCTGAGTAAAACGAGGAGTACCTACCAAATGTTTGTTTGTATTTACACACGTCTCATATCTGTGACACTATCGAAGCACATAACACAAAGGCCTCAGACGTCATCCCCAGTTTCCGAAGATCAAAAAATGTAATTATCTACCCTCGATCTACCCCAACCATTTATATTTGTTCTACAAATTCGACGTATTTCGTACGCAATTGGTTGCAAGTATCCAGTATTTTACACTATACGATAATATATGGAATAGTGCCCTTTACCAAACGTAGTAATTATATTTTAATTATCGTATTTTATAAATACATTAATATTACCTTTTACATACAAAAGGTAATATTAAAAATATAAAAGGTGTACATATTTATAAAATACTTGGCAGAATTTTCTAAACTTTAACTACAATAAACAAATAGGTAACAGTTTTATATGGATGAAAATAAATACGCGGATTTTTTTGGCCTGGAGTAGGTACTTGATAGATATTTTTTCATCGCTAAAATTTGAGGCCGATCAAGCATTTGAAAGAATAAATAAAACAGTGAAAATCAAATCTTAATTTTAACAAACTCCATCTCCTTGTATCATTATTAATTAAGCCAACTTCACATTGTATAGGTTTTAAATACAATGCTGAGCGTAATTTACTGAAGAAAAGATATGGCTCTATGTGTAGAAATTATACGGGTATGCGGGAAAATATACGGGTGTACCAAAAATCGTACCGTATAACAACGAAAACATGCACCCAGCTCCACTCCACCACTAGTTTATTACTTTAGGGAGCTCGCGACATCAGACTATCTGAATTGGAATCTTATTACAGATAAAAGAAACTTGCCACCGTGCAATGCATACGCAACGAACACTTAAATGAGTACGACACGAGTACGATAACTCAGATTGGGTCATAAACCACACTGTCATAAGATAAACGGACGGAAAATAAGTGTAATAGTTACTGTTATAGCAAATTCCTTGTAATATTTTTGGTGTTATCTCGCGTGTAAGCAAATTTTGCTACCCTTGGCGGGAAAATGTATTGAAACAAAAGAAAACAGCATTCCTAAGAAGTAAATTTTCTTCTTAATTCAAAAAAGTTCTTGCAGCTAGGACTTTTTAAATAATACATTTTACTTTGTATGCTGTTTTCTTTTGTTTGCAATAAAATAAAAGTCAATTAAATTTCAAAAAAGGCCTTCAGGGTCTACTGTCTTTATTGTGTCAAAATTGTTACTCAATGATATTAGAATTGTTGATTATTGACAGTTTTGCCATTAAAAACTGTCAGTCCATATTCATGTTAGAGGACCATTCTGATACAAGTTAAATTGTAGAATTAGGCCCCGGGTCATTTTCACATTAAAATTATCGAAGTTAATCTATAAATCTAATTTTCCATGTTTCAAAGGATGAAACCAGTTCATTAGGTGTAATGGTTAGGTACCTTTTATTTATAACTAGCTTCTGCCCGCGACTTCGTCCACGTAGCGTGATGATATATAAGCCTAGCCTTCCTCAATAAATGGGCTATCTAACACTGAAAGAATTTTTCAAATCGGACCAGTAGTTCCATAGTAGTTGTTCTAAAATGGTATCAGTGATAGAATGTAGTAGTGTACGTATAGCGGCAATAAAAGTCGTTGCATCGGGGCGTGCATTTTTGGTTTTTTCAGTGTATATGCCGACAGATACAGTGGACAACCTTATCGAATTTACGGATTGCTTGAGCAAAATAAGTGCAATAATTGAAAGTCAAAATGTCGAATGTGCTTTTATATTGGGAGACTTTAATGCACACCCAGGTGAGCGTTTTGGTTTTGAACTTTTTAGTTTTTGTGATGATCAAAGTTGGTTATGTGCTGATATTGATAGACTTGGGTTAGATTCTAATACATACACGTATGTAAGCGATACTCATAATAATTGTCGTAGATGGCTTGACCACTGTGTGGTCACCGAGGCGGCTTTACGCACAGTGAAAGATGTTAGTATTAAATATGATGTTTTTTGGTCGGATCATTTACCCTTACAGTTGACGTGTGACTTAAGTATATTGAATCCGAAAACTGTAGGTCGAAAATATGTATTTAACAAAGTTATTTGGGGTAATAGGGAAATTAGTCAAGTACAAGAGTATCAAGAACTATGTCATACCAAGCTGAGACAGATTGATTTTCCTATTATTTTCCATGAATGTTGTGATAACGGGTGTCATAACCTAGAACATAGATTACATATAGATAAGTTATATGAGGCTATTATATATATTTTAAGCGAGTCGGCAGAAGCATCTTGTGGGCGTGGGGTTATCCGAAAATGGAAGTATATCACTGGATGGAACAAACATGTGAAGGAGGCCCATATGGAGGCTCGGCTTAGGTTTCAGTTCTGGCTACAGTGTGGTAAACCAAGTGGGGGGTCAATGTATACCCAGATGTGCGAGTCTCGGAAGGCTTTCAAGGCAAAGCTTAAGTGGTGTCAAACTCATCAGCAACAGATTAAAATGGACATTATTGCTTTTCACCACTCAGCTAAGAGCTTTGGAAGCTTTTGGAGAGAAACCAATAGTTTGAATCCTAAGTCGAGTCTTCCCTCAAGTGTAGGGGGCAAAACTGAGCCAGCGGATATCGCTAATTTATTTCAAAAGCGTTTTAAAATTGATTCACCACTGGGCCCTAGGAGTCAGTCTGGTGTGTGTGCTGACGGCTTGAATGTGCGGTTCACTGTCCGTGAAGTGGCTTGCGCCATCAAAAATATGTCGAGGGGTAGGTCTCCTGGTCACGACAACTTGAGTATAGAGCATTTGCAGAATGCAGGTGTTCACCTTCCTAGGGTTCTTGCATTACTGTTTAATTTATGCCTCAGCCATTCCTATTTACCAGCTGATCTTATGAAAACCCTGGTGGTGCCCATTCCAAAAAATAAAACCGGTGACATGTCGGATGTAAATAATTACAGGCCGATTTCTCTGGCAACAATAACAGCTAAAATACTGGATAGTTTACTGGATAGTTACTTAGATAAACACATACATATTAATGATAGACAGTTTGGTTTTAGGAGTGGGTTGTCCACTGAGACTGCTATTATGTCACTGAAGAGCACAGTGCAATATTATACTGGGAGGGGGACACCTGTGTATGCATGCTTCCTGGATTTGTCCCGTGCATTTGATTTGGTTTCATATGACATCCTATGGAACAAGTTGTCTGATGAGACGGACTTGCCTCCAGAGATAATTAATATGTTTCAATTTTGGTACGGAAACCAAAACAATATTGTACGATGGGCGGGTACTTACTCCAGTGTATATAAACTGGAATGTGGGGTAAGACAGGGTGGTTTAACCTCACCCACGTTATTCAATTTGTATATTAATAAGCTTATAGATGAGCTCAGCAGCACTGGTGTTGGATGCATGATAGATGGAGTATCATTTAACAATATCAGTTATGCGGATGACATGGTGCTGCTGAGTCCATCAATTAGTGCTCTCAGAAAGCTCTTAAAAATCTGTGAGTGCTATGCTGGAGCCCAGGGTCTAAGATACAATGCCAGGAAAAGCGAGCTTCTAGTTTTCAAAGCACAAAATAAAACCTATGAAGTGGTACCGTCGATCTCGCTATGTGGTACAACCTTAAGTAGGGTAAAAAGGTTTAAGTATCTTGGTCACTGGGTTTCGGAGGATGGCACAGACGACTGTGATATAGAGAGAGAGCGCAGGGCGTTGACCGTAAGATGTAATATGCTGGTCCGCAGGTTTGCAAGATGCGATGACAGTGTTAAAATAACTCTGTTTAAGGCATACTGTCAAACTTTTTATACATGCAGCCTGTGGACCAGATACACGCAGAAAGCGTACAATGCCCTGCGAGTGCAGTACAACAACGCATTCAGGATACTGTTGTCGCTGCCACGTTTCTGTAGCGCGTCGGGCATGTTCGCGGTGGCGCATACTGACGACTTTTTTGCAGTCATGCGCAAACGCTCCGCATCCTTGTTGCGTCGTGTGCGAGACAGCGACAATAGTCTCTTGAACGTTGTTGCCAGCAAGACTGAGGGGCAATTGATGGAGCATTTGTGTAGAATACACTTATTTCTACCAAAGGCTTGCTCCAAACCTTAGCTTTATATTTTATAAATGTACAAACTAACATAGTTTTTAAGTCACTACTAACGAAAATATGGGTACTAGTTTTGCCTGAATTAAAAAAATAAAATATAAAAAAAATAAATAAAATTCCAAATGCATTATTTGCGAAGGTGTTTTTATAAACATGATATTTATCCTTATCCAAATAAATACGTTATTCATCAGAAGTATTTAATTTAAAACAAAAGTGCCCTTTACATCATTGGATTTAAATGAATATCTTAGGAGATATCGCAGTTTTAAAATAACATCGCAGCAAAATAATGATCAAGTACCGCGCGTACCACGCTAAGATATATAGATTAGTATAGATAATAACCTTAATTTGAATTTTATTCAATAATTATTGTATTAGTGTGTATTTGTTTGCAGAAAGAGTTATTTTGGTTAAAGTTTTGTTTTTGATCAATTTAATTAAATTAAATTAAAATCCCATCCCGTAGTTTTCCATTGCAAGGCAAAGGCATCCCCACTCTTCTTTCACTTCTCTGTCCATTGCTGCTAGGGACCAGTTCTTCTGAAACGAGTCCATCTCGACCCGCCATATCCGTCTCTTTTGATCAATATAATTAAAGCACATTTAGTTATTGTGGCACTACAATAAACGTCTATCAAAATCAGTAATCAAATTTCAAGTATGATTCATCTCGAATCAACCACACAATTACAACATAGTTCAACAACCCAATCCTTCATTCGATCAACTTAATAAAATGACGACAAATGACAGTTAGGTGTCAAAAAATAATAGACTGCAGTGACATCTGTCGGTGAGGGGAATTAATGACAATTCAAACATCAATTTGGGAGGGACCTTATCGCGCCGCGCCAGTTCGGAGTGTCAACTACTTACGTCTAAGCACAAAGGAAGAGAAGGCAGAAGGCTTACAGCGCATTAAGCTCGTTTTGGCCCTTGGAACTCTCCAAGACTAAAAAGCGTATTATTTAATCGTTATAATAATTGTTTAAGATTTTTCAGTTTCCATGTAAGAAAATACTATAAAACTACTACTATATACCTATATATAATACTAGCGGCCCGAGCGCCGTTTCGCTTGCGTAAATGTTCTCATTAAAAATATAAATAGAATTTCATAAAAACCTTGTCTCGAAAATCGGGTTTGAGATGAGATATCTTTATTATTTCTCATAAGAATAATTATAATTCACTTACATGAGAAATTAAAACTTAAAAACAAACAATAAGATCAGCGTACGTACATTACCAGAACTACGGTTAACAAAATTAAATATAAATATGTGTGGGTATACTAACAATATTACAATCCATCTACTCGAGCAAGACGTAAATCTACAAAATAATGAACACAAACATATTACGTAAATTTACCCAATTTGGCGCATTCGTTCAGAAGTTATGCGCGAACATGCATTTCGGCGATTCATTTTTATTCATATAAGTATGTACCTACTCGTAGAAGATGTAGATCAGATATAGGTACATATAGAAGAACAAAGCAATAAGTTATACATGACAACTATTTTATTATTGAGAGCTAATTTATCATTTTATAAAATTGTGTAGTGCTCGAAAGTTTGTCTACCGAGTTCTGATATGATTCCCAGGTCGAGAAAAGTATCACAAAAATTTTCAAATTCTCAGTAGCAACTTATTTGAATTTGAGCCCTCACTAGGGTACCTCACTACTAGGTACATGGAACCGGATACACATCAGCGAACAGTGGGTGTACATTACAATCAGTACACCTCTGCATAACCTCTCGGGGATACAGGCGTGATGGTATAAGAAAATCTCAAGTGATACTTATTTTTGGCACGCAGCCCGTACATTGGAACAACATATCCTTTGCAAAAGTGGGCCAGAATAAGCCTACTGAGTCTGCTATTTTATCTAACAAGAGACTTATGTCTGCATATGTTGGCGTCGGGCAAGATAATTGGATACTTTTTTTACGAATACGGCTGTACTCGCAATCGGAATGTGGATGAAAGTGATTGGGATTTAATTAGTTTGTGTGGTACGAGTTACGACTCGAACTAATTTAGGAATGGATGTAGGCATTATTTGGCTTCACCATTGATGTGTTTGAGTTTCAATTTTATTTCAGTATGCAACCTTTTCGTCTGCTTTCAGTTGTGGATCGGATTTTAATCTTTTAGACTGTAGCCTGATATGATATTATGAAAAGGGGAAGGGCATAGTGGAATTGAATAATTCCAGTCACAATTGCAGCTGCCCAACTGAGGAAGCACCTTCACCATGCAGAAAATCGTAGTGAAATAACATAACTCCGTGCTACGTTGTGTTTCTAATGGTGAGCAAGGTCGCCAGAGCTCCGCGAGGAAGCGTTGTGTTGGCAGTGGGGACCGGTGGTGTTTAAGCATCACACTTATTGTCTCCTATGCTGCCTGCCCAACTATTCCTCCTTAATCCCTACCCCACCCTCTCAAAAAGGGTGTGGAAAATTTGTTACAGGGTCGGCAACGAGTGATTCTCCTGGTGTTGCAAGTGTCCATACGCTACGGTGACCGCTTACCATCAGGTGAGCCGTATGCTTGTTTGCCACCCCTGTAGTATAAAAAAACCTTCACACTCTGAGAGTTTAGTAATGTATATTGGGTATTTTTCGTAAAGTTTGTATACCACAAGACTTGGAACATTTATCTACACCAGTTGCGACGGCATCTAAACTCTTGGCTTTACATAGGAATATGATATATGGAATATTACACATATTTAAAGAAAAATATCCATGGTCCGCCAGTTCCTATGGACGCTGTAAAGGATCCGAAAAGGTGGGTTTTAATAACGTAAACATAACGCGATATAATTTAGAAAGTGTTTTTATTTCGATAAGAGTTCTTAATTATTGAAATTATGATTTTAATGAATATTTAAATGACAAAAACACAAAACAGAACTAAACACTTGAAAATTACATACATTCTCGATTCACAAAACAAATCTTTTACAATATGATTATGGAGCTCGTAAAAGGGCCATATAAATTTATTAGCGAGGATGTTTGCACCATATTATGAGGGAATAAACCACTTGTTGAGGTGATGCGTGATGGTAGAACATTATGGTGCGGTGGCCCAAATTTACGGTGAAGGTGATATCGATATCTCTGACCTTATTCCCCGCCTAGTTGACGCCCACCACTTTATTTACGAAAATAAGATTGGAAGTTTAAATTTATGCTATTTTGGTAGGTTCTAGTGAGGTGTATTAGTACGCCTCTGCCTTACCCTTTGGGGAATACAGGCGTGGTGGTATGCCGTATATTCATAACATACTGCCATCACGCCTGTATTCTCCGAAGGTGTATTTAAAGTTCGCCGGTATGTTTAGGTCTCATGTAGTTAAGTTTGAGTTGAGCCTATTGCCAGCCATTGAAACTCCGAGCTGCTAGAAAATCCTCATAACACTGATCAACTTTTGGGAATTTCCCACAGGATTAATAAAAACAAGATTATCGCAGGTATACCGTAGCTACTAAATCATACGAAACAAAAACCAGTCGCGATACACTGGAAACTGAAACGTGTGCCGGGAATGTACAGCAAAACACTTCAGCAGTTTGTTTGGTTACCCTTTTGATGCAAAAACAGTATACCATGTATAATGTAGGTAAGTATGTGTGTATTCTAGCGGATAAACTGAACATATATTCTCCCAATATTATATGCCTTTTTTCATTAACATTGAACACTAGTTACTTAAAATTATTAAAGTAAAAAACTGTTATCTAATACAGTTAGAAATAATGTAATTGATAATCATTTTAATATTCAACATTAAGGGCCACTTGCACCAACTTTTTAAATATGTTTAAATTGTATTTAAACACAAATTTACTATGAAAATTTGTGTTTAAGTGCAATTTAAATATATTCTTAAATATGTTTAAATTGTATTAAAACACAAATTTACTATGAAAAATTGTGTTTAAATTCAATTTAAACATATTTAAGAAGTTGGTGCAAGTGAGCCTAAGTATTATATTTGTATATGTTTGAAATAACAATAGTTTTTAATAATATATCATGTCATAGGATTCATAAATAAAAACGTAATATTATAGAAATAAACAAGTGTAGCGTAGGTAGTCATAAAATAAAATATTAGGTAACTGAAACTGAAAAAATAAAACAAGAACTCCATGACACATGGTTATCCAACCCTTCCCCAGTAAAAACGAGACACACGACAAAGTTACTAATGTACAACCATCTACAGCGATTCGTGTTACAATTTAATTGGGCAGAGTTTTCTCCTGTCATTTTTCAAATCAGTGCATCGAGTGACTAAAACTATAGATCATGGAGAATGATTGAGGGGGTGCGTACTACATACAAATTGAGCTGGTGTTAATATGTCATGGAAGCTGTCATAAGTAATGGCAGGACTCATTAATAATGTCTTTTTATTACGTATCGTGTGACTTTGGAATGTGGTACCTACATAAAGATTTTATTTTTGAATTGCTTCTAACATTAATCTGTTTGCTCATTGTTAATTGACAGGTTAATGTTAAACATAGTTTTAAATAATAAATAATTATCTCGATACTTGGTATAATTGCATTTATTCGAATGCTGTCAGAGCTGTTTCATTAGAAAAGTAAAAGAACCAAGGTTGTTATATCGAGCAGTGTTATGTGCTTTCTTATATCAAATTATTAGTAGTATCGATTTCTGCCCGGATAATAGTTTGCTCCTTATTACGTGGGATAAGACACATAATGGCGAATCGTGGATGGACAGTGACCTTGCCTTATCCTTCGAGAAATATACAAGTATGATGGTATTTATGTAAAAATGCCATAAAAAGCATCATTTTGTACATCTTTTATTCCTCTGTGTTTCCTTCTTTTACACTGCCGCAGTATAAAACCTCATCAGCCGTTAAACAATGCCATAATATTTACGTATTCAAACTTGAATACAATCAAGTTCATTAAGCGTGATGCCAACTTTTATATCAACATAAAATGATAATAAATGAACCGAAAAAGCTCAAAGTCTAAAACTTTTTCACACTCAATAAAATATTTGATAAAATCTCCCGAAGGTCCTCATAAACTAGGCCCTATGAAGTGACTTCGTTTGGTACAATGAGGACGATAATTCAGCAGTTATCATTTTTGGCCGCAATTTGCGTTTCCAAGCCCACTGGGGGTCGTTTGATTGGACATGGCGAGTTATAGCTATTTGTTTTTTTGGCCTGAATTTATTGCCGTTGATACACCGTGTTGGTTTGAAAGAATATTTATATTCTGTAATGGAAAGTTGCAATAGGCCATTTGTTTTTTTTTGTTATTCGTAGTAATTTAATTTTGTGGAATTTGTCTTTAAATAATCGGGTTACCATTTTAAAGATATAAATTTAAATTAAATTTAAGCAACTGTTTTATTAGTCTAGTGGTCCTAAGTGAGACTGTTACGCTAGGGCTTAGGTTGTGTTATGGATATTTTGCAGTATCCATAGTCACAGGTAGACTTAAGGCCCACTTGCACCAAATTCTTAAAGGTGTTTAAATTTTATTTAAATACGAAACTTCTATGAAAAATTGCGTTTAAATGCAATTTAAACACATTTAAGAAGTTGGTGCAAGTGGGCCTTAATCTTTAAATGGTAAATTAAAAAAAATACATAACGATAGATAGATAATAGGTAAGGTAGCATCGTACGTCATCGAACTAACTCCAAAGACCTGTTGAATTTTTCCTTCACTAAAATCAATACCACTTACGGATAACTTCAAACACGAACAATTATTTTTACGGTACCTAGTCAACTTTTTTAAAAGTACTTAATTTAATGTAATATTGGACAAATTTTATTTATATTCATTTGACTATTTCCTTATTAAAACGCGAAGCTAATAGAAAATGTCTAAGAAACCAATTACGATAAACATACCTCCAAGTCTAGGTTCTTATTCAGAACCCATAAATAGAGGACGAAACGAAGTCCACCGTGGGAAGCATCTGGTGTCCGTCGCGACGTACGGAACCGTTTGTCAACCCTTCCTAAGCAATTGCTATTTACGTGTCCGCGGAACCCTGAAAATTAAATGTCATTCTAGTAACGTCTTCTAAGTGATTGTCGACGTAATAACCTGTGTTTATGTCGTAAATAAACCGTCGTGGAATTGGAAATTGGTGCTATTATTTCTAGTGTTTAAGGCCTAAAATGGTTTGAAGACTTCAGAATGTATTTAAAATATAGTTGCTTTCAAATAATGGCTGGCGATGTTTATGAAGTTAAGTCCATGTTGTAAAAGATTTCGTAACTGTACAGTTAGGACAACTTTTTTTTCTTCGAAAAACTTTGTCAGGCAAGTCAAAAAGATATTATTATTATTATGAGCCCACGGTGTTTCTTCCTCTCTTTCCACTCATCCCTATCCTTTACTGTCTGGGAATCATTCTCTTTGAAACAGTCTAGCCTAAATTGCCATCTCTTTCTGGGCCAATAAGTTAGATCACGTTAAAAGTTTTACCGAAGAATTAATAAAATTATATCGAGCTTACTACATAAATTACCACAATAATTAATGAAATAAAAAATACTATTTATTTTCATTATTCAGGTGCAACCCAAACAATCTGGCGTATGTACACTTAGTGGCAAAGTAAACGAACCGGGAAGTGTTTACGTTTCGTGCGCCTCGAGTGTACACCGTGAAAGTGTGTCCTTAACTTGGCTCGGAGTGCTCGTGCGTGATAGACTTATTGCTTGCTTACACTATCTGATATATTTTGTTTAGTTCCTTTTTATGATGAAAGTAATTACTGTAATATCCAATTCGTATTGAAAATCTGAATATAATTAAAGTAGTTTAGACTACAGAAAATAACTTTTTTATATATGCATTAACAATATGTTTAATGCACAATGTTCGTATGACTTATCAAGAATATTTTATTTACCTACATTACTTATTTAAGAAAACAATAACCGATCCGAAAGGGGCATATAGATATCCATCACCAAATAAAATAAGAAAAATTAAGGGCCACTTGCACCAACTTCATAGATATGTTTAAATTGTATTTAAACACGATTTTTTATATAAATTTTGTTCACATTTAAGATGTTGGTGCAAGTGGCCCCTAAATGTTAATGAAAGTAAACGTATTAATGTACACAATTTCCCCAATATCTAGCAAATTTTAACTAAGTAAAAACACTATCATGGGCCTTAGTACCTATGTTTGTAAGAAAATATGGCACCCAGTGTCTTTGTCACTGCCACCCTTAGATTAAGAATTTCTCAGCTGCCACCGTAGGTAAGTATTGCCATTTTAATCGTAACGCAGGGCAATAGTTTTAACAATTTAACAAAAAAATTAAAGAATAGGCGGTAGCCTAATGGCTAGGGCGTCGGACTTGCGATCATGTGGTTGCCGGTTCGAAACACACCCATTGCACTACCGACGTGGACCCACTCGTAACACAAGCATCAAGGTTAGCACGAGGGGTTAACAATAATAGTAATTTATGACCCACATTGCTAGTAAGTTTAAAAGAAAAACAATCTAATTTTCTGTCTGTCAAAACGAAGTCTAGTTGGAGCGACCACGTTTCTATTTTAATGTGTATAAAGTAGATATTTATCTAAATGCCAATCATAAAAAAGTCATCTCGTTCAAGCTTCCTCGCCTCCAAGTATAATTTGCGCAAACTTTTCTTCTATTTTCACTATAAGTTTTCAGAGTCGAAACGACACCGCAGAGAGGCGAGGTACTGGAATTATTTATGTAATACAAAACTTCCACTCGCCACTTGTTGATGGCAAAGTTACAGTTATTTTGCTAAATTATGACTGAGAAACAATAACAACGGAAGCCATTACTGTCTTACTCCATGGGAAGATTTTTTTTTAACCTACATACCATCACGCCTGTTTTCCCCTAAGGGTTAGGCAGAGGCCTACTAATATACACCCACAGTTCGCATGGCATGTTTAGGTCCCATGTAATAGGGGGCGAGCCTATTGCCATTAACTGGGTACAAATTACTAACTCCGAGCTTCTATTGGGAGTTTCATAGAAAAACCTATTAACACTGCTCCACCTGCGAATTGAATCCAAACCTCTAGCGTAGCAGTCGCGCTCAGGACCACTAAGCTAATCAGGTAGAGAGAAAATGATTTCGTGCTGTTTTAAATGGCTAGGTACCTACGCCCTCTATTATAAAGGACCTAAACATACTGTCGAACTGTGGTTGTATTGTACATTAGTACATCACTGCCTTACTCTTTGGGAAATACAGGCTTGAATGTATGATAAGATCTCCAGTGGCCTTTCTGTATCAAATGAATCTGTATCGTAATCATAATCGTATCTGACATTTTTGTTATAGTGTGATATTCAACGCTGGAAAAATCATCATAAACGTTTATAATAAACTTGGTTCCGCCCGCGATTTCGACTGCGGTCTGCGGAATAGTTACTTAGTCTTAGCGTGATGATATATATATCCTATAGCCTTCCTCAATAAATGGGCTATCTAACACTGAAAGAATTTTTCAAATCGGACCAGCAGTTCCTGAGATTAGCGCGTTCAAACAAACAAACAAACTCTTCAGCTTTATATATTAGTATAGAGTATAGACTAGCAGGCCCAGTAATCAATACAGCCCTGTCCTGAAAATTTCATAAATCACAGGATAAGCCCCACAATCGCATCTACTGGCATTACAAGAACCAGCATAACATAACCTGCATGCCATGGTCATTTTGGCCGTGTTTTGTTTCATCGAAATCAGTCAATCCGTTCCCGATACAAAATGTATGAGAAATACATTTTCTTCATAATTTCCTTTTTCATATTTTTGCAGGTAGTCTGCTATTCGAAGTGGAGATGAATCCAAGAAATCAACGATCATAAAAATCAGTCAGGCCGTTTGTGACTTTGTTTTATATAGGTATAAAGATTTTGATAGAACTATTTAAAAACTTATCTTAGAACACTTATATAAAAGCTTAAAACAAAACTTAAATAAGCGTATAAGTAAATAATTCGCCCAACCATAAAAAATCGCCAGAAACATCCACATCACTCCGTAACGAATTCGCAAGGTTCCCGGATTATTACAATATAGAAGTTCGGCGAATATATAATAATTATATAATATATATATTCCGACGGACATATTATATCTTCTGCTTCGGCGGTCAATAATACAATATTTTCGTCCCATACGTGGGCCACTTGTTGCGAGTCCGTACGTGCGTGTATCCACTTAGCCCCAAAATAATATCATTGTGGTCCCTTTAGTGAGTGACATTTGTCGGGAAATTAACCGGAAACCTGATATTTTTTTTTATATTAGATATATTTTTGTGTGTGACAATGGAGGCTGATATATTTACGTTGTGGGGAATATTTAGAATTAGGTAGTTATAGTGCGTTTTTAAGTTAATTTAGCTTGCTTCATAGTCGCTTTCGAGTAGGATAAGGTACTACGTTTCAAGTGTGGGTTCGATGTCCGAACAAATCTTTGTAAGAATTATATTTAGTTTTTCTGGGGTATGGGTGTTTGTGTATGTGAAAGAGTTTGTATAAGTATGTACCAACAACAAAGAAAGAAAGAGAAATTACTAGAAGAAAAAATAATATAAAATAGGATTTTTTTTTGTACTTATTAGTAGTCCGACCACCACCCCACTTTTAGCTTTCATGTTAACGATGGATAAAGCAATCCAAGCCGAAATAAATACAATTAATATCAGACATCACAATATATTGCTTGTATTACCCGAATAAACTTCATTAGCACATCTCTAAAGTATCTCCTACTTTAGAGATGTACTAAAGAACTTTAAAGTTCAAAGTCAAATATTTTATTTCAATTAGACCATTTACTGGTCTGTAATACAGGTACTTTTGAATTGTCAAAAACTAGGTGCGCGTATGTTACATACAATTTAAAGTTAGCAAAATAAATCAATTGTAATTCATTACACCGTACACTAACATTGCAAGTTCCGGAACGTTCTATCAATGTTTTTGCCCAGTCACAAGATTTGACTAATGGCGCGCTTGTCTACTACACTTGCTGCTTCCCATCGCCTCAGTACCAAACAATTTAATGGGGACTAATCCTCATAATCCGCCGCCTAAAGGTACTATATATTTATATATATTATATTGTATTAATTATATTTGTATACCTACCTAGGTCTGGCATTCGAGTATAATAACTAAATACTTCATAAGTTTTACTTAAAAATACACTAAACTACGTAAGTGCAATTTTTTTTAAAACTATTTTAAAGAAACTTTACTTTACGAAAACTAAAAGAAATGTCCTTAAAACTAACACTTTGTACGACTACTTAGCTAACTAATAAAAATATATAACACAATTTTAAAATACGAATTCAAATAATTGAAGCGTTGGATCAACTAAGACGTTAATGACGCAAAACTTTTCAAAGAAATACTTTTTATTAACAGAAAAAAGGGGTGATAATTAAAAAGTTGAATTTTAACGAGGTTGATTGTGAGTATCCCAGCTAGATGTCACTGGCTATCCGACAACATCGCGTAATGAATATAACTTTTTTACTCTTTTTCTTAGTGTTGTGTGAAATTTGTGTTTTATTAGATAAAATTAAAATTATTTTCTGCTTTTACGAAATAGTTTTTATAGCAGATGCATTGAGCTCTATGAAAATGTTATATAGTTACAGTTAAATACAATGATTAAAACCTTACCGTAACGTACATTATCTACTGTATAAATACACTCTTGTTATGTAGAAATGAAAAGTCGTGTAAAAATTACGCAACAAATTCATATAATAATATGATAAATAGATATTTTGAAAGTAATTATTGTATCTGCATTAATCAAAATGTAATATGGACTAGAGATAATGAGCTTTTTCTGATTATGCACATAAAAAATATCATTTGTTAATTCATCATCTACACAAGTTAACTATTACAAGAAAAAAGTGTTACTGGTTTTCTTTCCCAACAATTATTCGAAACTGATAGAATATCTACAAAACAATACGCATTTCGCTAAAATACGTGCTCCACCTAACTTACTACATACCAAAAACTACATAAGCACATTATTTACATAGAAAAGTTGTTAAACAAACTTTAACAATAAACCCAGTTGATGTTGCCAACGAAAATTACTTTCGAAAAACTTAACTCAATAAAACTGATTCAAAAGTCACTTTGAATTACGTTCAAAACTTGAATTTGTAGGATAAATATTATAAAGACAGGCGACAGACTTAACTAACAAAACGATGGAATAATTCTGTCAATTACTTTAATTTGGATTTTTTTTTATCTCAATGTAGATATTTTTATTTCTTACTGTCCACAATGTATTTTTTTCAATAAGGTGTATATTCTAATAGGAAAAAATGTGTAACCAGACGGTCTCACAAGTTGTGACAGCCTAGTGATATGACCATTGGAACACCAATTGAAAGGTCTCGAGTTCAAATACAAGGCACACACATCTTTTGTTAATCGTGAGGAAACCTGCATGCCTGAGTGATATTTTCTGGTGTTGCACATGTCCATTAAGTAATCGCTTACCATCAGGTGATCCATCTGAAAAAGGCTGTAATTATCTTATTGGACAGTTACAACCACAAATTATAAAACGCAAGAATGAAACACAAGGTAAAGTTGAATTTATGGCAACGATAACAAAACTTCGAAGAGGAGGCATAAATTTCCGTTTGTAGTACCTACGTACTTTGCCTATAAAGAAACAGTTATAAAAGTAAAGTTAGGTAATACCACAAATATATAATGCTAATAATACAAAATTGTAGTTTATTGCTTTTGTATTTACTCTGCATGAAATATAAAGAGGAATCAAAAATTATAAGTATGGAACAAGAAAATATGCATGAGTGAAATAAGCGAGTTCATGTAGTATTCGGAAAGAGATAAATATTAAAAAAAATACTCGCTCATGACCTCCTAGACTTTCCATCAAATAGTTTTGGTCCCAGTCTCATAATATATTACCATGCAAGTATCCCCGAAGGGTTAGCCAGAGGTGTACATTGTGATTTTTTTTAGATCCTTTTACTAGTAAAAGGCGAGCCTGTAGCCTTAAACCTGTATAAATCTGGACTCCTGGATATAAAAATAAAAAAATACAACAATTGTATTACTGGACCTAGGATTTTTTTACATTGACGTTTATGCACATTACACATCTTTAGGTACAATAATTTATGTTTACTCTTAATTAGCAAGGGAAGAAGCAAAGTGGCCTGGATGAATATGTTGAAATACTGCACCGACATCAACAACGCTGCCAGTCTGTGCAGATTGGCGCAGGATAGAGACAAGTTCCGTGGGGTGGTAGTCGACATCCGCTAAGGATATGCGTGAAAAAGAAACCTCTATAATATACTAGCTTCTGCCCGTGGCTTCGCCCCCGTGGAATGCGGTCTGTCATCACATCCCACGGGAACGGGATAAAAAATATCCTATGTCTGTCTTCTGGTTCTAAGCTACCTCTCCACCAATTTTCAGCCAAATCGGTTCAGCCGTTCTTAAGTTATAAATGGTGTAACTAACACGACTTTCTTTTATATATATATAGATGCTGTTTCATCAGATTTAAATTGGCAAATACACACCAATGCAGACGACATTAATATACAAAATGCTGGTGTTTTCATATTCAAATCTTGTTTGGCAAAATGAACATCATTGACTACAGCAAAATATTCCTTAAAGATCGGTCTTTCTGGCGTATCGCCAATTTTAATGAATATACACTTATTTGGTACATATTAGTTTGTTGTTATTTATTCTAGTAGGCAAATCTATACTAATATATAAAGCTGAAGAGTTTATTTGTTTGTTTGTTTGTTTACTTGAACGCGCTAATCTCAGGAACTACTGGTCCGATTTGAAAAATTATTTCAGTGTTAGATAGCCCATTTATTGAGGAAGACTATAGGCTATATATCATCACGCTACGCGGACGAAGTCGCGGGCAGAAGCTAGTAGCTAAATAAACAGCTTCTCAACTATCTGAATCAGCAACTAGAGGCCATACGATTTATTGCAATCATTTTTAGGTTGCCAGAAAAGGATAACAATTATTGAATATGGAGAGCGACATCTGCCCCTGGCATCGCAATAGCACGTTATGGTATGGCTTGAGATGTTACGATCAAATGTAGCTCTTATTAAACAAGAGTAACGTACAAGTTGCATTTGAGTCAGTTGGTTTAGTTTTAAGGAAACTTTTGAATCCTTGATAAAGAAAAATTAAGGCGGTTCTTTCTTACAACAAAGCAGTTAATGTGAATCACAGGCGAGGAATCCTCAGCATTCTTTCAACATTATCGTGTCACCCAATTTAAATTCGTGGCAAAAAATTACAAAATGGCGTTCGTTGCTCGCGTGCTAACCAAACATGGAGACAATAAATAAGCCTTTATCGCCATTTTAATAAATGTACGGAGAACCTCCTTAGAATAAATAAACGGTGTTGAGCAATAAACGAAGACTTAGAGAGAATTTCCTTTGCGACAAAATATTTGCGAAAGTTTATGGCAAGGCCCTGTAGGGTCACACATTCTAATTGTGTATTAATATAAGTAGAGACAAAGGTTCTGTTATGATATCTCAACTCCGCTGTGTGTAGAAAATTGGATCTACTTACATTGACTGGTGTTTCGGCGATCATCTTTATTGTGAAACAAAAAATTAAAACAATGTTTACTTTTACGTTTAGTTGATATCAAAGGCCTGGATTTTTTTTTCTTTCGTAAGTTCCCAAATATCAAATACTTCTGTATCGAGAGTCGGTTAAAATTTGCAGTTTCCAATGTATATTATAATACTTTATTGGTTTTTGATTTATTAGAAATTCACAGTGCTATTGAAAAATTTAATTAAATTTAAATCATATATTCGTAATCGTATTATAATGGTATTTTCGATCAACAAAATTATAAGATGTACTTAAGCATTGAACGTTTTGGTCGGAACTGCAAAACAACTGTTAAGTAGTATAGCATTTATATGAAACACGCATGATATGACGTCACGACGAGCTATATTAATTACGCTGCCTAAAATAAAATTGCTCATAAGATTTTTTTGTTTGAACCACTTTAATATTGTTATTGTGGTTTGGCTCTATGTATGGTCAGCTTTTTTCAAAGCCAATAAAAAAATCAGTAGATAATCCTTTGACGTGGGAGAGCCATGCTTCGGCACGAATGGGCCGGCTCGACCGGAGTAATATCACGGCCTCACAGAAAACCGGCGTGAAACAACGCTTGCGTTGTGTTTCGCCGAGTGAATGAGGTTACCGGAGGCCCAAACCCTTTTAATAGGCGGGTAACGCACTTGTGACTCCTCTGTTGTTGCGGGTGTCCATGGGTGGCGGTTATCGCTTACGATCAGGTGATCCGTCTGCTCGTTTGCTCCCCTATCCCATA
The DNA here is from genome assembly GCA_947256265.1 of Acronicta leporina. Taxonomy (NCBI): domain Eukaryota; kingdom Metazoa; phylum Arthropoda; class Insecta; order Lepidoptera; family Noctuidae; genus Acronicta; species Acronicta leporina. Next base: position 15,164,367 of record OX366512.1, read on the forward strand.
AAAAAAAGCTATTGAAACTTTTGAATTGAAACAAGCCGAAGTCTTGTTACCACTCAATAGAGCTCCTTAAATCTGACTTATTTCTCTTAGTAAAAACGAGCATCACTATAAAACTCTACTAAAACTGACTCACTCCCAGTCTAGCTACGAAATGAAGCCCCCTGGTGTCGTATCACCTGACAATTTGGAGTATAATGGTTCATTAAACCTTGGAACTGGAGTGCGTATCCTCGTCACGGTGGACGATCTTTATGACAACATTAGTATCATTCACCTGCTCGTTACGTACTTTTAAATATTATTCCCGTTTTTACCGTGGTTTCTTTACTGTTTGCTTTGTGGTGGTAATGTTATAAGGATTTTGATAACAGTATTTTTTATAAACAAGCTGACTCAACAGGATATCTAAATTTCAAGTAGATAAAAACATATTAGCGTTCAGTATTTTCGGAATATTCGAATTTTTCATGCTACTTTCCCCAATTTTGATTAAATCCACTGTTCAAGTTCGAATGTTTTATTTCAAATATGCTTTTACAAGCGTTTATGAAATGCTATGATTCTAGTTGTACGGTTCCCAAAGGTTAATCCTATGGAGAAGTAAGCGAAAATAAACTCCATGTGTCCATGGAGTTTCTTTTCGGTTTTCTCTTTTTAAAATAAATTATGTTACATGTTCTGTTTATGTATCTGTAAATATAATAAAAGTATTATAAAGACAACTTTTTTTATGTAAGTTTAAAGTAATGGAAATAAATTTATACTGTAAATATTACGCTCCTTATAAATATTTTTTATTCATACAAATGCGATTAACTACCAAACAAAGTTAATAGTTATACTGAAAGTAATCCTTGCTTAGAGTAAAATATAATCCTTGCTTTTAATATATATGCTAGATGCAGGGATACCTGATTCTAATATTCACTGTACTTAGCGTTTGATCAAAGCAAGCTTTAATATTCAAATGCATCAGTTCAATGACTTTACGATGAATTAATTTTATGTTGCAAAAAGCAAACAAAGAGTATTTAGTAACCATCAAAAGGATTTTTAAAACTAACCACTGAATAAATCTGAAAATGTTAATTTAGATATTTGCATGCTACCAGCGATAAAAAGACAATAAAATAGTGTAATATTTTATTTAGGCACATAAACATACCATAACGCCTGTATCTCCCCGAAGGATTAGGCAGAATTGTTCTGTTACACACCTACAATTTGCCGGTATATTTAGGTTCCATGTAATAGGGGGCGAACCATTAGCCGGACACAAAATTCTAAACCCTGAGCTGCTACTGAAAATATCAGAGAAAAATTCAATATTTTATTTGCTCCACTCTTGCTCAATTGATATATATCAATCATTCAGAAAACCCGAACGAAACGCTTTAAGTCCACGCTTCCCAAGTGGGTCTTCCCTGATAGATATAATCTGGGTGTCTTCAAATCACGAGTGAATCGGTTGCTTCTAGGCAAACGCGCTCCATCGTCCTATCGCAGTGTCCCTTAATACCAGGCAAACAGGAGATCCAGCGTAAGCCTAATAAAAAAAAATGCTCGAAATCTTTCAGTAGTCGCCCACGGGTTTTTAACTTTATTTAAAAAACTCCAATTTTAGAGTAGGTAACTGTAATTGGCAAATTTGGTGGACGTAGGCACAAAAAATACGTATACTTCTTTCTTTTTTAAGTCGGGTAAAAAATAATAATTACAGAGTCGAAAGTGTCAATATCAGGAGCAGTATTAATAATGAAAAGTAAGCAAGAAGTGCCATTGACAGTTTCCATTAACGAAATTAATTATATTCAATTTAATATTCTGGTCCCTTCTTTAAAACTGTGCCCATTAATTTGGAAAGGATTTATACTATCAACGATTAAATATATTGCTTTAAGAATTACTTTTTTCGCGTCAGACTTTTATTTTCACACCATTACAACCCATATTGCATCTACAATTCTGTTGTCTTCCCCTAAGTCTGCACCCTCATCTAAGCCTCATTACACATCTCCAACCGGGCGCATTTACGCCTTTGACTAATAAATACTAATATCTGCCACGTAAACACCTACAGCTTTGAGTGAAACAAGCTTAAGTAGCTTTATATTGAATTTAATTAATCTGGACCTGGTTAACCCTTATTTAGATCAAAGAGAAGGATTATTTGAACCTAAGTGTACGATTTGTTTTGTTTTTTACGTTATTGTTTCTTTTTGTATCTCGCAAATATTCTCTAGCAATATCCAACGGTATAGCAGTTGGATATATAAATAAATAATAAATAATTATTTATCGACATTTTACACAGCACCATCTAGTCCCAAACTAAGCAGAGCTTGTACTATGGGTACTAGACAATGGATATAATACTTATATACTTTTTTTTGTAAATACATACTTATAATACATAAGAAACACCCAGACGAACACAAACACTTATATTCATCACATAAATATTTGTGTTCTGTGGGAATCGAACCCACGACCTCATGGTCAGCAGTCCGGTACTCGAAACACTAAACCACAGAGGTCGTCAGATCAGAGTATTAAACAGATCTTTGAGTTTGATTTCCAAAACATTTTTATACTACTTGTCAGAATCAAAGCCTGCAGCTTATATAATTTAAAATATTTTCCCCGTCTTACCTATCTTATTACACAGACACGTTTGTCTTTGTGTAATTAATAATAAAGACATCGCTGCAAGGGTCTCACGTATCGTCTTCTATTTCCAGCTTTAATTGAATTATTTTATGTTCTTCGATTTATGTATTACCGATTTATTTTGTAGAATCACTGATTGTTTGGACGTTTTGTTATTATAGACTTAGTCTGTTGTAACTTCTTTACTACATGATGTATCTTGATCTTGAATGTCTATTGTCTTCAAAGAACTATCTCTTGGCATCTAGTAGTGGTAGGTACTCAAAATTTATCTGAACATCTTTTAATTTTAGAGTCAGATAGTATCTACTTGGAACATAACCACCTAAATTCAAATGAAGATATATATCTATATATATAAAAGAAAGTCGTGTTAGTTACTCCATTTATAAGTCAAGAACGGCTAAACTGATTCGGCTGAAAATTGGTGGAGAGGTAGCTTAGAATCAGGAGACGGACATAGGATACTTTTTATCCCGTTCCCGTGGGATGTGATGACAGACCAAATTCCACGGGGGCGAAGCCGCGGGCAGAAGCTAGTTAATAGATAAAAGAATGTCGTGTTAGTTACTCCATTTATAACTTAAGAACGGCTGAACCGATTTGGCTGAAAATTGGTGGAGAGGTAGCTTAGAACCAGGAGACGGACATAGGATATGGGCGAAGCCGCGGGCAGAAGCTAGTATAGAATAGATTCAAGTTCAAATGAAGTACAAATATGACAAAAAATATCAACGTCTTCATAAAAAATAAAACAAAAAGCATAAATTTATTTCAAAACCTGTACAAGTAACTGTGATTAATTATTACATCGCCACAGGGCTTTTACGTTTCAATAGAGATTTTGTCAATCGAATCTGCAACAAGTAAAGCTAGACAATTATCGCCACATTCCCCTCCGCCTCGTTAGATTGGTCTAGCATCGTCTTTGAATAAATTAAAAGGAAGATATTGCTCCAAGACTATCTCGTTTTGTCAGCTCTATTAGTTCAGTGTCTAACATTCAATCTCAGCATTCAATAATTTAATAGATAACAGTTAATGAAATCATACAACCAACGTCAACAATAAGTATACATATCAAGTTTTCTTTATCTGATGATCGTTAAAATTATTTTAATTTTACCTTACGGATTTATTTAGTCTTACCTTGACATCAGTTATTTTTTCTTGGATTTAGATTTTCTGAAACATATTTTTTTTGCTATTGTTACTATTAATGAATCCATTTCATTTTATATCTAATTCCAACTGTTTCTTCGTCTAATTTAACATTTGTACCCCGACAGTTTCCCAAGTCTCATTACAGACTCAGAGTATATTATCATTTGAGTAATTAATACAAAGGAATAGCTACACCCGAGCATTGTCTGTCATTACTACGTTTAAATTCTAAACGTGACCACTTCAAAGGATAGTCGTGTGAATGTGTGAATTGGATTCTGAATATTTTAATGCTACTGTTTTGCTTCATTAGTATATGTTTCTTGTTAAATTGTAAGGGCCACTTGCACCAACTTCTTAAATGTGTTTAAATTGTATTTAAACACAAAATTACACTAGAAAATTATATTTAAATGCAATTTAAACATATTTAAGAGGTTGGTGCAAGTGGCTCGCAGTCTTGAATACACGGAATATAATTTTATTGTAGTTTAGCTTACCTTTCGAAATCTATTTCAAGCAAAATTAATTTTCTTTTAAAGTTTTAGATTTTATTAGATCAATGTCACATCAGACTTTTTAATGAAATTGATTGATGAGTCAGTTAAGAATTTTTAAAACATTTTTTATTTTTACCTTCTGTTGAAGATGTTTCTAAAAGGTTTTCATTGGGTAAAACAATTTGAGTTTTTAGACGCTTGACTTCAAACCTTCCCATGGGTTATAAACTATTTAGAACTACCTATCTAAAATATAATACGACACAATAAAGATTATAAAGATATTTTAAGAGAAAAAAATAACGGTGTTCTTGCTTTATTCTGAAAAAATCAATCAGTCCGATTTGCATCTGGGAAATACACAACATGTATTCATCTTTTGTGTACTGAGCGGATGGATCTACTAACAATGTAAGTAGGGTAGCACGTAGTAGGTCTGCTGCGAGTACTTCGCACTCGTTCTCTATAGGGGTGGTGATTCATCAATTGTGCAAAGTGCTACTTCATATTCGGTCCGTTTCACTGTCGCTTTACGCTTCCAAATGTACGCTGATTGGATCATCAGTTTTTTTTTTCACTTTTTCACGATTATTTTTGGCGTTTGGTCAAGCGATTTGAATTGATTGTTATTAACTTTGAGTGACGTACCTGTTCTGTGAAGGGCTTGTAGTTGAACTTCATCCTGTTTTGGTGCAATTTTAATTCTGCTTTTTTTCTATGACTTTTATAGGGAAACATTGTAGATGTTTAATGCCCGAGAGACTTCCTCGTCGGTATGGGAAGTCTGCCAACCCACATTAGGCCAATGTAGTGGACATGTAACTCTCCTTCTGAAGGTACGGGGCTTCTCCAGAAGGGTACAATAAATACATTGATGATAATATTAGGCAAATGAACGTGTAAATTAAATGATCTTATTACATACTAGGTAACTGTGCGTAAAGCAATAATAAGACGGATGCTAAAAATCTTCGAAAAGTATCAAAACTTGGTCGTCTCTCTATTCCAACACTTCTTTTCGCTTAAGCAAATAGAGTTAGTTGGATAATTTGACGCGCTGTCCCCTCGGGAATAGAACCTGCATCTGTTAGAGGGAAGCACACTCCCATGTACCGCGCAATCGTCCGTAATGCACTTCGAATTAGAATAATATGATTTTAGTTTCCTCGCGATGCGTTTGAAATTTTTATGAGCGGGGGGGTGCCATTTCTTAGCGTGTTCTTGATAACTATATTTTGAAGAAAGTAGGTACTGCAGTTTTTGTTTTATGCATAGTTTCAGGATAGTAATTCTTATAGTTGTTATTTCTTAAGTATTTTTCTTATTTTTTAGTCATATTAGTAGACATATTGTACATCTCGGAAGTTTGCGAATTGTACAAAAATGAGATGCTACAGCTAGGCTACAGTTGGTTCCTATTTTAAATGCAGATATATAAAATGTGATAGGTGAATTTATGGGGCATAGATTTATTCTATAGCTATGTTGCGATTCAATATTGACAGATTCGATGTGTTTTTGTTAGTATTTTATTTTATTTTATTCAAGTTATCAATAATTAATGTTTATTGTTCCAGGTTTAGATGCTGAGCTATATTACGTTCGGGAAGGGGTAGTTAATAAATACGCAACAAGCTTCATAGTGCCAGTGCCAGCACACATAGCGGACTTGGAGTTCATGTGGCAAGCGCTTGGCGGAAGACCGGTAAGTACCAATTTCAAATATTGGTAATCTATACTCTATACTAATATATAAAGCTGAAGAGTTTGTTTGTTTGTTTGTTTGTTTGTTTGTTTGCTTGAACGCGCTAATCTCAGGAACTACTGGTTCGATTTGAAAAATTCTTTCAGTGTTAGATAGCTCATTTATCGAGGAAGGCTATAGGCTATATATCATCACGCTAAGACCAATAGGAGCGGAGCACGAATGAAAAATGTTTCAAAATCGGGGTGTTTTTTTATTTTGAGTGCTTCCGATGCATACGCTGCGTAAATGATTAAAGTTTCGCAAAAATCATATATGACAGAATTGTTCCTCTTTAAAAGTTCTAAAAAAAAGTCCGCGACAGCATATGTCTATCTTTTAAGGTTGGCTCACTATAACCTTTTTTATGCTAACTTTGTTCTAAAATTCCAAATGCATTATTTGCGAAGGTGTTTTTATAAACATGATATTAATCCTTATCCAAATAAATACGTTATTCATCAGGAGTATTTAATTTAAAACAAAAGTGCCCGTTACATCATTGGATTTAAATGAATATCTTAGGAGATATCGCAGTTTTAAAATAACATCGCAGCAAAATAATGATCAAGTACCGCGCGCGCATTTATTGATTTTATTGTCAAAATTCTGAGATCAAATCATCGGATCGGATTTGAATGGGATCACCTACCAACAATAATTTACCAAATCTAAATATATAAAACTCAAAGGTGACTGACTGACATAGCGCACAGCCCAAACCACTGGAGGGATCGGGCTGAAATTTGACATGCAGGTAGATGTTATGACGTAGGCATCCGCTAAGAAAGGATTTTGGTAAATTCTACCCCCAAGGGGATAAAATAGGGGATGAAAGTTTGAATGAAACTTTACAAAAATTATTATGATTTGAAATGGCCAGTACTGCAGAACGGCAATTTCATAGGTAAAGACCTTATTATATAAAGCTGAAGAGTTTGTTTGTTTGTTTGCTTGAACGCGCTAATCTCAGGAACTACTGGTCCGATTTGAAAAATTATTTCAGTGTTAGATAGCCCATTTATTGAGGAAGGCTATAAGCTATATATCATCACGCTAAGACTAAGTAACTATTCCACGCGGACGAAGTCGCGGGCGGAAACTAGTTCTATATAAAGCAAATATAGAAAAGGCAGTGATAGCCTCGTGATATGACCATGAGACTGCCAATTCAAAGATCTCGAGTTCGAATCTAAGGCACTCGCCTCTGACTTTCATGTATTAATCTATATACTAATATATAAAGCTGAAGAGTTTGTTTGTTTGTTTGTTTACTTGAACGCGCTAATCTCAGGAACTACTGGTCCGATTTGAAAAATTATTTCAGTGTTAGATAGCCCATTTATTGAGGAAGGCTATAGGCTATATATCATCACGCTACGCGGACGAAGTCGCGGGCAGAAGCTAGTAGTTAATAAAACCTGCATGGCTGAGAGATTTTCACGAACGGGGTGTGAAGTCTGCCAACCCGCATTAGGCTAGCGTGGTGGACAATAACCTAATTCATCTCATTCTGAGAGAAGACTCAGATCCAGTAGTGGGACAGTATATTGGGTTGATTATGTATAGAAATAAAGAATGGAAGATCGAAAATAAAATTATTATTAATGTGTTTTCCGCGGTGTCTATTAAATATGTAGCAATTCAAATCGCTTCGTAGTTGTACGGAGGAATATACAATTATTATATACTAGCTTTTGCCTGCGGTTTCGCTCACCTGAATCTATAAACTTACCATCACGCCTGTATTCCCCGAAGGGTTAGGCAGAGGCGTACTAATGTACACCTACAGTTCGCCTGTATGTTTAGGTCCCATGTAATAGGGGGCGAGCCTATTGCCATTAAACGGGCACAAATTCCTAACTCCGAACTGCTACTGGGAATTTCATAGAAAAACCCAATAACTCTTTTGCTCGACCTGGGAATCGAACCCAGGACCTCTAGCGTAGCAGTCGCGCTCAGGACCACTTGGCTAATGAGGCATTGAATCTATAATAGGAGTAGAAATGGAACCCAAAATAATCTAATTAAAATCAACAGTGATGATCTCTTCTTTGCATAGGTATCTCAGAGAGGTCAAGCTGTATCTCAGGATCCGTTTAAATAATTGAGATAAGAAGATCATTTGTTTTTAAGTCGGACCATATAGTATACTTTCTAACAGTGATAACTAAATTAAAGTCTACTAGCTGCCCGGAGGAATTCCCGTAGGAATGAAGCATTTTCCTGCGGTAAAAAGTAGCTTATGTCCTTCAGGGATAACGTCGGCTTCTAATTGTAAAAGAATTATTCAATTATTAAATAACTAGCTTCTGCCCGCGACTTCGTCCGCGTAGCGTGATGATATATACAGCCTATAGCCTTCCTCAATAAATGGGCTATCTAACACTGAAAGAATTTTTCAAATCGGACCAGTAGTTCCTGAGATTAGCGCGTTCAAGCAAACAAACAAACTCTTCAGCTTTATATATTAGTATAGATATCAATACAACGCTATGAAACTCGTAAAATGTAGTTTCATTTCAAGAGATCTTTTAGAATAGAGCAACATGTTTATGTACGATATCAGTTTCTTTATAGTTAGAAACTATGTCGCAGCTTTTAACGCCTATCTCCAAGTAGAAGAAAATAGCGCCAACGTTAAGAAATACACTACTGGGTAAATAGAGGTAGTCTGGTGCCAGCTTTTCTTCATTATGTTACAAGCACTTGGCGTAAGACTACTAAGATTTAATACGCTAAGTAATGCGTAACGGATTTTGTCACATTTATTTTATATTTTCAAACTAAAGATAAGGATTCAGTTAAAATCAACACCTACCTACGAGCGTCCGCCCGCGATTTCGTCCGTGTGGAATAGTCACTTGGTCTTAGCGTTATTATATTTATAGCCTATAGCCTTCCTCAATAAATAGGCTATCTAACACTGAAAGAATTTGTCATATCGGACCTGTAGTTCCTGAGATTAGCGCGTTCAAGCAAACAAACAAACAAACTCATCAGCTTTATATATTAGTATAGATTAGAGTCAACTGATTTCTCTGACATCTATTGTTTACGGGAGAAATGCCCATGGACACCCACAACACCAGAGGAGACGTCCTGTGGTGTTGCGGGTGTCCATGGGCGGCGGTAATCGCTTACCATCAGGTGATCCGTCTGCTCGTTTCCAAGTGCGTTCCCCCCTTTTTAAAAGGGTTTGGGGCTCCGGTATCCTTACCGTATCTTCCTTACGTTGTGTTTCACTCACTCAGCGAAACACAACGTAAATGTTGTTTCAAGCTGGTTTTCCATTGCCTCGAGAACTTTGTCTCGACAGTTCAATGATCATATCAGGCTATCACTGCACTTTCTATATTTGCTTTATATAACTATGCTGTCAAGGAGACTTATTTACTATTTATTTATTTAGAACTGCCTCATTAGCCAAGTGGTCCCGAGCGCGACTGCTACGCTAGAGGTCCTGGGTTCGATTCCCAGGTCGAGTTATTGGGTCTTTCTATGAAATTCCCTGTAGCAGCTCGGAGTTTGGAATTTGTGCCCGGTTAATGGCAATAGGCTCGCCCCCTATTACATGGGACCTAAACATACCGGCGAACTGTGGGTGTACATTAGTATGCCTCTGCTTAACCCTTCAGGGAATACAGGCGTGATGGTATGTTATGTATTTATTTAGAGACTAAAAGTAGCCTACGTCACATCCTTCATAGAAATTTACTTCAAAATGGTTTACTCCAAAACATATTTTTTAAATTAGCTGTTATTGAACATTTAATTCGTGACTCGAATATTTTTAAGCTCTTAATTAGGTTATATGAAATTATATTATATAAAGCAAATTTCAAAATGTTATTAATGCAAAACCAATATCCATGAATTCGATTTAAAATTCAAAAATAATACAAATTAAAAACACAGAAGGATACGTTATCGATAATCACATTGGGTTCACTCTTTCCCATCCAAATACACCCATCGTTGACGTTCAAATAAAATAATTGTTTAAATAACAATATTCTTAATTACAACAGCGTTAACGTTTAATTTTATTTTCAGAGTTGTATATTAAATTTTGTATTCCATTGAGCAAACTCGTCCGGTATTGGTCCCGCAACGCTTCGCATTTTCCAATTTGGTTTGAAAGCGATTTAATTTTGGAAAACAAAGGGCCGGGATTAAGTCGTCATTTTTCGCTGAGTTTCGGATATTTACGGATTAGGATCGGTTGTATTTATTTATTTTCTTCTTTGAAAAAGGCAGGATGTTTAATAAATTATACAGTAATTAAGAATGGTTACCCTCATCGCGAAAAATTATGATTAAATAAGGAATTCTTTAATTTAATGGTATTTTTATGTGTAACATGTACACAAAGTTGCGTATTTTATATTCCGATATCTTTGTTGATTCCTATGTTGTTAGAAAGCACTTCCTAGTTGGTGCCTTATAAATTAGGTTGGTGTATAGCACCAACAAAAGAAATTTTGAGAAGATAATAATATTAGTTATCATAACATAACATAACATACCATCACGCCTGTATTCCCCGGAGGGTTAGGCAGAGGCGTACTAATGTACACCCACAGTTCGCCGGTATGTTTAGGTCCCATGTAATAGGGGGCGAGCCTATTGCCATTAACCGGGCACAAATTCCTAACTCCGAGCTGCTACTGGGAATTTCATAGAAAAACCCAATAACACTTTGCTCGACCTGGGAATCGAACCCAGAACCTCTAGCGTAGCAGTCGCACTCAGGACCACTTGGCTAATAGTTATCCACCCCAGATATCAAAATAAATTACTCAAATGGAGAATGAACACTTAACATAGAGCGCTTTAGTATTTTATTAACAGTTTCACATTAGTAAATTAAAATAATTCTGCTCAAACTACCAACCATAATTTTATTTATACAAGTTACCTTTCAAATTAATAAAACTGACACAAAATTATTTATTAGTTTGGGAGCTACGATTCAATATACAAACACATAGATGCAAAGAAACACACTGCAAACTTTTATCACCCCTCTTTTTTTCGTAAGGAGTTAAAATTTAAATAAGGTCGAGATACATAGGTACATAATCGATTTATAGAACCATATACATAGGTAGGTATTATTCATTTCACCACGTTATAATATGATAATAAGAAGTCATGCACCCTCCTCATTATATTATATACCTACATTCGTATTGATCGTCGAGTCGATAGTCGGAGGTCACCGTTGCAATGACTCACCGCAAATAAAAGGTTCTAATGAGAACAAATGTCTATTGACCTTGATAAAGACGGGATAGAGGTTAAATTCCAATCATCCTTCATGGTATGCGGAAGGGTATGATGTCATACATACAAATTGTATTAAACGTCAGAACAAATGATGAGTTCTGACGTGTAATTGCGTGGATCAAATTGCTATATGCTTTTTAACCGATCAGTAGCCGATTATATAACGAGACGTATGTATATTCGATATATAGGTAAAATTTGCCAAAATTTACTGCTTTCTCTTCTTATATAAAATCATTATACTGTTTGTATTATTTTAGTGTTTTAACTTGTAGTAAATAAAATGTTTTTGTATCAAGAAAATACTTCTATATTTTTTTTTTTAAAACGTTGTTCTCACAAACACAAACACCCAGACCCGGAACAACTACCTGTAGATCATACAAATATTTGCTCCGTGTGGGGATCGAACCCACAACACGTGTCGCAGAAGCCAATAGCCGCTACGCCAAACGTGTCGTCAATTTGACAAATTGACAAATAACATTACCTTTGCCTGCCTCGTTATCTTACTGGTCCTAAGCACGACTGCTACGCTAGATGTCTTGGGTTTGATTTCCACGTAGTGCAGTCGTGGAGTCTGGATTTGTGTCCGGCGAATGGCAATAGGCTCACAACCTATTACATGAGACCTACACATACTGGCGAGCTGCTACTGGGAATTTCATAGAAAAACCCAATAACAATTTGCTCGACTGGGAATCGAACCCAGGACCTCTAGCGTAGCAGTCGCAGTCAGGACCACTTGGCTATTGAGGCAGTTACTATACTTCACTTCATTCAACTATACTTCATTTACATTAGATAACTATCATATATTATAACGCCATTGTTCGTTCGTTATTTTTTACATTATTACGATAAATATAAAGTGATGTAGCTTAATCTTAATTTACAAACAAAAAGCTCTAAAATACAGTATTTTTTACAATATAACAAAAGAACTCGTTATTTGTCTCATGCTGTAAGTAAACGGATAACTGTAGTTATACTTGAGTACTTTATTCAAGACGAAAAAGCCATGTAAATCATAAAGAACCAAGAAGCAGACTGAAGTGTGTCACGTATATTCATATTCTCGCGATGTTCATGGTGTTGTTTCTCTACAGCTGCCGTACGTGATGGGTATAGACTATGAGAGCCGTGGCGCCATGCTGCCGCCGCAAGTCAATATATCCGAGCGAGGCTTCGTCCCTACTACGTTGCAGACTTTTAGGTAAGCCTTTCAGTTCTAGATCTGCGTTCTAGAACGATATAGTTCAGTACAATTTGAGTGAAAATGTTTTTGGAACAATTTAAATACAGACTTTTTTGTTTTTGCAGTTACTATATTATTAAACTAGCTTCTGCCCGCAACTTCGTCCGCGTACCGTGATGATATATAGCCTATAGCCTTCCTCAATAAATGGGCTGACAATAAACACTGAAAGAATTTTTCAAATCGGACCAGTAGTTCCTGAGATTAGCGCGTTCAAGCAAACAAACTCTTCAGCTTTATATATTAGTATATAGATAGATATTTAATAGTTATACTTTATTTTGTGAGATTCGTCACGGATCTTAGACAAACTTCTGTCAATAATTTTGTCACCATACGAGTACATAGGATTTTGTTTGTTTTTGGATAAAAAGTTCACTAAGTCCACTAATGGCCGGTGTCAATATCAAATACGTCGATAGATTTGCTTACTAGAGATAGAATTTTAACATTATTTTTGTGAGTATGTAGCGGCTGGCAAATTCCTAGCGGCCATAGTTGGTATAGTTTTAAATACTAAGTGGACTTCAGATACATTCTAGATTTTTTATTTTGAAATCCTTCGCTTTATTGTATAAGCTGTAACTTTTCTTGTAAGGATTTATCTAGCCAGAGTATTAACACGTCCCGAAAGCTATGACAATGTATGGAGCTGATAGATTTGTGATAACTATGAGCACCAGCTGAAGCAGAATTCGGGCACTTAAAATATGATTTCGTCAAAAAATAATTCCGGTCCAGTTTGGGTCATAAAAGTCACGCCAGGATCCCCTTTGGGTCAATTCTTGATCTCAAGCTAATTTAATTTGTTCGTGTTGGACATTGTTTTCAGTTCAGTATAATACCAATTGACATTTACAAAATTGAGACTATTTTGGAATTTAATTGAGAACGTTAATAGATTACCTGAATTTGCTTTCTAATACATATTTTTCACGCCTGTCTCCCATTGGGGTAGGCAGAGACTATAGATTTCCACTTGCTACAATCCTGGCATACTACTTTCGCTTCATCTATGTTCATTAACCACCTCATGCATGAACGTCGGTTTAGGGTGCTCTTAACCTGTCCTTTTTTAAGAACGGCCGCAACTTGGTTGTCGTACGTTCGTCGAGGTCGGCCCCTTCCAACCCTTCCATCCATACTCATCATGTATACTCGTTTCGTCAATCTCCGTTCATCCATCCTCTGTACATGCCCAAACCACCTTAACATACCTTTCTCAATCTTAGTTACTACACTGCTTTCTAATTTCTGAATAAATTTATTTTTTATGTTTTTTATTGCTTATAAATATTGACATAATTAAATTACGATATTTCGAATCCTTTACAGCTTCCATGGCAGGCTATGAAGAGACATATAAAATTATTTTTTCATCTATCGCTAGGTTAAATAGAGCATTTGCAAATGTAGAGCGAAAGGGTTCCTATATTTATTTCTACCCACGTCATTCTAGGAAACGTGTTCTAGATTCTTAGTAGATGGTTGAATTAGAAATGAGGATGATCCAGCTTGAAATATGAGTCTGTTTTGTTGAGAATGCTAACAAAATGCTAACTCGACAGACGCATTGAATTAACGTCAAAATATTCTCTGAAGTTTTGAATAAGTTTCATAATAGATATTTTTTCACTGTTAGAAAGTATGTGCTCCATCTTAAAACTGGTATACTTCTTATCTCAAATAATTAAACGGAACCTGAGATACAAACAAGAGATCATCACTGTTGGTTTTTGAGCTTCAAGTGGGCGAAGCCGCGGGCAGAAGTATCGTTGTTGTATCTCTATATTGAGGTGGACAAATCTTTGGTGGTACCACTGCATTGTGAAATATTCTGCCACCAAGCAATACTGTGCTAACATTATTGTGCTCCAGTTATAAGGGTACCCGGATGGACGCATGAAACCTCGTGAAACTTATCAAATGAGCTATCAAGATGACAACTTCACTAGCTATACTGATATTACTGGCGTAACTTAGACAATACAATAAAAAAAAAAAACTCTCAGTTTAGTGTGTTGCTGGCGGTCTTGAAAAAACTGCTTGTATTCTTTATAAACTACATTTAAGCGCTAATTACAAAAAAGGAAAGACGACCGATGCTCACTGGCCCGTTCACAAGATCGAGCTGTTTTGTAATAGAAACTACTAAATATATTTTTTTCTTGTCCAGGGTCCGTTTACCATGTACTGGTAGCAGGAGTGCTGAAATACTAGTGACCATGCAGCTCAACATATCAGCACCGGACCGCGCTCACAAGGACGTGCGGTTGCTATTCAAAAGGAATAAAATCTGCTTGAAAGGTAATAATTGTGTTTTGTTTTTCTATATCACCTACCTCATTTGTCTAGTTGTCGCAAGGCTGCCTGCTGAGCGAGGGATCTTAAGTTCAATTCCCATGTAAAGCTGTTACTATTCTTTTCTATAAAATTGTTAGTACCAATTGGGAAATTGGGATTTGTGCCCGGTTAATTCATGTGGATCCTCTATTATATGGGACCTAAACATACCGGCAACCTAAAGGAAGGCGCGATAGAACACTGGTCCGTCTTGGAATCGAACCCATATCGTCTAGCGTAGCAATCGCTCTTATGACCATCAGAATAAATAAGGCAGTCACGGAGAGACAAAACTACTAATACATTTTATATTTTCTTTCAAACAACTACCTACATATGTCTTAAAACTACTGAAGAATACAATGATATAATATGACCTACTATGTACTTAGTACTAGAGTTTATACGAACAAGTATCATACTTTTGTCTCTCGTGCCTAAAGTTTCACGGAACGTAACTAAGTATGTATGTACGTAGTACTTTCCACCACGTTAACTCTGGCCAAAGTTCTACCGTTAGATACCGTGCCGCTGAGAATTGATTACTGAACTAAGAAATATTCGATCGGTATTTCTTGCTATAAAATATCTACTTTTTAAACAGAGTTATTTGGAAATAACCAAGTGTGAAACACGAAAATCGATTTTCTCTAGAGTTCATATGAGCAGCATTAAATTTTTTTTATATTTTTAAAAAAGCTTACTAGCAATGCGGATCGCACATTACTAGTATTCTTGTTAACCCCTCGTGCTAAGCTATATGCTTGTGTTACGAGTGGGTTCACGTCGGTAGTGCAATGGGTGGGGTTCGAACCGGCAACCACATGATCGCAAGTCCGACGCCCTAGCCATTAGGCTACCGACGCTTTAAATTGTCGTCACATTATCTCAATTACAGCCTTAGTTTTGGTACAAGTTAAGTGACGACAAAATTAGAGTAACGAATATGTTATGTTATGATTTCTGTATGACAATATCTCCCTGACTTATTACGATATTTAAGTATCGTCTAACAGCTCAGTTAATTGTAAACATTTTACAAGCACAATTTACTCTTCAAAGTTAATTGTATTATTCAAAAGTTAAGTTGAAAGCAGAAACCATTACTGTGGAGAAGACCTGGGTTTAATTTAGTTGTTAAGTAGTTTTTCAGTCGGTTTTTACTCGAGTCACGTTTTCAGAGCTCTTCTCCACTTTGTATGAAATATTTTAGCGTCTTCAGTAGAAATATTTTAATGTCGTTCCTCTCATATTGTTCTTAGACTAGGTGCGTAGGAATTTCAACGGTCTCAATGACATTGTCTTTTATTAATGTCTGGATACGTTCGTGTTCTGATATTGAAACCTAAATGAAAGACCAATCAGATTCAAGAATTGTCTTTATTTGTCAAACAGGTGTATTAGAATATCAACTACGTACAATTATAACTACCACATTAGCCTAGTAGTCTTGAGCGGCACTGTTATGGTTGAGGTCCTTGATTCGATTCCCAGGCCGAGCAGTGTTATTGGGTTTTTGGTGAAATTCTCAGTAATAGCTCGGAGTTTGGAATTTTTACTCAGATAATGTCAATAGGCTCGCTCCCTATTACATGGGTCCTGAACATACCGGTGAACTGTGGGTGTACACTTCTGCCTAACCCTTGCTATTAGCAAATCAACAAACAGCAAATACAATTTCTAACTGACCAAAAGGAAGAGGTTCTCAAGTCAGTCAGTCTAAGCAATCTCATTTCAGTTTTACTATGCACGCTTCGCCGATAAGATAAACTTCTAACACAAATCATAATAAAAATAGCCAATTTCCATTTCAAATACTAACATAAAGCTATTGAAAAAGTGACAAACTTCAGTTTCCCCCTTCGAACAAATCATTTTATAGCCGCAATTGGTAAGCCCACTATGGGCGCGAAGTTCCCGGCGTTACTCACAGCAATAATAATAAAGATAAATTATTGTAGTGGTTGGAGGGTTAACAATAATGTACCAATAAATGTGTGGAAACTTTAAGTTTTAACTAGTTTACGGAGATAATATACAATAACAAACTTCGATATTTGTGATGATAACTTATAAGGCATTGAAATTTCGGACGTAAGATTCTACCCTCTTCAATCAGCAAAGCGTGTTAAGTGCTCCGGAGACAATATGATTCTGCGTTATTCATAATTTGTTACTTGATGTAACTAAAAGGCAATGGAAAAATTGCAACGTACACCCCCAAGAGCTTTATAGATTCCAGCACCATTGCATAGTTATTCTAAAAATGGGCCCAGGTTTCATAAAAACATACCCGTCATTGTTTGAACGATGATATTACTTTACAAGCTAAATAATATATTCCTCGTTGAGTTTGCCAAATGGGAAATAAATCCATTCCTTGTTCTTGCATCACTCAAAGCGCAAAGTTACATACAAACTCCTTCGTAATCAGAAACAATAACGTTCGCAGTATATCCTTATCGGCGCTAAGTCAGAGTTTCGCCCCACAAATCACTCCTCCGCACTCTTTATTAGCATGTAGACGATTGTAGGCGCAACAGGATATTTTGAGAGGGATGGAGACGTATCGAGAGGGTCCCAGAGGCGTAGGGCTGTCGCGAGTGTAATCTTGTGTGTTTTGTTCGGAGATGCGGGTAATAAAAATGTTGTAAATGCATCTTTGATTCAGTATGGTTGAAATAACTTTGCGTTCCTAAAAGTATAGTTCCGCAAGTGGTTTTGCAATAGTAATTCGTCATACGGACAACACTCAACTATTTGTTAACTGATGCTGATAGTTATGCACAGAATCAATTTAGTGATTTTACCGGCGCGGCTTCGCGGTGACGTGAATTGTTCCGTAAATGATTAATATTATCAGTGTGTATTACGTACGTAAGTAAACGGTACTTATTCCGCCGATTCCTGAAATACTAGTTTTTACTTAGTTTAGGAATTGGTGTGCTACCGAATAATGTTTCAGTACAACCATCCCTATTTGGTATTTATTTAAATATATGTAATTGTAGTTATAAGCTTGTTTGTACTTTATTTGGAAATAATATATATTATACTAGCGGCCCGCCCCGGCTACGCACAGGTGGAGGATACCTAACTTTTTCGAAATACATATTCTTTATTATCTGTGGTAATAGTCATAATTGAATTGATTTACACATTAATTACTAAACTAAAAGTAAACTCAATAAGTATCATGTCGTAGTAAAATAAAAACTTCAGAATTTTCATTAGAAATCTAGTTTATTTGATATTTTTACGAATAACAAAGCAATACACCCAAGAATTCTACGAAAATCCTTAGTAATCCATGCGTTACAGTAATCACATGAAAATCCCCTGCTAACCCTACGTACCCCTCTTTTAATGTGTTTACAAGACAGTATCGATTGTTCTATTGTACGTTTTATTTGACTTGGAAATTTTCTTGCTCCTTTTACACGCGTTAACGTTCCTTTATGTTTGTATTTTTTTTTTCTTTTTCTTTTGAACCACGAAGGCTTTCTCGAAGAAAGCCTTCGCCACATCAAAAGATTCATAATTTTCATGCTTGCTATGCAAATTTTTATCGTTTCGAATATCTAATTGAAATTCATTTGGGGTACATATGTTTAGGTTAGGATTTTATTTGCATTATAATGACATGATAATGTTCTCAAAGAATTTTGGTTCTGTACTGTAAGACATTGTCATTTTGTTATAAATTACGAGGTTTTTGAAAACATGATTTTTGTAGTTACTAATGTTACAGTGTTCTTCTTCTGTGTGACAAATTGTCCCATTGAGTCGAAGGAGTCCGACGGAGCTCGTAACTGTTAGTGCTGGACGTAAACCCAAAATATCGTGTTAGAATATCGGTATTTTCCAATATTTGGTTAGGTAGGTTTGATGGCATTCACTTCGTGTAAAATACTGATATTTAGTCGCTTCTGGTTGCACTAGAATCGACTCCAATATCGGCAGGAGGCTGGAATGATGGATCATGATTCATGATGTTGAAATTGTTCGATCCATGTGATGCCCGTTCATTATTTGTTCTAATGAACGGGCATCACATGGATCGAACAATTTTAATTGTTCGATCTTTTACAGACTTTTAATTGTGTTTCCCATCAACAATTTTCTACCTATACCCAATTTTAAATTGACTAATAACGTATTCAGAAATAAATATTGACTAATAACGTTTTAAATGAACATTACATAACATACCATCACGCCTGTATTCCCCGAAGGGTTAGGCAGAGGCGTACTAATGTACACCCACATTTCGCCGGTATGTTTAGGTCCCATGTAATAGGGGGCGAGCCTATTGCCATTAATCGGGCACAAATTCCTAACTCCGAGCTGCTACTGGGAATTTCATAGAAAAACCCAATAACACTTTGTTCGACCTGGGAATCGAACCCAGGATCTCTAGCGTAGCAGTCGCGCTCAGGACCGCTTGGCTAATGAGGCAGTTTTAAATTAACGTCATTGTTATTACGCTGTAACCACTACTACGATAATCTTTGTCTCTTTCATCATAAATACAAAAACCTATAATCTTTTCAGGTACCATTTACGAATTAATTTGAACTAAATAATGTAATCATTTCAATAATATATACCTCAATATCTGTAATTATTTCGCCGTTACTTACTTGTCTCAGGTTATAAAAACCAAATGGAGTAGGTATAGATAAAAATAGTTATTAGTACCTCAATAAATTTGTACTCTTCGTAATGGTAAAACTCTTATTCCTTGGAGTCCTTGTGTCCTTAATCGGTTGAGTTACTTCCAAAATTACCTGTAGCCAACTGAAAGTTTCTAACGACGTTTGTAAGGGTGTACCTATGTAGTTACGACTAGGTCGTGTTAGCTTTCTAGATGAAAAAGAGCTAGAATTCTTGTGAAAAATATAAGTAGGTAATATTACCTGTGCATTTATTGAAATGATGAATAATGACATATATTGACTAATTTGTTGCCTATAATATGATACAAGTTTATGTTAAACCATTGTTAGATTGGAAACTGTCGAAATATTGTGGATGCATACGGTAAAAAAAATTCAGAGTCAGTGTGAGACTATATTGTCATTAATCAGGTATAAATTCTATACTCCGAGCTGCTATGGGGAATACACTCAGCCTGAGAACCGATCTTAGGCCATTTTTCAGTTTGCCAGAGTGTAATAAAAACTGCAACTGTATATCGACTATTATGTTAAATTTCAGCTAACGGGTAATATGATAGCCTAGTGATATACCATTGTACTGCCAAGTCAAAGGTCTCGAGTTCAAACCTCTGACATTTCTTCTTTAATTATCACGCGCTGAAACGGTGAATGAAAACCTCGTAAGGAAACTTGCATGCCTGAGAGATTTTATCGACGGCGTGGAAGTTTCAACCCGTTACCCTCTCACTCTGAGAGGAGACCCGTGCCCAGCACTGGGATATTATAATGGGTCATTGATGCAATATAATCACATTTTTTAGTTTATTCACCTGTAAATTGCTCACGGTTTTAATAATAATAATTTATTTAAATCGTAGGTGATTCTACGGTAGGTTACGACGTATCTACTACGTTTACGTAGTACGTCGTTCTACGTTTTGTACCTACCTACTACGAAAAATGTAAATCACTTGTTAAGTTTGAAACCATTGCCCCACAAATCAAGTGAACTGTATTTTGGGAGTAAAATATATAGACAGAAACTTTTTTTATATATAAAATGTAATTGCAATATAAATATAATACAATTTATATTGCAATTACATTTTTATATCAATAAAATAAGACAATATCGACACTCATTATAAACTGTCACTTAACAGGCAATATAATCACTTTTTAGCTCATCCACCTGTAAATTGTTCACGGTTTCAATATAAGGGGACGATGTAATAAAGCCTGAGTATCCGAACTCATTATGTCGCTATTATAAGACCCCCTTTTTATATTCCAGTTTTTTATTACACTTAATATTCAATTTAGTGGGCACAAGAGGGGGGCGGGGGGAGGAGTACCTTGTTTTATGGATAAGCGTTAAAAATGTCGCCGTATATTTTTTACGGTGTGTGATTTTTTTCAAATACAGTGTTTATAACATAATATACTATCACGCCTGTGTTCCCCGAAGGGTTTGGCAGAGGTGTACTTAATGTACACCCACAGTTCGCCGGTATGTTTAGGTCACCATGTAATAAGGGGCGAGCGTATTGCCATTAACCGGGCACAACTTCCAAACTCCGAGCTGCTACTGGGAATTTCATAGAAAACCCCAATAACACTGCTCGACCTGGGAATCGAACCCAAGACCTCTAGCGAAGCAATCGCGCTCAGGATCTCTAGGCTAATGAGGCAGTTCTTATGGATTAAGTAATTATCGATAACAGAATATATCTTCATGCCTATAGCCTCTGAAGGGTTCGGCAGTTGTATAGGTAGGCACTGATGTACTTACATACTCGTACACAGTTCACATGTTTTTACGTCTCAACTCTCACGTAATAGGGGACAAGCCTATTGCCATTAATTGGGCACAAATACAAACTAAGAAATTAGATAAAAACATCTGACACACTGGTTATAGGAATAGAACAGTAGGAGCTTACACTAGCAGTTACGCTTGTGACTATTAAACCATTGAGACAGTGTTAGTAAAGATATAAGCTAAGAAAGCTTAGTGATTATCTGGATGAGTGACCAGTCTTGAAATACCAATATCACTCAGAAGTAGAATGTTTTATGTAGCTGTTAGCTGCAACTGCCTCGAAAATAATGAAACTTACGTTGTTTTAAGTATATATAGAATAATATTACATATGTGGTTTAGGTAGGTACTATTTGGGCTGGAAAAAAACTGATGAAATTAATGAAATTTTCAGTTTATTTTCGCCTTTAAAATACAAAGTCTGATACCTCTTCGTCATCTATCATTTAACTGTCATCTGCCAATCTTATTTTTAAACATTCTTAACATTAATTCGATATCTCACTCACACCTTACCAGTCATAATACTTCGTCTCTTTCACGCATCACGTTCGAGTCCAATTTAAATCAAACAGTTTTTTTTATGATATTAAATTATAGCACTTATCTCATTGGAATAGAGCTCATACTTACTATTCTTGTCGACTCAGGTCTGTCAACAGTGGTGACCCACAATGAGACAGCTCGGCTCGCTGGCGACGCGTCACAAAACACAGGGGGTGTGTTATTCGCGGCAGGGGGCTGCGCGGCAGCTGCGTTGGCGCTGCTCACTGCCGCTGCTGCTGCAGGCACCCTGTATAAAAGAGGCAGTAAGGCAAGACATCATGATTCTATACAGTAAGTGTTTTTAATTATTACTAGCTTTTGACCGCGGTTTCGCTCACATGAAGCTATATTAGGAGTAAAAAACCTACATTGATGATATCTTTTTTGTATAGGTCTGTATACATCAAAGAGGTCAAGCTGTATCTCAGGATCCATTCAATTAATTGAGATAAGAATTTTATCAGTTTTTAAGTTGAAGCATATACGTCCTAACAGTGATAACAAAATTAAAATCTATTCAGTAGATTTTACGCCAACCCGTAACAAACACGACCAGATAAACAGACAAGAATTATAAAAATCATATTTTTGGGTTCTGAGATGTTTAAAATAATTTTTTAAACATCTCAGAACATTTTCTTGATATTTAAAAAAAACTGGGTTTAGGGTATATCCTAAACCCAGTTTTTTTTAAATATCTTCAATGTATAGATATTTACAGCTTTTTTACGGTTTTAAAAGAGTAGAGATTTCACTAAAACGATATTGTGACGGCAGCGGGAATCAGCGAGTACGACTTGCACAAGAGCGGCAACAGTGGCGAAATAGAGAGGAGGCCTTCACTCAACAGCAGTTACCGTCTGAATAGATAGATGGAAATTATTTAAAACTAGCCTCTGCCCGCGGCTTCGCTCACTTGAAGCTCAAAAACCAACAATGATGAACTCTTCTTTGTATGGGTGTGTAACTGTGTATATACATTAGAGAGGTCAAGCTGTATCTCTGGTTCCGTTTAATTATTTGAGATAAGAAGTATACCAGTTTTTAAGATGGATCAATAACTTTCTAACGGTGATAAAAATTAAATCTATTCAGTATTCAGCACCCGTAACAAACAGACAAATAGACAAGAATTTTAAACATCAGATTTGGTTTTTTTTTTAAATATCTTCAATGTACAGACACAGCTTTTTTACAATTAATAATAGTAGAGACAAAAGAGTGGATCCCGTACCGCGGTGAATTAAACAATGTTGTAACCCGACCGCGGTCAATTTTTTCTTTAAAAACTTTATACTTTAAGCTCATAAAAATAATGAAATGAGTACAGTCTAAAGGTTGTGTTTGAACATAAACAATATCTAACCTAACATTTCACAACATTAAAAGCAAAGTAATTACTTTGCCTTCATTTATACCTACGCATCAACAACATTTAGCGTCCGATTCGTATTTAGCAAAATATACGGCTTCGAAGTTTGACGCAAATTATCTCTCTTTGCAACTTTACTCAAGTTAATTCTCAAAGTTATGAAATAACGCCGTTGTAATTTATTCAGCTTTGCCTAACAACAATATCAACAAATAATGAATAAGATATACTGCTGTTTTAAATATGAATAATATTATTTTTCCATAATGTAACAGTATAATATCAAGCTTGTATTCTTCGAAGTGTCAGGCAGAGGCGTACTAATCACTAATCGCATCCACAGTTCCTCGGTATTTAGGCCCCGAGTAATAGGGGGTGAGCCAATTGCCATTAATTGGGCACAAAGGTAAACTCCAAGTTGCTGTTAAAAAATATAGAAAATTCCAATCACCCTCAGAACCGAACCCAGGCCCTCTAGCACAGTAGTCGTGTTTACAACAACTAGACTAATGAGGCAGTTATTAATATCGCTTTTAGCACTGCCAGAGGTTCACACAGGCTAAAAGTGGTATAATAGACACCATATTAGAATTTGAAAGAAAAGAAACAGTATTTATAGATATAGTCAAGGACATAATGCATAGAAAAATAATAGGTAGTAAAAACAAAAAAACTAATCAACTTATAAAACACACCCGGTTCAGTATCTAACTAGCACGAAATTCCTTACGATGGTATCAAGTTAACGATAAAAAAAATTAGCTGTATGAGGAACTTTAAAACAAAATCTCTGAAATCCTTATCAAATTTTTAGAAATTACGATTGCAATTTTCATATTAGTCCATGTAACACTAACCTTACACACGGCGAAATACTGTATTTATATATAATGTGTGTACAGTACAATTAGCCTTACAGTTGCTAGGTATAACTTTGGGCCTTTTTCTAACCATGGGAAACAAAATAGGTCAATACCGTATTTTATTTTTATGGGTTAGGAGAGCAAACGAGCAGACGGATCACCTGATGGTAAGCGATAACCGCCGCCCATGGACACCCGCAACACCAGAGGAGTCACAAGTGCGTTGCCCGCCTTTTAAAAGGGTTTGGGCCTTCGGTAACTTCACTCACTCGGCAAAACACAACGCAAGCGTTGTTTCACGACGGTTTTCTGTGACGCCGTAACACTCCGGTCGAGCCGGCCCATTCGTGCCGAAGCATGGCTCTCCCACGTGAAACTTATTGCGTTTTTATTTGTTATGAAAATCAATTCGAGCGTACCAGAGAACTCATATATTTCTATTGCTTTACATAAATAGGGAGCTGATGAGGCCTTATAAAGTACACAGTAATTGCTCTCGAAGAACCAAAGAAATCTAATCACAATATAGTCGAGAGGGAAATATTTTAGAAGTTTCAAGAGTTTTGGCACTCGAAGTAAATTCAATAGCCGGCTCGTTGAACAAAGTCGTTTAACTAGAAAAACAAACATTACGTTTAACTTAGAAGTTTATGATTAGATTTTGATGGAATCTTTATGAATATAAAACTGAAAAGTTGGCTGTTTAAACTATAGTAATGGAATAAAAGTAAAATATGTAGTTTCAGTAAAGTGGAAATCCTCCTTTTGTTTTTATAAAAAAGAAATACTACTCACTCACTGATTACTCACAAAATATCAAAAACTAGATCATTCATACCATCACGCTTGTATTCCCCGAAGGGTTAGACAGAGGCGTACTATTGCACACCCTCAGTTGTCCGGTATGTTTAGGGCACATGTAATAGGGGCGAGCCTATTGCCATTGGTTAATGGGCACAAATCCCAAAATCTGCTACTGAGAATTTCAAAGATAAACTCAATAACACTTTGCTCAACCTGCGACTTGACCTCTAGCGTAGCATTCGCGCTCAACCCCGCTAGGCTAATGAGTCAGAAGCAACTATGTATATAAACAACTATAAGGCCTACAAACTTGAAATTTGGCTTTGCTCATAAAATGTTGAAATCCATCTAAGAAACGAATTATGGAAATTCAAACGGGATTAGCAAATAAAAGATCAACGCGGTATATAGTACTAGTTTGATTAACAAACCATTTTCCCTACCGAAAATGAAATTGAAATATGCCAAACAAAAATTCGTAGCACTAAGCGCTACGTTCGTAGCTCTGGACAGTGATGTAGTACGGTTCAGCGGCGCGTAGCACCGACGACGCTGCGTAGCATAACGCTGTGTAGCGTGGTGTAGTAGATATATTGATGGGTAGCTATGAATTACATAAGCTTATGTATATATAAAACCTGAGTAGAAAAGTATATCTCTCAGTATATCACTGAGTGGTTGTTTATAAATGGCGTGTGAAGTCTGCCCGTAGTAGACAAGCGTGGTGGCCTAACGGCTATGGCCTTACCCCTTTCACTCTGAGGGGCAACCAGTGCCCAGCAGTGAGATAGTTGATTAATATAATCGCCAGGCAGACAACGTAATTAAGTTTCATACGATAGCATTCTAAGAAGATAGCTTATGGAATCGTGTTCTTTCGTCTTGTTTAAACAAAATAGAAATACTTATCAAGTTAAAATTGTAATATCTAAAATTTTATTAGTATTTTATAGATTTTAGTTAGTAGTTAAACTGTGATTTTTACACCCAATTTGCGACTTATTGAAGAAATTATTACGACTATAAATTGGGTACATACCAAATTGACTCATTTAAATAACTCATTCAACTCAGTTCTGATACGTTTTTCTATTACGAGGTAAAAAAATTAGGGTCAAAATGTTCTAGCGACAATAGAAGACTCAGTACAAAGCAGACAATAGCGATACATTATGCATGGCATATAAACTGCCCGTAAATTAAGGAGAAACTAAATTCTTAGAAAATTTTCTTTTATAGGGGACTCAACCCTCGCTGTTGCCCTTCGGGGCTTTATAAATTTTTCAATAATGTACCAATTTCAACACAATATCAGGTTGAAGTTGACCTTAAATATGGTGTTTGGTGCAATTTATAAGATAAAAGCTAGTTCCACCCCACAAGTTTTTTTCTTCGATTAGATTTAGACGATGATAGAAGATTTGCTTCGACATAAAATTCTAATAAAAGAAAAAAAAATGGTTCAAACTCGCTTAACTAAGAGTCAAACAGTTCTTACTCGGGCCAATTTCTTATCTTTAGAATATAAAAAAAATATATATTGACACAAGACAACGAGATTTAACTATATACCTACAAATAAAAGTATCTTAAATAATTACTTTTACCCAAGTAGTAGTAATAGTAGTCTTTGCTTTATAATAATGTAAGTTTCCCTCTTCTATTCTTCCCTCTGGAAGAAAATAAGTAGCACATTAATTCTTGATCAGTATCGTCATTAGTATCGTATTCCGGAATCAGAAAACTATTTTTAACAATGAATAATAATCATATTATAAAGTTGCAAAGCCTAGCTCACATCTTGTAACTTGCACCACACCCCAAAAACACATAGGGGGCAGCGACCCCCCGACGTATGTGATGGATGATGCGGTACGGAAGGTTCCATGATAGACAAGCAAAATGTTTTTATAGTTACTCGATATCCCGCTACTTTATCATAGGAAACTTTATGGCACAAATAGGAATTTATGTATCTACGCCATGGTGTTTATGGCGTGTGATATCATGACATCAATGTCTTTATAATCTGTGGTATTGAAAACTATGTGTGGTAACACCGTTAAAAAGAAGTTTTCATTCTTTTCTTGTTTTAAATATAAATGTGTTTTCCTAACTATTTTGGGGTTGGCTTCCAGTGTAACCAGATGCGACTAAATATTACTTTTACACAAAGTGACTGACACCATCGGACCTCTGCAACAGTTTTATGGCAACACCTACCGATATTCAAAGGATAGGCTGGTTTTCAGACACTGATAAGTCATAGATGTTCGTATGACAACCTCTCGATATATTAAGAATGGTCACCCATCCACAAACCACAGCGTGAGCTTAACCTTGTAGATTAGTTGATCAGCTTAGTTATTACTGAACCCCTTTTGATCCGGTTTCGCTATCGTAAATGTCACCTTATAAATATACTTAACATACCATCACGCCTGTATTCCCCGAAGGGTTAGGCAGAGGCGTACTAATGTACACCAGTTCGCCGGTATGTTTAGGTCCCATGTAATAGGGGGCGAGCCTATTGCCATTTACCGGGCACAAATTCCAAACTCCGAGCTGCTACTGGGAATTTCATAGAAAAACCCAATAACACTTTGCTCGACCTGGGAATCGAACCCAGGACCTCTAGCGTAGCAGTCGCGCTCAGGACCACTTGGCTAATGAGGCAGTTATAAATATACTTGAATGCTATAAATACTAATTAAATACATCTCTATCATTCCCATATATATTTATCAAGTATTTAGCCGTGTTAGCCGTGTTCCTTGTAGAATACACAGTGAAATCATTAAGCACACATGCACTAGTATGCTAGCTATATAAGTAATAAATGCTACTGACTACTCTAACCTACTTCCCACTTGAATTTAGTGTGATCGTAACCGAGATATACGAGTAATGTATATCTTAATACGAGTGTTGGACACCACTAAGTCTAGTTTAGAATTGCAGTGGTAAAATTGAATTATATTTAGTACGTTATCTATAATGTATATGCGTTGGGACTTAGGGAACAATACTTTTATATTTTTGTTTGTATTATTTTATATTTCCATATTTGTCTCTGGTACATGTGGGCCGTAATAGTTAAATATATACAAGTAAATAAACTAGGTATCATTCATATTTTACCTGTTTCAGGAGGAACTGGTTAAATTATAAATGTGACTAACTTTAGTCCCTAAGATTTCCAATGTGTTCGTGGTTCTGTTGTATTGTAGTTATTTTCTATGAATTAAAAACAAAACCTTTTCCTTGAAGTATTATATATTATGTGTCCTTATTTTAAAATTTAATTTAATTTTTACATTTAAAATAAATGCAGCCGTCGTGAATTTATATTGTAAAGTTATTGGTTTTACGCACTATAACTGACCAACATAATCTAAATCTTTACTAAAATTCGAGAAATTGTAAATAGCATAATTTCTTGAATTCTATTTATATTGAGACACCAAACATAATTATTAAGTCACGGATAGACTCTTTAAGGATTCGAAACATCAGAAATGAAATTATATCAATTCAAATACGAAAAATCCTCAAAAAGTAGTTTTATGTGTCCTAAGTGTCAGAAATCAGTTGATACCTACTCCGCTGAAGAAATTACGTCAAGATACTAACGTACACTAACTTTTCAGCACATCGTACACGACAGCGGCTTACGGCAGTCATCAAAACGTACTGCTAAGGCTTGACACCCTCGGAAGACCACCGAGTTCTACAGGATCTTATGCCACTATAGCGAGCTTACACAAATTCCCTTTTGGTAAGTACCTAAATACTATTTGTACATACATAATTATAATATAAAATATATAATCATCATCTTAATGGCTGGCAGTACACAACTGTGCGTTTCTCTAGAAAATTTCTGCCTCGCACAACAAAACTGTGGAATGAACTGTTGCCTGCAGTATTTACGGACCAATACGACCATCAAACTTTCAAGAAAACAGCGTACTCCCTTTTAAACGGCCGGCAGCGCACTTGTGACTCCTCTGGTGTTGAGGGTGTCCATGGGCGACGGTGATCGCTTACCATCAGGCGATCCGTCTGCTCGTTTGCCCGCTATCCCATAAAAAGAATACAATATTGCATACAAGCGTGTATCCTTTCAAGGGTTGGGTGTATAACTTCCCCGGTTCCCCTATATGCTTTAGGTCTTATTTAATACGCAGTTCAACGCCTGCGACGTGCTAAAACAACCTATTAAAAAGGTAGCGATCATCGTAAGGCATTTTACTAACTGTAAAGTGAGTCATGTCAGTTGCGAGACATAGACTATACACATTTAAGCTGACAATCAATTTAAGCTTCTGCAATAGATGGCGCCAAAGTCACCTTAAAAGACGTAGCAGTGGAAAAAGTCGATGTCGCAGGCAGTTGTCTCATTCTGTTGTCATAATATAATTTTTAACAAAGACAATGCTTTTTCTTATAAAAATCCGATGGAAAGATTTACGGACTTAATTTTGATGTGTTCCTAAAATATACCAATTTAATACAAATGTTTTTAATTTTGTCTTAACGTGCTACTTTTCTACGAAAGCTCAATTTCATTATAACGGGATATAATATTTTAGAAGCAATCTACAATTTCACGGAAATATTTATATGAAAAAGAAATTATAGCAAATGAGAAAATGTAGTACAATGGAATGTGAGGAAAACTCATTTGTATGTTTTAAAAATTTTTTCCGAGACATTCCTTATTGAAATTCTGGAATAAACATTAAATATAAATTAATTTGTCCTTAGTGACCTTATTACGTAATTATTTGATAGAAATGTTAAAGGGAATATGTATGGCATCTTATTCTGAATTTGTTCGGTAAAATAACATATTATTATTCTTTCAAATGAACGAAAAATTCCTAGAATATCTTTTATTTCTGGATTCATGGTGAGGTTATTTCGTTCAGGACTGCTCACTGATGAATTCCATTACATTTACATTTGATTTATGTTCTACATTCACTCCTTACATTTCTTGAGTTTTATCTAAGATAAGGAAAACGTATTCTAAGAAATGGGTCACGTGACATTGCTTCATAGGGTTTGATTTAGTTCTAATGAAATTTATATCTTTCACGTGGCGGTGAGATTACATATTTTTATGCAGAGCAGTTCTAAAATATATTTTAGTACTAGATTAAAAAAATGTGATGTTTTTCTTCATATAAAATTAATCTAAACTTAGAAGGAATTTTAAGAGAATTGATAATTTTATTTTTTATGGTTTTTAAAATCTTTGTACTTGAAACTTATCCATACATTTAGCAGCAATGTCGTGTTTGAAGGTAACTGTAAAATATTTGGGAAGAAATTAGTGAACAGGAATTGGACGACACTGAAGCCAAATTAATGAATTTTATAAGTTGTAGCGAAATAAAGCTATCTACTATCAAATTAAGACCAAACCAAACACATTTTTATAATGTATTATCATCATACCTATTCAAACTCTATTTTAAACCAGCTTGAAAATCTTTTAAACTTTATTAAAATGGTATTTCATCAAATTAGATTAGCAGCTACGCCCCGGAATAAATTAAAATACTTATTGTAACGGAATTTGTATGAAATTAACTGCTTGTGATATAACAGGAGAAATTAGACCTTATATCATATACTCCTGAAATACACATATTAAACCCAGTTGTTTGTTCACAGGTAGTAGAAGGTCACCTTCCCCTTACGCTACTACGCATATCGGAGAACACGTGTACGCCAAACCGGAGTCAAGAGTATCATATTATGCGGCATCTAACCTCACACATGTTTCACAAGTAAGTGTACCTATGTATAAAATAACCTTGTTTGTCCATCAATTATAATAAGTAAAGGGGTACTAAAGATTCACGCAAAATGAGTTTTCAAATACATAGTCATAAGTTTGATTATTATTTTTAAGAATATAATGGTCCTTGTTAACTATGTTATTTATTTAGTTATATTAATCATATTGTTTTGTTTTTTGTGGCTTTAATAAAATGCAAATAAATTATTATTTGGTTAGAAATTGTGTTGTGGCAACACCAAACCGGTCCTTTCGGAACACCAGCGTCGATTTGCCGTAACTGGCAAATAGGCATTATGCTGAGATTGGGCCGATTTGTAAGGTTCACTTGGGTACCATAATTTAATTATTATAGAGGTTGTTCAGGTGTCCTTTACAAGTAAAATAATTATATTTTCTTTCTTTCTTAATTACCACGACTTCTATTCAACATAACATCACGCCTGTACTTACTCCAAGAAAGGTTAGGCAGAGGCATACCAATGCATGCCCACAGTTCGCTGATATGTTGTCCCATGTAACAAGGGGCGAGCCTATTGTCATTAACCGAGCAAAAAACCTAAACTCCGAGCTGCTATTGAGAATTTCATGGAAAGACCCAGGACCTTTAACTGTTTGTAATCTCTAGAAGCAGTCTCAGTTGCTCAAGACCACGACGGTAACAGCCTTGTTTCCATCGTGGTCCTGAGCGACTGCGACTGCACTAACTAGGTTGTCTGAACTACGACACTCTAGTTAGCTGCCTAGCTTCTTAGGCTAACTACTAGGCCACTAGGCCTAACATTATTATCCTCAAAAAACTATATTGTCTTCAGAATTACTAGGTCAGCTACTATTGTTCATCTAAAAAATACTATCTTGGCCAGCCTCTGTTTATCATTGATTAAGTTACTGTAAATACGACCTGAATACTTGTTATTTTATAGCATCTACAAAAGCGGCGGTAGCCTGATGGCTAGGGCGTCGGACTTGCGGTCATGTGGTTGCCGGTTCGAACCCCACCCATTGCACTACCGACGTGAACCCTCTCGTAACACAAGCATTTAGCTTAGCACGAGGGGTTAACAAGAATACTAGTAATGTGTGACCCACATTGCTAGAAAGCTTTTTTTTTAAAAAAAAAATCTACACAGCGGCTACAATTCGGTTCTGGCATTGTGTGGTCAAAGTTCTAACCTAAACTTAACAATATTTAAATTTCTTTCAATCCGAATTTTCACGTACGTTAATTAAAAGAAAGATATTATTGGATAATTAAAAACCGAGTTGCAAAAATCCTTGGCTAACTAAGTAAATTAGAGTACAAGTAAAAATAAATGCTGCTCTTTACTTGACGCTTTGTTTGAAATAAGTAGTTGGCATTGTTTTAAAGACGTATTGGTTTATTAGAAGGTTTCTTATTTTCCCGTTGCTCACATATCAAATCAGAGATTGGGTTCCGTTGCTACAAAAAAACTGTGTGTTTACTTATTTATAATTCCCCATAGTAAAGAAATAATTTGTCTTGAGCGCCGACGGTGAACAGGTAACGTAATACAAGTATAAACTTAACTCTCATTGTACGAGAAGACTATACGATACGAGGTCAGCTGATAATGGAGATGTATAGAGACACCAGCAATACCAGGGTGTATCGCACATTATCATCTTTAGACCTCAGTTGATGCCCAGTGATTTTAATGGCCCTTCAAACTGGAACACAATAATACCTATTTTCTTCTATAATGGAGAACTGTAGTTTTTGGAGAACTGTTTTCTAGAAGTAGTGACTGCGAAACGATTCCCTTTAACTAATGCAGACATCATTATCGTACACACAAACTGTATAATTATTTTATCTTTTTAATTTATTATTGTTATAATTACAAAGGCTTAAAATTTTATTATAACCCAAATTTTGGCCTTAAAGCTTTTGCAATTTTGAGAATAGGTACTCTGTAATTAGTCACAGGTATAATTCGTTATTCGGAGTAAAATGTAGGGGGAAACAATTAACTAATTATGTTAGCTTAATCAATTAATTGCTTATGTTAATTCACATATGGCGCTTTGTAAATACAGATAATGTAGTCATTAGACTATTTGCAGTGTGTAACTACTGTAATAGCGTCATTAAATCGATAATGATGCCAATTTTGTACCGTTGCGGTTACCTACCCTCCAAAATTACGAATAGCGTAGGTAGTTACCTATTTTGAGTATTATCATTAATTTATTACATAGATAGATTTGTATTTAGGAATAAAAGTGTATATTAATAAAATCATCTATCTAGAGAAATCCAATAAATTGTAGTGATCATTTTTTTTTCTCTTTATCTCTTTTATAAAATACGTTGTCCCACACTAAGATTTTCGTCTTTGTCGTGGGTGCATTTACAATCACAAATTCTCACATACACAAACACCCAGACCCGCAACAACTAACTTTAGATCATACAAATATTTGCTCCGTGTGGTGATCGAACCCACAACACGTGTCGCAGAAGCCGACCGCTCAGCCGCTACGCCAAACGTGTCGTCAATTATGTGTTATTAATATTATTATTATTTAAAATATGTTTATTTTTGTCCCTCTGTTGGCACGGGTTTACTTTCAGAATGAGATGGATCAGGCTATATACAGGTATTTATAGTTCACCAAACTTTCACAAGTTGTTATTAATAGGCACACTTAAACATATCCAATTTCAAATACTGGGTATCACTGTAATAATTATAACCGGTACCTAATAGAGACATTGGCAGTATAGCTTTATGTTCCTCTAAATTCATCGGATAATAAATTAGCTTTGTGTTGGCGTAAATTTTAGTTTACTGCCGGCTCTGTGAAGAGGGTAACGGTCTGAGGTAAAGGCGACAGCGATTAACTAAGTACCGAACTAAGACTAAGATGTCTCAGTAAGTACCTAACACACCCTATAATTATATTATACAAATATAATTTTATGATACAATTCGTGTTTTTTTTTAACCCCGACGAAAAAGAGGGGTTCTATAAATTTACAAAATTATGCTTGGAGACTGATTTTCCATTACAACTTAGAGGTCCCCGACACAACGACGCTTAAACACAAATAAACAATATTTAGATATTATTTTCTTGCCGGATTCTTCGTCATAGGATCAACCTTTTGGAACCGTGCAACTAGAACCATATCGTTTCATAAACTTATTTGAAAAAACATTTGATTGATTGATTTTTCTCCTTTTCTAGATTTGTGTGTCAGGGGTTTCTTTAAATTTGTTTTTTTTACTTATAGTTATGACAAAAATATTACT
Organism: Acronicta leporina; assembly: GCA_947256265.1. NCBI lineage: Eukaryota > Metazoa > Arthropoda > Insecta > Lepidoptera > Noctuidae > Acronicta > Acronicta leporina. The sequence goes on from OX366512.1 coordinate 15,198,499, forward strand.
ATCCATTAATACCATTATCTATATTATGTTGCTTCTATACTTAAGTATACATATAACTCCTAATCTAAACTAAACTACCCGCGATCCCCTACACCTCTCCAGTAAATTCAGTGACTCTCCCAGATAAATTAACCCACATTACGTGGCAACACTTGATCTTTGCCTGAACAATCCAACAAACACTTTAATGGCATACGTCCTTCGTAGGTAACCGAGTGTGGAATTAAGTGTGGGTAAACCCTCACGTCTTTTTCTTGAGAGGTAAATACCAAAGGAATTTCGTAATTTATTTGAGGTTAGCTGGGAAATTACTTTACGATTGCTTATTGATTAACTTGTGTATTTTCTATTTTGTTTCGCCTTTTATTATGAGTTAGCACACATAATAATGTGTCTGTGTGATATCTTATCCTCATTATTCAGTTGTTAACAATTAGCGTAACTAGTCTGTATCGTCTAATAGATAGATAGATAGATAGAATATTCTTTATTGTACACCATAATATTGATACATATTTTATAAATTATTATTATTAAAAAAAAGACTTTTTTAATTAGTACAATGGCGGTCTTATCGCTAAAAGCGATATCTTCCAGACTAATCCAGACAGCCTTATAAAGGCCGTAAATATCAAATTTAAATTACGAATTTCTTTTTTTTAATTTACCTTTGCTAATTCCAAGTTTTTTTAAACTATCTATAGTTCAATTATACCATACATGAAAACTCTTTAATCTTAAGTTCATGCGTCAATTCGTCAAAATGTATGTATTGAACGTCTTAACGTGCTTTTTATTATTCCATTTTGAAATAATTCCTTAAACTTCTTTGATAAGAAACCATCATACTACACGAACCATTACTTACGTTCGACATACAATGGCGTTTATAACACGTCTTCTGCATTACAAGGGCTGGGGAATTGTGCATAAAACGGGCCCTTTACCTCATTAAGAATCCAATTTAAGACGAGTTACCCGACTCCCCTGCAGGTGATACAAACGTAATACAGTTAGCGCTTCTTCTTAGACAAGTATTGGAAATTGATATAGAGTATTTCTAGATATGGCTAGGTACTTTTTATGTTTTAGTTAGGTATATTTTTATGAAATTACAATAAGGCATTCATTTATTTACATCTTAAATTTTAAAACATTTTCAGCATGTACAATAAAACTTTAATTATCTTTTTTTAAGTAATTTATTTTCATCGTTTTAATAATTTATTTCAAGATGAAAGAATAATACTTTACATAAATTAACTACATTAAACATTTTAAAATAAATATATTATGTATTTAAATTTAAATTTTAGATTAATTTTACGAAAATAAAACTTAAGAAAATGTTAATTTATTCACATTTATTTCTTGTGATAATGCACACACCAAATAAATATATATATTTAAATAATAAAATACTCAAAAAAAGACAAAAAGTTTCCTCCGCCGAGACAGTGACATCACTGCCGTGACCAGGATTCGAACCTGGGTTACTACGGCCACAACGTAGGGTCCTAACCACTAGACGATCACGGCTATCGGAGCTGGTGACGAATACATCGAAATACAGCATTACTATAAATAACTGGAGCACTTTCTCTTGCAATTTGTCACGGTGTGACGTAAATGTGGTCAAATTCGTTCACAAACGCAATAACGGCACTTAGGCATGTAACGGAACATTGAATAATTGAAAAAAATCCTTGTTGTTTTTTTTTTATAGATTTACTTCAGTGATAACTGTCTCTACGATATTTAAATTATAAAACGGTTTCTAAACTAATGTAGGAAAAATATTACTAAAATTAAATATATTATATCTATTGTATTTTAGTTGACGTGTCGCTCTGGAATGTATCCATGATATTATTCTTATTATTATAACTGAAAAAAAAAACAATTATTTTTAAGTGAATTAAATTCGAAAGTAAGTTTATGTAATAAAAAAGAATTAACAATTTTTACAGAAACTCATGCACGCTTCAACTATCTAAAATTTAGCGCTCTAGTCTCTTCCATCAATATGAGGCATCTCATTATTGGTCTTGGCAAGAAACCGAGTTTTTAATTTGCAATCCCCTTTGTCCGTAAATTTATCGCGCCGTTGAAAGTCTTTGGGAGGAAATATGAATTAGCCTCCTCAGTGAGAAGGGATCGCTAATGAACGGAGGTGTAAATAAGAACTTTCTTATTAAACGAGACAGCTTTTGATACAAAACCAGTGAAATTTTATTTGAATGATGAATTTCTGGTAATGTAAATTTTATTTGCTAATTAGGGTTTCACAGAAGGGAACAGGTACCACGGGTAAGGGTACCATTTACCAAAAAAGTAAACTATTGATATTGAATGAGTATCTTCTATAATTAAAAAAATAATTTGATTCTCGAGAAGACCATTATTATCTTACGATTTAAGAACATCATCTTATCGAATTAGTCAATATTCGGAAACTAACCGAACAAAAAAAATTTTAAGAAAAATAAGAAAGATGGTCGAATGGTCACCAATTCTTAACCTTATTAAAATTATATTATTTTTTCAACAAACCACTTCAAAACATCAAAACACTCAGTAAAATCGTTTCACTGTAGCACCTAGTCGGTACGAAATGCAGAACCATCTCGCAAACTCGATTAAGGATATCGTTGGACGTCGTCCGGTAATGCAATTATGTTCGCGCACCTGCCTGTAACTAAGGACTAGTTTCGCTTTGGCACTAACTGGGCATGCAGTAAGGAGCCACTTTTTAGCGTACCTTGTTAAAGACTTCCAGATTTGCAAAAGTTAAAGGGTCGGGAAAATACAAAAACGGGGTTTTATTAGGATTTAATACCTAAACATTCGCTAGACAGTCGTATGTTATGTTCCTTGTGGCATTTAAATATTATATCATCAAAATAGTTTTAAGTACAGGAATACTCTACAGTCAGAATGAGTTTATGTTTAATTAGGAGGCGAACCGATTTGCATTTAATTTTGACACAATTATGTATTTTTTTACTTTAAATGTAAGTTACTTATTGTAAAATTGATTTTCTGCCATTAACGTAACAATAAAAGTTTAAGTCCACATATACATCGATCCATTGGTTTTACGGACAAAAGGACCAAAAATAATTTATAATATGTACCTACTTGGATTTTTCTGCCGCTTCAAATATCCCATTCAGCCAAATGAAATTGCCCAAACATATTAAAAGCCACTTTGTCCCCAGCAAACACTAACAAAGGATCGGATCACTGACCCAGCGGAACAGCTTCGACTCCTCACAACTCCACGCTCCAACATCCGTCTGGAGATTTTGGTGCACGAAGGCACATTCGGCAGAGTTTATAAAGGAGTTTTCAAGAAAGGAGATACCTATGAGGAGGTGATTGTAAAGACTGTGACAGGTAAGGATGTATTGGACTTTTGTTTTTTTTTCATACTTGATTCTTTTAGCATTGTCATTTGGCAATTTTGCGATTGTGTCGTGTTTAGGCGACTTTTTTCCTTTTTTCGCGCATTTCATTTGTTTTGTAGCGGTAGGGTAACAGAAAGTTAAAAAGGAGGTAGGTAATGATAATTATCAGTACTGTTATTAAAATCTAGGCTACAAAAACAGTAAGTACTGATATCTTATAGAAGTTTTTTTTATGGTCAATATTAATATAATATTGACCATAAAAAACTTCTTCATCAGAATTATTCACAATATACATTTCAAACTTCAGGCACTGATATTAGATATAGCTGAGTGATACTAATTACTTATTAGAATTTATATATAGCTGTAGGTACGGAAATACATTTATGGTTCGAATGATTTTTAATATTTTTGATTTCGCTATAATAGAATTTAACAGCCCGCAATATTTATTTTGGCGTATATTTTCAAAATATAGTTATTATGGGACACTACCGCCATCTAGTTTTAAAATACGTAGAGTATTGACTAAGATGATAAAACTATTTTTAGATATAAATTTTCTCATTCGGTATCGGAACTGTATATCTACTAGTATATAAGTATGTAGTATTAATTTTCTGTGCCAATTTCGCCAATCTATTGGTGATTTCGTGTTCGATATTCGAATCACCAGACCACACAAATTGCATCTCAATGTTGATGCAGGTTTTATAGGCAATTGGCGCGACTGCTCGTTGGTAAATGAGCATATTTTTATGCTAACATGATTGCTTTTGATCTCATCTCAGCAGATATGCGTCGATATTATTATAGACGGGAAATATCAGAACGTTTTTATTACTATCCAAAGCCCAGGTCTTCTCCATCTCAATAGAGAAACTGGCTGAGCATAGCCTAGGCGCAGCGTGACGTCATGTAAAAGGAGTTATGCTACTTTTCTGTTGCTAAACCATTTATGGGATTTAAACATAGTGAACAACTTCTAAGCCGATTTCTAATGTTACCATAAATGGAGCATAGACACTGGATACTTTTTTTAAGAATCAATTTAAACTTGGATATTTTATTCCTAGATGCGGCATCAGCGATGCAAGCAGCGTTACTCGTAGCTGAGGGACTGAGGCTCTTCGGCTTAGTCCACACAAACGTGCTCACGCCGATGGCGGCGTGTGCCGAAGAGGCTCGGAAGCCACTTCTAGTTTATTTTTGTCCTTCCCATTCTTCAAATCTTAAGAGGTACGAATTTGCTCGAGTACATAACGATGCTTTAGGAATAAAAAATAAGTATGTAGTGAGTCTGCTTTTGTCATTATTTTTGATACTGTTTGACAATTACTTATAATACAGCCTTTTAAAAATGTAATTGACAATCAAAAGAGCCCCCTCCGCCTCTGACATTATAAACCTTATTATATTGGTAAACAACGGTTATCTCATCATCACCATTCATTAGAAACCGAAAGTAAACATAATATATACCATAATCATAATTATTATTGTGGTCATGAAAAGGGGCGGAATTAACTTGTGATAATAATATAAATATTGTTTCGTCTGTCAGGTTTTTAACATCTTGCCGGCTGGGCCACCAATCGGCGCCTGCGACGAGAGAGTTAGTGGACCTGGGAGCACAAGTAGCTTGTGGGCTAGCGTACTTGCACGTTCAAAGACTCGTGCACGCTGATATCGCCGCCAGAAATTGTGTGTAAGTAGTAAGCGATATTGTAAAAGTATAGATAGAATGATGTTTGTTGCTCATATTGTTGCTAGTATGATGCAGATATGATGTTGCAATTGATTCTGGTTCATAAGCATTGGCAATTAAGATTCACTTTGGTATTATGTACGTTTTTGTTGGCAATTCAAGCTGCGCTGGACCCTTAATCTTTCGTATCATTGTATAAGTGTGTGTTATGTTTTTCAACGACTAAATTCAATTATGTAAATGTAGTATGCATGTAATGTTCAGTTAAATTGTAAATATTTTCACTTTCTTTCAACCAACATCTAATATGAAACATAATTTAAAAAATGCTACGACCTTAAACGCGCGTTCTCGCTCTTGTTACTTAATTAATAACTTTTATAGCATTAATTATATATTTGTCCAACTTGACACTCCTAAGTAAAACTCCGTACCTAATCTTCTAAAGTTTAATTTTAAAGATACGGAGTTTAACTTGCTAACTTCAGTGGAGAGTCCGAGTAATTATATTCATGGGGTTGCAAAAGTAAATTAACTTCCAACTCTCTTAAAACTGGGTCAAGGAACAATATAAAATAGCCTTAATGATTAAAATAAATACGTCATAATGCAGTTATGTGAATTCACTACCTTTTTCAACAATTTACGATTTTATAAGTCGAAAGTAATCTGTAGGTACTATGCATACGTAAAAAGTGCCCATAACTTCAAAGTCTTCATAGCTAAGAGCGCTTGCGCACTTGTGATTTTTAGTCGGGCGATAGTTTGATCGTTCTGGGATTCACTATGGAGTTATATGGCAGTGCGGGCACTTGACGATTAGAATTCGACATGAAATTATACACGACTACTACAGCGACTAAACTATCGGTAGACTAAAAATCACAAGTGCGCGTTAGCCCTAATAATAAAAGTACTTATTACGAGTATTTAAAAGAAGATAAATTATTGAAAATATAAAGATAATAAGTAAATAAATGATCCGATTTAATACTAATAAAACTGTTTTTTATCTATCATACATGCAATTTAAATGTAGAATATAATAGAAGTCCTGTCCTGTGTCCTCTTTGTGGAAAGAAATTAAGACCTAGTATTAAAAAAAACTTGATCTCTATAAATATACTCCCCACAAATACTAAATAGGCTATTGTTTTATGCTGGTTTATATGTAAGACCTAAAACTCCAAAGATGGCTGACAAAACTGATGACATCAATGATATACCTCTTTTTTAACTTATGATGTCATTGGATGACGTAGAAAATGAATTAACGTTTGTTTCAAACATAGGGTCGACGAGAAATTAAGGCTGAAGGTGACAGACAATGGGTTATCGAGGGATCTGTTTCCTGATGACTACCATTGTCTAGGAGACAACGAGAACCGCCCCGTCAAATGGATGGCTCCAGAGACGTTGCTTCAGAATCAGTACACTACAGCATCTGATGTGGTGAGATTCCGAAATATAGTTTTTTACATAACATACCATCACGCCTGTATTCCCCGAAGGGTTAGGCACAGGCGTACTAATGTACACCCACAGTTCGCCGGTATGTTTAGGTCCCATGTAATAGGGGGCGAGCCTATTGCCATTAACCGGGCACAAATTCCTAACTCCGAGCTGCTACTGGGAATTTCATAACACTTTGCTCGACCTGGGAATCGAACCCAGGTCCTCTAGCGTAGCAGTCGCGGTTAGGACCACTTGGCTAATGAGGCAGTGATATAGTTTTTACAACGCTAAAATTACATAAACTCACGCTGGCAGTTTATAAGTACTGTCTTCTGTCTACAAGGGTAGACAGTAACTACAGACCCGCACTTACTACGATTCTTGCATAGTTTTTTTGCTTTTTCCACATTCATACTCTCACTCACCTCGTTTTCGACTTGTTATTATATTTTATTTTCATCAACTGCCTCATTAGCCAAGTGGCCCTAAGCGCGAAGGCTACACTAGAGGTCCTGGGTTCGATTCCCAGGTCAAGCAGTATTATTGGTTTTTCTATGAAATTCCCAGTAGCAGTTCGGGGAATACAGGCAGTAGAACGGCTGAACTGATCTGGATTAAATTTGGCACAGAAATTGAAGTCATTGAACAAGAATAACACATTGATTACCTTTCATCCAGGTCGGGCCCAATTTTGAAGTCCACGCAGACGAAGTCACGGGCAAAAGCTAGTTAACCTTAAAACACATACCCAAATTCTTTGTCATTCTTATTATAGTAAATACCTTATACTATATCATACTATTCCAAATGTGTCTTAACCTATTTCAAAGTCATGTGTTTTGTGCAGTGGTCCTTAGGGATAACTTTATGGGAGCTAGCAACACTTGGAGCATCACCATTGGCTGAGCTGGATGCTGCTGATGTAGGGGCTTTCTTGAGCGGAGGATACCGACCATCTCAACCGCACAACTGTCCTGATGAACTGTGAGTACTTATCCTGATTGATATCCTTTGTGAATTAGTTAATAATATTGACTAAGCCAACGAAAGAATTGATCTTGACAATTAATATTCTTTTAAATTCATTTTCTTTAGATTAATTTATTATATCAATCCAATAGACGAAATATTGAAAGATAATTTGAAAGTTTTTCACAAATTTAATAATGCAGAAGATAATAAAGTCATATTTTTCAAAAGAACACAGAATTTTAATAAAATAAAACTACATTTTAAAAGAACACAGAATATCACTTATTGCCATTAATATTGATTAATCCAACTATTGAATTGAACAATGCAAAAGAAATTCTCAGCAGTGTAAATGTTTGTACCGATTTAAAAGTTCAATAAGATTTTAAAGTGGCGTTGAAAAGTGTCAACTTTGAAAGCCTCAAGGCGAAAATGCAATTTACTAAAAGACTTTCATTTCTAGAAAATGTTTGTTGGTATTGATATTGGCTTAGCTTTCCATTTCATTTTGGAAGTGAATTGTGGAAGGCAGCTTGTGATTTTAAGAATGCAGGATCACATAATTGAGGGCAAGCTTTAAAGTAAGCTGGTTTTAGTCGCTTTTTATTGTTTATTTAATTTAATTATTGTTTTCTTAAATTAAATTGTGCCGATTTCTTATGACTTAGTACCTACTTCATCGAATGAAGTATATTTAGTGGTTTTTTATTAATTTTGCGCATTAGCAATACAGGTACCTACTTTCATATTTCCCTTTGCGCAGTTGGCATGCATAATTTTCTCGCATGGGTCTGTAAACTCTGAACATGAGAGATGCTTCGACTTACAACCAGTTAGACGTCAAGAATTCTAATATATAATATTTTATTTATAATAATTTTAAGCAATATTTTTCAATGTTTAAAAAAATTGTTAAATAAGTTGTGTTAAAATCCGTTATTACAAAAACTAGAATGATAATGTAGATAATATAACATTGGTTATTTAATTATCAGGTACGGTTTAATGTCCTGGTGCTGGACCCTAGCTCCTCAAGCTCGACCAACAGCTCCTCAGCTCCTGGCAGCTCTTCACGACTTCAGGCAAGCTCTTAGCACCTACATCTAGTTTTATACCAATTCACCACTGAATACTACCAAAGTTTTATTACTTAAGCTAGTCTTCACCTGTACTTGTCAATTTCAAAAAGTCTTGGCACTATACTTTCCGTTTCCTTCAATACCAAAGTGCCTGCCAAAGTATCAAATTTAGTCGCACTATAATTTAAGGTGACACACATGACATTTTTGTAAGGAGTTGATTGTGAGATTGTTAACGACTTTTTTTTGTGATTGATAATCTTTGATAAAAAAAATGATTTATTATCGGTTTATTTACATATATAAATTATTCCAAGCAAGAGATAACTAAATTTATTTGAATGACAACACCAACCATAAATATTAAATAGAAAATGTAAATGCTAAAATTAGGAATTGAGGTAAAATGTATATTTTCAAATAAAATAAAAAGGTGATATATTTAATAATTAAATTAAATTTTCTTAGGAATGTTTTTGAAATGCTAGGCTAATACAAGGCTAATACCATTGAAATTTAATACTTATATAAGAATTCAGCATTTATTAACATAGTAGCACAAACATTAATATCTAGTATTGCGGAAGTAATAAGATGTACATATATATATAATAATATTCTTATTAAGTAATCAGTGTGCGGAAACAAATTATTTTCTCGGTCCTTCCTTCAGGGAAGAAAAAGACAAAATATGAACCTCATAGTGCCGATTTTATAAAGGTTTCAGTGGAGTGTACTGGAGTATACTATTGTACATATTGTATACATCCCTATTTATTTGCAAGAATATCATCTGAAGCGTCATTGGTGATGGGCATACTTAGGCCTAAAGAGCCAATATTAATTTGTATGAAACCCAAGGAGGAGCCTAGAAACTATAAAGTTGAGAGTTGGTTGATTATAATTTAGTTTTTTTTCGTGAATAAGAAAGAAATATTTGATCAATAAATTGTAGATCATAAAATCGTCTATGATCTTCTTTACAAAATAGCTTTTAAAAATGTAATTAATTTTAAACATTTCTAAGAGGCTAATAAGTAGACACTTAATAGAAGCATGGGGTTTGAATTTTAGATAATTAATAAGTAAAATCTACTTTAAGGTGGCAATAATAATTAAAATACTTACATTAACATTCCAATCACGCTTTCATTTCTCAGAGGTAACCAAAGCTCTACTGGTATTCATCCGTACTTTACCAGTATTTTTTATGATAATATGATGTAATGATGATAGGGTAATGTTATTATTAAAACCATTAAAAATGAATAGTCGTTGTGCAAAATGGCCGCGACACATGAGAGGGTAACTGAGATATTGACTGACTGACTTGGGAATCAAACTCGGGAAATCACACAGCTATATAATTATTTCAATTATTATATTCCACGCCAAAAACATATACCATATAATACCATATAAACATATAATAAGTTACCAATTTTATAGCTTTTCTAACTAAAATAATTATTTAAATAAGTAACAAATTTGTTTTAAGTCTGTACATAGGGGAAATGGATTCGATGCAAAAGGAATTTAATTTTTAATTAGACAAAGCTAACCGCTTTTAAAGTAAATGATAAGAATTAATAATATAACTGTAACTGTACTTTTAAATGTACCTAACAATAAACAATAGAATGCATAGTCCCTAAAAGAACATTTCTACTATGCATATGAGCAAATATTTATCATACCTTCTAAATTTATAGAGTAAAAATACTTGATGAAACATTCAGAATTATGCTGAGAGACGTATCAAAAGACCATTATCTTCAATTAGGTACATAATTGTCTTGAATTTTGATGATGTTTTATTTCTTAGAAGATGCAAGAATTCTAATATACGTGTATGGAAACTATAAACTTAAAAAATTAAAAGAATTCAAATTTTTCTCCAATTGTAGATGCATATATTAATTACTAGCCCCTGCCCGCGCCTTCGCTCACTTGAAGCTCAAAAACCAACAGTGATGATAAATGATATTTATTTCTGTAAATAGATCTTTTAAAGACACTTTTACAAGTCAATGTTTGACATTTTTTTTTAAATCTAGATGGCGATGATCTCTTCTTTGTATGGGTCTCTAAACATTAGAGTGGCCAAGCTGTATCTCAGGTTCCGTTTAATTATTTGAGATAAAAAATATACCAGTATTTAATTTGGAGCACATACTTTCTAACAGTGATAACAAAATTGAAATCTAATCACTAAGTACTGATTAGATTTCAATTTTTTTTTGCGCCAACCCGTAACAGACAAGAATTTTAATAATCTCATTTTTGGGTTCGGAGTCGTATAAATACCCTAACCCACTTCTTTTTTTAATATCTTCAATGTACTGACACAGCTTTAGAGAAGAAAAGAAGAGATAAATCTTGTTTACATAATTATACACTTTTTGGATTTCGTATCCTAAACCAAATCCCAAGTAAAAAGCCATTTAGCATAAGAAATAGGTGTAATACTTTAAATACGTTAGAATTAAGTGTAGTTTTAAAGTTCCTGAGGACTTATAGTCCGTCCAGGCCAGCAAAAAAGGATCAAACACCAAAACAGTAGTTAGTTCATGGCATTGTTAACGATGTGGCTTCGACGAATTTAAACTTTCACACTCGTGAAGACTTAAAATTACTTTTTTATTTTTAAAACTATGAATTATTTGGGATCTTAATATAATATACAATATATGTATCTATAGGTTTCTTAATAGGGTATACCCTACTAATACTAATGTAATGCTTCAATTTTTTACATTTAAATATGTACATTTAAATTGATATATCCTACGTATAATACTGCTATGTGCTCTTTTTCTTTTAAAATTCCTTGAAGCCAGAATTCGTAGGACAACCATGGAAAAGAAATATTCGTCTATTATACCACAATTATAAATAGATAAAGCATAGATAATATACTATATTCAAATGTGTGTTATAGATAAAAATTAAATGGAATCTGAACAGTTGATAGCAAAATCTATTGTAAATATTAGCAGTAATATTGGTAATGATGTATAATATTTTTTGTACTAAGTAAAAGCGGAGGTTTTATTGGAATAGATGTCAGATTTAAAATTCTTACTAGGATTTTTACATTAATAATTCTAGCTGCGCAATTTATTGAGACGTAAAATTAAATTAACCTTTACTATGTTAAACCTATTGTACTTGTATTGTACTTTCTTTGAGTTTATATATCAATTGCCAATGTGAAGATAAATGCTTCTATCAGTTCCTTTGTTGTTAAGTTTGACCTTTATCATCTTAAAACTAAGCCGGCTTTAAAACATAGAAACGCAACTGTGTAAGATATTACAAAACGTTTCGTTTCGCTTGTTTGAAATTTTAACGAAACTAAACAAATAGTGTATAACTATTAATACACAACATTAATACATTTATTATACCTAATTTTAAGTTCAAGTAAGTAGATTTATACGGGATTTTTTTTACACTGTTAAATTTTGTTGAGTTAATTTTTACTGTTATTAAAACTATTTGAAAACAGTTTTGCTATAACTGTCAAATACAGAACGAACTTTAAATAATGAAGTTTATACCTCAATGTATGCAGTTTCTGTTGATATTTTTGTACAATTTGTTAAACTTATCAGTTGCAGTTTATGCTAATATTATCATGATAATCCTTTAAAATACTTTTTCGAGTGTGGTAATGTTCTCAGTGCAGTTATATTTTTTTTACTGAATAATAACCCTGTAAATTTTTTTCATTAATATATAAGTATGTACATGCTATATCTAAATTCGTATTATATATATACTGTATTTAAAACGCGTTATGGATAATACAGGGTGTAATGACTCTTAGGCATTATAATGCATTAGACGTGTTAATTAAAGAGTTGGGTTGCGCTTTCGAATTAGCTAGTAATTTATACATTTTCTGCTATTGTGAACTCGATGTCGTAAAATATATAGTTTTTTTTTTCGATACATTCTGTGATTTTTATTTAAATGAATGTTTCCCTTTGTCCGCAATTAAAATAATAATTATTTAAAACGAGTTTTATAAGAACATGCTGTATTGTTGAATTAACTAGGAATAAAAAATACTAAATGTCATCTTTATCTTATAGATACCGCTAGATTACTGAATAAATAATTTGGATAATAATAAAATATGTCTTTAGAAAGTTCTAATTCAAAAAAAAATGTGGAAATCTTGTTTCCTCTTTCCTTTTCACTCAAATTATTATCAAACCATGTGGAAAAAGAATATTTGACCACCCCCAAAATAAAATAAAAATAATGATTTATGGGTGGTATAGAATTATATAAAAATGACGTCATAATGTATGACTCGAGTGCCAGATGAATGTGATTTTGTATGTAAATGTTACGATGTGTTTAAATGTTAATTATAGGTGACGTAACTGTTTATTTAGTGGTAAGTGGATGTATGTACCTAATATGTAATCGATATGGCTTCAATGATAATTATGATAAACGAAATAAAATGTTATTTTATAATAAAATATTGTTTTAATTATAATAATATACCTACCTGAAAACACACAACCAACCACAAACCAAACCAAACATGTGTAACAAACTTTTAAAGATTGGTCCTTTGGTACTAAAAGGACCAATTAGAGTGCACTTAAAGAACATTTAGGAATGACGACATAACCTCATTCTCTAACCAAATGAAATTATTATTCAATCATACCTACGCCAACAATTAATTATTTAAGTTTCGAATATAGCTGGGGTGTTTACCACCATTAACTTAATTAGAACCATCAACAGACAGAAATAGCCCAATCTTATAAATAACTTCATAAAATTTGCCTTTTGCATTTAACTGCCTCATTAGCCAAGTGGTCCTGAGCGCGACTGCTACGCTAGAGGTCCTGGGTTCGATTCCCAGGTCGAGCAAAGTGTTATTGGGTTTTTCTATGAAATTCCCAGTAGCAGCTCGGAGTTGGGAATTTGTGCCCGGTTAATGGCAATAGGCTCGCTCCCTATTACATGAGACCTATGATACCATGATGGTATGTTATTTTATGTTAAAATTTGTAAAGTATCTTCTACTGCGATACTTTACTTTTAATAAAAAAATACACAAAAAACTATATCAGGCAGGATTCAAACTTGCTTTTTTCTGTTTCCTATGCGTGACGCATTATTAAAGTGATATCTATCCAAAGTTTGGCGTCCGGCGTTTTACTGAAAAGTAATTGACAAAAACTGTGAAACATGTGAAAATATTACAATACATATTATAGGTAATATATAAATATTACCTAGCGTTGAACGAAGGACAGTAATAATGCACTTAGCATTATTACTGTCCTTCGTTCAACGCTAGGTACACACATCAAAAAAAGTTTGCGATCACTAGCTTAAACTGATATAATTTTTTAAATTGAACTTTATCAAGAATAATTCTTTGTTGTGTGTTTTCTTTAAATAGACATAGGTGCCCTGTTTGAATTTATAAAATAAAACTAGTAAAGAAGAAGAAATCATGGTAAAATCTACCGTAACAAAAAAGATTTCGATTTTTCAGTGATCGCAAACTTTTTTTTTGATGTGTATATATTACATATATTGTAGTCATTGGTTCAACACGCTCATGCGTGATATCCTCAAACTCAAGGTATGTAACATAATGGTATCCACTTCACTTCCTGTCTTTTCAAGCATGGATCACTGGTTCCATGTTGATACTTTGACAGACACGCGATTTATCATCTATTAACCGTGTTTGCTTTTGAAAAAGCCATGATATACTGCTAAGGTGCCATGTACTACATAAGTATGGTATGAAGTAAAGAAAGAGAGAAAAAGCTTTTATTTGCTACGAGTGGGTTCACGTCGGCAATGCAATGGGTGGGTTTTGAACCCGCAACCATAATATGATCGCAAGTCCGACTCCGTAGCAATTAAGCTACCACAGATTTTCAAAGTAAAAAAATAATAAGAATAAAACTCCAAATAGAAAATTTTGAAAAACCCCACGGCGAATATGATTGTAAAAGGATTAAATATAAAGGTATTAAATAAAAAAAAGTAGGTTTTAGTCGGTAGGAGGTCTCCTACAGACTAAAACCTACTGTAGGCTAATCACTTCAATTGCCCAATCTTTATTCTACGGAACAAATTACCATTCACATCAAATACAAAGAAGTCAAATAAATGAAGTAAATATAATAGTGAAGTATGATAAAAAAATTAATGTTATAATATTACCTACATGTCAATGTTTAAGATTTCTCGTAAAAGATGGCGCTGGAAATTAAAACGCCATTGAAACAGACGATCTTTGAGAATAAATTCAGAAACAAACAAATCTATACTTAATATATAAAGCTGAAGAGTTTGTTTGTTTGTTTGCTTGAACGCGCTAATCTCAGGAACTACTGGTCCGATTTGAAAAATTATTTCAGTGTTAGATAGCCCATTTGTTGAGGAAGGCTAGGCTATATATCATCATGCTACGCGGACGAAGTCGCGGGCAGAAGCTAGTTATATTATAAAATGAAGTAATTAAAATCATTAAGATAGATTACCTTCATTTCATAGACGATATGACATATTATTTCCACCATTCTACCTAATGCACTATAATATTAATTACTAGCTTCTGCCCGCGACTTCGACCGCGTAGTGTGATGATATTATAGCCTTCCTTAATAAATGGGCTATCTAACACTGAAAGAATTTTTCAAATCGGACCAGTCGTTCCTGAGATTATCGCGTTCAAGTAAACAAACAAATCAACAAACAAACTCTTCAGCTTTATATATTAGTATAGATAGATGTGAACTGAAGTTTGTATTGCTTGCACTTTTGTTGTTGGATTTGTGATGGTTTTCACCGTTTACTAATTATTGTTAGTCAAAGGTCTTATGAAATTCCTCTCTTATCCACGTAGGTTTTTTTATGTGCGGTAATCCAGTGTCATCTAGAGAGTGGAAATGTTTCTTTTTGCAAATACACGGTGTTCTTTCCTGACATTGTCTCTTAACTGTAACCCTGACAGAAGTGCTTGTGAATCAGTGAATCAAGATGGAGAAATAAGGAGCTCCCAGAAAAAAGCACTCGGTGAAGGCCTGAAATAACTTGAGGTAAGTCCTAGTTTAGCTTAGAGCAGAATTAGCAATTCGTTGAATTTTGTGCATATAAGCATAAATAGATGTTGATGAAACTTATGATTATTTACAAAAGGCAATAAATTCATCGCCTGCACCAAATTAATTTTGCCGATAGAAAACAATAACGCGTTCCACATCACATCATCGTTAGACAAAGTCGAATTTAATCATTTCGACCGTCCAAAGTCAGTTTCTCGCTTTATAAAACTTTAAAATATCCAATATTTTCCTTCGAAGGTAGCGAAAAATATTGCAATTTCTCTTTTGTATATAAACAGCCCGCGGGAGCCGGCGACAAAGTGGCAATATAGTATCTCGACGGGGCTTCTCAAACAAGGGTAAAAGAGCGAGAGAGCATTATACAAGATTGTATGCGTATAAAAGGGACAAGTTGAAGTTATTAATTGGAGAGAATTGACGGAAGTGCACCGGGGCGGTGTTTTTGACAAATTCCGCTTTGATTCGACGATTACTTTCACCTCAACGCTTAGGGGTCGCCTTTTAAATATGACTCGTCTTAGATGGGCTGTTAAAAATGTAAACGTTTATTTTAGGGACGCACTGTATCATATTTTTCGGAGTATGAAAATAAAGAGGTTATAATTTGTTTTTTTTTTTCGCTTGGTTTTAGTTGGTAATGGGAACGCCACAGCAGGTCACCAAGCAAATAATTAGATCACTATAAAGTTAATACCACCACAGATTATAGAATACTAGTTCACCGCGAATGGTCATAGCGTCTGGTGTATCTAACCAGCAGACGCAGGTTCGAATCCTGCCTGCGAGTCAAATTTTCCCTTCATTAAAAATAACTTTATAATCTTACCAGCAAAAACAACACAAAAGCATAATTATATCACTATCGAATATTGCAATAACACTGTTTGACATGGTAATCGCATCATAAATAAGCGGTCAAGTGCGACTAACGGTAAACAAATAATATTTCAGTTAATAACTGTTACAGGCACTACAAAATTAATAAAACAGGGCCTGAAATTAGAGCCTCATCTTACAGCACTGACAAAGCAGCAGTTTCTTGAAGTTTTTCGCTTCGTTTGTGTTGTACAGTCACGAGCATCAATATGTATACACTTACTTAATTCGAAAGCGTTTTTTTTATGAAATGACGGTTGCAAACTTTGATATAATTAAGGACTATAAGACTGTCAAGGTGATTGGTTGATTTGTAATCTATAAGCTATAAGCTTAATATTGCAATCCAAGTTGATATATTTTTTAAAAGAGTACCTATCTATGAAGTTTCTTGCCGGCTCTTCTCCATATGACCCACTTTTTGGAACCGTGCAACTAGTTTGACTTTTCAAAAGTACCTTTTATAATGGTCTAATTGAAATAAAACATTTTGACTCTGACTTTGACTTTGACTTTGTATGAAATCTTATTCACACGGCCAATTCTGTAAGTGCGTATTCTCCTAAATCCACATTTTAATTAGGATAAGCAGTTGAGAACGGATCAAATATAATCCTAAATTCCACATTCATAAACTCTTTACAATACACATTCGTATTACAAATTAAAATCAAGCGATCCGTGAAAAACGGATTAACAAAAAAATAAAATGAACATGCCGTTGTAAAAATTCACAACAAAAACTAAATAAAATCCATCCGTCACGCTTTCCAATTCAATTTGGATTCAATTTAATTGAATTACTGTAGACAAAGCTATTTTTCAATTGTGACATCGCCCAATGGTTTCATTTATCAGATTATATTGATTGTCCCCGAAAATGGCAGTTTATTAAAATGCATTTTATTTTTTAACGCTATTTGCAATTATTTAATGGAAGCTAGTTAATGTCATGAAATGATTATTATTGATATTTTCAGATTATATTTGACTGCAACCTGTTACCACAAGAGTAATAAAATTATTCTCTTCAAGGTCATATTAACTTTACTTTTTCATTACCTATACGACATGTTCTTGTCGCATGTCATACTACAAAATAATGCCAGTATTCCCCGACGGGTTAGGCAGAGGCGCACTAATGCACACCCACATTTTGCCGGTATGTTTGAGTCCCATGTAGTAAATTTCATAGAAAAACCCAATAACACTTTGCTCGACCTGGGAATAGAACCCAGTATCTCTAGCGTAGGACGCTCAGGCTAATAAGACAGTAATTTATTAAAGTCGTAAGGTGTAATTTCAGGCCAATTATTATAATTATGTTATTAATATTGGAATGTAATTTTGATCGGATTTTAGATGTAATATTATCATGACTTACAACTTAAAATCGCAGTAGGTTTAAACCGTTCACAGACATTTCGCTTCTTCCTAGACCGGCCTCTACACTATTCAACAGCGTCTTCCAATAATAGAAATATTTCTTTCTTACGCAAATAAAATATCAAGCAAATAACACTACATATTATATCTAAGTATACTAATATGTAAGCTGAAGAGTTTGTTTGTTTGTTTATTTGTTTGCTTGAACGCGCTAATCTCAGGAACTACTGGTCCGATTTGAAAATATATTTCAGTGTTAGATAGCCTGTTTATTGAGGAAGGCTATAGGCTATATATCATCACGCTAGGCGGACGAAGTCGCGGGCAGAAGCTAGTAATGTATAATGTTCATAGCTTCAGAATTATGACAAGTCATACCAACCGAGAAAATTGACGAAAGCAAAAGGAGTTTCATACTCAGCATGTGGTACTCGGACTATTTCGATGATGCCAATGTATCACTTAAATACAATGATTAAGTAATTTCATGGAATACGACATTTGTATTTGCCAGACTAAAAACATCATTAAATGTATTGACTATAGAGTACCTATTATTAGATACATAAAAGTTAATAAAACATATACGCAGAGGTTCGCTCTTATGTTTTTAAGGCATATAGGTGATACGGGGTGAGAAACATTGCAAATAAAACAGCTATACAAATCAAAATAAGAAATTATTAATTTCAATAAATCTTTACTCATCATTCAAGTTCAAATTCAAATGTTTTTATTTCAAAATAAGCTTTTACAAGCGTTTATGAAACGTTGTGAGTCTAGTTGCACATTGGAATTGAACCCAAGACCTTACGTTGAGTACGCGACCACTACACGAATGAGGCAGTAGAATTTTAAACCTTAAAAATAACCATTTTCAATCAAATCAAAAATGGTTGCTTCTAAAGTAAGTAGGGGAAATACGGACAAAATAACATATACGGTCAAAATGACACAGGCATCATATTTCAAATTCTACCGCCTCTAGCCCACCACAGACAACTACATCACGTGACCTTACCGACGTTAGTCGCGGTCGCGCCTGTCTTTCGTTCGGATGTCAGAACTAAGCTACGAGCTGTTTTTTTTCATTGCAGGTATTTTTTTGTCCTAATGTTAAATTTTTCACGGTTTCAGCTTGTGTATACATTTATTGTATCCCATAAGTATTGATTCACACATATGAATAGGTATCGTTTTCCTTAAATAATATCAATTTTATATTTATTGTTGATTTTTTATTTTTTATAACGTGTTATGGACAAAACGACATAGATACGTAACGGACAAAATGACATAGACTTCTACTTTAAATATGAACTCAATCAAGTCCAAGGATGAGCCTAAAGCTCCTCCAGAGAAGAGGAGACGAAACGTTACAAAAACGTTATTTGAAGATGACAGTGATGAAGAAAATATTCCAAACAACGCTCAAGATGACGATGACGATTGCGCCTTTATACTTATATTGCAACGATCTTATTCTCTTTTTCTCGATCAAAGCTTGGAGAAGACTGGTGGCGGTGCTTATGTTGTTCGCATTGGACTCACGCTTCTTGCGCTGACGTTTCTAAACGAACCAAGCGATTCATTTGTGAGCTTTGCCTCTTATTTAATTATTTTTGTGTATATGTCATTTAGTCCCGTTGATCTCAGTTAAACTAATATTATATTTTTTCTAGTTGGTTTATCTTTTTAATATTTATAAGTATTCATAGGTAAAAGACCAAAGATTACAGGTGTAAAATATGAATGTGCTGTGATTTACCAATAAAAACTTATGACCCAAAAACAAAACTATATGTCTTTTGTCCGTACTTCCCCTAGTTTGTACGTTAGAAACATCAGAAACATTGACCACTTTTCCAAATATCTATAAAGTAGAATACACGCTATACATAGTTGATCAGCTTACCTACCAAGACTGCACACTCCGTAAAGTCAGAAACTATTTTTAAGATCACTAAAGCTGCCGTAAAAGTGGACAAAATGAAGTAATTCCGCTCTTCCCGCAACACTAGCGCTCTTGTCGTAAAATGGCGTTTATGGACACAAACAATATGCTTTTATGGTACAAAGCTATAGAAATTATGTGGGTACTGAAAAGAATTTACTGTTGGCTTTGTCCAAAGAAATATTGATTCGTTATGAGTTTATTTGATGACCGTCTGATAAATAAATCGGTTTCGACCTGGACCGTATCTTGAATCCGACCTAACCGATCCGTTCCAACCACGAGAAAACGACACCACATTTTAAAATGGGGATTAAGGGCATCACCATAGCGCGGTTTTGAAGCACCTGACTAGGTCCTAAACCATGTGGTATACGACTGCTCACTTTGCTGTTTTTCCGGTGGAAATTCGGAAGTCCAACGTCACAAGCTAGGTAAAAACTGAGCTAAAGTGATTAGATCCACGCATACAATATGCTTTACGAATGCCATACGCAATGAAAGATTTTTATAAAGAAACAATTTTATACTATTATTTATTTATTTGTTTATTTATTTATTTAGATAATAAGGTACATGGTAATAATTAATATGAAGTACGTGGTGTCCAACAAAACTATTCTTAACAAAACTTAGTTTGTCTGTTGGATCACTTTTGCTAATCATTACTAATACTAAAACTTACAATTAATATAAGTATTTATACATGTATGTTATGTATATATAAATTAAATTAATTAAATAATATCATACAATTATGTTAAGTATCATAAATGATACATAACATAAACATAACATACCTACTGATACTTTTTAGATCAGTGGCCCAAGCACAAACAACTTGCGAAAACGTATTCGAATCGAAATCGAGAATAATTCGATTCGTTCTTAGGCTACGTACTGTTTAGTAGGTACGTAACGTCTCCTGTGCAGTAATGTAATTTAAAATAAGGTGGTCATAATCATGGCTGATGACTGCGGACTCCTGATGATTCTGGATGATTGCATCAACTACGAGAAGTGATTTCTAGGTTTTTTTTTATGGGTAGGGGAGCAAACGAGCAGATGGATCCCCTGATGGTAAGCGATAACCGCCGCTCATGGGCACCCGCAACACCAGAGGAGTCACAAGTGCGTTGCCCGCCTTTTAAAAGGGTTTGGGCCTCCGGTAACCTCATTCACTCGGCGAAACACAACGCAAGCGTTGTTTCACCCCAGTTTTCTGTGAGGCCGTGGTATCACTCCGGTCGAGCCGGCCCATTCGTGCCGAAGCATGGCTCTCCCACGTGAAATTATTAATATAATTAGTAGTAGCAAATTGGAATTTGATTATATACCAAGCTAAGTATCTTTACAAGGGTCCTTTCACTATTTATAGCAACGTTCAATCAATTAATCATGAGCAGCTTAGGTCTAGGTAATGTGACTTAACTCAAAGATTACATTAGTTACGTTAGGATAGGTATGTTATTGCACTGCAAACATCACTTGCACTCAATTCGATACTTCTATGCGTAGTGATGTCGATACGATACCATACTCGAGTAAATCACTCGCTTATGTAAGTCTAACAACGAAAAACATCAAATAATAAATATCAAACTCCAATCAATTATATAATTATTTTTTTTATTTTCCAACTCCGCCCGGGAAAGACTGTGAGAGAGATATTTTAGAGAGATAAATATAATCTCTAAAAGCAAAAAGTGTTCGTTACTTTTCGTTCAGTTTTCATTGCTTGATTCAAACTGTGAATGATGTTGAATCATCTTCCCTGGAATTATTTCCAGTATCATCAAGGTCCACATAAATATTATCCATCTGGATGACCTCTCCGAGTGGGTCCAATTAATTGGAATGTTGTAGATTTTGTTGTGCAACTCAAAAGTTTTATTTTCATGTTACCTCAATTAGCGGATATATTTTTTTATATAGGTACTACGGACTAGTAAATTTCAAATTCATTTTCCTTTTAGTATTTTTTTTAATGTTACAAAAATTCAGCGTATTGCAATGAGAAACAATTGTAAAAAAAAAAATATGTTGAGTAGGTAATATGCGCGACAGTATTTCGACAAAACTGTAGTAAAAATGCTGTAGGTGTTGTTGATATTGCCATTTTTATTTCGGAACGATTTTCGAACAGAATTTGAGCACTCGATTCGAGTGTCCTCATGTCCACTTTTGCCAATACTCGAGTTTAAAGGGAGTCGCATCACTATCCAGGATTTATTGTCCTTCATTACAGTCCGGCGAGCACTTGAGAGCCATACCCAATCTTCGCACTTATCTTGAGAACAATCTCAACATTCTCACCTTTGCAACATGTGTCCTTAATGTTGTCTGTCTATTTTGTTGCGAAAGACTACAAATCTCATTTCTTAACAACGAATTTTCAACTTTATGTTTCCTTTCACAGAGTATTAAATTCATTGTTCAGTATCAGTTCGGTAACGTTGTGTTTCTAACTAAGTTTTAGTTTTTGTGTTTCAGCCAAGTCATCCATTTTAGCAGCGGGGCCGTTGACCAATCGTGACCTACTGTTATCACTGCTTTTGTTGGGACAAACTGTAAAACTGTTATGGCGCACTTTATCTTCCTTTTTGTTACGATCACGTCGAATTTCTACTGCTAGAGATTATGTTCGGAAAGCCTGTAATCGTTTAAGTTTATGCTTCAGGAGATATTGTGCTTTACTGTTATGTTATTGACGATAATTATGGGAATTTTGTCTTTAAGAGCACTTTCTGGAGATTCAACTAAACTAAATTATTAACCTTTTCAAAAGTCAAATCTATTCCTATAACAAAATTCATTAAAATTGGTTCACTAGTTTAGACGCAAAAATGTAACAAACCTTCGCATCCATAATATTAATTTTAGTATCGAAAATTGTGTAATGATTTATTGCAATTACATCTTTGGGCATCAGCCACAAAGCTCTGTTTCCTTTTGGCACCAAGCTTTCAATGTGGTTATGGAATAACAATCTATAACTACTAAAGTCAGTTCGTTTGTTTACTTCTATAGTAGACTCGACTCGAAACGAACAAAGATATCCGCTGAAATTAATGTTTACTTTGCTACTCCGACATTTTTAATTAAGTCTGCTAAGAGATAATTTACGCTAGCAACTAGTCGAGAATTGCGGAGTGGATATTTTTGATTAAATAAAATATAATTTAAAGTCGATGAATTTTTCTCTATACCAACCATTTCTTATCAACAGATTGCACACTTACACACGGAATTTAATTATGGTATAACCTAAAATCTAGATAATATTTTAAAGTAAAACCAGTTTAGGATCTGAGGTAACCTAGTGAAATGGCCATTAAACTACCAAAACTGTGGGACCATGAAATGCTTGACAACTTGAGACTTATTTGTCCTATTTTGAAACGTGCGTTGTATAATGAAATTCATGATACCAAAAAGGTTTCGATATTTATTTTCTTATATAATTTTGATTAGTAGAAATGGCTAAAATGGAAGTAACGTTTTGTTCCATAAACGATGGCGCTTAGAGCTCTTTCAGTACACAGCATTCGTTTTAATCAGAAATAGTAACCGTATTATTTCGGCGCTGAAAGCCACCGGATATGAGAGAGCACAGCTTTTGAGCTCACAACTTCCGGTCGGCCTAAAAGTACCTCTCAAAAGGCAACACGTGCAACTCTCAATTTCTTTGTGCCTTTTTTAAATTGGGAATGTATGTTGTCGTTACTTTTAATTTTTCGGATTGGCCGTTTAGATTTGGAACGCATTTTTCATGCTCAATTATTTTTTTGTAAAATGAAGATGCTTAAATAGCTATAAAATCTTCGTAATAAGGAGTGTAAAAGAAACGAGAACCGACTCTGTGTATGAAAAGTGTTCGTTAAAATCCGGTAAATTAGGATGGCGCTGCAGTAGCTCCGGGTAAATATCTAAGAAAGTGCCAAAAGTTATAACAATAGGATAGCGAAATAAACAAGGACCGAAGAACTTTTACTCCGTTAAGTACCACTTTTAAAAAAACAGGTTTGCCTGGACTATTATTTACTACATATAGCGGGTCACTTTTTCGATGTGTCCCCTGAGTCGGTTCTCCTTTTTTCTACCCTCTCTCCATATTTGGTAGTTCACTAATTGTTTGTATGCACTTGCTATGCCATTCCAAACTTTATGTTTGTGGGCTATATCGATTCTGACATTTCGTGGATACTTATTATTGTGAGAGTGAATGAGTGGCTAAGTCGTTAAATAAAATCGTCCTAGTTGAGTGATATTTCGCTTTTATATTTATTAATATACTTTGTAGAGGCCCGAGTTACTTGTATGAATTCAGAAAACTATTAAATTAAAAATGCACATGGCAGCATTTATGTTGCTGTCATGGCCGGAAATCTGTTCTACAGAACTAAGTACCTATCCTAAACATCGTAATCAAGTATTCTACCAATATACCAAGTGAGTAGGCACGTATATCAACCCATAGTAAAATTTATGAGTGGTTCCCCGGTCACCGGTCATCTATCCCCGTTAGCACTTAATGGAGGGCGCATAGAACATTTGTCACTGAGACGTTGTTATTAGCTTGTCTGAAGATGCACGGTCGATGAGAGGCTTCTGATGGCTGCGTGAGTTTGGAAAAATCAGAAAAAAATATTTTGGAGCCTGAAAATCGTACCGGTTTTGTTAGCGTTACATGTTGCAGCGAGACATAATTACGGATAGTCTGTTGACTATTGACGACAGCGCCATCTGGTGGTACGAAATGGTATCAATGAAGATACAATTGGAAAGGGCAAGCACTGCAGTGAGGGAAGTCGAGCTGCGGCGGCTCACATTCATTCGCCTGTCTCCGACTTGTGCGTGCGTCGTCATACTATCATGAGATCCTTTATAAATCTACCTATATAGTTGTTGCTAACGTTATAGTTTAGAAGTCACTTTAATAATCGTAATTTAATGAGTTCTTTTATAACTTCTAAATGTGTGTTTTAATATTTCAACCAGCATAACCCACTCTGGCGCCCACTAAGGTTTCATTCACCACACTTCTGATTATGAGACGGGCATATTGACCAAGGTCCCTCTTAAAGATTCTAAATATGAATTGTATCAGTTACGTATATTTACATACTCTGTACCGGGTGAACCGTATGCTTGATTGTCACCTATAACAATAAAAAATAACATCACCACCATAACTCTTTTTTATATACGATAGCCGTTAGCCGATAGGCCATATGCAACCCAGCAGCCCGTGCACTGCGTATCGACAGTGGTTATTGCATCAGAAATCTAAAGCTCCATTTTTTTATTATATGTAGTACATACCTAACCTGAGCGGTTTTGTTAGCTATCCAATGCGTCCCTGCTACAGTCGCAGTAAATTTAAAAGCAAACAAAACGTGCAATGTGCTCTTTACGACCCTGGAGTGTCGGTCGATAGTAAAATGTATGATACGACTCTAGTGTTTGTTGGTAGAACGTAGACAGACGTGTGGCTCTGAGGACGATAAACTTAATTCTCAAATAGAACAAAAATACATGGAGTAAAAGTAGAAAAGAAGGAACAACAGTGACAAGGGGTAATGTTCTGTATATTTTTTTAAATTTCTAATGGGTTTTATAATCTACAATATAATTGTAGGGCGAAAATAAACTGATGATATTATAGTTATATTAACTTATGTACCATCACGCCTGTATTCCCTGAAGGGTTAGGCGGAGGTGTATTTATAAACACCCGCAGTCCGCCGATTTCATTAGGCCCCATTTAATATGGGGCGAGCATATTAACCGGGTACAATTCCTAACTCCAAAGTACTACTGAGAATTGCATAGAAAATGCCAATAACCCTTTGCTCGACCTGGAAATCAAAATTAAGACCTCTAGCGTAGCAGTCGCGCTCCACTTAAATAATACGGCAGTTCAATAATATTAATATTATAATAATTTATCATAATAATGCCTCATTAGCCAAGTGGTCCTGAGCGCGACTGCTACGCTAGAGGTCCTGGGTTCGATTCCCAGGTCGAGCAAAGTGTTATTGGGTTTTTCTATGAAATTCCCAGTAGCAGCTCGTGGTTAGGAATTTGTGCCCGGTTAATGGCAATAGGCTCGCCCCCTATTACATGGGACCTAAACATACCGGCAAACTGTGGGTGTACATCAGTACGCCTCTGCCTAACCCTTCGGGGAATACAGGCGTGATGGTATGTTTATGTAATAATTTATGATATCCTTACGCACTATGGAAATACAAGACGTTTTAAACACGCCAGTCATCCTTCTTGGTAGTGAAGCCACATACAGCTTAGAAATATGATATTTTACATCCACAGCCCGTGCTATGAAACCTTGTCAGTCCTTAGACGAGAATAAGCTTCAACTCTATGACCCGACTCAAAGAAAAGGAAAGGTATGATAATATAACATACATAATGTTGTTTCAAGCATTTATTTTTATGGGATGCTAACAAATAAAAAAGTTGGTATGAGAAAATGGTTTTTAACCAACTTTAAAAAAGTTAAGTTTTTTTTATGGGATTGGGGGGGCAAACGAGTAGAAGGAGCACCTGATGGTAAGATTTTACCGCCACCCATGGACACCCGCTACACCAGAGGAGTCGCAAGCGCATTGAAGGGTTTGGGCCTCCGGTATCTGCACTCACTCCGCGAAATTCAACGTAAGTAGGTAAGTGTTGTTTCGCGTCGATTTTCTGTGAGGCCGTGGTATCACTCCGGTAGAACCGGCCCATTCGTGCCAAAGCATGGCTTTCCCACGGTAAATACTTACCCTTTACTCTCGTTAACAAATAAAAAAACTATGAAAAGACTAAACCAACTTTGATAAAATTATATTCCTTCCTGCTCTGTAAAAATGCTTTCTATTTTCATAATTTTTTTGCTGCGCTGACTAATTTTCCCAGGAAAACATAAGGAATAATAATTACCCTTTTTAAAAAAAATGTATATGAGATGTTGGTGTGCCTTTTAATAATAAAGTTATACAAAAAAATGCATGCGTTCAAAAAATAACAAATAGTTTCTTAATTAACTACCTCGTTCTCATTTTCACAAATACAAACACCCTAAATATATCAGATATACCTATATTAAAAACAAATAATTTACGCAGATAGCAACAAATTGTAATTAATATTGACGAAACAAGAGAACGTTGGATATATAATATCTATTGTAAAACGGCTGTAAACATAGCAACGTTTGATCTTATGTACGCTTGTAACTGGGCGGTAGCAGTGGGGCCACGAAGAGGGCGATGTAGAAAGTTATAGAACTTTCTAGATTTCGCGACAAGCTTTAGTTAGTTAGCATTTTATTTTATAAAGTTTTCTTAATACTATATCATAGGATTCCTTATTCGCACGGTTTGTTATAATAGTGAACCATTCGATTGACACTACAAAACTTCGAGTGACACTACATAATACCTATTATGTGATATATATTTTAATTTCTATATATTGTATTTCAATATTTACTATCGCTCGCTTAGGGGCTCTACGTCAAAACTTGTTACTGCCCCCTTGTTTTACCTTCGCCTAGTAACGCATCGATCATGTAAACGTAGGTACGCGCAAGTGTCGACAACTTTTTGCTGAGACAAATTTTGTCGCCAGGTTTTTGACAAAATAAGCTCTTGCCCGCGGCTTCGTATAAAAACCAACAGTGATGATCTCTTCTTTGTATGGGCCTCTATACATCAGAGAGGTCAAGCTGTATCTTAGGATCCGATTAATTAATTGAGATAAGAAGTTCACCAGTTTTTAAGTTGGAGCATATTCTTTCTAACAGTGATAACAAAATAAAAATCTATTCAGTAGTTTTTGCTCCAACCCGTAACAAACATATTTGTTACAATTTTATAATAGAAGAGAAGAAGAGAAGAAAAAGAAAAAAGAAAAAGAAGAAGAAAGAAGAAGATGTACATTATTTCAAAACTGTGTCACGAAAAATCACAAAGTTACTGTTAGGTAAGCAATATGTATGTAAGCTTGTTATATTACTTGGTTGTCCTTACAAAAACATGCTCACCACGTCATATAAATCTTATGTAATTTGTGGAAGAAAAATAAATACATTTTTTATTATTCTTTTTTTATTTATTTATATTATGTGCATTGTGCACCCGCGCCTAGTGCCTCTATGACCTGCTGTGATTTGTGTGGTGCAAGTAGGTATAATAGCGGAAAGATACAGTGCCGCACGTGTAACGATTTTTTTTTAATTTTTGGGAAAAAATATAACATGGTGTAATAATTATTAGAATCGATTCGGTTTCGTATATACCACAGATAATAGAATACTAGTGTATATAGTAAAAATAATGTTGTATAAAAAGAAAATCTCTTGCTGGTCTCCAGAAAGCGATATTTTTTTTAGAAATAAGCTATACCTTTGTAATTTACCATCAGTTACCATCACGCATGTAAGCCCCGAAGGGTGAGGCAGAGTCGTATTAATGAACACCAACAGTTTGCTGGTATGACTCAATCCCATTTATTAGGGGGCGAGCCTATTGCCATGAACCGGACACAAATTCCAAAATCCGAGCTGCTACTGAGAATTTCATAGAAAAACCAATAACACTTTGCTCGACCTGGAAATCGAAACCATTTGCCTCTAGCGTAGCTAGACTCTCATGAGGCTATTTACTTTTTATTTATGAGTAAGTACCTACTCTTCTTTATAATTTTCATTTTGTTAAGCCAGTTCAGATTTTGCCGTTGTTTTTCTGAGTTTATTTAGATTTTCTTCTTACGAGGTCGGAGCTATAAAATAAACTAATATTAAATTTTAAAAAAAAGAGCTCCATTATTGTAGAGTAACATTAGATACAATAACATAAGATACTTAGATTGTAAATCGTAACATCATTGGGATCTAAAGAGATGAATGTTGAATGAATGAAATGTTTAAACAACTCTTCAGATCCCGAGTGAAACGGGGGACGGGAGAAAGCTAGTAAATAATAATACTATCCACCAATGGATTTGGTGTATAGGCAGCTAACAACACTTGCATTTTTGACACACATTGTTTGATACATCACACAATATTTTTCAAAACACAGATATATACATACATACCATCACGCCTGTATTCCCCAAAGGGTTAGGCAGAGGTGTACTAAGGTACACCCACAGTTCGCCGGTATGTTTTAGGTCCCATGTAATAGGGGGCGAGCCTATTGCCATTAACCGGGCACAATTTCCAAACTCCGAGCTGCTACTGAGAATTTCATAGAATAACCCAATAACACTTTGCTCGACCTGGGAATCGAACCCAAGACCTCTAGCGTAGCAGTCGCACTTGGGACCACTAGACTAACGAGGCAGTCGAACTCGCACTAAACACAGATGTCATTAAATAATAGTTTTTCCTGTAAAATGCTTGTTTGGCCATTGTAATTCTTGCTATTATATTAGGGGAACATCTTGAGTCATGCGTTTTTTGTCTTCCTAAGTATTTGAAAAAGAAGATAGAGAACAGTGGCGTTTGCTCCACCGACAAGAGCTGAGCTTTTAAATTAAAGAAGAAGAAGATGTCATTACCTACCTCGATACTATACTCTTGCGTCGACTGTACTTACTAATTTATTTTTGTGTACTTCCACGCAAATTGAAACGATCGCTCACAAATACTTCATACGATTTAATATCGTCACTATAATAGTTGTATCATAATAAACTCATTTGAACTTCGAAGCCATGATACCAAAACAATAGCATTTTGATAATTGACATAATTTCCTCTCACCATAGCATAATACCTCTTCCACCACACAAAATAAAGTCTAAAATGCGTTGTGCTGATATTAATTGTGTTGTTTACGAGAACTTGGTTAAAGTTTAATTGAATCGAGGGTAGTAAGCGAGATGAGATGGGGTCTTGATGGCGAATCAACGATTTTGTTATAGAGATCACTCTTGTTTACATGTCTCCCTGTTTCATTAGGATTTCTTATTAATTGTACAATTGCTTTGGTCCCTTTGAAGAGAATTCCAAATGAAGCAGGTTCGTTATTTGATTCGCGTGTGTACTGCATGGATTAACTGTCTTTGGCGATTGCTTGCCTCAATTGCCTGATTAGTCTAGTAGCCCTAAACGTCCTGGGTTCGATTCCCAGGTTGAGCCAAAAGAATAGGTTTAGATATAAATTCTCAGCGTTCAGCTCAGTGTTCAGTTCAGTTCTTCCGTGTTAATTGTATCCTTTCTAAGTAAAAATAGATAATAGCTACTATTAAAACTTCTTAAAATAATAAGCTGGCAAGACACTTTAGACCAATGATTGAGGTAAATTCATCGTTCGTAATTCAAATTTAAAATAAGATCTTTCAAAATACTTTATGAATATATTTTTATTCCCATTTCGCAAAATATAACGTTTAATATTAAGAGAAAATTCCATTTCTTTTAACAAAGGCCGCGCACTTTAAAGGCAAGTATGAAAGTTTGAAAAACTCTATTAAGGACGAAGATTAAAACTGTATAATGAAGTTTAGGTGTAAATTCTAAGAAAAGTAAGGTCTTTTACGTAGACTTTTCTTTGGCATAGAAGTTTTTAGTTACAGACTTGGTATAAGTTTATAAATGACATTGTTTGAGTGTGTGATTTAGAAAGAAAATAAATATGAAGAAAATTAAATAAGAAAATAAAGTAGGTACTATGTTGGGGAGTGTGGACGTTTTAGGCCTAACCAGATGCGGCTAAATATCAGCATTTTAAATGGAGCGACTGCCATCTCTCCGAGGCACGGGGGTTTTCAATGTGGTATAAATGGTCACCCATCCAAAGACTGACCGCGGCAAGCATATATTAATTTTATATAGATCTCTTCATTGGTGTAAGTATTTTTTTTATTTATTATAATCAACAAAAATATAGTACAATTTATTCAGTAAGTACAATTTCGCCAAACTGCTTGATACATTTTGTTGGCGGAAGAGGCGCTCTGTTTTATCTAGTAACTAGTCTTAGGTTTAATTATAATATTCTTATGATCTAACATACATAGAACTTTTTAACTACTGTAACACCCATTAAAATTGCTACTAAACATGTAAACAAACCAGCTATCTTCAATATTCTACTTCAAAAATTAGTTTGTAAGACACTGCTTCATTAACCACGGGTACCTATTCCCCGACGCAACCTCCTAAAGCGACATTATGCAAATGACGTCATTACAAAATTACTTGGCACACCCACTATTAAGGTATTAACACGGAATAACATGCAAATTGTGTCCCGATCGGGAATCAAGTCTCTCAATGATGTATAAAAGCGGTTTAAGCTGGATTAAACCAGATTAAACCGGATTACACCGCTTCGAGGCGGAGGCGTTCATTTATTATGTAAATACGTGACAAATTAAATCCAATGGGAATTTCGTTTGACAAACGGTTGGGCCGTTGTAATGTATTGCCGTGTTTGCTAGTTTCAGGTTTAGTCGAAAAGTTGAAACGGATTTGGTGTAAGGAATTTTGTCGGTGAGAGGATTCGCTGGAATGTTGTTGAGTGTTATTATACTGTGTGATATAACCCTACCCATATGTGTTATTCATAAACAGTATACCTTTAAATAATATAGAACATTTTAATCCATGTCATGTCTCATAACCTGGAAGGCTTAAAGATTCGCTGGAATGTTGTTGAGTGTTATTATACTGTGTGATATAACCCTACCCATATGTGTTATTCATAAACAGTATACCTTTAAATAATATAGAACATTTTAATCCATGTCATGTCTCATTACCAGGAAGGCTTAAAGATAGCTTAAAAAGTCGTTTTAAGTTTTTCGAGGGTAGTAAAAGAAATTACTTTAATTTGAAATCGAAACCTACTTACGGTCTATATTACTGGTACCTGTCACGAGTGAACTTTCGCCATCAACAATGAATGGTCCACTAGATTTTAATTAAACAGAACATCTATTAGGGCAACATCGACACGACGTTGTGGACAGAACGTGAAATTACTTAAATGAATCTTAATTACACGTTGAGGTAGAAATTGCAGTTGAAGATAGCTTGGAGCTAAGAGATCCCTAGGGACAGTTTCACTTCGGTTTACGTATTGCTTTACAAGTACTCTTTGTTAAGTGAAATAAACACGACTCAAGTGGCTCCTTTGTATGTATCAAGCTAAGGATGGGTTTAGTACTTATGGTTTTAATATTGACTGTTAAAATGAACTGCTTCGATAGTCTAGTGGTCCCAAGTGCAACTCCTAAGCTAGAGGTCTTGTTCGATTCCCAGATCAAGCAGTGTTATTGGGATTTTTTATCAAATTCTCAATAGCAGCTCGGTATATGGAATTTGTGCCCGGATATTGGCAGTAGGCACGCCCCCTATTACATGGTACCTAAACATTACCAGCAAGGTGGGTGTATCTTAGTACACCTCTGCCAAACCCTTCGGGGAATACAGACGTGCTGATATGTTATATGTTATGCTAAAATGAAGGACGACATCGTAAATTCTCCAGTGATAGTTTTCTCAAATTATATAGACAGTGGGTACTATCAATTGATGAATCATTTGGCTTACCATTATCCATTGCTGTACAAGCTTGGTAGTATTCCAACCAATTACACGCCAAATAACATCTAGCTGGACCCTAAACCTGTTCAATGTCCATAAAAATGATAGAGGCATACAAATTGAAAAGAATATGCTGAGATGATTTGGGCATGTCGAGGGAAAGAATAAAAAGGGAACCAATAAAAGGAATTTATAACGACTAATAAGGCACAAATTGACAAATACCCACAAATACTTTCATTACTCGCACTTCTGTCTCGCAATCCCCATCATTCCGTTTAATTTAGTTTCCGTTGTTCTGTGTCCCCATCAGCGCGGCACATCACTTAATCGGTGGGTGGCACCGCTCCGCAAGTCCATTAAACTAAAGTTTAAAGTTTGTTGTTGACGCTGACATGATTAGACGCACTTAGTTCAGATGTGGGAATTAATTTGGAGATATTGAATAAATCTTACGCATCAATTGCATAATTATCAGCGATCAAAATTGTAAAAAATAATATCACAACCATGTTTGTTTTTATTATAAGAGCGTCTTTGGAGTGGACTTTTCACTAGTCACTAACAAGACTCACTTTTTGGAGTTTTGATTTTTCAAAAGAAATAAAACATTTTGTCTTAGAATGTAATAAGTATGCTGTTAATAGGCGTAAAATAATTTTACTGTAGATTTCGTCATCAGCCTCGAAACCTTAGGCTTAACTTTAGTTATTAACCTTGTAAGGCTGTAAATTCTGAACACACTCAAGAAAAGCAAAGGGTAGTGCACGAATTCATCAGGCTATCAACAGTTGCCTAGTGATCTTGTAACGCGGATAATTTTGTTCTGGTCTTTCTGTCTTAAGGTACAAATTTAATAAACTTTCAAGTGTATTTTAAAGGTCGTTTTAAGTTTGACATAGCGGTTAAAGTTAAATCTTGTTTTTATCCTACAAAACAGTCTTTTCTTATAAATCTCACAACTTATGATAATTGTGTCATTTATGTACCGAAAAAAAATTTGAACTACTAAAATATTTTTTCAAGTGTTGACCTACCTCAAATGGATTTGGTGGAAATCCAGCAAACTATTTTACGAGCATAAGAATCGTAAAAGTACGTCGAAAATCCGGAAAATTCCGGTTTAGTTAGTACTCGATTGGGAAATCACGGAAGTAAGTCGAAAATCACGGAGTAGAACACGCTCAGTCCTTATTTATAGCTTATTTTTATGTCCCCGTTTTGGGAGTAAAACCCAGTATTAGTTTTTTTCTAGTCTGTAAGGGTTTTTTACCGAAAACGTTTGGAGAAAACGTTAAGCTATCCGTCTGGGTTGTTATAATACTATTTGTGACAATCGTAACTTAACGGGCCAACAAAAAATGACACACCAACACTTCATGATTTTTGAGTAACTACCTTTTTTTTGACATTTTTTGCTTGTCATGCATTTGCCTTCTTTAAATCTGGGACAGTAATTTGTTCTTTGGTTGATTGTGCTTGGCAGATCCCTAGATCCTAGTAATCTAGTGATCCCACTGGTAGTCATTATGAAATTATACACTGAAAATTCAGATCAGTTTTACCATATTCCGTCATGTATATGTACATAATTGCCAAAGTTCGACAGGGTATTAACTTAAATGCGTAGTCCATCAGAGACTGTGTTTCTTGCCAATTAGATTCCAGTTAATAAAAAAAAACAGTGTAGACTGAAGAAAATGACGTTGCATCATCATCAGTCTAAACTCATCCACTGCTGCATCCACTCAACCTCTCTTAATGAATGCCACAGAGCCCGATCTTCGGATTTCTTCCTCCAGTTACTGCCAGTTTGTCCCAGTCTACCTTTTCCAAGTCGTGTAGGCTGGCTGGCGCCCTACACTACGTTTGCGTAACATTGCACAATATCTGAAAAAGGATTATTTTTTATTTGAATTCGTATGTTATTAAAAGTACAAACAGCGTCTACTTACAGTATAGTAATTACTCCAAATTATTTAACATCGCAAAGATGTACTTAAATCTCTACTTAATTTATAAAGCTGAAGAGTTTGTTTGTTTGTTTGCTTGAACGCGTTAATCTCAGGAGCCCAGCAGTTCCTGAGATTAGCTGGTCCGATTTGAAAAAATATTTCAGTGTTAGGTAGCCCATTTATTAAGGAAGGCTAAAGGCTATATCATCACGCTAAGACCAAGTAACTATTCCACGAGGACGAAGTCGCGGGCAGAAGCTAGTTCAAAAATATTTATACCTACATCGAAATCATGAAACGGGCAACCTCATTTTATGATGGCATCAAACTCAATTAGCTTGAATTTCATTACGAAACTGCAATATTTGGACGACGCACAATGCGCATGTACCTACTAGGACTACATAGGTAGTTAGTTTAATTTTTTTTTTTTTTTTTTTTAATTATGGCGCCACACTTTTTGTGTATTTGCCAGTGTCAAGTAATAAAGTAATCAAGTATTCAAAGAATATTTCCCATCATGGGATTGTATTATGGCACCACACTTGTGTTCGCCAGTGTCAAGTTTAAGTTCAGTTGCCCCAATAAAACGGTAGAAACTTTATTGAGACTTCGATGGAGTTTAGGAGTGAACCCAAAAAGTCACGATTTTCAATTTTATATCATTTGCCTACACTCTCACACGTTCACGAACACTTAATGGTTAATTATCCACCATAATTACACATTAAACTTCGGAGAAATTCAAGTTTTGAAAAATAATATAAAATCGACAATGTGCACTTTACATTTTCCCGCCTAAACTCCTCGTTAGTTTAATTATACGTGTGTAGACTACTGCGCCTGTCGGGTCCTTCTATCCAATTAGGATTAAAGGTAGAGCTCCAGTTGCAGCGAGAAATGATGCTCGTGTTTATTATGTCTGACCAGATTTCAATATTTTTAACTTTTATTCGATAATAATCCAGGAATTACCAGATTTTATTAAAAAGAAATCGATACAATCAGCCGGAGGCCCGAACCCTTTTAAAAGGCGGGCAATGCACTTGTGACTCCTCTGGTGTTGAATGTGTCCATGGGCGGCGGTTATTGCTTACCATCAGGTGATCCGTCTGCTCGTTTGCTCCCCTATCCCATATCCATTACAAATAAAAATTACTATTCTTTTTGCCTTTTCAATATTTCAATTACTTAGTGATCTTTGTTGCTAAGTGTTATCGGGTTCTATATCTATCTAATGTATCTATATTCGAGTATGATAGTTATAAAAAATACCCATATTGTGTTTGTCATTATTGTCCGGATAGGGTTTTGTATGAGGTGTTCTTTTTAAATTCACCAGAAAATGCGGGAAAATTTACGCAGGTGAAGCTGCGCACATCGCTAGTAGATAATAAAATAAAAGCCGGTATCGAAACAGTTTTATATTGCTTGTGTATGAAAATTCCCACAAGTAAATTGTACATACTTTCACTTCACACAAAAATTCAATCAGTATTTATACTTACACGGTAAGTTTTACTTTTGTTCTTTTTATAATCTTGTTATATTACACAAATAATCTCCATTGGACCGGTGGATGCAAGACGTCACCAGGGTCATCGCTGAAAACCAGCGCTGCAGGTGTTGTTTAGTTACGACACCGCAGCATTTTAAATGCTGAGCGTTGATCTAATTTTCGTACCGAGATGGCGCACTTCCTCTTAATAATTTTTGGTCATAGATACATAAATCTATAAAATAAGTTGGCTGTGTTGCCAGCTGCTAATTTTTATGCAATCTATGGATAGGTTTAAAATGGGTACTTATTATTGTGGTATTTTTTGGGTTGTTGTGCGCCATACGGACGAAAATAAAAACTTCTTCTTTCTTTCTAAATTGTGTATTGTGGTATTCAGCAAGAAATAAATCAGGGAAAAGATCAAGAAAAAATCTATTCCGCCTACACTCGGACCACAACCCTAATGGGTACTGATCACAGGAACCTCGTAACGTATTAGTGCGTGGCTTTTTGAAAGGTGTCCGTAACAGCTTTTTAATTATTTATCGGATCCTGTATTATACCTGTCCTGTAACAGACGTATAAATTACAATTACAGTATTTTCTTTTTTTTTATAAAATCGGTAGTCTGAAGAGTGTAGTCACGTAATATTGAATTATCATGATAGGTATAATGTTTATACTTTTTTTTATTAACACAATAAAATGCAGACTGTCATCTACTTTGGGGGTCACCGTTTATTCAATACATAGCTATAATTAGTTACAAGATTTTTTTATGTAAACCTAATTTAAGATATCGTAGGTATATAACATAGGCCTGATTTATTCTATTTATTTAGGTATTTCGGTATTATTAGCTAGAAAGGTTAGAAAATTTCACTTGTAGGCTAAACCAACAAGTAATACAAAACACAAATTACGTTTTTATTCAAATTGTGAGTGTATTATAGTCTTATTTTTGGCGTTATTCAGATATTTTAGATATAAATATGATGTAAAGGTTAATAGGAATCTATATAGGATAGGTACGTATCTAATTATATTCGAATGTGGTTCTCTTTTTCCCAGATTTGCGTGGTTTCGGAATGAATTTAAGGTTAACACTATTCTTGTGATTATACCAATAGCCAAATGAGAATATGACATAGTGTTTAGTTCTAAGGCACGGACTAAATAACTTTTCGAAGTCGTGTCAGTAATTGTCACGCTCTTAAAACATCACCAGAAAACCTGCATGCTAAGAGATTTCGCTCATGGAAATTTTCTTCGTCTTTCCACAAACTATCTACAACAACAACAAGATCAATAATTTATGCAAAATATCTGGCTAGTCGTTAGCTATCTAATTGATAATCAATTATGAGATCTAAATTATAAAATAAAATAAATCAAGAGATAGTTAGATAAGTAGTTCCTGCAAAAGTAACTTTGCCAACTGCAAATTTTCTAACCATTCCGATGAGCAAACAAATCGATACCTAGGAATCGAACCAATCGAGTGTTAGATTCTCAGATAGTTTTATTCATTTCAGTAGATTTCACGGGCGAGGGGATCGCAAATTGCGCCGCTCGCTCCCGGCGCGGCCCGTAATCGATTGTGCTGCCATCTGTTGGCAAAATAATGACTCCGTCTGGTATGCTCCTCCTTTATTTAGATGTGGTATATGGTAAAATGTTACATGCCTCGTTATTTAAGTACCTAGTGTTATTTTAACATTTTATTTAATACAAGTGACCCGTGCTTAGCTACAAACGCGTTAAATTTCCCGACGTTTCCATATTCATACAAGTACCACATTATAGATAATCACCGAATCTCAATAAATGATTGAAATAAAACAATGTTTTATGGATTTTATCACGATAATATTAAATGTTGTTTAATTGTGAGAAGCATTTTGGATTTTTACAGCATACATGGTCACGGGCAGACATTAGTGTTTGGACGTCTTAATGTTAAAATTACACATTTAACTTACAACATTTAAATTTATGTTATAAATAATTCTAATTATTATTATTTACATTATATAAATATTTGTGTTACACAATAATATATATTTGTCTCAAGTCTGGATGTATTTTAAGTGCATGTCCCTAGTACGGGAGCTGTATAAAAAAGTTTTAACGCAATGTCCCAAAATGGAAACATCTCTAAACTTTACATATACTACAGAAAACGTCGTGGAAGACCAAAAGCCGGTCATAATGAAACTATTTATCTCTCGAACGCACTGATCGGGGCATTCTCCGGGAGCCGCGATACAATGTGGACCAACTGCCGATTAGACCGACACCTCAGACTCAACCCTTTTGTGTACGGAGATTATATTTGTAAGAGAAATTTCGCTAGGGGGTTAAATACAATTTTGGTGAGATCGAGTGAAAAGTGATTTTAAATTTTCGAAGCCTTTCTCTTGAGATATTATGTAAAAGCAACCACACGACCGTATTACTCGATAAGTTAAGCAAAAGTAGCTCAGTATACTAATTTACACTCATATTTTTCTTGAATCCTAAATAATTTTCTCTCCTTGGACTTTCTTGCCGGACTCTTCTCCATAGGACCAACCTTTTGGAACTGTGCAACTAGAATTATAACGTTTCATATAAGCTTATTTGAAATAAAAACATTTGAACTTGAACTTGAATGAAGTCCCGCGTAGTATAAGATGAGTCTATTATTTTAAGAGAATTATATAATTAATAATAAGATTGATGAAGACGGACGAGCCTGAGCCGAAATTTACCCTATTTGTGTATACCAAATATACTTTCCACTAGAAAATACAAGGGACAGATACACAAAAAATGACAAATAAAAAATATTTATTTATAATACATAAAAGTTACAAATAAAAATAAATATATTTACCGTATAGGTATGGGTAAAAGAAATTTAAAAGCTCGTTAATATATTTTACAATTTTATAATAAATAAAAGGGATAAACAACACGAAACATAGAAATCAATCTAGCTTGAATAAGTTAAGTGTAGGTAAGTGTGTAGGTAACACACACTACGACTAAATTTATCAGATGTCGTGTGAGCCACTCACAGCTAGATTAGATGAAAGCCTTTGTTTGTGACAGAATATGTGTATGCACGAAATATGTTAATTGTCACCCAAATGTATCTCTCCACCGTATACGTGGACATTGCCTAAAGCAAAACGCCTATGTACTCGTTAGTAACTATATTACCTATGCTACTATACCATTCCATGAGTTAAAGTTAGGGTGAGTTTAACGTTTTTTCGGAATAGAGAAAAATTTATTCAAACATCTTTCAATTAATTTTCTTTTATTTACATACAAGTATAAGTAAAAATAAAAACATTACTTTTCAAATCATACAAAACATACTTGTGCTTGGTAATTTTTTTAAACCATTGCGAAATAGTTTTCAGCATTATCTCACAATTGAATACGATGAACATTAAGAAAATTGGTGCGTCCCGCGTAACTAAAAGCATTGCTAAATTCGCTTAAACGCATCATATAATATAGACCTATAAAATACTTAATGGTGTCCAAAGCAAATTTTTTTTGGAATAGGTGGGCAAACGAGCCGACGGATCACCTGATTGTAAGCGATATCCGCCGCCAACCGCAACACCAGAAGAGTCACAAGTGCGTTGCCCACCTTTTAAAAGGGTTTGGGCCTCCGGTAACCTCACTCACTCGGCGAAACACAACGCAAGCGTTGTTTCACGCCGGTTTTCTGTGTGGCCGATCAGTCCGGTCGAGCCGGCCCATTCGTGCCGAAGCATGGCTCTCCCACGTTAAAAATTCACACAATATACATTGCAGTATATTGTGTGAATTCTGTTGTATTGTAACTAGCAATTTCAATTTTATATTAAACGGTCTGTGTAAACTCTATCCATTTAAATATAAAATGAATATTAGGTATAACTGAGTTGTAATAAACTTGTGAGCAAAGCTACACTGAGCTTCGTTATTCATTTTTTCGCGTCAAGACGAAGGACTATCTGACAAACTACACTTTTTTCCTCAAGACTGAATAATTAGTCTAAGTATGATTAAAATCTTTATTTATAAAAATGCCAGCTACGTATGTTTGTGCTTGCAAATCTTAAAGTGTAGTCAGTCAATTGACTTGAAATTTTGTCACGACGTTTCATTCATATTATACATTAAAGGACATAATATAAAGACATCTGATTCTGTTAGAATTTGTTTAAATAGAATAATTGCTAGTCCACAATGGGTCTCACTTTTGGTCAAATAAACGATTTTTCTCCTTTTCTTTCACAATATAGAAGAAAGTCATAGTGTATAGTGTGTTTTATCTATACTAATATATAAAGCTGAAGAGTTCGTTTGTTTGTTTGCTTAAACGCGCTAATCTCAGGAACTACTGGACCGATTTGAAAAATTCTTTCAGTGTTAGATAGCCCATTTACTGAGGAAGGCTATAGGCTATATATCATCACGCTACGTGGACGAAGTCGCGGGCATAAGCTAGTTTTTTAATAAACTTATTATTATATTTTATGCATTAACCTTCCCAACAAAAACAAGATCTCATCACCTACAAAACCGTCCCAATTAAATTTATCACGAGTCAAACGTTTCATAAATAGGTATAGCACGTTTTCCACAAGGGAGACTTGTCAAATTGATGTTTAATTAACTCATTGCCTGGTTCGTCGTTGAGATCAAAGGTTCGATCTGAAGTTAAAGCTTCTCGTGTCTCTTTAGGAATTGAAGATTGAGAAAGATGACGATGAAGTTCTCAGGAAATGATTTTGTTGGTTGGTTTGGAAATGTGCTCATAATTTGTTTAATTTATAAATCGAAATAGGTTGGTGTTAGAAGTCGGGACCTATTAGTGCCATTTAATTTCGTCTTTTTACTTCATAATCGTCATAATTACATCATCAGCCTATCCATTGTCCTACTGCTGTGCATGGGTCTCCTTGCAGAGTGATAGGAGCCAGGCGGATTGGAAGACTTCTCTTTCCGTCGAAAAAAATGACAGGTGTGCAGATTGACGCACGATGTTTTTCTTCTATTTGAATAGGTGATTTAAGTGGGTAATAACACGATTCCTGAAACACAGAGCTGTGTACTTTGATTTTGATCTCAAAACCTTTGCCTTGGCAGTCCATATCACTAGGCTATCACTGTTGGCCCTAGTACCGCTATATATTAGCATTCACTTTTGTACCACTATTGTTATTAATTAATTAATATTTATTATTCTACAAGCGGGTCTGGACGTGTTGTCATGCCATAAAAATAAAAAAAAATTGGCTGTCAAAGAACACAGCGCCATCTACTGGCATTACCGGAACCAGCGTACAATGCCATGTTCATTTTTTTTTTTTGTAATAAGTCAATCTGCTCTCGGTACAAAATGTATGAGAAAATTATATTTCGCGTTTTAGGGAGGTGAATCCTAAAAATCGCTCCAGCCATTCTTGAGGTATAAATGGTGTAAGTATCCCGACTTTGTTTTATGTATATAGAAGAAGATTATTCACAATCATATATCAATTATACATAATAAAGTTCAGAAGTCGTACTTATGACCATTCATCACTCGACCGTTGACACACTTACATAAAATAAACCTAAGAAATATAATATGTTCCAATGACCGGTAAATCAGTGCAATATCTCGGCAACACTCCACTTCGTTACCCAGTTTAAAGAATGTTTGGAGTAAACACTATATATCTCAATTTGTGAGGGACAGGTTGCGGGACCTACCTAATTAAGTAATTCCTTCAGTTCGGCCAACCAAGCTTTTACTTAATGACAATTTAATGCTAAGAGAAAGTCTTAAAGTATTTTATCTTACTGTTTGTTTTGTACTGTGGCTTTCAATCGGGATTCTTTTTGATTTAGGATTATTAAACTACTTTATTGGAGGTTTAGGTGAAATGTTTTCGTAACAATAAATTCTTCGTTTCTTAAAAATTATTATTTTTAATAAACGAAGACACGTTTTTTGTGTAACGTAGGTATAATTTAAAGAAAATTTTAACATCGATAATTTTTTCCGACTTCACAAAGTCAAAGGAAAAAGGTACACAGTATTCAAAACTTTGACTCGTTAAAATTACGAAAAAAGGGGCTTTAAATTTTACTTCTGATTATCACTAATTACTACGACGGGGTGTCGGTCGTTTGCAAATTTCGGGAGGGGGCGTTACAGTTCAATAACCTCAAATAGATCGTTGTGACGATGGGCGTGACGATGATATTTTTTTAGGTCGTAATTTCGGGAAAATTTATTTTACAATCTTGTTTTTTTTTTTTCCTCTAGGAAATTGTATATTGCAATGTCACTCGTTTATAGGGCAAGATAAAAAAGTATGAAAAAAATATAAAAGCTACAGCACAGACCTTTATAAGCCTATATTGTTTCACGACTTCTGTGGTTTAGTGGTTCGAGTACCGGACTGCTGACCATGAGGTCGTGGGTTCGATTCCCACAGGACACAAAAATTTATGTGATGAATAT
This sequence comes from Acronicta leporina, assembly GCA_947256265.1. Taxonomy (NCBI): domain Eukaryota; kingdom Metazoa; phylum Arthropoda; class Insecta; order Lepidoptera; family Noctuidae; genus Acronicta; species Acronicta leporina. The sequence goes on from OX366512.1 coordinate 15,240,992, forward strand.
AAGTGTTTGTGTTCGTCTGGGTGTTTTTTATGTATTATAAGTATGTATTTACAAAAAAAAAGTATCTAAGTATTATATCCATTGTCTATAGTACCCATAGTACAAGCTCTGCTTAGTTTGGGACTAGTTGGTGCTGTGTAAAAATGTCCCAGAATATTTATTTATTTATTTATATTCCAGCCACAATTTTAATCTACCATCATTTCAGTACCTTAGGACACAAAATATATAGGCCTCGCATCGGTGCTAGTAACGCTATTTGATTGAAAACCTGTATTTTAGAACAAACTAAGTTTAGAGTTTGAAACAGTTGCTATAGAAGTAATATACGACATAATAGACGACACGTTTGGCGTATCGGCTGAGCGATCGGCTTGTGCGACACGTGTTGTGGGTTCGATCCCCACACTGAGCAAATATTTGTATGGTCTACAGGTATTTGTTCCGGGTCTGGGTGTTTGTGTATGTGAGAATTTGTGTTTGTAAACGCACCCACGATACAGGAGAAAATCCTAGTGTGGGGCAACGTTTATAATAAAAAAATATATATATCTTTAATTATAATTCTATTTACAGAAACTTTAATATAACTACTTTATTTATAATTCTATTTCAAACACAAAATAAAGCTCTGCAATAGAATAAACTACAATAGCAAAAACACAAGTTCATGCTGCGACAGAAAAATGATTGGCACAAACCGATTACAATCCGCAACAAAACACAAAATATTTATACACCTTTCCTTCATCAACAACCTTTACACGATTCCTTATAAAAACACATTTTAAAATGCAAAGCCATCGCTGAATGCTTTCACGCAATATTTTGAAAGAAAACTCCATTGAAAGCATTCACATCAAACGGTTAGAAACCGCGTTCGATCGCTGTTCTTACGAAGAAATATCGTCACACGCGACTTTGAAATATTTTTTCCGTGTAAGTACTTATTTATTTTTATTTGTGCGCTGAAAGTTCAAGCGATTTGAACTACAATGCAAGATGCGTTCTCCGGCCATATGTGGCTTCTGCTGTTGAATACTGCCACAATAACAAATTGCTGTAGAAACGTGTGTTGCTGCAACAATGAAGAGATTTAGTTTTTTTATTTTATTGAATTTAGTTGTAGAATCTTTAAAATGAAATAAATGTTTCATACACTTAACAGAATAGCGTCTAGTATTTTGTGTTATTTATTTTCATTAAAGAAATTGTTAATCATTTTGGTTATTCCAAAGGCCTAGACTTCAATCCAAGGCACACATCTCTTACTTTTCGAAGTCATGTATATCGCGCATAAACGGTAAAGGAAAACATCGTGAGGAAACCTCCATGCCTGAGAGATTTTCTCGACTGCGTGTGAAGTTTACCAACCCGCATTAGGCTAGCGTGGTGGACTATTGCTCTAATGCCTCTTATTCTGAGAGGTGACCCATTTACAGCAGTGGTGCAGTGGAACAGAATCATGGGTGGATTATGTTACTCGTAGAATCTTTACATAAAATATTTGTTTAATCTTTACATGAAATAAAAGTTTTATACCCTTTTCAGGGCTGAAAAGAATATCTAGTTAAATACTAAGAAATATCATTTTTTAAATTCTTTTGGTTTATTTTTAACTGCCTCATTAGCCAAGTTGTCCTGAGCGCGACTGCTACGCTAGAGGTCCTGGGTTCGATTCCCAGGTCGAGCAGTGTTATTGGGTTTTTCTATGAAATTCCCAGTAGCAGCTCGGAGTTAGGAATTTGTGCCCGGTTAATGGCAATAGGCTCGCCCCCTATTACATGGGACCTAAACATACCGGCGAACTGCGGGTGTACATTAGTACGCCTCTGCCTAACCCTTCGGGGAATACAGGCGTGATGGTATGTATGTATGGTTTATTTTTTCTATTGGCTCTTGGGTTAACTTGCTTAGTTTATGCGAATTTATACCATTCGAAAAATAGTACACGTATAGAAAATCTATCGACAATTTAGATCTCAAAGAATTTAGGACCTTAATTACTCCTGCCCAATGTTTATACTTCCTTAAGAGGCCGTCCTAAAAATTCACTCGATCGAGTTTAGGTAAATTATATGTTTGTGTGCGCTTTTCACGCACACATGGCTGCAGATCGAGCGTACGAGCCTATAAACAATGTTGATCCTTTCATTATTAAATAAATTTTCTAGTTTTATTCTCGTTAGTTTTTTTTTGTATTTTCAATTTTGTTTTTAATTTAGTATATTTTTATACATACAATATTCAATAAACATCAAAACAAAACTTTGAAGGCAGAAATTGGGGTTAAAAATTGTAATTTTTGTAGATACTGATTACTAATAAATACCTAGTGACGAGTTTAATGATTTATGGATTTTTACATTTTAAGGGTAGGAAACGGGGGTTGAAGCCTGAAGGTTAATGTACTTATTATTATGGGTGAATAGTTTTTAAAGGTAGGTATTTGAAAATGAGATATGTAGCTACTCATCATAAAAAATGTGTTTCAGGGATTTTGAATTTTCAAACTTTTACTTTGGAGGGTTGATAGTTTTATCTTTTGCTAGGCACTTCAAAATCGTAATATTTTGTTAAATGTTTATCAAAACACATTTTGGTCACGACTGAAACCGCTCGGTTGTATGTACATCTGTGCTAATTGTGGTATGTAGTTTAACTTTGCTCCACTTCATCGTGAAAAGTGTGAGATGAGATGTCTGAAGAACTGGTATTTGTTTTTCATAATTTACCATGCACGTAGAATGTGCCTAATGAAGGACCAACATAAGACATTAATTTTGTACTACAGTAGTAATCACGGTGATAACTACAATATTCATACCTTTGAATGTATTCAAACCTTTGCTTATAAATAATTTATTGTAAGATGAGGTTGCTTTTGACTAATGAACATAGAGCTTTGTAATGATTGTATAATTTTGTTTGTAATGTATATCATGGCATATTTTAAATCTATACTTATATATAAGCTGAAGAGTTTGTTTGTTTGTTTACTTGAACGCGCTAATCTCAGGAACTACTGGTTCGATTTGAAAAATTCTATATATCCTCATATATCTCCTATATTTCCTCTACGCGGACGAAGTCGTGGGCAGAAGCTAGTAAAATATAAAGCGTTATAATAGCTAATAAATTACCAAGTATTGCGCTGTCTAAATTTGAATGCTTGAATTGCCGGCAAAAACATAATACCATAATAAATCGTAATCAAATAAATTGTGTTTTACTTACGATATAACTTGGTATTACGTTTGTATTAGAAATTCGGTGGCAGACTCTTGAGAGCTATAGGTATTATACTTAATGTCACAATCACACGCAGTCGCAGTCGTAAGTACCTCGAACATAACATGCCATCACGCCTGTATTCCCTGAAGGGTTAGGCAGAGGCGTACACTAATGTACACCCACAGTTCGCCGATATGTTAAGGTCCCATGTAATAGGGGGCGAGCCTATTGCCATTATCCGGGCACAAATTTCAAATTCCTAGCTCCTACTGAGAATTTACTACGCCTGTTTTTATTAATAAATATTTTTTTTATGTATTTTATGTTATGCCAATATATAAAATAAAAATCTATCTACTTACTGATCTAATACTAAATAGGATAATTGCATTAGTAATTTTCCACTTGACTGTACCATGCGCACGAAGGCGGGTGCAACAACCTCTGCCCGGCCAAAAAGATTGGGAACTACTGTACTTACGTTTCCAAAGGAACTACATCCCAAGTACAATCAGGCTGTAGGATGTTCTTCAAAAGAAGTGACTTTTCAATAGATATTACTGACGTCACCTTTAAGACGTAAATTCAGAATGTGAATGCAAATTTAGACCTGGCAGGTGGGACTCGCGGCGGCTTAGTGATCATAGCATCTGATTTATCTTACCAGAAGACGCAGGTTCAAATTTTGATCGCAGTCGAGTTTTTCCATCACTAAAATAACTTTATAATAATATCTAGGAATGTGCAAAAAAATCACAAATAGTTAACAGTTCATATTTAACTTGAAAAAAATTAACCAAATTTTAATCTCTGGTTTCAAAATTAATAATTATGATTTTCGTAATCAGCCCCTGAGAATCCTTGAAATTGACACCCATATCAATTTATTTAGAAAAGCATTTTCGTAATCAGGCCCTGAAAATACTTGAAATTGATACCCATATCAATTTATTTAGAAAAGCAAAGTCCGCCATCTTGGATTTCAAAATTACTGTCATTCTCGTAATCAGCCCCTGAAAATCCTTGACATTGACACCCGTATCAATTTATTAAGGAAAACAATGTCCGCCATCTCGGATTTAAAAATTAATGTCATTTTCGTAATCTGCCCCTGAAATTCCTTGAAATTGACACCCATATCAATTTATTTAGAAAAGCAATGTCCGCCATGTTGGATTTCAATAATTTTCATAATCAGCCCCTGAAAATCCTTGAAATTGATACCCATATAAAAGCAATGTCCGCCATTTTGGATTTCAAAATTAATATAATTTTCGTAATCAGCCCCTAAAAATCTTTGAAATTGACACCCATATTAATTTATTTAGAAAAGTAATGTCCGCCATCTTGGATTTCAAAAATAAACATTTTCGTAATCAGCACAATGAGAAACTTGTACTACCCATACTTCCTACAAAAAATACCAGACCATATTATATTGCTTTTCTAGAAATTAGAAGTTATAAAATAATCAACGTATCAAGTTGTGTTAATCGCAGTATAATTTGGGAAAATATTTACGTCAAACAAGCGCACGCCTGTGACACAAAGCGATACGTCCTCTCGCTGGGAAGGCCCAAACGTGACTGGCGCGAGCGGCTTTGCGCGCTCGATATTATAGCACAATTATAGGTCTTTTCATCTTTGATTTACTAAATCAAAATATATTTTTTTTGAAAAAGTAATTTTTGATCCTATTAGAGGGATAATTGAAGATTATTAAGTAATTTAAAAAATAATCAAAATGTCTTTCTAAAAAATAGAAAAAAATACATATTTGTCTGCAATTTTCACGAAAAATTACGTTACGTAAATATTTTTTTCCTGCTATATTTTGTATGAAAATTGAAAAAAGTGCTTCCGCTAGTGCCAAGTAGAGCATATGCTGGGTTTTATAGTATTTTTTAATATTCAAGAATACTAATATTTTCTTGTAAACCGATCATCAAACTTCACTCGAAACGCGTTTTTTGGGAAAAGGAGTTGTCAATAAAAGGGATTTACGATTATTATAGAAGTAAATTGAAAAATCCATTTCCGCTTGTGCCAGGTTTAAGAACAGTTCTTTTCAAATAATTAATAACTTTATATAAATTCTTTGTAGATTCCTCACAATCGGTCAACAAAATTCACTAAAATGCGTCAATTTTTAGGACGGCCCCTTAAGGTAGTCTACGAGATGCATCTTCTTACTATCCAGCAAATTATCGATAACTATAGGTACTTAATACACTCACCTGTCTAATATATTTCCATGTCTTGGACCCTCAAGTCTGCGATAAACAAGGGCTGCTCAATTGATGAATCACGTGCAGCCCCCTCTTAATATACTCTCCGTAGGGCTGCCTATACCGTGTTTGTATTGTCATTTGATACTGAGACGACTTAATGCAGTTGCTATGACGAATATTTGCGAGGTGTGCCACCCTTGAATGGGGTGTACAATGTGGAGACAGAGCTTTTGTTCAGTTAGAAATTTCAGGCTCATAATTACAAGGCCGACACGGATTTTGATTATGTCTAAGTAAATTGGGATATAATTATTGTATTTACGCAATATAGACAATGTGTATGAGTATTTCGATATGACAGACAGTAGCTTAGGTGGCTAAAGTAAGTATCTGTTGTAGGTACCAAACAAGAGGATGCAAGTTCCTTTTCGAGGTCAATTTTTCCTTTCGCTCAGGGTAGCGGCGTAATAGTTGCCGCGTAGGTATGCTTAATATTAAGCTCTATCACTTTTATGTTTTATTGTGCAGAGTACACGATGATATTTTTAATTTTCAAAATCGAGTCAGTTGTAGGTACCAAATTCACAAACTTTACCTCTATATTTATTATTACTAGCTTCTGCCCGCGACTTCGTCTCCGTGGACTTCAGATAAAAAGTATCCCATGTGTTATCCCGCACTATAATCTATCTCTGTGCCAAATTTTATCCAGGTCAGTTCAGCTGTTCTGGTGTGAAAGAATAACAAACATCCATCCATCCATCCATCCATCCATCCATCCATCCTCACAAACATTCGCATTTATAATATTAGTAGGATATAGAGGCGTTTTGGCGTCGGGACCGGCTGATAGGCTTCTGCGCCACGTGTTATGGGTTCAATCCCCACACGGAGCAAATATTTGTATGATCCACAGCTAGTCGTTCCGGGTCTGGGCGTTTGTGTTTGTGAGAATTTGTATTTGTAAAAACACCCACGATACAGAAGAAAATCCTAGTGGGAGGCAATTTTTTTTTAAGAAAATAAAGAATAATTCAAAAAAATCACGCCACCAATTATAAGTTGTTATAACAGATAATATCATGAAAACTGGCGGTTTGTAAGCCGGTGTTAGTGTTTAATTCACTTAGCTGGAACGGCCCCGGGCGGACGGATTGCAATAAAATTGCAGCGGGGATTACCTCACGGAATAATGGAATTGAAAATGATATGCTGTCGGTACCAAATATAGTTATAATCTGTTTGTTATTCACTTGCTTAAAACAGCAAATTTTAGATAGTTCTTGATAATTATTAAAGTTTATTAGCCGCTCTGACAGACTTCATTCAGTCAAAAGCTGTTTTCCTTGCAATTTTTACGTTTTTAGGTTATTATCCTAGCGATTCTTACTTTTTTTTTTCTCTCCATAAAAACCTTCCTTATGTCATAACAAAAATAGCCGAATTGGTCGAGCCATTTTCAAGATTTGCGATACGATTAATTTTTATTTATATAGATTGTCGACAAGTAGACTTTTAAGTCTTATTATTTTGTTTGACAGACAAATGGCCCTGTGGTTAAGTGATCAGTAACCGCGCTATGGATTAATTACCTACCAAGTTGCAGTCTGTATTTGTGTATGTATCAATTTCATTTAGTAAAAAAAACAAAGTCCGAACTACTACTGAGAATTTAATAGAACAGCAAATACCACTTCGCTCAACATGGGAATTGAATTCAGTACCTCACAGTTAGTATTCGCGATCACCAATGAAGAAGTCTCGGTAATGCACACGTTAACCATATTATATTAAAACTATATTAAAACCTCCTTGAAAAGTTAAACAAAGCAACAATACCTGTATGCACTATTATTAAGAGTACTCTAGAGTACATACTCTAATAAAGTATATAGCAAAGTGGCTATCTAAAACCACACAGGGAGAGCTGTTGTGGACCAACGATAATGATATTTACTCAGACTATATCCCTATACAATACAACGGCTTATATCAATCCAACAACCCAAAGAAATTTAAACGCTAGCCTTAAAAAAATAGGGTAGAAGTTTGAACGGTTTTGAATACGGACAGTCTAGGTCATTCTTGCACCACTTGGCACTCTAAAGATTTCTTGAAGAAGGAACTCTACAATTTACTTGTTTGAAATTCATTCTGACAGCTCAAGTTTGTTTACAGAAGTAAATAAAAGTTTAATACTTTAGATTGGCGTTGAAATGTAAGACTCGCTCGAGCTTTTAGCGCGACAATGACATTTTAATAAAGTGTTTGCTAAGATATTATTGGTCTTATAATTATGATATATTAGTTTGAATTTGGATTATTATTCTTTATTTCAATATTATGATTAAATTATGTGTATTTTTTTAAATGTGTAGGTATATAAACTTTCTTGTATTAATCAATTCCGTCTATTATCAATTTATTTTTATCAACACACGTTTTACATGCGGTTAACATGCGCTTGTATTATCTGAAGGGAAAGGTAGACACGTAAAATTTGTGATTAAGTAAACAAATTGTTTACCAATTTAAAATTCGAATCCAAGAATTTCACAGCAAGCGAAAGAAACAAAAAAGATTGGAAATAGTATAATATTATTATAGACTAGGGGGCCTAGGTAAATAATGTGTTTTGATTCAAAATTCGAATCCGTGGCCAAAATTTCCCTTACAAGAGTGAGAGACAAGATAACAATAGCTCTTTCCTCATAAATATACTATCCCCTACATAATTCTCCCACCTTTTCCGATTATTTATTTAAAAAGCCAACAGTGGCCGGTACGCCACATCAACCGGCTATTATCCCGTCACGGCCCGGAACTGACGTTTGTGACGACGGCTAACGACTTCCGGTCGACACAAATGACGCATACAACTGGCAGTTAAAGGTTGTATGGAAATAAATTAGACGTTAGAATACTGTAACGTAGTAATGTTTTCCTAGTAATATTGTTTGTTTGAAGCGCAATTTTGTTGTCAACCAGATTTTATTATTACTGACAGTATTGACGATAATATCAATACCGGTACCTATAGTATCGATATCGACTCTACCGATATTGACTCCGAACTCCGACACGAATTCAATACTGATGCCGATAATAACGATATTCACGCCGCATCAATATCGATATAGGTTTCCATAATTATTTTGATTCGATATAATGTAGGTATATTTTGATATTATATTACTTTGAATAATTATGTTTGATTTTTCACCACTGGAGGACGCCATTACGTCACAGGGTCATCGCTGAAAACCAGCGCTGTTGGTGCTGTAACACTACATCTCCGCAGCAACATGCTGAGCTTTGACCTTTTTTCGTTGATACGACGCACATCTCTCTCTTTGTTTAAACTTAGCCTCAGTTCATGCTAAAAATTTGTCTTATATCGTTCAATTTATGCATCTGACTTTGTGTTTGTTATTGTTTTTGTATTTATTATTTTTGTTGGCAGTGCTGGCTCTTGGTTGTCACTTTCCAGTGTTGTCAGATGCAATAATTTGTTTTTTTATTTGTGTTTATTTTATTTTTGTAGTGTCTAACTGACACATTGGCCTTTGGCTAAAAAAAAAAGAACTTGTGCGTCGTTATGGGCGAAAATAAATGATCTTTCTTTCTTTCTAGGTATAGTCGCCATTATATCAACTTACCATAAACTGACAAATTTCCCCAATGGATAAGGAAACCTGTATTGTTTGGAGATAAAATTAAAAAGCGATTGAAAAAACTGAACACTTTTCAATACCGTGATGTACTTACGTGAAGTGGCGACCGTACCTAATTAAGGACTATTTTAGTACCTAATACAATACTTATTAATACAAAGAATGATCAGTCCCCATTTCAAGAATAGGCGTGTCATTGATTTTTTACAGGTTTATTTACCAAATCTGTAATTATTCTGTAAAGTCTTAAAGTATAGGCATGTAAGTAGCAATAGCTTAAAAGCGGCGGTAGCCTAATGGCTAGGGCGTTGGACTTGCGATCATGTGGTTGCCGGTTCGAAACCCACCCATTGCACTACCGACGTGAACCCACTCGTAACACAAGCATTTAGCTTAGCACGAGGGGTTAACAAGAATACTAGTAATGTGCAACCCACATTGCTAGTAAGCTTTTTTTTTTAAAAAAAAGTACATTTATATTCATTACTAGCTTCTGCCCGCGGCTTCGCTCACGAGAAGCTATATCAGGAGTAAAAATGGAAAAACCAACATTGATGATCTCTTTTTGTATGGGCCTCTATACATCAGGGAGGTCAAGCTGTATCTCAGGATTCGTTTAATTAATTGAGATAAGAAGTTCATCAGTATTTAAGTTGGAGCATATACTTTCTAACAGTGATAATAAAATTAAGATCTATTCAGTCGTTTTGCTCCAACCCGTAACAAACAGACAAACAGACAAGAATTTTAAAAATCACATTTTCGGATTCGGAGACGTTTATATACCAAAACCCACGTGTTTTTTTTTTATATCACAGCTTTTTTACAATTTTGTAATAGTAGAGATTAATACTTTAATGTTTCTAGATTAAGGCCCACTTGCACCAAATTCTTAAATGTGTTTATGTCATATCTAAACACAATTTTTCATAGAAATTTCGTGTTTAAATATAATTTAAACACATTTAAGAAGTTGGTGCAAGTGGGCCTAAGAGTGTATTAACATAGTCTAATTGAAAATAACATTACTAACAGTAAATGTAAATTATGATCTAGTTGTACGTCCTCGCTGAGCACTGATCACTTAGTTTTTGCATTTTTTAGGTGTTGTAATGCCAGAATACATAAATATATGAATAAATAAATAAATACCCTAGCCACCATACATAATATCGTTCCATAATTCGGACCATAGGGCAAATGTGCCTTTTAGTCGGTAAAGTCCGACATACCCTGCCACTTTTCTAGGCGGGGAAATAATCCACGAGGATTTTCCGCACTACTTATAAAAAAATGGTGCTGGTTATTTTATACCAAAAAAGAAGTAAATAGGTAAGTAATTCCAAAAAGTCTAAGCACACCCCTACTTACAAATCTCTTTTTCATTGCTTTCAAACTCTTATATCATAAAGGATACATATGACGCAGTTTGTTTCTTAAACATTTTTCTTTTAGCGTATGCTAATGTCGGGATAAGCGCCAGTGGCTTGCTACTTTGTTGTTATCAAACTATCTTGTTTGGCAAACCTAAGGATTTGTTTTGTTAATATGAAAAATATTGGAAGATTCGGAGTAGAGATATTATGCTATGACGTACGTACTTACCTCGTGTTATTTTATTTATTTATTGTAACAGCTTAAACTATCATTACAGGGTTTACCCTAATGCGACAGTTAAGAACTTAAAATATTATGACTTCCTTATAAAAATATTAAACTCTGTATTTACAAAATAACAGAAATTCAACTACAAATAAAAACATTATAAAATTATACACACAAACCAAACATTACTGCTTAATATTTATTTAAAATATTTAAGTTTTATTTTTTTAATAGATACGAAAATATCGTAAACGTAAATGTTATTTCATAGATCATAGGAGTTTACAAGTTACAATCATTTTTTTTCAAAAAACCGCAGAAGCTTGTCGTGTTCTTGCATTACCACTTAAGTAACAGAATTCAAAATCGATCAGGTCTGTTGCTTACATACCTTCATCAATAAGAAAACAGGCAAGGCAGTGCGTGCTTGGAGTTGAACTCGAGACCTTTGACTTGGCAGTCCTGGTCCTCAAGGCTTAATTACTAGGCTGTCACTGCTGATATTACAATGGGATATAGGTATTGCTACATGTTTATTGTTAATTATATATGTTTAAATAACGATCTATTAATAACTAAACTCTAATACTTTCTGACTACATTACTTGTAAAAAATACCAGATGTTTATCATTCAAACATTTCAGTTGCAACGCTCAAACGACTTCAGTGCGCATGAACGGATACCGCCCGACATGACGAAGATTTTAAACCGACGAGTATTCTACGTTATAATTTCGTACACTAAAGATAGGGACTTGGCTAAAAACGTAAGCTTCACACTGTCATACATTGATACTTACGTAAAGGAAGAATGTTGGCGTTGATGTCATTTATCATAAACATAGCGCGATAAAATCCGTAATATGTGGTTTTATTTTAATGTCCAATATTAGTTAATGCCATTAACTATGTTAACTATTTTATGCAAAGATGTGCTTTTACTATTGAAAGCTATGGACAATGTCGGTTCTGGATTGGATTCCAAAGCATGATGTTATTGTTTTTTTTTAATTCTCCAATAGTATTTGGAATTTGGATTTTAGCAATTGGCTTCCTGTTGTATGGGAAATAAGTATACCGGCGAACGGTGTATGTAGACAGTACACCTTTGTCTAAACCTTCGGGAAATACACGCTTATAGAATATTTTATTAACCCATATATTTAAAGCCTACGTAACGTTTATAGTAATTTAAGCTGTTTAATAGTGATATTTTTTGTAATAAGTTCACAGTGTACGCGGCATCAGCGTCCCAACAAACACAATTTTTTTATGCGGTCTCTTTTTAACGGAATATTGAGTATTTGAAGTTGGTTCCTTTTGAGATTTTTTCGAGTGTGAAATTCGCTTTCATTCCATTTACTTTCGACTTAATGAAATTTTCGATACAGATCGTTCGAGGGTACCGATACAGCGGCCGTTATTAAAAAAATTTAATCATGGTTAATTTATGCAATATATTTTAATATTTATGCTGATTGGATTTAGAATAGGCTATTTTTGTATAAGTTAGAAGAAAAAAGGTCAGTTTTCTATGATTTAAACTTACTGTTTTTTTTGTAAACAAGAATGTTTAAGACAAAACGTTTATCCCGTCAAGTAATACATTACAGACACAATGCTAAATCAATTGTTCTTGTAACCCGGGCCACTAACGCAATGCAATGAGGTGTTGAATTAAGCAGAGGTATTCAGCCTTCATTCCTTCAGCCTTCAAACGAGCAGACGGATCGCCTGATGGTAAGCGATAGGTACTGTAGAGACTACTCCAAGAAGGAGATAATATTAAGGGTTAACTGGCAGGTAACAGACTAAAGAACAAACATTCAAATCTGAAGTAGAATGTGTAGAAGTGACGTGCAGAAAAAAGATTGTCATTCATTTCTTGATTTTCTTCTAATAAAGTTCTTAATCGAGATTTTTTTCCTTAATATAATACCCCCATAGTGTCAAGGTGCCTTCAGTATCGCCACTCTGGACACCCGTGATACTAGAGGAGGCGCAAGTGCGTTACCGGCCTTTTAAAAGGGTTTGGGCTCCGGTATCCTCACTCACTCGGCGAAACACAACGTAAGCCTAGTTTCACTCCGGTTTTCTGAGAACCCGTGATATCAATCCGGTTCAGCCCATTCATGGCTCTGCACTGACAGACACAGAAACATTTATAAAAACAATAATATCAGAAGTACCTTTTCTTTTATTTTTCTTTAGCTATCGAGTATCCAAGAACCGCCTTAAGCCAGATTCATTTATTAAAAGCAGGGGTGACCAACCCGTTGCCAATGTCCCTACGTAGTAATCTTGACAATGGCCCCCGGCAATCGATTTCCTTTGTAGATTGAAATGGTAAACAAAGATATTGGCAATTTTTATCGTTTCGTCTATAATGAGAACTTCCTCTGCTTTCATGTTGCGGATATTAACGGATTTCTTGTATTATAAATCCTTAATATAAAGTATGGTATAAGTATGTATTTGTTTGGATTTATTTTGTACATAAGTATAAGTAAACAATTATTATAAGAGATAAGTGAAAATTTTAAGTACAAAATAGCTCGCATTTTTACACAAAATCCAAATTAAGTTGACAGAAGAACTTAGAATTAATAGTTGCATACCTAGGTTTGTAAATTTAAGTCTTCTAATCTCTGACCAACAACGCATTATAGACACAATAGGACATAATTATATTGTTGCCCAGGCCCACTGCTGGGCATGGTCCTCCTCTATCTCCTTGGAATATCCTCATCTTATCTATATTCCATCCCACTAGCCGAGTAAAAGTTAGCAAACTTCACAGGCCGATGAGAAAATAAAAAAACATTCCGAAATCTCTTTACCCAAATTCCATGTACGAAAAACAATATGTTTCAAATTACGATGTACTGCATCCAATTATGTACCCAACAAATAAGGAGGTGGAATAAGAGGCAATCCCGGGACTAAACAGCGGAACCAATTTCAAGCTCATCCGTGTTTGTCAAAGTGCTTCCTCGGCGGCTACCAAGGATTTACGATGTAAATAAGTTTTTGCTAAGTGGATTTGTGAATGTTTTTCGTTAAGCTGATGTAGTGGAAGGTTATGGTGGTACGGTAGATAGATTTAATGTAATACAGTATTTTGATGATGGTTGGGCATGAAAGAATGAAGTTGGTGTTTAAACGGTATTTATGAAAGAAGGAAATGAAAGAAATGTAAGAGATGATACGACTATAAAAGAAGTAAATGATGAAATAAGGGCTGATAGGTACTTTATAGTAGAAAATGCATAAAGCAATAAGATTATAGGTCCATGAGATTAAGTAGAATCATTATATTAGTTTAAATGAGTCGTAACACAAAATATATTTTAATTTAAGCACATCAGACGAGAGAAGAGAAAGATAAAAATACGAAATGGCGATACGGTATTATGCTTCGAGTGCTTATATGGAGAACCCAATATAGTATGGACTCCTATAATGGGTAAAGCAATGCAACCATCAGTCTTCATGACATTTGTTGCTTCAGCGGATGTATTATGCCATCCTCATTTTGAACTCGATTAAAAATCGAATAATCAAAGCGACAGCGACACACCAATTTATCGAGCTTCAATCGAGAACTGCTAGTAACTTCTCAAAACTAAGGTACGGGAAGCTGGCGCCCAACACGAGGCTCTTTGAAACTAAAAACCGGAAATTGCGTCGCGTCGCGTTGTCTTCCCTCAATGCCTAGACGTTGAACGTCTTCATTAGTGGCATAAATTAAAACGCTTTGCAGAGATAAGAGAAGGAATATTTCGTGCGGTTATTGCTTCAAAATTTCATTGTAGTGACGAGGGCTAGTGGTTCTTTGTGAACAGGGAAGTTTTATCAATTATTCTAGAGAATTTGTGTTCTTGTAAAACATTATAAGTAGTTCTACAATCATTTTGTTCTATTTAATTCGTTCTAGCTAAGTTGTTATTGAAGCTCAGATTATATTGTTTTGTTCCATCTGAAAAATTATGACGAATATGTATGTATAGCTCATATTTAGGTAAATTCCTAATTTTGTTATTTATAACTACAATATTCTTGATAGAATATCTATTATTTTAATTATTCTGATTTTGTATCAGTGCAGTTATCAAGTAGATTTGTTTATCATCATCCGTAGACCTATTCTAATTATAAAATTTAGTTTTACTTTGGTTGTGGTAATCTTTAGAGTCCTGTGCCATTAATGGCAATTCTCTTACAATTCTAAGCATAACTGTAGGTATGTATGTGTGAATGACTCTTAATTCCTCTTCTACAAAAATAAAATTATTTTAACTCCCTGTAACATCTACTTACACCAATTAACATGTAACCCAGGAACAATAAGCGCGAAAAATAATCGAAAAACTCTACTGCGCTCCAACAATTTTTGCAAGCAAAGTGCAATACTCCGTCTATTCTTAAAACAAACACCGAGCGCGGAATGGAATTAAAATTTCCATCAGAATTGTTTGTGTAGGCTAGACAGGAGACGGTGAGGGAAGTATGACGTCATGCAGCGGTAGTACATCAATGTCAGTACAAAAATAAGTTAAGGTTTGCGACGTTATTTTCCTTATTTCAGTGTAGATGTAGGTTTGTGTGTGAAAAGAGTTCCATATGCTTCTTGAGCTCCCTAAAATATAGTGTAACTACAGATTAACACGCAATCTGCAGCTGCGATTCTTTCTTCAAAATGCTATTTCATATACATTTACTGCTATATCTAGAATTTAAAAGAGATCATGATTTTCTGAGTTCGTTTCTGCGCCATATCTACTAAAAACGTTGTATTTGGTAAGTCTAGTAAAATTAAGTTATCCCTCGACCAAAATAAAACTCAAAAATTATAAAATCTATTCTATTTCTAAAATATAATTACATATTATAAAACAAAGTCGCTTCCCGATGTCTGTCTGCCCTATGTATGCTTAGACCTTTTAAACTACGCAACATATTTTGATGCGGTTTTTTAATAGATAGAGTGATTTAAGAGGATGGTTGTAAGCTATTTTACGACTCTTAGGAACAGGGAAGCGTGGGTAAAACCGTGGGCGGGTTATATAATAAACTAGCTTCTGCCCGCGACTTCGTCCGAGTAGCGTGATGATATATCTGATGATATATATAGCCTATAGCCTTCCTCAATAAATGGGCTATCTAACACTGAAATAATTTTTCAAATCCGACCAGTAGTTCCTGAGATTAGCTTCAAGCAAACAAACAAACAAACTCTTCAGCTTTATATATTAGTATCGATAAAAGAATAGAAGTATAGATATAACGCGATAAAATCCGTAGAGTCCTTTTATTTCAAGTATTTTTAAGTAATGTAGTAAGCATATTAGTTTGAATATTACTACTTTAATATTCTTTATGATTGTTAGGTTCTATTTCAATAAGCAAAGCTTTTTTGTTGCTCAGCCATATCGATTTCGTAACATTCGAAGGAAAACAGTATTATCAATCGAGGGTAATTGGCTGATTTATCGATAGATCGTAAGTTAGGCCGCCAACCCACTTTCTAACACGCAACATAATACATTAACACAAATATTTATCACAAAGCAAATTGTCTTTTAAAAAAATGACTTCAACACGTCGTGTGAAAGTTTTAATGAAATTAGTTCTTAAGTTAGAAAATAGCACAGTTTTACAACTTGCAGTGCTACCAACCTTCGAGCTAGCGTCGTCACCAAAGTAGTTTGCGTAAGGTTGATTTTTGCATTCTCTCGTCTTTGAGTCTTCATTTGCCAAGTAGGTTTTCTAGAAAAGCGTGGTAAGCAATTTTGAACTTTATATTTTGGCGTGGAAAATATTTTCGTGGAACTTCAAAAATTTACCAGTAAGACTTTACTTGAAGTAGTGGAATGTTAAGATGTGAGACATAAAGAAGAATGTCATATTCGTACATCTACGGATAGATTTTCATTGTAATTTAGATTCTTATGAGAAAACTCCACCTTATATTTTAAATTACAATATCTGTATCACATAATAATATTTATGTAATGCTTCTTTAAACTGACTTCCTGCAGGCATACACGGAGATCGCTGTGACAATGCAGGTCGAAAGAAGTTCAAAGATCGAATCTCGATTTAAATTGAGCTCTGTTTTTGAAACTCAATAAATTTTCGGGTTTCGAACGAAGGTCACCATCACAAATTTTAACAATATTTCTCTTCTTATATTTTTTTTATTGTTATCATTTTAGTGTTTGTTTCCGTAGATATCAACAATGAAATCTACCAAACGAAATAAAAAGGCATTAAAATAAAACCTACCTTTTAAAAAGCTTGCCAAATTAACAGCATCACAGGAGAGAGCCGCAAAGAGATAATCGTGCAGTTACGCTATCTGAAACATCCCAATTTGCGTAAACAGCCCTCTTGCGCAGGGTCCAACAATTTGCCACTTACTACCAACATTCTGAGCCCAAATTCGTATAATATTTTGTAAATGTCCTCTTATCTTTGGTGTGGTTATCTTAGTTTAATAATCACATTTTCTTCTTTAGTGTACAAAGTATGTAGTTCATGTCACGCTTAAAAGATTAACAAAAGAATGCATCTTTTGTAAAGATTTTTTTGTTAGGCTTCCACCGGATATAATTTATATGAAATAAAATGTATAGATCAGATAATATAGTCACTTTTTTATGGGATAGGGGAGTAAACGAGCAGACGGATCATCTGATGGTAAGTGAAAACCGCCGCCCATGGACACCCGCAATACCAGAGGAGTCACAAGTGCGTTGCCCGCCTTTTAAAAGGGTTGGGCCTCCGGTAACCTCACTCACTCGGCGAGACACAACGAACACAACAAAGCGTTGTTTCACGCTGGTTAATCTGGGAAGCCTTCGAAATCTTCGAAAAATAAAAAACACTCATAAAATAACATAAGCAAAATAAACCCTGTATTTCAGCATCGACTAATTTTTATCGTCGAGGAATCTCATTAGTTCAGTAAAGCTTAAAATAATGCAACGATTCAGTTCATAAAAACCTTAAATCAACAGCGAACAAAAACTACATTAGCATACATTTCATTCAGAATGCGAAGTTATCAAGAACAATGGAGTCTCCAAAGTAATTTTCTTTTCTGTTAAAATTGCGTTTTAAATGTATTAAAAAAAGCATTTTGTAGTGTCGGAAAACCACAGAGAATTACATTTTCCTAATGGAACTTTAAAAAGTATTTTAATTAATTAATTAACATGTTATTTACAGGTGTTCTGTTTCATGTATGTTTTAGCTAAACAACAGAAAATTCTAGTATGATACCTGTGATTTTTTTCTTAAAAGTTGGTAATTTAGCAAAGCTAACTTATGGGGTATTCTCTAAATACGTAGCAATTTTGCTACGGCGTAGCAGCGGCTACGTCTGTTTTGCTAATGTCGGCTACACGTTGCGTTACTATTATTAATAAACTGATTTATATAGTTATAATGTTTAGATTTGGATGCCTTCTTTTTGTATTTTTTTTTTTTTGCAAATTTCATGCTAAGATTATAAAGTTATTTTAGTGAAAGAAAAATTCGATTCGCACCTGCGTCTTCTGGTTAGATACACCAGACGCTATGACCACTAAACCACCGTGAGTCCCACCTGCCATTTTGAAATTTGCCTTCACATTCTGAACTAACGTCTTCAGTAACATCTATTGAAAAGCAAGTTACTTTGCCTCTCAACCGACATGACTTACGGTTACTTTTATGTCGTACGACGACCTATTAACTTTTTGTGATTTCTTTGCATTTTTCATGCTAAGATTAGGTATAAAGTTATTTTAGTGAAGGAAAAATTCGACTCGCAGCCTGGATTTATTATTTTTTATTTATTTTGTCGACCTCTGCGGTTTAGTGGTTCGAGTACAGGACTGCTGACCATAGGGTCGTCGTTCGTCGTCGGGGTTCGATTCCCACAAGACACAAAAATTTATGTGATGAATATAAGTGTTTGTGTTCGTCTGGGTGTTTCTTATGTATTATAAGTGTGTATTTACAAAAAAAAATAGTATATGAGTATTATATCCATTGTCTAGTACCCATAGTACAAGCTCCGCTTAGATGGTGCTGTGTAAAAATGTCCCAGAATATTTATTTATTTATATATTTAGCTTAGTGGTCATAGAGTGTATATCTAGCGTATGGTGTACCCGAAGACGCAGATTCGAATCCTGCCTGCGAGTCGAATTTTTCATTCACTAAAATAACCTTGAATACCTTTCCGCCACTAACCCACACTCTACCTATTATTTTGTATTTAGTTGATTTAGGTTATTATACCTACGTATACTATAATATTCATCGCGTTATTACTCTCGGCACATTGTTGGTCAATCATTACGTGGTGTATGTACTATCACGTTTATTGACCCTAAAGGTAAATAAACGTAATAGAATTGCTGGCCATATAGTAAGGGCCATTAATATTGTCTGTCAATTTCGTTTTCGTCCATTGGATTTGTGCCAGGACCACGCATAATATACAATAAATAAATCATCCTAAAATGCTATTACAACACACACACACACACAATTAACATACAATACAAAAACAAATAGATAATATAATGTATAATTGATATAATATATGCTGACATAATTAATATAACTGACAGGTAATTAATATAAAATAATAATGTATGAGTGTATAATTAATAGAAATAATAATGCATGTATGATTTATCATAAGGTTAAGGTATTTAATATGTAATTAAAAATAGAATTAAGATTTTGTTGTGCCCTATAACAGGGTCCATAATTGTCACTCAACCAACATTATTTTCTACCATCTATTGTATACATTATGGAAAGCAAATAAATAAATAAATAAACATACATACGCTTGTTGAAGGATTAGGAGATGTACTAATGTACCTACATCCACAGTTCGCTGGTATGTTTAGGTCCCATGTATGGTATATAGGTATGAGCGATCCTATTGTCGTTCACAGAACACAAATCAAAGCTTTGAGCTAATTTCCTAACATAAAAACCTACAGCATTGTTCGACCAGGGGATTGAACCTAGCACCTCACATTCAGCAATCACACTTAATGTCATATATAAAGTTTGTGGTAATAATAAATTAATAACAATTATTTCCTTTATTTTTTGTAACTGCCTCATTAGCCTAGTGGGCCAGAGAGCGAACAGAGGTCTTGGGATCGATTCCCAGGTTGAGCAGTGTTTTTGGGTTTTTCTGTGAAGCAGAGCAGTGCTCAGTAGCAGCTTGGAGTTTGGAATTTGTGGCCGGTGGGACCTTAACAAATCGGTGAACTGTGGGTGTACATTTAGTACGCCTCTGTCTAACCTTTGGTATGCGCGAATATAGGCGCGATGCTATGTTATATTACGTTTTTCGTATCAAATCAGTAAAACAAACTTTGAAAATAAGAATCATCTGAAGCTTCATTATATCCTTGCGTTATTAGAATTCCGATAAGCAATACGTCATGTAGATAGGTATTAGAATTCCACGAATATTAATATTATGTTTACACATTCCATGTTATATTAACATATAAATATGTATGTAATCAACATAATTACTTCCTAACGATAGGAGAAAACGATAGGGCTCGTGGCTAAGTAATAACACAGCTGATCAAATGATCTGCAAGGTTAAGCTGCACTCGCCGCGACCAGTGTGTGGATGGGTGACCATTCTTAACATACCGAGATCCCTCCGTGCCTCGAAGAGCACGTAAAGCCGTCAGTTGCGGTTATCATACAAACATCTATGACAATTGTTAGTGGTAGTCAGAAGCCCAAAAACTCCAACCAGTCTATCTTCCAAATATCGATAATGCCTAGAAATTGAGTTGTGCAGGTCTGATAGCAGTAGCTTCGTGTAAAATACTGATATTCAGCCGCATCTGGGTAGACTGAAAGCCGATCTCAACATAGTTGGGACATCTTTCGGAAGAAGAAGAAGACCTTAACGATAAGGCATCGTTTTTTTTATAAAAGCTTACTAGCATTGTGGATCGCACATTACTAGAATTCTTGTTAACCCCTCGTGCTAAGCTAAAATGCTTGCGCGTTGGTAGTGCAATGGGTGGGTATCGAACCGGCAACCACACGATCGCAAATCCAACGCCCTAGCCATTTATTCAATATCGATCGGCAGCCACGAATCGGCAGTCTCCTCTCTTAATGAGAGGGGTAAGGCTATACTCCTACACGCTAGCCTGATGTGGGTAGGCAGACTTGCACACAACACGACACGTAGTTGAGAGAATCTCTCTGGCGTGCAAGTTTCCTCGCAATATTTTTCTTCACTGTAAGCGAGTGATAATTAGGTAGACTTGCACACGACACGACACGCAGGTGAGAGAATCTCTCTGGCGTGCAGGTTTCCTCGCAATATTTTTCTTCACTGTAAGCGAGTGATAATTAGGTAGACTTGCACACGAGACGACATGCAGTTGAGAAAATCTCTCAGGCGTGCAGGTTTCCTCGCAATATTTTTCTTCACTGTTTAGAGACTGGTAATTAAATATTATATGCACATGATTTTGAAAAGTCAGGCGTGCTTCGGGTTTGAGCTTGAAACCTTTGACCTAGCAGTCTAACACTTCTATGAATAGGATAACACTGCTCTTACTTATCCAATAAGTTATATACAAACCTGTGGCATGCGAAAATGATAAATTAAAAATGTATTTATTTTCTTTATAAGTTAGGTATATTTATTAGAAATAATTACATATTGAGAGCTTAAAGTAAAACATTTACGACAGATGGAAGTCGCACTAGGATCTAGACCTATATGACAGATCTCCAGGCTCTCGTCCTCAGACGGTATACCTACAAATACTAGCAGGTTTATACGTGATCATTGCAATAAAATATAATAGAAAATTTTAGAGAGAGGGTTTTAAGAGTACGAAAAATGAATTGTGTTTTTGTGTGTGTAGTGTGTTAGTGTGTTTGTGTGTGTGTGTGTGTGTGTCTGTGTGTGTGTATGTATTTTATGACATAGATGGTAATGTAGGTAGGTATAGATAAATAAGAGATAAATACTGTCTAATCCAACCTATTAATTACAAAAACCTTGAAAAATATTACCATAAAAGCAATATAAAACCTCAACCTACAACAAGATAACATAAACGATCATCATACTCGACGCCATTACCATAAATGAAAGAGCCAGCGAATAATAAAATTACTTTTGTTTTCTTAATGTTGGCAAACTTTCTACTGGATTTGTTTGAGCGGGCTCCGTGGATTGTTATTAAAATTCACGTGGCAACCCTGAAGTTAAAAGGATTGGATGCAAAAAGGTTAGATGCTATGTTCGTTTTTTGAATAAACTATAGAGCATTTTATGTTGGTAGACTACTAGGGAAATGGAATATCTAAATAGTTTTACGTACGTACCATCATAATAAATATCTTAACTTTGAAGAGCTAAGTCCGGAATTGTCCACAAACAGAGTCCATACTTAATTCCCGGCCTTTGTTTCCTTTATCCAGTGATTACTTACCTCTTACTCCTGGCCATTTTCTGGTTGGCTGTTCACTTACCACTTACCAAGACTTCATCGACGCGCCGCTCCATCGACTCACACGGTACCAGAGAGTCGAACAAATCCGCCAGCATGTCTGGACCAGGTGGTCCAAGGAATACGTGTCCGAACTCCAAGCCAGACACAAATGGAACATTCCAGATGACACCCTTGAAGAGAATACGCTTGTGTTGGTCAAAGATTGCAACACTCCTCCCATGAAGTGGCCTTTAGGTCGAGTGGTGAAGACTTACCCTGGAAGAGATGGTTTGTCCAGAGTAGCAGACATCCTTACCTCGTCAATCTCCATCTTGAGACGCGCATTCCCACGTCTCTGTCCCCTGCCAACCTCGACGGATGCAGCACCGAAAATATGATGTTAAAAAACGAAAAAAAAAACTAATAAAGTTTTCAATTCGCATAATTTTTATTTTCAACTAGCTTCTGCCCGCGGCTTCGCTCACGTGAAGCTATATCAGGAGTAAAAATGGGAAACCAACATCGATGACCTCTTTTTTGTATGGGCCTCTATGCATCAGGGAGTTCAAGCTGTATCTCAGGTTCCGTTGAATTATTTGAGCTAATACCCTAACCCACTTGTGTTTTTTTAATATCTTCAAATTACAGACACAGCTTTTTTACAATGTTATAATAGTAGAGATTTTCGGATTCGGTGACGTTTATATACCCTAACCCACTTGTTTTTTTTTAATATCTTCAATGTACAGATACAGCTTTTTTACAATTTTATAATAGTAGAGAAGAGATGTCTTCACACAAAGATATAAATACTGACTTAAATACTGGTGAACTTCTTATCTCAATTAATTAAACTGATCCTGAGATACTTGACCTCTCCAATATGACCTACAAAAAAAGATATCATCACTGTTGGTTTTTAAATAAATTATTTTTGGGATCCATGTTTGATCTTAATATAGCTTCGAGTGAGTGAAGCCACGGCACATTTATATGAACCATAGACATGTCCACGAAAAGCCCAGAGAAAATTATTCTTTCAAGAATGCAGATTACGTGAGAGACACCGAGTAGGTCACGTTCGAGTTTCATTAGGTCGTCTCTCACAGATGTCAAAACTTTCCGTGTATTTAATGTAGGTCTTGCTAATTACTACTGGGTATTGAAGCTTCTTGAGCGGAAGCGAGGATATAAGTTTAAGTGAAAAATGTTCGATAACGATTGGACTTTTCTTTGAAATTATCAGTAGTACTTTTGGGATTCGTGCCCGGTTAATGGCCATAGTTTCACCACCTAGTTAAGACCTAAAACAAACCGGCGAAATGTGGGTATACATTACTATACCTCTGGCTAACCCGTCGGGGAATACAGGTGTGATGGTATGTATGCCCTTTAAGTTAATTGATATTTTTTCTGCACTTATTAGTTTTTACCAATATCAAAATTACACATGCTCATGAAATCTTGATTACAAAACTCTGAACTCAACTCATCTCATCACATGTAGCACCAATCTGACCACCAAGCTTCAAACTTGGCAGCTTAGGCCAAAATCTTGGCACACACTCAAACGTGGCTCCCGTACCTTGTAATTTGAACCGAATTGAAATGTAAATGTAATGAAATGCAAATGTATTCAATTAATTGGGTGTTATAGCTCCCCGTCGAGGGTTCGGTTCTAGATCCATTAATTAACTTGTAGGTATTGTGAATGTACTAGATTTATACATGACTAGCGACCCGCCGGCGGTTTCACCCACGCTGCCCCGTTTCTAAGAGACGTAGGGTTATGTGAAATGTTTATGTTGTTGTTTATGTTTTACATGTGGGTGAGACATGCTTCGGCACGAATGTGCCGGCTCGACTGGAGTGAGACCGGAACGGAGACCACGGCCTCACAGAAAACTGGCGTAAAACAACGCGTGCGTTATGTTTCGCCGAGTGAGTGAGGTTACCGGAAGCCAAAACCCTTTTAAAAGGAGGGCAACGCACTTGCGACTCCTCTGGTGGGCGGCGGTTATCGCTTACCATCAGGTGATCCATCTTGCTCCTTTGCCTCCCTATCTCATAAAAAAAAATAGCTAAAAAACCTTCCTCTTGAATCAATCTGTCTATTTAAAAAAACACATGAAATCCGTTGCGTAGTTTTAAAGATCTAAGCATACATAGGGACAGCTGACAGCGGGAAGCGACTTTGTTTTATACTATGTAGTGATGTCAGATCAGCCTAGTCAGTCAAAGTCAAAAGCCGAAGCAAGTAGCCAAATGTGTGACTGCTAAGTTGGATTTTTTCTTAAAAAAACACGTAAAACCGACGGTCCCGGTTGCCATTAGAACATCTATAACAATAATTTTACTGTTAGTGGTAGTCAGAAGCCCAAAAAAACCTGACAACTAGTCTATCCTCCGAATATCGGTATTGCCCATAAATTGGGTTGCGTAGGGCTCATGGCCGTCACTTCGTGTAAAATTCTGATATCCAGGAGTATCTGGTAAGACTGGAAGCCGACCCCAACATACTCATAGTTGGCAAAAGGCGCGGAGGATGGTGAGTAATTTTTTTTATGGGTTAGGGGAGCAAGCGAGCAGACGGATCACCTGATGGTAAGCGATAACCACCGCCCATTGACACCCGCAACACCAGAGGTATCACAAGTGCGTTGCCCGCCTTTTAAAAGGGTTTGGGCCTCCGGTAACCTCACTCACTCGGCGAAACACAACGCAAGCGTTGTTTCACGCTGGTTTTCTTTATCACTCCGGTCGAGCCGTGAAAATAATAATTCATCATGTAATTATAGTACCTACATATACCTACTTAACTACGTTTCATGTAGACATAATTTGCTGATGCTGACAGTGCTGGTCTGTAACTTTTCATGCAAATTTCAAGAGTAAACAGGGGGAAATTGATTGATGTTGTCAACAAACAAAGCGAAATCATAGACAACGTAGTGCTGTGACGTGCAATAATCCTATACGTAATTTTAGATTCATTAATACAGAACTGCCTCATTAGCCTAGTGGTCCTGACCGCGACTGCTACGCTAGAAGTCCCGTGTTCGATTACCAGGTCGAACAAAGAATCATTGAGGTTTCCTATGAAATTCCCAGTAGCAGCTCGAAGTTTGGAATTTGTGCCTGGTTAATAGCAATAGACTCGCCCCCTATTATATGGGACCTAAACATACTTACCAGCAAACTGTGGGTGTACATTAGTAGTTTTTCAGTCTCCTAATCCTCGTTAATCACTGAAATCCACAACTCAATTAAACTTTAAACGCTCACAGAACACTTTAGTTGATAGTTTCCGAATAAGATTGTATGTAGTCTACCTACATACAATCATCAGCCTTAACTGCAAAATGGTAAAGTACAAATTCATTTAAAGGTAGACGTGTAGTTTCAAATTATTTTTATTCGCATTGGCAATAAAGGTAAAGAGCTTAACGACAAACTGCGAGTCTTTGGATCCGGGATTTGAATTTAGATCGCTTAGGTAAGATCTTAGAGCTAAATTGAATAAATCTTTTAGCCTAGTTTAAATGACCTTTGTGCAAAATCGCAAGAACGCGGAATGTTTAAAGTTTGAGAAACGGTTATTGAAATAAACGAAGAATTGCATTACTAGCCAGAGGTCAAAACTATTTTATTTCACCTAATATTAATGGAATTTAAAGCAGCCAAGGCAATGAATCTCTATTTCTATTATTACAAAATTGTAAACTGCGTCTGTACATTGAACATATTAAAAACAAATACAAGTAGTTTAGGATATGTAAACATCTCCGAACCCAAAAATGTGATATTTAAAATCTTGTCTGTTTGTTACGGGTTGGCGTAAAATCTACTGAATAGTTTTCAATTTTGTTATCACTGTTGGAAAGTATAATATGCTCCAACTTAAAAACTGGTGAACTATCTCTTAAGATACAGCTGGACTTAATATGATCTTTTCTTTGTCCTATACAAAGAAAAGATCACCACTGTTGATTTTTGATTAAATTATTTTTGGGATCCATTTGTAATCCTAATATATCCTAGCTCCACGTGAGTAAAGCCGCGGGCAAAAGCTGGAATATAATATAACTTATGATCTTAGGATATTATTGATAGATAATATTATGCCTACACAATATTTTAATGTATAGGTACTTCTGTTACATACATTTAGACATTTATTATTAATGTCGGTAACTATAGTTAACAGTAATTAAGTCTTCGGAACTCGCAAAATGTCAGCATACTTCAAATGTAATTAAATAACTTACCTATAAGCTGCTACCTTGGTAACTCAATTATTTTGCTCTTTTAAGTAAAGGTAGGGTGCCAGTGACAGCAAGCGATTTGCAAAGTTATCACCTGTGAGTCTTACTCACTTCTATCTTCGTTCATAGTTTATGCCATTTGTTTGTCTGCCCAACATACCTCGCCACAAATACGTCCGTGCTTCCAACTGTTTGACTCGGAATTCTTTCTTACCACGGCATCCAGATATTATATTTTAGTGATCTCCAGATACTTGGATTGAAATAAGTGGTTTAGTAATGATTTTGCTTACCTATTTTTGTCTTCGATATCATCCCCAGGTCAGCTGGTCAGCTGTCAGTCGTGCTCCCTGCAAGAGACCTTTGACCAAGATAATTATTATTAATCTTGATGATTTGCATCACCTTTCTATTTTGTTGATTAGTAATTACCGAGCCTTGTCGACCTTTTGCAAGTATGGGTTCATTGTTTAAGATTCCCATGCGTGTTTGGAAAAACCACTCATGATAGGAATTATTTTTTTACTCTACACAATCATCTTATTTATGACTGCACCCTCTCAAACTAAGCCCCAACCTCAACATCGTCGAATCCATTCCTATCGATTCATGTAATTTGTCATTAATTTGCGTCAAATTTAATTATTATATGCGCATGAAATACTTGTTTGCGTAAATTATTAACTATTCCTGATAGTATTACGTCAAAATTATATTTTAGAGGTAAAATAACAACGTAGGTTGTTTTCGAGTAGGTACCCATTTCAGTTTACCGAATAACTGTCAGTAATAACAGTGTTATCATTTCGATATTCTGGTAATTAAAGAAAAAATATGTGAGTTAATTAATGGGATGTGGAGCATCGATTCTGTTACGCCTATGGGCAATAATCGGGTAGGCAATAATCGTGTAGGCAATTTGTTATGTTACATCCGGTAACATAATAAATCAGATCTAATTGTAAACTTATAGGTATTTGGTAACACTGTAACGTAATATTGGGATTTAGTAACACTAATTGAAAAAAGCTAATAGATGATTTGGGTGTTTTTTATACCATTGAGGCTGCAAACAAGCTTAGGGTCCATCTGATGGTAAGCAATAAACGTAGCCTATGGACATCTGCACTCGCGTTGCCGACCTTGGGAAAACCTTTTCACTCCTTTTTTGAAGAACCTTGTGCTGTTAGTCTTACGGGAAAATCTCGGCAGGTAGCTAATTCTACAGCCTGATTGTACTCGATAATAAAGTTCCTCTGGAACCAGTTCTAAGTTGTTCCAAGTCTCCTTTTTTACAAATACTCACCAAAATTTAATCGCAATCGGATGAATGTGTTAGAAATAATAATTATTGTTTATTTTTCGTTTATTTTTTTCCTCCCAGAAAAAAAATATGTACAAAATTAACTTACATTTTATAAACTTAAACTTACAAAATATATTCAGATTAAGCAGAAAGATAAATAAATATATAATAAAAACATAACATATTATTTTTTATTGAATATTGATATATTTGTAAACAAACCCAAACTGAATCCTAAGTTATCCATGTCGTGGGGATCCCATAACGCTCATTGTTAACAACAACATAATCACATAGGGATTTATTGAAGGCTCTAGTTACAGGACCTATAAATAATAGCACCCTTGTCAAAAGGCTTATGGGAGTTATAATGGTTTTATATACATGACGTTCACTAAATTATATTAAAGCTATGGACCAGTTATTTTATCAGTTTGAGGTGAGAAAATTGGTTTATTTTTTTATAATATTTTGTCCATATTATCGAAAGAATACAAAAAATGTTTTTAGATAGCTAAATGTTTGGTAATACTACTAGTATTATATTATCTGTGGTGATACATATTTATGAAGAGATATAACAATATATAAACTCCTCAGCTTAAACTATTTTGTACTAGATGGGTCAATAGTAGAAAAAAATCACTAGAGGGGTCACTTAGAGGTTCAGAACTATAGTTGGGTCCGCTGTTGTCCGTTGGTGTACTAATGTACACCGATGTGTCCGATCTACCTGAATATTTCATTACATAACGCAATACTGCTTTGCTATTTAGCCTTGCCTTTGCCTGGAAATCGACTTCCAACCACGAGACCAACGTGGCAGTATTTTTTTAAATATAATTATAGTTCTACTAAGTCTCCACATTTATAGGTTGACAAATATAAAATCTAGATTTATAAATATATTTATCAAAATGATATAACTCATCTTTCTTTCTTTCATTTATGTTCGTTTCCTGTAATACAGGTCCGACAGCACCTACCTCAGGCACCAGCGAACAGCCGTATATATAATTGTCAACCATAGCCTAAGGTACCTAATGATTTGAGGTTTTGGTGAGGAAATAAATGAATTATTTATTAACATAACATAACATACCATCACGCCTGTATTCCCCGAAGGGTTAGGCAGAGGCGTACTAATGTACACCCACAGTTCGCCGGTATGTTTAGGTCCCATGTAATAGGGGGCGAGCCTATTGCCATTAACCGGGCACAAATTCCTAACTCCGAGCTGCTACTGGGAATTTCATAGAAAAACCCAATAACACTTTGCTCGACCTAGGAATCGAACCCAGGACCTCTAGCGTAGCAGTCGCGACGTCGGACCACTTGGCTATTGAGGCAATTATTTATTATTATTATTTAAATCTGAGGCGAGTTGGACAGTGAGCATATATTTATTTATACTAAGTAGCTTCTTTCTGCGACTTCATCTGCGTAGATTTCGACAGATAAACAACTACACCCTAATATTTTTTTTTAAATTAGTAGAATATTTTAAATTTATAACCTAAGGTAGAATTTCCTTCTCTAAAATTTACTTGGCAACAGAACAATGACATCAAAATACTAAGTAAGTATTATTAGTCAACTTCAAATTAGTTGATGCACAACTTAGAAACACTAAAGACTTAATTGCTTGCTAGAGAGAACAATTGTTTATATACCTAGCTACATCTATGTAAAACCGAAATTACAGCCATGTACTGAAACAAGAATCAAAGTGCAACACGCGTTTATTCTGTAAAGAGTTAGGCAGAGGTGTACTAATGTACACCAGTTTGTCGTGCGACATCTTTATGTCCCATGTCATAGGGGGGCGAGCCTATTGCCTTTAACCGGGTACAAATCCAAACTTGGAGCTGAGAATTTCATAGAAAAAAGCATTAACTTCGCTCGACCTGGGAATTGAACCCAAGACCAAAGTATAGCCGCCGCATTTAAAGCCGCTAGAGTAATCAGGCAGGAAATATATTAAAAATGATTATATATCAGTAACTGTCTCCTAAGTTTATTGGATCCAAGCACGGATGCTGAATGTAAGCTCCTGGGGTCGATTACCAGGTTAATTAAAGTATCATTTCGCTTTCCCATTAGGTACCCACGTAATTCTCAGTCGCAGCTTGGAATTTGTTTGTGCCAGGTCTTTGCCTGACTTGGGGATTGAAGTGAAGATCTCGTACGTTACAGTTGTGTTCACGACCAATACGCCTGTTACTATAGGATAAACTAAAACCTTCAAGAAGAACAATTTTGAACTAAGAATGAACTTACGTTAGTAGCTACTCACGTACAAAGCTAAAAGATTATGAGACTGGTCATAAACGATGTTATAATAGTTATTATAATAAGCTTAAATCTCACATTAATGGTACATTACTGCGAAACTCGTTAGTGTCCCAGCACTAGAGAATAAAATATAAAATCACAAATCTACCCGTTCCGCCCAATAAAACGGATTCGTGGAGCGAAGAATTCTAAAAACCGCACGACATTACACAAAGAAATATATCTCAGACTTTTCGAAATCTCGTGCGTAAGATAATTATATCTCACGGTGAAGGAAAACATCACACATACATCGGATGGAAACCTGCTTTAGAGATTTTTCAACAAGGTGTGATGTCTGCCAATTATCTAATAAAGCATTGCGTTACGCTTTATTCTCGTAATAGATATGTGTACCAGAAAAATAAAATCTCTTCTTCACTTCTCTTCTCTGCTTCTTCTCTTCTCTACTATTATAAAATTGTAAAAATGCTGTTTGTTACGGGTTGGAGCAAAAACTACTAAATAGATTTTAATTTTGTTATCACTGTTAGAAAGTATATGCTTTAACTTAAAAACAGGTGAACTTCTTATCTCAATTAATTAATCGGATTCTGAGGTACAGATTTACCTCTCTGATGTATAGAAACCGTTACAAAAAAGAGATCATCACTCTTGGTTTTTGATAAATTACGTTTGGAATCCATTTCTAGTCTTACTATAGCTTCAGGTGAGCGAAGCCGCGGGCAAAATATAGTAAGGGCTATAAAATCAAAATCGGGGACAGTTAAATAATGCACGGACACGTGTAACATGATTTGTTAAATTTAGGCAGCCAATATTTACGAACTAGGCAAAAATTACAAATGTTCATGAATTTTATCACAGTTTTAAGCTACCGATATTTTAATATGCCTGCGCTCTATTAAGTCTATGAATTTCAATTTAGTGCATATTTTATACCTTGCTAAAAAATGTGCGATAAAATTTGTATTTTAGGAGCAAATATTTAAAAAACGTAGTTGGTATTTATTCAACTGATTGCCAAATATTCAATATTGGATCCTACAATATATTTTTTGGTTACAAATCTCGAATGGACATCTCCTTACAAAAGGGCGTCCATTTAATAAGGTTGGTGGACAACTACTTCATTAGCCTAGTGCACCTGAGCGCGACTGCCACGCTAGAGGTCCTGGATTCGATTCCCAGGTCGGGTATTGGGTTTTCTAAGAAATTCCCAGCAGCAACTCAAAGTTTTGGATTATTATACCTACATATTATTATTAACAATAAAAATTATCATTCGATATATTTGCCGCAATATCGAGTGATACATAATTAGGTCCACTGCCGCAATCTCTGACTGTATTTCCACTCTTATTTGGGGATAAAAGCAAAATTTGGACAAACTCCAAATTAACTCTTAAGCCAACGCCACAGCTATATATGCAAACTGATATCCGCTGCATTTAGAGATAACTGAATTTCATGTTTAACTTTATTACTTTAACAAACCACAATATCTCATTCGTAATACCTTTATACGAGTTCTGCTTCTGCCCGCGAAGCGTGATGATATAGCCTATCTAACACTGTAAGAATTTTTTTTCAAATCAGACCAGTAGTTCCTGAGATTAGCGCGTTCAAGCAAACAAACAAACTGTTCAGCTTTATATATTAGTATATATAGATATGCGTATTAATAGCAGTGATAGCCTAATGATATGATCATTGGACTGCCAAGTCACTGTCTTGAGTTCAAATCCAAGGCACGCACCTCTGACTTTTCGAAGTTATGTGCGTATTAATTGTTAATTATCACGCGCTTAAACGGTGAAGAAACCTGCATGCCTGAGAGATTTTCTCGACGGTGTGTGAAGTCAGCCAACCCGCATTAGGCTAGCGTTATGAACTTTAACCTCATCCCTCTCATTCTGAGAGCAGGCCCCAAAGTATAGGTCATACGATGTGCCTCTTGGGGCAGGGTTATCCAGGACCAGAAGACTACAGGCTCATACCCCCAGGCCTCATTATAAAGCTTATGGAAGAGCTGTTTGAAGAACTGGGGAAGGATGAGGATTAGGTATCTAAGGGAAGCACAAAAGATCCCATTGGGTTGAAGTGCTCTGAGGCCTTGCTGCCTCGGCCCCACCCACACAAGATAAGATAAGATAAGATAGGTCATACGATCAAAGTATTATTGGGTTTTTCTATTTTATTCTCAGTTTAAGCTCGTAGTTTGGACGTTTATCCGGTTAATTGCAAAAGGCCTGCCATGGCATGCCATGCCAATATATTGGTAATCTGTGGGTGTACATACGTACACCGCTGCCTAACAATGTTATGTAAAAAAAATGCTTTTATAAGGTTTTTAAAAATACTGTTGTGCGATTACAATACCCCGAGCAAAAATTCAAATGCGTAAAAGTGCTATTAAAAATGGTTTATCGTACACTACTGTAATAGTAGATAGTGACATTAAAATTCCAATTCCCATTTAAATACTCATTTTCCCGAATAAAAATTTTGCTTGACCATAATCTCGCACGCCACATGGTCTAATGAAGAGGTCACATAGACTAGCCATTAACCTCGATACTCCCATTTTACAACCTATAATTATCCAAAACAGTGGTTCTCAATCTGTCTGAAACCTAAATCTGAAACATAATATTTTTGTTATGAAGAAATATTAGAAAAAATATATTTTGAGGCTAATTTTGTTCAAAAGGTTCTCCCTATAAGCCACATTAGCCCTATATAATACAAGATAATATAACATAACATAACATACATAAATATCTCGTTGCCCCGTATTAGGATATTTTAGAATTTAGATACTTAAATACAACATTTTTTCATTCAGATACTTCTAGATTCTAGAAGATTGCAATTTAGAATTCCATTTCTTTCAATTTTTTAAATAATATTTTAAATTGCAATCATCTTGAAGTGAACCTCGTGCCGGTGCAACGAGTTTAAATTAAAGTTTAAACTTCTTTTTTATACAACTTGTCACTGTGAAAAGTATGTTAAACTGAAAATATACATACTTAAAAACATTTAAAGAATAATCTCAGGGTTTTATGACTTTATGGGAACTAAAAACCTTTTTCAATTCTTTGAAGGTAAAACGTTGAGTACCATTTACCTAATCGATACGATATACGGAAAATGATAGATTTATCTATCGCGTGCACCAATGATTGGGCTAGGTCGATTGATGAAACAATGTCCATTGTCCATCGCTTGCATTGTTGGACAAACAGAGTAATAAATCAATCAAACTCGTGTTGGACGTTGTAATTGCGGTTTAAGTTATAAACTTTTGGTACGAATGAAACCTGAGAAGCGTTTAAATTTTCTTCATCGAGTTCAATAAAACTCCCAGAACTTATTAGTTCTTGATAACTTAAAAGCACAAGATGGCGAGACGCCATTATTTCAATAAATGTATAATATAATATAATATAATAGTCCTTATACAAATACGCTAGTATTTGTAAAGCTTCTGCCCGCGACTTCGTCCGCGTGGAATAGTTACTTAGTCTTAGCGGGATGATATATAGCCTATAGCCTTCCTCAATAAATGGGCTATCTAACACTGAAATATTTTTTCAAATTGGACCAGCAGTTCCTGAGATTAGCGCGTTCAAGCAAACAAACAAATAAACTCTTCAGCTTTATATATTAAGTAGTATAGATATAATGAATAAATCTTACATAACAAACTGCATAATTCTCTGCCACTGTTTAAAACAAAGTTGTAAAACTTAATACTGCAATCTTGATTTTTTTAAATGGATCCGTGAGGTTTATTGTCGTCTCCATAAGGTCTTATGGAGACGACAATAAACTTTTTGAAACCGGGTAACTATAATAGTTTTGAATATTGAAAGTAGGTACTTTTGTGGTCTAATGAAATTAATTAACTTAGGTATGTACTGTTTTAAATTCATAATTTATTATTTTAGTTGTAATATTATATGTACTATAATTCAAACACAATGTAAATTGTAAATGAAATAAATAATTAAAAAAAAAAATGAAATAAAACATTTTGACTCTGGGATTTAAATTGATACAACCTTCGAGTCAAGGAAGCAGTGTGGGATTAAGTCAAGATTAAAACTACCCTGGTGCGCGTAGGCCAAGCAAAAATGTCCTATGGTGGGTTACCGTGCTTCATCATCATCATCATCATCATATCAGCCTATTGCCGTCCACTGCTGAACGTAGGCCTCCCCCAAAGAGCGCCAACCATCCCGGTCTTGGGCAGCTCGCATCCATCCGCTGCCAGCCACCTTCTTTAAATCGTCGGTCCATCGTGTCGCAGGGCGTCCCACACTACGCTTGCCCAAACGCGGTCTCCACTCTAACACTTGTCTGCTCCATCGATAGTCTGTCCGTCTGCAGACATGACCGGCCCACTTCCACTTCAGCGTGCTAATTCTTCGTGCAATGTCGGCAACTTTAGTTCTTTGGCGAATGACTTCGTTGCGAATTCTATCCACCAAAGAAACTCCAAGCATTGCATTGCGTGCTTAACATACCAAGACTAATAGCCGTCGGTCCCAGTTGTAATTCCAGCACGCAAGACAATTGCTAGGGTTAGTAAGAAATCCAAAATGTCTGATAAACCAGTCTATTTATCATATTGGTATTTTGCAAAAATTTGGTTGTGGAGGTCTGAAGGCAGTAGTTTCGTGTAAAATACTGATATTCTGCTGCCTCTAGTAAAAGTAGAAGCCGGCCGTAACATTGTTGGGAAAAGGGTGATGAAATAATTTTGTCGACGTGTATCTCGTGCTGGAGTAGTACTAACGACGAGATGATGCGCTGATAAAATTTTCTCGTGGCTTACATTTGTACCTACATTATTAGGACTCGCTGACTCCTGCATATTGTACCACACTGTAACATCACGCGTCTGCTAATCCTGGCGTGGTGCGACAACCATTGACAGGATTATGTGCACCGGACCATAGACAGAGAGGTATTAGGAGACAAATAAGTATTAGCTTAGTATACACCCTATCCAAATTATAATTAGAGGTGGCCTTGTTTTACATAAAAGTCGAAGATAATACACGAACCGACATAGCTAAGGAGGCTTCTTCCTCGGGATGTAATCTATCTCCTTCCCAAATTGTACCAAAATCTTTACAGCTATTTTAGCGTGCAAAGGCAACAGATAAACAGCAGTTTTCGCTTTTAAAATAATAACAATTATGGATCTTGAACAATAAAACTTTTGCTACGAAATCGTAGCCAGTAAAAGCGTAGACTGACGTAGCGCATCTTCGTAGCGGTTGTAGCGTGTTACATAATGCTACGTATGGCATCGTAGCATCATATTAATATGAAATTCAAAACTAATGTAGGTATCAACCCTGAAATAGAAGAGCTAGTAGATATCAATGTATACGATATGAGGTGGAGTATAACACAATATATTTAAAAAATATTTTTGAAATAAAAGAAGGTTTAAAAAAGTATTTACAAGTGTTGAAAAGGTTAAGCATTTTCACTCGCACCCCCTCTGAAAAAATAGGTATGTATATGAAAATGAGTTGTATCATGTGTAAACATATCAATATTGGTGATACATCCTTAGTCCCATAATTTCTTTTACTTTTAATAACTTGTCTAAAAATCGTTAATGAACTGTTTACTTTCGAAGATTTTTTATCATCTACCCCTGATTTTTCATAAAATAGTAACAAGATCCTTACAATTTAAAATAACATGAAGTACAGACATCTTCTATATTCTTATGTAAGATGTAAAAATAAAAGAACTCAACTAAATTCTCAAGTCATTTCCCATAATCCCCGTCCCAAGGAGCGAGCGTATGATATTTTCTCAATATTTCAGTAAAAGAGCAAGAGCTTTACAAATCCCGTCTGTCCAGTCCAATATTGGATTATGAGAAAGTCGGATTGAATGTGATGACCGCAGAAAAGGACAGAAATAGCTACACGAAAGGGACAAAGCATACGTCGGCTATTAAGCCCTGCAGCGTAAAATTTCACGACACCGTAAACACTTCTTTAAAACTAGTATGATGTATCTTCCAAAAATAATAAATATACAAATTTTACTTTATTACTTTACACATAAGGTTGATTTTCTGTTGGTAATGTTATTAAAAAGGCTTAATTTTGAAGGCGTGCCTAGTTGCCCGCCGTTGGGATTTGAGATTTGTTGCTTAGTTTTTTATTGGTGTCGTGGTAACATTATCGCTGCTAGGCACTTGTAGACGAATAGTTCTTAAGTGTTTTAGGGACTGCAAAGCGCTTTACGCATGTTTTTCTTTTTAATCCTTACGTAAAACACTATTAGACCTATATGTTGAGGAATTTAGACTTAAAACCGGGTGGTGAAACCCGATTTTAAGTCTAAATTCTGCTACCGGGGGTTTGTAATAGAAAACCACAATAAAATTGAACTGGGTCTCTGACCAAGGCCATCATATCATAACATACTATCACGCCTGTATTCCTCGAAGGGTTAGCAGACGTGTACTACACGCATAGTTCGCTGATGTTTAGGTCTCATATAATAGGGGGCAAGTCTAATTTTAATCGGGCACAAATCCTATACTCCGGGTTGTTACTGAGGGTTTCACAGAAAAGCCCAATCACACTTTGTTCGGCCTGAGAATTGAACCTAGGGCCTTTAGCGCAGCAGTGTATTTTCTTTTGTGTTTGACTCTATTATTAAAATAACGTTTAAGAGCAACGTTTGCGTTGGTCCACACTAGGATTTTTTATGATTTTAACTACCTTTAGGTTATATAAATATTCATTTCGTGTGAGGATCGAACCCACAACCCCTGGTGTAGAAGCTGATCGGTCATCCTCTACGCCAAACGTGCCGTCAAATTAGGAACTAACGTCTTTTTGAACTATCAAGAGTGACACTAACTACAAAGTACCTTCACCAAATAAAATTCCACAGCTGATTACAAAGTACCGCAAATGGGCATCATTTACATATTAAAAATGGACCTGCTTTTGAAATTATAATCAACTAACTTTCATATTGCGAACGTTTGATATCAACAAAATGTACCTCTGAATAAATCATACATTTGCTTCCAACAAACTTTTAGTCTCGGTTTTGTTCATCGAAAATAATGAATTTTAGACAATTGATAAATGAAAATCAATATCACTTAGTTAATTAAGTAACGAAAATAAATATTAAGGCAAAATTTTCACTTAAGTACATCGTGGGCGAGCCATACTTCGGCACGAATGGGCCGGGAAGTGATAACACCGCCTCACGGAAAACCGGCGTGAAACAATGTTTACGATGTATTTCACCGAGTGAGTGAGGATACCATACCGGAGGCCCAAACCCTTTTAAAAGACTGGCAACGCACGTTTGACTCCTCTGGTGCTGCGGGTTTACTTACCATTGTACCATACCATACTCAAACTGCACGATTCTCACATTATAAGAACTAAGTTGTAACAAAAATCAATGTTATAATCTTTGTTGAAAGGAGTATCTATGGAGTTTCTTGCCGGTTCTTCTCCATAAGACCCACTATTTGGAACTGCGCACCTAGTTTTTGACAATTCAAAAGTACCTGTATTACTGGTGTAATTGAAATAAAACATTTGACTTTGACTTTGAAATTAGGCGATCCGTCTGCTCATTTACTCCCCATGCCATTAAAAAGAAGTCACAAGATGGCTGGATGATCTGGTGAAAGTCGCTAGGAGTCGTTGGATGCAAGCGCAAATAACCGGTCTTTGTGAAAGGCCTTTGTTCAGGAGTAGACTACTATTTGCTAATAATATGAAGATGATAATTCTATCACAAATTTGAGCTCTATGCTGTCAATATTGAAATTTAAATAGGTGGTTATTATAATTATGTACTAGTTTTATATTACTGGTATGTAATGTATACAAAAGACACACTTTACAAATCTATACTAATATATAAAGCTGAAGAGTTTGTTTGTTTGCTTCAACGCGCTAATCTCAGGAACTACTGGTCCGATTTGAAAAATTATTTCAGTGTTAGATAGCCCATTTATTGAGGAAGGCTATAGGCTATATATCATCACGCTAAGACTAACTATTCCACACGGACGAAGTCGCGGGCGGAAGCTAATAAGTAATAATAATTTTGTTTCGAGCAGAATTGGAACATCTGTAGCACCTTAAATGAAGTCGAGAAGCAAAGGAAATGTTTCCAAAAGTTTCTGAATTATATCGTAGTTAATCGTCGAAATATGTTTTTGATGTTGAAAGACGGGATGAGAGCCGATATTAATGGAAATAAGGTGTTTCAGGAGTACCTACTCTGTTTTTCAGTATAACACTTCTTGCCATTCTCAGGGTTGGTTATATTTTTGTTCTTACTTGTTACTAGGAAAGTTTTCTGATTACTTGTAAACGTCTTCAATTATGTTTCAAAATTGTTACTACCTAAGTTATATTAGTGATGGGAAAATACGACTTCGGGCAGGATTTTAAGCTGCATCTTCTGGTTAATACATCAGATCCTATGATCATGAAGCCACCGCAAGTTTCACCCACCATCGCCAAGTTGAAATTTGCCTTCACATTCTGAATTTACGTCAATCAAAGGAGACGAAAATCACAAAAATATTCTTAATACCTACTAAACTGAAATATACATAAGAGTACTACTACTACTCGCAATCGGAGCCCGTGTAGGTGAAAATGTATGAATGTGGAAAAAGCAAAATAAATATGCAAGGTTGTAGCAGCGCTCTGTAGTTTCTACTTTCTACCTACCCCTGTGAGTAAATGTATGTATGTACTCTAGGTAATTCAACGACAAAAAATTCAACTGTAACCAACTGTAGTTTGGGCTGATTTTGAACTGACTATTGTGTATAGAAAAGGTTCTTTTTTTATAGGATAAGGGGACAAACGAGCAGACTGATCACTTGATGCTAAGCGATAACCGCCGCCCATGGACACCCGCAACACCGGAGGAGTCGCAAGTGCGTTGCCCGCCTTTTAAAAGGGTTTGGGTTCTATATAAAGGTTGGTAGATATAAATGTTTATAATTACAAAACTTGATAATTTTCTCAGATGATAAACATTTGCTTAGTGATCCTGAGTGCGACTGCTACGCTAGAGGTCTTGGGTTCGATTCCCAGGTCGAGCAAAGTTTTATTGGGTTTTTCTATGGAATTCCCAGTAGCAGCTCGAAGTTTGGAATTTGTGCCCGGTTATTGGCAATAGGCTCGCTCCCTATTACATGGGACCTAAACATACCGGCGAACTGTGGGTGTACATTAGTACGCCTCTGCCTAACCCTTCGGGGACAGGCGTGATGGTATGATAAATTAGGGTTCGACACTTAACTGACAGACGCTTTCCCCAAAAAATATGCCAATCACAAAATACTTTCCAGAATTCAAAAAATCTTAATAATATGTTCCATCGTCCATCATCGTCTCGAATAGAAATGCATCCTTTTCACGACAGGTACCCACGTTTTTCAATAGCGCCCTATGTCACTGGGGTTCGAACCAGGCCGGTTATTAGCACCAATTCAGAGGGGTGAATAAATGTGGACTTAATTTGCTCATGGTATGCTGATGATATGCACATATTTTATGCGTAATATATATACATATGTTGCTTAAGGCTTCTAATGCTTTGTGTCTTGATGTCCGTTGTCACCATTGAGAATCAAGATATAATTTTAATCCAGTTTTAGTACAGACCTAAAGTCCATAAATGGCGACTTTCGGCCAATTTTGAATCTCAATTCAACTTAATTTGTTCAGATTGAACGTTGGTTTCAGGTTAGTAGAATAACGTTTTGACGTTTAGGAAACAGAATCTAGATCGGAATTACATTTTTATATATTTTTTTAAGTACCAAATTTAAGCTTCTGGTTACGCAATTGAATTTGCATGCGGAACTTATCTGCTATTGTTACACAACTTTTTTTAAAAGATAGTGCTCATGCTCAACTTATTGCCGAAAAAAAAAGTCAGGTACATCCGAGCCAATATCACTTGCACAGTGTCATGTTGAGATCTCAGTCGTTAAGTAATTATACTGGCTCCATTACCTTTCTAACCAAAAAAGATTCATTAAATAAAAGAAGGTTCTTCTTTTATATATTAGTAACAACCCTATTTTTGTCGCACCTGAAAGAAACGCTACGACTACGACAAGTACTGTCATTAAGAATATAAAAGCAGAAAATAAGGTATTATTTACTGTATCTTCTTTTTTCTTGTAAAATTACAAAAATAGGGTTGCTACTTTAGGCTGTTAAAACAGGCAACTAAAATCAATCGAATCCCTAATAACTGAACCAACAAATTTTCATTGCCAACACCAATAAAGCGACATTGTAACGCCAATTCGTATCTTACAGTTTTAGTGCGAAATACATGAATATTTGGCACGTCTGTTGGCATACACTCCAGTTGTGTTGGCACTTAGCACACGCGTCATCGGCTATTTGGCAGTCTTCGTTCGATCGGCTATTACGACAATGCTGATGCAGCACAGCGGTCAAGAGACGGAGAACACATTTGAATTTGGTACAGACTAGAGTAACTGTTATTTGGTAGCTGCTACTAAAGAACGGTGATATTTAGCGTTCATTGGTATCAGCTACAAATGAGTATGACAAGATATGAATGTAGACGGAGCAAAGCTCCGTTAGAGGTTCGAGCAAAGTGTTACCTATTGAGTTTTTCTGTGAAATTCTCAGTAAATGCTCGGAGTAAATGGACATAGGCTCACCCCCTTTTACGGGAGACTTAAACATATTGGCGAAATATGAGTGTACGCGTATGCCTAACCCTTCGGGGAATACAGACATGATTTACATGATGAAATTAGGCTAAAGAATGAATTATTACTTTCAATAAAATGAATCTATCCATAGTGCACAGTAATTTCGTGCCTTTAGTATGAGGTCCCATGGTGTAACGGTTAGCACTCTGGACTTTGAATCCAGCGATCCGAGTTCAAATCTCGGTGGGACCTATTGATCAAAAATTTTGCCCAACTTATGTTGATTAATAATACTATCAACCCATATTATCCCACAACTAGGACACGAATTTTTCGTAAAAAAAAAATATTTTTACAATAAATCATCCTCCGAGCCTTTTGCCAACTAAGTTGGGGTCGGCTTCCAGTCTAGCCAGATGCGCCTGAATATCAGTATTTTACACGAAGCGACTGCCATCAGACCTCCGCAACCCAATTTCCGGGCAATACCGATATTCGGAGGATAGACTGTATGTCAGACTTTTTTGGGCTTCTGACTACCACTAACAATTGTCAAAGATGTTCTTATGACAAGCGGGACGACGGCTTTACGTGCTCTCCGAGGCATGGAGCGGTCTCGATGTTTTCAGAACGGTCACCCATCCCCACACTGACCGCGGCGAGCGCAGCTTAACCTTACAGATCGGTTGATCAGCTTAGTTATTACTTAGCCACGAGCCCCTCCTATTTTTACAATAAATAAAATAATTCAATAAATACCCCCAATAATAAATTTGTGTTTAAACTTACATATTATGTAGGTACATGTGTATAGACCGTAATATCCTGATATATCTTCTCAAATCATCACCATGGCGACGCCTACGCCATCTCACGTTGGTTCATTAACTATTTTGTTTTTTACAATTGTTCCAAGTAAAGAGTGACTAGCGATTTTATCCCTAAATAATTATCTAGAATAAAATGCATTATATAAATATATATGTAGTATCACGCCGATGTCAATAAAGAGTAAGGCTAAATCTCGACAAGTGATGGAACCGCACTAGGCCAACTTGGTGGACTAATAGATAAACCTGTAGCAATCTGATAAAATATCGATTTACTTGCAAAAATGGGCTACTTGTATAAGATAAGCATTTGGACGTGGTCGGTGATACACCATTTTAAATACAGATTTCTGACACTTACGCGAATATTAGGCATTGAAATGAAAATACTTTTTACTGATTTTATCGCGGTATATTGATATTATTTTAAATATTAAAAAATACCAAAAAAGAATTGTATCTTCAGCCTTAATGCGTTTCTACACTATTCATCCGATTGCGATAAAACTTGCGGTCAGTTATACATACATACATACACTCACGCCTTTCTCCCACAGGCAGAAACTAAAGACCGTCACTTTCTACGATTCTTGAATTTCTTCTTTCTCACTTCTTTTGCTTCTGCGACATTCATACATCTTCTCATAGATGCGGTCAGTTATTATTGTGCATAATTATTCTCGCAAAGGTTTCTAAACAAAAAAATAAAAAAAATAAAGGTGTTCAACGCACACTGCACGCCCTGATTATAAAAATTTTAAAAATAAGTTATTTAAACGTATGACGCAGTGCTTGAGCTAACGGCTTCTCTCGGCGTCAAAACTTTTTAAGCCCGCTCTAATCTTTTCCCTTACTCCAATCACAGGGGTGAGTAAAAAATCTCGACAATAAATCTTTATTGCCATGTTGTTTGTCCCGCATTATTTGTGCCGTCAAGCAATTTTCGTTTTCTTTGACGACATCATTTACCGTTGCTCGATGTAATTGCTCGTATGTGACTTCGAGCTAGTAATAAAACATTTTTACCTTACATTTTTGCGCACGTAACAATAAAGGAAGGTACCGAAAATTGACTGGGTTAGTTAAAAGTGTTCGCTGAGAAAATATTTGGTATTTTTTGTTGCTTGCGTAGGAAGGACTAATAGCAACACAATATTTTTTATTTGCAGTGACACATTTACTCAAGCGTATCAGTTTTTATTGCGTACTAGCTTCTGCCTGCGTGGATTTCTGAATTGGGTCCCACCTGGACAAAAAATAGCCTATATCTTATTCCATCAATCCCTGTGCCAAAGTTTATTTCAGATCAGATCAGATCAGTTCAGCCATCTGGCGTGAAAAAGTAATAAACATCCAATCAGAATATTCTTAGGAATCCGGCATGAAGAACGAGTGAGTGAGGATACCTGAGGCCCTAACCCTTTTAAAAGGCAATCAACGCACGTGTGACTCCTCTGGTGTTGCGGGCGTCCATGGGCGGCGGTTATCGCTTACTATCAGGTGATACGTCTGCTCGTATGCTCCCCTACACCATAAAAAAACTTTAAAAGCTGGGGAAATTTCAACAAATCACATATATTGTAATCACGAACCGCTAACGATAGCCGCGCGAAGTAACACGGTCTTAATTAGAAAAGTTGAATCCGAGCGGCGGCGTTTGTAAAAATGCCATCTCCCGACGCGGTTGATAGGAAAATTTTTAATTGGATACACAATACTGTGGCAAGTTGTTTTCGTTTTGTTACCGAAGTATTTTTTATATGAGAATGTGATATTTTTAGCGGTCCGTACCTCAAAAGGAAAAAACAGAACCCTTATTACCCACTTTTATGTCTGTCTGTCTGTCAAGATCCAAGGGAATGAAATCCTACAGGGTACTTCCAGTGAACTCAGAATCTTGAAATTTG
This sequence comes from Acronicta leporina, assembly GCA_947256265.1. NCBI lineage: Eukaryota > Metazoa > Arthropoda > Insecta > Lepidoptera > Noctuidae > Acronicta > Acronicta leporina. The sequence goes on from OX366512.1 coordinate 15,284,588, forward strand.
GTACGAAGCAACGTCTTATAAGTACATACTAGCTTCTGCCCGCGACTTCGTCCGCGTAGCGTGATGATATATAGCCTATAGCCTTCCTCAATAAATGGGCTATCTAACACCGAAAGAATTTTTCAAATCAGACCAGTAGTTCCTGAGATTAGCGCGTTCAAGCAAACAAACAAACAAACTCTTCAGCTTTATATATTAGTATAGATAAAGCGTTTTTAGATTTTTTTTAAAGCGTTTTTACATCAATGATAAAAATATGTTTGAGTACGGACCTGAGCCCGATTCACGTAAATACAAACGACTGAAAAATCGTTGGCGTTCAGAAGTCGTTCGGTTATCGTTCTATCCAAGTTTGCTATTCACCTCTTCCTTGATCGCCGATCAATAGGACGACAGCTCAATAGGATCGAAGCCGTCTCAGAATCGTCAATAAATGACTTCGGAATTGTCGGTTCTTGTCAGTTTTATCAGTTTCTTTAGCTGACAGTTCTTATACACTTGGATGGTATGGTAGAAAAAATATTTGCCTATTCCAGTCAAATTAGTATACCGGAATATTTTTTATTCAGTGCGCAAACTTTGACAATTGATACTTAAACGACTTTTATTAAACACCAATTTGTTATTTTGATATGTCTTAGTACAAAATATCGAAGTTATCGTTAACGAAAGATGTTTACTTTGAAACTGATTTTATGGTTACTCGCTAGCGCACGGCAAAGCGCGCGCGCCTTAGTACCTACATCAGCTGTACACCGGCGCGTGAGTCGGCTGGCACACGTGCATATTGTTATTATTGCGAATAGATATTATGTGTCCATATTTTGCTGATTTCAAGCCGGATAAAAATTTAAAAAAAAGTTTTGAACTAATAATGGGAATGTGTTCTATTACTGATACTGAACTACCAAAATTTTTTTGCGCACTGCTTAAAAAATATTCCTGTATATATATATATATTTTTTATGTGATAACAGGCAAACGAGCAGACGTATCGCCTGATGGTAAGCGATCACCGCCGCCTATGTAGTACCAGGCCAGGCAGTTTTTTATCGTATGGGGACGGGTTAGAATACAATTCCTCACTGCCATTCTTTTAATAGATAGTGATTCAAGAGGACGGTTTTAAGCTATTTAAAATAACCCCACGACTCTTAGGAACGGGGCAGCGTGGGTGAAGCCGTGGGCGGGTCGCTAGTATAATATTATGTATAAAACAGTAGGTAAAAAAAACTGAGCAAAATTATAGGTACCTAAATACTTATTCGGCGCCAGAGAAACATTGAGCGATCTAATCAAATGAAAGTCATTAGACCGAATTGGCAAAATGAAATGCCAATATCAAATTCTAACAATTAATTTTAACTCCAAATCGAACTTTCAAAGAAATTTCATATAGATCGCGTTCTCTTAGTAAGTAGCAGTCCAAAATCTGTTCAAATTGGATAGGTAACAAGTTGGCTCTGCTGGTGTAATGAACGGAATTCCGTACATACCAGAAAGCGAAGACATTGCAGGTGGGAGTCGCCTTTTATTGGATTTCTCCACTTGAACTGTGAAACCTTTTGAAGAACGCTATATTGAGTTTTTCGAGTCACAGTGCGAATAGTTTTGGAAAGGTACGATTTTCGGTGTGTGTTTGTCGAGTGTCGACTCTGGGTTCCTGATTTTTGCAGTTCCAGTGTTTGAAGCACAACATTTCAATGTTCAATTTTCGTTTCAGTTAGCTTTAATAAAATATTAAATGAGTTCATAATTGGATATTAATAGAAATAAGATAAACACGATAAACGTTTCGAAATAATTTAAAGTCAGTCTATACCTTAAAAAAATACAACGATGATTAAAAATTATCCAAAAACAAAATCAAGCGACGAATCGAATTAACCTCGAAATGGACTTATTCTCAAGACGCTCGTTACTTCGATAGCAGAAAGTGGATAAAAATAGCGCCATCGACGACATAGCCGTCTGGAGACGAAACTGTAATTGAGGTACTGATAGTGTCAGTATTTTTGTGAGGACCGCTTAATTTGTGTTAGCTAAAGCGGTTTTTGATGAGATAAGGTATAAAAGGAGGTAAAACGATTTCTGATGACGCGATTGGATCCCAGTAATAGGACTCTGGTCGAATTTATTGCGATATTCTTCTGTATCTTGATTTTAGTGACTTCGGCGATTAAAGAATATTTTTATGTAGGACCACTTTTTACTGTTAAACCTTAATCTTGATACGTATTAGGTGAACCAAATTAAATTCAGTTTGATTTGACTAATTATACAAATTTGAGTTGGTAGATGGTAGATGGCTATGGTAGGTAGATGCCGCAATAGTTTAGTTTTTCCCAATCCTGTGCGAGTTTAACAAAATTAAGTTTTAACCGTGGTAGGGCTATGTTTGAGCACAAATGGGCCGGCTCGACCGGAGTGACCACGGCCTCACAGAAAACCGGTGAGAAACAACGCTACTGTTGTGTTTCGCCGAGTGAGTGAGGATACCGGAGGCCCTAACCCTTTTAAAAGGTGGGCAATGTACTTGAGACTCCTCTAGTGTTGCGAGTGTCTATGGGCGGCAGTATCGCTTACCGCCATTTATCGCTTTAAGGTGAAGGCAAGGTGTAAAAAACAGTTTTACTGTTCACCTGCTCCTCTGCCACTCTTGCTCTTGCTAGAAGTATGATAGTTTGTTATATATTATATGTGAAGGGTAAACAGAGCTCTATTATTGTATACTGTAAATCGCAAGCAAGAGGGGCAACCCTAATTCCGTTACTCTATAGGTAGGTACTATTCGATAAAATTCATAGAAAATACATAAAATATCACACCTGTTGTTCTGCAAATCTACAGTAAATCGTGTAAAATACAACGTGTAACATAATAGTGTAAACAACTACAAAATTGTTTCATTCATTTTATAACCTGCAACTTTGTTTTTTTACTACATAGAGTAGGTAACACACGAGATTTAGGTTCCACATAAAACATTTTGCAACTCTTAGAACGTTATGTTGCTAACATTATTATGTTTGGTAGTAAACAGGGAGTTTTCTGTGAAAATTCTTTGATTGTTTTTTGTATTCCTAGCATTGAATTTGATTGGAATTTGGCAACCAAATTGCGGACGTTATCTAAAAAGTAAGTTAAGTCCACCCTAGACCGACGGTCATACATCATTCTATTCTATTCTAATGAACGTAGATAAGTGAAAGTGGTGTGCCAAGATCATAGCAAGTGGAAATCTATCTCTGCATACCCCAATGGGAGATGTATGTATGAATTTGATTCGATGAGGAACAGTGACCCTCCAGACAATACTAAGAATTAATTTTCTATTGTGTGTACTAATCATCCGTTGAAAGGTTAAATTGCCTCATTAGTCTAATATTATAGCAAGCGCGAAAGCTCAAGTAGAGGTACCGGACTCCATGCCCGTGAATAGCATAGTCTAATTAGATTTACCAGTAGTAGCTTCCAATAAAGATTTCTTTCCAATAATGGCAAAGTTCGCCCCTTATCCTTTGCGAAAATACCTGAGAACTGAGATTATACCGTCGTAAGTCTAGGTTTTTTTAAGTGATAGAGAGGCATACTTACGAGCTAACCATTCGGCTGATGGTGAGCGATTACGCCACTCATAGACGGCCGCAATACCATAGGAGTCACAAGTGCGTTACCCGCCTTTTATTAGGGGTTGGGCCTCCGGTATCCTCAGTAACACGGCGAAACACAAAGTCTACATACTCACATCACCACATACCTAGGTATCTACCATCTACTTACCTGCTCTAAGAACCCCACGATCATAAAACAAAAAATTAAAACAACAAACATCCCTCTTCTTGTGACGTAACACCTGCAAGTTGTGATTTAAGGCTCGTTTACACTATTACAAAAATATTTTTAGAACGCTTTATTTTCTCAACAAGTCAAGTAGAAACACTGAAAGATCTTACTTAACATAAGCAAGCAATGAAAGTAGAAAATAGAGAGCAGTGATAGCCTAGAGATATGGCCATTGAACTGCCAAGTCAAAAGTCTTGAGTTCGAATTCAAGACACGTACTGCTTTTTCGAAGACTTTTCGAAGTTATGAGCGTATTAGGCGCTGTACTGTACTTTAAGCGTATAACACACTCTTAAACGGTGAAGGTAGAATACATCGTGAGGAAACCTGCGTGCCTGATAGATTTTCTCGACGGAGTGTGAAACCTGCCAACATTGCCGCATTATCAGTTCAGTGTGGTGCTTAATCCCTCGCATTCTGAGTGGAGACCCATGCCTATCAGAGTAGTGGGATAGTTTAATGGGTTGAAAATGTAGTGTTTCTTATACATAGAAAAAAGTAGGACCTCTTGGGGTCTGACTGATTAGCAACCACCATCACCGTTACGTCAGAGTCGGTCGTAAAGCACTTTCATGTGTGTTTCGAGTTTTGCGCGTGAGAACCAGTTCCCACTCAGTTGCTGCAGCTCCAGCAGGTTCCCTCTTCCAGCCTCCATGAATGGGTCCGGAGGTGGCAGACGCGGGGACGTCCGCCACACCCCCCCTTATAGGACCCGAGACGGTGGCGCGTAGTGTTCCACACGCGCCCCTCTAAGGCGATGGGGGGGAGTCAAAGGTAGGTAGGACCCCGGCCGGGGGCCGCGGACGAATTTTTTGTTTCCAGTAGCCCCCGACGAAAACGTGCAGGAAGGAACACCGTGTGCTTTTTAGTCGGTAGATCACCCACTCTGGGTGGAGTCCGACACGCCCCGCTCCGCCTCCGCTTCCGCCGACTCCCCGGGCGGCGGAAGTCCATGAGGATTTTCCACACGCACAAAAAAAAAAGCTCCAGCAGGTTGCAGTCCGTAGGCGCTCTTACGGTTCAGCAACATTTCAGCAACTCTTCTGGTGCTGCATGTGTCCATGTGCATCGATGATTACTTACTTACGTGGCTCGTTTTCCGAATAAAATAAATGTATTTATCGTCTTTCGATATTCGATCTGTGTACACTCACCCTAAATGCATTTAATCACTGTTTAATCAACTAGATTGCGATACGACTTGCCTTTTTTTATTTGAAATTCACACCTGCACGCTTGCAATAGAATTGATTAAGGATATAAGCTTGTTTGTACAAGATTCTGCTCTAATGGACTGTGTCATACACATGTATACCTGAAAGGGTCCGTAATTTATTAATAGTCCACATTGATAAGTCCTCCATACTTGAACCTATTAACCGTATTAATCATTAATCAATGGTATTGCATTGAGGTATTCTTGTCAAATTATTTCGTATAAATTAGATTCTATTTGCTTACATCACCGAGGCTTCAGGCATTTTACAGTACCTAAGTGTTAGTTCGGGTTACTCAAAAACTACTGTATGGATTTTTATACGGCGTTCCACCAATAAAAGGAAGGATTATGAAGGAAAGACGGTTATAGGCTTTAATTTATGAAGACATTCGTGTTAAACAAGACGGGTCACTAGTCAAAGCTATAAAATAAAGTTTACATTGCAATAACATTATTATTTATTCAAGGAAACAAAATTAGGTCGATATATCTTCGCTACGTCAACTAAAATGGCTGTCAGACTTCATAAACCGGTTGCAAGCCAAACTTCTTTATTCACAGAACAAAAGACCAAGACGTTACCTCAGTCTTTCTAAGCTAACAATCACGGCATAATATATTCAAATTACGGTACAATATGGAAAGAAAAGAAATCACTTTCTTTACATTGAGATACTATGTACATTATTGTACGTAATAGAGCAGTGTCTATTGAATATCAGCAATCAGTGTTTTAATAAACTATTGATTTTCGAACGTAGTGACTACTGCTGTAGTCATGTCAAGCAATTATTTGCTAGATTGTTGTCGTTGTATTATTTTGTTTACTTGCTACGTACCTAAATATGTTTATTTAATGTCAGGCACCTTGCTTGTGCGCCTACGTGTGTACTAATAATTATAATTCTGTTTTTTTTATAACTTTTTTCGATAATAACAATTTATTTGTTTTTTTTTCATTAATATCATGTCCTTAATTTATTTTTAGTCTTCGTTGTTATTTAATTAATTTATTTTTATGTTTCTTTGTTTTATTTTTAGTTTTTTACGCGACATACTCAGTTGATGAGTTTACTCCACAAAACTTGGAGCAATATTTCGCGGCACGAAGCCGTATTTTCTTTCGAATTATAAAATCTCATTTTTTCTTCCCTTGATATTTCGTGCGTAATCCGGTTCGTTACATTCAGGATAATTTGACAGTAGGTAAGTAGCTGAAGGGAAATCCTTTCGTAACGTTAAATTGCCAGGTTGTGTGTTACGTCGGATATGACGATATGAGCTTTTGGCTCCAAGTGAAATATAATTTGTGGGAGCTTTTAAATCTTCGTGGTTCGCTGGCAGGTTCCACCTTGTGGGTTTTAGTGGATAAATGTAACCTGACACGATGTAGGTATTTAAATTGTTTTAGCAAGAGTTACAAAATGTTTGAGATGTTTTTGAGAGTAGGTACAATCAGGCAGATAAGTTATGCAACTGTAAATTTTCTTAATGCAAACGTTCCTACGATACGTAGTGATACGATACTTAAAAAATAATGTAGGATATCACTTTATTATTTAACTAGCCTCTGCCCGCGACTTCGTCCGCGTAGCGTGATGATATATAGCCTATAGCCTTCCTCAATAAATGGGCTATCTAACGCTGAAAGAATTTTTCAAATCGGACCAGTAGTTCCTGAGATTAGCGCGTTCAAGCAAACAAACAAACAAACTCTTCAGCTTTATATATTAAGTATAGATTATCTACGTAGGTACAGTCGACAAAAGAGTTAGCTATAGAGGACGGTAAAGATGCTACCTACATACCTACCTAGCGCCTTATTATTTATAACGCAATCTTCGTCACCAGTCTTCCACTGCTTGTACACCAAACTATTTTGTCGTCTGTACCTGCTATTTTCAACAAGCAAATACAATTATTATCGTAAAATAAGTCCAGTCAACGATTCACAATGTCCAAACTCCATATCGATAGGTACAACAGCTTCAAAACAGACGCGCAGTCAAATCAAAGTGCATCAAGTTTGTACAACACAATTTAACGGGGAACACAATTGTTACCCAACTTCCCCCGGCCGTGCTATTGACGCGTTCGAAACGCACAATGCACGCGAAATTTGCATACAGATACCATGTTATACATGACTATAGATAGGACTCCAGACTGTCGATATTATCAAGTGGTACTGGTAAACTGAAATGGATTTGATTTCGGACAATGGTTTTTGACTTTCGGCTACTGTACTTTGGAGGTAAAGTTAAACCTGCGTTAGGTATTGTAGAATCCTGAGTTGTTGATAGGGGTTTTGATTCTAGTTTAAAAAGCAAAATGCAGAATTATTAATAACTTAATTGAATGAATAGTGACAATGGTGAGCTGTCCTATACAATTTTTACTCAATGCACTATTGTAACAGTTCTAGAATTAAAAGTTTAAAATGATTGTTTATTCTTTATCTAAGCAGCAAACCCTCAGTAGTGTTGCTCCATGCATTGATCTTTATAGGATAGTATAATTTAGGCACTTTTTTGCCTTTTGAAATAGTTGAGAAATTATAATGTTATAAAAATTCTTACCATATTCTAAATTACTTTTAGGTACATACGATTATGGATTCATTGACTAATTATTATTATTAAGAATTTCTTTGTTTCTCATCTAAGTAATTATATAAACCTTTGAGAAATAAATAATAATGGGTTCAAACAGTGCCTAAATTTAAAACTTCCAGTTTCGCTAGGCTCGCCCTTACTATATGGAGCCTAATATACCAACAAACTGTACATTATTAGACCACTGCCTAACCCTTCGGGGAATTCAGACCCATTGGTATATTGTTTTTTTTTTTCAAATTGCTAAAAACCGCAGTAGGTCGGCCATATACCAATTCTAGTGAAAGAGTAAATAAAATTGTACATCGTTTTATGTTAGAAATCATCCAAATACTTAATAACTATACATATTTCCTTGTACAGTCAGAACATTTCTCCTTGCCTTGGCTCTTGAGATAAGCTCACAGGTAGAAAACCGGTTATAATGCATAAACTGGAATATTCTAGACTTGTGTACGCACCACAAAAGGACAGGTCCGTTTCACAGTTAGACGTCATAAATTGCGCAGACGTCTGAGTTTGTGGTGTGGTTTAAGTTATAAGAGTTGCGATTTAATGGCGCTGTAGAGGCTGAACGATCGGTTTCTTCGCCACACAGTTGGATAAGCCATGATAATGTGACGTGACCCTTTTAAGTAGAAGGATAGAAGTTAAAGTCGAATACAACTATTTGCGTTTTTGTTAGTCTTACAACAGACACACAGCGATTTCATTTTTTTTTGCTTTCTTACATCAACTTTTTTTATTATTAGTTTTTTACGTATTAATGTTGTCTTAATTTTACTTTTTTTTTTTCATACACCGTTAGAGTAATTAATTACACAGATACATACTTACGTTACAACATTTCTGATGCATGCTGTGACACCTTGTTGTGCATTTATTTATATTATAGAATTATATTTTAGATAAAAGAATCAATGTAACAACTACTGGTTGTCCAAATAAATAAATAATTCCTGCTGTACCTTCCTATCAGACAAAAATATATTCAAATGATACCTAAGTAGACGGCTTATTTAGGTTTCGAGGTCAATTTATTACGAATAACTTACTTTAAAATAATTATTATACAGTAAAATAAAAGTTAATTAGGTATCTAGCTTTTCCCGCTTGTTGTCCATAACTTGCGCTATCCCATCTGTTTCGAAGTAGCTAGCGTACATGCGAATAAAGTAATTTAATACTCCCCGAAAAGATGAACACTTGTCGACTCCACGCCAGCTTTCGTCTCGCGTAGATCTAACGTTTTCCTATATTCTTAGTCGAAAGAGTTTTTAGTCATGTTAATTGTTTTTTTAATTTGACAGCAATTTGTTCTTAGTACCTATTTCAGTAGTGATATACATACACACTATCACGCCTGTATTCCCTGAAGGGTAAGGCAGAGGCGTACTAATGTAGTGCACTCACAATTCGTCGGGATGTTTAGGTCCCATGTGGGCGAGCCTATTGCCATTAACCGGGCATAAATTCCAAACTACGAGCTGGCGACTGGGAATTTCATAGAAAAACCCAATAACACTTTGCTAGACCTGGGAATCAAACCCAGGACCTCTGGGGTAACAGTCGCGCTCAGGCCCACTTGGCTAATGAGGCTGTCAGATATTCTAGTAAAAGTTAGGTTTCTACATAGAATGCATAGGCTCTGTGTATACTGTTAAGTATACACAGAGCTATGTAATCCTACTATCCTACTAATATTATAAATGCGAATGTTTGTGAGGATGGGTGGATGGATGGATGGATAGATGTTTGTTACTCTTTCACGCCAGAATAGCTGAAAGGATCTGGATAAAATTTGGCACAGAGTTAGATTATAGTCTCAAATAACATGGTTGGACCCAATTGTGACGAATTTGCGGGCGGAAGTAAGTTATTAAACAAAGAAAACAGTTAATAAGATAGTTTTGGGGACTGTAGCTGCTTTGATCCCTGATGTTGAAATTGAAGGTGTATCGTGTTTCGACGACCTCTGTGGTTTAGTGGTTCGAGTACCGGACTGCTGACCATGAGGTCGTGGGTTCGATTCCCACAGAACACAAAAAATTATATGATGAATATAAGTGTTTATCCAGATCCGTTCAGCCGTTCTGGCGTGAAAGAGTAACAAAAATCCATCCCTCCATCCTCACAAACTTTCTCATTTTAATATTAGTAGGATAATAATGTAAATACCGTTTTTTGCGTTTACTTCGAATTACTTTGATGTGTATTTACTTTAAATATTACTTTGAACAACCATATTTAACTCTGAAATATTACAATATATTTTTATCTCTTTTAAGGTAAGATCGGGATGGTTGACGCTCTTTGGCCTAAGTTCAACGGTGAACGGCAATAGGCCGACATAATTTTATTAGACAATAGGAGACATAATGATGAAGGTAGTTTTCAAGCATTTCCATATAGATAAATAAGTCTTGCAAACATTTGTTATACTCGTAAGTGCCATTTGCAATTTTAAACAAAGCATAAGTAGTTACTTATGCCAATCTTAATCATTTACCCATACCCAATCAAACCCACCCATCCTAAATATTCCAAGACCATATCAAAGCTTCAAAATTGCCCGAATCTGAACTAATAGCCCTTCGCCAAAACTAATAAGCAAACATATTCAAATTCACCCACGTCCCTATTCTGAAAACGCCAAACCACTTTCGTACGGTTGAACGACTTAACGCCAATCACGGCTTAGCGACACCCAATACAGACTGGCGGGGGGATTAATTGAATATATTTGCATTTCATCTCGGTAACACTTCGATTTGTTTCGAATTAACTGTTCAACGCATGCAAATTAATAGTGACGCGAAAATAGTTTATCGATGTTTTTTTTTTAATTATAATATAAGTCATCATCCTCCAAGCCTTTTGTCAACAATGTTGGGATCGGCAGCCAGATGCATTTTACACGAAGTGACTGCCATCATACCGATATTAGGATAGACTAGTTGTCAGGCTTTTCTTTTGGGCTTCTGACTACCACTAACAATTCGCCCTTTCGCATTAAAAGTGTGTAATCTCAAAACTTATCTACAAATTTTACAGGAGAGCGTTTTAACGGTAACGTGTAATAGGTATTTTTAATAATAATTATCTTTTCAGCATTTATTTTTTATATATTGCTAGGAGTGTTTGTTGAACTACGCTCTTTTATCAGTATTTAAGAGAAAATACTGGTGATACCAAATGTTTCCGCATAATAAAGCGGCGGTAGCCTAATGGCTAGCACGAGGGGTTAACAAGAATACTAGTAATGTGCAACCCACATTGCTAGTAAGCTTTTAAAAAAAAAACTCAATTTCAATTTTTTTTGGACATTGTACACTTTTAATGCGATGAGGCGAATTGTCAATGATGTTCGTATGACAACCGGGACCAACGGCTTTAAGTGTTTTCCGAGTCGCGGACGGGTCTCCATGTGTTAAGAATGGTCACCCATCCACAAACTGACCGTGGCGAGCGCAGCTTAACCTTGCAGATAAGTAAGTTGATTAGCTTAGTTATTACTTAGCCACGATTATAATATAAGTATATAATATTATATAATCAGAATCATGATTAATCATAAGTCCAGTGAGCGTAAGCGCTAGAGGTTCTACATTCATTCTGGAGCAAGATTCGATTTCCAGGTCAGTGTTATTGAGTTTTTCTTTGAAGTTTTCAGTACGATTTGTGCCCTGTTTGTAACACTCCCTCCCTCCTTTATCACATGGGACCTGAATATATCGATAAACTGTAGGTGTATTAATACACCTCTGCATATCCTTTCGGGAAATACTAGTGTGATGGGATGTTTTTTTATAAAAATACTCTCTGAATCTGTTTCTACTATGAAGGGCAGCTGAGAAACAATTACCCACAGAGCTTTGCAGCTATTTCTGTGAATATTAACTTAAACTTTGATACATAAGATTCTATTTTCTCTGTAACATAATTTGTTTGTATGCTATGATATCTCGTCTCCCTGACACCAGTTTTGTTACACAAACTTTCAGAATGCAAGCGTGGTGATGAATACATTATTAGTTTTAATTCGAAGAGCAAAGCTTCGAGCTTTTATCACTACTTGCATATATTAGAATTTTACGTAGGTACTAGGATTTAGTTATTTACATAACATATACCATCACGCCTGTATTCCCCGAAGGATTAGGCAGAGGCATACCAATGTACACCCACAGTACGCCGGTAAGTTTAGGTCCCATGTAATAGGGGGCGAGCCTATTGCCATTAACCGGGCACAAATTCCTAACTCCGAGCTGCTACTGGGAATTTCATGGAAAAACCCAAGAACACTTTGCTCGACCTGGGAATCGAACCCAGGACCTCTAGCGTAGCAGTCGCGCTCAGGACCACTTGGCTAATGAGGCAGTTTAGTTATTTAATGGACAAATATGTGAGCTCTAGTAATAACTATGCTGATCAACTGATCTGCGAGGTTAAGCTATGCTTATCGCGGTCAGTTCGAGAATAGGTGTTCATAGGCCCTTCCGTGCCTCAGGCACGTAAAGCCATCGGTCCCGGTTGTCATACACTCATACTTCAAATGTATTTACTAGCTTCTGCCCGCGACTTCGCTCACATGAAGCTATATTAGGATTAAAAATGGATTCCAAAAATAATTTAATCAAAAACCAACCAACATCGGAGAGGTCAAATTGTATCTCAGGATCTGTTCAATTAATTGAAATAAGAAGTTTACCAGTTTTTAATATCTATATCTACTTTCTAATAGTGACAAAAAACAACAAAGTAACAAACAAATAAACATTTAAAACATATTTTTGGGTTCGGAGACGTTTATATAATATTATATAACCCACAGCAGTGGTAGAAGAATACTGCTATGGTAAAATAAAGCAGTTTTTGAAGCATTAAGTATCTAATAAAACTAGAGTATTTTATCTACCCACAGTGGTTTTGACCGGGTAATTTGCAGCAGCTGTTAAAATATAACGGAAACGGAAGAATGGAAGCGTGATTATGAATATATTAGTTTAGTTTCCTAGTTCCCGTAGGTTCCCGCGGGTACCGCTCAAGTTCATTACGCAAAAGTTTGCAAAGCCTTTTATTAAAATTCAAACGCACCAGTTAAGTTTTAACTGACCACTTACTTTATAATGAACATCACATTTCAATTTTTAATTTTATTGGGTTTCTGTCGAGTGTTATTTGGGCGCTGTTACTCTGCTTTATGGTCGTGAGTGACTGCTCCGATGGAGGTCCGGGGTTTGATTCTCAGGTCGAGTAAATTGTTATTGGGTACTTCTATATATTTCCGGTTAGGTACTTTACACGGGACCTAAATACACTAGCGAACTGTTGGTAGTGAGAAAGTTCTTAAATTTACCAAAACATATCCATTTATATGCCACAAAAGAACCATCAGGAAGATATTCATCTAAAAGAATACATTTAAGTAAATGGTCCTTTGTCAAGAAATAATATGAATAAAACGCCGCAAGCCGTAAGAAAGTGCTCATTAAGAGTTCTAGTACATAAACAAAAGATAAAGTACTTCACGGGCGACAAAATATTTAAAAAAAAACATGCAGATTTATGTCGCGACTTGGCTCGTGGCCAGGAATTGTGCGATTTCGAGAAAAACTATTAAATATTGTCGAAGTTTCTATCACGTGAACTAGGCAAAACCTACACAACAATATGACGTCAGGGAAAAGATATAAGTCAGACAGCTGACTGCACGAGGATGGTTGCCCAGACTGCGTCTGTATAAGAGTGGTCCTTTCACTCAGAGGACATGGACATTTTCATAATATAATCATTAAATAATATATTAATACTAACATAATAAAATATAGATATAACTTGAAAACATAATGAAATATAAAAAATGAAAATAATTATTATTAACTGCCTATTATTAATAAATGCCTCATTAGCTAAGTGGTCCTGAGGGCGACTGCTACGCTAGAGGTCCTGGGTTCGATTCCTAGGTCGAGCAAAGTGTTATTGGGTTTTTCGATGAAATTCCCAGTAGCAGCTCGGAGTTAGGAATCTGTGCCCGGTTAATGGCAATAGGCTCGCCCCCTATTACATGGGACCTAAACATACCGGCGAACTGTGGGTGTACATTAGTACGCCTCTGCCTAACCCTTCGGGGAATACAGGCGTGATGGTATGTTATGTTATCATTAAATAATATATTAATACTAACATAATAAAATATAGACATAACTTGAAAACATAATGAAATATAAAAAATGAAAATAATTATATTTTATTACCTAGATATTATTTGAAATTCAAATATGAAAATATATTTTCTAACAATGAACTTAAGAAAATTATATTTTTATCCTTCAAATCCCAAAAAAAAAACTAATTAGTCTGTGTTTCTCTAAGGATTTATCAATACTGTCAGTTCTATATACTTACAACATTAGTTTTAGTATACGCAATACACCCAGACACGTACCTATCTACAATTTTTATGTAAAGAATCTATGTACTAAATTTCAAAACTATATCACGGAAAATCACAAACTTTATGCTTGTTAATATGTTACCTGGTTGTCCATACAAAAACATGCTCACTGGCTTTAATAATCCAGTGAGCACGTTTGCCCCCGCCCCGATGTGCGCCCACGCCTAGTGCCGCTACTACCCGCCGTGACTTGTGTTGAGCGCGGAAAGATACTACTGTCGCTCGGTTTCCCACTTGCAGGTAATCTTTTTTAAATATTATATTCATTCTTCAATATCATATCATTCAATATATATAATTATCATTATTCAATTTATATACCTAAAATATATAAATTGAATAATGATTTAAACATAAAATGGTTCTTATAATAATAAGATCAAATATTACAAAGAAGTTGTTGTTAAAAGACTATGCCATCAATGCCACATCCAGTAAAATCATGCATCCATGCTCCGCTTGGTTAGTACGATCGAGATACTTACCGCTTATGTTATTTTGTTTAAGTACCCACATTTTTGTTACATATTTACGTACGTAAATACTTTGTGCGCTCTAAATATTAATATTAGTATTATACATTGTTTCTCAGTAGTGAATTATGTATGCAATTCTTTATGAGAAATATAATTGTTCTTAAACATTATTGTAATCGATTCAGTTACTTATTTTGAACAAACTATATTCAAGTTTCGCGGTACTAAAATAATGTTGTATTTTCTATCACATTTGTTTAATCTTTATATTCTGTGAATTCTAACTTCGCTGCTTTTATGGCCCTGCACGAGTACACGGTGCAAGCTACGGTGTCAGTTACATTGAAAAAATATTGTTGAGCGAAAAAGTGTGATAAGATACGATAGGCGAATATTTTAAAAGAAGCGTACCTATTTTGAACCTCTGAAAGGTTATGATAAAAATTATAACGACCTTGGATGAACGAATCGATAGGTTGAGACTTCAGACCCCTTTTTACCTGACTAAGCCAGAGGGAGGATTATGTTTTGGTGTGTGGTTATGTTATGTGCTGTGCCCAACAAGGTCATTATTGATTCTTAGTTTTAAGTTTACCACTTGTTAAAATTTATATGAATATTATAGAATGCAATAAGGAATTGAATTGAATATATTTTTTGTAGCCTAAAACGGCTTGATAGATTGTAGCTTGAGTGTCGTCATTAGATTTGTCCCAATTTAAGGAATAACATTGGGTGTACGCAAAATTAAATATTGTAATAAAAAAAAGTTACCTAATTTAGAAATATAAAACCTGACTGCCAAAAAAAATCAATAAATTTGAGAAAGACACATACTCATAAATATAATACTCATTTTAATGAAATCGGTACGTAAGAAGGTGTTTCCTACTCCTATGACCGGGATTATAGAGTAAGAAAAGGCAAGTGCAGTTTTTAGTCGGCAGGTACAAGTCTGATATACCCTGCTACCTACCTTTCCGCACGACAAAAAGAAGACATCCTATTACGTTATAAGACAGAGAAAATACGAGAAGAAATGAGAAAATATAACAAACATAGGTACATAGCATACCATATCATATGAGTTTTGTAAATACAAACTGCAACTGTTTAAGCTGTTTCTCCTGTTATATTTTTTGCCTTTGAGATATGAGGAACTCTTAATGGGTTAAATATTTGAAAAATATTAGAACGTCACTAACTTCATCGCAAAAATGCAGATGTTTTAAAATATAATAAAATAATTATAGTGAATACTTAAGCCATACCCACTACCGCTGAGCAATAAGACAAGAAAAAATAATCTGAAACTACTATAATGTTAAGAGAGAAGAATGATTCGTAATAATATTCCAAGATTCTCCCAATGGTACAAAATTAATAAATATCATAGAAGTAACATAATTATGGTTGTTCAGAAAATCTTGATACAGTAATTATAAACGTTCATAACCTGTACGTCGTATTATACTATGATAACAAATTAAATTAAAAATTTAAAAAAAACCCCCGACACAAAAATAAACCTGAATCCCTATAAAAAGAAAAAAATAAACTTGAAATTATAACCCTTCGTAAGTACGTATGAAGTTTTTTGATTAAATTTTGTCGCGTCGGGGGACCGCTCTCTAATTATGTGAATCCTTTCCTTTCCTTTTGCTTCCCGAACGTGAATCGCGCGAAATCAGAATTGATGTGGATGGCGCGTACATCGCCGCGACGCGCGGGAGGGTGTAAAGTGGGCGGAGCCTAACATATTCAAGTTTGGCGACCCGAGCGGGCAGACACGCGAGAGCTAGAGAGCGGTCCCCCGACGCGACAAAATTTAATCAAAAAACTTCATACGTACTTACGAAGGGTTATAATTTCAAGTTAATTTTTTTCTTTTTATAGGGATTCAGGTTTATTTTTGTGTCGGGGGTTTTTTTAAATTTTTAATTTAATTTGTTATTTCACACTTTGTAGGGACTCCTTAGTTATTTTGTTTAATTTCTTTTATTTTCTTGCGTTTTAAGATCCAGGTAATTTAGTGTTTAATTAGGTATTTTCTTCGTTTAGTTATTCAACTTTTGTACAATTATTTCATAGCTATTAGATATCTTATATCATAGTGTATAGTATTCTACTTATCAAGCCCTTTCATTTGATACCTTTATTGAGGGAGTAGTGAAAAAACATAATAAATTCACCATTTCGTGGAGGCGGCCATCTTGGATTTGAAATTTTTCATAGTGTATAGTATTCTACTAGTCAGGCCCTTTCATTTGATACCAATATTGTGGGGGTTGTGAAAAAATATGTAAACCGCCATCTTGTGGCGGCGGCCATCTTGGACCGATTTTCATCAAACATAGCTAAGAACACTCCCCACTTATTCACCTTTCAAACAAAAAAAACAAAATCAAAATCGGTTCATCCATTCGGGAGCTACGATGCCACAGACAGACACACACACACACACACAGACAGACACGTCAAACTTATAACACCCCGTCGTTTTTGCGTCGGGGGTTAATAAAAGAACTATATTTTCTAGAAAATAAACCACAATTTATTTTTGAAAACAATAAATCTAGCGCAGATACAAAATCCCAATGGGCATCACGGCAGAACATAGACAAGTTGACGTCTCCTAATAGTTATAATCCTCAAAACAGGATCGACGTATAGAAAATACTAGAATTGTTCAACGGAAATTGAACATAAATTCGTTAGAAATAGCATAATATTTTAGTAGAAAAATAAATGATGATGAAAATGTTATGAATAGAATCAACATTGGTGTTTTAAATAAATGAATAGTGATATTCGCAATCTTCTTCTTTAATTTAAGAGCTCAGCTCTTGTCGGTGGAGCAAACGCTACTGTTCTCTATTTTTTGGTTTCCGTTTTACCTCTTGATACGACTCGATCCCCACCCTTTCCTTCACTTGTTCAAAACTTCGTCTAGGTCTTCCCTATCGTCGTTTTCCTTCAAATGTACCTTCTAGTATAGTTCTAAAGAAGTCGTCGTATCAAGTGGCCAAACATCTTTCCTTTCCAATAGGAATATTTTCTACCGTTCTTAACAACTGTTTTTCTCGTCTACAATTACTTATGAATCTAATTATTACTTCCTAATTTGTTTTTATTTGCGTTCAACTGATCTTCTCCATCGTCCTCCAGCACCACATTTCAAATGCCTCTAACCTTTCACTGTCCCTTTGGGTCATAGTCCAAGCTTCACAGCCATATAATGCTATGCTCCAGACATAGGTCTTTATCAGTCTTTTTTTAATACGAACTTTTATTTTCGCTGTAATTTTTTTTCATGTAAAATGCTTGTTTGACAAGTTTAGTATCAATCAATCATTATTTTAATCTCGGCAACATTGTAATAATGAAACAATCAGGGTGCCGAGTCTGCTATTTAGTTGTGTCAGAATTGTGATTCAGTGACTTCAAAATTGTTAATTTTTGACAGTTTTCTCTACGAAATCTGTCATTTCTTATGTCTTTTAGCGACATTGGACGGTCATTCTGAGTCAATTGAAATAGCAGACTTGGGCCTCAGATCTGTTTGTACATTTATTTTAGAGTAATATTATTTTGATCATTTTTGTATTTTAACTATTGTGAAACTCTGAAGATTACCTACTAATTTTTTTTCGTGTAGATAATATAATTATAAAAGTTTAAAGTAGGCTTTAATGTGAATTCATAGTGTGAATAACATGAATTGTTGTTACCTTTCTTTGTGCAACCTCTCTGATTTTCTATAAATTGTATGGTAAGTTTCAGTACCTACTAAGTGTTGGTAGCATCTGCAATAAATTTTACTATAAACGATCATAGCTGCAAAAAAACACAAACTACACTACAAAATTTCCTATTTATTAAAACATGATTACCTTTCCTGAACCCCTATTAGTGGAGATTTCATTTAGTGGAGGATCCCCTAAATCGCTTAAGTTAAACCGGGGAGTTTCCCCAAGGTGGGGCATTAAAGGTGCATTTGCTATACTAATTGAAAAGAGGGGAAATATTATTGATTAGCCATCTTGTTTCTTTTTTACTTCCGACATTTCGGGATATTGCGCTTAAGAGCTTTGTTTAAGATGTTTGGGTCGGAAGGTTAATTGGATATTTATGTATTTTTTTTTTGGCAATCGAGCAGACAGATTGCCTGACGGTAAGCGATACCGAAGCCTATGGACACTAATAATACCAGAGAAGTCACAAATGCCTTGTCGGCCTTTTAAAAGAGTTTCCGGTATCCTCACTCACTCGGCGAAACACAACGTAAGCGTTGTTTCACGCCGGTTTTTAGTGAGGCCGTGGTATCACTCCAGTCGAGCCAGTCCATTCTTGTCGAAGCATACCTCTAACACGGTAAAAAATAAATAGTTACTTACTTACTCCCATTTATATACAAGACTGATAAGCTATAGATATTAAGTTAGAGCCATAAGTAGAAGGTAGGTATATTATACATTATTGAAAACATGTAGAAACAGATTTAAAAAATCAAGTCCTGTTTATTCAATTTGTTGAGGCAGGATTCAGCAATGTTCTATTTTTGATTCCAATCCACATTACTTATTATATCAGTATAAAAAAAAATTGAATCTACTATATTCGAATTTCCGATAACATCCAAAGTCCTTCCCTTCTATTGTCTTTGTAATATAAAAACTTCAACTCCTCATCAGATTAATTCAGCCGGTCCGAAATCACCTTCATCAAGAACTTACAAGCAGGAAAGGTGTGACAAAAACAACAAAATTTACATAATCAATCCGAGGATCCTCTGACACGCTGTAAGAGGATTATGTTGAACCAAATTGGATGTGGCTACTCTATTACATGTCATACCGGTCCGCTACCTGGATTTTTTGGAAGGGCGTATAGAAATTACCGGCTTAGACTCATTCAATTTGTGGACGGATTCATGGATTTTTAGTGCATTTAGTATTTTTGAATACATTTTTATCCGCATTGAAATATAAATGCGTTAATAACTCATACCTGTGTAAGGTACTATAATCTATATCTATACTAATATATAAAGCTGAGGAGTTTGTTTGTTTGTTTGCTTGAACGCGCTAATCTCAGGAAGTACTGGCCCGTTTGAAAAAATCTTTCAGTGTTACATAGCCCATTTATTGAGAAAGACTATAGGCTATATATCATCACGCTAAAACCAAGTAACTAATCCACGCGGACAAAGTCGCGGGCAGAAGCTAGTAAACAATAATTTCAATCATCAAACAGGAGTCGAAGCGTTAGCGTCCAGTTAATGGCAATAGGCTCGCCCCCTATTACATGGGACCTAAACATACCGGTGAACTATGGGTGTACATTAGTACGCCTCTGCCTAATCCTTCAGGGAACACAGGCGTGATGGTATGTTATGTTGTCTTATAGATAGGCAGATCATTAGATCCAGCAAGCAAATTGTCCTGGATTTGGTGACGCTTTTGCTCTGCTATCACGCTCGTAAGTGCCGGCTGAAAACCGCACATCCCCGCCAAACAGCCCTACAGTCATGGCCCCAAAGCCATAAAATATCATTTTTGTTAGTTAGTTATCAGTTTGATGTGACCTCAAAATATACGGTAGCCTTCGGCAACGTCCATACCATGTTGAACACACCGGTTCTCGTCCGATCACCGAAGTTAAGCAACATCGGGCGCGGTCAGTACTTGGATGGGTGACCGCCTGGGAACACCACGTGACGTTGTCTTTTGTTGTTTTCTTTTTAAAGGTGTTCATTTGTATTGATCTATTAGTGCCTCACCCGTTATGTAAAAATGTATAAATTTTAGAATAATCTATTATTCTCTATTTAGGTATAGCTAGGTAGATCATTAGACCCGACCAGCAAGCGATTTGGCAAGGGTGCTGGATTTTATTTACCTTTTTGTTGTCGGGATAACTTCACGGATCATCTGCTTTCTGGTGGATTAGGTTAGACTAGTATAAATAAAAAATCACACATAGGTTCTCTTGCCCTATAGTCATGGCTTCATGCAGACATGGCAGAAAGTCAGTACTTTACATTATGTGATGATGATGATTCTGTTATCTGTGCCTTAGATAATAAACTGGCTTTTCAGTCGGACTACCATAACGGTTAAAATATTATTATATTTCGGTTTGATCTTATCTCAAAATTGACGTTGGTCGCCGGCAACGTCCATTCCATGTTGAATACACCGGTTCTCGTCCGATCACCGAAGTTAAGCAACATCGGGCGCGGTCAGTACTTGGATGGGTGACCGCCTGGGAACACCGCGTGACGTTGGCTTTTTGTTTTTTTTTTAAAGTGTTCCCTTGTAAACATTTATTACTTTTATTTAATTGGCCTTTTTGCTGTCGGGAAATAAGTATCTTAGGCTTGTACTTAACTATTAAACACCCCACAGGCAGGCATTCCGCTGCCTTACAGTCCTGAAACGTATCAAACGCGTTTTTCCCCTTACCGTCAAACTCAAACCCGGGTAATACTGATCGGGTAATTCGGAATGAAAAAATAATGCATCGGTCACCCTAGAACTTTAACCACATGATGGCCACAACTAAATTGTGGGCATTTTGCAGAGAAGAAATACGAGTAAATGTTATGGGCGACATCCTTCGTCAAAACCAGTTTTGACTGAATATTGCAGTCAAAATTATTTTCGATCGGTTTTGAGTAGGTATTACCTGTAACATATTTACCAAATTATAACGCAAACACTTTCTGTTTACTTATTCGTTTAGGATCTCCAACGAAAGTTACACACACAAAGACATAAAGATTATTATTTAACAAATAGGTATTTTTTTAGTGTAATTATTCACTTACAGGAGATCACAGCTTTCATAACTGAACCAAGAACAGTTAAATTATTAATAACATAACATATAGCATACCATCAAGCCTGTATTCCCCGAAGGGTTATGCAGTGGCGTACTAATGTACACCCACAGTTCGCCGGTATGTTTAGGTCCCATGTAATAGGGGGCGAGCCTATTACCATTTTTATTATATTCCATTAACCGGGCACAATTTCCTAGCTCCGAGCTGCTACTGGGAATTTCATAGAAAAACCCAATAACACTTTGCTCGACCTGGGAATCGAACCCAGGACCTCTAGCGTAGCAGTCGCAGTCAGGACCACTTGGCTATTGAGGCAGTAAATTATTAATAATAATTAAAAAACAGTAGATACATTACTTAAATCATAAAAAATAAATCCCTATTTCCCTTGGTCACGGCATCACGCGTGAATGGCTGGACCAATTTCGCTAATTCTTTTTCGTTGTGTTTTTTATTGTAAGGAGAAGGTTCTTATGAAAGAAAAAAACTAAGAAAATTGCGCGGAACATTAGAACATGTAAAAAAAATTAACGACCATATTAACTGTTCTTAACCTTATTAGAACCTTTTTTAAACTTTCTTCCTTTTATAACCATATACCTGCCAGTTATGTGACAGATGGCGCCAAAACATTATTGGTTGGCGTACCTAATTGACAGAATGCGCGCTGCAATTATAAATACTTGCCAATTCGAATTCAATATACATAGTTAAAACAGGACAACGTCTGTCGGGGCAGTAAGAAATAAAAGCTAATACAATTTAGAAATAATATAAAATTCAAAATAAGAATTTGTTACAACAATTTCCAGCTACACGCCATATTATTATTTTGCAATAAACAGAAACTAAAATAACCATCGTTATTACACCGATGTATACATCGGAATATTCCCAAAAAAGGTCTAAATCCTCCAAAGCAAAGCCGTTAACGAAACCGGTGTCAATCCAGTGTAATTTTCGCCTATGTAAGGCTCTCATTGTGTGAGGTGTGCGGAGATTTGCCTGGCGCGCCCTGGCAAATTGGAAGGCCCAATGTGTCGTAATCGGCTTATGACGGCTCGTCTGTCTTCAAAGCCCGAGCTAGATATTATATATACTGAGGATATTTTATTGCTTGGAGAAATATGAAAGTGTCATTTTTGTAAATTATTTTAATAACTGGCATGAACTAGTCAGGTAATTTAAGGAGGTATCGTTTCGTTTTCGGTATGAGAGTAACACCTGTATGAGAGTAACATACCTACCCGTTTATTCAAAATTCCAATTTTGATTGGTAGTTAACTATTCTATTGAAAATCTTAATATACTTATCTATGAAATTGAAAATTTCAATCTGGGTATCATAGAGGCCGTATTGTGACGTGTTTTTGCCATCATTTTCCAAATACGAGAGAGGGATGCCGCTCTACAGATTAAATAGTGCTATCCCACTCTCACTAATAGATAAGCCATTTCTATTATACCGGACTGTGATTCAAATCTAAGAGCTACCCCAGTATCACTTTAAAGTTCGATCTTCGAGCTAAGAATTGAAACCAGGACCTCAATTTCAGTAGCCATGCTTGCCTCAACTCTATGATGGCGTTTAAGAAGTTTTTTTTTCTGGTAGAAATAAAAAAGAGGAACTATGTTAAAATATTAACATTCCACTATAAAAATAGTTTTCGATTAGACAATGCATCTATATTTCCATTTCCAACATAAAATACTGCGAATAGCATTTCAAAGTGTGGAGTTTTTATATTTGTAATTTTTTTATAATTTCATTAGTCACGCAACAGTAAAAAACAATACTAAAACGATTTGACCACATCAATTTGAAGGATCTTTATGTACATTATTATGTAGACCTTAAAAAAAGCTTGACCCTAAAATAGATCTCACCTATATTATTAGATAATCACTTAATTAACCACTTCCGACTATCAACTTGGTTTCCTACCAACTGCTGAAAATCAGTTTTATTTTCGGTTTGAAGTGACTCTAAAATATGTAACAACCATCAGCAACGTCCATACCATGTTGAATACACCGGTTCTCGTCCGATCACCGAAGTTAAGCAACATCGGGCGCGGTCAGTACTTGGATGGGTGACCGCCTGGGAACACCGCGTGACGTTGGCTTTTTGTTTATTTTATAGGACATCTATATTATAGATCTTCTTGAACTCGTATTAAGTAGATAATTATCTCATAGTAAATCTAAGAGAACTTAAAAGTTTTACATACTATTGTTACCTTTAACTAAAGATTTTTTTTATGGTTTTAATGTAATATAATGTACTTACTTATCTATTTTAGTATCTGCTTGTTAGATATGAGTATCTAATTAAGTAGTTTGTTTACATAAATACTGATTAAAATAGAAATATCATCACGCCTGTATTATTTATGAAGGTTTAGCCAGAGATTTACTGTCAACCACCTATAATTCGCCGGTATGTTAAGGTCCCTTGTAGTAGGGGTCGGACCTATTGCCATTGACCAGGCACAAACCCAAACTTCAAGCTGCTACTGTGAATTTCATAGAAAAATCTAATCACTGCTTGGCATGAGAATCGAACTCAGACGTTTAAGCGTAGCAGTCACGCTAGAGTAATGAAGCAGTTCTATTAACAGTATTTATTAATCATTCTGTCCATTAATGAATGCAAATTAGATTCATGATCTACGTGACTCCGTGGCGCAACGGTAGCGCGTCTGACTCCAGATCAGAAGGTTGCGTGTTCAAATCACGTCGGGGTCAAAATGCACTTTTTGTTTAGTGTCGATGTCCCATCCAATTTTAGGTTAGCTTTACTTTTATCCGTCTAAGTAAATATCGATGCCCGAATATTTTTTTCGATGTAACATAACCATTACGCCTGTATTCCCCGAAGGGTTAAGTGCCATGTAATAAGGGGCTACTCAATTTCTACCAACCGGACACAACTCCAAACTCTGCTACTAAGGATTTCAAAGAAAAACCCAATAATACTGCTCGACTTGGGAATTGGACCCAGAACTTAAATGGCAATAGGCTCTCCCCTATAACATGGGACCGAAAAGCAGCTGGCAAACAGTGTTTGTACATAAGTACTCATTATCATCAGCCTATATTAATCCACTGCTAGACGTGGGCCTCCCGCAATGTGCGCTATTTCACTCCATCCTGGGCTTGTCGCATCCAGCTTCCGACAGCAACCTTTATCAAATCATCACTCCATCTTGCATTTCCCCACGGGATGTCGGTTTTTAACAGATATGGCCAGCCAACTGCTACTTTCAGCTCACTGATTTGGTGCGCTCTTTCGGTAACTTTGGTTCTCTGTCGGATAAACTTTTTTCAGATTTTGTTTACTTTGACTTTGCAGATAAGCTCCTCGCTTATCACTTTCTATCTATTGCACAATTGTGCATGCCTAACCTTCTTGCTCTAGAAAGAAAGAAAAAGAAGAAAGAAATAATCTTTATTGCCACTAAAAATAAGACACATAAAAAGAAAATAAATACAGTATTAGATAAAAACTATTTTTAAGAATGGCAAGTTTCTTGAAGCGGCGGTAGCCTAATGGCTAGGGCGTCGGACTTGCGATCATGTGGTTGCCGGTTCGAACCCCACCCATTGCACTACCGACGTGAACCCACTCGTAACACAGCTTAGCACGAGGGGTTAACAAGAATACTAGTAATGTGTGACCCACATTACTAGTAAGCTTTTTTAAATAAATTAAAAAAAAAAAAAGGAGTCGGCACAGCAAAATGTTGATCCGTGTGGAGCATAGCTCCCCCACCGTGATCAACGCTGGTTTTCAGCCCACCCCCTTATCTACTTCTACTTATCTAATTCTTACCTTTTCTAATTACCCTTATCTACTTCTACTACTACCTTTTCTAATTACCCTTATCTGCTTCCCTATCTTACCCTTATCTAATTCTACTCTAAAAGGGCCTTGTATCGGAATTCATCTAAGATGGTCCATTGGATTCCCCTGCTGGCCCCGTATCATTGATACGGCTGATACCTACCTGATAGCTGGTACCTATGCCCCTGGCTATGTTATATCTAAGTAAGTCTACATTTACTGTGTGTTTAGTTGGTCAACTAAGCACACAGTAAGAAGTACAGATAGGTATCACTATATACTCATATAGTGATAGGTACCTATCTGTTGGACTAATTCATAGGTACTCAGTTCTCAGTTATGCTAAGAGCTAATTTAGAAGTTTCAATAAGAGACTCCGTGGCGCAACGGTAGCGCGTCTGACTCCAGATCAGAAGGTTGCGTGTTCAAATCACGTCGGGGTCAATTGCTTTTTGCCGATACTTCTATTTTTATTTACATAGGTATATGCTTTATATGCACTGTCGTATAAGTCTAATGATCTTAAGCGCGACTGCTACGCCAGAGGTCTTGGATTAGATTCTTAAAGCGTTATTGGATTTAAATCGATGCTCAGCTCGCAGATACAATTTAAATTTAGTATGTTTTAAATTTAGTATGTTTTAAAAATAATTGCGTAATCTAATGTGGCTGTGACATAGAAAATAATAAATCATTAGAGCCTACTTAACGATATTTTTTAAAAAGAAAGAATTAAAAAAAAGCAATAAAATTTCATTCTGTCGTGTTTTCCTCCTATGCAATTCTAGATTATTTGCTCAACCATCACATTGGTACCTAAAATTATGTTCATAGTAACTAGGTATGTAAACTCAAAGAAATACACGGTATTGAAATTCCACTTATGACGTATCCTCTTAATGTTGTTCATCGTATATAATGTTTTAGAGGCAAAACAATATTTTTTCCAACCGACTGACTGACCTTATTTACAGACCGGCGCCGACTGCACGAGATTGGTCATTTTGTATCCATCTTTTTTGGCAGTAAGATTTTTTTGTTCAAAGTAAACTTTTTTATTTTACACTTTTTGGTAAGGATATTTTAGCATTTCTCATTCCAAATTACATTTAAAACTATATTTTTGTATAAATTTATAAGTCATTTATGAAAAACTTTATATCCTACTAGCGCAGTCTGGCAAAAAAAAATCATACTTAATCATCTTACGTACTTATTTCACATTTCCTCTGCAATTATAAACGTAAATAAACGACAAATGATAAGTATCAAAATGAAGTACTAAAAGAAAGTAAGAAAAACTGCAAAAAGTGCATTTTGACCCCGACGTGATTTGAACACGCAACCTTCTGATCTGGAGTCAGACGCGCTACCGTTGCGCCACGGAGTCACATGTTACTCATGCAAATTTTAGAGATACTTACGCAAACCATTCATTGATTGGCACTTATGATTATGATATGAGTATATATAGATATAAATATGTGGTTATAAACATACATACCATCTCACCTGTATTCCCAGAAGGATTAGGCAGTGATGTACTTCTGTTCACTCATAGAGTTCGTCGCTATGTTTAGGTCCCATGTAATAGGGTGCCCCCCTATTACATGGGACCTAATTGGGCCTATTACCATTCACCATTTGCAAATCCAGACTCCAAGTTAATACTAAATATCTCATAGGAAAACCCAATGATAATGCTCGACCTGGGCATCGAACCCAAGAACCTTTAGCGTAGAAGTCTTAGGACCACTAGACTCATAAAACAGTTCTAACTCTTTTGTCTGTGCAAATTCTAAATACTTACTAATGGTAATTCATATAATTATAATAACATATATACCATCACGCCTGTATACCGAAGGGTTAGGCAGACGTGTACTAATGTAGTACCTACACCAACAGTTCGCCTGTATGTTTAGTTCCCATAAAAAAGAGCAGAAATTTATTTCTGCTCTGGGTTTTAGTGTTGTGAGATTGTAATCTCACAACACAATAACCCAGTAACACTGCTCGACCTGGGAATCGAACCCAGTACTAGCGTAGCAGTCGCATTGAGGATCACTAGACTCATGAGACAGTTCTTCTTTGTCTGTACAAATTCTACATAATATTTTTTTTTAAGTTTACTGACATAGGTTCTAATCATGCCATCATCACGCCTGTATTCCCCGAAGGGTTAGGCAGAGGCGTACTTTAGTACACCCACAGTTCGCCGGTATGTTTAGGTCCCATGTAATAGGGGGCGAGCCTATTGCCATTAACCGGGAACAAATTCCTAACTCCGAGCTGCTACTGGGAATTTCATAGAAAAACACTTTGCGCGACCTGGAAATCGAACCCAGGACCTCTAGCGTAGCAGTCGTCTAATGAGGATCTCAGGATCACTAGGCTAATGAGGCAGTTCTAATCACAGTAGTTATTATCATTCCTGAGTACGTGTACTATGAGTGGCTCTGCCAGAGAGTATGCTCCCTGGCAGAGCAACAATCAATGCACATTATTTCCTTACCAGTACATCGATATGGGCCATAGTACATTATGTACGCGTGTAGTACTTACCTCATTTTAAGATATATACCTAATTGGTTGGAATTTATTATGGTGGCTCTGTGGCAGAGTATGACACTCTAATCAGTCAGTCATAGCGTAAATGAAGTTATAAACAAAGTAAATAACTGCCTCATTAGCCAAGTGGGTCCTGACCGCGACTGCTACGCAAGAGGTCCTGGGTTCGATTCCCAGGTCGAGCAAAGTGTTATTGGATTTTTCCATGAAATTCCCAGTAGCAGTTCGGAGATAGGAATTTGTGCCCGGTTAATGGCAATAGGCTCGCCCCCTATTACATGGAACCTAAACATACCGGCGAACTGTGGGTGTACATTGGTACGCCTCTGCCTAATCCTTCGGGGAATACAGGCGTGATGGTATGTTAATGTTATGTTAAACAAAGTAATTATTGTAACCTAAATCTGTCATTTCGAATTAACATCTAACCAAACACTGCCATATTAGTTAGTGACATTATGTAGTACCAGGGCTTGCCGTAGTTATGTTAATTACTTACATAATATTTGGAACTAAATTAACTGAAGCAATGCGTGGCAGCTAATTAGAGATCTCGCAGAGTATTTCTGACTTTAATTACGTGATAACTATGTCTGTTGGTACGCAAAAGTTTACTTTATTACCATCATAATAAGGTGCTAGTTGATTTGTTTATTTTAAGAAGGTTTCGCGTTATTTAATCTAGTGCACTTGTTTCGTGTAACTGTTTGCAATGCTATTGAATATTTTTTAACAAATTACTTTCGTTTTGACGCCATATTATCACGCCTGTCTTCCTCTAAGGCTTAGGCAAAGGTGTACCTACTAATGTACACCCACAGTTTGTCAGTATGTAATAGGGGGCGCGCCCATCGCAATAAACGGAGCATATTGCAACTCCTAGATATTTGGGAATCGAACCCAGGACCTCAAGCGTAACAGTCACCCATCGATAGGTAGACCGCGACAAGAGCAGCTGAACCTTACAGATTGATTCAGCGTAGTTATTACTAAGAAGTTCGACCCTTTTAGATTACAACTGGGGAACTCCCTTTCCTTTAATTAAAACTATCATTCCAATCTCAAGTAGGTAGACCCAAGTAACTAACCAAATACCTCCAACTTGCCCCAAACGATTCAATCGACGAACTCTTGAAATCGAGTAATGTAGACACTACTCGATCCAAATGAAGAGGCGGAGCACGCATCGGTACATATCCGAGAAGCATCGAGCATCGATCGGAATCGAATATTACCGATAACAACTCTCGAGATGAGTGGTGAGTGATTTCAGCACTAGTAGCGTAGGTACATTCAGATGGTTTGATTTAAGAATGTACTCGCGTTTGACTAATATATTTACTCAAATTATTGTCTTTGGGCTCTGAGTACCAACGCTATACTAATTTCAAACCTCAGCTAGTTTTTCAGTTCAAAGGGTACAAGCAATTGTAAAAAAATATCAGAACCCAGAAAATTTGAATGTAAAAAAAAATACAATTATACCATCAACTGCTCCATTGAATTAATTTTATTTATTTTAACTTTTTGTGATTTTTTGCATTTTTTATGCTAATTTTTATAAAGTTATTTAGTGAAGGAAAAATTCGCGGTGGCTTAGTGGTCATAGCGACTGGCGTACCTAGCCAGAAGACGCAGGTTCGAATCCTGCCTGCGAGTCGAATTTTTCCTTCACTAAATAACTTTATTTATTTTGTTTTAATTTGTCTCTGGTGTTTTTGGTTGAGAAAATATTTTTTTTTCTTTCTTTTCAAGTACAATTTCTTGAAATTGAGACATCCATCTTCTCACTGGCAGTAATTTATCTAAATCATCTCATAATAAAAGAATACCTGTAGGTAGATTTCCGTAAGTATTTTGTAACATATGGATCCATTTTTTATGGGATAGAGAGAGGGCAAATGAGCAGACGTATCGCCTAATGGTATTTAAGCGATTACCCATGGATACCCGCAACACCAGAGGAGTCACAAGTGCAAAGCTCCGTCATGCTCACTCATTCGGCGAAACACAACGCAATCTTTCTTTGCCGCCAGTTTTCTGTAAAGCAGTGGTATTACTCCAGTCGAGCCGGCCCATTGGTGTAAAAAGACAAAACAAAAGTTCATCTTTAATAAGTAGAAACATAATTATTTACATTGTTCGAGCCCAAATTATTACAAAGTAGAGGAATATTGACCATCCACTAAAGACGTTGATGGTAAATGTAGATGGTGTGTTAAAAAATACCGAACCATTTATTTCCCGATTTTAAAAGTAGAAAATAATCGGTACAAAGAAACCGAAACTAAAGTTTAATGAATACTTATAACTATGATTAATATACCTAATACGTTTTCTTCGGATAGAGTTAAAGTAGAGAAATATAAAACCTGAGAGCATACAGCAGAATCTACGAGCTAAGCTTAGCGCATAAAGATTTTAAATCCGAATATGAATTTTGCTTCTCAAGCCGCTATAAATTAGTCTGAAATATATAAATGAAAAATGTACGAGGGAAAAGTCGCGGGCGATAGTAGTTGTGTAATAAAATTGAAATATGTATGCGTAAATCAATGGTAAACTATTTTATCATGTAATATATTACGGTAGGAAACGATTTTGGAAATTCATTTTAAGGGGAAATATTATTTTATGAACACGTGTTTTGAAGGAATAAATAGTTTGCTTCTGTAAATGGGAATTCATATTCCCAGAAAGGGATTGGTCATCAATTTCCCATCATTGTCATAAAGGGTAGATATGTATTATTGCTGTAAAATTCGGAACTCCGGTAAATCCTACTAAACTAACTATTCTGAATGGTAAAAGTCCAAAATGTTACGCCATGGTTAGGTTAAATTAGGATTGTTTTAAAAAAATAGCTACATACCTAAGTAAGATTATAATAAATGATCAAACGAACTTACCTGTTGTGAAGTTCGATCATTATTATATGAAGTGCCCTGCTCGAAGATATATATTTAAACAAGCAGCTGTCATCATTCACTGGCAACTCTGCGCAATTTTAGAAGTAGCAACCCCGATCCTAAAATTTGCTTAATCTGTGCTCGGTGAACGCTTTCATTCTTTTTAGAGTCGCGAATTATCTCAAATTTTACCCGGGGTGGGATGGGTAGGGACCATATATCTTCGAGCAGGGCACTTCATATAATAATGATCGAACTTCACAACAGGTAAGTTCGTTTGATCATTTATTATATTGCGTGCCCTGCTCTCGATATATATTTAAACAAGCAGATGTTTAGAGTATTGGTAAATTTGAGATAAGCCGAAAGCATAGCATGTATTCCTGTAAAATAAATCTGTTATAATCACATTGCATTATTTTAAAACATATCAGTCTCTTGACTTTCTGTTAAGGACCAATTAGCTAACACAAAGCCGACCAGCTACAATTGCTGTGACCCTCCAGAGGGTCAGGGTTCATCAATCATTTTATTAAATATGTAAGAAACTGATTCCCTTAGATAGTATTTACGGTAGGTACCTGGAACTTGAAAATAAATGTTAATGATCATTCTTAATATTGTTGGAGAATAATGAATTTCGTAGTAGGACTACATATGGCATGAATCAGCAAGATCAGTGCCTGATATTAAGTATTAAGTAAGGTAGATAGGTACTTTTAAAAGAATTACATTAAAATTTCAGAGCTGTACTCTACACTATTTTCTAATCACACAATTTTCCCTTCACTGGGCGAATGGGCCATTCATCACATCTAGATTATAGATAAGTGGTAATGATTATATCAGCACACCCTTCATTCCATATCTGTTGTGCTTAATGCAGGGAAATTCATTCCATATCTGAACAACCCCTTGCCACAAAAACACTATTTCTTAAATAATCATTTAAAAATGTAATTTACAGTAAAATATGAATATAGAACTTTGTTTGGCACAGTCCTACATATATATATTGATATTTACCAATATTAGTTTGGACTTATACATTCCCTAGAGACTCCCTTACGAACATTCCCCCCCAATTTTAGAGCAAGGATGAAACTGACTTATGACGGACAGTCTATAGGCAGCCGCAAATCCAATGATTTTTTCATAAAATACCTACTTAATATCTGGTATGGATAGAGGAGATCTCCCTGAGAATGGGTTCGCCATATACTATAGGTGCTTATCTATGTTAATATTATAAAGAGCAAAGATTTGTATGTACATATGTTTGTAACGAATTGGCTCAAAAAATACTGGGCCTATTCCAAAATTTCTTTCACGGTTTGAATGTTACATTATTCCAGATTAACATAGGCTATAGAACGCTATTGGGAACGCATATTTCTGGGTTCATTATGTAGTTCTCTTGTTTAAAAATAAAAGTACTAAATAAACTTTATTTTTAATGATGTCCTGTGACCAAAATGTGCTAGCATTTGTTAACCCTTTGCACTACTGCCATATGAATGTGGCCAAGGCAATTTAAATGAACATAGAAATGTCTATGTATAATAAATGAAATGTTTATTAGAAAATTTACTAGGGTATATGACACAAGACACCTATGTCTTGTTATACAATAGGATGATTTATGATGTTGCTTAACATGCACAAAAAAAATAAAAAACTATATAAATATCTTATATATTATGATGTAGGTATTGTTACTACCTACACCTCTTATCTTTTCTAAAATCAATGGTATGCATATAAGGGAATTTATGCACTATACAAATGTTACAACCTAACCTGGATTGGTTAAATGATTTTCGGTTGCTTGTCCACATTTTTTGCAAAATCCATGGGCTTCAAAGTCTAGGTCAAAATTGATTTATTTCAATTAGACCAATATAATAGTTGAAAGGTTGAACTACTTGTCAAACTGGATGCTTGTTAACACAAACAGCACTGGATTAGGTGATATAGACTTTACCAAGTAAATGCTATGTCATAATACATAAGTTATGCAATACTTCTATTTTACATGATAGGTACTCCTATAATAAACAGGAATTTTATTACAACATTTTAGTTTATCTTATCTTGTGTATAATGTACCTATTCACTGTGGCCCAGAATTTGGTGCTGGGCAAGCTGCAATAAATATTGCTAAATATTATTATAATGACATATTTCTGGTAGATATCATACAGAAGCCAAGAAATTATCAAGACAATGATAACTGGAATTTTTAACTGATAAATTCTAAGCATTTCTAGAGCTAAAGTTTCTATAATCCTATCATCTCATCTCAATGTATATAATATAAGGAATACTTTATATTAATAACTAGATTCTATTCATATTAATGTATTGATTGTCTTGTAATGTCCCCATCTTGTAAAATTATTACGCATCTGAGCAACCCAATGTAGGAATTACTTTATTATAACAATATAGGCAATACTATATTCTGAATAAACATTTACTAATAAATGTGGTTTTCCAATAACTTTTTGGTATGTAATGTCATTTCCAAATGGAAATAAAGCTCTATTTGACAGCATTCTTCTGAGATGTTATTTTTCTGATATTAAGTTTGTTGTATCATAATGGGAAATGAAAACTAAAGTTGGCCAAAGTAGATAGCTCATCTGATTTTCCTGAAGACAGTAATGGCACCAAGGTCTTATGAGACTTGATTACAAAGGTAATTGAGTATCCTTTAACATGGTTAAGTAATACACTTAACATTGCATGCTATCCTGCAGTGAGGTAAAAAATGTGTTAGCCTTCCGGCATGACTTACCACTATGGCTAAGTTGGCCATTTCTTGCACACAATGTTGGTCTTGTGCACAATGCTGGTGTTCCAGCCTGTATTGAAGATTCATGTCCTTCAATAGTAATGGGTAGTTGTGGGTTTCACTTACAATTGGTTGTAAGCTTATTGAAGAACTGGTCGCTTTTAATGGCAGGTTTTCAAAACATCTTGTCACACAGGCATTCTATAGATGCTTACAGTGTTCTTTTACTATTTCACAACATATAAAAACTAATTATCACATATAGGGAGAACTAGAATTCTCCTTATTTTTGTTAGGGCAAAATGTCAGTCAGGATCCATCACAAAATTCACAAAGTATATCTTTTATGTACCCTTAGTGAGATGAATTTACATTGTTATTGTTATACTGCATATGTATTTATTCAACTCAATATCCTTGTCTATACTGACAATATTGTTGCTTAACAAAACAGAAACCTGTGGATATTGTCTAACCGGGATCTGTTCCACAAGATTTTGTGGTGTCTTTAGATCATTGGGCATTGGGGCCCTCAAGGGTGGCCTTGCCCTATTTATAGGTGAAAATTGAAACAAACCAAGATGTAGGTTTATCTAGCATGAGATTGTGTCTCCTAGAGCATAAAACTCCAGTGAGTTTTGTGTTCTTCTAGAACCATATGTACCTACTCGTTTTAATTATTATATGCACTCCTTCGAATTGTGATCAGCACAAGACTTACATGTTATTGTAATCTGCAGTAAGTAGGTATAGGTAGTTACCTATTATTTAAATCAACATACCCATGAAAAAACATTGTAGGCACTTACATGTGATTGATAAAACTGCTTATTGGAGCCTCACGGGCTCCACATAAGAGTAAGAGATCTCGTGTGTACATCTCGTGTACGCCCCGAGTCCAATGAGCACGTCAGTGTATCACGTACACCACCCGCGTCAACCGGTACCTACGAAGGTTATGGAAACTCTTGCGGCTTTAAACTGCTACGAGAGCCAGTAGCCATACCGGTGTAATCACTTTTATTTCATGAAGAATAATTATTATCTCCGTTCCAACGACGCTAGGTACTCCGCTTTATGACGACACTTTATTCGGCTTATAATTTTAAGACGACATTTCATTTATCGTCTAACTTTTGTAAAACTTCTTTATGTTGCCGTTTAGGCATAGATTTGGTTGAAATTATATTAAAATACACTTTAATTAAAATAAACACAGAGAAACGCAGAATCAGTTGCCGCGCAAACGAAAAGAATGAAAGCGTTCACCGAGCACAGATTAAGCAAATTTTAGGATCGGGGTTGCTACTTCTAAAATTGCGCAGAGTTGCCAGTGAATGATGAGAGCTGCTTGTTTAAATATATATCGAGAGCAGGGCACGCAATATAATATCGAATGGTGGAGTGCGATGCGAGTCAGAGTGCGAGCTAGTGCGCTTCGCACTTCGCAGATCGTGCTGCAGTCATTCGGCGAGCGGTGCAAGAGAAAGGAGATGTTGGCTATTAGTAGGTAGGTGGTAAAATGTTGGTAGGTATATGTTGGCTCCCGTCCTGGCCTTAGGTAGCGGATGTAACGAATCGCATAGCCGTGACTATAAGGGCAAGGAAAGGCAATTTTTTAGTCGGTACGAGTCGGGCATACCCTGCTGCTCCTCCAGGCGGTAACAAGGTAGGTACAAGTACACTAAATTGTAGGGACTGTTTACCTTTTACAGCTGGAAATATAAAACTCCGCATACTGGAAGAAACGCGTGTTGTAATGAATCAATTAATTCCAGCATGCTTGGCGGTAGGATCTCATGATCCGCCTGGCTACACGCCTCTTTAGAATTTCATATAATGCTTTGTATGACCTGGGAATCGAACCCCTTTAGCGGAGAGCTGCGGACCTCTAGAGTCATATTATTTTTTATACTTTTCATTGCTTTATAAAAATCGCAAACGACGCTATTCAAAAGTAATCAAACTCGATATGTACTCATTTTCTGACAGGTACCTATCTAGATAAAATTGAAGTAAAGATAATAGATATACATACATACATATTTTCACGCCTGTCTCCCATTGGGGTAGGCAGAGACTATAGAGTTCCACTTGCTACGATCTTGGCACACTACTTTCGCTTCATCTCAAGTCATCAAGTTCATTAACCTCCTCATGCATGATCGTCAGCCTGACCTTTTTTAAGAACGGCCGCAACTTGGTTGTGGTACACGTTCGTCGAGGTCGGCCCCTTACAACTCTTCCATCCGTACTCATCATGTATACTCGTTTCGTCAATCTCCGTTCATCCATCCTCTCTACATGCCTAAACCACCTTAATAATAGTAGATATTGTTATCAAATATCTTAACCAGCATATTAAATAGCTCTGCAATTAGTATAGTCACGTTTTCATCTAATAATCAATAATCATCTCTCAATTAAACCGTAAAAAATTGCTTCATTCACAATATTTTCACAATACGCATACCTACTGATAGATAGTTATTCAAGTTAGCGAAGCGCCCGCGGCCGCGGCAGGGTTGAATATTCATGCGGTTGTCAGTCATAACAAGGGTTGAATTCTGACTGCGATCGACTCGAGTCAACAAGAGCTGTGAACTGTACTTAACCGGTGTGTCGCTATACTATTGGTGTATGTATAACAGGTTTGGTAAGGTTGACTTAATATTGTTAACTTTTTGTGATTTTTTGCATTTTTTATGCTAATTTTTATAAAGCTATATAGAAGGAAAAATTCCACTCGCAGGCAGGATTCGAACCTGCGTCTTCTGGCTAGGTACGCCAGACGCTATGACCACAAAGCCACCGCGAGTCCCACCTGTCATGTCGAAATTTGCCTTCCCATTCTGAACTTATCAGTAACATCTATTGAAAGGCAAGTTACTTTGCCTCTCAACCGACATGACTTACCTTACGGTTAGTTCTATGTCGTACGATGCTACCATACCTAAGAACTAACTTTTTGTGATTTTTTGCATTTTTTATGCTATTTTTTATAAAGTTATAAAAAATTAGCATAAAAAAAATAATAAATAAATAGCATAAAAATAGACCACTAAGCCACCGCGAGCGGTGGCTTAGTGGTCATAGCGTCTGGCATACCTAGCCAGAAGACGCAGGTTCGAATCCTGCCTGCGAGTCGAATTTTTCCTTCACTATATAACTTAATATTGTTGTTTTGACCGAAGGGACACCACGGCAGCCTCACAGACAACCGGCGTGAAATAACGCTTACGTTGTGTTGCGCCAAGTGAGTGAGGTTACCGGAGGCCCGAACCCTTTTAAAAGGCCAGCAACGCACTTGCGACTCCTTTGGTGTTGTGGGCATCCAGCAATTCATCTGCTCGATTCCCCTATCCCAAAAAAATTAATCCAGCCTAGTATTCTTTTATCTGTGATCCAGCTATGAAAATTCACAAAATGCTAATTTCTATTTGATTTTACTACTTATCCTAAAGGGGTAATAATGATAGTGAAAATACAAAAAAACATTATTATAAACATTACATTACAACCACATGATTATTAGACACAAAACTACACCACACAACACTCACACTACACTATATGCAAATATAAACACAACACTCACTCATACACACCACTCATTTACCTACACACATAACTCCATGCTAAATATTGTGTAACTTTTATTTTTATTTTTTAATATTAGTCTAAATAAACATAGTTGACGTAAATGTAATTCTGTAACACCTACAACAGGCGAGGACACTGGCACTATGATACAGTCTATACTAG
The DNA here is from genome assembly GCA_947256265.1 of Acronicta leporina. Lineage (NCBI taxonomy): Eukaryota > Metazoa > Arthropoda > Insecta > Lepidoptera > Noctuidae > Acronicta > Acronicta leporina. The sequence goes on from OX366512.1 coordinate 15,321,937, forward strand.
TTTAGGGGCCAGGGGATTCACATATTATATTGTACAAAAAATTATGTCAATAAATGTTTTTTACTTTAAATATCAATATGTATATACTGTACTGTACCTATATACTTTACTAGCTTCTGCCCGCGACTTCGTCTGCGTGGACTTCAGATAAGAAGTAGCCCATGTGTTATTCCAGACTATAATCTATCTCTGCGCCAAATTATATGCAGATCCGTTCAGCCGTTCTGGCGTGAAAGAGTAACAAACATCCATCCATCCATCCATCCATCCTCACAAACTTTCGCATTTATAATATTAGTAGGATACCTTGACGATAAACTACAATAACACATTAAAATAAATATGATATAATATTGCTAACAATACAGACATAACTAAATTTAATTAAAAATAAATACTTTAATATTATTCATTATATATTAAATAAATATTCTAACAAATCAAATTAAACAAACACCAAATAAAATAAAATAAAAATAAACATACTTACTACTTATATTGAGAAATAAAACAAAAAAAAAATAAGTACCATTAACACCAAAAATTAAAAACAAAATAAAACAGAATTTAGCTATAATGGGAAAAACACATAAATAAATTCTCACTAATTGCATTAATTAGATTATGAATGAGACATAATAAAAAATATGTATGTACCTACTCAATAGAGGTGGTTAGAAAATAAATGTAACCTACTCATTGTGATAAATAAAAAATAAATAGTGCAATAAAATATTATAGTTAAAATTGTAAATAATACGTAAATATAATAAATAAAATGTATAATATTAAACAATATTGACTTCAACTTGTAAAATATAATAAATAGACACGTCTCCCTCTCTCCTACTAAGCTGTGCTGTGCCCAACAGGGTCCATAATTGATTCCTAGATTTAAGCCTACCATCTGTTTTATATATTTTTGTACATTATGGAACGCAATAAATGAATATGAATATGAATATGAATAGGATTGTTGACTTGAGTAATGTTAACATATCTTTCAATAGTATAAGTACCTAGTACCTACTTTTAAATCAACTCCCAACCTCTGCCTTTCTCCCAGCTATGTTGGTCTTAGAGCTCGGCTGAATTGATATTCAGCGGAGCCCTGAGCCCGATACTGATGTATTTTACACAAAACAACAACCATCAGGTCTCTGCAACTGCAATGTTAATGCTAAGTTGATATTTTATATAAATGGGTATAAGTCCGATTTCCTCAAAATCGGACTTATATACCCCTTTTCACTAGAGGCACAGATATCAGGTTATACATACTAGTTATCAGGCTTCTTGTACTTCTGACTACCACTAATGACAATAGGGTATTACACCTTTTTTTGAAAACTGTTTTAAATTAATCCTTAGATCGTAATGAACCAGTAGAATTTTTATTTCAGTTTTATAAAACCGAAAATTGCCTTTAAAACTATTTTTAATTTATGATTTTGAATTTTCCCGCGGAAACGCTAGCCGCCATGCTACTTCGGGTCGTGACGTCACTTCGTTAGTAAACAATACAACTGCAAAAGACCAAGTAACGTCAAGTTACTATCGGAGTGACATCACGTCGGAATCCAATATGGCGGATGGCGTTTTAAAACAGATTAAAAAAGACTATTTTTTTAATTGAATTATAAAATTTACATTGCATTTTTATAAATAAATACTACCGTTTCTCGTTTACTTTTTTAAAAATCTATCATAAACATGCATTTTTATATTTTTTCTTACATGGTGTAAAATACCCTATTTATAGGTGTTTTGACCACCGGGACAACGGCTTTTTAATACACTCTAAGCCATGGTTCTAGCTCCCTGTGTTAAAATGATCACCATTCTATGACTGTCCTTGGTAGGCGCAGCTTAGCGCCTGGAAGATCGTTTACTTTAGAGAGTATATAAGTACTTACTATATACTTACTTACTTACTAAATACTTTTATTAGAGAGTTTTTAAAAATAAAAACATTGAGGATTCTCTTTGCGAAAAATTTTATCCTCGGAAAACTTTAGAAAATAAAAAAAAACCTGAGTCATAAGGCCAATAATATTAATACAAATAGCACTTGGAAGCAATGCAAATCCTTACAAACAGTTGCATAAAACTACAATAGTCGCTCGAATAGGGTTACCGAAACATTTTTATTCGTATTCCACAAAATATTTTTGAGTTCACTGAATGTGGTAATAAAAGAAGAATAACGGTTTTAAAGCTGGTGCACAGCATAGTGATGCTGTGAATGTCTAGATTTTTGTCATGATTAAAAATACTAGTGAAAAAAATGGGTACTATGTCTATACGACATAATCTTGAATCTAATTAGGTCTAAGCAGTGACCAACAAAGGATTAAATGATAAAACAACCAATTAATAAAAAAAATACGAATTATTCACGAAAAACTACTTCAGTTAAGCACTCGAAACGATAATGAATTCTAGAAGTGTTCTAGTTCATAATAGTTTTTGTGAGTGTTTTCGAAAAATGTTTTAATGTGGAAAGAAAAAATTAAATAGTTGCCCGGAAATCGGAAAACTCTCGAAAACTTATGTGTTCTTTTCTATATATTTTTTGTATAATGAATTAAAATTTGAGCAAGATAACGTCTGTCGGGTCGGATAAGTAACGTTGTAACTATTTTTTTAATACGTAACATCTTTGGCAAGGGTTTTGCGATACCTCCAATAATTTCTTTGTTGCAAAAGGCTCTATGGGATTATATTATCAGGATTTTGTGAGCAGCAGCTGCATACAACGATCACCGATCCATTGTTAAAGCATTGTGACAACGCCAATACTGTGTAGGGTTGTACGTTTTCTTACGAAGATAAGCCTACATCAGTATAGTGATCACAATAAAGATGATTTACATGTTAAAAAAGTATCTCTTTCATTAAGAAACCAGAACATAAAAGAAGACTCGGGCTTCTTCGACGTGAATGCGACGCGAGATTTCACTGTTTGGGCCACGATAGCCTGCGGCTTTCCCTGATGGCGAATGATCCATAAGATTTACAAACTATAAATATAGAGGTGCCATATGATGCCGTAATAGTTGCTATAATCGAAGGCATCATGAATATTTTTTATTTTAAAACAATCGTCTCATTCACAGACGCCTCAAGCAAAGCAGCTTTATAGATTTTCCTATTAATTGCTATAGCATGTAAAATATATTTTATTATTAGACAAAGCTTCAAGCAAAGCATATTTACAGAATTTCTTACTGATTGCCATGATTTGTAAAAAATAGAAATAAGTAGGTACCTATTTGAGAGTTTTATAACAGATTAAATTATTATCAAGTACTGACAACCCTACCCAGTTGCAAGCAAAGCCGGAAATACGCGGCTCACTTTACGATTATTACTTCCTTTGCGCTCTCACTGTGACACTAGTGGGTACTGAACGCTTGTTTTATTGTTTATTATTCTTTCAATGGGTACACAATAAAAGAGACGATCATAGACAAATAAGGGTTGAGGGGTTGAATTTATCAGCCAAGTGGGGGTTTTATCTTAGATATTGTGAGCCATGATGAGCTATAGTTGTTAGAATAGCGGATATTATGCAGACAAAACAATATTAAACTGGCTCTTTGCTGTAGCAAGTGGTACTACGTGTGAGAACTTGGGTTCGAATCCCAGGTCAAGCAAATTGTTATTTAGGAATTCTCAGTAGTTGCTCGAATTTGTGCCTGATTAATGGCAATAATAATAATTATTTATGAAAGCAGTACTTCTGGACACGGCCCGCATTGTTAGGAGGTTCCTCTCTCTGGAGCCCTGACCACCGGTAGCTTGGATCCTGCTCCACCGGTATACCGGTGGGCTACTATTTTTTATATTTTTAAATATTTTTTTTATTCTTTATAAAAATATTTTAAAATGTATAAAATAAGTAATTATACCTAATAAATAATTTATGATAAATTGCAATATAATACTTAACTTTTTGCAACTAAATAATATTGAGATGCATATTTAACTTGCATGGCATAAATTATTTTTATTTAACTTTTATTTATTTAATGGCAACATCTTCGCCATCGTGGCGAAATGTACAGTACAGTACGCCGCTGCCTAACCCGGGAAACGGATTCCCCGTTCTCATCACCCGATCACATCTGAAATACTAAAAGGTAACATTAATTTGTACTTACCAGTAAATATAAAATATATTTTCCATATTTAAAATCTAATTAAGTATTTTCTAAAGCGTAGTTCAAAAACTTAATCAACGAACTAATTACGCTAACTCGCAACCGTATCTCAAAATAAAAACGTTCGTGCTAAAGCCTCTTGTAAAGTTAATCCCGCGAGCACGAGATCCCGGGATTAGGCCCATACGTGCACGGCTCGCAGTAATCACGGACCAAGTGTGCCCTACAAACAAGTCAATCTTAAAACGAGTTTGCATAGATTAGTACAGCACTCGCTTTCAGAACACATTTCAGTGTGTCGTAAAATTATTTTTGCAGCGTTTTTAAGAAAACACGGGTACGAATAGAAATAGGTTAAAGGAAATCATTTTCAGTTTTTAGCCAAGTCACAGATGAAAGAATCCTAGAGCCTAGTGGTCCTAAGCGCGACTGCTACTCTAGAGGTCCTGTGTTCAATTCCCAAAAGCTCCAAGTATGGATTTGTAATTTCATAGTTTCAAAGCATACCGGTGAACTGTAGGAATTAGTACACCTCTAATTAACCCTTCGGTTAATACAGGTGTGATGATTCTAGTCAGTACGTGTTTGATAATTATAATGTTACTTACAGCACCAAAAAAGTAAGGATACAACTATCTATTGGGAAAAATATCTGAGCTTACTTTATTTTTCTCATTATGTGTAGGTACTACCTAGTTAGCCCTAACAGGTAAAAGAAAACCTTTCGTACAAGAAAATTCCCTAAAGCAACATCATCTAAAGGCTTAGACTTGCTTAAATAATCTAAGCCTTTAGAAGAACTCCGCAAATTAATAAATTCAAGCTGTTGGTATTTGTTGCTTCCTCTCTCAATTTAGGCCGTGTACATACATCGCACTCCTCAGTCGTGGCGGACGAACAGCAATCTGCATAATACGCAGACAAGCTGCTATAAAAATGGTAATGCACTCCACATTGGTTTTGTTGTGCACAGTAATAGGTCGCTTGTTCGACGGATTCATGAAAAACCATGTCTTTTAAATCTAAAGCTTCTTACCGTTTAGGTTTCATAAATATTTTTTTAGGTATCTCAACATTATCAGGACATCCAATGCTAGAAAATAGCCAGTTATATAATGTTGTCCACACCCAACGACTCTCTCCGAGCTTAACAGATTAATTGTTCATCTCGTTAGAAGCGGTTTGCCATAATGTCTTAAAATTAAAAAACATATCAGTACTCGTCAAGGTGAGAATCATTCTTCAATAGTCTTGGCTAAGAGTATTTAGTTCAGTCATTCATTCATGATTTCCCAACATTATCTAACCACTATCAGTTATCTCTGGTTACTAGGACGCCATATTTGTTTACCAAAAAACACAAGTTAACTGGGATAGACTGTACCGTGATACGTGATAAATACCTAGGTATCTACTTCAAACACTGAGTTATTTTACATGTGAATTGGTTTTTTTTAACCTATATTATTATTTCATACTGACTATCTTGTTTTACTGAAACAGGGTTCTATTCGTGCTATATAATAGTCTCCCACGCAGATCTAGTGCAGCTTGGCAGACTTAATTTCTCTCTAGCCTCGGGGACAAATCCCCTTGTTGAGCAAATAATATAGATCTATGTTAATCTCATTATTAACATCTCCCTAGATCGCAATAGTACCTATTATCATGTATATCACAAATGAGTAAGCGCATGTCTCCTACCATTGTAGCGAAACCTCCGGCTAACTTGAAAACATAACTTACATCCAAACACCACTAATAAACGGCAATGGCGCGTACATAAATTCTGGTGAAGCAATAAATAATGGAAAATTGCCCACCCATGTCACGCAGTATCAAATTGCTGCCGATGTCGGCAAGGCTAAAGGACTAATACAGTATCCGACATGGTCGGGCGACCGACACTTCAGTTGGCTAGTCAGCCATAGCACCGTCAAGAGACTAAACTTATTGGCTAACCAAAGCTACTCAAGACTGATTTTGGGCCGCTACTTTCGAATATTAAAAGCAGTGTTGGGTAGGTTACTCTATAATTAGAAACTACGCTAAGACTGATTTTAGGTCGCATCGATTTTAGCACGTACGTACTAAGAATTGCGGTTGGTACTTGCATGTCTGGATAGATGTTATATGACCTACTTAAAAATAGCAAGATAAAAAGAACGTCATTGTATGTACCTAGGTAAGTACTATTATTACCTGCGTAAAAAAATCTTTTTCTTTTTTAAATATCCACACTTCATAGTAATTTATTAAATAGGAACTCCGTGTGTTTGTATGTTACCGTTGCATACCTAAACCACTGAACAGATTTCTATAGAATATTGCAAAGACATATTGTATCCTCGGGACTGTCGTAGGCTTTTGTCGCAAAAACCAAGACTGTAGAGAAATGCGAATCAATTTAGCAAATTCTTGCGATGAGTTTTTGTGCAACATCGTAGGTTTTAGTTTTGTGTGTCGATCCTATAAACACTCTCGGATTATTTTTGGTTCTATCCAGATAGGTAATAATCGCAGTCAATTGAAAATCTTGAATTTCAACAAATTATTGAGAACTACTTAAGTACATACCAAAAACTTTATAATTATGAATCATCAAAAACAAGCAAAAAAGTAAGTTTGCGTGATTAATGAAACTTCTTATGATTGACAAGTGGCTGATATCCCCAGAAACGGATTGATTAATGATTTTCTCATATGTAAACTGCTTATTTTAACCTTAAAAAAACAATGCGGTAGTAGGTGTGTGATAACCTAGTGATACTCTTAGACCATTAGACTGCCAAGTCAAAGTTTGATTCCAAGTCACACCTTAACTTTTCGAAGTATGTAGATAATTTGTTGCGCGTGGGAGAGCCATTCTTCGGAACGAATGGGCCGGCTCGACCATCAGGTGATCCGTCTATTCGTTTGCCCCCTTATCCCATAAAAAAAAAATTACGCGCTTAAACGGTGAAGGGAAACATCGTGAGAAAACCTATGCTGGTTTCCTCACGATGTTGTGTTGTGCAGGCACCATGCAGGCATGCGCCTGAGAGATTTCCTCGACGGCGTGCGAAGTCTGCCAACCCGCATTAGGACAGCGTAGTGGACTATAGCCTAATCCCTTTCATTCTGAGAGGAGACCCGCGCCCAGCAGTGGAACGGAATAATGGGTTGATTATGTACCTATGTTAAGTACTTATGTATTTAGTAGTTACCACCCCAGACCACTTCAATTTCTACAACATTAGGCGCCACTTGCACCAACTTCATAAATCTCTCAAATTGTATTTAAACACAAAATTTCTATGAAAAATCGTGTTTAAATACAATTATCAAGTTGGTCCACGTGGCCCTAGGTATTGTAAAATATATTTATTTACACAAATCTTTAATTATTTAACTTCGTTTAAACAAATTAGCCCAATTAACATTCTTAAATACCAATTATCGCAGACAAAAGGCATACAATTTGTTGTCAGCGAAACATTTTAATTAAAATTGCTGCAATCGTGAATGAATACGTATTGTCAAGGTAAAATAATTAATAATTGATTACTTTAAATTAATTAAATTACCTATTAGATAATTGATTGGGCTCTTACAGGGATACAGTCGCATATCCCATGATCCTTACTGGATATTTCTCAGAAGAATGAGAGAATTGGTTTAAGGACGATTCCATTTGGATGATAATTCATGTCACATACCATCACGCCTGTATTCCCCGAAGGGTTAGGTAGAGGCGTACTAATGACCCACAATTTGCCGGTATGTTTAGGTCCCATGTAAAAGGGGACGAGCCTATTGCTATTAACCGGGCACAAATTCCAAACTCCGAGCTGCTACTGGGAATTACATAGAAAAACCCATGAACACTGCTCGACCTGGGAATTGAGCCCAAAATCTCTAGCAGTCAAGTGACTCCTGACTGATGTACCTTATACCCAATAGCGTGATGATATCGGTATTACTATACCTAAAATTGTTTCAATAAATTGAAACTGAGAATTAAAACCTTTGCTTGTAAATCGATATTGTAGCTAAAAGTAGTGTCAATCGTCAATTTTGGCCAAAATTTACGATTGACCCTACTTTTAGCTTCTTTAACTTTTTAATGCTCAGTTGTAAATATTGTATAGCTGATGCCGCAATTACTACAGCTAGGAATCTAGAACGTGTTATAGACCTACAAATTGCGAAAAACCAATTGTAATTTGAATTTGGCGGGCTCAGCAAAACGATAGGTAGGTACTGTCAATACTTTATTGTGCATTGATTGGGGCCTCGTCAATGTAGGTACAATTACATGTAAGTACATAGGTATAGTGAGGGCCTCGTATAATAATACTAGCTGTTACCCGCGACTTCGTGCGAGTGGTATTTAAAAAAAATGTCTATGTTATTTTTGTTACGTCAGCTATCTCCCAGTGAAAATCCCGTCAAAATCGGTCCAGCCATTTCAGAGATTAGCCGGAACAAACAAACAGAGAGACAGGCAAAAATTGTAAAAAATGTTGTCTTGGTATATGTACCGAGTATACATCCAAATGCACTTAGTAAAAAGTGGTTATTTTGATATTAGAAACAGACTCCAATTTTTTTTTATGGGATAGGGGTGTAAACGAGCAAACGGATCACCTGATGGTAAGCGATAACCGCCGCCCATGGACACCCGCAACACCAGAGGAGTCGCAAGTGCGTTGCCCGCCTTTAAAAGGGTTTGGGCCTCCGGTAACCTCAACTCACTCGGCGAAACACAACGCAAGCGTTGTTTCACGCCGGTTTTCTGTGAGGCCGTGGTATCACTCCGATCGAGCCGGCCCATTCGTGCCGAAGCATGGCTCTCCCACGTGAAGATCCCACGTTTATTTATTTGTATAGACGTATAGAGTATGTCTGTAAGAGATTACTTTTAACGATAAGACCACCCAGTGTAGGTACCATATTTTGTGATTGATAACTTATACTTGACATTCGTTTTTGGTGTAAAATAAAGGATACTATATTCTATTCTATATCGATGTTATTAATATGCAAATTTGAATAATAAATGAGAATAATAATGTAATAGGTATTTACTAGCGTCAATAAAAAATAGATAACGCAAAAATTCTGGAGACAGCGTCAGTTAATCTATCTTAAAGGTCATGGTTAAAATTGTATCGCAAAGTTTTATCACGTACGTACTTTCTCTGCCAAGTGACACTACTGAGTTTGTGTACCTGTATTTTGACTCATGTAGTCAAGTTTCCGTGGTGTAGCGGTTATCACATCTGCCTAACACGCAGAAGGCCCCCGGTTCGATCCCGGGCGGAAACATAGCTTTTTGTGTTTGCCTTTAAAATTATTTTTTATTTTTTATCTTTGTTACTTTATCATTTTTGATTATAGGTTACAATAATTTGTTAATAAGATAACTTACAATCTTATAAGAGTTGATAAGAAATATGAGATTGCATTACATATGTACGTATGTTGCAATGTGTTTGATAATCTTTGAAGTTTTTGGCTTACGTTCAAGTTTTGCGATTTAAAACTGATGATCCCTCATACCATGTTGTCACACAGTGTATAATACTTCTCTACTCCCCCCTCCCCCCATGAGATATGATTAAATGGCCTCTAAGCAATCTCATTGAAAATATTATTTTTTATAAAATAATGTGCGACCAAAACAAAGAAACATTACTGCGTTTACCATAAATGATGCAAAGTTAAATATATAATTTCTAAGCACTTGGAACTTTTTAATTGACGATTACGAAATAAAAAAGTCCCGAAAACATTTCGCGTGTAGTTTGCAATACGGAAATTTTTTTTAACAGTAGGTAACCTTTATTACATATTGTCATAGTACTTGTTGCTATCGGCTACAAGCAATTGCTTTCATTCGAAACAACGTAAAACGCCAAGGATTATTTTAAAAGTAAAAGAACAAATACAAAAAAAACCTACGTAAAACTATATTTCCCCAACATAATTTGCTTGACCTAGGAATCGAAGCAAGCTCATCAAGCATAGTAATCGCGCTTACGGTCAAGGAAATCTTCTTTGACTAAAATGTTTATCATTGAAAATAAGATTATGTATCTACTTATAATATCCACATTATTTTATCAGAATAGAAGTGTTAGATTAATTAATATAATTATGATGATAAAATATTTACGTAGGTAATTAAGAGAAAATAATTTTGCATTTACGTAGTTGATAAGAATAGGAAACACGAAGAAAAATAAAAATGTACCTATGTAGCAAACATATTGCAAGTGATAACACATTGCTATTCAAATTTAGAAGTTATTTATAGGTATAAAAAACAAAACTAACATGACATGTTTTTGAGAAATAATACAGAAAATTATTATTTTTTTAAATCCCATGACTAATTTAATTCTAGGTAAAAGGATTAAATAATACTTTCGAATCCCCCGACTAAATGAGTATTCCTACACACACCATATTCACTTAACTACAAGAAAATCCGGCGGGGGCTGCCATTCCCATTTTTGTTCTGTAATTCAATTAAAATGCAGTATAGAAATGCTATGATGTGTCTTGTCTAAATGCAGCCCCCGCAGTTATAGAAAATTCTCCACCAAATAAACTACATTGTGACTTAAATTGCAACTGGGATAGCTAGTCTCCTTTAGTCAACAAGTGCAACGCAGGAAGGTATTCTGTTCTAAAATCAACGTGGTTTTAAAAATCAGCGTATTTTTTTTTTCAGCCGTTATCATCCCACTGCAGGGCAAAGGCCTCCCTACAGAAGGCTCTATTGTAAAATTGTTATGGTATAGGTAAATTATATTGATGCTCGCACAGGTAGTAATAAAGCGATATTCTTAGCGTATACCTAATGTCTATTGCGACACGAAACCAGTCAGTTGTCGAAAGCAACGTTTTTTTTGTTCTGTTATTTGCTTTCATTTCAATATTGACTTCGCTTTTCGGTATTAAAATTTTAAACGAAACAGATTTCATTGGAAACTGTTTTGTACAGAACTACCCTTTCATAATTTTTGTCGATTCTGTAGGAGTTAGGTACTATATGTATTTATATTTGGGCGGTATAATTATTATTTGCATAATTTAATTATATTGTCTGTTACATTAAGAACACTAAACTACTTAGGTACGTAAATCAAATGTTCTAATTACTTGGGTAAGAACAATAATAAAAGTTAATTAGCTACGTGTTTTCAGTGAAGTTTCAATTGCCAACCTATAATTTATTAGCTGCCGGGCCTGTGCAGATATTAATTATTAATTATATAAAAATAAAATAAAAAATCTATAATCGTTTTTACACAGATAATAGAAGCTGTTACAGGAGCCAGCAAATGTAAATAACAAAAAAAAAATGCAAAAGGTTTGGTTTTTCGGAAATAGAATTTGATCACGCTGTTAATTTCAGCGGGTGCCTCCCCTGGGGGTCTTCGTCTTCCAAGCGCGGCAGTCTCGATGAAAGAGCACATCCGTGGTGAGATGAGCTCTTCCTTCTTGACTACGGTGGGCTTTATGAAGCCACCGCAAGTCGCTAAGGCAGCCACGGTAGCTCTATGACCGTGAAGCGTCTCGGACGCCTAACTATACCCAAGGGGGGAGAAATAACAGACATAGCCGTGTGACACAGATGACTATCATCTATGCGACACGAGTGGGCATCCGAGACCGACATGGTTCATATGCCACGTGACTGGCCGCGACTGGCGGTTCGGTTAATGAAGAACCCCAGAGGAAGACCGACAGTATGGCTTTGATACCTGTATATATACAAACTGTCTTGGAAAACTTCGATAGCGCGATTCAGGACGAGAATTTTCTTTTCAATTGTCTTATAAACACTACTCATTTAAGCATACATTTTATTCCCGAGAGTAAGCCCTATAATCCTCTTTATCTTTCCATTGTAGATTTTTTCATGATTTCTGTCAGAAAACACAAGATTTTCGCAATTTGATTTTGTAATCAAAACAGTATTGCTTGTATCGCCTTGACCAATAGGAGCGCTGCGTATTGAGGAAAGTCCCGATACAGGTGTGAATAAAGCAAAGCGAAACGAGTTATTATTCTACGTTCGACTTTATTGTTAGAATAGTAGAGCTGATTTAATATTGCACCTGCTTGGAACTGCCTAGAAATTAATTAAGTATAGATAATTCAACACACGATCCATGCGATTCTTTTTTAGTTTGTGTTTCGTTTGGTTTATACTTGTCGTGGTTTGGCAGTCAATACTATTATCATAATAATTATAGCTCAGATAATAGAATACTACTTAGATTATAGTAAACCACTGCCGGCTGTTCTGCATACACACGGCAACCAAGCAATACATTATGCGATTTGTAATACTCCTATACTGTCGCAATACGGGTGATTTTTTAGTGAAATCTGGCGCTTGAGTTTGAGTTAGGCATTCTTATTCGAATACGTTCGAATAAAAATGCCTAACTATAATTTGTTTAGATTTTTTATTTAATTCAATTTTAATTATTTAATGGGCTATTTTGTTTTGTCTCTTGGGCTAATAAACCTCGCGAGACCAATTTATTGTTTCTGTTGGGTAATTAACACTTTGACGGGTTGATTACATATTCACAAAAGTAATCTACTGAAATATAAGTACTTAAGTAAATAGTTAAACATGTCAGGGTTTTGAATAATATTATTGTTCCTTAATTTAAAAATTAAAGGGTTGAATGTTATTATTTCGTAAGAAGTATGTCAAAAGTCAAATGTCAAATGTTTTATTTCAATTAGACCAGTAATACAGGTACTTTTGAAATGTCAAAAACTAGGTGCGTATGTTAATGTGAAGTCCATTTTAGAACTAAAAATCGAAATAGAACACCTTTTTCTACACACCAACGAAACGGATTATACAGGAAAACACAAATAAACAATAAAATAACCAAAATTGTATTCCAAAATCGTAAAAAAACTGAAAAATACTAATTGTCACACACATACAGGACTGCAGAGTATAAAAAGACACCCCGACACTCGAGCGATAGTCGTTAACGAGATGTGCGTCCAAACTGAATGTACAGTTTGCAAACAAGCCCATATTATCCACGACACGAATACTCCTTCACCGTAAAAACAACTAACGGTACACAAATTATATTGTCACCCTATCCTGGAATTAGCAAACCTTATTACAAAGAATTAGGGTATATTTTTGAGTGAGTTAAATAAAATAGGGTTGGCACTAAATAATGATGTAGACGAAACACTACTCGGTTCATTTTGCTTGACTGTCAGCTCAAGAGTTTATATAATATTATGACTATGGTAACCCTGTTTGGAAATAATTAAGTGGTGGACATCATTCTATAACGGAGATGAGGTGCCCAACTATTATATATATAAAATATATAAAAATAAAATTATTTTTCATGGTATTATTAAGTAAAAACCTAAAAAAAATTAGGTCTTAAGTCATTATTACATCTTATTCTTAAAAAGACTCCACTCATTTTTATTCTGTTAAACTGAAATGCAATTAACATCAGCCGACGAAATGACGAAACGACATAGTGGTCCAGCGTAAACCTTTATAAATAAAAATAAAATACTGAAAATTGTCAACAGTCCCTAAGTACCTACTTACTACAAATTTTCCAATATGAGTTATAAAATGTCATTAGCATAAATATGCTAAATTTATATAGGTATATAAAGTTATTCAAATAGTATATGGATGTTCAGAAGGTTCTCTTAATAGTGTGCAACTATACCAGCTGCTTAACAAAACAATTTAGCCAGGCGACACGCACTAACGAAGGCATCGCAGTGTAAACTTGTTACTGCGACGACAAACAGCCTCGTCGCTTTCAGGCAGCTACTGATACACGCGACAAGTGAATAACACAAGTTACAAATCATAATTTAAATAATTTTTATTCACGATACAGAGAAACAAATGACAGCAAACCAACTAAGTTTTATTTTGCATGGACCTGGTACCTAGTTAATTATTTTCTACATTTAAATTTTACAAACAAAAATTAAATGATTAAGTAGTTACTTAATATATGTATATACTTTTTGTTAAAGACAATAATTATGTTCGTAGTTAATGAATTACTTGGAACTTAAAAGTAAAATAAAGCCTTGCCCCACACTATTTTTTTTTCTATGAATGATATAACAATAAACAAACACAAATTGCACGTGCAAAAATATAGAACCGTAGATACTGAATTTTAGTTTTAAAACTGTAGACAAGTTAAAATGAGAGTAATGGAGCAGATTACTCCTATTTACTATTTTTGACAACTTGAAAAGGGTTTGCTAAAAAAAAATACCATAAAGTAAAAATTAATTGACGCATGATTCAAATTTTATTGAGGACAGCTCGTCGGATTTGGCTATTTTTATACGATGTGTTCGAAATTCAATTCAATTAAAAAATATGAGAGTATTTCTATTTAATCTACCGAAGAAAGTTGGAAGTTTGCACAAGAAAATTTACTCATACAAAGCAAGTGGATATTTTTTTAAATATTTTGCACAATATTAACCCACTGATTCTAACCTTTGTTATAACAACACCCTTCACCTTGTATCTAGAAGGGTGACATAAACGTGATTATGTTTACCCCACGTATATTTTACAACGTGAATTTAGTTAAAAAAAACTCGTCAGTAAAACTGTTTTCATCAAAATATGAATACAGATGATCCAAGGCTAAGTATCCGAGATTTTGTATGTACAGGCTCAAATTTATATACATAGCACGTTGTATATGAGAGAGAGATTGATGAGAGAGTATATGAGAGATTTATACGCGTAATATGATGTGGAGCTGGTTTTAATGAATTTTCAAAAACGCGCATTGACAATAGAAAATCATTTTATAAGAAGACTAGCGGCCCGCCCCGGCTTTGCACGGTTGGAGAAATCCCAAACTTTTTTCAAAGTATTCTATCTTCTCAGCCGTTTTGCTCTTGGCAGAGCGGTCGTGGCCGTCATGTAGATGTGTTAGTTGGGGGCAGATGTTATTCGCCTCACGATGTCCCGCCAACTCGCTTTGTTGGCCGTCATCCTGGTACACTTATGGGGCCACCAACTGCCTTCTTGATTTGGTCAGTCCATCGCATTGGAGACCGACCGCAAGGTCTTGTACCGTCAACCCTGCTTCTTATGCGTATTCTATAGCCTATGTTAATCTAGAATAATGTAGCCGTGAAAGAATTTTTGAAATCGGCCCAGTACTTTTTGATCCAATTCGTTACAAACATACCAATCTTTCCTCTTTATAATATTAGTATAGATAGATAATATATACTCTTCTTCTGAAATGAAATGAAATGATATTTATTTCTGTAAGTAGATCATTAGAGACACTTTTACAAGTCAATGGTTTGTTTTTTTTTATAGCTAGATGGCTTCGGCATTTCCTAACTGACGACCTCTGAGAAGAAACACCGAAACAAACTCAGAGAATCATGGTCTCTTTTAAAGTCCAGACATAAAATGATGCAAATAATGTGAGTGGGACAATGCAGGACAATGTCTGAAATGGCCTTTTGAGGAAAGAACCATAGCAGCTTTGAGTAGACCAGTCCTAACTGACGGCAAGCATGCATCAGTCATCGTGTAGCTCAACCATAATTAAGGGAGCTCAGCTCTGTTAGATTGCATTACCCCATTAAGTAGCCGAGTAAAGTTATTGAGTTATCAACTGACAAAAAAATAAGGAGGTTCTCTAGTAGGTTATATGTTTTTAACCGACATAAAACAAAAGGAGGAAGTCTCGAGTATTATATACCGACTAGCTTCTGCCCGCGACTTCGTCCGCGTAGCGTGATGATATAAAGCCTATAGCCTTCCTCAATACATTTATTGAGGAAGGCTATAGGCCATATATCCTAGGCCTTGCACATCATAAATGCGCGCGCGGTACTTGATCATTATTTTTCTGCGATGTTATTTTAAAACTGTGATATCTCCTAAGATATTCATTGAAGTAAAGGGCACTTTTGTTTTAAATTAAATATTTCTGATGAATAACGTATTTATTTGGATAAGGATTAATATCATGTTTATAAAAACACCTTCGCAAATAATGCATTTGGAATTTTAGAACAAAGTTAGCATAAAAAAAGGTATAGTAAGCCAACCTTAAAAGATAGGCATATGCTGTCGCGGACTTTTTTTTAGAACTTTTAAAGAGGAACAATTCTGTCATATATAATTATTGCGAAACTTTAATCGTTTACGCAGCGCATGCATCGGAAGCTCTCAAAAGGAAAAAAAAAACCCGATTTTGAAACATTTTTCATTGGTGCTCCACTCCTATTGGTCTTAGCGTGATGATATATAGCCTATAGCCTTCCTCGATAAATGAGCTATCTAAAACTGAAAGAATTTTTCAAATCGAACCAGTAGTTCCTGAGATTAGCGCGTTCAAGCAAACAAACAAACAAACAAACAAACAAACTCTTCAGCTTTATATATTAGTATAGATTTGAAAAATCATAAAAGGATATATTCAAATTTGGTGAAAATTTCATCAATTATTGATATCTTCATTAGCTCGGAGCTCGGAGAAAGACCACCACCAACCAGTTTTACTTTGTTCCTTCCTTTAAGAGCCTACAAGGGTATCTGCTTGAAATGTGTACTCCGTTTAGACCCTGTGTTTGCTTTTCATCATACAAGATAGGGGTCAAACCTATAACAGAAAAATCTCATATCCTTAAGCAACGATATTTGGAGTCATTGGATTTTTGGAGATATTTTGCCGTCTATAGAAACTCACCAAGACTATTATTTTTTTTTTGTTTAAATAAGCTTACTAGCAATGTGGGTCACACATTACTAGTATTCTTGTTAACCCCTCGTGCTAAGCTAAATGCTTGTGTTACGAGTGGGTTCACGTCGGTAGTGCAATGGGTGGGTTTCGAACCGACAACCACATGATCGCAAGTCCGACGCCCTAGCCATTAGGCTACCGCCGCTTGTATGTATGTATTCGCCTATCATTATTTATCTTATTTGATTTTTAACTTTATTTGAATATTAGTAAGAACGATTTTCTAACGTTGCAAAGACGCGTTGACACGAATATTTGGACTAAATTTTGCATACGATGATATTTTATACAAAAATATGAATTTCTCATAATAATATAACATTTACCCAAAGTACACTCGCTTGATGGATACAAAGCAATATCGCTTATGCAATAAAAATACAATTTCAGTCAAGTGAATACAATTGAAATGCAATATTTGCAACAATAGCTCCCGAATGATTCATAGTGGGTGTATTGAAATATATCCAAGCATTTTGTAAGGCTACGTCTCTTTGACTCGGTGTTTATGATTGGAAATAAATTCAAAGAATTTGTATGGACTCCTTCTACCCTGTAAATAATATCGGACGTTAAAAATGTTCTTGGTAATTCAAACAAACAACAAAAATCAGCCTTTTCCCAATTACAATGTAGGAGTAAGTCAGTTCTTTATTCACATTTCTTTTTTTTTATTTATCTAAGCGATACGCTATCACTGATAAGTCTAGAGATTAGAGATATGACCATTAGGCTGTCAAGTCAAAGCTATCGAATTCGAATCCAAGAGCTCTAATTTTTTTCTTTTGAATCTCCGATTTTTCACGGACTTTACGGTGAAGAAAATACATCGCGTGGGAACCTGAGGGAACGTGGGTTTTAAGTCTGCCAATCCGCATTATGCTAGAGTGGCGGACTCTAGCCTAATTTCTTTCTTTCTGCGAAGAATTGGTCTCCTCTAGTCTTCAAATACGAAAATACTTTATTTGTGTACGTTGTTATAATTATATTTAACTGATACTAAGGCCCACTTGGACCAACTTCTTAAATGTGTTTAAATTGTATTTAAACACAACTTTCTATTTTTTTTGTGTTTCAATTCAATTTAAACATATTTTAGAAGTTGGTGCAAGTGGTCCTAAGCATTACACAGTAGACTTATTATATTTTGTAGATCCAATCTCACAAATCTAATGTTTACTAATCAAACATTATTTGAGTCTTTGTGATATCACTATGAATATAATTACATATATATTATAATAACATCAAAGCTATCAACTGAGGTTAATTCCAATCAAATACATATAATTCCGTATAGCCAATCACTTCATTATTGAAACAGAGAGTACTCTGAGTCAAAGCTCAATCAATCCAACCAGTGGACCAAACACTTGGTACATACAACCGTCCAGATTTCAAAGACCTCTCCCAACTTTACGCTATCCCCTTTCGCGTCATAGAATACGCAAGTGAAGAAGGGGGGTGAAGCTCTTTTTAAGGTGGTGCGTGGTCAATCACATTGTAATTGCTTGCAGGGCCAAGATACCCGTGAAATGACGACTGCCCTGTGACAAGGGTCTCACGTCGTGTATGCTCCAGGGGTTTCGATTTAGCCTTGCACCCTGTTCTCATCTTTGCTGATAACACTGTTTATATTTATTTGTGATATAGAACCATACCTACGCGAATATTAATATAAATTGAAATTAAACAGTTTTTTAAGAATTGTATCGCGTTATATTGATCTTTATCGCGTCATACTGTGTCTGGACTTTAAAAGATACTTACCTTGATTATTTAAAGTTTGTTTCGGTATTCATTATCGGATTTCGTTATTTAGGAAATGCCGGTGCCATCTAGTTAAAAAAATACATATATAGTTAATATCACCACATGAGTAAGTAGGTATCATAAATGCAATTTCCTGTGAACCTACTTTCATACTTTGTGACAAGGCTGAATATGTGTTAAACTAAATTTAAATGCTACCGGAATTAACTTTGACGTTTAGAACGCAACGTGTGTGTGTGACCACAAAAAAACGCTAATATTTGTTATTAGAAGTTTATGATAACTATTCGTAGTCGTCTGGGATTGAATGTCAAGGTGTACATAAATTATGTACCTTATTTATGCACATCAATGTTTTTATTTATTTATTATAATAATTTGCCAAGTGCTGCTTGTAGAATTAAAAATAATTACGAAGTCACGGAACTATGAGTGCCTACTTCCTAAACCTAAACAAAATTTCTATTTAAATTGGTAGGGAAAACGAGAATCAAGACGTAGGTAAACTTCATATTAAAGTAGGATACACACTCTCGAAAACTTTGGCCCATACAAATATTCCTATTACCTCAATCGTAAGAACAATAAAACTCGAACGTGTCCCGTGAACATTCATATTTCTTAAGCATAAATTACCCTCCAAACGTTTCCTTTGAACTCCATCCTTTTTTTATTAAGTTGTCCCATAAAAAGGACGTCTGCCAACCTTTTTATTAAAAGGTTATAAATGAAAAAAGATTGTGTGCGTTCAAACGGGAGTGGGCACTTGTGTAACGAGCCTTAAATTAATTAATATTATACTAAGCACTCTCATACTGATTATTTCGTTGGATAATTCTTTTGATCCTAAAATAAGGAAATGTTTACGCTAATAATTATTTTAAATGTCCGTATTTGGGTCAATGATTTTACGGGAGAGTGATTTTAACAGTGACGCAGCAGTTCTTTTGGAACTGATGGCGGCCACAAAAACGCATCAAGTCAAATTAATCTTGCTGAGGCGACAATTGCAATATTTTTTTAAATAAATAAATTTAACCGGAATAAATGTAATTTGAATAAATGGGAGGTTTATAAAAGAATGTTGTGTTAAAAACATTGTGGTCGAAGGAGAACCTTATGAAGACGAATAATGGTGTAATGTAGACAATTTTATGATTATTCATTTAAAACTCATCATTATCAACCGGTAAACCATAAACATAAAAGGTAAAACGAGACCCGACAACAGCCCTTCAAATACCTATATACCTACCAATGAAACTGCACTCAGACGTGGTTTTAATGAAGTTATGCCCCCTCCTGTCTGTTTAGGAAACAATTAGGTATTATTATAGAGCCTAATAGGGGGGCGCTCAGCAATACCTCTCCCCTCGTGAATAGCTGGTATGTCAGTATGATAGTAGATAGATACAACTTAATTATGTGACTACAATTGTTAGGAACTTGGCGCGTGCGCTACCACGTACCTTCCCCAATTATTATAATTATGATAGTAGCAGAGATGTACAAAATGGTTTTAAAAAAGCATTTAAATACAAAATGCAAAATACTTTTCAGATTTTCTATTTCAAATGCAAAATACTAAATAGTTTTGCGTTTTGTATTTCAAATGCTAAATCCAAAATAGGTATTTTCAAAATACTTTTTCAAAATAAAATACCCCCTGACCAAATCACAGATATTTTTATTTATTATATTTTTATTGTAATAGGTATAAAAGTTTATTGTAATAGGTATAAAACTTAAAATCATTTTAAGTTAGTCGACGTCTTTTCTTTTTAGTATGCATTTTATTTGTATTTCAGTAAGTACTTACATTTTTTTGCTAAGTAGAAATTGTTAGACACCAGCCAAATCCACCAAGTCACGTCTATTTAGATTATCTAAATTATCTTGTAGTACGTAACCGTTCCAGGTATAGTGCATAACCGTTTCAGTATTATAGAAATAATAACAACACTTCAATATCAGAAAAGTAGGTAATCAAATCAGTAACTACTTCACTAGCACCAGAAAATAATAAACTCGTCGTGAATTCAAATCGTCGGTATCAACGGCTATGCGTTTCATATCCATAAATTCATAGCCATAGATAATGTTCGCCGTTTTCGTTGGAAATTGACACTTGTCAGACATTACTTGACCTATGGCGCGCACTTTGACCAAAGAAGAAAAAGATGTCGCGCATGGTTAGCAGGCGCCTCTATCGGTCGAATTCGGCATTACAAGCGTTTTGTTTTGTTTGACTGGTAATGTTGGCTAAACTTAATCACAAAGTATTTTGCATTTTGAAATTAATATTAAAAATACAAAATGCATCTCGAAAGGCATTTCAAATAAAATACAAAATACTTTTCACTGAAAGGTATTTAAATACAAAATATAAAATAGGTATTTTGCATTTTCTATTTGCATTTAAAATAGAAGTATTTCAAATAAATCACATCTCTGGATAGTAGTTGTTACCCTTAATTTCACTCACATCTCATAGAACTTTTTGAGAAACTAGCACATGACACATCCTTATCCAAGGATCAATCTGTCTGTCTGTCTATACCAAAATTAATCAAAATTGTTTCAGCGATTTAGGCGTTTAAACATAACAAACAGACAGACGGATGACTTTAGGGTTTCGTTATTATTATAATAAAATTACAAATCGATATTATATAATTGACGTGTTTGAGGTCTTGCGCTTATTCAGTATAAAAAAAGCCTAACACGTTGACTCTCAATTATTGTCCTAATGATTATCTTATGACTCGTTACAAGTTCATATTAAGTCAATAACTCTCTATCCAGATCAATATCTACTTTTATGTAGTGTGAACTTGTTTCAAAAAGCGAAAAATTCAACACACAAACAGCAATAATAAACTTTATAATAAATTGTCACAACCAACCCCGTCCAATTAGTGCGCCTGGTTACAAAACAACGTTAGTGGCCCCACACACGGCACACAAACACCGCGCCGGTGCACACAACGCGTCGAAGCGTGCTAGCTGTCTTGTGCAGGTGATTGCTAATAGACAAACGGATGCTACATATTCGGAACAATACAAGCTGTATACACAGCAGCGATGTAGAGCCGTGTAATGTTGCCTTTATATTATAAATAGCTTCTTCCCGCGACTTCGTCCGCATGGAATAGTTAATTGGTCACAACACTGAAATATTTTTTCAAATCGGACCAGTTGTTCTTGAGATCAAACAAACAAACTTTTCAGCTTTATATATTAGTATATATTAGTATAGATATCGTCTTCTGTTATAACTTGTATTTGTGATAATGAGGTAATATTATAAATAAACTTCTTACGAATTGTCTAATTTCTGGGCGATACCGATATTCTAAGGATTATAAGGAGTTAAATTGGATTTATGACTACCACTAATCCTAGAAATTCGTTCGTATGACTAACAGGACTTTACTCCCTATCCAAGGCACGGTTTGGTATGAATGGTCACCCATCCACAGATTGACTGCGGCAGGTGCAATTTTGAAGATCGTTCGATTAGTGGTACAATATATAAGTAACAAAAAATTATATACATAGTTATAATCAGATAGTACATTAAAAAACTGCCTCATTAGCCAAGTAGCCAGGTGGAGCGCGACTGCTACGCTAGAGGTCCTGGGTTCGATTCCCAGGTTGAGCAAAGTGTTAGGTATTGAGTTTTTCTATGAAATTCCCAGTAGCAACTCGGAGTTAGGAATTTGTGCCCGGTTAATGGCAATAGGCTCGCCCCCTATTACATGGGACCTAAACATACCGGCGAACTATGGGTGTATATTAGTACACCTCTGCCTAACCCTACGGGGAATACAGGCGTGATGGTATGTTATGTTATGTTATAATCAGACAGTAGTAAATATATCGAATAAATTCTTTGTATTAATGTCGCCACAAACTTTTCTAATCAAGAACGAAGTTGGACTTGTAATCCTCCATCGATATGAAACAAAACTAATTATAGTTTATATGTCACGGATATGGGTTGATACTTGATCGTATTATTTATTTCGATGTGGGTTGTATATACTACCTATATACTTACTTATATACTAGATCCTTGTGTATATAGTTTCTGTTTTTATAATACGAGCTACGTGTGTATTTGACATATAAAGGTATTATTAGTAGTATAAGTTAAAAGAAGGAAAAAACAGCATTATCAGGTGAAAATTATGAAATATTAAGTACAGCATTACCTATATCTTCTAAACTACAGAAAATCGCGGAACATACATGGCGGTGTTACAAGGGGAATCCCTTGATAAAATGGACTCTAATGTGTTGCCACAGAATTGACGAAACAAAATTTAGATAACTTTCGGTTCGCTAGTTATGATCAGTGTACAGCTGCGCCTGCGTGAATTTTCCCGACTTTTTCGGTGAATTTTTTAAAAAAAAATCTTGCCTACAGGCACACCTTATTCTGATAATAGGAACACAACACAAAGAAAAATCGATTGATCCGTTCTAAAATATAAATATAATAATTTATTAAAAAATCTTTTATATAAAGATAGCTTCTGCCCGCGACTTCATCCGCGTAGCGTGAATATATATAGCCTCTAAGCCTTCCTCAATAAATGGGCTATCTAACACTGAAATATTTTTTCAAATCGGACCAGTAGTTCCTGAGATTAGCGCGTTCAAGCAAACAAACAAACTCTTCAGCTTTATATATTAAAGTAGTATAGATATCAACATTGATTAAAAATGCAGGATTAATTCTAGCACACCACATTCATTGAATCGATAAGAAATAATATCTACTTAAGCAAGACGATCTTATTTCAAATCGGGAGCTGTTCCAATGTTTACGGAGAGGAGAGGAGGCTTTCAATATCCTTGTTCAAACATGACGTAATAGGAAACATCTTGCTTCCGGAAAGAGGGTGCAAACATAAAAGGAAAGTACAACTCTTTACAATGTTACTTTCATTTTGCATATAGTTAAATATTTTCATTAAAAATACTGTCGAAAAATACATTTCGGTCAGGAGATAATAAAATTAGATTTTACCGAGTTACATATTTTTTTATCTGCATTCTTTTAGAAATTATTATTTCTCTATTTTATTGCTTTATTTAATTTTTTTATTGCAGCCAACTGACTACGTATTAATTATCTTATCCATAGATCAATTCGAAAAAAGAAAGAAAATTTTAAGTAAGTACGACAGAATTTTCCTAATGTTTTTCATTTTCATTTTTTACCATCTTAGAAAAGTAAGGCGAAAATAACTGTACCTATATAACTAAATGGTACTTCTTTATTCTTATTCATATTTGAAAATAAAATTTAACGGATTTTATATTGAAGATACGATAGATTTATATTGAAGAAGATAATTAGTATTTCCCGAAGATAGAAATACATGATATTCACCTCGGGTGGGAATCAAAACCACGATATAACAGAAATGAAACCCGGAACGGTATTGGTGAGGTGACTATCTTAATCGCTACGCCAAACATGCTTCCATATAGGTTTAGACAAATGGAAAAGTTCTTCATTTTTGGACCAAATCGATCGGTTAGTAATTAAATACCTTCTCAAAGCTGTCCAAATGTAACAGAATACATCTTGCTACCGGTTGATCCAATAATAGTTCTATAAACAATACACACAAGCATAGTTTGTATACAAGCGGTTGCCAACACTGTCTCGCCCCGAGCTTGCGGTAACTTGCTTTCGTGATGGTTAGTCGCGTCAATGTCTCTGATTTCGATTCTAAACTTTCTATTAATTCAACTTTTCATTGTCAATTCTACTTTTCATTGTCTTTTCAGCTTTTTTGTCAATTTAATCATTATGAATTCAATTCGTTTCATAAGTTTTGCATTTGTCTTCTTCAAGAAGCCGACATTATCGACAAGATATAGAGATTAGGCTGGGAAGGTATGGCCTCGTAAAGAGAATTTTCTAGCAATCGAGTTCAAATCACGTCAAACTAGCTTCGAAATGATAAAACTGCGTGACAAAACATAACTTTATCATTATAACCGCCGTACTGCTCAATAAAGGCAACTTCCATATATACACAACAACTGGAAATATTTTTAAAACGTTACTCTACTCTTAGATTTTCTCTTTACAATTGATTGATTGCCTCATTGGTCTAGTGGTCCTAAGCGCGACTGCTACGATAGAGTTTTTAGGTTCGATACCTAGCCTACCTAGTCGAACAAAATGTTATTAGGATTTTCCATAAAACTCTCAGTAGCAGCTTAGTCTTGATTTGTACCCGGCAAGGTAATAGGCTCGCCCCCTATTACATGGAACTTAAATATACCGGCGAACTATGGGTGTACAACTGTACATTAGTACACCTCTGCTTAGCGCTAATGATTAAATTAATTCTGATACACAAGTACCTAGACCTAACTGTAGTATGTTAAAATATTTGTCCCCTGTATGCATAGTGTGACCTTCTGGATTCTTCCGATCTTAATTTATATCGACGTCACTAATCAATTAATTTAGCAAAGAGATCATCAAACACTGTGACTAAAAAACGCTCCAATTTGGAGTAGGTATCATTAAATATAAACATTTCTAAGCCGTATCTATTTATTGCCGTATCAAATCCGCCGTCACTAATACAAGTAAAACTTTACACATAATAAGTTTACGCAGAACATCGTTCCTCCATTCGTTTCACGGTGTGCACTTGCTAACCGAGTTTTTCGGCGTTATCCGAACTCAAATTTGTTTACAGACTAACATAGTAACTAAGTAATTCGATAGTCTTCAACATAGGCGGTAGTAAAGAGATTTTAGTACAGTTCCCAAAATATTAAATTAATCAAGATTACAAAAATAAATCAAGATTATGATTCTATTTAAAGGGAACGGTGACACAAACGATGTGTTCATCTCAGTTTGTCTGAATTATAATGTTACCTAGCTTCTGTTTGCAACTTTGGTGTTTTAGAAATCGATTTTGTCGATTCCTTTTTGTTTTGCGAAGTGTGTATAATTCGGCTAGTATCTACCTATGTGTATAAACACAAAATAGTACTTTTATGGCTAGTTGCACTGGAACATACAAGATCAAGATATTTTTGTTTAGCTTATTAGCTAAATAAAAAAATCCGTATTAGAAACATACAAACAAAAAATAATACTTAATAAATGCACGTGTGAAAAGCTAGGTCTTCGATCGCCGCATGAAAAAAAAACATGATATATACAGCAGGATTTTTTTAAGTTTCGAGACGAACATAAAATCATCAAGCGCACTGCACTTAGCATAGCTACCGACTTTACGTAATACATAGACACACTAGTATTCATAAAAACGAATTTATGTAACGTAAAGCGGGCTCGGCAGACCGAAATACCGCTTTTTGACTTGATTTATCCACTTTTAGCCATTTCGCTGTTTTCATATGAAAATTATAATTTCCCATTGCAGATAATTTGTATGCAAAACACGAGTAATATTTATTAACATTGGACTGTGTGCCTGATTAAACATTGTTAGCTCCCTAATTTAGGTTTTCATTAGGTTATTCAAAAGGCTTGAAATTAGTTAAGTTTAGAGTCTAGAATAAATTATAATTTTAATTATGTACAATACGTTCCGGTGTACTAAACCGGAATCCGCAGATTCGAGTCCAGTCCGCGATAGAAATTTCTTTTACAAGATTTTAAACTTTATTATTCACTAGCCATTACCCGTGGTTTCACTCGTGCCTCAATAAGATTTGCTTAACCGCGTATCAAGATGACACATGCAGGAGATTTTAAGTTACAGTTCCAGTATTCTCTAGTAGGTATTATGAGAGGCTCGTGGCTAAGTTATAACTTACCTGACAAGTGATCTGTAAGGTTAAGCTGCGCTCGCCGCGGTCAGTGTGTGGATGGGTTACCATTCTGAACACATTGGGACCCCTCCGTGCCTCGGAGAGCCGTCTTTCCCGATTGTTATAAGAACATCTTTGACACTAAATTGTACCTAGTCAGAAGCCCAAAAAAACCTGACAACCAGTCTATCCTCCGAATATCGGTATTGCCCGGAAATTGTGGAGGTCTGATGGCAGTCGCTTCGTGTAAAATGCTGATATTCAGCCGCATCTGGTTAGACTGGAAGCCAACCCTAAAGAATGGCTCGGAGGATGATCCTCTAGTAGGTATTAGTTATGACAGAGAGAACCACGATTTATTTGATTAACATTTTAATAGAATATAATAGAAGTAACTAATAGATAGTAATGACTTGAATCAAATACGATTAATATGCTGTTCATAGTCAGCCCAATTTTGATTTAGCAAGCTAAAATAAACCCTCTGTGTATCAAAATAAAGTTCGTTCTATCTTCCACATAGAAAGCCTACAGTCAGTATGTGAGAAATCCAATTATTTTGGACACAATCAACTTGGGATCATTCCGATATGTAGATGTCGCTTCGCTCGAATCAAATAAGCGGTGTCGAATTGAACGAATGATTGGACTTACCGAATGATTGTTATTTGCGAATATCGAATTAACATATCGATAATATGAGATTGAAATGATAATGAGTAAAATATTTGTATAATGCGTGCATGTCGCTGATCATTGTCATAAGTAGAGTTTATACAGTGATGCCCACAGTGAGATAGCTGGTGAGTGATTTCACTGGGTTAGTACTGTTTCCCAATAACATAACATACTATCACGCCTGTATTCCCCGAAAGGTTAGGCAGAGGCGTACTACTGTACACCCACAGTTCGCCGGTATGTTTAGGTCCCATGTAATAGGGGGCGAGCCTATTGTAGAAAAACCCAATAACACTTTGCTCGACCTGGGAATCGAACCCAGGACCTCTAGCATAGCAGTCGCGCTCAGGACCACTTGGCTAATGAGGCAGTTAGTTTAGAGACTGTTTCCCAATATCATCTGAATAAACAATATTGTAATCAGCTTTTTCTTATCCGTAAGAAAACTTCTTCGTGTGACTCCAAAAAGGTTTGTCAGCAACAAGCACACAGTTGCACTACAAAAATAACTGTTATTCGAAATATCTATATTACCTATTATTATTATCTACTACCTGACTGTATAAATTTTCTTACCTAAACGAATTAAGTATTATTTTTCTTGTTAGAAGTTGTACTTACCTAGCTACATAATTTTTCCGGATTGCGCAAGTAGTCGAATCCTACACAATTTCCATGTCAATTGGATTGATTTATATCATAATTCTGATCCTAAATCATAAACTTAGTGGGTTCGAAGGTCGAGCAAACTTTACCTACAAATAAAGCGATTGACAAATTGAATGACTTGTTTTTCCATTGGGCTATCATTCACTTCATTGTAGGTACACCCGCGAAAAACTCGTGTTTACAATCCAAGACTAACTTTAAGGAGATTATCACAAGTCAAAAGCGAAGAGCGATTTTTAAAAGTTTAGTCAGTACTTATTATGACCTGTTCCACTGGCCCGGTCTGCGATTCTGTGTGTGAAAGTGCGATTTTTAGTCGGTTTGAGTCTGACGTTAAAAAAACGTAAAGGTTACATAGGTACCTTTATGTTTTCATTAAATCAAACTATGGTACTACGGTATGATATCAATGATTTTGTAAATAACAATAGTTAATTTCTAATATTTTTTAAATAAATAAAATTGTTTCTATTCATCGTGTGTTATTCTAGATTAATAATTATATAATATAATATTATATATTATATAGGTGCGAACGAGACAAATGAATGAGGGGTTAACAAGAATACTAGTAATGTGGGACCCACATAGCTAGTAACCTTTTAAAAAAAAACAATGAGGCTACAAATAACAACTGGCGTCTCAAAATAAAAACGCACGAGTGATACCTCTGATGTTGTTAGCATCTGTAGGATACGGTTACCGCGTACAACTAACTACGTAGGTTAGGTAAACATGTTTGTCACTTTTACTTCGCCGCTGATAACTTAGACCACACGCCAAGACATCCCCTTCTTACACCACAAAAGACGCCATTCACAAACCACGTCTGGGTACTTCGTAAGACCAATATTTTCTTCGTAAAGAGGGGTTGCTACTATAAATTCTATCCCTATTGATAGTTAGTAAAGCATTAGTTCTTCTTTTGTACTCCGCAAGCCATTCAGTTGAGAAAGTGCCTTATGTACGCATCTTACAATCTTTATTGCAAGTATTCGGTGGTATTATTCCTCGATATCTTTATTCAATGTTCTTAAACCTATTTTGACTAGACTTTGAGACTTACACTTTGATTTTGCAAAAAACCTTGTACCTATTCTATTGTATTCAAAGGACTATGGATTTATTATTTTGTATTTTAATCCATCGCAACGTCTAGGTTTTTTTAATTAACGTGACATGTGCAGCAACAGAGCGTTTTCAGATGAAAGAAATAATGTAGAAAATACCTCTAGACATCAAAATATATTTGGCAATGCGATGATATATCCTTTAATTAAACTAATTAGTCTAGCTTAAACACAAATTCTAGATATCTTTTTATAGCTACAAAATCTGAATCAAAACTGCCTCATTAGCCTAGTGGTCCTGAGCGCGACTGCTACGTTTGAGGTCCTGGGTTCGATTCCCAGGTCGAGCAAAGTGTAATTGGGTTTTTCTATGAAATTCCCAGTAACAGCTCGGAGTTTGGTATTTGTGCCCGGTTAATCGCAATAGGCTCACCCCCTATTACATGGGACCTAAACATACCGGCGAACTGTGGGTGTACATTAGTACACCTCTGCCTAACCCTTCGGGGAAAACAGGCGTGATGGTATGATATAACCTTTAATTAAACTAATTAGTCTAGCTTAAACACAAATTCTAGACACTATTTTATAGCTACAAAATCTCAAAATATTTACTAAATGTAACTTCATGTAAAATATCGGCCACTGCACCACTCGTTGCGTCGCGATGAGCACTCGTGAAGCGACATCAAAGCGATGTTGCGTTTTTAATTGCCACCCTTACACCTCGCCCCCTGTCTGTAGTGGCTAACTGTTAGGGTCGGCACCCATTGAGAATAGGAATTCGAATGAAGTGGCTACTGGTTTAGTGGATGAGTTAGACTGGTTAATTTTCGGTTAATAGGCTTGTTATGTCACGTTATGGGTACGTAGGTTGTTATAGTTTGACTTTTAATTGAATTCATTAACTTGACATTTCGAAATAATTAAATATTCTGCGACATTTTACACATCACCATCTAGTCCCAAACTAAGCAGAGCTTGTAGGTACTATGGGTACTAGACAATGGTTATCATACTTATATACTTTTTTTTTGTAAATACATACTTATAATACTTAAGAAACACCCAGACGAACAGAAACACTTATATCCATTCATCACATAAATAATTGTGTCCTGTGGGAATCGAACCCACGACCTCGTGGTCAGCAGTCCGGTACTCAAACCACTAAACCACAGAGATCGTCATGCTACTACACTACACCTAATAGTGTTGTGGTAGTGATAATGATTTTGCGTAGGTAAATAATGAATTATAAAAATAGTTTAATATAAAATTAAAATTAAAATTCGTATGAAACAAGTAAAGTTAACATAAGAATAACAAGTAAGAATAATTAGTAATTGTTATGTAATAAAAGTAATTTCCCATTTTTTTAATTTTCTTAAAGAAATAAATAATTTTACTTTTGTCATTTTTGACATTTTATAGATTACCTTACTACTGAGAAACAAATTTTACATTTTTTAATAGTTTAGATGTTTAGATTGTGTTTTGACAAGTTATTCTATCAGCAAAATGTAGGTGTACAGTAGTAGGCACAACTCTGCCTAACTCCTCAGGAAATACAGGCGTTATGGTGTAGTATGGTATATGACTAAGTTTTACTCAGCGAAGCATAAAAAAATATAACTGCGTCCCTTGCGAAGTAAGTATGTGCGGTGTAACTCGGAAGGATATAATGTAGATAAAGAAACAGCGTGATAAGACAACGTTACAGACTGAAAGTTGATGTAGTGACATGTAAAGTCAATACGCCACGAAATCATTTTGTCGTTGCTTATTTCACACCTAAATTATGTCTGAAGACGAGATAATGAAACGACAAAATTATGTCGCAGCATCCATATTAGACGCCCAGGAGTTCAGTGAGTGATTTAATCTAGTTTTGTTTTTTTTTGTATGGTGTATATTCTAGTTCCTAAGGTAATCGCTAGAGGCCTTTCCATAACATTGCCAGAGACGCTGATAATAGGTGCTAGGCTGATAAATGGTACCTACCTATATAAATAACATATAATCTACCATCATACCTACACGTATTGCATTATAAGCTACTTATTCATAGAAAAACCCAATAACGCTGCACAAGGAATACTGCATTGGAAATCGACACAGTGTGTAACTCTACTAGTTAATATAAAGTTTCATTCGCAAAATAAAATACACAGTGTTCAAAATTACAACTATTGTGGTCATAAATATAAATGTTAATATTCAAACGCCGCATCCGCAAAAACGAGCAAATGTTGCAACGTGTAAATATGCTATGAAAACTATGGATGAACAATTTCGTGTATCGCACATTTATGATAACAAGCTAATCCCCGCGGTGTCACTCGCATACCAAAGGACTTTCTCTTATCTCACTTTCCTCGACCTGGGAAGCGAACTCATGACAGAAGTCAAGCTTAGGACCACTAGACTACTGAGGCAGATAAAAAAAACATTTTCACACTTTCGATTTTCGAATATTCAACGATCATTCTCTGTTAATTTTCTACCATGTTAACTGAAACTCGTAAAGGTAAAGGTACATAATTGTGTTGTTTGCTGCTTGCGATAAACACTGGCTTTAAAGTTCCCGCCGCATTTTAACACGTTCACTGCGTTACGAGGCGTAATATACCTTGCACGATGTCCGCGCTCAGTGCGTCGGTGAAATAGCTATTCCTTCCGGTCGTGCGGATCAAATTTCAACTAGAAATACTAATGTATGAGTAAGATGGCCATAGTAAAGTTTGAAGACCTTCTTCAGTTGTACTTATTTTTGAATTTAAAACATACGAGGCGATATCGACCCTGTAGCGACAGAATAGTAAAAATTCACTTTAAGTGCGGTACGAGGCATATACCGCCTGGAAACCATCTCGTACGAGGTTATCGATATTATTTCGTTATTGTTGTGCATGAGTTGACAATTGACGGACGTTAGTTTACGCAATTATGTATGCAATGAATAAAGCCGGTAATAGGAAGAAGTCGAGGAGAATCTTAGAATTATCTTTTAATAAAAAATCACCTATAAATGAAGAATCGTTATACAAAAAAGTGTTTACAACGAAACAAGACAATTCGGCTTGTACTAGAATTTATACTAGTCCTACTTCAGGTCACACATTTCAGCAACTTAACAACATAGTAGTGTCACCGAGGTCACCATCTAATAGTTGTGGATTTTATTCATGCTTACAAATTATTTGATTTTGTTATTGATTTATCAGCGACCAACCCTCAAAATGATTCTAATTCATTATTTTAAATAATTTTAAGTTTTTTTTAAATCAATGCTACTCGATAACTTAAAAAATTGTTTTATTTACATCCCTATAATTTTATCGATATTTTATACAATTGTGCAATACGAGGTTAAATGTGCCATGTATTTGGTTTGCTTTCGGTGCTAGACGGGGCGAGAAACACCTCGTAAGTTAATTAGTGGCATAACTATGTCATTTTTAAACCAATCCCCGGGCGAGCTGACATATAGATGAAACATATCTTACTTTATTCACTCGTGCTATGAAAAAGAAGTAATTAGTAGTTTTCATTAAAATATTCTAAATTAAAGTGGCAGAGTCGTACGAGATGCATTTAACCTCGCTCCGCACTGAAAATAATTTGAGTACGGGATGATAATTGCCTCGTAACGCACCTTTTTGTAAGTACTTAAAATCACTAGCCGCAGTGAACGTGTTAAAGTGAATTGCGTCCCGCGTTCGACACAAACCGAGCTTAAAAGCGCTGTGGTTTGTGGCGTAACGTTACAATACCTTGGCGACGTCGATATTATTGAATAGGCCGACGCGAATTTAGTGAGAATTTATATTGAGTACTAATGGGATATGGTACTAGAACTTAAAGAAACTTGTAGGATAAAACAGGCCTGATAAAGCCGTTATAATTTTTATAGTTTATTCTGGAGATTTTTCTGTTTCAGATTCTTTATAAGTATAGTTATTTACATAATGTTACCCTACTTAGCAATGATTAAATAGTACCTACTGAATTTATGTAATTATAATAAAAATGTATTTTTGTTCTTCTTTCGACTGCTTCTAGACATTTACCTAGTTTATATTTTAGTATTTATTTCTGTAATAAGCTATTTGTATTCATTGAAAATAAATGATTTCAAACCGTGTATTTATTGTATATATAAATCTCTTACGTAGGTATATAATTATAGTCGTCACATTTGGTTGGTTTTTGAGCTACAAGTGAGCGAAGCCGCGGGCAGAAGCCATAAGCCTTTATTTAAAGTAAGACTTTATAAAATAAAGTCGCTTCGTCTGTCTGTACGCTTAGATTTTTAATGCAGTTTTTTTTAATACAGTTTCGTCAATAAATAGAGTGATTCAAGATAAAGGTTTTAACTTTTAAGCTATAATTTAACATCACGCTACGACTCTAAGGAACGCTGCAACTCGGGTGAAACCACGGGTGAAAAGCTAGTTATTAATTTATTATAATGAGCCATTTTTCGAAAACACTAAACATAACAAAAAATATTGTATTACTTTAAAAAGACGCCAACATCTTAAAAATACTCTAACGAATCGTAAAAACATGAAAGTCTGATTTTCTATTTACAATTTTTTATAAACATTTAGAAAATCATGTCGCCCTTCGTCTCAAAACAAACAAACACAGAAAAAATCATTCCAATTGAAAGGTATTAAAAAATATTTGAAACCTATTAAAATTAAGTCCCTTTGATAAGGACTTACGTTTGGTGGGTGTAAACAAACAAATAGAAACGACTAACATCAAAAGGAACCTTAAATGTTTTCACGATTCTTTGACAAATTTTACGCTACCTCAATATTAGGGCCGCTAAATTGGCGGTGAGAAGCGATGAGAGCAAGCGATTGTGATACTCTATTACTGCTAGTAAAAAAACCAATTTGCAATGCCAAGTGCCTTCTGTAGTACTGTTCGCCTGTCTGTCTGTTTTTCCGTTTAAAGTCTTCTAAACCATCCAACGAATTTATACCATCACGCCTGTATTCCCTAAAAGGTTAGGCAGAGGAGCACTTATGACCCATTAAGTTCGGCATTAAGTTTAGGTCCCATGTAATAAGGGGCGAGCCTAGCAAAAATCCCAAACTCCGAGCAGCTTCTACTGAGAAAAACTCACTGATACTGCTCGACTCGGAAATCGAAACCAGGACCTCTAGCGTCTACTAGATTACTAGATTAACAACGGCTTTTGATAAAATTTTCAATGTATTTAAGAAAAAGTATTCCAGAATGTCTACAGAATTTAAAAAAAATAGTTTTTTGATATACTTACCTAAGTGAAAATTATGTCTTTTATGATACTGAAGTTTAAAAAAATGATATTTTTCTTGTGCTTAAGTGGCTAAGGAGATAAAAAATAATTATAGTTCTTCAAAAGCCTAGAGAAAAGTTCACGATTGCAATGTCTATCGCTTAAGGTAACTCACAGAAACCATTTTTATCTTTAAACTATAACACTTAGGGCATGGTACAAAAACGACTTCTGTTGCAGGCAACAGCAGTCATTTTTGTACCCTGTTAATTTGCCGATTAACCAGGATTAATCGGCAAAGTTTAAAAGCATTTGTGATTCGCCATTAATCATCATTATCAGCCCATAATAATATTCATCCAGTGCTGGACACAGGCCATCAGCAGCAACACTTACATTAGAAATCATTGCTTGTCACTTCGGCAGGAGGTCGGTCAGCTGCACTCTGACATAATATTTTAAACTGTTTGATATAACATAACATAATCAACCCATTATTCTGTTCAACTGCTAGACACGGGACTCCTCTCAGAATTAGAGGGATTAGAATTAGTCCACTACGCTGGCCTTATGCGGGTTGGCGGACTGCACACGCGTCGAGAAAATCTCTTAGGCGTGCAGGTTACCTCACGATTCATCCTTTTCCTTCATCGTTTCAGGGCGTGATAATGATGTAAATATTAATATGCATATGACTTCGAAAAATCAGACGTGGATTTTTTGAACTGTTTGATATAAACCGCTGATTTCAATAGCATACCCGAATCGTTCGAAAATGTTTACTTTTTGGTGTGGAGGGTAGCTAGGACATCATATCGATTGTAGGTAGGTACTCAATTATTGCTGTAGGTATGTGCCAATATGGATGATAGAAATTAATGTTGGGTCTACAATAACATAGTAAGTACTTACCTTACAATCCTACATAATGGAAAAATAAATTGTTTCGAAGTAACATTGGTATTTTTTTAACTACATAGGCGAGTTTTGGGTGCCTTATAGTTAAGTTTTAGAATATTACATTTTATTATTTCCTATTAAAATCTAAAATTTCCTAGTTGTCGAGCTTTTTTATGGTATAGGAGCTTAAACGAGCGGAGGATCGCCTGATGGTAAGGCGATACCGCCGCCCATGGACACCCACAACACCAGACCAAGAGACCAAGAGTCACAAGTGCGTTGCCGGCCTTTTAAAAGGGTGTAATGCAAAAAGGTAAATAAAAAAAATGTAATGTAAAAGTGAGCGTCATTCATGAGCCTCACTCTCGCGGCAAACACAACGTACTTAAGCGTTGTTTTACGCTGGTTTTCTGTGAGGTCGTCACTGCAGTCGAGCCGGCCCATTTGTGCCGAAGTACAGCTATCCCACGGCTTGAGGTCTGAGAAGAAATTCCGAATCAAAACAGACTTATCATGTTCTCTTGCATTCAGGACATACCTAGTAGTATCTAATTATGTGACATATACAGACAGAGTTATGTCTAAACTGGCCTTTTGAAAGAACCACTTCGGCTTTTAGTAGACCAGTTCCAGCTGACGCCACGCATGCATCAGTCATTGTGTAGCTCAACCATAGGGAAGTCAAAGCTCTATCCTACTTGCTTATTGATTAAGTTGGCGAACGATCTGACGAGCCACCTGGTGGTAAGTTGACACCTGCAACACTAGAGGAGTTGCTGATACGTTGCCGGCCCTACGGACTGTAGTCTGCCAGAGACGCAGCAAGCAAGAGGCATTGTGCCCTTACGCGCAAATGACGAAACACATACCAAGGTGCTTTGCGACAGACTGCGACGTAAGAGTGGTTGCCAGTCTGTCAAACCCCAAGAGGTCTACCACCGAGCAGGTCAGCTATTTTCTCGCCTCTTACAGCGGGGGCACACGATGCGTTGCGGCGGCGGTGCGGCGCCGGAGCGGTGTCGCTGCGTCGTCTTACAAAGAAATTTCTGTGGCATGCACACGATGCGCTCCAGCGCCGCACCGGACTTGCCCGCTGATACGGTGAACTGTTTGCGGTGCAGCGCCGCAACGCATCGTGTGCCCCCGCAGTTACGAGTTGCCCATTTGGGAGGCTGTGAGGAATAATATTCTAACCCGTACCCATACGGTAAACTACTACTTCAGAAACAATGTCTCAACTCTAATATTAAAAGCAAAATTCTATAGGTAAACATTGCAACACTGCTAAGATTAGCAACTAAACGAAGTGACGCGCGATATTGCCCACCGCGTTTCCCATAAAGAAATTTTAATGTAATAAGCTTTCTTTGTGAGCTGGAAATTCAAAGGCTTTTAGTTTATTATCCCAGGTTATGAAACTACCGTTGGCGTACCAGGGCTTAAACTGTGTAAGCGGTTTGGTCCAAAGTAGAAGACAAACCGGGTTTGACTTAGTTTATGACTACCTATGGCCGGATATATGCAATAATGTACAATTGTGACACTCATACTAATATTAGGTACTTTGTATTTTTGTTTGTAATAAATTAATACAAAAATTACTGGACCGATTTAAAAAAATTACTAATATTATAATGCCTAAGTATTCAGTGATAACGTAGGTACCTGGGTGAATATTCGAAAATTATTTTGTAAATCATTCTTCTCGTCTCAGTAGTTGTAGATTGTTTTATTTTTTTGCTTTATTGATTGACGGCAGGGGGGTAGTTTAAGTTTTCATTAAATTAATTGTAGTTTTTTAAACATCTGTATTCTTAACTTTGGGATGAGGCATATGACGTTCTAATATTTTTCAAATATTCAATCACCTGTCACTGAGCAATAGAATTAAACATAACCTCAATGGAACCGCGGGAAACCACTAGTCTAGAGAACATCCTAGTGTGAGGCAATTTTTTTTAAACTTTTTTGAATAAGTAAGTAAGTAATGTTTATTTTCTTATGCCTTGGAACACGAACGGAGCGATCCGCAGATTTATTTTGTTCTAGTAAGTACGTGAGTAACACACTATGAGGTGGATTTTACGATTATTTACTTTGTTACCTACCTTTTGTATAAAATCATCTAATTTGTTATAGGTATTTGAGAATAATATTAAATAGCCATAAGTAGCTACCTAGGTATACTTGTACTAGCACCTTTTTTTACATTTCAAAACTAAGTTAGGTAGGTAGGTAGGTACCTATCTATTGAAATAAAACTATTATTTACGGATTTTTTCGCGTTGTATTTAAATTTTTAATTTTTAATACAACGCGATAAAATCCGTAAAAAATAGTTTTATTTCAATGTCTAATATTCGCGTAAGTGTCAGAAACCAGTAGGTACCTATCTACTTAGCTACTTTGAAATTTCAAAAACTCGTTACACGGGTCCAAACTATGGGTCTCCATAGATGCACCTATAGATAATAATGATTACTTACAATTACTTATTATATTATATAATAATATTGTAATATATTATAATTGACGACACGTTTGGCGTAGCGGCTGAGTAATTGGCTTCTGCGACACGTGTTGTGGGTTCGATCCCCACACGGAGCAAATATTTGTATGATCTACAGGTAGTTGTTCCGGGTCTGAGTGTTTGTGTATGTGAGAATTTGTGTTTGTAAGCGCACCCACGATACAGGAGAAAATCCTAGTGTGGGGCAAAGTTTTTTTTTAAAGGAAAAAAAAATCTTCTTTAAATAAGTAGGTACCTAACTAAGTACCTATTTGTATCATATTCACTAGAAATCATCATCAACAGAACCTTTAGTACTGAAGAGGTCCCCAAGCTATTTTATCTTATCGACCACTTGCCATATTTTATTGCATAGGTATATTTACCAGTACATAAATACAATTTCATGGACCCGACCCCTGGTGGTCGATTTAGACACTTTGAAAAGCCTCAGAGTAGATGCAAACATATTATTTTCGTAAACTGCCATCTAGCGATTTCTTTTGTAACAAAGACAGCGCAGGCAAACACCATTCTCAACATCCTGATTAATTCCTATGTTTGTTAAGAGATGGCTGTGTATGTAAAACTGAATTTATTTTCTCTAGTTAAATACAAAATCGAGTTAAATTAGACTAAGCAAGAGAAAATAAATGTAACTTTGTATTTTACCGTATATCAAAGTTCAAAGTACAGTAAATTTCAAAAGTGTAAGAGATAGTGTTGATAGTGTTCCCGTTAAAGCTGGCAGATGGCGCTGGCTTACCTACATTTTAATAATAATTATAATGAGTTGATTATGTTATGTAAAGTAGGTTCTTCAATAAGTGAGAAAAGTGACCATATAATTATTAGTATCCTCATCCTATATTACAGACTTTATAGATACTTAATTACTTATACAGACTACCTGACGGCAAGCAATAACCGCAGCCTATTGATGCCAGAGACAGCAGTAGTACCTATCATGATTAAGTGTGTTGTCATCTTCAGACGGCATGTGTTAGGTACGTCTTATATTCCTACCCATTTCATGGGCTACTTACTGGATATTTCTCATCCTGAATCGGACCTTCTAAACTAGAGCCATCTCAAATAGACGAGAAAAAGAAACTGTAGGACGCGTTCTTGAAAACACCATCAATTTAATTAAACATTTAATAAACCGAACCCACGAATTAACTACCTACACATAACAGACAGAAGCACCAACAAGGAAATGCTCCCACCTACTTTTTTATCAAACAAACACAAGGTTAACTTCTGAACGTAAATACCAAGATCACACGACCCCTTGACGCTTGAAAATCCTTCAGCACATAAGCTCAAATTACATTAGACGTTTTCTATCACCAGCGGGGAAAGAATCCTCCTGACCCATATTTTGTTGAGTCATGAGAGGTCAATTTAAACTGGCTATGTACATTCACACGGGTATTTTAGTAGACTCAATAATCGTGATTGACGGCGTTGTATGTATTTGCGATAGCATCTGTATGTCTGTTTATCTGTCGTCACCCTTCATGAGTCGAGCGTTATGTAGGTACAGTACTTACATACGGTGGGGCCTGTCAGTTTTCTATCAAGCTTTTATGCACTCAAGTACGAATGCTTGCGAAATATGACGGAAGCGCTAATTTGCTATTGTATGAGTTCTTTCAAGTGCGAGAAACTGTTTATTTGAAGGTTATTTTTTAGCTGTGCGTAATGCTGTCTGCTTCTTGAATGCTACCTGGTACCTGGTACCTAAAAGAACTGGTCATCCTAATTGGAATAAAACTACATTTTACGGATTTTATCGTGGTATATTGATGTTATTTATTTCCGGAATTTCGGAACCTTAACAGTATCCATGGTCGCAGCGAGTTGCGATTCCACTGAAGTGTTAGGTGTTTACAACAATGGTATATCTACGTCAAAATATTATTAACTAGGTAACAATATGAAGGCAGTTGTGAATATACCTACTGAACACATCTGGGTTAGTTTGAAAAGCGAAGCTGACATAATTTGGTTTGAAAAGCGAAGCTGATGTAATTTGGTTTGAAAAGCGAAGCTGATGTAATTTGGAAAGACTAGAAGGAAGAAGTAGATACTGCAATAAAACCAACAAAAGATTAGGTTTTTGTAATATCTGAAATATTTGCGTAAATGTAAGTAATGTGACCCAGTACCACATGGTTTGATCGATCGAGAGTATCCTGTTATACTATAACATAATGCACCATCACGCCTGTATTGCCCGAAGGGTTAGACAGAAGCGTATCTACTAATGTAAATCGAGAGTTTGCTGGTATGTTTATGTCCCATATAATAGGGAACGAACCTATTGCCATAGGTTCGTTCAACAGGGCACAAATTCGAAAATCAGCTATTGCTACAGCTGCTACTGATAAAAACCAAATAACTCTTTCCTCAACCTGGGAATCGAACCCAAGACCAGAAGCATAACAGTCTCTCAGAACCACTTGAGTTACTTCAATAATAATGCAAGATCGTGGTAATCTTGATTTTTTATAATTTTTACTTTGTGAACCAGATATTATGTAGTATTGGTATATACTCGTAGAACAGACTCACGTTACTGTAGAAGTGAAGGCAAAGATGACATTGACAATCAACTAATGAGCTACAATCAATCTTTATAGAGGAACAAAATACTTATGTACTAAACACAGATCCATTTACAAACTGGTGGGAACTAATACATAACAACATAGCCTCGAGATATAAACGAATAATTACAAAAATGATTGCGCTCATTACTTCAAGCATCAGATTCAATCTAGAGACGTGGACCGCGTGAGAAAAGTCTTAAGTTACAGCGATACAGAATTGTGCTATTTAAGTAAGGTCAGCACAAGATAATGATCATTATATTTAGAAAAAAAAACACCAACTTCTCGTCAATGACGAATTGCGAAACTAGAATGAAGATAAAAACTATCTGGACGTGATATTTTCACGTAGCTTTGCGTAATGAACGCGTTTTTCGGACTCCGTTGTGAATTTTGGTTTGGGGGCCATTTCTATTATCAGCGTCTTAATATGGTGCCGTGGTTATGTTGATTATACGTTGTTAGCATGTGGTTTCAAACATAAATAGACAGCAATGAGATTATGTGAATTATCATTTACTCATCACGACACAGAACATAAATTTAAAATTTGACAGGGTTTCTGTAATGTAGACGTCAATTTCCTCTTATTAATAAATTAAGTGCCTAACAAAGAAGTCAGGATTTTTATGTTCTTTTTATTTTCGTAAAGAAAAATTTCTAAGTTTAATTTCCGTTTTAAAAGGCGGACAACGCACTTGTGACTTGTCCTCTGGTGTTGCGGGTGTCCATGGGGATGGTTATCGCTTACCGTCAGGTGATTCTTCTGCTCTTTTGCTCCCGGTATCCTCACTCGTTAGCTTAGAAACATACCATCCATGTAGGCACACCACACGGTTCCTTTCATTTAAGAATGATCAAGGAAGACCGTTATGAGAATTCTCATTTTAACTCCAAAACTAGGTAGGTATTACAGATCCAAGCTTGTTATTGTTTATTTATTGAAATAATACCATAAATTTAGGGAAAGATGGGGATAGATATCTTCTGTAGACTCAACATAAGTTCAATTAGACCAGAAATAAATTCAAAATACTAAACCCGTAACAAGTAACAAATTACAGACACAGTGCAAATCTTTACAAACAGTGCAAAATCTTTTGTTCTTCTGACCAAACGCGATTCAATAAGGTAGGTATAATAAAAACTAGACAGCAATGAGTGTTCCAAATGTCCTTTCGTCTAATTTCTAATGAAAACTGTTCTATGCGAACCGACGCTAAGAAATGGTAAACACAATAAAAACTGAAGACCAAAAACTGCTCGATCATTAAATCATTGGAAATACCTATCTGACACATTTTTATTTCGTACTAGACTTTTTATGCATCGCGCAGATCATAAAACAGTTAAAATATCAATGACAGATTAAAAAACGAAAGTAAAGGAATACCACTTCGTAGATGTAGTTGGTAACCTTGCTAGATAATTGATGGGACCATAAAAAGCTTAGGTGTGTCAGAATGTAAGGCTCGGCGTAGATGCGATGGAGTTCCGCGAGGAAAAGAGAATGGTCCTATTATGTTTAGTTGACATTTTATAAATATTTGGTTTAGTTCTGCCCTGTGACTTTGCGTGGGAATTCTGGTTAATTTATGTCAGAGCATGTTGAAGGTCAAATTTTTTTTTGATCTAGCTCTTCTTTACTCAAAAGACATATTGGAAAACTATAAAAAATACCAACATTTATCTTGTTTTGGCTAGACGAATATTCAGAGTTCCTCTGATTTAAATGATTTCGACAAAAGTCAATGGGTACAGTATCCGGGGAGTCCTTGGGAGAATCCTAGTATAGGCCTTTTCACAAGTTGTTTATCAAAGGCTAGTGGCTACCAATGGTGTTGCACAGTATTCGGGGAGTATCCAGTCCTTGGGAGAATCCTAGTCTAGGCCTTTTCACAAGTTGTTTATCAAAGGCTAGGCTACCAATGGTTTGCCACAGTATTCGGGGAGTATCCAGTCCTTGGGAGAATCCTAGTATAGGCCTTTTCACAAGTTGTTTATCAAAGGCTAGTGGCTACCAATGGTGTTGCACAGTATTCGGGGAGTATCCAGTCCTTGGGAGAATTCTAGTCTAGGCTTCTTCACAAGTTGTTTATCAAAGTTTACAATATTCTTGTTCTTCCTCATTAACTTTTATCGTTCATTAAGTTCTCATTCACGCCTTTAGTATCATTTTCATTTAGCTTCTAATATTTTGTCCTAACACTGGAGCAAAATGGTACTCGAGTGGAGATGACGCACCGGAAAACTAGCTGATAACAGCCTCTATAAACCAGATGTACAGATGACCTGATAAGGGTCGCTAGGAGTTGTTGGACGCGGTGGCATATAACCAGTCATGTGGAAATCAATGCAAGATGCCATTTCTCAGCAGTGGATATCCTTTGACTGATATGACTTTGACTTCTAATATTATTATACTTTTAAACTGTTTATCTTTTCCAGTGAGATGATCACAGCTGAAAATAATAATACATGATTATTTGATTCTCTCCTAAAATAATATCAATGTACAACACATTTTCAGATTCAACTTAAGTATAGCATAGAGTTTACTGTGATGTTACCTAGAAAAAATGCGGTGTAATGCTAAATAACAACTCGCTTAGTAAGGTTAGGATGAAAACTATTGGTTATTGAAGTCATATGACTGTTTTGTCCTGTGTAATATGTGATATTACTTACTTCGAATGATAATTAACCTGTGTCATTGGTTAGCCATCTTTCTTGCTCATACATTATACTATTACTCGTGTTAAATTGCAATGGTTGAATAACTTTATAGTTTAACTAGCTTCTGCCCGTGTAGCGGCAGTGATATATAGCCTATAGCCTTCCTCAATAAATAGGCTATCTAACACTGTAAGAATTTTTCAAATCGGACCAGTAGTTCCTGAGATTAGCGCGTTCAAGCAAACAAACAAACAAACTCTTCAGCTTTATATATTAGTATAGATATAGATTATTCTAATGACTTTAATTTGTTAAATTTACAGAATTGATTTATGAATAGATAGAATAGAATTCAAAGTGTTGAATTGGAGTCGGCAACGCGCGAGTGACACCTCTGGTGTCTTGGCTTGTTATAAATCAGTTAAGAGAGCATCTTGGAGTTTGTGATAGTGCCTGGTTAATGGGCTCGCCGCTTATTAAGACATGGAAACCTGAAATGGAACCCTGAATTGGAAAAGCGTAGGGGTGAACTTATTAGTAGGCACCATAAAGACAGAGAACATTCTGATCGGAGAGAAACATCGATAAAAGAAGGATTAAACTAGTTACCAGTGCAAAAAGTTAACTCATTAGAGGCTATCAGATGAAGTTTGCGTAAAAATTAACACAAACAACCAACAACAAATATAATTATTTTACTTCGATTTCAATGTGTAAATAAGTGAGAATTGCAATTTATAATGTTCTTTTACCCAATATGGCGCAGGAAATCATTACACAGTGTATAATCTTAAATCAATTTAATGAGCTCTTAAACTCTAATAAAGTAAGTTTGTAATAAGACCTTTAACTTTTTGGCATTCTCGGCATAGTGATGTAAGGTGATGTAAAACATACCTAGAATTCAAAAAAAGAACTTAAAACAAACGAATTTCAAATAAGTTACAATAAAATCTCAAACGCCAAATTAGACAAATCACGACCCAACTCACAATTTGAAATCTACTTTTTTTCGCATCTCCAAATATGAAATTATACTTTGGCTAAATACATATGACCTTTGCGTGAGTCCGCTTTATACATGTATGACATTGCCGAAAAAAACTCAAGTAAAAACACACAGGCAGACAAGAATTCTTTGTGTACGTCTAGGCAATGACCTTCGGCCATGATGAACGACTTTTTAGCCGGCAAAAAACTGTTCGGTGAATTTACCTAACTTTTTGTTAGCACTTCTAAGAACAGCTAAGCTAAACCTTAGGTAAATGCATTCCTGTTTCGTATAATAGCGTCGATATAAAAGTTTGATGCCATAATTTTGAGCGATAAAGATCGAATATCGGTTCGCGTAATTCGAATGTTTGTTTGGCTAACATCGGGATTCCATTTAATTAATTGGACCTTTTCTAGGGCAGAGAAACGGACTGTTAGTGTTGTGCCTAAGGAATTTCGAAACCTGGATCGATACTTGCTTCACTGTATCGTGTGATAAATTTTGAATATAAATTAGTTTCTAAATTGACATTCTTGGAGATAAATCATTATAAGCTATTGGTAAGATGACTGGCCTTCCGTTGTAATTCCTACAATTTTTTATGATTTACAATATTATTATGTT
The DNA here is from genome assembly GCA_947256265.1 of Acronicta leporina. Lineage (NCBI taxonomy): Eukaryota > Metazoa > Arthropoda > Insecta > Lepidoptera > Noctuidae > Acronicta > Acronicta leporina. Next base: position 15,366,540 of record OX366512.1, read on the forward strand.
ATTTAATAGATTTATTAATAGCCATGTGGTAAGGGCTATGGAAACCACTAAGAATGTCAACAAGCAATTTGTCGTAAAATTGTGAAAGAAATTTATCATTATTTGTAAACCCTTCCTCAAATCCATGGTCAAGGTCAGATTACAATAGATGAAACAATGGATTATGATAATGAAATCATATTAGCATATTATGATCAATTACTTAATAGTAAAACCGACCTAAAACAAAATGTACAGCAGCATTGAAGTTAAAGGTCCTTATTCTAAAAGGTTTTTTTTTTAAATATTTCTGTCTTTGTCGTTTTGATGACATATTGATGACATGTGTATAATACGTACCGGTCATAATTCCCGTAGGTATCTCTAGGTATCAAAATGACGTAAGCAAAACAGGGGTTTTTAGTGAGTGTAAGCCCCACATTAGGTACCTCAGCTTTCCATAAAGGTCTCGTATGCGCACAGGCATTTTTTCGACCATAAAATCAAAGATGTAGGTACCCAAAACAGTGAGACAATAATGGCATAATCCAGGCAAAAGCATTGAGTATTATTTACTATTAGCTTCTGCCCGCGACTTCGTCTGCGTGGACTTCAGATAAAAAGTAGCCCATGTGTTATTCCAGACTATAATCTATCTCTTTGCCAATTTTCATCCAGATCCGTTCGGCCGTTCTGGCGTGAAAGAGTAACAAACATCCATCCATCCATCCATACATCCTCACAATCTTTCGCATTTATAATTAGTCATGATTGAATGATCGCATTGATTATTAGTCAGGATAGGTTTAGTAGGAAGTAGGATTATAAAATCGTAAAAAAATTGTGTCTGTACGTAAGATATTAAAAAAAACTAGTGGATTAGGGTATTGTAACATCTCAGAACCCAAACTTGTGTTTTTTTAATCTTGTCTGTTTGTTACGGGTTGGCGCAAAAATTACTGCTACTAATAAACCGTCAGGTGAGCGAAGGCGCGGGCAAAAGCTAGTATAATATAAGAACCAAAGGCCTAATAGAATAGGTATTGTTAACTGTTACATTAGCTTAGTGGTCCTGAGAGCAACTGCCACGCTAGAGTTCCTGGTCTCGATTCCCAGTTCGAGTAGTGTTATTGCCAGTAATTCCCAGTAGCAATATTGCTACTGGGAATTTCATAGAAAAACCCAAATGGCTTGCCCTTAAATGGGACCTAAATGGTAACGGGGGCGAACTGTGGGTGTGCATAAGTACGCTTCTGCCTAACCCTTCGGGGCATACAGGCGTGATGATATGTATGTAACTGTTACTAAAATTTGAAAGTCTGCCTACAAGCACTTCTTTGTTTTCAATGGTGTCATCCTTGGCGGTAGCTAAAGGTATAATGACATTTATTAAACTGGCAACACAAGAGAACACCGCAGATTGATTTATTAATAGTTATGTAAACGCATGCAAATTACTACTGTATTTCTAATATTTTGTCAATATTTCTTAGGATTGGAATTCATTTCAAATTAACGGTTAAGCGTTTTAGCCTTCGAGATATTTTATACTAGCTGCTGTCCGCGATTTCACTCGCGTCTCAAAAGTATTTGCTTACCAGAATTTCTAGGATAGGAGAGATATATCATGAAAAAAAATGCACAAGATTTAAAGTTAGACGTCTAAATAATATAACTACAATTTATCTGTGAAAATCACATCCACTTTTGTGTAGTAGTTTTTGCTTAATGTAGGTACGTTCAGATATATAGATAAATAAACATTTTAAAAATATTGGTTTTGGCTTCTATTTCTCTTATATTTTTTTTTTCCTCTTTACAAATAAATAAATTATGTACATTTACTATTTTAATACATTTTTATTGGTATGTTTGAGAATAATGATAATTATATTTTAATTACTAACAATTATTTATAATAATTATTATTTACTAACAATGAATAACTCCCAACTATCTTGGGTTCGGATTCCAGAGTTCTCAGATGCAGTTGAATATATCTATCAGCATCATACACGACACGAAAAAATTATCTGAAAATAACATTAAAGTATTAACAATTACTAGGTATCAATCAATAATATACCTTAGTGTTTATAGCAATGTTTTCTGTAATATGTACATAAATTATAGCAGATATATGTCATATTTTAATATATAATATCGATTATGCTTGCTATAATATATAATATACTAGCTTCTGCCCGCGGCTTCGCCCCCGTGGAATTCGGTCTGTCATCACATCCCACGGGAACGGGATAAAAAGTATCCTATGTCCGTCTCCTGATTCTAAGCTACCTATTCACCAATTTTCAGCCAAATCGGTTCAGCCGTTCTTGAGTTATAAATGAAGTAACTAACACAACTTTCTTTTAGGTATATATATAGATTATAGCAGATATTGCTATAAACACTATAAGTACGTTTTTTCTCGTCATACATTTAAGGGCCGCTCCTAGCTCGTGACTGATTAACTCATAAATCCGACAATGGCAACTTTAATGTGACTCCATTATGTGGTGGGTATTATCCTTGCCTCCTACACCATGATGTAGGGCTGACTAGACGTGATTTTCGTACGTTTAGGTAAATACTTTTCGGATTAATGAATGAATCTGGGATGGTACCACCGCATTGCCAAGTATTCTGCCACTTAGCAACACTGTGCCAATATTATTGCGTTTCGGTTGGAATTACTCTTAAGAAAATAAAAATAAACAAGCATTTGGGCCGCCTAATGTTTTTTTTTTATAGGATAGCAGAGCAAACGAGCAGACGGATCACTTGATGGTAAGCGATAACCGCTGCCCATGCACACGCAACACTAGAGGAGTCACAAGTGCGTTGCCCGCCTTTTAAAAGGGTTTGGGCCTCCGGTAACCTCATTCACTCGGCCAAACACAACGCAAGCGTTGTTTCACGCCGGTTTTCTGTGAGGCCGTGGTATCACTCCGGTCGAGCCGGCCCATTCGTGCCGAAACATGGCAAAACATGCATGGTAAACGGCAACAGCAGCTTATAGATGCCAACAACACTAGTGACAAAACTCGCAAGTTGACATCTTGAGACCTCATTTGAAGTCTCATTTGCCCAGTAACTTCATTGGCTACGCGACCCTTTATAGTGGAACACAATAATGTTAGTATCCTTCTGCTTACTGACATTATATTTAAGGCAACAACTGTCCAACCTAGCAGAAAAAGTTCTAACACTAATCAACATACATAATATACCACCACACCTGTATTCCCCGAAGGGTTAGTCAGAAGAGTAGGTGCTAATGTATACCCACAGTTCGGTTCCAGTATGTTTAAGCAAGCCTTGTGCCATTTAATCAGACATAAATACAAAATACGAGCCTTTACTGAGAATTTTATAGAAAATCAAATTTGTACAGAGAAATGAGGAAATCCGACTTATTTACCTTAAGTGACGTCTGATGGTAATTTTATGAACGGCTCATCCTGAAAACAATTAGGTTCCCACCCTGCCTGATACCTATAAAGTATTACATACCATCACGCCTTTATTCCCCGAAGGGTTAGGCAGAGGCGTACTAATGTACACCCACTGTTCGCCGGTATGTTTAGGTCCCATGTAATAGGGGGCGAGCCTATTGCCATTAACCAGGCACAACTTCATAACTCCGAGCCGCTACTGGGAATTTCATAGAAAAAAATCCCAATAACACTTTGCTCGACCTGGGAATCGAACCCAGGACCTCTAGCTTAGCAGTCGCGCTCAGGACCACTTGGCTAATGAAGCAGACCTTATAAAATCTAGCTATAAAGTATTACCCACCCATTAAATAATGGCAACTATAAGAAAGTAATTTGACATTTGAGAAACGTCACTGCTGACAGCTAGGTAAATAATACTAGCTGCGTTCATTTTTTTTCTTGTTTTAGGTCTAAAAAACTACGCGAACCAGTTGGTTAGGAGACAAATACTGTAAAATTGTTTTCAGGATGAGCCGTGTAATAAAATTCAGATTATTACCATGATTGAAAGGTATTTAGTCAAGTCTATTACGATAAAAAATAACATTTATTGTCTTATCACGTATTTCACTTAATAATACGAATGGGACCACTCTATAAAACGTTAAATCATGGGAAAATAAATAAATCATTAGGCTTTAAATAATGCATGACATTCCTATATTTCTGTAACGAATTCTCATATCAATATCGTAAAAATGATAATTTATGTGATCACTTGAAATTAAAGAATGAATTATAATCTTATTTCTGAGAAGGTTATGGTGTAGATTTTATTTTATTGTTTGATATAGTTTCACATACTTACACACATACATCCATAAGATTCCACAGGACATAGGCAAAAACTATAGAACGTCACCTATTTCTTTGAATTTTTTTATAAATTATCGTGTGTTCTACATACTTCTTTTCATACACATACCATCATTTACTATTGCAAATTATTTAATTCATTTTTTAATTTTAATTTATTCTATTCATTGTTCAGATTTACTAAATAATTTAGTATTTTGTATAATTTGCAGCCGTTGCATGTATATAAAAGATTTACATAGAACACATTCAAGCCCAAAGGATTGGACATTAAAAGAAATTAAAATCTTGAAGGCTCATTCTGGAACATTAAAAAAAATATAAATAATTCCAAGGTTATATCGATATCAATATTCGATGATTTTTCGGTGGTTCAATTCTGTGATCTCATTATAATATATTAATTTCGCATAAGACGTTGATTGGTAATTTAGTAGAAGCCCATTCGACATAATTATTATTTATGTTACGAATTATATTTTCAACGGTTTTTGCCCTGCTGAATTTCGTCAAGTCGAATCAGAACAAAAGTACCTAAGTCTTTACAATCTGAGATGAACGCATATAGGAATATGTCACGATTCTTATATTAAAATTCCACGACACAAGCGCTTTCAATACGCAGGTGACAAATCAATTTACATAAATTAATCATCAGTGGACTACCTAGTGAGTTGGAAAAGAGAGACCGAGTACAAAGAAAATTATTATTTTTAATGTTTATTTTGGCAAACAAGTAGCAGACATAAATGATGGTATGTAATTATTCATCGCCCATGGATATTTACATCGGAGGAGTTGCTGATACGCTGCCGAACCAGAATAACCTAGGGCGAAGGCTTTTTCGATGGGATAGGGGGGCAAACAAGCAGACGGATTACCTGATGGTCTACGATTACTGCCGCCCATGGACACCCGCAACACCAGAGGAGTCGCAAGTGCGTTGCCCGCCTTTTAAAAGGGTTTGGGCCTCCAGTATCCTCACTCACTCGGCGAAAAACAACGTAAGTGTTGTTTCACGTCGGTTTTCTGTGAGGCCGTGGTATCACTCCGGTCAAGGCGGCCCATTCGTACCAAAGCATGGCTCTCTCATTTTACACGCTTACATGTCAAGATTTCGTCCATATCGATAGTCAGTTACCGTAAGAGTTCCTGCGACCGAGAAGGTCGGATATTTTTTCTCTCCTCTTACGAGATGCCTTATCTGAATAGCAATAAGGAAATGTATTAATCTGTTCCTACACAAAGTATTACTAGTAGTACATATACCTATCTAACACTAAGTACCTATGTAATTAAGAACATCTTTGGTCAAAACTAAATCAGGCTCACAGTACAAAATCACACATACTCGCGGCAGCCCTATTAATTCAACGAGGTGTGAAAATGACATGTGGAGTAGCGACGTCCCTAATAGACACCTAACTAGCAATTAATTGGGGCTTCATAACAAGCCTCATCATACATATTCAGTTAATGTTATCTGTCACTAGGATCTATTGTTCGGCTGACACAAATTGCTCGCGTAGGCTCTCTTGAGGCATTCAGGTGATGCAGTAATGAGAATCGCAAGGTTTATGATATTGATATTGAGCTTCAGACAATTAGAAACATTTAAAAAGCCGACAGTAAATTAAAAATCAAAGTGACAGATAAACGTACTATAAATTAAATTACGTATAATAAAGCTCATGAGTGTTTGTTTGTTTATAAATCTCTGTAACTATCGGTTGTAGGTCACAAAATATTTTTATAGCTGCATTTCATTGCCTAATCCATTAAGAAACTTACGCAAATACACATAATAATATTCAAGAAATTATCCAAACAAATTGTCGACATCCAAATAATCGACTAACGGCAAATAAACGAATTCTTTTTTCGAATCATTTACAAAAAATGCTAACGCGTAATTGGGTACAGGATGGCCCAATGTAGCTGGTTTCACTATATGAAAAAAAAAATACTTGTCTAAAACGATAACTATAGAGATGTTACTATAATAATATAAGTATTGTTTTTTTTTTAATTTTATGAAATCACAAGAACAAGAAAGCTTGAAGATCAATCCACTAACTTCTATACATAGAGTGCCGGTTAATTTTTATACCCGTCATTCTACCCGTCCGCGTTGTACTCAATAACTTTTCAACGACACCGATTTTTTTTGCGGTTTGGGGGGAAAACCTGCAGATGGAGCGCCTGATGGTAAGCGATCACCGCCGCCCATGGACACCCGCAATACTAGAGGAGTCGCAAAGTTCTCAAAGGGTTTGGGCCTCCCTACCCTATTCATGAAAAATAAAAATAAAATCCCTATACAACAGTAGGCTGACCACGTTTGGGTGTGTCTGAAACTCGTCTTATTTTTTCACGTATAAATTATGGATTACATAGAGAAAGTTCGTCAGTATGATCGATGGAATCTTAGAATCTTACGGATGCAGGTGATAAAATCGTGTATACCCGCATCCTAACACTATTACCACGGCTCTGATCCAACAAGGTTGTGTGATCGAATTGCTGTGAGATTTGGTTCACGGAGAACCTTTGTTTACATTACGTGATTCATTTACAATTTCAGATAGAGTTGTTTCATTTATAATACACTTTTTTGCTCATTCATTTTAGGGTAATCAGACCGGTTAATAGAGCGCAAATTTCAAAAACATTTGTGCGTTTTTTTGTGGTTTTGTCAAGAAGATAATGTCAATTTATTATAGGAACAAACAACAAAACTAAGAAGGTAAGGCCTCAACTGCATTAGTGGAATTGTTTTATTATGAAACTTCCCTTAACCTATTTTGTCAACGGCGTAGGTAATGTTCCGTTTTTCTGAAGGGGTCCAGCCCTTGCTGGACCATAGCTTGTCACGGTCGTGGTGCATGTCACGGATCCCATGACCGTGGCTATAGGGCAAGAGCGTACTCCCTTTTAAAAGGCCGGCCGCGCACTTGTGACTCCTCTGGTGTTGCGGGTGTCCATGGGCGGCGGTGATCGCTTACCATCAGGCGATCCGTCTGCTCGTTTGCCTGCTTTCATATAAAAAAAAGAGATGGCACGTACGGTTTTTAGTCGGTACAAGTCCGACATACCCCGCCGGCCCCAATTGGCGGAAGATCCATGAGGATTTTCCGTACTAGAAAAAAAAGTTAATGTTCCGGTTGAAGGGAAACGTAGGCAGTAAAACTACTGAACAAAATGAAACTTTGCATCCTGAAGAAGAACATGTTTTTTTTATTCCACTAAAGTGGCAAACAAGGATACGGCCTGATGGTTTTCTGTTTACTTACCATACAAAGAACAAATTAATTGCAATGGATATCTGAAGTAGAAATAGTACCTAAATATTATATGTAATTATATATTTCTAGTGAAGTACACATCATTCGATCCTCGTAAATAATCGATTTATTACTCGATGACTACACTTCAATCTTAGGTGACTAACTAACAATTATTTTATACACATTAATGTTAAGGCATCATCACGGTACATAGTAATTTTCCAAGTTTATAAGATCCAATCAATATAGGTATTTTCATTATCAAAAGAGGTATGTAAAACATGTAGGAAACACTTTAATATGCGTTATTTAAGGATTTTGTCAACAAATGTAGAAGGTTCAAGAATTCAAGGCGCAGTAGGTACCCAAAACTGCTAAGATAGGAATATATTTATATCTAGCTTCTGCCCTTGACTTTATCTGCTTTTTTTTTTTTATGTGATAACAGGCAAACGAGCAGACGGATCGCCTGATGGTAAGCGATCACCGCCGCCCATGGACACCTGCAACACCAGAGGAGTCACAAGTGCGCTGCCGGCCTTTTAAAAGGGAGTACGCTCTTTTCTTGAAGGTTTGAAGGTCGTATTGGTCCGGAAATACTGCAGGCGACAGTAATGTTTTATTTTTCAGCGCGAAATGTAAGTAATCTTTTGTGAGTAGGATATGCTGTTCCATTTGCATGACGTAGTTTTTAACATGTCTTAAATATTTTGTGAATAACGTAACTACTTAGTTGGATGTACAATCGTAAAATCTTCTAAATGTAACTTCCTAAGTATTAAAATTGTAGACCTGTTTGTTGTTCCCAATAAAATAAAAATAATCTATCTCTGTGCCTAATTTTATCCAGATCCGTTCAGCCGTTCTAGCGTGAAAAAGTAACAAACATCCTCACAGACTTTCACGATTATAATTTTAGTAGGACCTTGACAGCGATTAAGTAGATTATAATAACAAAACATATTCTACATAATCTAACCATCATAACGTTAGTTTGGCACCAAGGGACGGTGTCGATTGCCCATTTCTGTTTCCTCGTTTTATAATGTATTGAGTGTATTTTTTTTTGTTTATATAGTAAATAAGTATGAAAAAATACCAATAACCTTTGCTTGACCTGGAAATCCTACATTGGACCTCTAGCGTAGCAGTCTATAAAATAATTTCAAAACTCATTAATATTTAAATAGACTACATAAAAAAACATGGTACTTATTATCTTCTAAACAAGTTTCGTTTCTCGTTCAAGGAAATCTTGTAATTTTCTTAACCTTTTAGACACATTAACACCTCATAAAATTAGTACCTACGTCGCCCTTGATCGTTAATTTAACATTTACGTAAACTATCACTTTGTAAACTTGTCTTTGGTATGCATTAGAAACGGTATTTTTGTTTTTTTTTCTACTACGGATTGGAAAAAAATGTTTTTTTGGATCAGGGAAACCTCTTCATCGATCCTCCGCCACTACAGAAGATGGACTCATTGTATGAATATCTGTTATCTGTTCATAGTATTTTTAAAGTATCCTGAGGTCAGAAAGGGTTTTATGCATAGTTCAAATATTAAATCTAGAAAAGTTTGTTTGTTTGTTTGTTTGCTTGAACGCGCTAATCTCAGGAAATACTGGTCCGATTTGAAAAATTCTTTCAGTGTTACATAGCCCATTTATTGAGGAAGGCTATAGGCTATATATATCATCACGCTGCGCGGACGAAGTCGCGGGCAGAAGCTAGTTAGGTATATTGCAGATAAAGGCTTAAATAACTTTCAAATCTGTTTACAGATAGTAGAAGATATGCCTTATGTTACAACACAACAACGGTAATGAATACACATAACGTAAAAGTTCTTACAAAACACAGAACAGAACAAATATTTATGTAAAAGGTACAATCTGGCGATTACATTTTTGGCCCTAATATGGGGAGAAACTTTGGCACGAAATATTCCAAGTGACACATTAGTGATTCACTCATGCCGGTCGAACTTGGATTTGTAAATGCTGTACAATTTTTTTTTTGTTTAAAATTATTCGATGTGTGGAGGGTTAGGCTTGATTTCCTCCTACGCTGACGTCGGTCGACCGGGTCGGTCGCGTATGACACAGAAAATCTGCCGCGCACGTCGGTGTCGCTGTGCAGTGTCCCATAGAACGTTGCGTATATTCGTACGCTCGACCGACGTACGCAACCGACGTCAGTGTAGGAGGAAATCAAGCCTTAGAATACAATTCTGACTTCTTCGGTGGTAGGAACTGGGGATTAACTGGCTTGTCACCATTACTTCGGAGTCTGTCGTAAAGCCCCTGGGTGTGTTTCGACTGTTGCGGCAGTACACAGTCCTAAGCAATGCATCAGCAACTTCTTTTTTTTTTTAAACGTTGCCCCACACTATAATTTTCTCCTGTATCGTGGGTGCGTTTACAAACACAAATTCTCACATACACAAACGCCCAGACCCGGAACAACTACCTGTAGATCATACAAATATTTGCTCCGTGTGGGGATCGAACCCACAACACATGTCGCAGAAGCCGATCGCTCAGCCGCTACGCCAAACGTGTCGTCAAGACAACTATGAATAAGAGACTACACTCACTGGCAACTTCTCTGATGTTGCCAGTGAGTGTAGGCAGCGATGATACTCGTTTGCTGATATAATTGATAAAAAATGCAAAACGCACTATATATAATTATTTATATAGAAAGAACTAGGTTTTGCTCGCGGTTTCGCTCAACATAAGCTATATGAGGATTAGCAATGGCTCCCAAAAATAATATACTAGGAACCAACAGTGATGATCTCTTCTTTGTATACATCATACATCAGAGAGGTCAAGCTGTATCACAGGATTCATTTAATAAATAGAAATAAGAAGTTGACCAGTTTTTAAGTTGGTGCATATACTTTCTAACAGTGAAAATAAAATTTAAATCTATTCAGTAGTTTTTGCGCTAGTCCGTAACAAATAGACAAGATCACATTTTTGGGTTCGGATTCGTATAATATACCCACCCATTTGTTGTTTTTTAAATATGTTCAATGTACAGACACAGCTTTTTACAATTTTATAATATTACCTATAGATAAAGAAAGAAAGAAGAAAAATAGCGGTTTATTTGGCAAAAACAAGACACGGTGATAATTTTTCAATTTTTCTGATATCCCATATTCAATCATAGGAATTTATTACCTATAAAAAAATCTTAAACTAAAATGCCATACATTAACATTTACTTACACGCACATAAATAAACGGCCCGTCATAAGCTATGGTTATGTGTGGATGATGTGAAAACCACTCGCCTCCAAGGTCTCGTGTTAACCGCTAACCTTCCGAGAGGCATTTGTGATTAGAGCCGCTAATCTGCGTTTCTTAACGCGAGTTTATGTTGGTAGGCACAGACATAAAATATGGCAGTTCGTACATCATTTTGACAACTTTAATTCTGTTTTTTTGTTCCAGGTTTGCGTTTGAACAATATCTCACCTGATGTTAAGTGACGATGCGGTCGACTATAGGGTTGCCACGAAGTAACCTATTTAATCGGGGCTTAAAGAAGATGATAGACTCCGGAAGAGACTCCCTAGAAGTATGTACAAAAAGGGAATATTACGTATTAATTCTTTGTTTTTTGCAGTGCGTCTCAAAGTAAAGGAAGTTAGCAGTTAGCTCTGTATATTGTATATTGATACATAGATATGTATATTGTTTCTTACGAGGCAAAGCCGTTTGCGGCACAAATCCAAAACTATGAGCAACTTAGAATTTCGTGGAGAAACCCAATAACATTTTCTTCCTTTTCTTTTGGAATTGAATCCAAGATCTTATGATATGATATGATATGATATTTATTTCTATAAGTAGATCATTAGAGACACTTTTACAAGTCAATGGTTTGTTTTTTTTTATATAGCTAGATGGCTTCGGCATTTCCTAACTGACGACCTCTGAGAAGAAACACCGAAACAAACTCAGAGAATCAAGGTCTCTTTTAAAGTCCACACATAAAATAATGCAAATAATGTGAGTGGGACAATGCGGGGCAATGTCTGAAATTGCCTTTTGAGGAAAGAACCATAGCAGCTTTGAGTAGACCAGTCCTGTATCCTCATCGTGTAGCTCAACCATAATTAAGGGAGCTCAACGACCCGTCACACGACAATACCAGATCAGTAGGACATTCGTGTAGGTCGTATAAAATTCCCAAAGCCTCCAGACTATAAAAACTGGTATAATAAAATTAAGCCTACATGGTACTCACATTTACAAAAGAAAAATGACTAGAATAGACTTAGATGTCAAAATAAATGTCAGTATAAATTGTAATGTCACAACAAAATATTAATAAAATTCATAAATGTCAAAATTCAATTCACTAATGACAATAGAATCTTTATAATCAAAATAATAATGTCAGTACAAAATAATGTCAATAATCAAAATAATGTCATTATATCACAGTGTCTGATTAGCATAGTAATAGCCCGGTCCATCAGAGCAGCTCAATCCCAAGCATATAATTATATCGTTCAAATAGTCTATCACTTTATAAAAACCTTTTTTGCAGGCTCAGTAGTCGAATTCACGACAGTTACACAAATGAGGTCTCCTGATTTCTGACCTTATTATAAATATCTGGTTAAGTGTTCTAACGATTAGATATTTTTTATTACGATTACATAAGACTTTGAAAACTGCGACAAATTGAAATTAGAGGTTCAGTAATCACTACCTACTTAACCATTTTAAGATATTATAATTTCAATACAAATTGTCCAAAAAAGAATCTTAATTTTTATCTTTATTTTATCTTAGACTAGCTTCTACCAGCGACTTTGTCCGCGTGGAATAGTTACTTAGTTTTATCGTGATGATATAGCCTATTATAGCCTTCCTCAATCAATGGGCTATCTAACACAGAAAGACTTTTTCAAATCGGACCAGTAGTTCAAGAGATTAGCGCGTTCAAGCAAACAAACAAACAAACTCTTCAGCTTTATATATTAGTATAGAATATAGATACCTAGTAATTAGCAAATGGCGAACTGTAGTATCTACCTACCCCTGTAAGAAAAAGGCGTGAGTGTATTGATTATGTAGGTCCACAAGGATCACAGACGTTTTTATAATGAAGCCGTTCGGGATCTAAGTACCTTAGCAATTATATGAAGGTATAACAAATGAAAGCGATTATCCGATTACGGAAAAAACTCAAAGGTGTCGATTTAATTAACGTTTCGAAACAATCGACTAAGACTAGTGAAGCTCTGAATGCACGATTCGCATTATATCACGCGCTTCCATTAATCGATAAAGCAACTAACTAGTCTTGCTATCAATCAAGTGCACTGTTGATTGGTTTCGTTTTAACTAATGTACATAATTAAATAGTCATAGGGCATAAATGTATGTATATACCAATCACATCTATACTAATATCTATACTACCGAAGAGTTTGTTTGTTTGCTTGAACGCGCTAATCTCAGGAACTACTGGACCGATTTGAAAAATTCTTTCAGCGTTAGATAGCCTATTTATTGAGGAAGGCTATAGGCTATATATCATCACGCTACGCAGACGAAGTCGCGGGCAGAAGCTAGTTACCAAATAAAATAAGGTCTCACGGACAGAATTGACCGTACAATCGTAAATACATATTATTATCTACCTTTCAAAGAGAATTTGATAAAATTTTGTTATTATTCGCATTCGGATACCATTAATTTTTACGACCTCTGTGGTTTAGTGGTTCGAGTACCGGACTGCTGACCATGAGGTCGTGGGTTCGATTCCCACAGGACACAAAATTTTATGTGATGAATATAAGTGTTTGTGTTCGTCTGGGTGTTTCTTATCTATATATCTTATTCTTCTCTACTATTATAAAATTGTAAAAAAGCTGTGTCTATACATTGAAGATATTTCAATAAAAACAAGTGGGTTAGGGTATATAAACGTCTCGAATCCAAAAATGTGATTTTTAAAATTCTTGTCTGTTAGTCTGTTTGTTACGGGTTGGAGCAAAAACTACTGGATTGATTTTAATTTTGTTTTCACTGTTAGAAAGTATATGCTCAAACTTAAAAACTGGTGAACTTCTTATCTCAATTAATTAAACGAATCCTGAGATACAGCTTGACCTCCCTGACGTATAGAGGCCCTTACAAAGAACAGATCATCATTGTTGGTTTTCCAATTTTTACTCATAATATAGCTTCACGTAAGCGAAGCCGCGGGCAAAAGCTAGTGTATTATAAGTATGTATTTACATTTTAAAAAAATATAAGTATTATATCCATTGTCTAGTACTCATAGTACAAGCTCTGCTTAATTTGAGACTAGATGGTGCCGTGTAAAAATGTTCTAGAACATTTATTTATTTATTAATTAATCTGGGTTGGTATTCAACTATTTCTAGCAAAATTCTTCATGGGAAATTGTAATTTTTGATAACTTTACGAAGTTTCGACCGATTTTCCGGTCGTTTATTTCCAGTGAAGTAGTAGTAGAGAAAATGGATAGATAGGAACCTAGATAAACAGTATCCGAATTCGAAAAATGATATAATTTAATTAAATTGTGTTTGGATTACGATTTATTTAAGAATTACATTTTCATGGGCAATTCAACGTCCGCTGGACCCATAATGAAGTTTAAAATTCACCATTGCCAGAATTACCCCAAAACCTAGCTTTTTTTTTTAATGTGTGTTAAACATTATAAGCCTTATTATGTTTGGCACTCAGAGACGCTGTCGCTATACCGCCGTAAGTATTGCCATTTTTGTTTACGCCATTTTCGTCTTATATTTTTTTTTTTGGTTATATTTTTTGTTTGTACCTAACTTGATAACAATTATATAAATTACTAACTTCTGCCCGCGACTATGTCTGCGTGGACTTCGGATAAAAAGTAGCCCATGTGTTATTCTAGACTATAAGTAATCTATCTCTGTGCCAAATTCCATCCAGATCCGTTCAGCCGTTCTAGCGTGAAAGAGTAACAAACATCCATCCATCCATCCATCCATCCATCCTCACAAACTTAAACATGCCATCACACCTGTATTCCCCGAAGGGTTAGGCAGAGGCGTACTAATGTACACCCATAGTTCGCCGGTATGTTTAGGTCCCATGTAATACGGGGCGAGCCTATTGCCATTAACCGAGGACAAATTCATAACTCCGAGACGCTACTGGGAATTTCATAGAAAAACCCAATAACACTGATCGACCTGGGAATCGAACCCAGGACCTCTAGCGTAGCAGTCGCTCTCAGGACCACTTAGCTAATGAGGCAGTTCCTCACAAACTTTCGCATTATAATATTAGTAGGATTACTGATTTCGATACCTACAATAATTATTTGTGTAGGTATTGTCCGTTTGTTATTTAATTTATTTCTACCTGGTTACCGTACCTCAAAAGGAAAATCACTGTTCAACTGAATCCTTCCCAATAATTTTCAGCCTTAAATTGTGTTAAAATGAAACTACTTTTTACGGATTTTATCGCGTTATATTGATATTATTTAATTCCCGACGTTTGGGATCCTTTACAGCATCCATGGTGATAAAATCCGTAAAAAGTAGTTTCATTTCAATGTCTAATATTCGCGTAAGTGCCAGAAATCAGTACCCAAATTGTGTATTAGATATGGCGCGATTCTTTGTTTTTTAATTGAATTCATTTTTATTGTCAAAAGACTTAGGTAATAAGAACCTACTTAGCCATAAATAATGTCTGTTTTTTGCACCAATAAATATGTACATGTAGGCAACCGGACCAACCAACGGTTACCCCTCCCTTCCCCTATTTATTGCGCAGTCGCATCAGATGGTACGCAAATCGCCATTGTTGTACATAATTACCTAATTGCTCTTTTCTCGTGTTATAACTTTCAATGTACGGAAGCCTAAGAAACTAATTGTATGCACATTTGCATATTATTATTTCATTCTTTGTTACCGTGATAGAAATCAAGCTACAAGGTCATATAATCACATTAATTGTGGTATTAAGTGTTTAAAAGACGATTATACATTTGTTGTGTTTTTGTTCGGCCCGAGATGCAATGGAAAAATCCATAGTACATGCATCAATGGTTATAAAGGTGAGGTAGGTCCAGGATTGATAAAAATGAGAACAAAGTACGCAACATTTACTTATATTTACAAGTAATCTATACTTCGATTAGAGGATACAAAAGAAAAATCACTGACTGTTTAATTGACTTTTCCTATTAATATCTGCCATTGGTGACTGTATATTTTTGTAAAAGTGGCACTGTTTATAATAAATATCAAATAGAGTTAACATTATGCAAAGAAGATTAAACACCGCAATATTTTTGGCTATCATCACTTTGTAATACAAAAATAGGAAACATTTAAAAAAAAATGAAATTGAGACATTTATCATACATTTAAAATGTGCATATTTTTTACAACAATTAAACCAGTTTATAATAGGCTCACGACCGCAGCTATTATTCAATATACTGACAATACAACAATGTTGACACATTCAATATTTTATAACGTTTAAATAAATTAATGTTGCTATTATGAGTCGTATTGACAGTGAAGCATAATAATATTTGGTAATACCATTTTCATTTCGTAATCACGTACTAATTTAAATTCATATACGCGGTTATTAAATTGAAGATATGTGACAGATTCCATTTGTGAATCGAGTTTTAACATTTCGGGAATTTACAAATAATGAGTTTTCTTTTTGTGAATGTAATAAAAGGCTTGGTTATGTCTGGCAATAAAAAGATCTCTCGCAACAATCTCACTTTAGAAGATTTATGGTAATATGATAAGTGTAATGAGTGGAGATCAAACACGACCATGATTTCCTGTCTAACAGCTTAAGTACCTAAAACAAAAAATTAAATTTCACCAAAAAAGAAATCTCAAAATGTTGTTTACCTAATTAAAATTTTCAATGGGAGCTCTACCAGGCAAGCCTTTGTTAATTAAGAGTTGACAGCTAAAAAGTATGTTATAGTCGAATTTCGATATTTTTTAATTCATGGGCGATTTACTTAATCTCCTAAATCTTGACCAAAATTAAGGAAATATTTGTGTTCAATGCATATTTGATTCGAGTCTGTGAATTCTTTGTATATTCTTTGTTTTTATAGGATAGGAGGGCAAACGAGCAGACGGATCACCTGATAGTAAGCAATAACCGCCGCCCATGAACACCCGCAACACCAGAGGAGTCACGAGTGCATTGCCCGCCTTTTAAAAGGGTTTGGGCCTCCGGTAACGTCACTCACTCAGCGAAACACAACGCAAGCGTTGTTTCACGCCGGTTTTCTGTGAGGCCGTGGTATCACTCCGGTCGAGCCGGCCCATTCGTGCCGAAGCATGGCTCTCCCACGGAAGAATTTCTTGAAGTTTCTCGAGACAGAAATCTCCCTAGAGAGGGAGGAAAGCAGGGAGGTCTTTTAAAAAAAGCTGTTTTTTTCTGTTGTGCGGATTATCCTCATGAATAGTCTTGGGAGGCTGGGGAGCTGGCAGGTAATGACCGACTCGGCCGGGTAAAAACCAAGGGCCATGGGATTAGTTACATTCACCACGGCCATGACAGTGGTTCATTTCCATAAAGTTCATATAGGTTACAAATGATATTTATTGCTACAATAGATCATTCTACAAGTTTTTCATTTTTCAACTATATGGCGCCGGTAAATTTATGTACCTACCTGTACCTAAGTGTATCCTGTAAGAACAAAACCAGTTCCCAGTATATAAAATCACACGCCTGCAATATAAATCTCTTCTGTATCCAAACATATATATTCGTTGACAAGAAATACTGGCACATAATGCATAGTCGAATTAACAGGAGGTCATGCAAGCCATTCATCATTCTATATTACAAAACGACCATTTTATGTAGACCTGCACACATAATTGCAGCTATTTTTATCAGTCGTGTGTACTTACATTTTTCACAGACCTAGGGCCACTGTGCACCAACTTCTTAAATGTGTTTTACATATCATCACGCCTGTATTCCACGAAGGTTTAGGCAGAGGCGTACTAATGTACACCCACAGTTCGCCGGTATGTTTAGGTCCCATGTAATAGGGGGCGAGCCTATTGCCATTAACCGGGCACAAATTCCTAACTCCGAGCTGTTACTGAGAATTTCATAGAAAAACCCAATAACACTTTGCTCGACCTGGGAATCGAACCCAGGACCTCTAGCGTAGCAGTCGCGCTCCGGACCACTTGGCTAATGAGGCAGTCAGTCTTAAATGTGTTTTAATTGTATTTAAATACAAATTTACACTGAACAATTATGTTTAAACATATTTTAAGAAGTTGGTGCAAGTAGCCCTAATTTTATCTATTCAGCACAGATTCTATTCCACAGCAGGCGCTGACGTAGACGGCGGAATGGCTTGGAAGGTTTAGTCCAAAATCCATACTAGTACCTATTTGATACCATCATCATCATCAAACTTATATTTCCCAAAGGCTTTTGCAGTGTATACAAATTTCATGTACAGTCACAACCATAAATAATGTATAAACAATAATAAACATACATACCATCACCCCTGCATTCCCCGAAGGGTTAGGCAGAGGCGTACACCCACAGTGCATATTAGTAATTATATTAGTAGCACATAGTAATTTCATATATAAACCCAATGTCACTTTGATCGACCTGGGAATCGAAGCCACGACCACTAGCGCAGCAATCACGCTACATTTCGGCTGACTGTGGGTGAATGTTGGTATATCTCAGCCTAGCCCTTCGTAGAATACTAAGCGTAATGTTAATGATTTATTTGAAGAATTGCTCACCAATGGCCAAGATTTAGTTAAAAAATCTGTACCACTTCTGTGGAATAACATAACATAATCAACCCATTATATGTCCCACTGCTGGGCACGGGTCTCCTCTCACAATGAAAGGGATTAGGCTATAGTCCACCACGCTATCCTAATGCGGGTTGGCAGACTTCACACGCCATCGAGAAAATCTCTTAGACGTGCAGTGTTTCCTCACAATGTTTTCCTTCACCGTTTAAGCGCGTGATAATTACGCACATAACTTCGAAAAGTCAGAGGTGAATGCCTTGGATTTGAACTCGAGACCTTTGACTTGGCAGTCCAATGATCATATCACTAGGCTATCACAGCTTTTTTATGTGGACTATATAAAATATCAATGGTAAGCGTTCACTCTGTGTGTACCAGAAAATCAAAAGCTCAAACGCTATTGGCTGGAATTTCCTAAGTCGTTTGAAAAGTATAATGTTAATTACAAACAGCAAATCTCTTCCTGTTGGAAATAAGCGAGGTGAAGTAATTAATTGCTCTGTAGTTAGTAGGTACTTCCATACTTTAGTTGTTGTCAAGGATTTATTGTGTTATTTATGAATGAGAAGGAAGTCGAAAATGGCTTTTAAATGATGACGCTGTAATGATTAATTTAAGCAAAATTTGGTCCTAAACACATTTTAGTTTAGACAGTGCCAGATAGAGAAAAAACTGAGACTTTTTCTTCAAACTCAACATTTTATGAACATTTTTAAGGCCGATAATAACGGTAGGTAACATTACTATTTATACGAATCGATAACTGTAGTAGTTTTTATAAAGCTCAGAAAAAAGCTTACATAGCCGGTAGCCTTTATTTTTATAGACTCGATAATCTTCAAGGATCATCCGCCACTGGAGGAGACAGAGATGTCGGTCTTATTTCGAGTAAACTTTTAAACTATGGAGCCCTTTTGATAGGTATAGATTCCCAATCATTTATTAAAAAAACTTACTGTCCCAGTGGTCCTGAGCGTGACTAATGTGTCACTTATTGGGTTTTTCTAAGAAATTCTCAGTAGGGGCTCGGAGATTGGGATTTGTGTCCGGTTATTTTTTTTAAACCACTATTACATGGCCGGTATTACATGGGGCCTAAATATACCAGTGAACTCTGGGTGTGCCTAACCTTTCGAGGAATACAGGCGTGATGGTATGTTATGTTATAAAAAAATCTTGTCTGTAGTTTATATAGGAAGGAAAAAAATACTAAATCTCTCCCTAATTCAGCCCTAGTAATATAAATGTCTTAATTATTTCTATCCACCGCAGATAGCGGTGATAATTATATTGCAAACCTATTTTAATTGCTTAACCAAAGGTGTTAATCACCAATCTTTATTAAAAAATAAGCAATTTAAACAATACTGCTTTACTCGGTATATCGTACCTAATTCTAGTTAAGCCTAATGGGCTCATCGTATCGCAATTACTTACACGCATAGAAAATTACTTGAATCCAATTTAAGTGTACTGTATCAAAGGGTAATTATAGTAAAACCGGGCATAGGTAGGTAAGCAATTGCAATAAATAATGTCACTTAAATACCAGATGAAAGCTGCTATCAGAGCAAGAGTAGATTGTTCTGTAATAATACGCTTGTCTGTTTGTACATTTTTTAGAATGATTAACGATGAAGTGAAAGGATGTAATAAAAATGTTATTTGAAAATCAGAACGGTTTGTTTCATATTTTTATACCTCAATTGTAATTTATATTTTTTATCTATTCTAATAACTGTTGGCGTTCTTTACTATCAAAATTATCACGTCTGACTTCTTAATGACTGCCGAGTTCTGACTTTCGACTTTCAAAATCACTTACAAACAACACCTAATACTTATTATAAATAAATAAAAATTGCCTTCAAATTCTGAATTTTCGTCTTAAACGTGATGTCAGTTAGGTGGTTAGATACACCAGACGCTATAACTACTTTAGCCACCGTAAAAATTAAAAAAAATAATAGATAATGAGAAATTGAAAAATACTCAATAATTACTTTCAAATTTACATGCAACGCTTATACACCCGACTTCCAAATCATGATGGTTAACTCAAAGTGCTTAATTATATTGTCACAATTTTCACCAAATAAAATAATTAGAAAATGTTTGTTACCCCTCAATACCGTATGAAGTCAGGCGACCAACTAGTGCATTATAAAAACCGAGAACGGCAATCAATCGAAGTTCAAGATCAAGGCAATCTTCCCACGGTTGAGCACACCTGTGTCCTGTACCAGCCGTAATGTATGTATTGATGAATAATGTGCCAACTTTATCAACGTACCCATACGATTGTATAAGGATAGGCGATTTCGCAAATTATTTTGTTGATTTACAACTATATTGTTTACTTATTCAATTTTTGTTCATGAATAATGATGTTGTTACATGCTTGTTTATATATTTATGGTATTCTGATGAGCGTTAATTTTTTTGTAGTGTATTTTATTATTTTTATGAATGAAATGCTGAAAATTATTAACGTGGATTTTTTCTTGAAGCGAAACGAACCAAATGAACCAATTTACTAAATTGTCTTTAACTTTTCGAGGTTTATTTAGCAGACACAATATATAAAAAAATGTGTCACTTTCCCTAGGGTCACTTTAGTTCCCGCTAAGGACTTTAAATGACCAATCCAAAGAAGCCCTATCTATATGTCTACCCTTGACAATACTGACAATTACTATATTGATTGAGAGATAGTCATATATCTGCTAAAACTGCTTGAGGCGCAAAGTTTTCCATGCAATACATTTGACAGATATGCTACACAAGCTTTCACCGGTTAGGCTTCTGATGTAATTAGCCGAAGCAGCGAAGTACTTAAATAAATATATAAAGCATCAAGTAATAAAGCATTAATAAATTATATATTCCATTCCATCAACGGCATTAAAAACTATTTGCTTTTATCTCATCTACGCTATCAAAATGTCGATCCATTCGAAAAAACCCGACGACAATCCGCTTGCTGTGGAATCATTAAGAAAAACGCGAAGCATGCATCGTGGTCCACCGTATAGCCAATAAAGGATGCTCGGGCAATAGTGGAGAATTAACTGCAATTATAACAACGGTACGGAGTAGTTCCAAGTTGCCGAGCCAGTATTATAACGGTACTCCCTCTTGGATGCAGCGGAAACTGAAATGGGGGGTGGTACAAAATGGAAGCTTTTGCAGGATGGTGGATGAAGGAGGCCATTGCCATTTCAAGAAAGGAAACAAAGAAAGAAGTTCAATGCAAAACTGTCGATTTAAGAACCATGCCAGCGAAAATGCTGTGACAACTTGTTGATTAATAGAATTATTTTAATTGTTGCGTCAATAAATGTGAAACCTGCATCATTTCTTCTTCTAGCTCGATCCATAGTGGTATAAAGTAGTACCTCGTAGTAAGATAATAGACCTCTTCAGATTAATACGGATAAAGATTAATGAAGGCCGAGTTCACCAAACTTGGCTATTATAGGTCAACATATAAATTAAGTAGGGTAGGCATGTAACAGGATACGTACGTCTATACGCACTAATATAGTGCACACCATTTTTAAATTAAAATATGAAATGCAAAAAAGAGTTTCAAGACCTTTCAAGACCAAGATTTTTATCTTAAGAAGCTGTGAGATCTTAAATCGAAACTGAGATATTAATTCATCCCTATCAGCTGTCACCTCATCGTTCACTCCTTTTCCCCCGAATATCGGACTTAACTCAATCCATCCATCTTTTCTTTGGTCCCTGTAAACTTCGGAATTGGAACTGAAACTGGAAAAATTCTCAATTTTCGAATTACAAATAAAGCTTCCATTAGTTCCGTCATCGCTTAACTTGTACCATCCATCTAAATGCAATGCAAAAACTAGATTTTGTCACGCAAGCGGCCATTAAAGCTTTTGAACGGATATAATGGCGTTACTAGACTTTAATTGGGTTTCTTCATTTCTCCTTTTGCCGGACCGACGGCAATTTCTGTTATAAACATAAGCAGTTTTATCGATAAGCACACATCTTGGAATTTATCTGCAAGATATTAACGACATTCGTTGAAACGGATTAAAAATATATGTTTATTGGGCCGAGTCTGCACTACCTATACGTAAAGTGGAGTAACTGTAAATATGAACGAGATACACCTAATGTTTGATATTTCCAGTCAATTTTTGACAGAAACAGTGATAGCCTAGTGATATGCCCATTGGACTACCAAGTCAAAGGTGTCGAGTTCAAAAGAGTTTGTTGCGCCGCTTCTTCTTCCCAGCGAAAACACTAGGAAGCGGCGAAGGGCGGGCGTTTTGGGGGCTGTATATAATGTAAAAATGACGTTCAAAAAGTACTACCTTAGTCTATATTGAATAAATGATTTTGACTTTGACTTTGAATCCAAGGCACGCACCTCTGACTTTTCGAAGTTATGTGTGTATTAAGAGTTATCACGCGCTTAAACGGTGACGGAAAACATCGTGAAGAAATCTGCACATCTGTGAGATTTTCTCGACGGCGTGTGAAGTCTGCCAACCCGCATTAGGCTAGCGTGAGAGGAGACCCGTGCCCAGCAATGGGACATATAATAGATTGATTATGTTATCATACTTTAAAGTTATGCCATTCTACTGGACCCTGTAGGCACCAGCATTTAATGTATTTTTAAAAGGTAATTAAGTGCAAATACGGAGTATAATTATTACAAGCCGTATCGACATTGGAATTAGGATTAGCATGTGCATCCATAAGCAGATATGACCAGAATAATTAATTATTTGCATCTTGAACACAAGCTGGAAAAGAGCAACAATATTTTTAGATATCGAACACATAATTATGATCTTTTAGTTTCAATACTCAATTATTTATTGCATTTAATTATGAGAATAGTATGTTTATAATATGTACTTAGCATATTTATTCATAGTATTACGTACCATAAAAATGCTATCATCTTATATTATAGCATTCTTGGTGCCTGATAGTTTAATACTAACCAGTTATGTATTTAGAATAAAAAATAACTACTGAAAGTCGGAAAAAAGAAGTCAAGCGCAAAGCAGGACCTCAATCAAGCCTTCAGGATCAGGATAGATATAACTCGTAAGTATATTATGATAATGATATAATTACAAGTAACGCTGTATATTTTCTAAATTAATACTTACTCGTATAGAACTATACGAGTAACTAATATCGCTGACTTTTTATATGAGACTAGCCTCTGCCCGCAACTTCGTCCGCGTTAGCGTAATAATATATAGATAGCCTATAGCCTTCCTCAATAAATGGGCTATCTAATCACTGAAAGAATTTTTCAAATCGGACCTGTAGTTCCTGAGATTAGCGCGTTCAAGCAAACAAACAAACAAACAAACTTTTCAGCTTTATATATTAGTATCATCTTATATTATAGCATTCTTGGTGCATCTAGTTATGTATTTAGAATTAAAAATAACTTAAAATGAGTTACTGAAAGTCGGAAAACAGAAGTCAAGCGCAAAGTAAGACCTCAATCAAGCCTTTAGGATAGATATAATATAACTCGTAGTTATATTATGATAATGATGTAATTAAAAGTAACGCTGTATATTTTACTTTAATATTGAACTTAGTCATGTTAATTTTCGTCATTTATTTATCATGCGTACCGCGGAAATGTGGAATGCGTTTCCCGAGTGGGTCTTCCCCGATAGATATAATCTGGGTGTCTTTAAATCACGAGTGAATCGGTTTCTTCTAGGCAAGCGCGCTCCATCTTAGGCAAGCGAGTAAGCATATCAAGAATAAAAATATGGCTTTTTTGTGCCACATACCATCACGCCTGTATTCCCCGAAGGGTTAGGCAGAGGCGTACTAATGTACACCCAAGTTCGCCGGTATGTTTAGGTACCATGTAATGGTGGCGAGCCTATTGCCATTAACCGGGCACATATTCCTAACTCCGAGCCGCTACTGGGAATTTCATAGAAAAACCCAATAACACTTTGCTCGACCTGGGAATCCAACCCAGGACCTCTAGCGTAGCAGTCGCGCTCAGGACCACTTAGCTAATGAGGCAGTTACTATTTTTATTATAGGTACTTATATTTATAGTACCTATAATAAAAATATCAGCCAAATCGGTTTAGCGGTTTAGCAGCATCTCAAGTGATGAGTTGTAATACATAATGGCAATTATTTTTTTATATAAATAATACTAATGAGATAGTGTGATTGCTTAGTGATACAAGACTTACATGTACTCAATAAGTGGTAAATGAATAATTTGAAAAGTGCATTTAATAATGCGTTATTAATTCAATATTACATTCGTCAAAGTTATATACTACCTACCTACTCGTTAAAATTTTTCAATATAGTACCTACCTATTCATTTTATAAAAAGCCTGTAAGGCAATTTTGTTAAGTCGCATAAGTACCTACTATTTCATCTCAACTTAGAGCCTACGTTAGTACCAAGGTGTCCAGTTTATTAAGATACTTCATATCAGCGCTGTATGTTCTACCAAAGACATGAATGTCATACATTAAATTGTGTTTCCCTTTTCACCGTGTGCCAAGGTACGCTGGACATTATTTGTGACTATTATTAATAAATGACCACAGAAGATAAATGCAACTTCAATAAATGCCTATCGGTAAGCATCCAATAAGCGTATATTTATTTCATTTTTGCTTTTTTTCATAGTCTGTGACTATTGCGCTGCATCCTGTTGAGACCGTTATGTGGGCACAGATGTAGAAAAAATGCAATTAGAAAGGATTTGTTGATGTCAACCGGAATTAGGCAAAGAGACTTAGTTTCCTCCTTAATTACATAGAAAAACATTGAATAGTAGTGTCTGAAGTTACTTTTTAACGGCTGTCCTCATGCAAAATAGGAAGAATATTTTTTTTTATTCTTCTGCGTCAGGCTATATTTTACGGCACAAGAAACAAATTGTAATAGAGACTATGATAATATAAAAATAGACGACATGTTTAGCGTAGCGATTGAGCGACCGGCTTTTGCGCCACGTGTTGTAGGTTCGATCTCCACACGGTGCGTGACCTACTGATAGTTGTTCTGGGTCTGGGCGTTTGTGCGAGTGAGAATTTGAGTTAAAACACCCACAATATAAGAGAAAATTCTAGTGTCCCCACACTACAATATTAAAACAAAGTTTTTCTTAAAAACAAAAAAAAAAAGGAATAAAGTGGCAATGTTTAGAGAAAGACCTGAATAATGTTGTAATGTTTTTCATAGAGGTTTGATAACAAAATAATAATAATTTAAAAAGCATAATACCGCATTGATATCTTTCTACATTCAGAACGTTATCATCCCTGAAAACCAGATTGCCAAGATCTGTTTTATCCACCCTTAATTACACCACAACTAGTATCGTCCACCTGTCTTTTATTTCTTTTTATTTTCCTTTTCATGGGAAAAGTATGGCAACACCTGTTCGCATAGAGAGCCAGTAAAATATATTAAAATTCACGCTACGTTTAGGTTTTGATGACATTTTTGTGCTAATTCGTGGAATGGTGTTGAATTGAGAACTGCACTTTAATAAATACGCAGTTTATTTCGTAAATAATTTGTTTTAAAAATACTTCAACAATTTATATATAGTAATTAGAAATAAAAAAATCAAACTGTCAAAACCGGTTTGTCAACTGTCAGTCAACAACAATGCTTAACTTAAACTTTTTTTAAAGATAATGACTTTTCTTTCGCTGTTTTAAAAAACTGATACCATATCAGAATAAAATTATCTGAGATAGATCTGCCGATAAGTATCACCAATTTGTACGTTGTTTTCTCTTTAATTTGTATAGCAAAAGGAACATTGACGACGCTCAGCTTTATCAATAATTGTAGGTACATTTGAGTTTGAATTGTTTGTGAATTGAGATATCTTTAATTTCAGAAACCTTCCTCTGCGCCGATGGAAATGAAATGTTGGTTTTATAGAACTTATGCATAATATCGTTGATCGTAGTAACATCCTCAGACATGCAGGTTTCCTTACGATGTCTT
This sequence comes from Acronicta leporina, assembly GCA_947256265.1. Taxonomy (NCBI): domain Eukaryota; kingdom Metazoa; phylum Arthropoda; class Insecta; order Lepidoptera; family Noctuidae; genus Acronicta; species Acronicta leporina. The sequence goes on from OX366512.1 coordinate 15,393,006, forward strand.
CCTTTTCCGTTTAAGCGCTTGATAATTAACTGTTATTACGCACATTACTTCGAAAAGCTAACTAAACTTACCCCTCTCACTCTGAGAGAAAACCCGTAGCTTTTAGCAATGAGACAGAATTCGACTGACAACTTTCGATTGATGGATGCTCGGCTTTCTTAAGTTAGTGCTCATGTTAGTGATGCAAGGTGAACTTAACAAAATGTATGTTGCCCATACAAAAGTTAGAAAGCATCTGTAGATACACCATAAAAATATGAAGCCAGAAATAACAACTCAACAAAAACGCATACACAAGCAAAAAATAGGAACGCGCTAATAGATCAATACTCATATGCTCCTAAAATAAGAAGCACGATAATAAAAATAAGTTTTTCATTGGCATTATAATTTTTCTTTTCCTTCGCCTGTCCGCACCTTATATGGTGTACGTAATACATACCGGTCCAAAGGTGGTGGAGCCACGTGGCCGCACAAAGGTGTTCTAAGCAAACACTAGTTATGATGCCGAAGTCACACCGAAGTTCATTGATCATGCCATGAAATGCACTATAAATTATAGTTAGTTGGAGATCCGTAGATAAAACTCTTCAATTGCATTCGGAAAGTCAGTTACTTACTTTATGAGTTTTCCAATTACCTCTTCTTGTTATGTTAGATTCGACAGATTCACAGATTACATTATCATGCGCGAAGGCTTTCATTTTTCTCAATTATTAATCACTTAACTGGCTTGTCATCAATTATGTTAAGATTAGCTGGTATATAATAATTTTCAAATAGATTGGATTTTACGAGCGTATCATCTTTCCCAATTATGTCAGTATGACTGATATATCATTCCCAACTAATAGTAATAAATTTGACAGGCATCTTATCATGACCCACTACGATATTGTTGAAATTGCCAGGAATAATGTCATTCATAACTATTTCGGCATTGAAAGAGATGCGATAATTGATGCCTGTTATGTATGTTTTTGTTGTTTTCATGAGCAGGTATCGATGTACATAATTAAGAATAGGAAAATTCTCACGATTTTTTTATATGGGGAGCAAACGAGCAGACGGATCACCTGATGGTAAACGATAACCGCCGCCCATGGACACCCACAATACCAGAGGAGTCACAAGTGCGTTACCCGCCTTTTAAAAGGGTTTGGGCCTCCGGTAACCTTACTCACTCGGCGAAACACAACGCAAGCTTTGTTACAAGCTTTGTTACACGCTGGTTTTATGTGAGGCCGTGGTATCACTCCGGTCGAGCCGGCCCATTCGTGCCGAAGCATGGCTCTTCCACGTTAAAATTTACGATGTTTTCTTTCACTGAAACCTGTGATTGATTGTGATTAATTATATTTTTGCATTATATGTAGGTGGATGATAATGTAGAAATACTGGACTTGCCATTTTATATTTTATCAAAAATCAGGGCTGACATTTAGTGACAAAGTTATGGAGCGATGATGATGATAACACACATAACTGCATATAGTATAAAAAATAAACTCAAAGGTACATAAAAAGCAATCCTGTATGAATCGTGAGCATCTCATAAAATGTGCAAAACCACATAAGGAGCGCTGAGATAACGACACGCTTCGCTGGAAAGGGAGGCTAGATATCAAAATGTGAAAGGACATGGTTAGATAGTTGAGACACGATGTATAAACAATTAGAGGTGAATTAATTAAAATGTGAAGCGATGAAATGAACAAGAATATATCTGGTCGAATTAAGGGTATCTACCCAATAATATAAAGTGTATGAAATCCTTTTTACTATCTAACTCTCTAACTCTCTCCGAAAAAATAATTAATTTTTTACACGGTTCACACAATCAGTTACCATCATTATATTATGTAATGCTGGCTCCGAAGACTTTTTTAGAGAGACAAAGACTTCTAAAACGACATTTACTTACATAGGGTGCATTATTTTACTAATTTTGTACTTGATGTAAAAATACAACATAACATACCATCACGCCTGTATTCCCCGAAGGGTAAGGCAGAGGCGTACTAATGTACACCCACAGTTTGCCGGTATGTTTGGGTCCCATATAATAGGGGGCATGCCTAGTGCCATTAACCGGGCACAAATTCCTAACTCCGAGCTGCTACTGGGAATTTCATAGAAAAACCCAATAACACTGCTCGACCTGGGAATCGAACCCAGGACCTCTAGCGTAGCAGTGGCGCTTAGGACCACTTGGCTAATGAGGCAGTTGATGTAAAAATATAATTAAAAGTAATTTTCCTAACTACAGAACCCTTTGATTCTCGTGTTGTAGTCATATCTATTTTATTTTCCCAGTCTAGCTGACCGGAACTGCAGATGGTTGGCGCATCACATCCGGTGACATCGTAACAAGATTGACAACCTTCATTGACGGGTTAAGGATAGGATGTATCAACTGAGCGGAGCGGTAGGTAAGTGGCATGTTGTGTTTTATATCTGTTTTATCTAATATCTAATGTTCGAGAAATTAACTTTACTTTCTAGATAAGTTTTGTTTTATAATAAAACTAGCGACCCACCCGCGGTTTCACCCGCGCTGCCCCGTTCTTAAGAGTCGAAGCGTTATGTTATATAGCTTAAAACCTTCCTCATGAATCACTCTATCTATTAAAAAAACTGCATCAAAATCCGTTGCGTAGTTTAAAAGATCTAAGCATACATAGGGACAGACAGCGGGAAACGACTTTGTTTTATAATAAGTAGTGATTATTCCATACTTTGTGCCATACATGTTCCATAGTCTTTGTTCAATTTTTTTTTAATGGGATAAGGGCCAACGTGCAGACGGATCACCTGATAGTAAGCGATAACCGCTGCCCATGGACACCCACAACACCAGAGGAGTCACAAGTGCGTCGCTCGGCTTTTAAAAGGATTTGGGTGTCCGGTAACTTCACTCACTTAGCGAAACGTTTCAACCCACTATAATGTCCTACTGCCGAGTATGAGTCTCCTCTGAGAGTGACTGAATCTATTAGACAAGCAGGTTTCCTCACAGTGTTTTCCTTTACCGTTAATACGCACATAACTTCGAAAAGTCAAGTCTGCTTTGGATTTGAACTAGGCAGTAACCTCAGTCAGTCAGTCGTCGTCATTAGGGAGACTCACGATCAACTTTTGGTGCTTTCAGGAACCATCAGTGATCCACAGACCATCATTTAAGAACCACTGCTCTGTAGCTCTGCTAGTAGCAAGTCACAGTTAGACTAAAAATTATATCTCATATCATTTTTAAGTCGAACACACACATGCATATACGATAAAAATCCTACTAATATTATAAACGTAAAAGTTTGTGAGAACGTATGGATGTTTGTCTTTCACGCCAGAACGGCTGAACGGATCTAAATAAAATTTGGCACACATATCGATTTTAGCCTGGAATAACATATAGGCTACTTTTTACCTAGGTCGGACACAATAATTATGAAGTCCACGCAGAAGTCGCGGGCGGAAGCTAGTAAAAAATAGAACAGAGTCTATAGTTCCAAATAAGGTCATTATCATCATGGTTTTTTGTGGAGATATCCTTTGCGTAAATCTCTAAAAACAAAATCCGCTTCCGCTCATCCTATGTGTCCACCCAAACGTCCTTTTAACAAGCGGCTAAGCATTAAGGATTAAAACAACAGCGCGCAACACTAATTATAGGTCCTAGGTGTCCTGCAACTGACCAATATGGCCAGCAACACCTGTCAAAGCCATCCTTATGTACCTGTTATCACCATTACTAGTTCTGTATTTAAAACTCTATTATATTATCTAGTAATACAGCCATTTTAATAGTGTAGTACAGTAGCTGGCCGTAAATTTTATTCGTTTTTTGAAGTTTGTATTCTTAATTTAAAAGGGTGCACTAAAATGTTGTTGCGTGTACGCAAATGTGTTGTCTTACATTCTGTTGATTCTCCTTGCAAGTCATATGAGTAATGATATTGCGTGATGTGTATTGATTTATTTGTTCTTTTATTAACCTGCAGAGTTTCACTGCGTTTTTATTCGATACTTTAGGCCCACTTGCACCAGCTTCTTAGTTAGTAGTAACAATTTTTCGTAGTAAATTTGTGTTTAAACACAATTTAAACATATTTATGAAGTTGGTGCAAGAGGCCCTTATTTTTTTAAATTTAAAATATACCTTAAGTATTTGCCCACTTTTCGAAAGTATGAATGTAATGCTTCTATCCCCGAAGGGTAACTGGGTAACGCAGAAGAACCGATGAACAGTTGTAGGCATACTTACCTACCCACAGTTCAACAGTATTTCTTAGCTCACATATACAAAGCTTAGCTCCGAGCTATTACTGAGAATATCATAAAAGAACCAATAATACTGCTTGAACTGGGAATCGAACCTAAGAGCCCACGCTCAGCCACCGAGCTGCCAAGCAGTATCTGTCTCCTTTTGTTAAGGGTTAAAGGACGTTAATCGACTTCACGTTCAAGATACTGACTATTACTTCTCCTAGGGTATGTGCGTGGTAAGGAAATTTTGGTCTGGAAAAAGAACACTTAAAAACTAAAATAAAATGTCCCCAGGCATACAAAAATACATGTAGACTTTTTTATAAAACACCTCACACGAAGTTGCACAAAACAACGAGAAAAAAAAACTAAGAATAAATTCCTTCTTTCATCGAAAAACAACAAAATACCTACGAATAAAAATCTCTACAGCATTCATATCGGTTTTAATGATACCTGGGCTAACGTAAAATGGAGATAGGTATCGAGCAACCCGTTTCCCTGAGAGAAGTGCTGGGTAGACGAATCTCTAGAAAACGCATGACAAATAGTTTTTTAAACAAAATATATTATTATGTATGTGTTAGCACGATTGGCACAGTAGCTGAGCGCATGACTACTCTCATGGTTCGATTCTATGGTTCAGGATTTGGCTAATTTAATTTCATGAAAATTTGTAATTGAGAATGCGATAGCTAATTCCAGTATAAAAAAATATAGCGCAATGTGTATTCTCAAACTGTAAAACCTTTGAAACAAACACAACTATTTATCTAACTTTAGAATATTAACAATACTTTACCGAATTTTGCTTTTCAAACCTTAATAATCTGTTCAATCATTTAAATATACTTATTTGGAAAAAAGGATGTTACGGCCTGCCGGCGTGTTGCTCGACAAAACCAAGGTAACGTACCCCGAAAGGAAAATTTTATCAATTTCAACCAAATTATCATAACATACAATCACGCCTGTATTCCCCGAAGGGTTAGGCAGAGGCGTACTATTGTACACCTACAGTTCGCCGGTATGTTTAGGTCCCATGTAATAGGGGGCGAGCCTATTGCCATTAACCGGGCACAATTTCCAAACTCCGAGCTGCTACTGAGAATTTCATAGAAAAACCCAATAACACTTTGCTAGACCTGGCAATCGAACCCAGGACCTCTAGCGTAGCAGTCACACTTGGGACCACTAGACTAACGAGGCAGTCACCCACCAAACCACCAACCGAACCAAATTATCAACTGACCATAATAAATAAACCACACGCAAAATACTTTCCCACGACAGTGTAACCAACACTAACAAAGTACAGTTTGACATTTACTCGGAGAGTCCAGCTTTTTTATTTACAAGCGGAGAAATGATCCTGGGCTATTTCCTCCGGCCGAGAAATGCGGCCTTGGTAGGACACCGAACCGGCACACAGTGCGAACGACTTTTTCTACACGAAAATAAAACAGGACACTGGGGAACGGTCAATTAAAATTCGCCCGCATTATGTTCGTGCACCGTTGTAATTATGCTGTGGTTATTTTCTTATTGAGAAAATAATGTAAGTACATTTTATTTCTTGTCGATTACTCTGTAAATGTGGATACAAGTATGCAATTAATGTATCATTTGGGTATTTCGAATGATTACACAGCCCGTTATAATTTGTTAAATTCTATAGCATGAAACTTACCTCACTGCTTCTTTACTATTTTATACATACACTAGCTTCTGCCTGCGACTTCGTCCACGTAGCGTGATGATATATAGCCTATAGCCTTCCTCAATAAATGGGCTATCTAACACTGAAAGAATTTTTCGAATCGGACCAGTAGTTTCTGAGATTAGCGCGTTCAATCAAACAAACAAACAAATAAACAAACAATCAAACAAGCGAACAAACAATCAAACAAACGAACAAACTCTTCAGCTTTATATATTAGTATATAGATAAGGCAGACGTATCTACGTACGTAGATACTTCTGCATGTGCTGTATGTAAATACGGGAATCCATACTCTGGATGATACATATTATTATGCCAGTATTGACCGAGTGGTTAGAAAGAGGCATACTAATGTATGTACAATTGTACACCCACAGTTCGCCTGTATGTTTAGGCCCCATGTAATAGGGGGCGAGCCTATTGCCATTAACCGGGAACAAATCACAAACCGTTTGATCGACATGGGAATGGAACCAAGGACCACTAGGTTAATGTTAAGTTTGTTTCTTGCCACTTAAGTATTATTAGCTTCTGCCCGCGACTTCGTCTGCGTAGACTTCAGATAAAATGTAGCCCATTTGTTATTCCAGACTATAATCTATCTCTGTGCCAAATTTTTTCCAGATCCGATCAGCCGTTCTGCCGTGAAAGAGTAACAAACATCCATCCATTTGGAACGCAAAATAAGCTCCTGATTAATTAACATCAAAGATAGTCTTATCTATCAAATTCGATGAACATAATTACGTACCTACTCACCGACAGCTCTTGTAAAAGTTCTAAGAACCGTCGGCAGTTCAATATAAAATTAATAAAAACCTACGCAGCTTTATAATAATTACGTGAATTAAATTGAAACTAATTAGTCATTAAATTTACGAATAATGGGCGACAATTATTTTATAAAGATTTTATCTGTTTAAATAGTTACCGGTAGCTGTTTTATAATCACTTTATAATTAATAATACTGAACATTTTTCATAAAAAATTAAGTATACATTATAACATGAAAAATGTACGATTAATGTATCAAGTTTTTATTGGTGAAGTCCGCTAACTTGCAGATGAGTCACGTGATGATAAATTAGTTGTCGCCTCCTATGGACAAATGCAACACTAAAATAATTGCTGATGCAATGGAGTCCCGGCCAAATTTCTCATACAAAAGTAATGCCAAAATAAATCGTAATTCAAACAAAATTTAGGTAAAAATAAAAAAGTGTGTTATTATTCGGTTTCTGATACCGTTTATGTAGGTTAATTTTCTACCATTTCGTCCAAAATACTTCACTGGAAATAAATGTAAGCGAATGCACTTCTTGATAACTTTAACAAGTTTGGAACAATTTTCCGGTCATTTATTTCCACTGAAGTATTAGTGTATGAAATGGTACGACAACCTAGATTAACGGTATTTCATTTCTTTGCAAACGAGCAGACGGATCACCTGATGGTAAGCGATAACTGCCGCCCATGGACACCCGCAACACCAGAGGAGTCACAAGTGCGTTGCCCGCCTTTTAAAAGGGTTTGGGCCTCCGGTAACCTCCTTCACTCGGCGAAACACAACGCAAGCGTTGTTTCACACCGGTTTTCTGTGAGGCCGTGGTATCACTCCGGTCGAGCCAGCCCATTCGTGCCTCCCACTCAAGAAAAAATATTCCGAATACCTAATAACAATCTATACTAATATATAAAGCTGAAGAGTTTTTTTATTTGCTGGCGGAAGTTGGATACGACAAGCCGAAGACAGGGCGAAATGGCGCACATTGGGGGAGGCCTACCTACGTCCAGCAGTGGAATAGCATAGGCTGATGATGATGATGAGAAAAATAAGTTTTCTAAAATAATTATTATAACATACCATCACGCCTGTATTCCCCAAAGGGTTAGGCAGAGGCGTACTAATGTACACCCACAGTTCGCTGGTATATTTAGGTCCCATGTAATAAGGGGCGAGCCTATTGCCATTAACCGGGCACAAACTTCGAGCTGCTACTGGAAATTTCATAGTAAAACCCAAACACTTTGCTCGACCTTGCAGTCGCTTGCAGGACCTCTAGCGTAGCAGTCACGCTCAGGACCACTTGGCTAATGAGGCAGTTAAAATAATCATTATACATTTCATAATTATCGTTAAACAGATGGCAATAAAGTTATTGATAGAATAATGGTACACTAATACAAATTAAGAATTGACACGCAATTCAGCGTAACTTAATTAGGATTCATAATAAAGTATATGATAAAATATTGATATGTTTATTCTGCAGCGTGGATTTTTCAAACGTCAGGGCTGTTACAGATAATTTCATACAAAAAGCCAATAACCTGGGAATTGAACCCATAAGTCTAGGACAGCACCAACTCTAGACTAGGGTTAGTTCTGATGGAAACAGCTAACATAAATTAATAAACAGAAAATGGAGGCGTGAAGCGGGCTTACAATCAATTATTATATTAAGTACTAGCTTCTGCCCGCGACTTCATCCGCGTAGCGTGATGATATTATATAGCCTATGTCCTTTCTCAGGGTCTAAAGATTGGCTGTGCAAAATTTCATCAAAATCGGTTGAGAGGTTTAAGCGGGAAAGCGTAACAGACAGACGCTTCGGCACGAATGGTCCGGCTCGACCGGAGTGATACCACGGCCTCACAGAAAACCGGCGTGAAACAACGCTTGCGTTGTGTTTCGCCGAGTGAAGGAGGTTACCGGAGGCCCAAACCCTTTAAAAGGCGGGCAACGCACTTGCGACTCCTCTGGTATTGCGGGTGTCCATGGGCGGCGGTTAATACTTACCATCAGGTGATCCGTTTGCTCGTTTGCCCCCCTATCTCATAAAAAAAAACAGACAGAGTTACTTTCACATTTATAATATTAGTAGTGATATAACATCACGTGCTTCATATAATTTCTTTCCTCCATATTTCAACGTTCAATAAGCTCAAAGATTACCGATCGTGCTCTCATTAACACAGGACATCACTCATCAGTACTTATTAACAGAATTGCCTCTCACACCACAGTCTAAAATAATGCCCACTAATAACATATCAACGCATATTGAAATTACCTATTACGGTTTTTGTTTAGTCTGTAATCTTAACTAGATCATTAACCATGTATGGGTGCAGAAATTATTTTTATAACCATACCTACTTACTTGGTGATCGGTGGTGGCACCTGTCATATTAATATGAACTAGTCCTGCTGCGTATACTAATGTGAATAAAGATATACAAATAAATGAAAATAATCTTGTCTAAAGCCTGTCACACACGTATCTATAATAACAATATAGAATATTAATACTATTTTTTTTCGCCCGCATTTTTTTTTTTATAGGATTGGGCGGCAAATCAGCAGACCGATCACCTGATGGTAAGCGATAACCGCCGTCCATGGACACCCGCAACACCAGAGCAGTTTTCAGAGGAGTCACGAGTGCATTAGTGCATTGCCCGCCTTTTAAAATGGTTTGGGCCTCCGGTTACCTCACTCACTCAGCGAAAAACAATGCAATCGTTATTTCACGCCGGTTTTCTGTTTTTATTACTCCGGTCGAGACCGCCCATTCGTGCCGAAGCATGGCTCTCCCACGTTAAAAAAATCATTTCTGCTGCTGCAATCACATTCAAGGATATTTTTATTTATGTATGTAGCTTTTATCAGTGAGTCGGAGAGAAATGCTTCGGCAGGAATTAACCGGATCGACTGGAGTGATACCACGGCCTCACAGAAAACCAGCGTGAAACAACGCAATACGTTATGGTTCGCCAAAAGCCCAAACCCTTTTAGAAGGCAATGACTCTATTTCATTCCTATTTCATAAAAAAAATCAGATCAGTGATTGCAGTGCTTACGTCCTACTATTACAGTATCAAAACAATATTTATAACAAATAATGTTGATACGTGTATTATAGATCAATAAATGTTTTTAAAGGTATTTTTATAATTATTCTGTAGTGTGTCCATTATATCGTAGTAGGTACCTATAGTATATTAAAATTTAAATAAAATTATAATTTATAATTTTGGTTAATATAATATTTTATAAATTATAAGAACGCTTAGTGTGTGACAGACTTTATAGTCATAGTTTAATAGTCATGTTTTATTCCACGAATGGAATAAAATAAGTAGCAATGTAAATTACTCATAAAAGGTATTGTATCTAATAACGCATCCATCTACTACAATTGAAACAGCAACTAGGTACCTACTATTATTATAAGTTTAATGTTCCCATTTCTATTCTTAATGAAATTATTTTCACAAAATTTGGTAAATGTAACTAAGCTCATATACCTACCTGCCTACCTAACCTACACCTCAGATTTAAGATATTTAAGTTTTAGATGAATATTTAGTTTTTAGCATAATATTAAGATAGCGGTTTCCATCGGTAGATCCGAATTTCCAAACCAGAATCTCCAAAATTTGTTAAATTTCGCAAAGTAAATTTTAATGCATTAGGAATCGTTCCTTATTATGGCAGATCAGGCTGGACATCTGCCTAATTATCTGACTTAAAGCTATTGAGCATAGCATGAAAATTAAATGTCAAATTATAACTTGTAATATCTTACCAGCAGCTGTCTGATTGATTGTACTTTTCTTTTGAGGTCATCTTAAAGTATGATGACTGGTTACCAATTTACTACCTAGTATTAATGATTTTTAAGCTCATTATCGTTATCATCGAGAATGAAAACAAATTAGCAATAATTATACGCGAGTTTAATTATAATAACGTCACAGTAAGACGGGACAAATAATGTAAGTTTTGCGCATCATACCTAATGCATTTGACGAGTATTTATGTGTTTATACTTGTTGGCTTAACTGTCCGTCAGTTTGTCTGTTTTGTATTGTGTGTAAAAATTACAGTGAAAATCTTTGAGAAAAAGTTCACGAAGCAATTTTAAAGAATATAGTAATTAGTTGAATATTACAGACCTTTTTTTTAAAATCGCAATAGATTTTAGATTCATTGCTTATTCATAACCCGAAGTACCTGAAATTCTTCTTTATATTTAACCGATTTTGTAATATGTTTTTATATACGCGGTGGTTTAGTTGTCATAGCGTCTAACCAGACGACACAGGTTCGAATCCTGCCCGCAAGTCGATATTTGTTCTGCATATGACTTTGAAAATCAAAACTAATTACTACGTTTCTTTAAAGAAAATTCATAGACCAAGACACCTTTTCCCGCAAGATTTCCACAGACAAACCCAGCGGCAAAACTGAGTGTCATACATACAGGTGCGTTCACACTTATGTCTAAGCACGTTAGAACTATAAATAGGAACGCAGATGCGTCTAAAGATGCACCTAACTCTATTGAAAAGGTCACACTGTATTTACATAACAAACTATGCACATAATATACTTAACTAATATATAATCTGCTAGCGGCATATTTAGCCTCTAATTAAACGTTGAATAAATTAATCTTGATGTAATTAGAGGTGTATTTATCGCTTCCTAACTTCGCGTGCGTTATGTCAAAGTAACTAGGTACCTTGTAAATATAATGTATTAATTTTTTGCTGTGAGTTATTTCTGTGGACATAAGGGATATAAATAATGATGTGCAATGTTCTGTCGATAGTTCGCGGCGATAATTTATCTTTCGAACTTTTAATTCTATAAAACCTTCGACATTGATTATGGTGTAGAGTTTCTACTATATGTTCTTATCGATAATTTAAATGATGATACGTTCAAGAGACCCTCTCTCTTTTTTACACCAGATATAAGCAAAAAAATATGAATGAAATAAAGATACTTTCTATTAAAAAAATATATAAAATTGTTTATTTCTTCAAAATGGCTGAGAAACTTAGATATAGATGTGATCCACGTCGAAAGAATTTCTTACACAATGCTAACTATAATTATTTCTTTTTTTTAATAGAGTTGTCCCCGTAGGATGTCATGGTGTTTTTCAGTAAACCCAATTAATAATATATACTTAGATAGAATAGAATAATATCTATAAACCGTACGTAGGCTGCGTTTCCGTGCTTTGTAACAGCGTTCGACATTTGTTATTCAGATATCGAAAGCACTGCGCAAAACCTATTAGTAAAAATAGAACAGTCGTACGTTTTGATTATCTTCATTAAACAGAACGTTAAATCATATTATCTATATCTAAACGCAAATCGATAAATTAATAAAAAAAGGAGCGTGCTCATGGTGAAAAACTGATCAATTATACATGATAACACTAGCTGATTAATTAGCGAACAGCGAAGTTGGACATATTGATTTAAATTATTATGCGGAATTCATTATCAACGATGAAATGTCAGTATACCTTTGGTATCGTTTAATAAGCAGGTTATAAATATTTTATATCGTACAAAAATGACGACGATCAATAACGACTTCAAAAAAACTGAAAGTTTATCAATTCCATCGTTTATTTTTGTACTTTGTTCGATTTCGAAAATTCTATTTTTAAATTTGGAACGTTACAAAATTTAGAACGAAATAACATTAACGTATCTACTTACTGAATAAACGATGTTATCGTCGAAGTAGGTAAAATTCTACTAGCCTCTCAATCTTGAAACAAAATAACTTTAAAAAAAATGTAGAACCGTCTTCAAAAACATAAAAATATAAGAATGTTAATATGGGCAAAAGAGTTTCAGAAGTCGGTGGCAAGAACAAAAGACACCGACTTCTGAAACTGTTAATACATAACATTATTTTCATGTCTGAAGACTTTTTTATACGTATACCTAATATAAAATTGAGTAAGTACAATTAATAGATTATCACAAGCCAGTACTAGCCATTGCACTGCGGTTATTTTGTTGTTGAATGTAAATGATTTTCGTGGCGCCAAGATTGTCATGAAAGAGAAGAAATGAAGTGTCCCATCCATTCACGTTCAAATTTTCGTGAATGTATCAATAAAATATCGTATATCTAGACTAGACAATTGTTATTCAAAACACGCAGGCAAGCTAAATTGTAAACAATTGCAAACATGATTCTACATTATGTTTTTTTTTCTGTTTTTATCAGATCCATGACATTGTAAAGGTCTCCCAATTTAGACAATGATGTTCTTATGGCTTTTATAGGACATTGCAAAGGACCTTTAAAAGATTTTTGCACCAAACAAAACTAGAGAACATGTCTGATTGATAAGCTATAATTACTTTAACCTACCTACAATTATAATTGATTGTTTATACATAGGACGTTTACTGATGTTAATAATTGCCCTCTGTTTATCAAAGGTCTCTTATTTGACAGTGCATTGGAATATTGTTATATTGACAGTGAGAGAATGGGATTCGATTCCCTTATACATGCATGGTCTTTTCTTAGAAAGTGCTCTATCGCCGGATCCTATTAATGAACCGACATTAGGCTTGCAAACGAGAGAAAATCATTAAAATACAGAAAACAATAAACGATTATTCTATTCTATTCTATTCTCTTCTACCATGAAGACTATATTTCCCGATAGGTTAAGCAGAGGTTTACTGATGTGCAGGTACATAAACTAAGCACCTCTGCCCTTTAAGGATAAGTAGGTACAGATGTGATAGTGTGATGTTTACGCTAAATCAATATAAATTATAGTGTGTACCGAGCAGTCGAGACACCTAATGGTAAAGAAGTCGTCGCCGCTCTTAGACCCCTGACATACTAGAGAAGTTGCTGATGCATTGCCTTAACAGTTTTCAGACTGCCAGAGCCGCAGCGATCGAAAGGAAGAATTGACTCTCACGCGTTAAAGTGGAAACACACACACACACACAAATCCCAAGAGGTTCTATCACCTAGTAAATCAGATAGTTTCTCGCCTCTTACGAGACGCTATTTGAATGGCAGCGAATAATTCTATAAAATATTTTTTTTTTGACTTGCCATTATTTCACATGCATAGTAGGTAAGTATGAAACATAACATTATAAGCACTAGCTTTTCCAAGCAGCCTGGTGTATGCAAATCAGTGTTTAAATGTCACTTGTAAGATAACTTGGAAAGGGTGATGACCTAGAAGCAAAGTACGTGCATTATCAAACGTAGGTACCTGCTGCTATTAGACGATGTTTGTTATATTAATGGACACGCAATATTGCGTAATGCTACCCAAATTGTACTACACAAATTTATAAATGTATAGATTTTGAGAATTCGTCAGTATACCTAACTTAGTATCTACCTAACTACTTTGTGATTCATGATATTTTTACCTTGGTTAAGCACGAAGGGGTCAACTCGACCGGATTGATACCACGGCCTCACAGAAAACCACTGTGGAACAATGCTTACGTTGTGTTTCGCCGAGTGAGTGAGAATACCGGAAGCCCAAACCCTTTTAAAAGGCCAACAACGCACTTGCGACTGCTCTAGTGCTGCGGGTGTCCATGGGCGGTGGCATCGCTTACTATCAGGCGATCCGAGGGTAAACGAGCAGACGCTCGTTTACACTCCTATGCCATAAAAATGTGATTATACAAAGTGAGCATACTTTGTAAAGCTACTAAGAGTGGACATCAAACGGGACCTCACGGTTTGCAGTCGAGCTAGTGATTGGTATATTAATGAGCAAATTAGCCGAAAATAATAGAGAAAACAGAACTACCATTGCGTCATTTCGTGTTGATCTACGTGACGTGTGCGTTTGTTAGGTAGGTATAGGTACTATATTATATACTCTCAACCTTTATACGTTAACCATAAACAACATTCTACGCAATAAAGCAATTCTAATATTTTTTTTTATTTTCTTTTCTAAAAGTTAAGTGTCAAACGCATGGTTAGTGTCTTTTAAACTTTAGAATCTACCTGAGCACTCATATCATTTAATAATTATTCTGCCTTTTCTTGTTTATACATACGTTTTTCCATTTCACTTTGTAATAAGCTGAATTGTCGTCATCGGCATAAAAAAATGTAAAAAAAATATTTTTAGTAAATTTATTGTATAGCATTAACAAAAATATTTGCATTTGGCTTTCTCCTCCATATAAACTTTAACTACTTATGTAGAATCTCACACTCTTACATGCAAAGGTACAAAGTTTTCTCTTCACGTATTGAAATAATAATAGGTACATGCATTTTTTCACATGAAAAGCATCTAATTTCCTGCAATTTGGTCTCGGCACACGTCAAGGGCCTTGTTACGTACTTCGAGACCTACAAGGTGTTGATCGCAGATAGCCTTATTCGGAGTTCACAGGAGATTGTATTTACGCGACCAGCATACAGTCCTTTAGTGTGACTTTCTATTTTTTTGTAGCAGTAATATCTTGGACCTTATACAGAGCTAGCTATTATCCTTGGTTTCACTCGCATCCCAGTTAACTTTTTGCGACCAAAGGTAGCCTATGTCTTTTCTCTGAATGTCTCAATATGTCTCCATGCCAAATATGTTGAGCCGTTTAGGTGTGAGAACGTTATAGGTGTATAAATATATTTATAGAGTTACTTTCGCGTTTATAATATTAGTAATAAGCACTTAGGTATAAGTATTTTATTTTATAGGTACATAAAAATTAGACATTTTTCATATTTTTATATTGATCTTAGGGATAAGAAACGCACAAGACGATTTTTATCATGTCATTTGACTGTAATATTAGGAGGCAATAACTTATAATTATCAACCTGTCTCTTTACATGTTGCTTTTTTATTTATTATGTCGGTAATCGAATAAACGAGCCACCTGATGGTAAGTATAGACATCGCCGTCCATAGACACCTGCAACAGAGGCTACCGTTGCTGGGCTTTAAGAGTCCCACGAACTGCAGACTATTAGAGCCGCAGCCACCGAGGTACCTTACAGACTTCGACGTTAGTCTATAATTTCTGCCGACCCTGTGGGAGAAAGGCGTGATTGTAAGTATGTATGTTGTATGTAAATCAGAACTTCGAGGTGATACTGAGAATTTCATCAAAAAACCCTATAACATTGCCAATTATAATTACATTTTTTTTATAAGTTTGGCGTAGCGACTGATCGATCGGTTTCTGCGTCACGTGTTGTGGGTTCGATCATCACACGGCGCAAATATTTGTATGACCTACCAAGTAGTTGTGTTGGGTCTGGGCGTTTATTGTATTTGTTGAAGTATCCAAAATACAGGAGAAAATCGTAGTGTTGGGCAACGATTAAAAAAGGATTAAAATCAAGAACCCATTCAGTTATTGCCAAATATTCACATTACCTCAGATTTATTTCGACAACTCAGTCAGTCTACAGTCAGGCGATGTGTAGACAATCTTATAAGTAACGGCGTAGGCACGTTCAGAACAATGGGACCAAGCCTATCTAGCTTAGAGATAGAGCACGCTAATTGTAGGGTTGACGCTACCGTCATAATTAATATGAATATCATATTTATTTTAGTAGTTTATCACTAAGTAATAACTACATAATAAATCAGTTTGTGACGCCGTGGTTGTTCTATGATTTTTTTCTATTTTTTTAAGATAACACCCGCAAATATAAAAATATAAGCGGCGGTAGCCTAATGGCTAGGGCTTCGGCCTTGCGACATTGCACTACCGACGTGAACCCACTCGTAACACAAGCAATCTAGCTTAGCACGAGGGGTTAACAAGAATACTAGTAATGTGTGACCCACATTGGTAGTAAACTATTTAAAAAAAAAAAAATGGGAACAAAATACTCGATTAGCTACCATAAATCTGGGTATCCTCTCGAAAGTATGTCATTACTTCACGCTGTAACAATTGCTCACATTGTATCAAGCACAAGTACCGGAGCTGGTGCTTGAGGCGTTGGAATCCATCGAGAAACATGCCAAGAAGTGGCAAGAAGTTCCTATTTCTACTATCAAAAGTACGAAAAACCGACATCAATTCATGGTGGACATTCCAAAAACATTTTTATCATGCGTACCCCTGAAATATGGAATTATCTTCCCGAGTGAGTCTTCCCCGATAGATGTAATCGGGGTGTCTTTAAATCTTGAGTGAATCGGTTTCTTCTAGGCAAGTGCACTCCATCATAGATCGCAGTGTCGCTTAACATAAGGGAAACTGGCGGTCAAACGAAACAAGGAAATCAAGGAAAACACGAAATTTTCGTGTTGTTCCGCCGAGTAAGTGAGGATACCGGAGCCCCAAATCCTTTTAAAAGGCCGGCAACGCATCTGCGTCTCCTCTGATGTTGCGGGTCTCTGCGATCCCTCTACTCGTTTTGCGCCCTATGCCATAAAAAAATAACAAAAAGCTTTAATCAGAAATGAATGACAAATACTCGTGACTAATATATTCTCATTATCATTGGCCAGCCCTGCTTAACCAAAACTAGGTTTAATGTCACCAGCCGACAATCTACAAAACAACAAAGTACAGGGCAGTGTCAATCACGACCTACTTACAGCTATAAATCCTCGCCTATCTTCAGATCGCCTATTAGCATTTAGTTTACAATGGACACAAATAAGAACTTATAGGGTACAATTTGCTGATTGCCTACTTTTAAAACAAGATGAGATTATTATATTTTTAAAGAGAGTTCAGTCCTCGCACATGGACTTTTGCTCATTACACCTTATGCAGATTAAGTGCTCCCGAAATATCAGCACGCGTCTGAAGTAAGCCATTGCGAACAGTCGCGCAGCTCAAATAACTTGGGTGTTCTTATGCATAAATATCGAAATCGATAAGTACAATAATGACAAATGCAAATCAGACCCTTACCCTTTCTACTATCGAACGACCAGAAGCACAAAAAAGCGACATCGACTCATGGTGGATTTTGCACATTGCATGCATTGCATTGCATGACATGCACATTTATCATACGAACCGCCGAAATGTGGAATGAGCTTCCCTAGTGGGTCTTCCCCGATCGGGATAATCTGGGTGTCATTAAATCACGAGTGAATCGGTTTCTTCTAGGCAAGCGCGCTCCGTCTTATGTCGCAGTGTCGCTTAACATCAGGCGAACTGGCGATGAAGCGTAAGCCAATCAAGAATTAAAAAAAAATCGTAACATATACGACCCCAACTGTCTTTACAGCGGGTTTCTATATTAAAATATGGCATGACAAAACCACTTGCGGAAACTTCAGACGTGCACAGTTATTTTGGATGTGTCGGTTTATCTGTGTGGGGATCGAACCCACGACTCATTGCTCAAGGTTTCGTTACCTTTGATCACAGTTTTTTTAATTATTTTGTATATTATTCCTCTTCTATGATGGCTAATAGTTTATGCCGCGGTAAAAGTCTAGCAATCACCTAAGTAACAGAAATTTGTAGAGAATAGATTGACTGCCTCAGGTCCGAAGCCCCGTTGAAGTTTTTTTTCGCAATTACTTCAAACTGTAAATATTAACTGGATATAGACATGGAGCGATATCTTTGGCTTATCTAAATGATACTAATAGAATAATAGATATCCTTTAGACTCCGTTTACCCAGACATATAAGTAATATTTCTACAAATTTAATACCTTCCTAAAAAAACATATCTACATAAGCACGACCAAAAAATATGAATAACAAGAACAGTGATGCTTCCATTTCTACGAAGCCTTTAAAGCAAACTATTTATAGCTCAACTGAGAAGATTACTGACCAAACATTTCTAATCACTCAACGCGAAATTGCCAAAGCTGACATCACGTAGCGACTGTAGTATCTCCCATTATAGGAAGTTACAGAAAACCCACTTCCTCACAAAACGGTCGTCCTTACTTTTGAATTAATTCATTCAGCTCCATAAGATCGCTTCTAAAATTTTGTAGCGATCTTATTGAGCTGAATGTGTCGTATATCAAGATGGACTGACGTCCAGGCCGTAAAATCTGTTTTATTGTGTCAAAATTGTCATTGGACCACTTCGGAATTGTTGATATTGGGCAGTTTTCACTGCCAAATCTGAGAACCAGTTTTGTGTAATTTCGAGGACGACCATTCGATGTAATTAAAATAGCCGGGCCTTAAGTAAATACCTCTGGAGGTCTGCAGAATTTTATTGGTCCTTGTGGAAATCTATGGCAGAGGTCTCCGATAAGTAGAGGACTTCTTTTGATTGATATAGTGATAATGATACAGGATTTAGTTACATTTTTAGAGTTCCCGGAGATCACACTTATAGCCTTAAAGGGATTATCGTCAATAGGTCCAGCAAATATTTTTTATCCTTCCATCCAGAAAGAAAGTGATTTCACAAAGGCAAAAAAACAAACGCAATACGACGATCTTCTCGATCCTTATGCTCCAACAAGGACAGTTTTCAACTTCTTAATTTAGAAACCTATCATTTTTTAAGTTGGGTTTTTATGAAAATGATCCTTCTGTGCTCTCATTATTTCATGGTAGTGTAGTACATAGTTGTCCTAATTCGCTAACCAATATGACGTAACTCCAGCCGCAGCCGAATGGGGTCGAGCTTTGCGCACGCGTCGATTCGCTATCGAAATGTGTTCAAGTGTTATAATTGCGATTTAAATTGTATAACGTGTTAAATCACAGGTTGTTGAATGGGATTGCGTGTTTAGAAGCATTCAAAGGGATTTGTCGAGCATTCTTGTTATATTGCGGAATTTTGTAACGTAATTCGAACCTAGAGCAGGTTGGCACGCAGAATACCACTGGGAACGATTCGCTATCACGGAAGTAGACTTCTAAAACTTAATATCTAAGACTAGAGAATAATATTCTAGTTATCTATATTATTATTATTTTTAAGATATAGAATAAGATCTCAGGCAGAATTAGAACCTGCGTCATTCGGGCCTCGAATTTTTCTTTCGTTAATTATTTATTGATATTTATTGTATTTATTCAAAAGGAGGGATTATGATCCCTTATGACCCACTTTTTGTAACCGTTGCCAGATTCAAAAGTCTCGTTAATGACTTTCCAACAGTACTTATTGTAATACTTATCATAGTAACTTGACCTTTAATGAAAAATAAAGATGAAAAGGACCGCGGCTAAACTTATACTCACCCAGTTCTTTTGAAAAAATGTTTCCTTTCAAACTTTTTTTGTCTAGTTCCCTGACAACAATATAAAGTTAATAAAGGCACAATAATAATATTTTTACAGTACTTACCTACGTAAGTACTGTAAAAATATTATTATTGTGCCTTATGATATGCCTCAGATGGTTTTATGACTGTATTTTGGTTGTTTTTTTAGTCATAGTTGATCTGTATGCCAGTAAGTTGAGCCAAAGCATTTATTTCTCGATTCTCTCTCTTTAATCTATACTAATATATAAAGCTAAAGAGTTTGTTTGTTTGTTTGTTTGCTTGAACGCGCTAATCTCAGGAACTACTGGTCCGATTTGAAAAAATCTTTCAGTGTTAGATAGCCCATTTATTGAGGAAGGCTATTTATATCATCACGCTACGCGGGCGAAGTCGCGGGCAGAAGCTAGTAAAGTAAATAAATTTATTATCTTTCCTTCTTTCTATGCCCGCAATAACACGATTGTAAGATTAACAAATATGGGAAAAATTATTTCGTTCAGAACATTGCCAAATATTTGTTCATAAACAGTTTCACCTGACCACAAAACGCAAGTAATGTTCGGAGCAAACAAACAAAAACGTAAAAGGTAAAATTGCTCAAACACAAAAGCAAAAAATACCGAAAATTTATGTTCATAAAAAATAAATTGAGAAGCATTTCTTATGATCGGGTACGTTTGAAAGTCAGTATGTTTGTAACGGGCAAAGACCTAAGTTAATTAGAGATAGGGCGAGCAAGGTCACTGTGACAGACGGACAAATTGTATGTAGGTAGGTACTTCTTTTTGCTAAAACTTTTATGTTGTTGAAATGTGATTTACTTGGTCAATGGCTTAATTTGTTTTGCAACGTTAACAAAAGAGAATTTTCCCAAGATCTTACAATTAGGTACCTACTTGCTTTGCGATAGCTTGTCGAACTAATTGAATAGGTAGGTGAACTTCTTACATTTTCTTAATATTGTGTTAGTTAACGAAAACTAAACAAACCACGCCTGTATTCGTTTAAGAATTTTCCGGTATGTTTACGTTCCATGTAATAACGGGTAAACCTATTGTCATTAACTGGGCATAAAACTAACTCCGAGTTGCTACTGAGATTTTCATAAAAAACAATAAGGAATTACACTCTGCTTGATAATGCTAATAACTCGAGCATAGCAGTTATGTAATTTAAATAATCCATTTATGAACTAATAACTATTTTTTACATTAATAAACCTCTGCCTAACCCCTTTTTCTATCACTTAGGGGGGCAAACGAGCAGAAGGATAGCCTGATGGTGAGCCATTTCCACCGCCCATGGACACCCGACACCCGCAACACCACAGGAGTCTCAAGTGCGTTGCCGAGGCCTCCGGTATCGTTGTTACACGCTGGTTTCCCGGCGAAGAGAGACGTGATGGTACAAGTTCATAATGAATAACTTGTTTGATTTGAACCTTATCTCTAGCAAGGCGTCTCTATTGGTAAACCCATAGATCCGCTAATAAGGGTTTTTAAAATTTTGTAAGTGTATAATCACGACCATAAATATGTATACACTTGCTGAAATTTAAAAGCGTTTTTTTTCATGAAATAACGATTGCAAACTATGAGATAATAATTATCAATATTATTAAAGTACCTAACTATGTTCATAACACCATAAAATTTCATTTAGGTACGGGTTTATGAAAAAAATACTTTTGCAATTTGCCAAGTGTATACATATCTGTGCTTGTGACTGTACCTACATAATAACTTGCAATATCACACTCATGTTAAACTTAGCTCCAATATAATCTTGCCTAGAAAAGGCCGGCGCGGGCGGAACGAGTAGGTTATATATATACATTTATGACATTATAGTATTAGTTACCACAGAAGTATGTCTTCCTAGATACACATCACATAGAGATTGTCGGCTTTTATATTACAAGTGTTGGATTAATTGAGGAAAATACAATGATATAGCTCTGCTAGGGCAGGGTTAGTTGTCGCGATCAAGATTTATTACGACGTTTTATCTGGCCGTAGAACACATTGTTTATTTTGATCCATTAAATCTTCTCCACTATTATAAAATCGTCAAAGTGCCGTGTCTGTAAATTTACTTTATTAAAAAAAAAGTGGGTTAGAATATTATTAAAGTAAAAGTTAATCTACCTACAGAACTTGACATTCATTTAGATCTTAATTACTTTTTCGGTGAAGTCGACAATCACGCCTATTCTGAATATTGAACTGGGTTTCCATTTTTACATTTATGTTATTGATGAGACTGTATTTACGCTAAGTTGTAGCATGATGTTGACTTGACACTACAAGCCGAACCCTTTTCCTAAACATTCCAACTCTACTTCAATATACCTAAATTATTTGCCATCCTTGACAACGATGACGACTGATTAAAAAAATGCCGAATTAATAATGCTTTTCGTCTCTCAGAATAATGATTTAGCTTTCTTAGAACCCGCAATGAAGATTAGATAAGAGATAATTGGAGGAGAAGGAAAAATATTGCCAAACAAATTAATTAACATAAGAAATACTACCATCAGGCGATTCGTCTGCTCGTTTGCTCTCATAAGCCATAAAAAAAATTAAAGTAATATATACACCACCACTCCTGGATTCCCCAATGGGTAAGGCAAAGGAATATTATGTAATGTTATGTAATGTAGGTGCAAACATCGACTGTTCGCTAGTATATTTAAAATTTTACATCCCACGTAATAGGGGGCGAGCCTATTGCCATTAGCCGGATAGGTACTAGTCCAAAAATCCGAGCTGCAACTGAGAATTTTATAGAAAAACTCAATAACACTATCCACGCTAACGCTAACCATGCGAATTGAACTCAGGACATCTATGAAGCAGTCATACTTAGGACCACTAGACTATCCATCAAAACTATTCCAGTAGATCTGCAAAAGGATCACATCAAATCATCTCAGTACATATTTATTTGTCTTCATAAACTCAGAAATTGATATCGGCTTATCAACCCTTTTTTATGACTGCACGTGTCTTCCGAAAGCCAAAGAAAATACTCAAAGGAAGATTGCGCAGACAGATAAAAAATAAAGAGTAAATATTCAATTCGTAACAGTAACGTCAGTAACTATTAACAGTAGGTACCCTTCGCTCTATTTACAAATGAGGGGAAGACATGCTGACCTATATCCTGTGGAGCATAAAGACCCACTGTCCTAACACACACACACACTCACGACTGACACATATTTGCAATCACACATGCTTATCGAGCGACGTAAGACGTGCGCCTGACTATGTGCTTATTGGACGTTAGAAGTTGCCTAAGTGTGTGTGAGTCTTAGAGTCACATGTGTGTTGTTTCGCGTGAAAACAGAATGTGTTGTGTAGTTGTGCTTGATTATTTTTCAGTATGTTTCATTGTTTTGTGTTTGACATACAAAATGATACTACTATTTGCATTTGATATCTTGCTAGCTATAAGAAAAAAAAACTAATAAGTAAGTAGTAAAAATAGGTCCTAGCTCAGAAATGTATGTTGTAAACGCAACAAAATCAATCATGTACCTAGGTTCCAATAATCCGCAAAAATAAAATTCGATTCATTATTTATTACATATTCGAAATACATAATTTTACCCTGAAAAGCTTTTCTTCAAGAAAATTTAAACAAAGTTCTCAAAAATGACACTAGATGGCGCTGGCTGTTAATCTTAATTATTAATTTGTTTGGGTGTAACTAACGATATAACCTACATCAGTCTGAAAACGTTAGCGGCAAAGACTACAATATAATACTGGGTAGTTAGCGGAATATAACTAGGTACATAGTTCTCTATAATTCTTCTGCTTGAAGGCAAGAATTATTTCTTTTTTATTTACCTTCTTATCTATTCTTATCAGATCTTAATTATTCTTATCTTGTTAGAAAAAAGGAACTACAATAACACTTAGCTTCATCAGCATCTCACCAACAATAATACTTATCGTCTTTAATCTCATTATTCTCACAATTATAATACCTAAGTATAATGGAATTGTCTAAAAATATAGTGTTGTCTTATTAAAAAAACTCCCTAATGATCATTTTTGTACGACTGTAATCTTCTTCAAATATGTTTGTGTTTTTCACACAATAAAAAACACCATGGACTGATTAAAAGTGTAAGCTTAAAATGAAACATCTCCTTTGCTAGGAACTGGAGAGAAATAACGCAAAGTAGCAACAGTAAACTAGAAAAATGGGGGTAGGCTTTGCCTCAAGAGTTGGACAATATTTACAGCCACTTGCTCCAACTTCTTTAATATGTTTAAATTGTAATTAACCATAATTTTCTATTGTAATTTTGTGTTTTAAATAAAATTTAAACATATTATGAAGTCGGTACAAGTGGCCCTAATAGGCTAAATAAAAAATACTAATATAATTTCAAGTAGGTACTATAACGCGCCTAGCCTTACCTAACATCAAGCACCTACTGATACAGGCCTAATAACAGCTATTTGCATTCTAATGGGTACATAGGGGAATACATTTTACTGTTACACCATTAGTCAAAGACATACAACTTTGTATGGACTAATAAATTATTCAAATTTTATAGTACCTACCTATGTAATATAGATCTATGTAATATAGGCCCATATGACACGCCAATCACCGACATTCGGTTTCTAGGTTGAAAATAAAAGGTATGATGATCAATGGTCTACCATAGAAACAGAGAGAACCATATAGTAGGTAATACATATAAGTACATACTACGGCTGCATCCCCAGAGAGTTATGTAGAGAAGTACTGATGTACCCTGTTTCCTTAAGTTCGATATACAGGTCGAGCAGTATAATTGGAATTTTATATGAAATTCTCAGTAGCAGCTTGGATTTTGAATGTATGTCTGATTAACAGCAATAAGCTTGCCCTTAAAAACATACCGGTGAGCTGTACTTAGAACTCCGCGGCTAAGCCTTTAAGAATTTTATATCTAGCGGATAATTTGATAAGAACTTTGTAAGAAGTCGTGAAATAGACTATTAATTAGATTTTTTAAATTTCTATTTCGAATGAAATGAAAACGTGAAATGAATATCACGTGGGAGAGCCATGCTTCTGCACGAATGGACCGGCTCGACCGGAGTGATACCACGGCCTCACAGAAATCCGGCGTGAAACAACGCTTGCGTTGTGTTTCGCCGAGTGAATGAGGTTACCAGAGGCCCAAACCCTTTTAAAAGGCGGGCAACGCACTTGTGACTCCTCTGGTGTTGCGGGTGTCCATGGGCGGCGGTTATCGCTTACCATCAGGTGATCCGTCTGGTAGTTTGCCCCCACTATCCCATAAAAAATGAAATTGGATAGTGGAAAATGAAACATAAAATTCGTTATAAAATTTATATTGATATTAATTATCCGTGCTTCGGAGAGCACGTAAGGCCGTCGGTCCCGGTTTTCATACAAACATCTATGACAATTATTGTTAGTGGTAGTCAGAAGCCCAAAAAAAGACTGGCAACCAGACTATCCTCCGAATATCTCTATTGCCTAGAAATTGGGTTATGGAGGTCTGATGGCTGTCGTTTCGTGTAAAATATTGATATTCAGCTGCATCTGGGGATACTGGAAGCCGACACCAACATATTTGGGAAAAGGCTCGAAAGAGGAATTGAAATTGATATTAATGAATGTGAAAGACCGGTGTCTTAATTTTTTATGACCATTTTTGTTTAAATTCTAATAAGAATACGATTTTAAATACGATTCTCGTTTGAAATGTCTATAAAAAACCAATCAGTGGCTCGAAAACGTAGACTAACGACTTTTACATTTTACCGTTTAATTTTTGATGTTTTGTTAATAACTGCCTCATTAGCCTAGTGGTACTGAGCGCGACTGCTACGCTAGAGGTCCTGGGTTCGATTCCCAGGTCTAGCAAAGTGTTATTGGGTTTTTCTATGAAATTCCCAGTAGCAGCTTGGAGTTAGGAATTTGTGCCCGGTTAATGGCAATAGGGTCGCCCCCTATTACATGCCGGCGAATTGTGGGTGTACATTAGTACGCCTCTGCCTAACCCTTCGGGGAATACAGACGTGATGGTATGTTATGTTATGTTATTTATTTATTTTATTCATTTATACTTCTATGCGCAAAAGTAGTACATAAGGCGGACTTAATGCCTGAAGGCATTCTCTACCAGTCAACCTTTGGGTTTGAATGTTATGTTGTGTTATGTTGTGTCATGTTATGTTGTTAATAACTATTTCACTTTTTTACCAATAATTTTACGGCACTGGCACAGAATGCATAATAGTAGGATAGGTAATACTAATTTCTTATTATTTTCAAAACCGTCTAACCCATATTCAGGCAGCGTATTCATACTCACTCCTTAGAACTACTATCATCGCGTACTGTATGGTTCCAGAGGATCTTCATCACACGTACAATCAGGCTGTGGAATAAGCTGCCGAGGTTGCCTGCCGAGGTTTTCTTATAAGAGTACTGCATGGAGTTCATCAAAAAAGGAGTGAAAAGGTTTATACAGGATTGGCACCACGAGAACGACACCCCTTGATATTGCTGACGTCCATAAGCTACGGAAACTGCTTACCATCAGGCGGGCCATAAGCTTGTTTACTACATCAGTGATATAAAAAAAGTCCAAGAGGGTCTAATACCCTTGGACTAGGAATTTGGGAGCATGACAGTTTTTATTTTATACTAGACCTATAATCTAAGTCTCACTATCCTTCTGCCGGCCACATTCATGTGAGTACTGTGAACATATTCATCAACCACCTTATTTCGAAACAACTAGACTGTGCAAGTAAAAATATTAATATCAACACAATATTTTTCTCGATTCTCGAGTACAGCACGAAAAAATAAATTAAAATAAAATCCTTTACCGAAATAAATGTTATTTACAGGTACAACGCCCTAGTTTAACGCTCTACCCGTGGAATAAAAAGTAGAATTCTTAAAGGACATTGGTTCAATGGACTGTCTCCGTAATTGCAATAAAGAGCAGTCGAAGATCACTCTCATGACCTTGAAAGTAACCTTTTTCTTTAACATGGCTATCAACAAAAACTTATTTGTGTATAAAAATTGATTGCTGTGTGAACAAAATTCTTTATTGAGTTTTCGAAGTTATTTGTGAAATGTTTTTTGTAATAATCGTTTTGTTTTGTATTTTTATTGTTTTTGACTTAAAGGAGGGTTTAGAAAGTATGTTTTATTTATCTGCATCCGAATTTCGTAAAATAAAATGACGTGAAGCCTTCAATAGGCTATTACCAGACCATCTTAAAACTACTGACAAGATCATGGTGAGTAATTATTTATGTTAGGCAAAATCTCAGTCCCAGAACTGAAATTGAATCAAAACTAATTTGATAGGCAAAAATTCAGTTTAAACAGCCAAGCAAAAATCACCTTTCTCTTACAGTATAAAGGTTCATGACAGTTATTAGAGTAGGTGACCCTCTAACAAGTTTGCTTGATTTTGTCCTAATACGGGTTGGCCAAAAGAATATTAATATGGGACCATCACCAGTATACCAAAGAACTGAGCCCATGATAAAAAAATAAAAAATATTGTATTATGTAGTCTGCATCAATATATCCACCAGAGAACCAAAAATTCAATAAATAAACACAATACAATTCGCATAAATCATACCAAAAAATTTCGGATTTCAACAATGTTTGCCGAAGATCCCGAAATTCGTTCGATTCGACCTGTACACACACGTGTTGCGTAACGTATTGTCTAAACCATTGTTGTTCGTATACAAAAGCCTATTTTTTTCAACCGTTTATAAAAACAATTCTAAACATGAGAACGCTTTTACTTTCTTCAACATTTTTTGCCGCGCCGGAGCGGGGAAGTGTCGCGGTTCAATTTTCTTTTTTTTTGACTACTGACCTTAGGTTGTTCTAAGCTATTTTTACAGAATAGCTTCAATGGGATAATTATTGTAAGTAGATTGAAAGTAATAATTTACTTGAGTGGTTTTGATAGTGCTTTACTTCTTATTTAACGCCTTGTTAGATTATTTAATTAGTAGGTACTACTTTACCATAAGTGAAGTTGTGTGTGACCTGATTACTAATATAGCATGTTATTCAGTAACAACGTAGCTATTAACGAAAGATTTTTTAAAATTGGTCTAGTAGTTTTTGATTTATTAATTAGGTGTAAACAAAACTACAAATCTTCTAATTATTAACAGTAATTTATGAAGATCAATTAAAAATAATGCTTTTATTTTTAACTGTCTATTTAGTCCAGTCGTACTAAGCGTGACGGGTACATTACAGTTCTCCGTTTTGTTTTTTTTTATGGGATAGGGGAGCAAACGAGCAGGCGAATCACCTGATGCGATAACCGCCGCCCATGGACACCCGCAACACCAGAGGAGTCACAAATGCGTTGCCCGCCTTTTAAAAGGGTTTGGGCCTTGGGTAACCTCACTCACTCGGCGAAACACAGCGCAAGCGTTGTTTCACGCCTGTTTTCTGTGAGGCCGTGGTATCACTCCGGTCGAGGCGAACCATTCGTGCCGGCTGATTGATTTAAAAAATATATTATTAAGCCAAGTCACTCTATCCCCCATATTCATAAATTTATAAATCATTTTATAAACTTTCCATATGAGTATAACGTGTTTTGTCTTGTTCTGACATATGATATTCTGTGACAGGTAAAAGAAAACAAAATATATTAGTATAGTTATACGAAATATATAAGTCGATTTATGTTTTTATGAATAAGGGGGTTAATCTGTAGCAGTTAACATCACTTGCCATAATTATAAGACTGTTCTAGTTTTATTGTTAAGATACAAGTGCCTTGCAATAAAATATCGAACCACGACGATACCCAACATTTACATGAAAGCATATTGCATCGTTACCTGCACGCATTCCCACACTTCATCTCATATTCAGTCACCTATCCCTTTCACTCTCAACCTGTTTGATATTGCTATCCCATTTTAGCAGAATATCCACTTACGAATCGACGTCATCTTTCACTCTCACTCTCGATAGAAGTATATTTAAAAAATCAGATTAATTTAATGAGAAGTTATATTATATGTTATTCATATACACAAAATTACAACAACACATTAAACAACAAAAACGAGTAAAGCTGCATTTTATTTCTCAAAACAAGAATCATTGTGCACAGATTATTAATTCCCAAAAATTATAATGTAGGCTGTATTCTGTTCATTTTATCAACATTAAAGCAAATGAAAATTGAAATCCATTTTACGGAGTACCACAGAGTGCATCCAAACAAATATTGTAATAAATAAAGAGGGTAATAAAATTGCTACAATATTTTTGCATTTACTACATGTGACGTACTTACAACCGTTCAGCTGGATGCGCGCGAGCACTTTCTTCAAAGTGAAATAGCGATAGACTTTCCTTTGCGTAAGAAAGAGACGGGGATAGAAAACAATGATGCTTAATTTTTTTCCCGTGCAATAATACTCTGTCGTAACATCACTTTCTTTCAGTTTTTAGGAGTCCGTAATTGGATAGGTGAATCAAGTATGTTTTGATTACATGTTGTGTAATTTGAAACTGTTTAATGTTTTGTTGAATTAAATGACAATTAGAATTCATGAGATTGAGTAACAGTTTGCTGATTATACAATGGAATGAGTGTTTTATATTAAAGGTCATAAAAAATGGCTAGTAAAAAGACTAAGCAATCGAATCAATCAAAGTGATCGTATTTAATATTTGGATTGACAAAAAAAAATTTAGAAATATCACCTGTTCGGAGTTATAACTGATGAACACTGGTATCTAGCTTAATTTCAATTTATGTTCACACATAAAGCCAAAAATATAACCTGATTTAAGTATACTAAGTATCACTTTCTTATTACCATACCATTCCTTTAAAAAAAACAATGAAAACGAGAACACATGATCCATATAGCCATTCGCACTTGACCGCTTTTTTCTGCGATATCGTGTGCGATCCGTTGACTCCAATTAATTGGTGATAGAGTGAGAGTTTGGTGTCATTGTGCACGCGCAGCTTTCGACTCCAATGACTGATGATCGACAGTTTTTCTCCATTTAAACTGTCATGCTTCGAATGACGCAAGTGAAAATTGTTTTACTCCTTTTTTCTATACAATTACGACAATGCTTTCTCTTTACAGTCAGGGTTTTGTGTAGGGTAAGTGTTAATTAAGTGTTTTGGTCTTTTTTGGCAATTATGATTCTGGTGCAAAAACTATGTCAATGTCTGTACCTGGCAAAAACGATTTTCGGTGAAGGTAACTTTAGTCTTTATTTTGTTAGTGTTGGTATTTTGTTTTTAGGATAAATTGGGTGCTGTCAGCTTCCATCGGAATACAACCGATTCATACCGCGTGTTTTAAAGGTTTCTGGATAGCCTAAGATGGCTTTAACCCTGTTTATTGAAGTAATTTAAATGAATCCAAACGAAAGTGAAGTTAATATTCACACGAGTCTTCTAGATAGCCATCGTAATACTAGTAGATCTATCCTAAGCTATTGAAACATGTTTCATACATTTATAGCCATACTTTTTTTACTGTTTGTATCCGCCGTGTATTTCACACATTGAGATTATTGTCACATTATTTTTCTATGCAAAAACGAACTGCACCTGTGGCTATTTTAAGTATAGCTGGATGCTAAATAGGCATGCATAATTGCTTGTATAATTACCCTTCATTCTCCCCACTTGCCTTCTAAGGGAGACTCTTTACAATCTGCAAAAGAAAAATATAGAAATAAATAGCTACAATATTTTAACCATATACTTAGTAGACATATTATGCTCTCTAATCCATACATCTGCATCATTGTCTTCCAATTCTCGTACCCATGTGTACCTAAGGACCAATTATGCTCTGAAATTTGAAAGGACCAAAAATACACACAGATTTGTTCAATTTCTTCACTCATTGAATTTATAGAGCCTTTCAACCAAACAATGAACACGTACATTACCTATTTATCCGTAGACACACGCAACCTGCAATTTAAAAAAAAATGCGATACAATTTTTTGCTCCCATTATTGCCTTACGAACGTGCTTACAAAAACTACTGGGCTGATCTAAATCGGAATTCTTAAGGGTCGCTTATAGAAAAAAAGAAATAGAGACAGGAGAAATCAGAATTTTTTGTTCGTCTGTCTTTCACATAACTTTCCCCGGAACACAATGGGCCCAGGTAGGCGGAGGCGAAAAAAAGGACCTTCTCGTACCCCGATTGTGTGATAGTGACATTTTATATATTCGAGGTCATGATTCGTAGATTTTTTCTAGCTTTTATTGGAATAGCGTCGAATTTTAAACTACAAACTTAACTGTGACTGGCATTGTTCTCGATTTTTCACGGAATTTTGATTGGCGATAGCTTACGGTGTCGTTAGTGATTCATTTCTAAAAATAAGTCTTAAGACTTATGCGAAGTTGCTTCCAAACTAGATGTTTTATGAGCACTAAAACACATGTTACATTTAATTAAATCTGAGAGGCTTGTTGGTTATAAGATCATTCAGTTAGTTCCTTAAAATAATAAGAGATGGCGTTAATGTTGTTGTATTTAACCATCTACAGAGGAAATCCTCATTGAAGCTTCTTTTTTCTTGCTTATTATATATATGTTTTAGTTATTTTTATGAACAATAAGAAGTTATATTTTTTTATCTGTGTAATTATTCTCTTGTGTTCAATTTCATCAAATGTGCTAGTGTTAATATACTATGACGATGTAATAAGTCTAATTTCAAAGCAAAGGTTATGGGTTCCTTATCAATTCGACCCTGAAAGACCGTCAACCTTCGCACATTCTACTTAATACTTATGTGTGAACATTATGTTTGTACGTTTATGCAAATGAGCATTCTTTGTAAAATATTTCTTTACTATTTTCATATTTCCAAAAAAGTAATACTGTGAAGTCCAGTAAATATTGACTTTACTGATTGTCATAACTAACACTATATTTCATGAAGTTAAGGTCTGGCAATAATTTATACAGCAGCAGCTGTCTATGTTACTTAAATTGAGGAGCTGAAAGTAATAACTATTTCTGGTGCTTTCGTAAATAAAAATGAATCTTCAAAATTAAATTTTATAGCTTGAAAGAAGGAGAAATGGGACAAAAATACATTGAAAAGTCTTAAGAAGTATATTTATGTGAAATAGAGCATAATGTAAAAGATTACGTTTTGGATGGCTTCGCAAGCAACAACAGACATTGTCGACAAATTAACAAGTTTGAGTAATATCCAATCAAGTTACTTTACGAAAACTATATCCATTGAAATGGAACTCCATTTAATTACTTTCTCAACATCTTTAGCTTCCCCAAGATTTCCACTGAACTCTCGTAATCACAAGTTATCAAGTATCCAAATAAAATAAAACATCTTTTACAGCTTACAAAGGAATAATAAACTGTCACTCGGTCTCAGTTCCCAGAAACGATTTTCAATTAAGTTTTACAGCTTTATCTAGATAATTAAAATCAATATTAGGAGCTATTAATGCTATTGTCTCATTAATACAATTCAGTACATAAGCTTTATAAAAACCCCTATGATATTATACGTGGTGACTCCGATTCTTAAATTATACAACTACTAGGTAAAAGTTTAGCTTCATAAACTATAACGATTTTGAAAATTGACCTTCATATAAATGAATACTCTTGTATAGCATTTTCTATGTTCAGCAATTTGTGGCTGTTTGTACTAAATTCCACTCCCTGGCTGATACCATAGCTGATGTACGATGTAGGCCCTAAAGTAGCAACTGTTGGATTTATAAGGTCATGAAAAAAGGTGAAAAATTCTGTACGTATCAGTATTTAATATAATGTATTACCTACTTCTTTATCTATTTCAAAATTCCTAGCAGCCTCAGCAAAATATGTTAACACAAAACATTACTCGTTCCCTATTTGCTGTGCTTTTACAAGCTTGCTACATAGAATTGCATCAAAGTAGCCTCTTATAAACCTCTTGTAGATAACGTTAAAGTTATGAAAATGAACAAGTTGAAAGGAAAGTAGCTATGCACCTCGGTTCATGACGAAACATCGACTCACGCTAGCTGTATATGAAATGGGGAATTTTGTACAGACATAGCCTAAATTGTTTTTTTTTAATATAGTCAATTTTGCGATAAAGCAATTTAAAATAAATCTTGAAAAGGAAAAAAATAGCAACTGTATGATAAAATTGAAGTAATACTTAATTTTGATAATTAAAACTAACTCATAATAAAAAACATAAAAGACAAATATGAAGTATTTCAAAATACAAATAAAACACATTGAATGCATGAATGAAATACAAACACCAAAATAAGCTGTCTAAATTTATTGCGCTTGAAATATAAAATGCTAAATATAAATACGCAAGAACAGCATGGACCTAGAAGATGTGCGATGATTCACACGGTGGTCGTAATCTTTATAATCAAAGTTGGAGCTGT
Organism: Acronicta leporina; assembly: GCA_947256265.1. Taxonomy (NCBI): domain Eukaryota; kingdom Metazoa; phylum Arthropoda; class Insecta; order Lepidoptera; family Noctuidae; genus Acronicta; species Acronicta leporina. The sequence goes on from OX366512.1 coordinate 15,426,494, forward strand.
GACCCAAATCCGTGCAACCGCCGAGTACTTTCATTGTGAACGCTAAACTACTCTCACACTTACATAAAATAACCAATACCAACCAAAAACATGCTGTAACAACGCAAAACGCACAAACACTACAAAAATATTTCGCACACCAATGCAAATATGAACATAGAATGTACACATTGAGTAACTAACACAAATGAAACTTGTGTCTGGATAGACGTATGCGTGAAAGACATTTGCATATATAATGAATTAGGTATATTAGGGTAAAGGAATTCTGTTTTGCTTAATTTCGAGTTCATTGCTTATATAACCGTATTATTATATATGGAACTTATCACAGAATTAGTCACACACATAGATAAAGCCGTAGGACAACACTAGTAAAACGTGTACTCGTGTAAAGATACTGCAAATGTGTGACAGTAGCGTATTGTGCTTCGGCATTAGAGCGAGAAGAGATGCGTATAATGTATCATTTAAGATCTAGGACATCATTCCCGCCTTGTTCTAATTACACATGAGAACATAGAATTGATTGATGACTACAGTTGCCAAAGAATTGTAAAGAAAAAGAAAGTTTGTGAGGAAGCTAAATAGCATGTAATGAAATGAGTTGATGACAAGGTATGGTATGTTGGAAAATATAATAGTGAAAGCGAAGAGCGTATAATTGCAACAAATTGTATAACACAGTACTATAGTGTCACAATGATGAGGATCATCAAAAAACGATTAAGCAAATAGGAAAATAAGCATAACAAGGCGGGTAATATTGTCGTAAGGGTTTGTGTAATCGCATTTAGTAACGTTTTACAAGCCATCTCAACATTGTTACAATCACGGATTTGTAATAAGACATCTTTCCGTATTTTTTTCCAATGATTATCATCATGAAGCACTTCTGAGCTCTTCCAAAGTCTTTGAAAGAGAACGAAGATAGCCACTTTGAACTATGTGATGTAGTTGATTGTAGCCTTTCTAAGAAGAGTTCATACCCAGCTGTATGAAATCCTACTAATATTATAATCCTAGTATTTTATTTTATCCAGGTCGGACAGAATTCTGAAGTCCACGCAGACCACGTCGTGGGTTGTATATAGGTAAATATAATTGTAAATATGCCATTTCGGTAGAACATACAAAAAAATGCATCTTTAGTTATTGCATTGTTTTGTTGCGTGACCTTTTGCCAAACTTAATGAAATTTTGAGTACAAAACGACTCAAAATTTCATTAAGTTTGGCATCACAAAGATTTACCATTGATCAAAAATTAAGACACTGATATCTCGCAATCGACACCGGAAGCGAATCCAAATGAAATTGATTACTTCCAACGATCATTCAAATCAGTGTCATACAGTCATAATCTCTTCACAACGGTTGCGTAACTCGCGCTGGCGCAGCTGTGACGTAACCGAAACGAGCTCAGCGAAAGTTGCTACGGCAATTTCACTCTCCTACCTATCTTTCTCTCAGTCTTCCATTTCATTCACACATACTACTTTAACATCATTGTATCCTTTTTCCTCTTCGGAATATTTGCTGTCCTTATCGTTTACATAACTTTCTGTAATGTTGTTGTCTTTATCTGTAGCTTCTTCACGCCTGGTGTGGACCATTTTTTCGGTTTCACACGCGTTGGAGGCGTTGCCACTACGTAATCAATTGTCTTCTTGTTTGTTTATTCTGCGGTTGGCGCCTCAGGCTAAATATTTTTAGCCAATAAATATATGATTAAGTACCATCAATACATCGGTAATTGATGCAATTACAAGTACCTTAATTTAAAATTAGATATCAAGTATATAAATGTCTTAGAATGTTCTTAATTCATCTTGTATATATTATGTTGGCATTCGTATATGATTTTGATGAATGATTTTTTGTGGCGGACGCAATAAATAAGGTTCACTTAAATGCCGAGCCTATTTCCGCATATTTAACGTAGATGTTGCCTTGAAATGTGCCCTCACATTCAAATTTCTAGTACCGACCGTCGAAATACAGATAATAATAATTGAGTACTGCATACATAAATAATCAAATTAGATGGCGTAATTCCAGATTTTATCTAAATTCTGTACAGAAATTTCTTGGCCAATATTATTCTAGGTGAGAAATCTTAGCTAGCTATCAAATCCATCCCAGTCGTTATTGGATTTTTAATAAGATAACTGCGTGTATAGCTATAAATAGAAAAAGCTACTTGGTGTAATAGTCCCCTCCCCGCAAAAGTCATAAGAAAGATTGTATGGGTGGATAATATATGGGTGTAGTTAGAACATTTTGAACAAATGCTAGAAACACCTTTTGGTAGAGAATTGTACTCTATCAAACAACACAGTGGGCATATTTCTAAACAGCCACGGAAATAGCGGACATAATATCAAAAGGGCGTATATCAAGGATCGGATATTTCCATGAGATTCGGGCGATTGTGGCTGCCTCAAGGTTGGTGATGAAAGTAGTCCCACTGGCATTCCGCCGACGGCTCACAACGCACTTTCGTCCCGCAAGGCTGCGGCTCCCACTGAACCAACAACCGCTATAAGTTGCTGTCGTGTACGAAAATGAGAGGAAAATATTTAATATTTTGTTTTAGCTATAAATAAATAAATATTCTGGGACATTTTTTTACACAGCACCATCTAGTCCCAAACTAAGCAGAGCTTGTACTATGGGTACTAGACAATGGATATAATACTTATATACTTTTTTATTTTTTTGTAAATATATGCTTATAATACATAAGAAACACCCAGACGAACACTTACACTTATATTCATCACATAAATTTTTGTGTCCTGTGGGAATCGAACCCACGACCTCATGGTCAGCAGTCCGGTACTCGAACCACAGCTCGTCGAGGATCGTCAGCTCATTGTATTATTCAATAGCGAATGTAGAAGGGATTTTAAGATTATTCCTGCGGGTAGGGAACACACTACAGATTTTTTGTTTCGATATTTTTTTTTACTTAGATTTTCTCGTACAATAGCACCCAACACCTAAACCTGTCGGTCAATCATTATCTAGCACAGAAACCATTCGCTCAGCCAACGCATAAATCAAACCGTCATAAAGGCTTAGACTAAATTTAGAATATTTCTTATCTTCTTCTTCTTCTCTACTATTATAAAATTGAAAAAAACTGTACCGTATATTGAAGTTATTAAAAAATAACAAGTGGGTATATAAACGTCCCCGAAACCAAAAATGTGATTTTTTAAATTCTTGCCTGTTTGTCTGTTTGTTACGGGTTGGCGCAAAAACTACTGAATAGATTTTAATTTTGTTAACACTGTTAGAAAGTACTTATGTGCTCCAAATTAAAAACTGGTATACATCTTATCTCAAATAATTAAACGGAACCGAGATACAGCTTGACCTCTCTAATGTATAGAGACCCGTACAAAGAAGAGATCATCACTGTTGGTTTTTGAGCTTCAAGTGAGCGAAGCCGCGGGCATAGGCTAGTTATTTTTATATTTTTTATTTCATACAACTATGACCTCATAAGTTCATAACACCTAAAAATCAAAAAAATAAAAGGCAAATCCCACCTATTTTTGGCAGCAATTACCTACAATGTTTTTTAAAGTCACACGAATATCGTCAAACTCACACGGCTACACTTCAGGCTATACTTTTCCAGTGTAATACATACGTACCATCACGCCTGTATTCCCCGAAGGGTTAGGCAGAGGCGTACCTACTAATGTGCACCCACAGTTCGCCGGTATGTTAAGGTCCCATGTAATAGGGAGCGAGCCTATTGCCATTAACCGGGCACAATTTCCTAACTCCGAGCTGCTACTGGGAATTTCATAGAAAAACCCAATAACACTTTCCTCGACCTGGGAATCGAACTCAGGACCTTTAGCGTAGCAGTCGCGCTCAGTACCACTTGGCTAATGTTAGTAATAATAGATTTAAAATGTACACCACATTAATACGCCTCTGCCCTTCGGGGAACACAGGCGTGATGGTATGTTATGTATGTTACTAACAAAATATGAACCTAGTCTGAAATAAATGTTTATTATTATTATACTTTATGTTGGTAAGTATATCACTAGGTGCAAATAGATTCTAGTCGAGGTGATAACGACTAGGTAGCTATCAAATTACCCGAGATTTATTATCCGTCATTTTAGACATGATTTATTATTTTAAACTGGTCTATAAAATATGTAAATTATCATATTATATTGTGTATAGACTATGATGAGAAGCTTAATTGAAAAGCTATTATTATGGCAATAGCTTGGGTACTGATGATTTCATAGGTCACTCAAAAATGACGAATATATTCTCAATCACCTAGCCATATATCTTCTTCTTCTCTACTATTATAAAATTGTAAAAAAGCTGTGTCTGTACATTGAAGATATTTAAAAAAAAACAAGTGGGTTAGGGTATATAAACGTCTCCGAACCCAAAAATGTGATTTTTACAATTCTTGTCTGTTTGTTACGGGTTGGTGCAAAAACTACTGAATATATTTTAATTTTGTTATCACTGTTAGAAAGTATGTGCTTCAAATTAAAAACTGGTATACTTCTTATCTCAAATAATTAAACGGAACCTTAGATATTGCTTGACCTCTCTAATGTATAGAGACCCATGCAAAGAAGAGGTCATCACTGTTGGTTTTGAGCTTCAAGTGAGCGAAGCCGCGGGCATAGGCTAGTATTTTATTAAAAACCAAAATCGTATACATGTACGCAATTCCCTGTAAGCCCTACAAATACCTATTTGTTCCGTATGGTGAATCCAGAAACCGTGGCACAGAAGTACATCGCCCAACCGCTACGCGAAACTTGTCGTGCGGTTTGGAATGTTTTTTTTTATTTCTTCAACGTTTACAACCCACGTTGTCACCCACACAAAAATATTTTCTTCTATATCGTGGGTGCGATTACAAAAATCTACCTGTACACCAAACCTTCTAGTGACGCAGAAGCTGATTATATAGCCATCATCCTTTGAAACTATTCCCAAATATGTTGGGTTCAGCTTCTATCTAATGAGATGCGGCTGAATATCAGTTTCTTACACGAAGCGCCATCAGGCAACCTAAGTTCTGGACAATACCGATATCCGGAGGGTAGACTGGTTTACAGGCTTTTTTGGGCTTCTTACTGCCAATAACAATTGTCAGAGATGTTTGTATGACAACCGGGATAAGACGTACAAAGTTGTCTCGGAATCACTCATCCAGACAATGACCACAGCGAGTGCACCTTAACCTTGCAGATCAGTTGATCAACTTTGTTATTACTTAGCGAAGAGACCCCTCCTAATTATTTAGCCACTCCGCCAAATACTTCTGAATGAAAACAATTTTATTTATTTATTTGTAATTTATTTACAAGTAACTGGGATTCAAAATGAATTGCAAAGTATGTAAATCCCAGCTACAAGCCCAATACCGAAACAGAAAGCTTGCAGCAGCGATTCAGACACAAGCAGTCCATTCTGATCGCAACATATCGCAGTACAATATTGGGGCTGGCCCTCACACGGCGCACCAGTGAGGCGCATCTTTTTCGCATCGTAGTGTAAAAACAATCGACGTCAGCTTCAGCAAACATCCCTGATGCGCTACAGAAACGGGGCAGCCCCATCAGCACCCGTATTTATCAGTCTTTTGTTTTATGTATTTGGTCTCTATTTATAGCTAAGAGGAATCTTCAAAAAGTTCATAAGGTAAAGCCGATACGCCATCCCCACACTAGCAAGCAATGATATTATAATCTCACCCACGTTTATTCACTAACTGATCGAGTGAAAGTTGCTTATTTTCACTACTGTCCATAAAGTTCTCGTGTTTATTATACATACTTGTTAATTATCTTTTATATATCGTACTAGCGACCCGCCCCCGCTTTGCACGGGTGGAGAAATCCATAACTCCTATCAAATTATTCTATAGCCTATGTTAATTTGAAATAATGTAGCATTCAAATGGTGAAAGAATTTTTGAAATCGGCCTAGTAGTTTTTGAGTTTATTCGTTACATACATACATACAAATCTTTCCCCTTTATTATATTAGTATATACTAGATTTTGCCTTCTGTTTCAAATATCTTTTTGCATCTTTTTTTACGGATTAAGATGGCAATCGAGCTGACGAGTCACTTAATAGAAAGTAGTCATCGTCGCCCATAAACATCTGTAATACCAGCGGAGTTGGTTGCTGATATGTTGCCGACCCTTAAGAGCCCCTACGGACTGTAGACTGCCAGAGCCGCCAACCAAAGGAGACAAAACGCATAAGTTAAAATACAGTCCAAGGTGCTTTATGAAAGACTCAAGGATGGTGGCAAGCCAGTCAGACTGCAAGATGTCCCTATCACCAAAGCATATAATAAAATTGTAACAGGCAGTACATAATAGATATTAAAATAGGGGTACAATATACCTAAAAAATGTAAATAGATCTTATAAAGACATTTTTATAAGACATTGTTTTAATATTTTTAAACTAGATGGCGCCAGGATTCCTTAACTGACTACTTTTTAATGTACAGATATAGTAGGAGCAATATGTGAGTGTTCTAATGCTGGGAAGTTTCTGAGATGGCCTTTTTAAGAAAGAGCCAACAGTAGCGGCTTTGAGTAGACCTGTCTCAACTGACGGCACGCATATATTAGTCATTGTGTAGCTCAACCATAATCTAATATTTTCGAATGGTATTGGAAGGTAGTTAACAAAATCATTTATTGGTAACTGCTAGAGATTTTTAGATAGATAAGAATCTCATAATGCCTTATTTCCCCACATTTCCTGCATATGCATTATGCATATTGTTCGGGAACAATATGCATAATGCATATGCAGGAAATGTAAAACTTTACATAAGTGTCTATTTTAATGTTATTGTTTTTCCTTGCGTGCGATAAAAACCCAACTGCGTAAAAGGACTTTTTACTTATTCAGGTTTTTTGTTTTTGCGACTTTATCTTCGTAATCTTGTTCAAAAAAATAAAATACAACCAAAGGACAAACTGGAGCAAGTATGTTTAAAAATATCTTGTACACAAGTACTTAATACTATTTGTTCAATCCGGTTGGGTAATTAATCTCGCTTTTATTTCCGTGATATTTTTCTAGTTAAGTAAGTAAGTAAGTTATTAAAAGTAAGTAATTTCGGTTTCATATAAGAAACACTTTTCCCCAAGTCTTCTCCCCTGATTGTGGATGTCAAACACAAAATATCACATATTTCGAAACGAGTGAGGATACCGGAAGCCCAAACCCTTGCAGCGCACTCTGGTGTTGCGCGTGTCCATGGGCAGCGGTAATCGCTTACCATCAGGCGATCCGTCTGCTCGTTTGCCCCCTTATCCCATAAAAAAGGTACACAGGTACGTACCTATATTAAAACTGACAAGGGTATTTGACATATCATGGTAGCTTATTGACACAATCTTATTAGCTACCAGCTACGAACTTCTTTAAAATAATTTTATCATTCCTTATCGTCACAATTAAATTGAAGCAAAAGTGGTGTATGAATTGTAGCAAGTAGAAAATTATAGTTTTTCTACCCCAATGGGAGAGAGATATGGTAATATTGTATATCGTCATACTCGTGCTTAAACATTGCCTTAGGACGATTGATTTCACCAAACGTATGAGAACTCCACTGTTATCAGAATGCTATAAAACTTTGTCTTGTCTTTTAGTAGGTATCGCCACGTGCTAGTGATATTACTAGGCTATCACTGTTTTAGCTAGTTCTAGATGTTATTCCAGTAAGCAGTTGCGTGTTATTATGTTCCAATTTCAAAGACGCAGCAGCCAGTTTGGGAAAATGTTACTCACGGCCGTTCCCAATATATTCCGTATATTTTCTTTTCTATTATAACACACACAACATACATACCACCACGCCTCTATTCTCCAAAGGGTTACGCATATGCAAAAGGGACGGTAGGGTGTAGGGTGTCAGACTTGCACGTTCAAAGCCACTCGTAACACAGGCATTTAGCATTTAGCTTAGCACGAGGGTTTTACAACATTACTACATGCTAGCTAGTTAGAAGCTAGCAAGTTAGCTTTTAAAAAAAAATCAATTTTATTATTAATAATAAAAATAGATCACCGGTGTCTTATAGGAGGCAACCTCTCAACACCGGAGACAACTGAGAATTTTATAAAATATCCAATAATACTTTGATCGACGCGAGAATCGAACTCAGGACCTCCAGCGTAGCAGTCACTCTGGGAACAGTAGCCCAATAACGCATTGTATACAAGAAATGACAAAATTCTATCGGTTTGAAACGGTCGGCTTATGCTATCAGGTAGCATAAGCCGACCGTTCCAAACCATTATAGGTAGGTATAAGGGCAAAACGCAGAATGATTTTCAAAGGCGCCGCAACTGACCAGCGTGACACTGATGACGAGGCGGTACCTCACCCAGCTACTGATAAAAGATAACGTCAGTAATATGTCAGTTTCAGTGTATAAACGTGAGACATAATGGCTGTATTGTACCCATATTGGACTAAATGCCCTTTAGATACTCCATTCGCTACTCATCTCGCCAATTTTGTCCCAAGTCACCTTTGAAATGACTCATGTCGGTCGCTGTGACCTTTCCTTTTTATTTTAGGTCTTAAATAACCGCCGGAAGTACCTAATCAGGATTCTTGGGCACCCTTTTTGGTAATTTCGCTTAGTTTTTGTATTTTTTGTTCTAAAAAGTTTTGGGAATTCCGGTTCAGATGCTCTAATATGTTTGTCTTGTTTTTGGGCTTTTAAAATGATATCTTAGAAAGGTTTAGCGGTTAATAGGTATTTTGTAATACGTGCTCAATTTATGGGTTACAACTTCATTTTGATTTCCCTCATTATGACGATTTAATTTTGAATCCGACTAAATTTCCATCACATTAACCAAAACCATTAACAAAATTATCTTAAGCTTTTAAAATCTGTGCTGTTAGGTATCTACTAAAAATTGAATAGGAAAATCCAATATCACTTTCCTCGGCCTGGGAATTGAACCTGGGACGTTTAATACAGCAGTCGCGTTTATGAACTCTAGACTTTAATGGGGCAGTTCCTATTGTAATATAATTATCATACTTTCGTATACCTATGTCTGATAATATATCTTCACATATAAATACACCACGGTTCGTTAGTAATTATCATAAAACACCTCAATAAGTTGATTAAAATGCCTACCGGATTTTATTATTTAACACTGTGAGCTAAGAGAAAGTTACATTTTGGATCATAACTACGACTAGATTGTTTGTAAGCCTGTTAGTTACGTATAAAAACTTATTTATGATATAACGCCTCATATTAGTTAAAAAAAACTAATATAAAATTCAATTTATTGCCCCGTTAAGAAATAATAGAAAATATACAATAACTGACCGCTGCTAAAACGCTCGAGATTTAAATTGAAAATAGAATCAGATACGTTTTTAAAAATAAAAGACTGTTGACCATATTGCAATGCATGACGTCATTTCTTCGAAAAGAACCTTTAAATGTCACATTGACAGACATGGAAACTAAATTAAAAAATGGAGTGAATCAAAACATGACACATACAATAAAAGGAGGATATTCTGGACTCCTTATTAACAATTCTTAGAAAGCCTTCACATAAATGTCGAACTTTTTCCTCTTTCAATACCTATTACTAACCTTTTTAGTTTTTTGTCTTCAAGGTTAAATGCTTTAAAGGTTTTAGAAGTCCAAGGCCACCTTTGAAAATGCGCTCCGATATTCAAAAGCTCTGGGAAGAAAAGAAAGCATTATATTTCCATTTGTTTACTAATGACTTGAATGCGTTTGATATGAAAAGTAAAGAGATCTTTTAAAGACACTTTTACATGTCAATATTTATTTTTTTAAGTAATGGCTGGTATCGGCATTTCCCAGCTAATGGCCTCTGAGAGGAAACACCAAAACAGACTCAAAGAAAATGGTCTCGTTTAAAGTCCAGACATAACAGTATCAGTGAGTGTGTTCTGCGTGAACGACAACAGGGTCTAAGATAAAACACATCTATCTTTTTCGATTGTTCTGAGCTGTTCCTAGATTAATCATATTATCTAGCCGGATCATTGTATCCGATCACCAAGCAAAAAATGTTTCTTTGAGATCCGCCTGAATATCCGGAATCATTTCCCCTTTCTATTTCTCCAATATGTAGGTAATTGAGTAATCTAATTTCAAGGCGAAACAATGCATTAATAATTAATTGATTTAAAAGTTTTGGAAATACCGTGTCTATATATTCATTTTCAATGTCAATTCGTGCGTATAACGGAAATCCGTTTGGTGGTATTTTGGTCAAAATGCTAATTGGTATCCTATTTACCTATTTATGATATTAGCTTTTGTTTGAATTATACAAGAAACTGATTTTATTAATTGTAAATAAAATTAAGGATGTAATAAATCTAACATATGTGGCCCATCTGAGCACGCCATTAAGTAAGGCAATATCTTAATCTGCCGAATTTAATATTTTTATTACATACAAATGTTTATAATTCTGCATTATAGTGTATAAGTTATATTTTATTATTTACTGACATTATTTTTAGTTGTTTACATAGTTTATGAACAATTATAAGAAACCACATGTTTGATATGGAATCATCAACCCATTTATTTGCCACAGCTGGGCACGGATCTCCTCACAGAATTAAAGAGGTTAGGCTATACACATCGCCTGCTGACATAATGCGGGTTGGCAGACTTCACACGTTACGCTGTCCAAAAAATCTCGTAGACATGCATGTTTCCTAAGAGTGTAGCTCTTCACCGTTTAGACGAGTGATAATTAGTTACTTATTCACACACATGATTTCGAAACGTCAGTGGTGGATTTGGATTTGAACGCAGAGTCTATAACAGTCCATAGTCATAATTAGGCTATCAAATCAAAGATTTTTCGGTACCAAGTTGGTATCTACATAAAATCTTTATAAACTTTAAAGTCAGGCAAACTCGCGTCGGAAAGTTGTACATTAATAAATAAAGGGATCTGTACTGCCTACACTTGTACACGCCGACCTACTTGCGCATCCTCAACGAAGTCAAAGTTCGCCTCACAACCTTCAAGGTACCCAATCAACTATCTAATGAACTGGCATGCGAAATAAATTACATACATTGAACATTGTTAATAAATTTACTCATGGGCGTAGCTACGAATATGTTACAAGCTTTATTAGATACAAAGTATTATAATATAGCTATTCATTATTTTAAAATATGCATTTTGAATCATTCAGGTATTAAGTAGTTTCATACTACAGGGCGACTTTATTGCAGTGTCAATGCGTCTTATTTTCTTAATAAATTTTATCAGATACCTACAACAAAACAATTTATAAAATAAAAATAAGAATTAGTGATAATGACTATTAACGGACACAGAACGTTGACCCCGGAATCATATTTTTTAATCAATTACATTCCTCATTTATTTTCTGTTATTATAATTCTAATGCATATTAGAAAATTAATTTTGGAATTAATAACTTGCATCAAATAGCGGGCTCAAATTGTTTTTAGTCTATTTAAAATTAGAACGTAATACGTTTTTAGGGATGGGAGTTGAAGATTTTCTCCACAGCTCAGGTGCCACAATTTGTTTCCTGGTATCGTAATTGCCTCGATTAATATATAATATCAGCCATCCAGTATTCTTCTGCTGGTGAAGAAAGACCAGAGATTTCTTCAAGGACCAATTGCCAGCGACCGTTACCAGTTCATCTATCTCCTTGGAGACTGTCCTACGCTGCTTTATCTGCTGCGAGGCAGACTAATTATCCACTGGATTTTTTTTCTCCCAGCAGCCATCAGTTCTAAAAACTATATCATCATTAATACAAAATAATGTAATTTCTATATAAATTACTTATTTCACTGCAATGTGTAATACTCAGCTGTTATCTACTAGTTATTACTGCGTGTTTAAAAAGTTAATTATTGGCAAAGGCACATTATTGCACGAACCGGAACTGTCAATATGCGCTAAACATACATACACCTGGACAACTTCGTAAGTTTAGTTGCTAGATTTTTTTAAATTCTATTTATGAATAATTTCCATAACGTTATTTTTTGTTTTTATAATTAAGTTGCGTTTTGTTCTTGTAGATGTATCTTGCCTTCTTAAGTGCAGTGAGATTCAAGTCTAGGCCCGTTATCTAGCTTTTATAAGCATTATAGAATAATGAATGTCTTGTGTGGTCTCAGCGTTGAATGAGAATCGACCACCTGTGAATGTTATACACTCTAAGCTGGTTTGGTATCAGGTGTATGCCACAGCATCCACCTGTAGGCAGGCAAACTAATGAGATTTGCTACTGCATATTTTTCTTCATTAAAAAGTAAAGAATTAAACAGACACGACACCAATTATTGAGATAATCCTTTTATTAGCACTTCGTAAATTAAACTATAAGTATTCATCATTTTTATTGAAACGTAACCAAGCATTTTTTTGAGTTTCTTCGTTTTGTTTGTTTTCTTTCTTTCTTTTTTTCCATTACACCTGTATCCGGTAAGGGTTTGGTTGAAGTGCACATTTACACCCAGTTGATTGGTATGTTTTTGGGTTCTATGTTATATTACTGTCTCATTATCCTAGCAGTCCTGAACGCGACTGTTCCGCTAGAGGTCCTAGGTTCGATTCCCAGGCCGAGCAGTGTTATTGGTATTTTCTATGAAAGCTTTCAGTAGGTAACAGCTCGGATTTTGGGATTTGTGCCCGGTTAATGAAAATAGACTCGGGACCTAAATATACCGGGGAACTGTTTGTATTAGTACGCCTCTGCCTAACCCTTCGGGGAACACAGGCGTGATGGTATGTTATTGCTATTGATTGGATTGCATGTCAAAACTTCGAATGGCTCCTAGGAATTTCACAGAAAATCCAATCACACTTGGCTATCAAAGATCAATGTTGATAAAAGTAGGTACCTATGACATTACTCAAAGACAAACAAATAGTCATCTTCTCTATACCTTCATGATAATTAGCACTTGCATTGATGATTCGTACAGGATATGATATAAGCGCTTATAAAATCAACATTGGGACTCTGTTTTTTTAATAATTTAAATGGACATCTGGAAGAAAAAAATAGTTGATAAAGAAACGATTATTTTAGAGAAAATACAAACAATCTCTGAATTTGAAAACAATTACGAGGGCCTAATTGTCAAAAAATATTGATTACATTATTATCAATTCACCACTAATTTCAATGAATAAATATAATATGAATAGTTATTAACCCATCAATTTTCGCACACTTAAAATTTACAATATTAATATTAAATAATACTCAAAGCTAATTTGCATAGATAAAATAATACAAAGGAAAATTGCTTATTCTGTGCATCGTACCCACTGACCTCTTCGGGCGTAATTTCGCAAACCCATGGCCGGGCCTTATGGTCCCATGGTGTTGTAAGCCTTTACACGTCGGTTGTGAAACATTTGTCACTATGCCATGCTGGGATTATGGCAAATGTTTGTGCGAAGTAGAAAGATAAATTGTCGTGATTGTTAGTAATTGTTGTCATAATATCTCAATATTGCAGTGAGAAACTCTAAATTAAAAACGTTTTTCGGGTCAAAAATTTGTTTAAGATAATTACAGACATAAACATACCATCACGTCTGTATTGCCCGAAGGGTTACGCAGAGGTGTGCAGTTATCCTTTTTAAAGGACCTATGAGTTTACAGGGGAATGGAAGAGGAACAGTTACTCTGACACAGCAACAATATAAAGATTCATAAGTGTGTTACCACTGTTTTTTTTTATGCATTAACTCGGCAAAGGAGCGACGAGCCACCTGGTCGTAAGTAGTCATCTTTGTCCATTGACACCTGCAACGCCAGAGAACTTGCTGATGAGTCCCTGCAGACTGAGCTTGAGACACAAACTATCATTTCTGTACGTGTACTATAATATTATGAAGAATAAGGAATATATATTCCTTATTCTAATGGACAGATTATTAATTTGACCAAGGGGTATTGACTGCTTAAATTTTATATTTTACCATAAAAATATCTATAAAATTCAAAAACATTGTTTTAAACTTAGAATAATTTGTATAAATTTATATTTATAATTAATATACCTACAGAAAAAAGCACATAATATGAATAAGCTTAGTTACTCAATAAGGTTAGTGTTTTACAATTATGCAATTTGCTTTAGAAATCGAAGAAAATCTGGTCAAGCATCAGATCAAACATTAGCTTACCTTGCTCTCCCTATGGCATCAAAATGAACAAGGCTTTGAACATTATTTAAATGTTAAGTATCAATGAAAACGTACTGGCCATACGTAAAATCAACGGCTGATTCTAATGATTTTTCCCGGCTTATTTAGGAACGACACCTTCAACATTCAGTGCGTTAAATTAAACGTTTAGTCACATTACATCTAATTAAACCTCATATCAAATAAATGGAGGTGCCTCCCTAAAATACGTAAATAGAACAAAACTCATTGCTTAAAATTAACCGATATCAAAAAACAATTTCACTATTTCACGGCCCGCCACTTTATCAATTAAAAACCACTTAACTCAGTATTAAACTTCTAAAATAGCATAATTAGTTCAGTTACACTTTCACACAGTTCATTTGTGAGGATTACGTCATTTTAACTCAACGTTTGGTTTAACCTTCGTGGTTAAATACGGATGAATAGTAAAGAAATTGTTCAAAAACATTGTTTCACGTAGATCCAGATACGGCTTTGTTTACTCGAGGTTGTGCGTAGGTTAACTTTAAAATGTAAAGATTTAAAATTATGTTGGATTTTCACATAAATTTTCAACTCGCTCGGTCTTAAAATATGGTTGAAATATCTATTTGCAAACACATAGAGTATACATAAATGTCACGGTGTAATTTGAAGGGACAGGTAGGAATAGCTAGGTAGGTACTATTTTAAACGCAAATAGAACTTTAGATCATAAAATCTTTCAAATTATGAGGCCTTAGAATTACACGGTGTCACCTTAATATTCCCTATTAGGGGAAGATTTACGGTTGACGGAAGATTTAGGTACCACGCTAGGCGGTTTATGAGTTAATTAATTTGTAGTCCTTAGGATTATACAAGAAAAAAGTCTAATAAGGCAGTTAAAGGAATTGCCTTATTTGTCTAGCGGTCTCAAACGCGACTGCTACGCCGGACGCCTGGGTTCAATTCTTAGGTCGAACAGTGTTAGCGGGTTTTTCTATGAAATTCTCAGTTGCAAGCAGCTCGGAGTAAACATACTGGCGAACCGTGGGTGTAAGTAGTAGGTACAACTCGCGAGTATGTTAAAAAGCCAGGCATAATGTAACCGTTTTTAGCTCAAATCTACCAAGTAAGATTCGTGAGCGCTCAACTGTTAGCCAGGTTATCTCTGCTTAGTCCATCGCTTTCAAGGATTTAGACCACAGAGCATCTAGAGACGTGTTTGTCTTTACTAGCTTCTGCCCGCGACTTCGTCTGCGTGGACTTCAGATAAAAAGTAGCCCATGTGTTATTCCAGACTATAGGTAATCTATCTCTGTGCCAAATTTTATCCAGATCTGTTCAGCCGTTCTGGCGTGAAAGAGTAACAAACATCCTTCCATCCATCCTTCCTCACAAACTTTCGCATTTATAATATTAGTAGGAAGTAGGATTCTCGTAGTCCTCAATAATGTTGGAACGCTGAAGAAGACATACCACAATGTTGATCAAACTCGAATGGTTCCAAATTCAAATTCCAAAACAAGTCCGCAAGTGCGTCCGATTCTGAAAGCGTTTGCAATAAACATATCTCGATCGACCCTGAGTCGTGCACATTGGACACAAGGAACACGGAAGCGGCTCTAAAAATTCACGACGCAAATCTTACGCTAGTAATTTTCGGTGAAGTACGTGTCGATCGTCTTCCTTGTGAGGTCTGAGGCGTACTGGTCTCAGAATTATGTGCCGGAAGATTCGTGTAATTATAAGCATTGGTGGTGAAGATCGTGAACCCGTGGAGGTTAGATGAGAGCTATATAAGTGTTTTTTAATTTGATCGTCAATGTCGAGCGCGTTTTGATTTAGTGTTGGTAATTAGTGAAATGTAAATAGATGTAGTAAGCCTTGTACCAATGTAAGAAACTCTAGAATTGAATTTGATTCGCTTTGGTGCTACTTTCAATTACATTCTCTTATCAGTAGGTATTTGTCCACTGAATTAGTGCAAAGAAAAAGTCACTGCCTTTCCATTCTATTCTTAAATTGCGCATTCATGTATAAAAACGAATGTCCGTATAGCAAATTTAATATAAGTACTAGTTTCGAACGCCAAAAGTGTAGAAGCTCCCGGTGTGCCACAGAGGAAAATCCTCGGCGTGCGTCGGGGCCTATTTTACTTGCGCGTGCGTCGCTCCTGCGTCTGCGCAGTCCTTTGAATGACAAATTTCATTGGGCCTTGAACGTGTACATATTTTCCTCGTGCGTGATTGAAATGCTAGATTTTTTTATAAATGGAGTCGTTTTTGAGAATAGCCTTTTCATTGTAATCGACAATTGGATTGAAAATTCATTGTCTACGTGCCTTAAATTCCCTTAAATTGCGAGTCCCTTTTAGTACGTTCATTTCATAAGATTGTTTTTCACGAGTGGAAGAACTCTGCTCCTGGGTATGTCTGCGTATGTAGGTTGTTTTGCGATGTGACGGATAATGTCAAGGTCAGTGAAATTATCGGGCAAAGGGTTTCAAGATGATAATACAAGTGTTGCTAGCGCCTATAGGCAGTGCTTACCGCTTACCACCAGGTGGTAAAGGTACTGGTTTGTCATCTTATTACAATAAAAAATAAAAATTATAATTATCATACATAGCAAACGATAGATTAAGTTTGCGTGCGCTTTTCAAGTATTTTGTATTAACAAGATAAGATATTAATGATGCTAAAACATTGGACTTTATTTACATTAGAGAGAACAAACTGCGCAAATACACCATTCCTATCTAACCACTGTGGGTAGCAGATGTTGTAAAATTAAAACCGGATTATTGCTATTTACATATGATCAATAATGAGAGTAAGACTAGTTTTAAAGAGCAAAGCGGATCTTTACAAAAATTCTATAAAGGCACTATTTTTGCCTTATCTCCCTCTCTCCCCTTTTTTATACTGCCCGGATTTTCCCATAAGCTTCCAACCTCCTTATTACCTAATTTGAAGGAGTTGTAATTTTATTAATTTTTTTACGTCGCCAAACAACCAGACGAACCACCTCATGGTATAAGTAGTTGTTGATCGGAGCCCCTATGGACTGCAGACTTCCAGCGCCGCAGCAATCTTAAGTAGAACTAGCTCTCACGCGATAAAGTGCTGACACATTAAGGTGTTTTGCGACAGACTCCGACGTAAGAGTCGCCAGCCAGTCAAACCCTAAGAGGGCCTACCATGCAAGGCAAATATTTTCGCGCCACTTAAGAAATACCTATCTTAATGGCAATAGATCATTATCTCATCAGGTAAAGTATCTTTCCACATACCACGAAATCAACCTAGGAGTTTTAACAAAAAACTGTTTAGCTTTCCAATAAGCCACACTAACCTAAAGCAAAATTTTCCGTTGTATAGGATGTATGCATTATATAGAGATCATGAAGATCACATTGACTTAAATGTAACTTCAATACCTCTGTTAAAGAAAACAATACAATAACTCAATATATTATACAATAAATTAAGATAATACTAACACTACATAATAGCTCATGCGGTGCTCTTTTGTAAGTAGTGGGGCACTTAGTCATAATTGGAAATGTATTTTTTTTTTGTTGATGTAATAGTGTACCCATTGTTGAAGAGCCAAATATATAAATAAATAAATTATACATGAAAGCAAAAGCGATAATGTGTCAATAACTTTGTATAGAAATCCTAGTTAGTAAATTTTCGCGTTTTATGGTTAGGCTACAGTGTTTGTTACCTTTAAAAATAATGATATTGTTGCCATTCTTCTCCTTTCTCTACTTTTATTCATCTTAGGACTTGAGAAGAAGGATGGCCTATACTGTAACCAACAGCCAAATGGCTTTTTAAGGCACCGAAACATTAAAAAAACTGTTCCTGGAGTTCTATTCTGTCAATTAAAGCCAGGGCCGGCGTCAACATCAATACGCCGGGTGGGTGGACAATTACAGAGAGCGCAAACATCTGTGCCCACCTGAATACCTGCCGCGGCAGTAATTAATTATTGTAGTAACAAAAACAATGTAACCAACACTTGGTGTGCACTTGTCCTTTGTAGAGGGACTATGAGTTTGCAGAAGAATAGGATAGTAACTCTTTCTTCCTTTGTGTTTTTTTTATACCAACATATCTGTATACTCCGAAGAATTAGGCAAAAGTGTAATACTTTACTGGTAAATTAAATTCTAAATCCGAGCTGCTACTGACAATTTCTTTATTCTTATTTCTTGAATAATAAAAATTCAATAACTGCTCCACTTGAAACTAGAACCTCTAGTATACTAACCGCACCAGACTAGTCAACAGCTTTTCCGTTGCGTTTAAATGTAATGTTACTGTTTGCCTTCATCTTCCTAACCAAGCTCAAAAAATTTACAAATTATTTACTGAAAATAATGTTAAAAATAATCTTTTGAAGGGCATCGGAAATTCAACTCTAAATAATTATTGTTGAATTAGATTCGGTTTGTTACCGCACTTTTATAATTGCGTGTGAAAGAAAGATATCCGGAAACTGACTGGTCTGAAGGTGAAAGCTCTTCTATACCTTTTCCACAATTTAACAGTACTACATAACATACACTCGTAGTTATACAGTGTAACGTAATAAGCGCAAGATCTGCAAGGGAACTGCCTCATTGGTTAGCTAAGCGTGAGTTCCATTCCCAGGTCGAGCAAAGTGTTATTGGATTTTTATATAAAATTCTCAGTTGTAGCTCGGAGTTTTGATTTGTGCCTAGTTTAGGTCGATAGGGTTACCTTCTATTACTGGGAACCTAAAATGTTTCGACAAACTGTGAGTAAACATCAGTAAACCTCATCCCCCCATCCTCATCAATTTGTTCATATTTTAATATAAGAAATAAATGTTTAAATATTATTTTTTTATAAAAAAGTAACGTTACATATAGGAATCAAAAATCACTTTCATTTACGAGCTCCATTCCTCCCTACAGATTCCTCATTTCCGTCCTATTTGCATAAACATCACGGCCACCCTATTCACAGTTGTAGCACAACGCGACGCTGATAGTACGTGGGCTACGATATGATTAATTGATATGGCTTATAGTCGCTTAATTGCCTGTTCGGTTACACTAACAATGGGATATTCAAGTGATTATGGAGATGTGTTACATGGTTACCCAGCTTGTTGCTGTTTCAATACAGCGGTTTTTCTTTTGAGACGCCTTTTAAGTGGCAATGTATTCTGAAAAATACTGGATTTAGTGGGAACTTACTTATACCCTCTCACCTCAGTTTCCCTAGCCAATGACATAGTTAGATGATACTTCCCATAAGAAAAAAGTATCATTTTTGTATGTTAACAAGACAAAAAAAAACTAAATTACAACAACAAAAATCCTTTAGAGATGTATGATTAGCTCGCTCACAACCATTTTAATTTGTATTCATGATTATTATAACAGAATAATATAATTGTATCAGTCGCTGTGTACATTATAACTGTCATTGTGTTGTGTCATTCGGACTGTCACTCTACAATAAACTCATGGTGTCACTACCTCATAAAAATTTGAATATATTGTACACAATTAAGAATGAAAATACGCAAGTATTTAACTAAACTAAGTTTAACTTCCTACATTGCAAACTAAAACGAATAGCCCTTTCAATATCTTAGTTTCCTTACACCGCGGTGTCGTACGAATGCGCCCGCGCCGCTAATTATCCATTGACTGGCGATAGCATCAGACAGGGCGCTATTCACACCGTGAGCGTTCACACTAGCATTCAATTAAATGCGATAGGTACGCAACTAAAGTTTAGGCGGTGTAAGTGACAGACGTAAAGCAGTTAATAGAAATACAGATAATATTTTTTTAATGGGTCTAATGGCTTTTTTTAATTTATGTGAGACTATCAATATGAGCGGGATTTTTATACAATTATGCATTACTAAGGCATAAATAATATGATGTCGTAATAAGGAGGTTTTTGGAGAACAAAACTACTGATTTCTGACACTTATGCGACACTTTTTACGGATTTTGTCGTGTTGTATTGATATTATTTAATTCCCAATGTTTTGGATCCCTTACAGCATCCATTGTCACGGCTAGAGAAAGGTGTTGGAAGTCTCAATGTTAAAATAAATTATACTAGTTTAGGGTTACGTTAGACTTGACTCTTTGTCTGCACTCATCTGTAGCCGACCCCAACATAATTAGTTAGGATAATTAGGTAGGATACCTCCTAGCCTATTCCCAATTATACTGGGGTCGGCTATTCGGTCTTTTCTCAACTACATTTAGGTTAGGATTGGATTTTCGGGTTTGGTTCGATTAATTTACACGAAGCGATTTCTGGGCAATACCAACGCTCTGAATATAGACTAGTTATCAGGCCGGTGGTTTTTATCCGGACTGTCTTTACAAAAATATATACTGTTAAAATCGCCATCGCTCATGCCTTGCGACAAGGAACTTTGAAAGCACTAGATTTTATGTTTTCCGTGTCGTTCGTTAGTAGCCATTGAACAAATTGTTTGCATGCTAATAGCTTACTTGCGATGATTTAGAATGTGTTTTTAACAATTTATATTACAAACGCACCAATAAAATAAATTAATTCCTATTGTTTTTATACAACAAAAGATTTGATATTAAAATAATTGAGTTACTTATATTTCTTTTACCGTTATGCAATATTGGTTTCTATTCAATCACTACTTTAAAACACTTACATTTATTATGAATAATAAATATTAATACCACTCAATAAACTGGTGTTATTAAGTTTACGGTACATAGACTGATTAAAACAATCATTTATGTATTTATCAAATGAAAATTCTGCAAAAAAAATATGGTCCCACATTAGAATTTTCTCTGTGCTTTTACAAACACAAATTTTCAGACACAAACAGCCAAACCTGGAACTACCCGTAGATCATACAAATATTTATTCCTTGCGGGAATCGAACCCATGTGGTGCAAATTTTGATTATTCAGATAACGTAAAATATCTAAGAGAATCGCCACAAGAATATAAGAAAACCCGTGGTTAAATGATGAACAATCCTTTTTGAAAGCTTTCTGTCTTCTTAAAGGTACCCAGTAAGCCTCAGTTGGCCCTGTTACCTTCTTATCTTCAATTGCCGATAAGAACTCATTTTTGTAATACTCCTATTAAAATAAAATAACTACTTACTCCTATTAAGTTAATTCTACAAGATGACAACACAATAATGCAACATGGCAATACAGTAGTGATAATATATCAAAGTGGACCAATTTATTAACACTATTGAATAGAAATCAAACATCTGATCGGGAACAACTTTATTATGGAGTACAAGACTCAATATTAATGATCTGTTTATAGGTTAAGAGAAAGTATTATCTAACCTATCTAATCATACTGAAGGGAATAGAAATATTACAATTGATGGCTGATGTATGCGTGACGTCAGTGAGGCCCGGTCTACTCAAAGCTGCCGAGGGTATACCTTCAAAAGACCAGTTCATTTTAGACCCTACATTGTAAAACTCATCTTAGATACATTATCTACTCATCTCGTATCAGATAATGTTACAAATGTCTTGAGTTTAAAAGACACTATTTTTAGTATTGATTTCGGCGTTTATTATAAGCCTATAAAATAATCTTTTAGTGAAATATCTATTTACACAAATTAAAGTCACCTTAGTGCTTTCTTTAAAATCTGGGCTGAGGCACGCATCACCGAATGCAATCCTGAAAATTTACATAATTATGTTTGCTTTATAAGTGGAGGAACTTCGTGAGAAATCTGCATTTAGGAATGAATGATTATCACGCCTGTACTCCCCGAAGGGTTAGGCAGAGGCGTACTAATGTATACCCACAGTTCGCCGGTATGTTTAGGTCCTATGTCATAGGGGGCGAGCCCGGGCACAGATTCCTTACTCCGAGCTGCTACTGGGAATTTCAAAGAAAAACCCAATAACTCGACCTGGGAGTCGAAACCAGGACCTCTAGCGTAGTAGTCGCGCTCAGGAACACTTGGCTAATGAGGTAGTCTTTATTGTGACAAAATAAACAAGTACTTAATTAAAAATATAATATTTTACAGGTTTTTCGTCACTAACTATGATTAATGATAACACGATCACCTTAAACCAATGCTGATAATGTTATGACGCGTAGTCTTAATTAATATGCATTGTAATTGATAGCGTAAGCGATTGTCTTAGACTTAATATCACTTAGTATGCACAGAATACGTGGTTCTAAGCATTAAAACAATAAAATGTACCAGTTTACCAATAAAATAAAATAGGTTTACATTTTATATCCCAAGGACTTGTACTTTAAATAAGGTCTCACGTCTGTATTACTACATAGGTTAGATATGCGTACAAATTACTTCACCTACACTTCTCCAGTATGTATAGGTCCCATGTAATAGGGGGCGAGCCTATTATCATCGACTGTGAGCTGCTACTCGAATTGCATAGCAAATCCCAGCAACATTTGCCTCACACAGACGACCTCTGTGGTTTAGTGGTTCGAGTACCGGACTGCTGACAATGAGGTCGTGGGTTCGATTCATACATTCACACATATATTTATGTGATGAATATAAGTGTCGTCTGGGTGTTTCTTATGTATTATAAGTATGTATTTACAAAAAAAAAAGTATATAAGTATTATATCCATTGTCTAGTACCCATAGTACAAGCTCTGCTTAGTTTGGGACTAGATGGTGCTGTGTAAAATGTCCCAGAATATTTATTTATTTACAGGCATAGTAGTCGCCAGGACCACTAGGCTAATTACGTAGTTCAAATAATGTACGAGGTAGATAAGATCTTGTGGCTACATTAATATACCACTGGTATTAAGGCGACCCGTTCTAACATAAATATGAAAATGCTTTATATCTATACTGATCAATCGCTTGCCGTAAATCCATGGATGGGTGACCAATTTTACACCAGATCTAGCTACTGTTCGGGAAGGTACAGCAAAGAGGTGATGTTTTCTATTGCGGCAGTAATTGTCTGGAACAAAAATTTATGTATTACACTTTATGTACCTATACAATAATGTTCATTGAAATATTTTCGTACAAAAAAAATCGATCCCGATTTGAATTGATTTCTTTCTTTGGCACTAATGTGAAATTAGCTAACTAGTGTGACTTATCTCTTCTTTTGGGGAACAAACAGTAATTACAATGTTGTTCATGTTCTATTGCTCATAAATGTTATTGCGATAACCGATAACTGGTTTATCTTTACATAAACCACAGGATTACATTCCATGCTCTAAGAGAGATTATCCCAAGTTAGTTAAAAATCTATAAATCTAATTTTATTGAAGGAAAAATTTGAATGCGGGCCGGAATGTATAAAACAGTGATGGCCTTAATCATATTACCATATAGGATCTTGTAGGCCCTATTAAGATGCTCGGCCTGCCGTAAACTAAGAAGTGGCTAAGTTTTGGGCGAGGAGTAGTTGATTAAAAGAAAAACGTAAGTAACCTCGACACAAAGAAGAAGAAACATAATAGCAATGGACTGCCAAGTCGTCGGTTTCGAGATCAAATCCAAGGCGTGCACCTCTATCTTTTTGAAATCATTTGCGTATTAATAATAAATTATCACTCGCTTAAAAACCTACATGCCTGAAAGATTTTCTGCAGTAGGTCAGCGTTGTGAACTTTATCCTAACCCTTCTCATTCAAAGGGGCGACCAGTGGGTTAGTAAATAGGTTGATGATATATAATATGGGCTAATTATTTACAACTTACTACAATTTAATAAGTATCTAGGTAAAGTATAGGTACAAGTTGTCAAGTCGGACAGTACGAAAAGTAAGTAGTTCACTTTGGCTAAGTACCTTTCACTTTATTTGCAATATATTACAGAAATTTCATCAACTTTTTCATCATGTTTTTTTATGAAATCTTTATTAAACACCTACCTACTGGATGCCAAATTTGGGCAGAATAACAAATTCATAATAATTTATGTATCTTTTTTATTATTATGAGCGTTTACGTAGGATTCATAATTTGGAAGAAACACACTGGATGGGCCCTGAAAGAATCTTGTAAACAGTCCTTCATTCATAATTATTATTATGTTTATGTCCCTTTTTCATCATGACACTAACAGGTGAGTCTCGAATTTGGAAGTTTTTATTAGATGGGCCGCGGCAAATTTAGGAACCGATAACAATCCTAAATTGTGTAAGGCATACTGTATCACTACTGTGCCCAGGTGTCCCACTCAGAATGAGTAGTCTACAAAGCTAAATTAGTGCGGGTTGACATATTTCACATATATCAGAGGACTAAGTATGTCCAACCTGCCATTCCACACTAGGCCCATCGCATAGGCCACCTTTCTCGTTCTGAGGAAGTCCAGCAGAGGGACAATAAAAGAATAGATACTGAGCAATGATTTTATATGACTAAATACCATTACAACTGTATTCCCCGAAAGGTTAGGCGAAGGTCTACTGATGTACATCCATAGTTCACCGGTATGTTTAGCTCCCAAGTAATAGGGGGCGAGCCTATTGCTATTAAACGAGCACAAATACCAAACCCCGAGCTGCTACTGACAATTTCGTAGTGAAAGCCAAGACCAACGACTTTGGTCGTCCTGAGAATCGAACCAGGGACCTCTAACGTAGTAGTCGCGCTTTAGACTGCATGACTAATGAGGGAGTTTTATATGACTGATTAAAATATAACAATGTATATCGAAGCACATTCGGTATGCAAATGAAGTTAGCTGCCACTTGCCTTACCATTATTATTTGGTACAAGTGATAAGCAGATGTGTTTCTTGTTGGCTCCCTTAACATTATGCATCATTATCATCAACCAACTTTAATTCCTCCATCCTTGGACGTAGGCCTCCTCCATCTCCTTCCACCTGGCCACGCGTCCATACGCGCAATGTGTCCTGCCCATCTCCTTTTCTGTGCTCATATTACTTCTGCCATATCTTTCACTTTGTCTCTCTCCGGAATATACACGTTTCTTCTCGCTCTTTCCATGGCTAACTGCGCAAATCGCAAAATGGTGTTTGCTATTCACAAGTGTTATTTCCATAACTCTCTCTAAAATATATCTCTCTCTTTCCATTTCTGCCTGAGTTTTGACGATTGTTGACCGGCTCCAATCAATCATTTCAGTATTTTACACGGAGCGATAGCGCGTATTAAATTTTCAAAATATCTTTGTCTTCTCAGTCGTATACTCCTGGCAGAGTATTCGTGGTCGTGGGGGTCGTAGCATGGTCTTCTTTATTGTTTCCCGCCATCTCTCTCTAACCGAGGCATTTCGAGCGCACAGGTTTAGGGATATCTATATATCTATATATACCCTATAACCAATTACACTTTGTTCGTCCTGGGAATCCAACCTCTAGAGTAGCAGTCGCGCTCAGAACCACTAGGCTAATGAGGCAGAAAATAATCTTAACATAAACATAATACTTCTTGTGTACAGGAATTTGTAGCTTGATATTCAATTGATATAAACCAGTCCACTATTAGCATTGTCTATCTGGCATTCTTAAAATGTAGTGTGAATAAATTAAATCTTATAAATCGGTTTAAAGAAGTTTATTTATCATAAGAACTTTACAGTTCGCTTATAATGATATACAAAGTAAACATTGTATAATAATAATACAGTACAACTTAGCTCCAGAGCATTAGGAATTACAATGTGCATACATATTCTTTAAGTTTAATTTTAAATTCATTCGCGTTATCGCATTTTTTTACATCGTCCGGCAATCTATTGAACAGCTGGACTCCTTCGAACAATATGGATTTTTTACCGTAATTAGTGCGTACACTGATAGCTTCAAGTTTGTTTTTATTTCTCAAATTATGTGACATTGTTTTTTTCTTTATTTGTATGTTAGTTTGAATTGAGTTTGTAGTTATGTTTTTAACAAGAATGCAAATGTAGTAAATGTATAGCTGTCTTATTATTCAATAGTTTAGTTTTTTTGTATAAGGTCTTTGTTGCAGTGTGATAATTATAATGGAACAGAGTTTTAATTATTTTATTTTGGGTTCTTTGGATTGAAATTAAATTAGTTACAGCTGCGGATCCCCATATCTCAATTAGATATTCTAAATGTGATTTGACTAATGAGTTGTAAATCAAAGTGCGCACTTTGTTTGGAATACAGTTTGCTACTTTCCGCAATGCTCCTAATAACGATCTTAATTTATTTCTGAGATGGTCTATATGTAATTTCCAAGTTAGTTTTTCATCGACCCTCAATCCAAGATATTTTTCGTTTGTTGATCGTTTTATTATTTCGTTATTTATTTTAAGAGGCGAGAAGTCCGGTATACGTTTATTTTTTGTGGTGAATATCATGAATGAGGTTTTTGACGTATTTATTGTAAGAAGGTTATATTTTAACCACTCGTTTAGTAGGTCAAGGTCACGTTGAGCGTCCTTTATAATGTTATGAATTGATTTGTCGAAATAGAATAGGCAAGTGTCGTCTGCATATAATGTTAGGTGTCCCGTTAAACCTATTTTATTAATATTATTTATATATATTAAAAAAAGTAGCGGACTGATTATGGAGCCTTGAGGGCAGCCGTATGATATATTTTTTACCGCGCTAGTGTAAGTATCTCCTATTTTAACAACTTGACGCCTATTCTCCAAATATGATTTAAATATTTTATGTGCTGTGCCTGTTACCCCTATGTTATCTAGCTTTTGTAGCAGTTTTTGATGACTCACGGTGTCGAATGCTTTTTTTAAATCAATGAATATACCTAAGGCATAGCTCCCTTGGTCTATATAGGTTTTAATTTTGGTAACTAGATCCGTTGCAGCTGACAGCGTACTTGATTTAGGGCGGAAGCCATATTGCTCATCTATTAGGAACTTTTTATGGGTCAAATAGTTATTTAGACGATTATATAATACGCGCTCAAATATTTTGGACATTACGGGTAGCACTGACACTGGTCTATAGTTGCTCGGGTCAGTTCTATTTCCAGCTTTGTAAATAGGAGTGACCCTAGCCACCTTTAGAGTGTCGGGGAAAGTACCACATATTATACAGACATTTATACATTTAGTTAGTTGTTCAGCGATTATATTTTTTAGACATTTTATTGCCTTAGTGCTAATACCGTCCAGTCCAGTGCTCGTATTACTATCGAGGTCGTCAATTATTCGTATTATTTCCCCTGTAGTGCACGGCGTTAGTTCTTTTAGCGTTATGTCGTGTGTGTAATTATGATCATACATTAATGTGTTGCCCATGTTTGTGTGATAGGTGTCTGGTATTTTTCTTGCTAAGTCTGTTCCTATACATGCGAAAAAAGAATTAAACAAGTCACATATTGAGTTACCTTCTGTTAGGAGTCCAGAGTTTGACATTAGTTTGGGGGGAGTGGCGCTGTCTTTAATTTTATTTAATCCAAGGTTATTAATCAGTTCCCACATTTTTTTTGGTTGATTGCTGCAGTTCAAAAATAAATTGTAGTAATAGGTCTTTTTACATGTGTTTGTAAATACTATTCATAACTCGCAATTATTACAAGACCGTTTTTGCAGCAATAACTTAATTATTGGGAAGCAAATGGCGAGTATAGTATAGCTAGCTGTTGCCCGCGATGTCACTCGCATGCAAAAAGACTTTTTAAGACAAAAGATAGACTATATCCTTCTCCAAGATCCAATGTCTCTTCGTAACAAAACTCATCAAAATTAATTCAGCAATCGTAAACCGAAAAATCGTAAACAAAACAGATGCAGCAGATAAATTAGAACGGCATAAGTTGGTGCAGATGCTTTCATCGCAAAACAAAAATTTTATAAAGGATGGCTGGCTATAGCTTTTATTGAAACATCCCAATAGGCTGACATATCGACCAGGCAAGCCTATGGCTTGACTCCGGCTGGCTGACGCGTTATCTAACCTCATTAATTATAGATACAAAACATTTTTAATATGGATAACATAAGTACCATCACACTGATATTTCCAGAAGGGTTAATAAAGGGTATACTGTATACCCGTATTTGAGTAGAAGAGTACGAGATGCTGATGGGGTCGAGCCTACTTCGTTTGTCCGGGCACAAATCCAAGCTACTATTGAGAATTTCCTAAAAATACCCAATAACGCTAGTGTACCTGGGAGTCGGACCCAGGATATCTAGCGTCACTCATCAGTACTCTGCTTAACTCTTCTGCTTACATCAACATTTATTTTTAAAAAGGAATGTGCTTTGATGGTATAATCAAAAATTTAAACGAGATCAAACACGTTCTTTGTACTTAGATTTTATTTTGGCATGTCCCAATGTCTTCTTCTTTAAGAGCTCAGCTCTTGTCAGTGGAGCAAACGCCACTGTTCTCTATATTCTGCTTTCCGTTTTACCTCTTGATACGACTCGATCGCAATCCTTTCCTTCACTTGTTCCACAAAACTTCGTCTAGGTCTACCCCTTGTCCCAATGTGTTAGTGTCATTTTCCTTCTTCCTCGCTTCCGCTTCCTCTTATCGCCGACACACCACCATGAACTCGATGGCTACAAATAGTTGGAGACAAAGCCACAGCCTTGAGGCAATTAATTAGATTCAGTGCGTCGACATGCATAACGTATGCTGATTCCAAATACATTCGCAGTCAGAAATGATTTTCCTTTCGATCAGCCCCAAAAAAGGCCACCATTGATGAATCATAATCATTACATAATTATATATATCTTCCACGCCTGTTTTCTTCGAAAAGTTAGGCAGAAGTATATTGTTCTATACCCATAGTTCGCCTGGCTATGTAATAACTCAGCAGATCAACTGATCTGCAAGGTTAAGCTACGCTCGTCGCGGTCAGTGTGTGGATGGGTGACCATTCTTAACACATCGAGACCCCTCCGTGCCTCGGAGAGCACGTAAAGCCGTCCCGGTTGTCATACTAATAGTATCTATGACATTTGTTAGTGGTAGTCAGAAGCCCAAAATCCGAATACCTATCGGTATTGCCCAGTTGCGGAGGTCTTATGGCAGTCGCTCCGTGTAAAATACTGATATTCAGCCGCATCTGGTTACACTGGAAGCGACGACCCCAATGGAGAATGGGAATAGGCTCGGAAGAAGAATATCCATAGTTCGCCTGAGTGTTTTAGGTTCTATGAAATAGGGGGCGAACCTATTGCCACATTAACAAACTCCAAGCTGCTGTTGACATCACCATAGACGAACCCGATTACACTGCTCGACCTGGGAATCGAACCCAAGACCTCTTGCATAACAGTCGCGCTAAAGACGATGAACGAGTACTAATCGAGGTTTGACAATATCTGTCTATGATTTTTCGCATACGTTAGCATAATAGGTATCTACATCTATACAAATAAATAAAATTGGAGTGTCTGTTTGTAATATTAAAATAACCGCTTTTTACTAAGTGCTTTTGGATATATACACGGTAACTACAATACATATACCAAAACAACATTTTTTTTAAATTTTTGTCTGTCTGTTTGTTCCGGCTAATCTCTGAAATGGCTAGACCGATTTTGACGCGACTTTCACTGGCAGATAGCTGATGTAACAAGGAATAACTTAGGCTACTATTTTTAATACCACTCGGACAAAGTCGAGGCTAACAGCTAGTCTTCTTCTGTTTCTTTCTTTCTTCTGAATACAATTTTCTCGATGGAGTGTCTCCGTCAACCCGCATTAAGCCAGCAAGGTGAACTATAAGCTTTATTCCTTCATACAGAGCGGAGACACATACCCAGTAGAGGAACCGTTAAATTGGTTAATGTAAGCGGCGGTAGCCTAATGGCTAGGGCGTCGGACTTGCGATCATGTGGTTGCCGGTTCGAACCCCACCCATTGTACTACCGACGTGAACCCACTCGTAACACAAGCATTTAGCTTAGCACGAGGGGTTAACAAGAATACTAGTAATGTGTGACCCACATTTCTAGTAAGCTTTAAAAAAAATTGTTATTAATTTTGAATTATTTATCAAACGTAACCTAATATTGCATTTTTAATAAACTCGGTCCACATTCTAAGTAAAAGTTGAAGTTCAGAAAACAGTGGAAACCTATTTATAACCTAACTTATTACTAAGTATAGTATGAGAAAATCCCACAAAGAAAAATTACATATTCCATTCAGCGTAGTCCGCCTAATTTTAGACGCGTTATTAACGCATTGCAAGGTCTTCCTTTGTGTAGAACACAAGTCTATTGTGCCTAGGCATTAACTAACAGTTTCAAGGGAGCCATAATTAGCTGCTTCAAGTGATTGAGAATTTAAGGTTTATTCTGGCACATTTTTTTTACAAAATTTTAATTCCAATCTAACCTCAATTATGGTTTAAGAACTTTATTTCTCACAAGAATTTACAAAAATTCACTTATTGAGAAATATACATTAACATTTAGTTGAAGTAAGCATACTGAACATTAATTACAATTATATTATAATAACGCCTTTTTCCGTTTCGTGATCTCATCTTCTCTTCTCTACTATTAAAAATTGTAAAAAGCTGTGTCTGTACATTAAAGATATTTAAAAAAAACACGTGGATTATGGTATATAAACGTCTCCGAATCCGAAAATGTGATTTTTAAAATTCTTGTCTGTTTGTGTTTGTTACGGGTTGGAGCAAAAACTACTGAATAGATTTTAATTTTATTATCACTGTTAGAAAGTATATGCTCCAACTTAAAAACTGGTGAACTACTTATCTCAATTAAATTAAATGGATCCTGAGATACAGCTTGACCTCCCTGATATATGATGTAGAGGCCCATACAAAGAAGAGGTCATCAATGTTGGTTTTCCATTTTTACTCCTGATATAGCTTCACGTGAGCGAAGCCGCGGGCAGAAGCTAGTTACAATATATTAATCTAGCTTCCACCCGCGACTTCGCCTATGTGACTCCAGAATTTAGGTCCGATCTGAATAAAAACTAGCCTATGTGCAGTCAAAATTACCTAGATTTAGATTTTAGATTAGACTATGTATAGTCTATCTCTGTGCCAAAGCTATTGGTAATTTTGACTTGATATTGATTCAATACCTATTTACGATACACTAGCTTTTTCCCGCGACTTATCCGCGTAGATATTCTGATGTATAAGCTATATTATTGTAGTTTAATTAAAATGTATACAGTAGTTTGCGTAAACGCGTAACAAACTACATTCATACATAGATACATCATCGCAAACTTTCATGTTTTATAATATTAGTAAGATTGAGATAAGAGAATTATATTTTGAAAGTTTTTAAGTAAGTATCAGAATTACCCTCTTGGTCTTTATTAGATAATTAGGTATGCTATCTTCATGTAGAAGTAAGTATGTAAATTATTCGCAAAATTTTCGAAGTGAGTGTCATTCATTCTCCGTGAATAATTAGCGAATAAAATGTAATGTCATGCAAGAAATAATGTGTGTAGGTGGGCTAGGTGCTAAAATAGTCTGCTAACGTGTTGAGTTGCGTTAAAAGTCAGAAGTTTAAAGACAAAATTAAAGACTGATTAATTTAATACCTAGGTAGGTACTATTAATTTCGCATTACAGCGTTCATAAGGCACGTTTATCGTGGTTTGACGATATTAGTTTATAATTTTTCGCATTCGTTATTATGTCATCACTTTTTCCATTACATCATATCTCTTTTACCCCACAAAAAAAATTGTCTATCTTTATTGTGAATTGCAATATCTATTTTCTGGCTTGTTAACAACATTAGAAACACTCCAACACAGCGCAAACGTATCTATTTTACAATTAAACGGTATAAATTCCTGCTCTATGAATTAAACATTTATTAGGATATTAAAACTAA
This sequence comes from Acronicta leporina, assembly GCA_947256265.1. NCBI lineage: Eukaryota > Metazoa > Arthropoda > Insecta > Lepidoptera > Noctuidae > Acronicta > Acronicta leporina. The sequence continues at coordinate 15,458,592 of OX366512.1, forward strand.
CGTGAATGCAAAACGGAAACACTAGATCACTTCGATACGATCAACAAACCAAAACTGCACTTGCCGTTTTCGGCCGACAGGTGGCGCTTGCCACTAACTCTAATCACGTACCGTTCGACAAAGTAGCCTTACTTTCAATACAAGCGAAAATTACCTTTATAACTTTGTGTTAAAGGTGCTGTTCTATTTTTTGTTCGCAAAATAAATCAGGAGTGCATAGACGTAACCTTGGGCAGTCGGGGTAGCGTAGCATATTAATATCGTATCACGTATGCAATCATCGTGCAGAAGACATAGGCAGCAAGGTGGAAGAAAGGGCATGGTATGTCAGGTAACCTCAAGGCCGACCACTCTGTATAAACCAACTATATCACATACAGCACCATTTGAAGGAAATCTCACACATATTGCGCATACATCACTTCATCGTATTATACCTACTTAATTGCTTGCAGTGTGATGTTAGAAGGTAAATAATGTTTAAGTATGCGCCGAGGTTAAGATGATTCTTTTCTAAAATGTCAAGGGTTTCTCTCTAATCTTCATTAAACGTAATAGCTATTGCTGACGGGTATCAATTCTGGTAAATCGTCTAAATTATTACGTATTCATAATGTTACCTAATTTTATTGTTAGTTGGATTTTGATTACCTACAAACAATAGAATCACACCCATATTCACTGAAGGGTTAGGTAGAGGTGTGGATACTGATGAATTGTACCCCCACAATTCGGCTGTATATTCTAGGGCGCTTGTGATAGGGTATGGCCTGGTTTAATGGGGAAAATTATTTATTAAACCGGGCAAAAATCATACTGCTTGATCTGGAAATCAATGCCATGATAATTAGGGTAGGAATCGCACTTAGAACTTTTAGACTTGCTGACTTTGTTCGGCAGATAAGGTGAAATGTTTTGGAAATAGATTATGCCGATCTCGATAAAATTTGAATAGTATTTTTTATTGCCATTGAGCTACTATAACGATATCGTAATCTTATTGAATGCCCAAGCTGTACTCAGGATAACCCATTATGATATTTTATTAATAATTATTGTGTTACCTACTTTTGAAGTTATGTACTAAGGTACTTTTTGGAAGCGTCAATGACAAGTTAGACACAATTGCATCGCGTTATTAAACTAAATTGATGTTATGTTGCGTGTAGATAATGTTTTTCACAAGTAAATGTTATTGACTATATGTATGTTGTACCGCTATTTACTTAGCAATGGATATATAAGTACACGAATGAATATTATGTGCGCAGAACTTAACTTACTTGCCTACACTTTATCGTCAATGTTGGAGAATAAGTAGTACCCATTTATCTTCTAGTTGTAGCTGTTGTACCTAGTTGTAGCTTTATTCTCGATATGGAGATAGATTGCTTCTTGAGGTAGGAATAACGTTATATTTTGCCCCAAAAAGCCCTTTTGGGATGAAGGTGAATCCTCGGGCGACAGCTAGTGTGCTATTTGATAAATAACTTGAAATTTACGAAGAATTTAGAAGTACTAGCTACAGATATACCTAATTAAAATATAATGGATTATAATTAATTATTGTGTAATTCAATTAATGTATTCAGAATTTGGTAAAATAGTATTAGAATTCACAGTTGTTCTTACTCTCAACAATGGATTTTTGATTATTTCATATTTGAATTTCATAGCCGACATACACTATGTACGCAAAATGGGCCTAAAACCCAACCCAATCCATACGTGGAATCACCGCGAAAAGCACAGCCTGTCCGTATATCAATGATGACATCCTTATATACTAAAACAATTTTAAAATCCCAATAAATATAAGGTAAGTTATCCATTACCTTAGCTATGTAACGACTTGTACATATAAAGGTTTTACATAAAAAGCGCACATTGTGAAGGTAAATAACTTGTACAACAAAGTACATAAAGTATTTTCTAACGTCTATAAGTGAGGGAACAATTTATTGTTCGAATCAACTATTTGTGGTATTCAATAATTATGCTATAAACTGCTATCTTTTAGTAAGCAGTATCTATAGGGAAAAGCTACGCATTAGAAGTGTGTGTGTGTGTGATTTATTTATGAGTACCTTCATAGTAAATAATCAACATGGTTATGTGTCTTATGGAGTGAACAAAGACTATGATTTACTTTATATTTATATAGAAGACTTCGTGATAAAAAAAGTTGTTTAGTTTTTTTTATTTGAAAGTTTAGGGATGGTTCCACATTCAAAATTGTTTTCCCTGTAGAGCGGACGGGATACATAAGTATATCGGAATTATACCGGCTAAAACCGCATTACCTTCCTCTCTATAATCTAGCCATCAGATGATGGGATCATAATCATAATTATCATGACCTTGACTTGCTGTGTAGAATTTGGATCTTTATACCTTACATTTTAGAGCAAGTCTTAACTGTCGGAAATCATGAATGAAAAAATAATATACTTAATCATTTTCGAAAACTGCATTCATGAGAGATCTTTCAAGCCGTGCGAAGTTTGCCAACCCGTACAATTTAGCGTAGTGGTGCAATGACCCTTACATTCTAAAAGGTGACCCTCCTTTTTGTAAGACTAGTCTTGTAAGTTCCATATCTTTCATTCATCAGTTCAACTAAAACAAACAATATACTAACACCAGTGAGTACAGAAAACGATTGATTGCGGCATACCAACATTCGTACAATTACGGACCATTACATCGCTCCATATCCGCAAGGTCGGCCGTCGTGTGAAGTCGACGTCTATTAGATGCGTTACTACCATTGAGATAATACGTATCGATGCCGCGGTAATAACGGCCCTAGAGCATCGCGTGGAATATCGTGACGCGCTGGATACAAGTGTGGCTTAAACATTATTACATGCCTGATTTGTGTTCCATTGCTGGCAAAGAACGCCATAAACTCAGTCCAGGAATAAGTGTATATGTAAACGTTACGTGTATTTATATTTTACATTACAAACGAGCAGACGAACATCATCAATAAAAATTTGGACCCGACTGCTTTTATTGCAAAACAATTCCAAATAAAAAACAGCGTAAGTTTTCATCTAAAAAAGTATGTAATTTTAGACAAATTATAGATTTTATTTAACAGGTCTATTCTCTATGACTACAACACTTAATACCTCAATGTTAAGTACAGACGAGGAAAGAATTACTAAATATGTTTTCTTTGTGACAGTATGTAATGTGCGCAGTACGTTGGCGAAGATTGTTGTGGCTAGACGCATGTCTGTAAGTAAGTACCGACAGGGTGACGGCATCGATATAACTGTGTGTGGCACTGTTTTACATACTAATTTCATCGTAACACGTTAAGTATTAAAAAGTAGACAAGGAAATAACATGAATAATGATTAATAATCCGCTTTATACAATTGCAGATTATCGTATCTACTAGGTTCTTTTGTAGAAATCATACTGTCATTCCTGAATTTCTCAAAGGCTTGGCTAGGTAATGATGTAGTACACTTAGTGTGATGATGTATGTTTGAAGATATTTTTAAAAGCCTATTGTTTATATGACAATAGGCACTATTTGACGTGACGTGAAATTTAACCCAGAATCATACGCTCCACAACTACCTTTAAAGCTACACCATCGATGGCTAAGAAAAAAAGTTCGAAGACTGCTATAAAATAAATGTCTACATATTTTTTCACAGAACAAGCATAACTACAACTAAAGTAAAACTATACTAGGTACTAGCGGAGTTTAAAGAAGCTTAAGGCCTATTCAAATAAAGCGATGAATACTACCACTATCGGTAGCGACAATTAATGAGCAATATATTCTGCCACATAATTGAATGAAACCAGAACACTGCGCCACTCTATCCAAGGAAGTAGCTTGATATATGAAACAAAAAACGATAGCGATATTCGCGAATACCTTCTGCATATTCATAAATGTATATATTTACATATTTTTAAACAGACCTTTATTTTGCAAAATCATTCCGCGTGCATTCCTCGAAGGTTTAAGTATAGTTTTAGGTACTAAAGCACACCTACAGATCCCATGTAATCAATTAAGTTCAGGTAAAGACAATATCGGAATGTTGCCATAACGATAAAATACAGGAACTAGCAATTAAATAGTTGCACTTTACCTAACATAAAACGCAGAAACTTAGAAGGACATGACCAATTTCATCTGAATGCAAGTTTTAATCGCATGGACAGGTATAGTGGACGTTATGAATATAGGAATAATAATTGAAAGATATAGAGCACTCAAGATTGGCACACAATACTCAGCCTAATGACGGTAACAATTGCGTAAGCTATGCTTATAGTTGCCAATATTTTGGAAGCCACATGGAGGAACTCATTGCTCAATAACCGCCTTCACTCATCAATCGATCCGCAAAGTTATTGTGATCCAGTTTGAAGGGTAATATAGCCAGTGAAATTACTGAGCTAATGAAATTTAACAGTTGAGGTTTCAATATAACAACGCGCGAGTTTGACCACTCGTGTTGCTGGCGTATATTTTTTAAGTTGTGGTTGCCACGTACCATCAAGCGACCTCCTTGCTTGTTTGTCACATCTTATTACAATCATTATTAATCACCTATGCTCTGGTGAGACTGCTGAAGCTGTCGATTCCGGTGTATGACCTATAACAATCCTTAGAGGTAATAGAGTCAGAAACTTTTATATATTGTCTCAAAATTGATGGCAGAAATAGTAGGGTCTAGTTATTGTTAGTAGTAGTTAGTAGTTAGTATTTTAAGCGGCGGTAGCCTAATGGCTAGGGCGTCGGACTTGCGATCATGTGGTTGCCGGTTCGAACCCCTCCCATTGCACTACCGACGTGAACCCACTCGTAACACAAGTATTTTAGCTTAGCACGAGGGGTTAACAAGAATACTAGTAATGTGTGACCCACATTGCTAGTAAGCTTTAAAAAAAAATTGTCAAAAAAATAAGACAGGTATAGAAGAATGTCAGAAGTATAGAAGAGAAGAGATATTTATTATTCAATAATAACACGGTATGTTAATTTATAATTTATTTAACTATGTTTCTTCGTTGTGTATTTTATCCTAGGTATAATTTTCAAAAGAAATTCTAACCGTATATCTTTTGATCATGTCGATAGTACAATTCTACATAACCGCCAGTAGGTCACGCTTGTTGCGCGATCAGCGTCCTGAATGAGGCCATCTATGTTACGAACACATGGGGCACTAGAATATGGGACATTGTACAGACATGAACACCATATTCACACCGACAATCGTTTATACTTTTAAAGTCCGAGGCAGTATTAAAAAGGTTTAAAACCTCCTTCGTTACTGTAAGTACCGTCATCAAAATCCGTATTTCAAGTAAATATAACTAAACCAAAAGAAAACTTGATAGAAGATGTTTTGTTCCCTTAAAAATATTATCAGAGAAATATCTTAATTAAATATATGTATAAATTTTTACACGTCTTTAAAATACCCATCACTAGAGATGGGTATATGCAGGTTTTTTTGCCCAAAATGCCTGGGCAAAAACCTTCTTTAAGATGAGGATTATACCTTATTGGTATATGTATGAGAGAAATTCTTATTTATTGCCCTGAATGCTTTGGCAGAACTCCATCTACTTAAAGCCACGTACTTAATCTTTTCCTTTTAAATACTTACAAATATTTTTTATCTAAATAGTATCTGAAGAAAAAATAAACGCTGTGACCGACTGATAGACGTCGAAGAAGCTCGAAGGTTTACGATCCTGTGTATGTAGAATGTATGTTCTATTATGCATGTAGAATTAACATACATGCCTACATAATGTCGGACTTATGATTCTTTAGAGGGTAAGCAAAGTTACAATTACGGGCAGACGACCTACGTTGCATTGTAAACAGATGAAACATGTTTGTATTAGACAAAGTCGTTTAAACATTACGAGCGAAAGACAACACGGACAAACATAACTTAAATATACTATTACGCCTTTATTTCCCGAAGGGTTAGACAGAGGCGTAGGTACTTATTAATGTGCACCCAGAGTTTGCCGGTATGTTTAGGTCCTACGTAATTCGCCAATGGAAAGTCAGTGAAAGACCCAATAAGACATTGCTCGGCCTGAGAATCGAACCCAGGGTGACTGCTACGCTAGATAGCAGTCGCGTTTGGGACCACTAGACTAAGGAGGCAGTTTCACCACGGACAAAATCGGCATTAAAGTAACTCTACTCTGTCTAGTATCTGCGTTAGCCTGATAAAGAAAAAAAAGTCAAATCGGAATCAATTTTTATTTACGAAAATGTTTACAACGCACGCTTTATAACCCTTTTTTAATTAAATCTCTTTGTTATTACGTTAATCAAGTTTACTTATAGAAGAGACCCGCCCGCGATTTCACCCGCGTTGTCGCGTTCCTAAGAGTTGTAGCGTGTTATTTATAGCTTAAAACCATTCTCATGATACACTCCGTCTATTAGTGAAAACCGCATGAAAATCATCCAGTATTTTTTGAGTTTATCGCAAACAGACGGACGCAGCTGGGGGCTTTGTTTTATAATACGTAAGGATTATAATGCAATGATAAATACAAAGTAATAGAATTGCAATTCATAGGTTAGATTCAAAGGCTCTATGATTTTTCGAAATCATTTGTTTTTAGTACATTAACATTTTTTACGAAGATAACTGCAAGTCTGAAAGATTTTCTTAAAGGCACATAAAACCTGCATTGGGCCAATATTTCGTCTAATCAGTGTAACTGACCTGAAGTTATTCTAATTATGTAAATAAATAAACAAGGCTACTAATTGAGGCTAATAAAATAGTAGAAGATAGCCTTTATCTGTCATATGTAATTATGCACTTAACATATTTTATTAATAAAACACAAAATACAATTTCATAATATGATTTTTATTCGAATAAAATAATCGTAAATAAAACGTCTCTAAAATTCTAAATCACTTCTCTATTACTTTATAAGGCGATAGAGTTATTTTACGAAAAGGTCATTGAAAAATGTATAATATTTCGTAGCTATGGACTGACTGACTTCCGTAATGTCTGGTGGTTTATAATGATATAATCATTATTATATTCTTTTTTGTGTCAATGTTGGTGAGAAATTAAAAACTACTTCACTATGTATTATAATTTTAAATTACTTGTTAATTCATTCATATTTTCGCATGATTCACACGGTTTATTGGAATGTTTTGTTTAGAAAAAATGTATCTTTTAGCATGTATCTTCCTCTACCTAGCCTTTTCGCAACTTCAGATGCGGCTGAATATCAGCATTTTATAGAAAGACTTCAGACTTCCACGATTTAATTTCTGGGCAATACTGAATAGACTAGTTGTCAGGGTTTTTGGGCTTCTGACTAAAAATTGAAAATGTTTCCTATTGACAAAAAAAAATACTAATAATTTTCGTGCTATGAAAGTTTTTGTTCCGACTGTACACGCGTACGGTAAGTGCGTCCGCGCCATGATCTGCGGAATGGAGAGGAAGGTCGAGAGATTTACAACCTTTTGTGTCGCTCCTAGATGCGTTTGCGCCGTTTGTGGTAACACAAAACTGCACAATAGATTGTTTATTAATATTCAAGTGTTTGTGCTACTTTGAAGCTTATTTGTTAATTTGTAATGTTTGTCAATGGGTTGCGTGCTTGCTGCGTTGGAAATAAACTGTCGAATTCTTTATTTGAGGCTTTTAAGTCTAGCTCGGATGTTCCAATTTAGATACGCTTAAATCCTAATAAAATATTAAAGATAATGTAATTTCTGATTACATTTTCTGATAGTGTTGGCTTTGTTCAAGTTGGTATAAGTATTTAAAAAAATGCATGCGTCCAACGACTCCCAGCGACTTCGTGCCATCCAGCATGCCATGCAGCCAGGTCGTGCATCCATCTCGTTGGAGGTCGTCCCCACTGCGTTTTCCGGTGCGTGGTCTTCACTCGAGAACCTTTCTGCCCCAGCGGCCATCAGTTCTACGAGCTATGCGCCCCGCCCGGCAGTGTGGGTAGGCACTGAAGCTTGCTAATCCTTTTTTTTTTTAAAGAAAAGCTTACTAGCAATGTGGATCGCACATTACTAGTATTTCTCCTTTGTTAACCCCTGGTGCTAAGCTAAAATGCTTGTGTTACGAGTGGGTTCACGTCGGTAGTGCAATGGGTGAGTTTGGAACCGGGAACCACATGATCGCAAGTTCGACGCTCTAGCCATTAGGCAACCGCCGCTTCAAGACTTCAATATCTTCAATTTACAGACATAGCTTTTTTACAATTTTATAATAGTAGAGATGAAGAAGATGATACAATATGTTAAGAAAACGGTTCTATTTATTATATTTAATAATCTTCAATTTACAAGAAAGAACGAGGAATCTGGTGGTGCCAATCATATTAAGACCTATGATGGTTTTATACTTCATTGAATTTTAAACTTCATTTATTACTTACTAGCTTCTGCCCGCGGCTTCGCCCCCGTGAAATAAAAAGTATCGGGAACGGGATAAAAAGTAAAAATCCTATGTCCGTCTCCTGGTTGTAAGCTACCTCTCCACCAATTTTCAGCCAAATCGGTTCAGCCGTTCTTGAGTTATAAATGAAGTAACTAACACGACTTTCTTTTATATATATAGATGTATGTATGTATGTATGTATGTATGTATGTATGTATGTATGGATGTATGTATGTATGTATGGATGTATGTATGTAGGATGTATGTAATATATAGATGTATGTAAAATTCGAGGTGTGATTGGGATACCTACCTATTATATGCCCCTTTCGTATCGGACAGTTTTAAACATAGTGTATAGAAGAATTATACTACAGCAACAAATTATGATTCATTGAAAGCGACGTTTTTAACCGTACTGTATGTATACAAGTCTGAATCTAAAATGTATTTAGTATTTTTTGCGTATGTTCGTATCATAATGTTCTACACAGGAGCAGTGTTATATAGTAATAGAGTTGCCCATTCTCAGTCGGAAATTACTCGACTAATAAGCTGGTAACCTGTCATTATTAATCGATATTTATTCTCCTCACCTCTCGAACGAACATAAAAATAAATATCTAGCTCGATAATAAAGCCACTAACTGCACGAGTATACAGTTGGCAGATATAATTGATTAAATTATGTGTTATATGGATTATTGGTTCAATATGGTAACTTCACGCAATATGTGAATGTTGAAGTGCGAGGTATAAATAAGGAACTTTTGCAAAGCACCAATTTAATTGCCTTTAAATTTTGCAGATCTTAACTCTTGATAGCAGAGTAATCGCCACTGTTCTCTATCACTTCTCTTTTACCTCTTGATACAACTTGATTCTAACTTTTTCCTTCAGTTGATCCAAAGCATAATCTACGCCACTTCCTCTTTTTTGCTTTCTTAAATATTTATTTAAGAAGTTAGAAGAGGTTCCTGAAGGTAAGTCATCACTGTTAATGGACACATGCGGCACTATGGCAAGACAGTTGCCGAGCCTTAAAGAACCCCGGAATTATGGAGTGCAGACTGCCAGATTACCGCAATAACCGAAGAAGAAGTTTTGCGTCTACATTTATAGTGCGTACTGCTCTATTGTGGAACTTGTTACCGGAATCTTTGTTCCCTGAGACGATTTGGGTGTCTTCAAGACGAGGAATAGGTACCTTCTAAGCAAGCGCGCTCCATCGTAGACCACTTCGATTCTTAACATCAGGCAAGTTGTGGTCAAGCGTAAGCCTATCAGTGATAAAAAAAAATAAGAACACGAGCCAAAGTCGAAACACTCACTAAGGTGCTTTACGATTACGATAGAATGCAACGTAAGTTGCGAGCCATTCGGACGCCAAGGGGTCTTACCACGTAAGCAGATATTTTCTTGACTCGGTATGGGGTAAATCGTCTTAGCCTGTCGGCTAAGTTTTCAATATACACGGTCAAATTTAGATCGACTTTTAAATACAAGGTATCTTTACCAAAGTCGCGAATTAATTTCGTAACCGCAACATAACCCAAGTTGCACCGGTAGTTAATGGTAATGCGACAGCCGGCGCCACTTGAACACATTCCCATCACGAATGATATTTTATAATAAATAAAAATAAAATAAAAATAGCCGTTATTCTACCACAATTATACATTGATATTCATTTATTTACTATATTATATTATTTATTTGCTTAATATTGAATTAAATTGATTTGATTTATTATAATTAATTATTATCATCATGCATTAATTTGTGGAAGTCGCCTCTTTGGCGTAGGCCTCCCCCAGCTTCCTCCAGTTGTCTCTGTCCCTTGCTAGTCTTCTCCAATCTGGTCCACATCTCGCTTTAAATATGTCTTCCCAACGTCTTTTCGGTCTACCTCTACCTCGTTGCCCTTCCCTTGGAACCCATTCTGTAATTTCCTGGTCCATCTGTCGGTTGCCAATCTGCACACATGACCTGCCCATTTCCATTTCAGATTTCTTATTTTTTCTAATATGTCAGTGAAGACGATGAAGAATATGTACCAATACGATATATTTTAATATTAATAAAAAATACCAGCATCCAAATCGGAAGACATTTTATTGGAGACAAAACACAATCGTGACAGATACTATGATCGGCCGTACAGTGGCCAACTACATTACACCTCCCCCTTAAATCTAGAAATCATCGAAACTTAGTACATAGTCCTACACCATAAAATCTCTAATAAACAATGATCCATTATCATAAGTTACAGAAGTCCAGGTCTCACTTCTTAACAGTTGCTAGACTAAACTTGGATTAGGTACAATCATGAGTTTGTTAGTCGTAGTCTAATAGACAATTAATTATTATAACGATCAAAATTTATGCTTATCGCACTAAAATTAAATCACCTGGTTAACAAATAAAACAAACATAACAGAACCTATATGAAAAATAAGTAGGTATCTCAATTCCATCTGACCAACCCATCTACTCATATCTAATTGGAGGACGGCATGGACGGGGACGAAGAGATCTTTCAACAGGTGGCACCGGGTCCACCTCCACTCGTGGTGTAGCTGGTCGAGTGATAGACTCATGACTGTCCAATCCTCCTTCACCCAAGACCACTCCTTCTGGTCCTGTGTCATTGTTAGTCTCAGTAACTGATGTTCTGTCCTCACCCCTGCTTTGCCGTGGACATAACTCTGAAACCTCATTCGGGACAGTAACATCAGATAATCTGGACCTGTGCCTTATCTGGTCAGTATGACGTTCTATGAGTTGATCTTCTCCATTATCCAAAACATATCTACGTGACCCCTTCCTAGCGACTACTGTTTGTTTTTGCCATTTATTTTGTGAACCATAAGCCCTGGCCCAAACTGGTTCCTGGATATCGAAACTTCTTTGTACTCCGCCGGCATTTTGAACTTGTCTATTTTGAGCACTAAATACCCGATCTCCTACTATTTGTTCACTCCGTAACAAATCAAAACGTGATCGTAATGAACGCCGCTGCAACAACATTGCTGGACTCTCACCCGTCGTACAATGAGCCGTATTCCTATAAGCAAAAAGGAATGCCTGTAATGCCGTATCTATCTCTACCTTATCATGTATTGCTTTTTTAATTGCCCGTTTACACAATTTAACGGCATTTTCGGCCGCACCATTTGACTGAGGATGATAGACTGGTGAAAATAATTGTCTTATGCCATTCAATTGTAGAAAATCAGCTAATTCTCGACTGGTGAAAGGTGGTCCTTGGTCTGACACCACCTCCACTGGCAAGCCAAACCTGGCAAACAAACTTCTCAAAACCTTGATAACTAATAGGGCATTTGTATTAGTCATTTCTGAAATTTCTAACCATTTCGATGATGAATCTATGATTACTAGATACGTTTTACCCCTAAATGGTCCTAGGAAATCCATATGTAGTCGGCTCCAAGGTTTTGTATGATACGGCCATGATTGTGGTGTGTGATGCGGCGGTGCATCCGCCTCGAGCGCACAGCTCTCGCACTCCTGGCATGTGCGATGCAAGTCTGTGTCGATTCCAGGCCACCAAACGTAACTGCGTGCCATCATTTTTGATTTGACAATACCTAAATGCCCTACATGTAGTTGTTTCAAAATCACCTGACGCAGCAAACTGGGTACCACAATCCTATATCCCCACATAATACACCCTGCCTCACAATAAAGTTCATTACGCCTTAAGAAATAGGGTTCCAGTTCATTTGAAGGGCACCTCGCTGGCCAACCTGACTGTACATACAAGATCACTCTACTAAGTTCTACATCTTTCATTGTTGCTTTCTTCACCTCTTCATTCCTCACCGGTAAGAAGTTTTCAACAAAGTTAACGTATGTTATTTCTTTTTTACTTGCAAGCTCTTTAGTTGTTTTCGCTGGTAGTCTTGATAACGCATCAGCACAATTACTCTTTGATGCTACATACTCGATTGTATAATCATACCCTGATAATAGAACTGCCCACCTTTGCAGACGCGACGCGGCCATAACTGGAATTCCTACTTTATCACCGAATATATATGTAAGGGGCTTATGATCTGTTCTCAGCGTAAATTTCCTTCCATAAACAATTTGGTGAAATTTGCGCATTCCGAATATAATCGCTAGTGCCTCCCTATCAATTTGTGAGTAAGCCTTTTCTGCTACAGAAAGTGTGCGCGAGGCGTAAGCGACCGGCCGCTCCCCCGCCGGTGTGTTGTGTGATAAGATTGCGCTGACACCGACTGCGCTGGCATCTACTGTCAGCACCAATGGAAGTTCCTGCGAGTAGTGAATCAGTAGATCACTACTGGATAAACATTCCTTCACTCTCTCAAAGGCTGCCTGGCATGTCGCGGACCATTCGTACTTGACACCTAATTTAAGAAGGTTATATAAAGGTGACAGAATCGTGCTTATGTCTTTAATGAATTTGGCATAATACATCAACATTCCGATGAATGATCTCAACTCTGATACATTTTGCGGTGTCGGTATATTAACTATGGCCTTTACCTTTTCTGGTGAAGTATGAATTCCCTCTTTACTGATTACATAGCCTAAATATGTAACAGACTTTGAAAAAAACTCGCACTTTTCTTTCTTCACTCTCAGTCCATATTTCTCCAATCTTTCAAATACCGTGTATAAGTTGTTTATGTGTTCCTGGCTATTTCTTCCCGTAATAATAATATCATCCAAGAAAACCCCTACTTTAGGCATATCGGCAAACATCTGTCCCAATCTCCGTTGAAAAATTCCCGGACTAGATGACAGACCGTATACTAACCTATTGTACATAAAGAGACCCTTATGGGTGTTTATAACCGTTAATTTCTTAGACTCATCGAGGACCAGCTGTGCATAAGCTTGTGATAAGTCAATGTTAGTATATCTCTCTCCCCCCTCAAGTTTTATCAACAAATCATCAACTCTGGGTAATGGATATCGATCAACTTCAAGAACCTTATTTAAAGTAAGCTTATAATCAGCACAGATCCTAATGTTACCATCCTTCTTGACCACTGGCACGATGGGTGTGGCCCACTCCGAGCGCTCTACAGGGGTGAGCACGCCGTCCCGGACCAGATCAGCTAGCGCTCTCTCAACCGGTGCACGCATCGCATATGCTAATGGACGCGCCCGTAGGAAACGCGGTTGTGCATCCTCGCGAATGTGGATGCCCACGGTGCCACCCGTGAAACGTCCCAATCCGTCCTCAAACACCTTAGAGAATCTGGAACTAAAGTCCTTTATGTCAAAATTGTGTGGGTTTAACATATTCACAGCTATATGTTCATCAATAAGTTTTGGTAATTCAATATTAAGGGATGCTATCCACTGTCTTCCTAATAACATTGACTGACCATTTGGGATAACATACAAATCCAATACATCTGATCTGTTTTTATACACAACCCATGGACTGACCACCCCTAACGGCCGTATAATTTCACCTGTATAATACTTTAAACCAATATTACACTTTTGCATTTTAAGATCTCTGAAGTTTTCTTCATAAATTTCACGGCTTATACATGATACTGCACTTCCTGTGTCACACTCCATCCAGAAGTCTTTCCCATTTACATTAAGTTTAATCTTATAAGGTGTACATTTACTCAGAGCCAGTTGGTAGTTATTAACAAAAATTACCTCATTACTCTGGTCACTGTCCACCAAAGATGGCTCCTCCTCATCCTTGTCCAAATAATTATGCTTTATTATGTTGTTTGGACACATCTTTTTCAAATGCCCCTGCTGGTTGCACACCCTGCACACATATCGGGCATACTTGCAGCTTCCTGTTATGTGATTACCTCCACAAGTTGAACATCCTTTGAACTGTCTTAAAGTTGAAGCTGTTGAGGATGTCACCTGGGTGTGCGGGCCCGTGCCTATGCGCCTCTGCCCTGCACCAGTGCCCACGCCGCCGTTGTAACCGCGACCCCGATGTGCCGACTCTGCCCTGCCACGCCATGCTCCCGCCATAGCTTGGCAGTCTGCCGTAGTCGACGGTCGCCCATCTCTTTCAGCCATCACGGCTGACGCGTCTTTCTCCGCCGCCTCCATGCTCGCTGCTAGTTTGTACGCTTTTCCGAAATCTAAGTCGTTCTCCGCAAACAATCGCTGTCTTATTACCTCGCTTCTTATCCCGCACACTAACTGGTCCCTTAAACTGTCCTCCAGCCAAGCCTCAAAACCGCATGTTTTCGACATCTTTTTCAAGACCGCTACATATTCTGAAATGCTTTCTCCGCCGTTTTGTTTCCGATGGCGAAATTTATACCGCTTGGTTTTGGTTGTAAATGTTTCGCCATAATTTCCGTTATGTACCCAAATGTTTTTTCATGTGGTTTCGCCGGGGTACATAGGTTTACCAGAAGTTCATAACCTTCTGCGCCCATTAACGTAATCAGAGTCGGAACTTGCATATTCGCCTCTATCTTATTAACCAAAAAATATTGTTGTAGCCGCTCGATGTACAATTGCCAGTCATCTGTTTGCACCTTAAATTCGCTGATTTTCCCGATGGACATTGTAAGTTGTGCTTTGCTCGCGTAGCTTCTTAAATACTCGTCGCCACTGAAGAATATGTACCAATACGATATATTTTAATATTAATAAAAAATACCAGCATCCAAATCGGAAGACATTTTATTGGAGACAAAACACAATCGTGACAGATACTATGATCGGCCGTACAGTGGCCAACTACATTACACTTTTGTTTTCCTTTTAATGGCTTCGTTTCTGATTTTATCTGATAATTTATGCCTAACATACTTCTCTCCATTTTTGGTTGATGTATAGCTAATTTATTTGCATCTTTCTTACGTAAGATATTTTATAATAGTATTATAAAAATAGCAAAAATAACTGGGTATAAAATGAAGAACCACGTTTTTTTATGGCATAAGGGGTCAAACAAGCAGACGGATCATCTGATGGTAAGCGATTACCACCACCCATGGACACCCACAATACTAGAGGAGTCGCAAGAGCGTTGCTGCCTTTTAAAAGGGGTTTGGCCTCCGGTATCCTCATCACTTGGCGAAACGCAGCGTAAGTGTTGTTTTACGCCGGTTTTCTGTGAGTCCTACCTCTCTGTTCTTTAAGCTCGCACCACTACAGACTAAATCAATATTCGGACAGCTATGAAAGAGGTTTTGGTTATTATTTTTGACCCAGCAAAGTGTGACTGGGGTTTTCAATGAAATTCTTCGTAGCAGCATCGGGAACGGATTAATGGCAATAGGCTCGCCCTCTGTTACATGGAACTTAAACAGATATCTGTAGTTATGAGCTGTGTGGCCTGCGAACTGGCTGACTTGGGGAGTCCATTCATAGGGTAAAGGGACCTAAGTACGGTTTTTGGTCGGTAAGATTCCGACATACACTGGGGCTTCCCCAGGTAGCAGACGTTCCGTGAGGATATTCCGCACCACAAAAAAGGTAGTTAACAGGTATATTAGCCGAAGTGGTGTAAATACTAACCTATATCTACCTAACATCGGAGTAATATAATTTCATAATTATGTCGTTACATTATCTCATCTTTAACATTACTTTCAGCCCGAGATATGGGACGACAAAATTATATCGTAGCTCGAATGTTTCAAAAGCTACTTGATGATCCTTTATATAATGTAGATTGACCCGTCATACGTTATTGTACCCATAAAAATCACTTAGAATAAAAATAATATTTTCCCGAATTTTCCGAGCAAATCTCTCAATGTTTCTTTCTCAAAAAAAATTGTTCTGATTTATTACAAACATGATGAAATAGTCAAATCGGTTTAGCTGTTTCTCAAGTGATGCGCTTACCAATGAATAACACTTAATTTTTATTTATAAGTCAACATAGGTAGTTGATACCAACACCATCTGTATCGGTCTAGTTTTTCTCCTCAATAAACTAACCACACTGTCACCGCTAAGCACTTAACATAATTCTAGCTATAATCTTCCTACGCAAGTCAGGGTCAATAGGATAGGTAAAATACATCTCGTTCAAGCAAAAAAGACAATGCATGTAACCTTGGCAGCTAAGTCAAATTCTTCTGATGTGCCAATGTGTGGGCGACCGCAAAAACTATCCTATGACATTGCCATGCTTTAGTGCCATATGGTTCTAACTCTAATACAAACGTGAATAAAGTTGGAACCTTGTTTGATTCTGTTCAAGCTTGAATGTTAGCTGGACAATTGCTTCAGCCCACACCTCTTGGTATTATTGTAGGGTATAGTACAAGCGATGATGTAACTATAAAATAAATTGTCTCACGGTCCCAACATGTGACTTGTATAATTATAGTTTTATTGAAATGGGCGTTAAGTTTACTTAGATATCTCATGGTCAGGGAAATAAAATAACATGGCGGATTTATTTATTGTAGCAAGTTGTAGTACTTAGTTTAACTTTATTATGACCGGTCGTATAAGAGTTACGGCATTCATATTTTTTACTATCATTAATATCGTTTATATCCTGGCCTTTGCCCAGCAGTGTATAGTGCATACAATGAGGTATATAACAATTCAAATGTCATAATGTTTTACGAACAAAAAAAGTATTTGTTTTTGGATCTACTTAATACAAATTGTTTTTAAATACAATATGCTGTTACGAGCTGGGGTTCGGGATAAATTAATTAACGCTAATTTTATCGAAATAAACAAATACTTTTATTTACATAGCAAACACACAACAGAAATCACAAATAAAGTCACTACACTAACACTTGTCGCACTGTACTGTTACACTGAGAATCACTTGTCTTCACTTTGATGTTCACTTCACCTTGTCCAAAATAAAACTGCAGTAGCCGAGCCGACCCTCATGACGGCCATTTATATCAGTCACGAAGATTCTAGAATCGAACAATCGCGAAAAGCCTACAAAATGCTAGTAGGTACTTGATCATCTATTGTTTACGGGCATTGACCTTTTAAACCGACCTTGAACTATTGCTATTACGTGAGTACGCATTCGAGTACTTTCTTTCGAATATTCTACATGCTTCTACGATTTATCTAGAATCTTCGTGACCCATCTACGTCATTATAATAGCTTCTCGGCGGAACAATACGTTGCATCCATTATTTACGTGTTAATATAAAAATTTTCGTTTTCTTCAAAATTTGCATACATAAATCATAATTTAAATTTCTTACGAAACATAATTTTCCCAGAAAAAAAAAATCCTTCATAGTAACTGTAACACGTGGCTGCATGACAATAAATTCAAAGCAAGAGATAATTGAATAATGCGACAATTTTATTCAAATACATATTTATAGACATTATTATTCTTAGTATCAATAGAATGGGGTTAGTTGTAATCGATTTATATTATGAAGTTCAGTTTTAAAGTCGTGAGTGCTCCAGTTACAATTCTCTTTCGATACTCTCTTTACCAAATTACTTACCAAAGTTTGACATTCATGGCCTATCTTCACCAACTTTTCTTCTATATATATGATGTTCTCTTTTCTTTGTTTGCCTTTCTACTTTATTAACCTCAACACACTCCAAAATACACAAGTATGAACTTGTATACCTAAATAACTTTGCCTCTCAAGGCCTTTAGCTTCAACGTCGCTTTTAAAGGATCATCTGCCTTAAGCTTTGCAGCGTAGGCGAGGAAATTTCGGCAGGTAGCCTCATATTAATTTAGCATACAGGATCTTTTGTTGATAGCATCGCGTTGGGCTTCGATGCGTTTGCGATGTTGAATACGTTCCAGTGCATTCGCACTCTCATTGTTTCAATTGCAATAAATTATAAGTAAGCATTAGAATTTTTGGGCTTGGGTCACTTTTCTATCACTATTAGGTTACGCTTATATCCTCAAAGAAGGATTAGATTTATTAACGTACAACTACAGATAACTGGTATGTTTCAAATTCCATGTAATCGTGCGTATATAGCACGTAACTACGTCATTTTTATGACAACAGAGCGACCCTATTGTTATTAATTGAGCGTAAATCTAAAGAAAATTTTATAGATAACACAGAAACACTGGTGAGTTCAATTTTATCTATCTCTTCGTGGTTACTTGTGTGGATATTAGATGGCTAGTTACTAAAAAGCAGCAAGCCATCTATATTATTTATATAGCCTTCATATATGACCATTTCAGCGTTCGCGTAAATACTTAACAAATTAACATTTAGCTTAGTAAATCAACTGGAACCTATAATTGATGTTTATAAACAGAATAAAAGTTAGGTACTATACGTCGTTTTCATTTATATACATTGAAAAAGGTATAATGCATTCGTTCTTTGAAAGTGATTTTCATTCGTCTGTAATTTTACGCTTTGTAGTTTTGTTTCCACATCTTACAATTCTGTTTATGATGGTCGGTAACAATTTCATGTAAATTTCGTTTTAAATGAGTAGCAATTTTCTTGTCTTTGTTTCACTCATTTTTTCTGTGAGTTTTTGCTTCTATTGAAAGGATTTTAAATCATGAATTATCTATACTAACGATCTCTGTAAATTTAATTTCTTTGTTCGCTACATAATACAACTTTATCTGCAGCTCATTTCCTTTGATCATTCATCAAAACGTTAACAGGAACAAAAAAATATATGAAGTAAATGTGCTTATAATAATCACGTTAATCTATATATAGAATTGTCAATATAATGATTAAAATTCACAACAATTCATTCTTTTAATCAGTTAACTAGTATCATGACGAAATTGATTGGATTTTCTTTTTTGTATGTAAGTTTAGAAGTGTTATGTGTAGTTTCGTCTTATACATCTAGTAGAATGTAGTATACACTATACGTGTTACTAATGTTTAAATAATAACCGTGGAAGTATTTTTTATTCGCATGTAAGGTTAACTTTTTGCCATATCAGCTAATGCAGTCGTGAATGTGTTGAGAAAATCTTTTGTGCGGAGCTAAATGTGTTTGTGGTCCGCCGACTAAATTTTATCAATGCGAAAATTGTCTTTACATAGCCTTTGATGAGGCATCTATGGAACAAAAGAAGACCTTGTCAAATAGACAACTCACGTCGAGTAATTTGTAAATTTTCATTTCCTCGGTACAAGGTCAAACTTAAAATAGGTACCTATCATGAAAATTACCAGTTCTTTCCACGACGTGGCTGTATACTGTGAATACAATGAGGTTCTTTTTTAAATTTAATTGAGATTTTATCGCTGCCAACACGTAGCTTCACTGATAGAGCTAATTGCTGTATAAGTTGAAATTTGCATTAAGTTATCGATAAATCGCACACTGAGAGCCTGTTATGATGTTTTTGGGGCTCTTATGGGCAATAGGCAAAATGATCGTAGAGCTGTTAACATCTCGGTTGTTATCTACTACGTGTAAAAGTAACTTGATTCTTTTATCTTTCTCGCCTTGAATTTCTTCTCGTCCAAAGAAATAAGATCAATAATAATTAGGGAAACCATAGACCAACAATGACAAACCAAATAGGGTACATCAAAAATGTATATAATCAGAATGTCCCTTTAAAAACCTAGGAAAATCAGAATAACCGGATTAACTTCAATTGCCCGGAAAATTGTATTGATAAATCATATTCAATTTATTCCGACCACATTACTCATACTAAAACTAAAGTAGGTACCGAATACAACCACAGTACAGCAAGTCAATCACGGTTGTAACACGTGAATTGTGATCAATTTTTTGTTAACTAAAAAGGGTAAATTCACAGTTTTTCCAACTAGTCATCTGAGTAGGTAGTATTAAATTCTTGAATAACAGTCATTGAACTCAATTTGTGATCAGTAATACTAAATTAATGGTAATTGTTAAGGCGGTAGGACTCTGCTGCTAAAGCTCATCTAGCTGGAGTAATACCACATTGCCAAAAATTTTGCTGTTACGCAATAAGTGCCATTATTGAGGCTTTAGAGCTTGATGTAGGAATTTAACTCCTCAGTCGTTGAGTTGAGAGTTCATTGCTGATCCCTGCGGCTACTATAAACTACAGCATTTTCTCTGAGGTGAGCTGATTTATTCGTAATTACGGTATATTTCCCTATATGAGTACTACGCTTATTAAATGTGAAAGAACGGTGCTATCTATGACTGTTCTTCACTGCCTCTCAGATAGGCATCTCGTAATAGGCGAGAAATTATCTGACCTGCTCGGTGGTAGGATCTCTTGGGATCTGACTGGCTGGCGACCACCCATACGTCGGAGTCTGTCGTAAAGCACATTGGTGTGTGTTTCGACTTCTACGTGTAAGAGCCCCTCGATACCTGCGGCTCTAGCAGTCTGCACTCCGTAGAGGCTCTTACAGGTCGGCAACGCATCAGAAACTCCTCTGGTGGCAATGGGCGACGATGACTACTTACTACCAGGTGGCTCATCAGATCGCTTACCGACTTAATCAATAAAAAAAAAAACGTAGTGTAGTGGTACCCAAAATCTTATTGTGTAATAGCTGTAAAGAACATTTTAGGTATTCGTGTTTCAATACTATTTTCGGGCCTCTGTAGGTGCTGTCTGGTTTTTGTACGCATTACGTGCAGTTCTTTGTGTGAATCAAACACTCAGTCTGATATTAGATGAATCATTCATGTCTTAGTCGGTATTGTTTAGTTTTCTCGTACTAAACTTCACTTTGTTATTCGTGCCCATACTAGTATAATAATACCGAAAGTGTGATTTTTGAACGACTATTGAATTTAAATGAGTTTTTTGTGGTATTAATTAAAAAGTCATAAATATTTTTTTAGTCTTGATAGGCGTAAGCCACCAGTTCGCGTAAGCGACACTGCGATCTATGATGCATAAATGAACCAATAAATGTTCCCACAGTTCGCTAGCATGTTTAGGTCTGATAGTACAGAGGCTATTGCCATTAACCGGGCACAAATCCAAACTCCAAAATACTACTGAAAATTTCATAGAAAGACACTTTGCACTTATGTAGGACCACTAGAATAGTAATCACGCCATGTATAAGTACCTAAGTATTTGCAAATAGAATAAAATATTTGAATGACTTAGGGCGTGTTTAAATACAATTTAAACTTATTTCAGAAGTTGGTGCAAGTGGCCCTTAATATTGGCCATGACCACGAGTAGCGAAGTGTCGCTATAATAACGGTAGGTATGTTTGATCAGATTGATATGTGACTCAGGTTTGAACATTATCTAATTTGATTAACAAAGGGAACAATAGTTAAATGCATTATAACCGTGTACAAATCAATTAGACCTGTTAGGTTTTTTGTTCGGAATCTTGTAGGTAGATTTAAATGATATCTACCTTTATGCTTAAGTAACTGTATGTTATTACAAATGATCTTGAAAGTATTACGAATTAGTCACTGAAAAAGAATCTGCCTTATTAGCCTAGTGGTCGTGAGCACGACAGCATCGATCCCGGGTTCAATTTCTAGGTCGAACAAAGTGTTGTTGGGTTTTTCAATGAAATTCTCATTCCTAGTTTTCGTTTCCTCCATCCTAGTTTTATTACATTTAAACCATCAGTAGCTGTTATACTGTGCTCTTCTAAGCGAATTTATAATCTGATGTGGCTATTTTTTTAACGTAGATGTGGTATTCAGACTTGTGTGTCAGTTGATAGTGATCTGTATACTACTTACGTAACTTTATTTATTATATGCTGTTGGTCTTCCTTTGAAAAAAAAAAATAATAATAATACGATGTAGATGATGCAAAGGTATATTTTTCCAAACAATTACCGGAGCGCTCCTCATAATATATTCGGTAGAAGTTACAAAAGGCTATAAGTGGTAGCTACCCTGTTAGGGCCAGCCTGTTATCTACTCAGTTTTAGGCAGTTTGATACTAATTATACTATACTCATACCTTTGTTTTACCACCCTCAATTGTAAGACTTATGTTAAACGTTACTGTTATCATATTGCCAGAGTTCGAAAGAGTATTGGGTATATTAAGTAAGTACTCTGCGTAATGCGTGCTCCATCTAAGACTCTTTTGGTGTTTTCCATCGGTTAAAACTAACGTCAAACAACTTAAATATAATAAAGAAAAAAATTAAACTTATTTCCGTTTTTTTTAAGATTCTAATCCGCAGATTTTCTCACCTCAAACATTTGATGCCGTCATCAAAGTCGTGGGTGTAAGGCAGTACTTACCTCTGCCGCAGGGATCAGAGGCGTGACGGTTGTTATTCTAAGGTCACAGTATATAGCGAACGTGATCTCAATCATTATAATTACTGCAGGACAAATGTTGCTCATAAAAACTACAGCTTTATTGTGCTCATATTGATTTTTTATGTAAATGTTTAACTGTATCAGATTGCCGGTCTTATGGGTCTATATGTCCTAAGATTTAGCAACGATTTTTTTACAATTCAAAGGACCTAATTTAAATAAAACATTGGACTTAAATTTTGAGGTGATAATAAAATTTAATGTATCACAGCTGATAATGACAACTCAAGCCATATTGAGATACTTACTTGAAAATAGAGTATTTCAAGACTGCGGATGGAAGGTTCAGGGAATATAAACATCTTTCAAATATATTATATGTACAATAAATAATAGGTAGAGCAACGAAAATAATGAACAATTTTTCAGAAAAAATCGGTAACGTCTTCAAATCTTAAACAGACATTCCGCGGCCTTCCAGTTGATAATTATTTAAGATGCGGTACAGAACATAATAGAAGCAATTTCTCTGAACTGTATACTCCTCGCACAGAATTATAAGCAGCTGATTCACACAAAGCTGCTAATATTACCACAAAAATTAACATAACATTCCATTCAGTACAATTTAAGTCAAATCCTTGTAGAAGTTTTTGATTATAAAGAAATCTTTATTTCTCTGTTAATTAGATAGGAGGTTATACAGGATCTTATCGATGGTACTCAGTGTTTAAGAGCAATACTGGTATGAACAAATTTTTTATAGATTTTCTGTTATATAACTATGACTAAATACACAAGAATCAAAGGTTACTTAAAGATTATTCATAATTTGGGAGCTTAAAACTAAAGATGACATTTTCATAGCAATCTTCTGTTGGATAATGGGCATATAAGTTTCTCCAAAGATAAGCCACAATAATCAATCCTTCGCCTTCGGCATCTAACACTACCCCACAACCTTCTTAATAAATAATGAATTATTAATTAAGTCATCATTAAAAAATATTTATCATTTATTGGTCCTGTTCACACTTCACCTTACGTATTTACTGTAGGTATGCTTGATTCAAAAGGCACTTTCTATTTTTAGGTTTGAATTTCCAATTAACCTCCGTCCGTTACTCCTTAATAAGCCCAACCTAATTCTAATCACACTGGGCTGTGGGTTAATGCTATGTGAGAAGCAACATTCATAGCAGCAGAAATGTGCAGTAATCGTGTAAAGTTATACGATCGGTCGCGTAAGGTTGCAAGTTGAAGGCACTCTGCTGATATAATACTTTACAAAGAATCAATAATGGAATAGCACGTTATTAATTATTTTAGTGAAATTAAATAGGAACTACTCTATAAAAAGACAATTTAGGAATTCATTAACTTTCGTTAATTTTGATTCCTGGCAGCCTGAAATCCTGTCATCATAATTATAAATCAGTATCACAATACGTATAATATACACCATACGTACCACGCATGATATTTTTTTTATATCTATAGGACATACAGATACTATAGAAGCTAACTAAGCCAAATCGCAGGCGTGGGAACAACAGAGCTATTAAAAACTATTAATTTGAAATCCTGTGTCACATCCACTCTACTTCATACATCAATAACAATCAGTGTGGTACGTCCAGTGTACTACAGCCAATTATTACTTGCATCGCACGCGCAGTGTTCACAATAATTAACTGCTCACCCGTGAAGTTAATGTACTGTGTCGTTACAATGCTGCCTGATCGTAGGATTGTATTAACGAGTCAATACTCAATTTACTGTGGACTATTAATTGGTAGAAGTAATGAGATTCAAAGTGTTTTAAGTGAGACTCATTTGACTTAAATTTAGCCCTTATCTCTTTACCCTATAAGTGCTGATGATCTTGGACAGGATTACTGCAAAACGCATAGAAAGACAGATATTTTAGACGGAAATAGTTGTTTAATATATTTTTATGATATCTTTGCAAGCTTAAAAAATATATCAGTAAAAAACATATTAACAATAATAAAAAAATGGATACATTTCATATGTCAATTAACTAAATAGCTGCTGAGGTAAAAAAAAGTCGCTAAGTAAAACAGTCTTCTAAAACTTAAACGACATTTTGGTGCCTCGTATCAAAGGACCAAAAACTAAAGTTGTAAAAAGCACTGTATTATACAAACAATAACACTTTACTGCAGACATTACCTTATTAAACTGCAAAATACTACCCACAATTCAGTCTCAATATCTCCGTCAAAATGTTCATATTTTCCAATATCAAACTGTTCTCAGCTTAATTACATGTTATACAGACCCTACATGAGCATATGAGCTAAAATCGGTGTCGTAAATTGGCAAACTGTTTTACCTATAATTACAACGATAGAAAATAATTAAGTTGTCTTTCGAAACATATATGGAAGACCTATAATTACAGTTTAATTACTGTGTTAGTTTGAATAACCTTTACATTTACAGGTGATTATGAACATGTGCTGAACGTAAATTTGATTGAATTCCACTGGAGCTTTGAATAAAATTTACTAATAGAACCGTTTTTGTTTTCTATTTTGAAATTATTACTATTGAATTACTGAAAAGTCTTAATTTATAACTAGTTGCAAAAAAAAATATAACTTAAGTTTAACACAATTCATGATTTAATAGAAAATAATTGCACAATTTGCTGTGAAATGTTGAATAAAAAAACATTAAATGTTATCTTATGCTAGATACAGTCTATTAGGAACTGTGTTCTTCCAGTAAATTAGCAAAATGTGTGTTTTTTATGATAATTATAAATTAAATTATAAATTATGCCTCATTAGCCAAGTGGTTCTGACCGCGACTGCTACGCTAGAGGTCCTGGGTTCGATTCCCAGGTCGAGAAAAGTGTTATTGGATTTTTCTATGAAATTCCCAGTAGCAGCTCGGAGTTAGGAATTTGTGCCCGGTTAATGGCAATAGGCTCGCCCCCTATTACATGGCAATGACCTAAATATACCGGCAAACTGTGGGTGTACATAAGTACGCCTCTGCTTAACAGGCGTGATGGTATGTAAATTATAAATTACGTAAGATTATCTTGAAAATATAATCATAATTGAATCGGAATAGGAATATTAAAATTTATTTGTTGAATTTCAAATTTCGCACCACGGCTGAGAAATACAGGTATCACACTATTTGTAACAAAACTAAACCACTAAAATGTCAACCGCTCCGCAGTGAAACTAAGTAGGCCCAAACTATTTGGTTCTTTCCAAGGCCTACAGCATTCTTCAAACATTTGTTTTATTTAACAATGGTTGCCTAGCAACAGTCGTTTTCGCGTATAGTTACGCCACCACACCTTCTTTCTGCACTTAGGGCCTATGTGTGGTAACAGTGACGTCCCACTTCAATCAAGGTTCTAACTTGGACCACCATCCCTGCTGTGAAAACGACATAACCATTAAGCTTCGCGCAAACCAAACTAGCCATTGAAGAATTTATGTTAAGGTTTACGTTTGTATAGCAAAATAACACTGATGATACTGTTCCACGTCCCTGCCAAGGTCCTACCGCGAGGCAGTGCACACATTTACATAGACGCGCAAAAAGTCTAAAGCTTCACGCACTTTTCTTGCTAATTTGAGGCTTATGTAAAAGTAGGAGGGTTGACATTGAAACAGCATAGTTTACACATATACTTCGTTTCAGTTTTAGTCAACTACACAAAGGAATAACGATAGTAGTGAAGTGTTACGCTGTAGTACGTGTAACCGCGAATGTCACGTCTAGGTTTAACCATAATCTACTCTTGAATTTTTTATTATGTTTGCATAACTTTTCTAATCATAACTCTAGGGAAATGTATACAGAGTACAATTTGCTTTGAATGTTTAGCTTACCAAAAGCTTTAGGTAGTTCCAAATGACATAGAAATCATACCTTAGTACCGCAGGGCATTCTGGCCCAGAAAGTATGTGATTAAGATTAATACCAACGTAGCGTGGGTGGTGCACTGATTAAAGATTATATATATTGTTATTGTTCCTCGGAGCTATGACAAATAATTAGTTTCGGTTGTTTATAAATATATATAATATGTATGCGGCCTTTTCCATCAGTGACTGCCGGCCGGTGAGCAGTAAGTCCGCGACGGACATTTAGATTAATTTAAACATTATCTCTCCATATGGGTAATAAATATCAATAACTTGTGTATTCTTATTTAAGTTAAAAAAAATATCCCCATTGGAGCTACCATTTTTTTATAAGTAAGTACTGTAAGGCACCAGGATTTCTACGGGATCATTAAATGGGTCGAAGCCCTAGTTCTTACAATACGAGACGCTCTAGACATAAACCCACATGACATTATATAAAAGTTCAATTGATTGTTTATTCTTTAATTCCAAACTAGCCAACACACATTAATATCACCTTTTTGCGGTGATCTCTGCAGTACTTACTTTCCGTTTCTTCGTTCGTGTTCATACAGTCGTTAAATACTAATTGTTTACACAGCCTCATGAATAGGAATTATTAATTAAAAATCATATTAATAAAAAAAGTCATATTAGTATAGCCATTTGTTAACTTAAAATAAATATAGCTACTCTTATGACTCTTATACAATCAGATTCCAGTTACTTTATTAAAACACAGAATAACAGTTAATTAATATAAACCAAAACGATGACAAATTTTATCAATACGAATCATCACTATTTGTAGAATGCTTAATAAAACCACGAGGTTATTAACAACATAAAAAAATATTGTCTGTTGCATTCTGAAGCCAACCTAAAAAGAAAAATAACCTCTTTATAATTTATAATACATATACAGATAGACTAGGACATACATAGATTAGGACCATATTTTTATTAATTTTGTCAGTTACCATATCTCAAGAACAAAATAGCATAATATGGAAAAAAAGAAAAGACCCGCAGATTCAAGCAAATAATAAACAAAGCTTTGTCACGTGAAGTTAACTTCAACAATTACCTGCGGTCGTTGTCACCAACTCACAAAGACTATTTCTGCACATTTGAATACAAATGCTATTGACAGACATTCTTTTACATAAAAAGTTAGTACATATAATAATAGACAACTAATATTTGATTGTATGGATTGATTTTCGTCTGTTAGTAAGGCTTGTTTGAAAACTGGACTTATTCATAGTTGTAGGCAGGTAGGTGATAACTGCCTTATTAGCCTAGTGGTTCGGGGTGAATCTGCTACGTTATCTAGGTCTTGGATTCGCTTCCCAGGTCAAGCAAAGTTAGTTGTTCTTGGGTTTTTCTATTAAATTCTCAGTAGCTGCTCGGCCTAGAAATTTGATCCCGTTTAATGGCAATAACCGGGCACAAATTCCACCTAAACATACCGGCGAACTGTGTGTGTAAATTATTACCTATGCCTCTGCCTAAACCTTCGGGGAATACAGGCGTAATGGTATGTTTAAGTATGATATACGATGATGGTATTACATGATAATTTAAAATGGTTGCTATTACAGAAATACTTTTTAAAATTAGGCAATAAAAACCTCTACTGTTATAATAAGAAAAAAAAAACAATCAAAATGCGAATATCTATCCAGTTATTTAGGTAACGTTCCTAGTAAAAAAAAAACATTTGAAGTATAAAGAAATCTTCCTGTCTCTCAAACTAGCTCCAAATATATAACATAACATATGTACATAATATAACTACATAGCACACCTAGTAATAGAAGCAAGGCGGATGCGATCGAGGACGTCTGTATACACGAAAAAAGCGATGCAAAAGTGAACGGAGCATAAATGAGTATAGATCCCATTGTTCAATTATCTTTTTCACGTTCCCAAAGGTCGTGAGTTGCTTGATGAGATTTAGTTCCGCCATCAAATTTAGGATTCTGGTCCTTCGATCCGAGAGTTAAAAATAAACCATTGCTAAAATAAACTTGGTAACAGTGATCAAAAAGCTACCCACCAAAATTCTGCCGTTGAATTTGGGTAAATACCTAACCGATTCCGCAATAAAATATGCCTGTTATAAAATTCTGATTATTGGCAATGAAATACAGCCTTTTGTATATACCATTTACGTCGTAACTCACGACATGCTTACATAGATTGTAAATTTCTAAAATGGTAAATGCATCTAATGTGCTATTCATATCAGTCTCTTGTATTGACACCTGTCTATCAAACCAATCAGTGCGTTATTTATGTACCGATACAATACTTTCGACAGTTTTATAGCTTAAAGAAAAACTTGTTACATTATTGCTATTACGTTCATAATAGCCTTGGATTAAACATGCCTAATACATACCATGGCATGTTAATTATTTATTACAACACCAACTTAGGACTACAAAAATTCAAGAGATTTCCTTAAGATAACATTAGCATATTAATTCAAGTGACGTTTAGTTACAGTCTACGACAGTTTTTGTAAAAAGTCCAACATAATACGAGTAAGAAAAATAATAAACAAAACAGGATCGTAAAAATTGTGTCCAAAAGTTTTAAGGTTCACAGAACCTCAAAAAAAGGACCAAAATATTTGCCCAACATTTGATGACTACTAATGTGAAAACTAAAATATACTATTGTTCCCAAACAGTCGTATAAAATCACTTATTTGTTGGCCGAAAAAAAGCAGTCGATCCAAAATTTCGCGTTGACATTGAACACGCGCGTTTCACGGTCTTTTCGGGCATGAGTTCATTGCAACTTATTTGCATACGAAAAGGCATAGTGACGACTTTGACTTTGCCGGTATCTGTGTCGACTTTCGTCGAAAAAGGCAAAAACAGATGATCATAAACGACGCAACTACCCAGAATCGTTTTTGCACTAATAAAATCGTAAACGTTCATTTGTCCTAGTTTTTGTCGCATGATCCAATTTTTTCGAAAGCCCACGACAATGGTAGAATTATGTCGTAATGTTTGAACAATGGCCTGTTTGTGTTGTGCACGGTATAGGGATCTTTGACGAGTGCCGATGGGGGTCCGAAAAGTAAAACGCGTAGAGCCAGTGACGTAACAGACGACGCTTTCAATTTCATGTTTTGTAGATGATTAAAATGTTGCAACAATGTATTCTGTTGAAGTTATTTCATAATTTTTAAATTTTTATGCCTTCCCGGTAGTGATAGGTATACGTTTTTGAGCTCACTTTTTGTTGTACTGTGACGTCAAATAAATGTCTAGTATTCTTTTATCTGTGTAAATGTTAACGTTCTCTTTCACTAGTGTTTATACATACTATCACTTGTATCTTTTGTTGTAGCGCTGTTCAAAAAAGAAAACAATATTTAATTTTTATGTTAGTGCTAGTAACCACCGTATATAACCCTGAAAATTCCAAATTACTGATACCTGTAATATATACGTTCTAATTTTTCATCCGTGCATTTAGATTGTGTAGGCACAATAAAATATTTTGATCCAACTTAAATTGATGGTGATTACAGTCATTAGACACGGCCTTTATTTCTTAAAGGTAATAAAACAAGCGTTGATGACCGAAAAAAGGCAGCATTTGACGTTAAGGTAGCGATGAAACAATACCTTTTGCTTTCAAAGGGATCCATTGCATTGTTGCATAATTAGAAAAATAGAGCTGGAACTTTGTCTTTTATATAGAAATGTGAAAGTGAGAGTTCTCTTGTATTTGTTGTAAAGTTTTATCACTGCGCTACTCGGCTCCATTATTTCGGTCCATACAATTTTTATGGCACACAATTTTGGAAGACGGAAGCTCATAGTGCTTTCGTTTTCTAAAACACCGATTTTTATACGTGTTAACAAAATATATTTTTTTTGGTAGCTCCGCGCCAGTCGTAACATAGATTGTTTAAAAGATAAAAATATTTCCATTTCTTTTTCTTTTGTTTCTGTCGGCTCCCTTGTGGGTCTTTTGCTTCTATTCACAATTAGGAATATACCTTTCTTATCAGTTTATTAGACAAATATTGTGAATGTGTAAGT
Source organism: Acronicta leporina (assembly GCA_947256265.1). NCBI lineage: Eukaryota > Metazoa > Arthropoda > Insecta > Lepidoptera > Noctuidae > Acronicta > Acronicta leporina. The sequence goes on from OX366512.1 coordinate 15,489,203, forward strand.
TTTTAGATAACTTGCAGTTTATATAATAAAATCATAACAGATTTTCGTACTTTTGGATGAAACTATTTCGGTTTCGTCAAGCTCTACACAAATCACTCTCTCACAATCTCTCTACACAAGTCTTGTATCAAATATTTCAATTCTCTAGATTCCCTTGATTATTCATCAGTTTTGATATGTCTATAAAGTACGACAGTATTTTAGAATATGGTAAGAATTAAGGCCCACTTGCACCAACTTTTTAAATATGTTTAAATTGAATTTAAATACAATTTTTCATAGAAATTTCGTGTTTAAATACAATTTAAACACATTTGAGAAGTTGGTGCAAGTGGGCCTAAGTGTTACATATCGTCTTGTTGAAAATCGGTCTTAGGAAATCCTATCCTACTAATATTATAAATGCGAAAGTTTGTGAGGATGGATGGATGGATGGATGTTTGTTACTCTTTCACGCCAGAACGGCTGAACGGATCTAGATAAAATTTGGCACAGAGATAGATTATAGTCTGCAATAACACATGGGCTACTTTTTATCCGAAGTCCACGCAGACGAAGTCGCGGGCAGAAGCTAGTTTATTAATAATTTCGTAACTCCTATTAACGCATTAACCTCTTTAACATCATGATCTAACTAATTAAGTATATTTTCTATCGTAGATCTTATTGCTTTTCCTATTATGTATTCTAGGTCACGTTGGATCATTTCCAAAGAAATCTCAATTAATGGATACATAATTAAATTGTCATTAGTGAGTGTTGAAAACAAAAGTATATAAAGAAAACTAAAATTATCTGAAGAGACGATAAAAATATAATTAATATGTTATAAGTACTTAGCACGTATGTATAATAACATATATATACAATAGCCTATGGGAGGTCTAATCGACGGAAATATTCATTCGTAAATCGTTAAATAAAACAATATACAATCCCCCACTTTTTATTTTATCTAAATGTAGAAAATATAGTAGTAGTATATTACTAATTTACCATACTTGAACAAAGATAAAATTATCAGTATTAGTTACACATGTTAACATAAATTCTGTATTTATGAGATTTCTATGAGTGCTATAATTTTTTTTTCCTATATTTACTGGGCAACTTCTTTTTCGTCCTATAAGGCATATTAAAATTGGTCTTTCCTTGTCACCCACGACAATTGTTACTTATTAGACCATCGGCAGCAGATCAAGACCAGACTGTGATTTCATGCTAGCATTCTAAATTTCGTGCTATATTTTTTCTGGCTTTAACTTGGCTTTCTAAGCTCTGTCTTATTAACGGATATAATAGTTCAGTTATGTATAAAGATACATTAAAATTATTTCCTACAAAAACCTATCAAGATAAATACATTTAAATCTATACTAATATATAAAGCTGAAGACTTTGTTTGTTTGTTTGCTTGAACGCGCTAATCTCAGTAACTACTGGTCCGATTTGAAAAATTCTTTCAGTGTTAGATAGCCTATTTATTGAGGAAGGCTATAGGCTACGCGGATGAAGTCGCGGGCAGAAGCTAGTTATAAATAACTAGCTTCTGCCCGCGACTTCGTCCGCGTAGCGTGATGATATATAGCCTATAGCCTTCCTCAATAAATGGGCTATATAACACAGAAATAATTTTTCAAATCAGACCAGTAGTTCCTGAGATTAGCGCGTTCAAGTAAACAAACAAACAAACTCTTCAGCTTTATATATTACTAATATAGATAGATTTTAAAATATTACCGGATGATTCACGATCTTAACAAAACAGAGGCAAGTTAATGCCGCATTTCAAACAGATTAACTTTTGGGTCAGCATGGTTATTAATACGCGGCCTTAGATACGCGAGATTATGGTATAAAAATGCCTGTCAAAGCCACACGTACGATCCGTCAACCGTCATACCATCATAACCACTATATCTTGGCAAACGGCGAAAAACAGAACTAAATTTAATGAAGAATTCAACGTATTGTTTACTTTTGTCTGAGCAAGTGGCGCCGCTATTAAATGAAAGATTATACTGGTCGCTCGTATCATCAGATCACCGGACCATGTAACGCTTGAATGGACACTGAATGAAGGTTTTAATTTAAGAAATTATAAATTATTATTATAAACCATCATGCCTGTAATACCCAAAAGGTTAGACAGAGGTGTAGATACTAATGATTCACCGTTCAAGGGTATATTTAGATCCCATGTAATAGCGGGCGACACTAATACCATTAACAGTTATTTAAAATCCTAATTTCTTAGTTTCATAGAAAATCCAATAACACTGCGCTTGGCATGGGGAACCCAGGATCACTTATGAGGCAGTTTATTAATTTGGATAATAACAATGTGATATTATTGAGATTAGGTTGCGAGTTTTTAAATAGTCAGTTTCTACATTAAGGTTTTTTAAAAGCATGCATGAAGATAAATATCTGTTTCCTTTACATTTTTCTCATTATTCAATAGTAATAACTAACCAATAAACGGATTAATAGAAACAATTTTTCGTAGATGATTATTTCAGTTTAAGTATGCAGGTCAAATAATAAATTGTTATATAATGCAAATCACTGAACTGATAGTACAGTGTAAAATCTCTACTACTATATTAAAAAAAACAGTGGATTAGGATATTTATACATCTCCGTTCCTTCGAATCGACCCCTTGAAAATGTGACTTTTAAACTTCTTGTCTGTTTGTTACTAATTGAAGCAAAAACTACTGACTTGATTTTAATTTATTTATCACTCCAACTACAAAACTGGTGAACTTCTTATTTCAATTAATAAAACGGATCCTTAGATACAAAGAAGAGATTATTACTGTTGGTTTTTGATTAAATTATTTTTGGGATCCATTTCTAATCCTAATATACCTTTACGTGGGAGAAGCCGCTGGCAGAGCTAGTATATAAGATAATATTCAATAACATATATTAAAAAGTAAGACTAAAATTTTCGTAACGTATTAATGTCTGTACTTAATTACTTACCTATATATTATCATTAATATTTATATTTTTTTTTCTCAAAATAATTTTTAATAGTTTAAATTCAGGATACCCTACGAAGTAAACTTAAAACTTAACTACTATTAAATAAAACTTCTTTTAAAAACAACCAAATAATATAGATTAAGGACCTGAACTACACTCATAAATCAAAAAACTAACCTACTCGCACTCTTCTCAGCTTTTAATATTAATTGTAACAACTTGTCCATCTAACTGTCCGTCCAATATGTTACCGTCTACCGCTGTCTTCAAGCCGTCATTTGTCAGATGTCAGTTCATTGAAAACGATTGCCTTAAACAGAGCCAAGTCGTTTATGCAAACATACATAAATATTAGATACTAGCTTCCGCCCGCGACTTCGTCCGCGTGGAATAGTTACATCGTCTTAGCGGGATGATAGCCTATAGCCTTCCTCAATTAATGGACTATCTAACACCGAAAGATTTTTTCTAATCGGACCAATAGTTCCTGAGATTATCGCGTTCAAGTTCAAGCAAACTTGGCAGGTGGCACTTGACAGGTGGTAAGAAGATGATGATCCCGTTCAGCGGCTTGTAGTATGTTTTGATTGAAGCTCACTTCAAGATATAGCCAATATTGTTAGTTGATAATTGAGTATTGAGTATCTATCCGAGCGGAACTTTAGTAAAATATGTCACGGGAACAGGAATAATAAAAGAACGCTAAATGAGGATATGTCCTTTAGAGCGTTTGTTAGGTCCGAGCGGACCCAAGCTCGGTCCACACGGATACAAAACAAACGCTCTAAAGGCTGATGAATAAGGCATTTATTTGGATAAGGATTAATATCATGTTTATAAAAACACCTACGCAAATAATGCATTTGGAATTTTAGAACAAAGTTAGCATAAAAAAGGTTATAGTGAGCCAACCTTAAAAGATAGACATATGCTGTCGCGGACTTTTTTTTAGAACTTTTAAAGAGGAACAATTCTGTCATATATGATTTTTGCGAAACTTTAACCGTTTACGCAGCGCACGCATCGGAAGCTATCAAAAGGAAAAAAAATCGAATTTTAGAACAAAGTTAGCATAAAAACGGTTATAGTGAGCCAACCTTAAAAGATAGATATATGCTGTCGCGGACTTTTTTTTAGAACTTTTAAAGAGGAACAATTCTGTCATATATTATTTTTGCGATACTTTAATCGTTTACGCAGCGCATGCATCGGAAGCTCTCAAAAGGAAAAATCCCGATTTTGAAACATTCTTCATTGATGCTCCGCTCCTATTGGTCTTAGCGTGATGATATATAGCCTATAGCCTTCCTCGATAAATGAGCTATCTAACACTGAAAGAATTTTTCAAATCGAACCAGTAGTTCCTGAGATTAGCGCGTTCAAGCAAACAAACAAACAAACAAACAAACAAACAAACAAACAAACAAACAAACTCTTCAGCTTTATATATTAGTGTAGATGACGTCAGCTACTGACAAAGAACTTGGCTCTTACTTTCACTAGCTTTTTTTTTATGAAGGCACCAAAAAAGGTTCATAATGTAAAAAAATATCAAAAACTTTTTTTGTATAGAGGTTGAATCAATCCGTAGATAAGACTAGTTCATAATTTAATATAGTACTGAAATGAATAGAAAAGTTTATAAAAGTCTGAATAGAGAGAAGCAAAGCCTCTGCCTATCTGAATAATAGAAGTCAAGCTATGAAAGTTATTTATGTAATTACATATTAAACCGAACTAGTGTTATTATATATGGCAGTATCGTGATCATTAATCTTTATATGTATTATTAATCCAATTTAGATAAAAAAGCATTACGCCAGCATTTTGCTAAGCCAATGAATGTCATTGCGTCAATCAAGATACAAAAACTTAATCCAACTATCCTGAGGATTAATTTCAACAACAACGCTAGTTTAATTAACCCACACATTATAATCTCATCATAGCACTTTTCTAACAGTTTACAACGAAATCTCCGAACAAGTTAATTTCGCGTTAAACAGCAGTTTCCGTCTTAGCATAACAAAGACGAACAAACACTTCAGCTCTAATCCAATCTTCCTGATCGGGATGATGTAGTCAGCGATGCGTCATTCTCAACCTTCTTACGACAACATTATGTGTGAGATTGGCGCAAATTATGAGAAGTACAATTTATGCCATCATTTACATCACTTGTATATGTAGCTTATGCCAACAAGATAGAAGAAGACAAACCATCACGCCAGTATTACCCGAAGGTTAGGCAGAAGCGTACTAATAGTACCTATACCCAAATTTCGCCGGTATGTTTAGGTACCAACATGGCACAAATCCAATAACACTTTAAAAATTCAATTTCTGCATCTTCTTCATTCATTAGTTCATTGTAAAATTTTAACTACCCGCATGTTATATTCAACATTGCCGTCTTTCCTTAAAACTTGGTAATATGCTTACGTTTACCACTCACACCATCACTAATTGGTAGATAATTGTGATTATAAAATAAAACCTAAGTGTTTTTGTATTTCTAAATAACTATTAGCCCTTTACTTACATTATAACGCGCACAAAATGTTATTTACAGGGGATGGAAGTGTGAAAGGTACAGTCAGCGCCAAAAGTCGCTGAACACGATGCAATCTTCAAAACGTTTTTACATCATTACTAACCAAAAAATTCTGACCTGAGAAGTTAGTACCAGTTTTCTGCATATAACAAACTTTTGGCGCTGGCTGTACATAAACAGAAATGCATTCTGTAAATTATTACTGTGATATTCAACCGTATTCACATTAAAATATAGCTCAAAATTGTTATATAAAATTCCTTATTTCATAAACATGTGAGAGTGTACTGAGAGCTAGCACGTTTATTAGAAATTTTAACTTAACATACCATCACGCCTGTATTCCCCGAAGGGAAGAAGGGAAGGGAAGAAGAAGGGGCAGAGGTGTACTAATGTACACCCACAGTTCGCCGGTATGTTTAGGTCCCATGTAATAGGGGGCGAGCCTATTGCCATTAACCGGGCACAAATTGCCATTAACTCCGAGCTGCTACTGGGAATTTCATAGAAAAACCCAATAACAGTTTGCTCGACCTGGGAATCGAACCCAGGACCTCTAGCGTAGCAGTCGCGCTCAGGGCCACTTAGCTAATGAGGCAGTTATTAACATATTTGAAATAAGGTTTATCTTGTCTTGCAGCTATAATTAGCATAAACAAATAGACATCACCGCATAAACATATTTCATATTGATGCCAGAATATTTATATTTCCACTAAGATATAAGTTGAGTAGTAAGTAAGTAAGTATATACCTATTTAACATAAAACATACCATCACGCCTGTATTCCCCGAAGGGATAGGCAGAGGCGTACTACTAATGTACACCCACAGTTCGCCGGTATGTTTAGGTCCCATGTAATAGGGGGCGAGCCTATTGCCATTAACCGGGCACAAATTCCTAACTTCGAGCTGCTACTGGGAATTTCATAGAAAAACCCAATAACACTTTGCTCGACCTGGGAATCGAACCCAGGACCTCTAGCGTAGCAGTCGCGCTTAGGACCACTTGGCTAATGAGGCAGTTTGCGAATATGAAATATACCTATTTCATATTCACAATAAACATAAAATATAGAATATGTAATTTAATTTAATGATCTAAAGCTTAAGTTCTTGTTGTATGATTAAGAACTTCGCAAAGTAATAACATTTAAAAACCAGTCGTAATATAATAAATAATAATTCAAACAGATTATGAAAATGATTATACTCCGAATCATGGCCAAATGCAACACTTACCTTACCTATAACGTAGTATCTATGCATAGCGGAATTCAGCATGCATCACCTAGAGTCACTCGTTCACATCCGGCTCGAAGGACCAAAATGGTCAAACATGAAGCATTATAATGCTTCAATTTTATTTGGGATTATTGTTACACACAACAATAATTACACACCTTCATACTCATGCTTTCATATACGACTACTTTGTGTACCTATTAAGATTGGTAACCTTTATTTTTTTGTTGACGGGGTTGGAAATGCTTTATGCACTATCCACCACTCCGGGGAGAGCGGTGGGGTGTTTTGGACTCCGCTCTGAAAAGTGCGATCTACCGACTAAAACCAACCTCGGCGTTTCGCGTCACCACTTTGGTGCCGGGCCTACGGGAGCGCTGTAGCATTCATCCGCGGAAGATTGGTTACCTGACCTAAGATTGGCCCTCACCATCGCTGCAAACTTTGCATAGGTATCGAGTTATTTCTTAGCCAGGACGACCATTGACCTATTTTCATGAATATTGTAGGACATTTGTAAGACATATTGTGTCCCATTTGTGGCCATGAAGCTACGTCGTAACGACAATGACTGATTCCAATTAAAACTGGCGACAACTCGACTGGAAGGTATTATTCAAGGAACGCTGTTTATGAGATATAAAAATATCTCAAACTTGTCTTGTTAATACATACAGAAATAAACGTGCGCACATAAATGCTACGCTTATGTTATATCTGCTCTTATTACGGTTTTCCGTCAGCTAATTTTTTTCTCACTTTAGTATGGGGATATAATTAATACAGTAGGTACCTTTAATCGTAGTACTTTCTTTAATCAGTGGTGTTTTTTACTTATTATGCCCTGTCGTGGATCGTCCAAAATATACTAAGTAATAAGAAAGAACAGGAACAAGAAGGGTTTTTATATAAAAATCACACACGTTTAGCTTAGAGCTTCTTAGGTAATTTATAATAATAATTCCTTTTTCGAGCTTGAACTTATTAATTATATACCGTTACGCTGTGTGTCTTGGTTTGATTCCCACCGGAGACAATTTTTGTGTGTTTGTGCCCTGCTAAGGAAGTGACCTTTAAAAAAATCATAAAAAAAATCCATAGTTAAGGTACTCATACTAAAAAAACTAAGAAAAACAGAACGCAGTAGGTACCTACATACAGATGATTAATCTAGATAGTACTTGCGTTGAGAGTGCAGGCTATATATATAGACTATAAGTCACGTGCAGACGATAAAGTACCTACCTACACCTACCGGGTTCATAGATCACAAGTAAGTTAGTATATATTGACTAGTTAACATCAGTGGTTTCATTCGCCCCCCAAAAGGATTATTATTATTTGTATCTCCATTTGGGTATCACGGCATGTCTCCCGTGAGGAAGACATCCGGTACTTTGGAAGGCTTGCGGGGGGAACACAGGTCCAACGCGCAGAGGCCCCTTGGAGAGCTTTGATCTAATATGGGATGGGGCATACACCCGGGACACTTCACAACTGTACTATGGGAGTACAGCCATGAAGTATTCCGGGCGGTTGCAGGACTATTGTAAAATATGGAAAAAAAAACAACTGGGATTATGGATGTGGGTGTTTGGTGGACCGATAACCTCTATTGCCGGAAGAAAACGGCGTCTGCCTTTGACCCTCGAAAAAGATTCTTAGGGATAGCAGACGGTGACTCGCCACCTCACTAGCTGGGCCCCCCGAAAAGCTGCCAGTACAGGTAAAAGGCGGCAACAGCGGCGTGAGCGGCTAAGAGTGTCGAGAGGTGTGGCCCCGGTTTCACCGTCGCGAGTCTCTAAGAGACCCGGATTGGGTTATTAAAAGCCCGTGGTGCCTCACTGCAGGGCAAAGGCCTCCCCACTCTTAATCGTCGACTGCTGCCAGGGACCAGTCCCTCTGAAAAGAGTCCAGCTCATCCCGATATCTCCGTCTGGGCCTGCCGCGTTGACGTCTGCCATTAAGTGGGACCCATTGAGTTGTCAGATTGGCCCATTGTTCGTCTGACATGCGACAGATAATGTACAGCCCAGTTCCATTTCAGTGTGGCAGCTTTCCGAGTGACGTCTGTAATTTTTGTCTTGGAACGGATGGCTGTATTCCTAACGCGGTCAACGAGTTTTATACCCAGAATACTCCATTCCATTGCTCTCTGACAAACCTCGAGGGTGGACCTCAACTCCTCCTCAAAAGGATTAACCTACTGAAAATAATTACAGAAAAGAATACTTAATATCAAATCAAATATTTACCAGATTACAAATGTTAAACCTCCAGTTAAGTAGTATATAATGAATCACGTCGGCACGTGGTGTGTGTAAAAATATACAGACGGACAAGCAAAAGTTCTAAAGATATATTATAAGTTGTATTGGCTTCTGTTGCTCTTATAGATATCACGTATTATTTTATCATAATATCTCCTATATGACCGACATTGGCCAGTTACAATTTTATTATATTAGTAGGATAGGATGACTGGCGCTGTGACTAAGAGATTGACTTTAGCACTACATATTACTTATACCTATATGTACTTAATTACTACATAGATACCTTTTTTAAACGACTTAAAAAAGAAGGAGGTTCTAAATTCGTCTGTAGGATGTACTTTTTTTGTTATTTTATGTAGTTATGTACACCGATATTTTCGTCAATTTCAATATTATATATATTTCCATAACTTTTTTATATGAAAGGGTCTCTATCCCGATCAAAATATTTGAAATCTGATCTCATTTTTTTTAAATAATGACCATAACGTACCTACCGAGTAAATGACAACGTCAACGAGATACGTCAGATTCTCGCCGCACAAAATATTGCAATAAAAAAAGCCAGCGTGGTGGACTCTATGGTAGCCACCACGCTGGCCTCGTGGCCTGGAATTTGGCTATACTAATCCCTCTAATCCTGAGAGGTGACCCGTACCAAGCAGTGGTACAGTATAATGGGTTGATTATGTAATCAGCAGTAGCAACAGCCTTTATCTGTTGAACTGCTGAACTGTTTCTTGAAGCTTTGTATTCTAAACCTTATTCTTCTGACAATAGGACCTCTATTACCAATGAATAATGATACTATATTTACTATGATAGTTACTGATATTATATTAAAAGGAAACTGCAAAGGGAAACGTGAACGATACAAAATCCCTTCACGTGAATCAGCCAGCAATTACAATCAAATCCAAAGGTTACAAGTGATTGGTAGTAGAAATAATTTGTCGATGATCACGAAGAAAATTAACAATGTACGTAACCTCATGAAGCAAATAACCTTGACCTTTTCGCGTCGTGATAATATGTTGTACTTGTGTTCTCAGTGCAAAGTACGTACGAGGAAAACTGTGAGAAAAAGTAGGATATATATTTACGATTTTTTACCGTGGACTTCAATACAGCCTCTAGTTCTTCTTGAATCAGGTAACCATCCGTCTGAGTCTTCAGATTGGCCCTAGTTTAGAGAGAAGCGGTGAGCATCATTGGGTGGAGTTTTATTTTTTGTATTCAGTGTTTCAAAACTAAACTATAAATGAACCGCTCGGTTCCCAATTCAACAGCAGCCCAGGCGACCCGCGCTTTCGGCCATGCGCCCGGTTCGTATCGTAGTTCTAAGCTCCAAAATCTGAGGTTTTCAAGAGGATTTAAAAGACGGTATTCAGTATAAAATACTCTTTTCAGGTTAAAATGACAAATAGCGTCTGATGCGGACCAAATTCAAGTAAAACAGCACTTCAGCCTTTTGGGATAGGGGTGCAAACGAGCTGCCGCCTATGGATACTCGCAACACCAGAAGAGTCGCAAGTGCGTTGCCGGACTTTTAAAAGGGTCCCAAGGAGGCCCAACCTCTGGTATCCTCAACCACTCGGCGAAACACTACGTCGCTTATACGTTGTGTTTTACGCTGGTTTTCTATGAGGCCGTGGCATCACTCTGGACGAGCCGGCCCATTCGTGCCGAAGCATGGCTGTCCTACGGTGAAAGCCTGTGGCTTTCATATACACATGATGGAAACAGTAGAACCTACTTACTGTGTAGCGCCGGTTCTATAATGTAGCCAGGGGGATCACAAGATCCACTAAACGCGCCAAATGTTTTTTTTCGACCGAATCTAGCTAGACTGAAAGCTAACATCAGTATATCCATCACACACATCCGACATCCGATAGGTGTCCTCATCAAAACACCCATTAAATTATTGCTATATGAAATTTCAAAATAGGTATATGCATGCAAGTCATGTAACGAAAGGGAGGAGAACGTGTTAGAAAGTAAAAGTTGAAACGCGAGAAGCTGTAAGTTTGAAGAAATATCGTGAATATTTATGTATTATGAAATACATACAGCTCACGTACAAAGCGGATCACTTTATTACAAGTAATTGTTTATCATGAAATTTCAAGAGATATACCTACCTACTTGTACATAATAGTTGATGCGAAATATGAAACATTTACTAGGACAATGTCTGAAGTAACGGAATTTATTTGCAAGTAAAGTCTGACAATTATTGTGATCAATGAACATAATCTTAGTATTGCCTATAAATCACATCTTTTTGTATGGAAATTCCCAATGCCCGCTCTTAGACCCATCTGCTCTGTATCTTATAAAGAAAGAATAGATAAGAAGAAAAGGGATGTCTTTATTGTTGATCAATATAAATAACCTCACATTTCAACCTTTTTTGTAAATCTACTTCAAATCTGACCAGATACCATCACGCCTGTATTCCCCGAGTGTTGGGCAGAGGTACTAATAAACATCCACAAGTCTCCGATTTGTCTAGGTCCCATGTAGTGAGGTGCGATCCTATTGGCCAGCGTCTCGGAGCTTAGAATTCAAAACCCCAAGGCACTACGAGAATTTCAGAGAAACACCCAATAAGAAATTCAATGTATTTTATTATAAGAGTAACTGTGTAATTTTAGGTCTATTAAATGTCACATTATTTTCATTCAAAAATTGACCCACATTATAAAGCTTCCAATAATTAAAACAATGACAATTTTTAGTCAAGACCACTTTCTGTTATTTAGAGATAGCGTCCGCCCGCGACTTCGTCCGTATGGATCGGTCACTTGGTCTTAGCGTTATTATAATTATATAGGCTATAACCTTCCTAAATAAATGGGCTATCTAACACTGAAAGATTTTTTCAAATCGGACCAGTAGTCCCTGAGATTAGCGCGTTCAAGCAAACAAACAGACTCTTCAGCTTTATATATTAGTAGAAAGTAGTAGTAGATTTATTATTAACATTTAATATTCACCAATAATATTATATAAGTACTTTAAAAGAACATATTGCCGTTAACATTTCGGAAGCCATGTTATTATTGAAAAACGGACTAGACCAAAAAAATACACCAAATTTAAGCAACTAAAGTCTCTCGAAAGACGTGACGAGGAAGTTAAAATTCCAAAAAATAAAAAAATACCTACTTGGTATTCGTACGTAGGTACTGAAAACGGCGATTATAATTATTAATGTATCATGTAATGCAAATAATAACTATATTTCGGTTCTCGGTTCTTCCGCGACTACCGGGAACTTTTGTAACGTAAATGATGAATTTTCCAGAAACTGGGCGTACATATAAACCTATATATTTTCTATATAAGCTGACCTCTTATATTCACGGAAAGCTTACACAATACGAGTTCATCTTACAGTGGATATAGCTTGATATAGTCGAGTGAATCTACCTACATTATTAATGGAAGTATTATTTTATTATCACAGGTTGAGTCAAAGACAATATTACTACTATATACTTTCAATGATTGTTCTTATATGGCGTATTTACATGGCATCGAAAATTAGACACGATTCATAATGGTTTAGTCAATAGGATCACGAGACTAATGGTGGTTCTACCACGATTGGTCATGAGTCATTCCCAGGGAGTTCTAAATCGGCTTCTAGAAACTAACCAAAAGGTCCTCGTCTTTATCTTTGAAATATTCCGTCCGTCTATGAAAAATATGGGAGTGCATGAGATGAAAATCCTAACGCAGGCCGTTAGTGCATCAGAGTTCAACTCTCTGAAACCTAATAAACAATTCAAAAAATTCAAAAAAACTCTCCAAAATATATTTTTTTTACGGGATAGGGGCAAACGAGCAGACGGATCACCTGATGGTAAGCGATAACTGCCGCCCATGGACAACCGCAACACCAGAGGAGTCACAAGTGCGTTGCCCGCCTTTTAAAAAGGTTTGGGCCTCCGGTAACCTCACTCACTCAGCGAAACACAACGCAAGCGTTGTTTCACGCTGGTTTTCTGTGAGGCCGTGGTATCACTCCGGTCGAGCCGGCCCATTCGTGCCGAAGCATGCCTCTTCCCACGGCAAAAAAGTCGGCACGTTGTCTCTGGATAAAAGTTTGATGAGTGGAATGAAATGATATTGAAATTGACAAAAGGCAAACTATGTCCTTCTCCAAGGTCTATCTATTAGCTACATATACAAAAATTGGTTCAATAATTTAGGTGTAAAAAGGTAACAGACAGACAGCGTAAATGCAATATTAAATATGGACTATAATTAAAACTTTATGTACAGTGGTGACTATGTATTAGTCCAATGTAAACCTTCCTTAACCACTTATTCACCGGGGATTAAAGTTCAAAGTATTATGATCGACAATAGTAAAATACTTGATCATTACGTAAACATTTTCCATGAATATAATTATACCTACGAAGGAAACTACGACTGTGCTTAACAACTATATTTTGTTTTAGAGGCTAATGTTTATTTAAGTGCCTATGCAATAAATTTTTATAGTAAACTATTATAATATATACTTTCATAATACATTCACATATTTTTGAAAGACTCTTCTGTGAGCTTATAATCTTAAAAACGCACGTCTACAAAGACGTGCGTTTTTAAGATTATAAGCTCCTCTTCCAAGGTCCAGTCTATCTCTGTAACAAAATTCCTCAAAATTAATTCAGCTGTTAAAGCGTCAAAACGTTACAAACCAAAAATAGTTACTTTCGCATATCTTTAAATTATTAGCCTGTAATTTTAGTCACATCCTCAAACTTTTTAGACAAAAGGTTCAATCCTCTATCCTCGTTCAAGGTTCAATCTATCTTCGAATTTTTTTTTTTCTATCCTTGTAAGTTTATTTACATCATCAAGTTCAACAGTTTAGTTGTAAAAAACAAACAATACAACAGCCAGACATTTATTTTCGCAATTCTCCTAATATTCTAAATGCGATCGTTTGTAAGGAGAGATGGATAGATGTTTGTTGCTCTTTTACGCAAACCGGCTGAACGGATCTGGATAGAATTTGTCACAAAGATAGATAGGCTACTTTTTATCTGGTCGGACGCGCGGTCGCAGGCAACCTAGTTTATAACAAATGCGAAAATATGGATTACTTTTTACAAATAAAATTAAAGCGTTAAAAATTAAAATATATAAAGCTGAAGAGTTTGTTTGTTTGTTTGTTTGCTTGAACGCGCTAATCTCAGGAACTACTGGTCCATTTTGAAAAATTATTTCAGTGTTAGATAGCCCATTTCTTGAGGAAGGCGATAGGCTATATATCATCACGCTACGCTGACGAAGTCGCGGGCAGAAGCTAGTATTGAATAAATGACTTTGACTTAATAATATAATAAAGCAGTCAGCAGTTCACACCCCTTAACTGGTCAAGGAACCAAAACAAGCGTCTGGCCTGAACTGAACCAGGCCCTTTTCGGCGCAAATATGAGTCCCATGTAATAGGCTCGCCCTCTATTAAATGGGACCTAAAAACATACCGGCGAACTGTAGGTGTACATTAGTACGCCTCTGCCTAACCCTTCGGGGAATACAGGCGTGATGGTATGTTATGTTAAGAGGCCGTCCTAAAAATTCACTCGATCGAGTTTAGGTAAATTCTATCTGCAGATCGAGCGTACAAGCCTATAAACAATTTTGATCCTTTCATTATTAAATTAATTTTCTAGTTTTATTCTCGTTAGTTTTTTTGTATTTTCAATTTTGTTTTTAATTTAGTATATTTTTATACATACAATATTCAATAAACATCAAGACATAAAACTTTATTGGCAGAAACTGGGGTGAAAATTGTAATTTTTGTAGCTACTCATTACAAATAAATACCTAGTGACGAGTTTAATGATTTATGCATTTTTAAATTTTAAGGGTAGGAAACGGGGGTTGAAGCCTGAAGGTTAATATACTTATTAGTATGGGTGAATAGTTTTTAAAGGTAGGTATTTGAAAATGAAAAATGTAGCTACTCATCATAAAAAATGTGTTTTAGGGTTTTTGAATTTTCAAACTTTTACTTTGGAGGGTTGATAGTTTTATCTTTTTCTAGGCACTTCAAAATCGTAATATTTTATTAAATGTTTATCAAAACACATTTTGGTCATGACTGAAACCACTTGGTTGTATGTACATCTGTGCTAATTGTGGTATGTAGTTTAACTTTGCTCCACTTTATCGTGAAAAGTGTGAGATGAGATGTCTGAAGAACTGGTATTTGTTTTTCATAATTTACCATGCACGTAGAATGTGCCTAATGAAGTACAAACATAAGACATTAATTTAGTACTAATTACAGTAGTAATCACGGCGATAACTACAATATTCATACCTTTTAATGTATTAAAACCTTTGCTTATAAATAATTTATTGTAAGATGAGGTTGCTTTTGACTAATGAACATAGAGCTTTGTAATAGGTGCTATGATTGCATAATTTTGTTTGCAATGAAAATAATTTTATTATTTAATGGCATATTTTAAATCTATACTAATATAATATAAAGCTGAAGAGTTTGTTTGTTTGTTTGTTTACTTGAACGCGCTAATCACAGGAACTACTGGTTCGATTTGAAAAATTCTTTCAGTGTTCGATAGATTTATTGAGAAAGGCTATACATACATACATGCCATCACGCATGTATTCCCCGAAGGGTTAGGCAGAGGCGTACTAATGTACACCCACAGTTCGCCGGTATGTTTAGCGCATTAACCGGGCACAAATTTCAAATTCCGAGCTCCTACTGAGAATTTACTGCGCCTACTTTTATTAATAAATATTTTTTTTGGATGTATATTATGTTATGCCAATGTATAAAATAAAAATCTATCTACTTACTGATCTAATACTAAATAGGATATTTGTATTAGTAAATTTCCACTTGACTCCATGCGCAAGAAGGCGGGTGCAACAACCGTACTGTACGTTCCGAAAGGAACTTCATCCCAAGTACAATCAGGATATTACTGACGTCACCTTTAAGACGTAAATTCAGAATGTGAATGCAAATTTAGACCTGGCAGGTGGGACTCGCGGCGCCTTAGTGATCATAGCATCTGATTTATCTAACCAGAAGACGCAGGTTCAAATTCTGTTCGCAGTCGAGTCTTTCCATCACTAAAATAACTTTATAATAATATCTAGGAATGTGCAAAAAAATCACAAATAGTTAACAGTTCATATTTAACTTGAAAAAAATTAACCAAATTTTAATCTTAGTTTCAAAATTAATAATTATGAGTTTCGTAATCAGCCCCTGAGAACCCTTGAAATTGACACCCATATCAATTTATTTAGAAAAGCATTTTCGTAATCAGCCCCTGAAAATCCTTGACATTGACAGCTGTATCAATTTATTTAGAACAACAATGTCCGCCATCTTGGATTTAAAAATTAATGTCATTTTCGTAATCAGCCCCCAAAATTCTTTGAAATTGACACCCATATCAATTTATTTAGAAAAGCAATGTCCGCCATCTTGGATTTCAAAATTACTGTCATTTTCGTAATCAGCCCCTGGAAATCCTTGACATTGACACCCGTATCAATTTATTAAGAATAACATTGATACCCATATCAATTTATATAGAAAAGCAATTTCCGCCATCTTGGATTTCAAAATTAATATCATTTTCGTAATCAGCCCCTGAAAATCTTTGAAATTGACACCCATATTAATTTATTTAGAAAAGTAATGTCCGCCATCTTGGATTTCAAAAAAAACATTTTCGTAATTAGCACAATGAGAAACTTGTACTACCCATACTTCCTACAAAAAATACCAGACCATATTATATTATAGGGCTTTTCTAGAAATTAGATTATTTTTCTAATTAAAATTAAATTCGAATTAAAATAATCAACGTATCAAGTTGTGTTAATCGCAGTATAATTTGGGAAAATATTTACGTCGAACAAGCGCACGCCTTTGATACAAAGCGATACGTCCTCTCGCTGGGAAGGCCCAATCGTGACTGGCGCGAGCGGCTTTGCGCGCTCGATATTATAGCACAATTATAGGTCTTTTCATCTTTGATTTACTAAATCAAAATATATTCTTTTTGAAAAAGTAATTTTTGATCCTATTAGAGGGATAACTGAAGATTATTAAGTAATTTAAAAAATAATCAAAATGTCTTTCTAAAAAATAGAAAAAAATACATATTTGTCTGCAATTTTCACGAAAAATTACGTTACGTAAATATTTTTTTCCTGCTATATTTTGTATGAAACTTGAAAAAAGTGCTTCCGCTAGTGCCAAGTAGAGCATATGCGGGGTTTTATAGCATTTTTTAATATTCAGTAATACTAATATTTTCTTGTAAACCGACCATCAAACGTCACTCGAAACGCGTTTTTTGGGAAAAGGAGTTGTCAATAAAAGGGATTTACAATTATTATAGAAGTAATTTGAAAAATCCATTTCCGCTTGTGCCAGGTTTAAGAACAGTTCTTTTCAAATAATTAATAACTTTATATAAATTCTTTGTAGGTTTCTCACAATCGGTCATCAAAAATGGCTAAAATCCGTCAAATTTTAGGACGGCCCCTTAATGTTATAATCTATCTCTGTGCCAAATTATATCCACATCCGCTCAGCCGTTCTGGCGTGGAAGAGTAACAAAAAACCATCCAATCCATCCATCCTCACAAAATTTCGTATTTATAATATTAGTAGGAAGTAGGATAGGTTTTTTTATTTATTTATAGTTTATTCTTAGCATAAATGTATTTGTCTTTACAGTCGCTGACAAATTTTTTCTTTCTTTCTTTCCTTTGGGGGGTAACGGATCTTTAATAGATTAATGCGTGTATGCATAATTTCTACCTAGAAGTGGTATTAAAGCTATCATTAGGATACATTAGGCACAAAGGGACCTGGTTTTTACATCGGATCTAAGAGTGTTTAAATCTGAACATCAAAACATGTTTATACTAAATGCAAAACGCGTTCGTTATTATATTGTCATTAGGATAATAACTAAGTAGATATATACTTAGGAGGAAGGAAAATGTAATTAACTTTTCAAATCTGCAGTTTTAAGCAAAAAAAAGGACTCAAACTATAATAATCTTAGGCCCACTTGCACCAACTTCTTAAATATATTTAAATCGTATTTAAACATAACTTTACTATGAAAAATTGTGTTTAAATACAATTTAAATATATTTAAGAAGTTGGTGCAAGTGGGCCTTAATCTTCCCTTCTTCTTCTCTACTATTATAAAATTGTAAAAGAGCTGTGGCTGTACATTGAAGATATTTAAAAAAAAACACGTGGATTTTGGTATATAAAAGTGTCCGAATCCGAAAATGTGATTTTTAAAATTCTTGTCTGTTTGTCTGTTTGTTACGGGTTGGAGCAAAAACTACTGAATAGATTTTAATTTTATTACCACTGTTAGATAGTATATGCTTCTACTTAAAAACTGGTGAACTTTTTATCTCAATTAATTAAATGAATCCTGAGATACAACGTGACCTCCCTGATGTATAGAGGCCCATACAAAGAAGAGGTCATCAACGTTGGTTATCATTTTTACTCCTGATATAGCTTCACGTGAGCGAAGCCGCGGGCAGAGGCTAGTAATATAATATCTTTATTCTAGTATAATAGAGATTGCAGACATATCGAATTAAACTAATGTATATAAACGTAATTTTTAGTAATCTCTATACAGGCAGTTGTTACACTGCTCTCCTAGCTAGGCTATACACAAACTACTGACTGCATTAATAGTCTAGTGGCCCTAAGCGCAACTGCTATGCTAGAGGTCCTGTGTTCCATTCCTAGGTCGAGTATAGTGTTACCTACTGGGTTTTACAATAAAATTCTCAGTAGCAGCTCGGTTAAGGTTAGGCTCGCCCCTATTAAATGGGAAACAAGATGGCGAACTGTGGGTATACTGTGGGTGTAAATATGTGTACACGTCTGCCTAATCAACACCTACAGGCGTGATGGTATGTTATGGACTCAAACTCTACGTATTAAGTGGTTTAAATCTGAAGAAATAATATTCATTATTATTAACAATACATTTTTGTCGTGTCTTTTGTATCTCTTCTATACTAATATATAAAGCTGAAGAGTTTGTTTGTTTGTTTGTTTGCTTGAACGCGCTAATCTCAGGAACTACTGGTCCGATTTGAAAAATTATTTCAGTGTTAGATAGCCCATTTATTGAGGAAGGCTATAGGCTATATATCATCACGCTAGGCGGATGAAGTCGCGGGCAGAAGCTAGTCTATTATAAAATCGTAAAAAAGCTGTGTCTGTACATTATAGATATTAAAAAAAACTAGTGGTACATATAAAGAAGAGATCATCACTGTTGGTTTAAGTATGTTATTTTTGGGATCCTTTTCTCCGTATTATAGATAGATAGATCCCGGTTAATAGCAATAGGCTCGCCTCCTATTACATGGGACCTAAACATACGGGTGAACTGTGGGTGTACATCAGTATACACCTCTGCCTAAGCCTTCGGGGAATACAGGCGTGATGGTACGTATGCACATAAAAACAAGAAAATAAACATCACAGATAGCAAAAGTGGCGCCACCCTCGAAACAATAGGAAAGCTTTCCTGAAATTCAGGATTTCTTAAATTCCACATTTATTTAAACAAATATATTACTTTTTTAAAACGTATTTTTATATTAACCTCATATACAAATATATTTCCCGCCTTTTTCTTGTTTTATTTGTTGTATTAATTCAACTATCTTCTATTAAATACGCGTAAAGTCTACGTTTAGCCTCGATAGATGGCGTTGATAAAAAAGCTAGATCGCGGTATGGTTTCGTTACACCACCCCTTCATAGCTTCCTTAGTTCGAATGCTCTCTATCTAGCACTGTAACGATTGCCACTGAAAGAACCATGACTACAGTGAAGTGAAGTGAAGTGTTAAGTCCATCGCCTTACAATAGAAGTGTAACGGAAATTTTTTTAAAGTCGTGATTTATCACGACTTATAATCACAAAATGAAAATTCTGTTTTTATAGATTGTTGCGCCGTTTCTACTTCCCAACAAAAATATTAGAAGGCGGTGAAGGGCGGGGCATTTTGAGACTTATCTATTACTAGCTTCTGCCCGCGGCTTCGCCCCCGTGGAATTCGGTCTGTCATCACATCCCACGGGAACGGGATACAAAGTATCCTATGTCCGTCTCCTGGTTCTAAGCTACCTCTCCACCAATTTTCAGCCAAATCGGTTCAGCCGTTCTTGAGTTATAAATGAAGTAACTAACACGACTTTCTTTTATATATATAGAAGATGTAAAAATGACGTTCATAAAGTAAGTAGTAATAAGTTGTTAGTCTATCTTGAATAAATGATTTTGACTATGATTACATGTGACTTTGACTAGCTACTCCCGTCAAACACAATTCAAAATATCACATCATGATTAGTTCAGCGGTTTTAGCGAAAATATAACAAACACATAGATAGCTTGAAAACACCGGATAAACTGTTAGCGTACGAACCAGTACATCTCTGCCTAACCCTTCGGAGACTATAGGCGTGAACGTATGTTTAAGATGAATCATTTATTAATAAGTTAGTTCTCAGTAAGTCCGTACCAATACTTAAAGATTAAGCCGTGACGATTTGCGGTGCTTATCCGATATTTACATATTACAATTACTAACAAACTGATCATTTCCTAAAGCGATTTAATGCCTACCCACTATTACTATACATCACGTGTACATTTACATAGATATATTGCTGATCTTATAAATTATTCTGTACATTATGTCTGATAAATTATCTATCTGTAGATACTAGTAGTTTTTTACTGCCTCATTAGCCTAGTTAGTGGTCCTGAGTGCGACTACTATGCTAGAGGTCTTGGGTTCGATTCCCAGGTCGAGCAAATTGTTATTGGGTTTTTCTATAAAATTCCCAGTAGCAGCTCGGAGTTTGGAATTTGTGCCCGGTAAATGGCAATAGGCTCGCCCCCTATTACATGGGACCTAAACATACCGGCGAACTTTGGGTGTACATTAGTACGCCTCTGCCTAACCCTTAGGGGAATACAGGCATGATGGTATGTTTATATGTTTAGTATGTACTAGTATTATAATTTACCCAGTGTGGGGATGGGTTAGAATTCATTTCCTCATTGTCATTCAGGCATCTCGTAAGAGGCGAGGAAATATCTGACTTGCTCAGTGGTAGGACCTCTTGGGGTCTGACTAGCTGGCGACCACCCGTCGGAGTCTATTGTAAAGCACCTTGGTGTGTATTTCGTCTTTTGCGCGTAAGAGCCAGTTACCCCTCGGTTGCTGAGACTCTAGCAGTCTGCAGGCCGTAGGGGGGCCTGCAACGCATCAGCAACTCCTCTGGTGTTGCAGGTGTGCATGGGTGACGATGACTACTTACCACCGACCACTCGAGCAACTGCTTGCGTAAATGCTTACGTAGCTGTGTACCTATGTCTGTTTGTTTTTCGTCTTTCTGCCTGTTTGTTTTGTTTTTCCGCTTTCACGTTCACGGTTCCGTTTTCACGCGTAAAACTGTTGCTGCTCATCAAATTTTGGTGTAAGGATAGATTGTACCTTGGAAAAGACATGTGGTTTCCCTAGAGTCTCGAATGAATCCGCGGCAGTATAGTGTTTTTTTTTATAGCAATACTATACTGCAAACGAGCAGACGAATCACCTGATGGTAAGCTACACAGCCCCCCATGGGTCACTCGCAACACCAGAGGAGACGCAAGCGCATTGTCGGCCTTTTAAATGGGTTTGGGCCTCCGGTATCCTTACTCACTCGGCGAAACACAACGTAAACGTTGTTTTACGCCGGTGTTCTTTGAGGCCGTCGAGTAGGCCCTATCGTGTCGAAGAATGGCTTTCCCACGGTACAATTATAAAATTTTAACACTATAATAATATATCAGGTATCAACGCCTTTGTATCTTGATATCGAGCGTGAAAACTGACTGGAGTGTTGGCTACGTCAGACATAGTGATTCGTCATTGTGATTCGTGGCCTATTGCCTCATATTGCTAGTAAAAAATGTAAAAGAATTTGATCGTTACATGTCTAGATTTTTTGTTTCATGTCTGTCTTATTGTCTGGTTATTGCGGTTTTTCCAATTATATTTAAACTTTCTTGGTGATAAACTAAATTAGATCATTGTGTAATTATATTTTGGATCAATTCTTATTTTTGTATTGTTCTTAAAAATCACAACAATTATAAAATGTTTAAGACGTGCTTGAATGGTCGAAAAAAATATAAATTCTGTATATAGATCTTTTAATGACACTTATCTATAATTTCCAATTATTATTTACCAGCATTTTCTAACTGACGACCTCTGAAAAGAAACGCTGAAACAAACTCAGAGAGTCATGGTCTCTTTTAAACTACATACCTACATAGTACTTAGTAGGTAGTACCTACCTAAATATGTAAGTTACAATGCCTTTGCCTAAATTACAATCTCTGACATAGCCTTTGAAGAAAGAGCCATAGCAGCATTGAGTAGACCAGTCTCATCTGACGGCACGCATGCATCAGTCATTGTGTAGCTCAACAATAATCTAGGAAGCAAAACAACCTTCGCACGACGATATAGGTATGGAACATTGACGAAATCCACATTCAACTGCAAGCCGCCAGGCCATTAGGTCCTGGATTCAATTCCCGAGTCGAGCATAGTGCTGTAGGGCTTTTTGAAATTCGCAGTAGTAGTTCGAATTTGTGCCCAAATTATGGAAATAATCTCGTACCATTTACTTGGGACCTAAGAATATACGAAAGAACTGTCGGTGTTCATCGGTGCACCATTTTCTAACTCACTCTTGTGAGTTTTGTGGCTTACTCTGTGGTACAAACATACGTATTTTATGTTACGCCAAGTTTAAATATGTTCCAGTTTCTCCAATATAATTAAGAAAATAAAGTGTTATTTTGAATTTCACATATTCAAACGAATTATCACCAATCTCTTATGACAGTGACCTACTTAAATCATATAAATAACTTTTTACCTCATCCAAAATTAATACAAGTTAACCTTCTAGAAATCTATGGTATTTATTTAAACATTTAAATATCATAAATGTGCTATTAATTCATTTTGATGGCAACATGCATAATTCATTTTATTGGAAAATGGATTTTATTTTACCCATTTGAATATCGAAACATCACAACGTCACTACAGTGATATTAACGAAGTTTAAGATTTCCTTATACAGGTGAGGTTTTAACAGGGATCTCTATATACTTAGGTACTAAAAGATTACAAAGGATCCGAAACGTCACGATATAAATAATATCTATCATTTGTAAAAAAACCGTTACAAATAGTCATATCTAATAGCAGTAGATTTTTTTGACGATAAGTCCCAATTTTTTATTCATAAATTTTAATGATCGTAATTATTCATTCAGAGGTCATAATCGGACAAATTAAAAATATCATTGAGCTACATAGTAAAGCGAAATATATCTCGGTAATTGCTGTGACTTTCCTCAGGAAAGTTTCGATATGCTTAATTATTTTATGTTTCCACGGGAACTCGATTTTTTAAATGATATCATGACAAGGTGTGCATGCCTTTTATTTTTAATAACTTTACAATAATATCTACCCAACTGTATTACTATAAAATCACCTTCAATGATAAAGCGAAATAAACATTTCCATCCATTCTCCCAGTACATAAACTGGTCTGGGACCTGGAACAACTATTTGTACAAATATTTGCTCCGTGTGGGGATCGAACCCACAAAACGTGGCGCAGCAGCCGATCGCTCAGCCACTACGCCTGAAGTGTCGTGCATTAAAATCAAATAAATAAAATTAAATAAAAACACTAATAAAATTGCGCGCAATTTTTTTAAATTCTATTCTCGAATCGGCGAAACATCAGCGCACGCGCCGCCGCACCGAATTTAAATTTAATTCATTCATTACACAATTAGCTACAATTAAATCAATTCTAATCGATATTAATAGAGGGAAATATATCAATTAAATCTTCGATTGCAAATGACAGGTTAATTACAAAAAATTACGCAAGGATAAAACCCTTTCTAGATGACGCAACTTTTTAATATATTTCATAGTTGTTTAATCCTGTTTGTTGGCGAGAGTATTTTTCGAGAATTTGTTACATTTACAACAGTCTAGGTGAATCGAGTCATTTCAATATAGGTACAAATCTTTTAAAGCATAGTTTTAGATTTTAAAGTAAATGAAAACGATTATAGACCCTTCTTTAAACACAAATAAGGGCGAAACGAGACTAAAGTCAAGAAAACAGTACATACAAGATTTTTTTTGGTTTGTTTGCGCAAAAACGACTATCTAATTTCTTATAAAATTCGATACATATTTTAAAAATAAAGCTACACAAATATTATCTAAGAAACTATAAAGTATTTACAGTTTGCGATTTTAATCTTTCGCTTCTTCTCTTTCTTTTAATAACTCGTGGACAATGGTGTGTCGCTTACTTGTAACTCTGTAATGTAATAGAACTGTTTTTTGTCCCTAATAAATAAATAAATAAATTAACTGTGTTACAAACTATGTCCTTCTATCTGTCCTTGGTGTCATAAAACCTGCAATCAAAGCGACCTATAGTGCTGTAACCGACGAAGCTGACGAACCATATAAAATCGTACCATCGACAAGAAGTACCTAGACAGAGTATTTTTATATACATACTAGCTTCTGCCCGCGGCTTCGCCCCCGTGGCATTCGGTCTGTCATCACATCCCACGGGAACGCGATAAAAAGTATCCTATGTCCGTTTCCTGATTCTAAGCTACCTCTCCACCAATTTTCAGCCAAATCGGTTCAGCCGTTCTTGAGTTATAAATGGAGTAACTAACACGACTTTCTTTTATATATATAAGATTTTTAGCAATAAGAAGTGGAAACTATTCAAAAATTAATTTATTTGATAAACGAAATAACAATCAATAAAGTAAATGGAACGCTTCTTAAAAAACAGTCAGCAAGAGAAATAGGAAAATATAAGTCTCACAGCCCTTGAACGATGTTGCCGCTCCGAGTGACACCTGAGAAAGTGATACCTGTCATATTGGTTTTTATAAACATTACGTATGACCCATGGGCAGTCTTTCTTATAATATACTAGCTTCTGCCCGCGGCTTCGCCCCCGTGGAATTCGGTCTGTCATCACATCCCGTGGGAACGGGATAAAAAGTATCTATCCTATGTCCGTCTCCGGGTTCTAAGCTACCTCTCCACCAATTTTTAGCCAAATCAGTTCAGCCGTTCTTGAGTTATAAATGGTGTAACTAACACGACTTTCTTTTATATATATAGATATCTCATCATATAGGAAGGTACTAAGTTTAATATTATAGGTAGGTATGTTAAATGTATTGTTAGTATAGTCCATTTGCCAAAGGTGAAACCGAGTGCCTCTTTTACAAGTTCGAGACAGGATATGACTCAATTAGTTAAGCAAAAACATAGATATACACTTTCTGTTCATATTAGGTATTAGTAGGGTTGTCAATTATACTCTTTTCTGCCCCTTTTTGTCAGCAAATTATTCCCAAAATATATACCCTGTTTTTTTTTTGGACAGAACGTTGCCCCAAACTAGGATTTTCTCCTGTATCGTACAACGACCCGGAACAACTACCTGTAGACCATACAAATATTTGGTCCGTGTGGGGATCGAACCCACAACACGTGTCACAGAAGCCGATCGCTCAGCCGCTACGCCAAACGTCTCGTCAACCCTGAATTTCAAACTTGAAATATACTTAGTTACTGCAGTATCATCACACAAAATGTGATTTAAAATTTAGAATTCCATGAATTCAAAAAATTTAGCATTAGTAAAATTTTTCAATTTAATTCAATCTATCTATGTATACTTAATATACAAAGCTGAAGAGTTTGTTTGTTTGCTTGAACGCGCTAATCTCAGGAACTACTGGTCCTATTTGAAAAATTCTTTCAGTGTTATGTAGCCCATTTATCGAGGAAGGCTATAGGCTATATATCATCACGCTACGCGGATGAAGTCGCGGGTAGAAGCTAGTACTTAATATATAAAGCTGAAGAGTTTGTTTGTTTGCTTGAACGCGCTAATCTCAGGAACTACTGGTCCTATTTGAAAAATTCTTTCAGTGTTGGATAGCCCATTTATTGAGGAAGGCTATAGGCTATATTATCATCACGCTACGCGGACGAAGTCGCGGACAGAAGCTAGTTTTAGAATAAATTTGTAATTATTTTATCACCATTTATATTATCACGACACGTGGTAGCGTATCCAGCCAAGTTCAAAGAGAAAGGAACTGGCAACGCGGCAACTGTGTGTAATATAACACAAACTATTTCGAGCTACTTTTGACTCCTTCACAACTCGAAAACTATTTAACCTACATCCATGAAATTTAGCACATTTATTCAAACCACTTAGTTTGTCTAGAATACATAAATATATGTATAGATACAGATAATAGAATACTAGTAGTATAGATAAATATATATCGTACCTCCGCTCAAATACTTAGTATCGTAAGCCAAATAATGTTTTTTTAAAATTTTTCGGTACATAAATTCAAGAACTAATCAAATTTTCGCAATTAGTTTTTTAAGTAAGTTACTATGGTTTTTGAAGAACTACAAAATGGTGTAGTGGGTATTTGAAATTTATAAAATTATTTACGACAGTATTTGAGCGTAGGTGCCATATTTATTCACTAAATTCATTTCCAAAAGGATGTAAAATCAAGTCAGCCCTAATCATACAGACTAGTGACAAAAGAAATAAAGGTCATTCTAATCATTAGTTAGTACAAGTCGTTTATGGCATAACGAATTACGTGTCATTTAACTGCTATTACTATAAAGCTATTGTTTGCTTAATATTTTTCAAAGTAGGTATTGTACAATCTCACTTTTGTAGTTTTTCTTAATACCAGGAGAAATCGAATCATAGCAAATAGCTATACCTAAATTAAACCATAGATAATGTGTTTGGTATACTTCAATAAATAAATATAGTCTGAGAATATTAAAGCTAACTGTAAAAAAATTGTTAAGGGTGTGTTCCAATACAAACGTAATCTATGCTAATATATAAAGCTGAAAAGTTTGTTTGTTTCTTTGCTTGAACGCGCTAATCTCAGTAACTACAGGTCCGATTTGAAAAATTATTTCAGTGTTAGATAGCCTATTTATTGAGGAAGGCTATAGGTTATATATCATCACGCTACGCGGATGAAGTCGCGGGCAGGAGCTAGTATTATAATAAATCGTAATTCAAACACAATTTATTCAAAGTGTGTTATTATTCGGATACCCATACCGTTAATCTAGGTTCCTGCTCTAAAGGGGAGGGAGAACGTCCACGTCTGTCTCCCCTTACGCGAAGGGGGCCCCAAAAGGCGGCCCGCCACTGCCGGGTCCGCGGACGAATGCTACAGCGCTCCCGTAGGCCCGGCACCAAAGTGGTGACGCGAAACGCCGAGGTTGGTTTTAGTCGGTAGATCGCTCTTTTCAGAGCGGAGTCCGACACACCCCACCGCTCTCCCCGGAGTGGTGGATAGTGCATAAAGCATTTCCAACGCCGCCAACAAAAAAAAAAAAGTTTCCTGCTCTACCGTTTCGTCCAAAATACTTCACTGGAAATAAATGTAAGTGAATGCAATTCTTTAATAAACGATTTTCCTATCGTTTATTTCCAGTGAAGTAGTAGTAGAGGAAATGAGACGGTAGAAACCTATGTAAACGGTATCTCAATGCGAATAATAACAGGATTTGATAAAATATTGTTTTGGTATCACATTTTTGTGTACAAATCAAGCTCAGCTTACCTCATTTATAATAAGGTAGAAAAGGGTTTTATTACGATATTTAATACACATGCGAAACAAAACTTGTCCCTAATTGATGCATTTATACTAAAGGTTTTTTTTCTTTTTACTAAGCGAGCAACTTTAGGTCGTAAAATCGCCGCCTACGCGCCTAATACCAGCCCAAACCCACTGATTGCCCAATAAAAGATAGTTCGAATACTTCCACTCGAACAAGTTAGCTGGTTTGACACCGGGGAGGATGGACAGACGGGCAACTTTATGACCACATTTAGGATGCAAAATGTGACCTCTTGCCATTACAGAATCGTCTCCTCATCATCTGCCATCGTAGAGATGCTCTTAAATATCAATATTTTACAAGTTATTGCCATTAAACCTCTGAAACCTGTAATAATTTCGAACACTGTGTTCACTTAGGAAAATTCTAATAACTAATACAAAACTATGTAATTGATACAGCAACAATTTTAAGGTTTTTTTTCTAAATTTATATGGAGTTATTGAAAGTTTTGCAATATTGTTACTAGTCTGTATTATCTACCGTCATACAAATATTTGTTTGAAATATCTAATGGAAAATTGATTTTTTTTATGGAGTTCAATAAAAATAAAGTTAGGTACACCACAGTTGCCCGTCTGTGTTCCCCGCTCTGATACAAGTGAGTTAGATTTATTTGTGGTACAAATAGAACAACCTGCTAATGAGGGCCTAGTTATCCGTTACATTTGCAACAATTAATAATAAGTTTACATTTAATAATCTAGTCTATTGAATGTTGTTACAATTCATATTGTTACAGATTACAATCTTTTGTACCTACTACGTGTAATTATAGCGGAACTACGCTACTTAGTATTAATATAATCTGTATCGGTGCACACGATGATAATAGTGATTTTTATCACGTCGTGATTTTATTGCAACGATCTTAGAGCGTTCTACTCATTTTCTACTTCTGTATCCAATTGGTTTCATTGCGTCATCCTACATACACAATCTTTTGTTTTTATCTGACTTACAGAAGAATGTATACAATACATTTACATACTATAATAAATATATCAAACAAAATGCATTGAAAGACGAATACTCTATCGCCACTCACCTGTCAAGTTTACTGATGATGGCAATTTCCTCTAAGGCCACCCATGACAGCAATAAATATTGTGAGACATGGTTTAGCGGTAGATTTTTAGTATATTATTGAGTTAGTTTAATACATAGATTTTAATTATGTCAGAAATAGGTACATCTAAAGAGGTTTTAAATATGTCACAACGTAAACGCAAATCGAAATCGACATTCAAATAGATATACATTATAGGCAGGGAGTATCCGAGTACCGATCTACAAAGGCCTAATCCTGTAGTATATAAGCTATAATCTATACTGGAGAACAAAATTCTATTTTTGCAAATTAATTAATAATATAGAGGCGCCACAAGAGTGATCTCCGCGTAAGTGCCATTATAGGATTATTTGGAGGCTCGAGTTTGTACGATGGGACTTCACTTTGGAACATATGTTGGTACTGGACTGGTGGATGGATTGTGTTCTCTACTGTTTGTCGCAAATAGAGGGGCTCGTGGCAAAGTAGTAACTAAGCTGATCAACTGATCTGCAAGGTTAAGCTGCGTTCGCCGCTGTGGATGGGTGACCATTCTCAACCCATCGAGACACCTCCGTGACTCGTAGAGCAAAGTAAAGCCGTCGGTCCCGGTTGTCATACGAACATCTTTGACAATTATTAGTGGCAGTCAGAAGCCCAAAAAAGCCTGACATCCAGTCTTTCCTCCGAATATCGGTATTGCCAGAAATTGGGTTACGCAGGTCTGATGGAGTCAGTTCGTGTCAAATTCTGATATTCAGCCGCATCTGGTAAACTGGAAGCCGACCCCGCCATAGTTGCCAAAAGGCTTGGAGGATGAGGATGGCTGGATGTCGTAAATAGTGATTATAGTCGAAGTTTCATTCTAGATTACGGCCGAGAGATGACTGTGTAAGCTGTGCAAAAACTATATGACTCACGCTATGTACCTATTCGCGAAATGGACCACGTTTTCTTCGTTAAGAAATTGACTCATCCAATTACTGCCTGTTGCCTATACAAGTCACATGCGCCGGAATTTCTCTTAAGAATGAACGATGACTAAAATTATGTTAGGTAGGTACTTACTACGCTGGTTATTCTTAGAAAATCTACGTGGGATGTGTCCTTTTATGGAAATATGTAATGAATAAGTTGTTTTCGTAATCCAAATTATACGTAAGTTGATTTGTTATACAGTATTCCACTTGTGAATGTGACGTAGCGTGTTGTAGCAGTTCTAGGAAATAGTCCGTAAATATCATTTGCAAAATATGTAAGTATATTTTTGTGTGCCTACTAAATGCTGAGTCGTATATTAGACATTAAAACAAAACTACTTTACACACTGGTATTAACAGCGTTTATAATTAAGAAAAAATTGATCTCTCACGGATTCTGTGAAAAATCTGAAACGTTGGCATAGCGCAATAAAACTGATACAACGTTGGTTTATTTAAATGATGACAGTACTTCACAAAGGTCACCTCAAAAATTTTCATTTGATCGTTACCTAAGTAGATATGCGGTGGCTGGCTTCGGGAGTCCGCCACTGACTGGACTTGAACTGATAATGGTCCCAGTAGTTGGGTATGGTGCGAGGACAGGGTTCTCCTTTGACGTCTATCACGGTGAATGTCGCGAATCTCATGGTCATGCCTAAAGGGCAAGAGAAAGAATGTACCGTTTCTAGTCGGTATGGGTCCGATATACCAAACCAGGTGGCAGGAAGGATTTTCCTCACATATCTAAAAAAGAAGATAAGCAAGGATTGTTCAATTTCGGAATGGATATAGTTGGTAAAATGCCCGCTTCGAGTGCCACTGAGAGGTGCCAACAAATAACTAAGATGACGGTAAATGTCAACCATCGCTTAATTTCAATCGCAGTAAAAATTCAGAAATAACTGAAATTCTCTGAAATTACAGAAATCAAAGAATCTAAAGTAGGAAAACAAATAATATTCTTGAAATTAGTTAAGTATACAAAGACTCTTTATTTATTCATAACTAATTACATTGTCGATTTAGCGAATAATACAAAGCTTTATACCTAAGTGTAGTCTAGTGTCAATGTTCTATTTAATATTATTATCATATTTTCCTGCTTTTAAACAATTGTTTCCAACTTATTATAACGTAAATCAGCGAAGCGAGTAAAATCTGTCTAAAAATACATAATTAACTTAACGAACAATACCAAGTGCAATGAACTTTCAATCGCGTCATGCGGACCTCGAAAAACACTTTTACCGGTTGCTATGAACATTCACCGGAAAATAAACATTGCCAATGAAAAAATCATTAAAACTGGAGCATTTTTCCAATGGCTTTAATTTCGAGTATAACCTTTTTTATAGTATGACTAATATTATTGTATTTCCTTATTATCTGACGTAAGATATAGTAATGCGTGGAACTTGGTTAGAAAAAGTTGCCAAATGATGCAAGGTTTACAACTTTTTTACTAATGTGCGGTTTGATACGGTATACAAAGTGATTTTTAATAGTATTCAGACTTATAGCTTTGATCTTTTGCAAAAATAAAAGAGTACCGTGTCCTTGAATTTTAGCGTATGTACGATCTAATAGACCACACACTCTGTATAAAGGTTCAATGAATGTTTTTTATTACCACAGTAGACTATAATATATAATTAATAATATAATTTCTTTATTAGCATAATTTGGTACAGTACCTATCTTATTGAGGCCCTGACTCCTGAGCTAGGTAATAATAACCTCTGTTACAGGAGTCAGTCTACGAATGCGGAGTAGTACTATGAATGCGTCCAGGACCATGGTCGCTTTTTAGGGGGTCCAGTGATGGCTGGACCTCAGCCTGTCATTCATTTTCACTTTTTGAAGGGGTCCCGTGATGGCTGGACCTCAGCCTGTCATTCATTTTCACTTTTTGAAGGGGTCCAGTGATGACTGGACCTCAGCCTGTCATTCATTTTCATTTTTTGAAGTGGTCCAGTGATGGCTGGACCTCAGCCTGTCATTCATTTTCATTTTTTGAAGTGGTCCACTGATGGCTGGACCTGAGCCTGTCATTCATTTTCACGTTTTGAAGGGGTCCAGTGATGACTGGACCTGAGCCTGTCATTCATTTTCACTGTTTGAAGGGGTCCAGTGATGGCTTGACCTCATTCTGTCATTCACTTTCACTTTTTGAAGGGGTCCAGTGATGGCTGGACCTCAGCCTGTTATTTTTTTAGTGAATGCTACAAATTTCACGGCATTGACCTCACGGCAAGGGAAAGCTAGAAGGTTTTTAGACTATTAATTTGACATACACCATACACCACATATTTTCAGAAAACCGGCGTGAAACAACACTTATGTTGTGTTTCGAGAGTACTGAGTGAGTGAGGATACCAGAGGCCAAGCCACTTTTAAAAGGTACGCTTGCTACTCCTCTGGTGTTGCGCGTGATCATAGACTGCGGTAATCGCGTACCATCAGGTGATCCGCCTGCTCGTTTGCCCCCTATCCCATAAAAAATACACTGCTGGCAGAAGATCCATGAGGATTTCCACACCCTAAACCGATTACTCGTGCGTTTCCGTCTTAAGACGTCAGGTAATTCTTATTTGACTAATAATTTATCTGGCTACGTTACCTTCCTAGCCGTCTAAAATAACGTTATCACAGTAGAGCTTAATGGTAGGATATTTGGCAATGCGGTAGTAAAACTCGACCGTGGAGTCCTGCTTCACAATACAACATATGATCACGCCATTCTCCCACACGGGTAGGCAGAAACTGTAGACTGTAAACTTGCTACGATTCTTTTATAACTTCATGCTTCTTTTGCTTCTGCCATGTTCTCGTACATGCGCGCCGGTTCCGAGCCTACACAACACAAAGATATAAGGTGCAACGAAAATTATAGAAGAGAATATATTTTAAAAGGAGTTTTCTATAATAAACCAAATGATTTATAAAACTTAACTTGTAGGTATTACAGAGTACAAATTCTTATTCAATAAGTACTAGAATCTAATCGTGGCCCATCTAAATCCTTGATATAAACGGTACTGCGCCCAGCGGGTGGTGGCAGCCACAACCCACGACTGTCGCAAGCGCCGACAATTTCGTTACATTGGCCAACCTTACCTCATTTCACGTAGATTGTGAAGCCGATTCCTTAACTTGCTGAGAAAATAGGTACATTATGTTTTGAACTGGCTTTGTCTGTGTGGTATCTTAACCCCAAAGTAGTATTTTCTCTTGTATCGTTGCGTTGGTGCGTTTACAAACACACATTCTCACATACACAAACGCCCAGACCTGGAAAAACTACCCGTAGACCATACAAATATTTACTCCGTGTGGGGATGGCACAACACGAGTCGCAGAAGCCGATCGCTCAGCTGCTACGCCAAACGTCGTCAAAGTTTAGGAGTGCCGCAATGGTTGAGCGATTAAATTCAGGACTACGAGTTGTGGCTCGATTCTAGTGACTGATAAATAATAAATAAATAAATAAATATTCTGGGACATTTTTACACAGCAATATCTAGTCCCAAACTAAGCAGAGCTTGTACTATGGGTACTAGACAATGGATATATAATACTTATATACTTTTTTTTTGTAAATACATACTTATAATACATAAGAAACACCCAGACGAACACAAACACTTATATTCATCACATAATTTTTTGTGTTCTGTGGGAATCGAACCCACGAACTCATGGTCGGCAGTCCGGTACTCGAACCACTAAACCACAGAGGTCGTCGAAATAAATATTTGTATAGGGTGGATCGGGTTTCTAGGTCTGGATGTTTATTCCGAGTTTGGGTGTTGTGAAAATTTGTATTTGTTAAAGCACGAGGAAATTATATAGGTAGAGCAGAGTTATATAGAGTATTATTTAATTAATTAAAATAAATAAGTCCGTCACGCACATATTGCACTATAAAATGTTACCTGCTACTTACGAGGCGTAGTAAAGGTATAATATTATAGTGCGAAATTAGGATTTGCTAGGGTTGAGCATTTCTTTAAAAAAAAGTGAGACTATATATAAATTGAACAAACATTTTATGATCGCTACCAATTCAGAGTTATAATGTTTTACCCGTTACTGGAACAATTCTATTTCATTTCATATAGATACATAAAAATATTCTTCAATCAGAAATGTCAGCAAAATGTTATAACAAACGCCTTCTGAAATGAATTTGATAATTACATAATTATGTCACAGTTTCTATGGTAAAAGTGTGAATAACATAGAAACGCTGAATAACATGGCTTCTCAGGGAAGTGGGAAGTAAGAATGTGGGAATTTGATAGCTATTGCTCATTAGCCATAGTTTGTTACTAGTACTGATGTAATTATAACAACATTTTTTTTAGCTTCCCGTTCTGATAGAATAGGGAAGGTAAAATGTTCATTGTGAAATACAAATACACAACACATCCTTGTTCATTGGATATAAATCCGACATCTGCTCCATTTCATTAAAAAAGTAGCATCATTGATGTATTAAATATTTATTTTGTAAGCCAAGTAGCGAGTGTGACAATAAATCACTGTGGATGAAAATAGCAGGATAAATCATTGTGAATAAAATAATCATTACATCAAATAAAAATGAACTTTGTGGCAATAATTTACATGCAGTGAAATTCCGTCTCAACCTTTTGGCACTAGCACTCGGTTAATACTCAATCAGCTTAATGTCAAGCACTTGTCAACACACAGTTTGACGTTTGACATTAAACTGACATAGGCACAGATTTCGCTGAACCGAGTGAGCAATTTAACAACTACCTACGGTTTTTTATAACTACCATCAAGCCTATATTCCCCGAAGGCATAGGAGGATGTGTATATACTAATGTAGTACCTAGGTACATCTACATTTTAACGATATGTTTAAGTCCAATGAAATAGGGGTGAGGCTATTGCCATTCATATATATTAATATAAAAATACCTACAGATAACCTGTGGGATATCTATTTATACATCAAGCAAATTTGAAGACTGAATCCGTCCCTGTACGCATTTTATCAAGAGCACACTACTCAATACTCAATATATTTATTGCGCACACTACTTACCCATAAGATATTTGTCGACTTAAACAGTAAAAAAGGAGGTTTTGTACCGTGAGGAGTGGAAGGGGATAGGAAGACCTGTGCCTTGCAAAAGGATGTTAATGGCTGAATAAAAAAAATACATGCTATGCCAAAATACCATATAATGTCACTGCAACACTTTTGGTTATCGCGGAGCATACCTAAGTTTAAATATATTGTTTTCGTAATTGTTTAACTTGTTTGTCACAAATTCGCCATATTTCCAGGAAAAATAATAAACTATCAAATTAATTTGTTCGTAGGTACTTACTTAGGTAAGTAATACCTATAGTCATGTCTAAAAATGGAGTATAATTGAAATTATTGTTATTTTGTTTACTTATTTCGTTTAAGGAAAACCGCTTATGATAAAATAATTCAGATCATGAATGTAATATTTATTTAATACTAGCTTCCGCCCGCGACTTTGACCGCGTGTAATAGTTACTTAGTCTTAGCGTGATGATATATAGCCTATTGCCTTCCTCAATAATTGGGCTATCTAACACTGAGAGAATTTTTCAAGCAAACAGACAAACTTTTCAGCTTTATATATTAGTAGTAGAGTAGTAGATTTGGATTTCGGACCGAAATTTGGTGTCTGATCGTAACATCATCTTACATTGTAAAATACTAGAACCACAATAAAAAAAACACCATTTTCTGACAATGTGCGTTCAACGCTCTGCCAATAATAACACAAAACTTATTACATACCTCTTGAAAAAATTTATATATGGTTGAACAGTGATAGGTAATAAATTACTAATATGCCTCTGAATTATCAAAACCCATCCCCAAACTTAGTAGATCATGGTCTAGCTAGGCTATCGCTTTTGGGCGGGTGGACAGCAGCGGGTTTACTTGGCAGAAATCCAAACTTCGGAAATTACAAAATCAATATTATCCCAAACTCACAAATCATCCAATAAGAAGATATTTTAAGGTACTCCGTTAGAACAGTTACCTAACTAAGTTAGTTACAATGCTATTTCAAAGATCACTTTCTCAAAGATAATCTTATCTTCAAAACTATTATTCAAAAAAGATCTTAGCGTATTATTAATTGCAGCTAATATGTAACAACGAGTTCACACTCCATCCGATGCTAGATAACCTAGAGAAAGTGAATCATAATCTTGATACAATTCAGTTTCAGTTTAAGTAGTATCGATAATGGTGGCGTCATACTCTCAAGAGCACTGTTTCTCAATCTGTTTTGAGACCCCAATTTTTTACTGAACATACTGTGGTATATTCAATGAAAAAGCCCTTTATTCAGGCCGTTTTTACCGTGGGAGAGCCATGCTTCGGCACGAATGGGCCGGCTTGAACGGAGTACCACGGCCTCATCAAAACCCTGACCTGAAACAGCGTTTACGTATTGTTTCACCGAGTGAGGATGCCGGAGGCCCAAACCCTTTAAAAGGCCGGCAATGCATTTGCGACCCCTCTGGTGTTGCAGGTGTCCATGAGATGTGATATTGTTTATCATCAGATGATCCATCTGATCGTTTGCCCCAACTGCAAAAATCATCGTACCTAATGAAAACTTTATCCGGATTTCCACGAATCGGTTGCCGTTTTAATTAGCCGATGTAAAACAATAATAAGGTAAAATTAATATTGTAGTGAGGAAGTCGCAATATATTTTATTGAACTTTTTGATATTTAGTGGGTCGCAGCACTAAATAGGATATGAAATGATGAAGTATACTGAAGTATACCGAAGTATACCAAAGTATACCGAAGTATACCGAACTATACTGAGTATACTTCGGTGCGACTTACACGTAGGTGAAGCTTGAGAGGACAGTCTTGTTTATTTACTTTTTTATCAGTTTATGAAGATGTAGGCAATTATGGAGATTTCAGGAGGACCTGAATTGCTGTTCAAAATTTCGGAAAAGTGTTAGAGTGGACAATGTGGACCCAGCATTAGAATTATCATGTCCTTAAAAGGCCTTTCGCTTTAAAAGGCGCTTCAAATAGTTACAAAATTATTAGGAATATCATAAAACTTGCTTTATGCATTCTGTTAATGTTCAGATGTTAGGCCTTCATTTTGTAAAGTTTATGTCCTATTGTATTGAAGACAATATGTAGGTAGTAAAATGGAAGATACTTAACAAATCTTCTTTACACATTCCAATGTGAAATCCATTTAGTAAATCATCCCGTAAGGTGGCTGAACTTTAAATGTTATAATTAGGTACTTTTAAACTTTATTCAGTAATATAAATGTACTGTCGACAAAAGACTTTAGTATGCTTATCGCATACCAGGACCTGCGTGTTGATAGATATTGCATGATATTATATACAGGCCGGAATGGGATCTAAACATACCAGTGAAAATTTCTGCCTAACCCTTCGTGGGATACAGGCGTGATGGTATTTTATGTTACCTATACCTATAACAAAGCTTCAAAAAGGAGAATGTCCCCATAGAACATTCATTATATACCAAATAAGTCTTTATTTGCCAAAATGTCGCACCTCTCAAGACTGTCGAGAAATTCATTGGAAAAGGGTAATTAAAATGAATAGTGAACGCAACCGACAACGTGCAAGTATGACGAAATCAACTCTCGCGTCCACATATTCTAAGAAATTGATTATTTTCGAACAAAAATAGAACATGGCAATATTCGTAACGACTCGAGTAAAAAAATAAACGAATCGTCCATCTGCCGTATTACTGCACTTACGTCATAATAATATACAAAACACTCGATGAGAGTGAAGAAGATTTTTTTCATGGGATAGGGGGGGAAAACGTGCAGACGGAACACCTCATGGTAAGCGATTACCGCCGCCCATGGGTGCCCGCAACACCAGAGGAGACGCAAGTGCATTGCCAGCCTTTTAAAAGGGTTTGGGCCTCCGGTATCCTCACTCACTCAGCGAAACACAATGTAAGTGTTAATTCACACCAGTTTTCGTTTAAGCTGTGGTATCACGGTAAGAATATCATATCTTGGCAATCTCTAACCTCGATCGGAGTGGGGTTGTAACCCTTTTAAATTTGTTTGGATTGGAGAAATTTGAGTAACACATACATTGCTTTACTACGGTATCGAGCCTAGGGCCCTCAAACTCAGCAATCGCGTTTGCTACTATAATGATTATAAATGGGATAAAGTCTGTAAGAATCATATCATGGGAAGTCCGTCGTTTTTGTCTACCCCTGTGGGAGAAAGATGAGAGTGTATTAAAGGAGTTTAAATAAGGTCTTGGTATTTTCTATGAGATTGCAGTAGAACGGCAATAGGCTCGCCTCCTATAACATGCGACCTATATACACCGATAAACCTCTCTTACTTTTCAGAGAATACAGGTTGGATGGTATATTATGTTCAAAGCGCACCCAACATACCAACAGAATAATCTTATTGTAATGTCAGACAAAGTTTAAAAAACAATCAGATGCATACACAAAGCATTTCTTTTAATAGTGATGATTTCATTATACAGCTAGTACATACAAGTCTATCCGACTAAAGTCGTAACCTTGTGTGGTGACCATATGTTGTCGAAATAGCCCGTTTTTTGTGACATTGTACATAATGTGGGAACTAAAAGCCAGTAGGTACCATAGGAAGTCATGCATCAACAAACTGAGGTCATATTATCTAACCGCAATTGTTAGATACCACCGTTTGTAAAAACTACTTTATATTAATCATTTCGCCTTGGACGACGGAAAAGTGTTGGTGAGCCCTGGCACAGATTGGCGCTTTCTTGTTCATAATGTTGGTAAATTTTTGGCAAGTATCCGCGATTATTTTACAGAGTGGAAAGCTATATTTTTTGTTCGCGTTTGCCATAATTCGCTATAAATAAGCTATAACGCATTTAGATACTTAAATGGCATAGTTCGTCATCTTCATCAGCCTATATTCATCCACTGCTGGACGTAGGCCTCTCCTAGTGAACGTACTGTTGTTCAAATTCAACAATTGTACAAACTATACCAATTATTATTTAATTTACAAATCCGCCCTTCGACACTCGCATCACCAAAGGAGTTGCTGAAGCGTTGCCTAGCTTTGAAAGCCCCTACAGACTGCATATTGCCAAAGACACAGCAACCAATGGCGAACTAGCTCTCACACGCAAAATTCAAAACATACCAAGGTGCTTTACGACAGAAACCTTCGCGGCGCACCGCACAAATCTCTCGGACCTTAAAGAATTAAAAATGAGTAGTGCTCAACGACCTGCCTAGAGCGCGTGATGTGATACTTTGGCCACATTGCCCGTAGAAATCCCAATAACCTGGCGCTATTGATGGTGACGGGAAGAGTCGAGGTCAAAAGATCTCGAGGCCGCAGCCCAAAACGTTGTACGGATCAGATATCCGAACAGCTGGAGATACCCGTCAGCACCGCACCCTATGAAGCGGTTGATCGTAACAAATGAAGGCATATCTATAGAATCTACAGACGGAAACAGAGTCATGATCCTCAGCACCGAAAGGGACCGAATGAGAAGAAGAAGATCTGATTGGCGATTAGGAACCGTATTCCGTCCCGAGAAAAATCATCTAACAGTGTACTCCTATTTGCTACAGGAAATAACCCATAACATTTTGAATTGTGTGCTCATCTAGGAATCAGGGTGTCTTTAAATCAAGAGTGAATCTGTTTCTTCTAGGCAAGTGCGCTTCTTCGTAGTACGCAGTGGTCAAGTCTTACACTTGACCACTGCGTACATCGGGAATAAAAAAAGAGCTATTAATAATAAGTATGTCGCTCCGTGAGAACTAAGGCCACCACCAAACTATCAATCGAAACAAAGATGCAAAGCATTTAAAATTTATCTCACACTATCCGTTTATATTAGGAAGTCAAGTCGAATATGACGTGAGAAATGTTATGCTGTATCAATAATCAATATTGTTTACAATATTGTTTGTATCCGACATTTACAGCGGCCTGTTCCCACCAGAGTGTGCGATCAGACCCGACATAACAAAATAAATATTCAACAGTTTGTGACTATAAACAAACTGCGCGCACTTGTTCCTGAGCGCGGTAGCGTTAGCAAAAAAACCGTATAGTGCACGGCATTTCTCATAAAGGTCCGGTGGAGCTTAAATTGCTAAATCTGAAGATTTTGATTGTTTGTGTGTTTGCTTGAACGCGCTAATCTCAGGAACTACTGATCCGATTTAAAAAAAATCTTTCAGTGTTAGATAGCCCATTTATTGAGGAAGGTTATAGGCTATATATGATATATAGACACGCTAAGACTAAGTAACTATTCCACGCGGACGAAGTCGCGGGCGGAAGCTAGTACCAAAATAAATCGTAATCCAAACAATATTTTATCAAATTGTATTATTATTCAGATTGAAATACCATTAATCTAGGTCCTTACCGTACCATTTCGTCTACTACTACTTCACTGTAAATAAACGACAGGAAAATCTTTCCAAAATTGGTACCAAGACATGCATTTGAAGAATTTTGGACGAAATAGAAGATCAGGTTTAACCTAGCTGCCTTTATGGTATCAGAATCCGAATAATAACACACTTCGATTAAATTGCGTTTGAATTACGATTTATTATGGTGTTACGTTTGTAAGGGAAATTTGGCCCGCCCGCGCCGGACTCTTTATAACTACCTATTTACCTATCTATTCTATACCTATGGACGGCTAATAAAGTACGATTGAAATAACTGCGCATTTCGAATAGCCGTGTAGGTACATTAAGTATTTTTCTTGATTGTTTTTACACCCAGTTTTTATATTAAAATTCACCACTGCAAAACCACATTGGGCTATCTTCATCGCGCGCTCTAATTTAGAACGTACTGTACGTAAACAGAGGGACTCGTGGCTAAGTAATAATTAAGCTGATCAACTGATCTGCAAGGTTAAGCTGCGCTTGCCGCGGTCAGTGTGTGGATGGGTGACCATTTTTAACACATTGAGACCCCTCCGTGCCTCGAAGAGCACGTAAAGCCGTCGGTCCCGGTTGTTATACGAACATCTTTAACAATTGTTATTGGTAGTCAGGAGCCTAAAAAAAGCCTGACAACCAGTCCTTCGAATGTCAGTATTGCCCAGAAATTGGGTTGCGAAGGTCTGATGGCAGTCGTTTCATGTAAAATGCTGATATTCAGCCGCATCTGGTTAGACTGGAAGCCGACCCTAACATTGTTGGGAAAAGGCTCGGAGGATGAGGATGATGTACAACGTAGTACACTAGCCATTTCTTTTTTCTTAGATCAAAGTGCGTAC
Source organism: Acronicta leporina (assembly GCA_947256265.1). Lineage (NCBI taxonomy): Eukaryota > Metazoa > Arthropoda > Insecta > Lepidoptera > Noctuidae > Acronicta > Acronicta leporina. The sequence continues at coordinate 15,530,581 of OX366512.1, forward strand.
AGTTGGCGCAAAATAACTTGAACCAAAATGGCGGATGCGCAGTAGTCATTTTTTAGTACATTTTGCTCGCAAATTTACTGCGCAAACTTTCCCCCTCTCCGTTAGTTTAGGGTCAAGTTATTTTGCGCGAACTATACGAGTTCATGCCTTCGGGTAAGTTCGGGTAATTTCGGTGAGGTACTGATTGGGACAAATAGTGGTTGTTTTTGCCTGTTTTTGTTTATTGTTAAGTTTATAAGCTATATTTATGTATACGTTTATTTGTGTGTATGATTTAATTGGCGGATATTAAAGAATAAGAAATAAAATTAATTAACGCGGAAAGCAATTAGACATCTATGGATCACGGCGGTTTTATTCCAGCATTTCCTGTTTGTTACTACAAAATCTTTTTAATTAGGTACGTATACTATCGTTGCTAATGGAATATCTATTATTATAGCTTTTATACGTGTATTAAAATTTTCCTTATTATTTTCCTTTACTTATTTTGTATTTAGCTAATATTCCAAAATTTTGTCCTCTTAGACAATTTATTACCATACTTGCTAACTATATTTGTTTTATCAATTAAATTTAATTAGTGTATACTCATTTGTTTTCGTAGAATTTTAAAGGAAATATTCAAAATTGTGTTTATTTTAACGTTAAAACATAATATGGGAATAATAAACGTAGGTACATGCATACATTTTATAATGCTCGTTTAGTCGCAGGGAGCAATTAGTCGCTTATTCAATCAAGATAAAATTACATGATTAGGTTGCACAACGATGACATTTATTTATTAAAAATATGCAAGTATTCAAATTTCAAAGTAATAATTATGAAGGCTAAAGTATAACTTCTTAATGTTTTCTTGATATCGTGAGTCAAACGTTATAACCAAACTTCCAACGGCCGCCTTAAAAATTTTCTTGTTTGGTATCTGACAATTGACTTCGAAAATACATCACTAATCATTCAAAGTGAATTTACTTTTACTGCAAATGTTATTTAAAAAATATATCTTAATTTAGGTTTTCCTTAAAAAAATATGATTTGTGTTTTGTGCTGTCTCTACAAACGCGATTACGCCGCTCGCTAGCAGGGACACGTTATGTAGAACGTAAGTGATCTGTCAGAACAACACTATTAATTATTTTTCCAAGCATCCAATTGTCCTGTTCAAACTTTTTCAGTAAAATTAATTAGTAACGGAATTTAGAATGTTACAGAAACTCACAAAATGTTGTATAACCTCACCTTCAGTCAATGGCACTAGAATTTTCTTTGGATTGTGGATGTGTTTTCAAATCTCAATAAGTAGACAATCACTCACACTCGGAACCAGTACTTATAGATCATTTTTTATAGGGGAATAAAACCCGTATCCCGTGGTGCAGAAGAGAATGGTTCCATCCAGAGAAAAATGTTCCATCCGGGATATTCCCTAACACCATACTTATAAAGCATAAAAACAAATTTGACCTATTTATTGGTATGTGGACCGAGCGCCAACATCTGGGTAGGGTTATAAACAATACAAATGTTTTGTGATTTGAGAACGAAAGCCGCCGTTTGTGGGTTAACCAGTCATCTCTTTTGTCTTTTATAGGACGCAGAATATGATGTATTGCGTATGTGATTGTTCAGATACGTTATTCTATTCAGTTTCATCATCAAACCATTTATTGTGCCACTACTGGGTACTATGTTCTCTCAGAATAGGCATAGTTCGGGTTGGCAGACTTCACACGCGCCGTAAAGAAAATCTCTCAGGCATGCAGATTTCCTCACGATGTTTTCCTTCACCGTTTAAGCGAGTGTTAATTAATTTTATTAATACGGATATGATTACCAGATGGGTCTCAAGGCTATTATACTAAATGACTTAAAAAAAAGACAACACCTTCTTCTTTGTAGTCGGTTCGTATGTATGTATTTTTTATTTATGTTTCATTAATTATTTTTTATGTGGAAGAATATACTCTCGACTTGGTACCATTCAAATTTAGTGAATATGTGATCACAAAATTTTGATAAAAACGCAATAACACGTACCGACCACCCAGTAAATAACACGTCACAACGAACGAAGTCATACCTACCTACATTTTTTTTTCGGAGTTTCTGTTTATAATCAATCCCTTATCTATCATCACACATATTTTTTTAATTACGTCGATATAAAAGAATAATATTATGATAATAAAGTGTAATATTTATAACTATGACTTATGACTATATTACCTAACCGTAATTATAAACATAAAATAAAATTAAACAGTTTTTAATTTGAGTCATTCATTTCATTTCATTTATTGGAAAGTATTAATTTCAGGGAGAGTTATACAGGAAATAGTTAACTATTAGTCATTAATATACAAAGGTAATTTTACCGTTTCCATAGATCATATTTTTATGGCATTTTCCTGTTGATATTATTAAATTATAAGGTTAACTGTATTCATAGTTATTTTATTTGAAAAACATATTATTTTATATTATATTCCCTATACCAAATTTTATCCTGTAGAATGTAAACTTGTAGAAAAGGAAAGAAATGGAAGGAAGAAGAAATGTTTTAAAGTCTACCTGTAATATCATGACTGTTCTTCTTATATAATTTGACCAACCTGCATGCTCTATGTATAGGTACTCATGTCCAAAAATAAAGAATAAATAAATAAATATCTATACCAAACTCTGTACTTACCTAAATTCAACAAAATCGGTTCTACGTCTTAAGCGTCAAGAAGTAACAAATAGACAGACAGTGATATATTCTTTTTTTTAATGATATAATTTTACCTATTTTCATGACATTAATTTGACATGCTTGCATATTCTTTGACATTAATTATCAATCTAATGTTATTATCCTAATTTTGTATGCCTATCGGCGGGACATGGTTCGTACAATAGATATTTATAGTAAAAACACCTGTAATCACCTATGTTCACAAAATAAATAAATTGAATTGAATTGAATTCGCATATACAACCCGAGATATGTGTCTAGTATTTATAAGTAAAAATGTATGTACAAAATTTCAAATCTGTATCACGAAAAATCACAAAGTTATAAGCTTGTTATGTTATCTGGTTGTCCGTACAAAAACATGCTCACCACGTCTTATTACCCCCGCCCCGCAGTCTGCCCGCGCCTAGTTCCGCTATGACCTTTTTTTTTTGTTGACGGGGTTGGAAATGCTTTATGCACTATCCACCACTCCGGGGAGAGCGGTGGGGTGTGTGTGACTCCGCTCTGAAAAGTGCGATCTACTGACTAAAACCAACCTCGGCGTTTCGCGTCACCACTTTGGTGCCGGGCCTACGGGAGCGCTGTAGCATTCATCCGCGGAAGTGCCGCTATGACCTGCCGTGACTTGTGTTGTCCGCGTATTATAGCGACAAAATATACATAGTGTCGCTCGGTGTCCCACTTGTCACATTTATAAATATTTTTGGGACAAAATATGACATGATGTTAAAAAAAATTAATTTGATATCAATATTTCGCATACCATCATACCATCACGCCTGTATTCCCCGAAGGGTTAGCCAGAGGCGTACTAATGTACACCCACAGTTCGCCTGTATGTTTAGGTCCCATGTAATAGGGGGCGAGCCTATTGCCATTAACCGGGCACAAATTCCTAACTCCGAGCTGCTACTGGGAATTTCATAGAAAAACCCAATAAGGGTCCAACCCAGGTCGAGCAAAGTGCTCGACCTGGGAATCGAACCCAGGACCTGTAGCGTAGCAATCGCGCTCAGGACAACTTGGCTATTGAGGCAGATATTTCGCATATACTAAAAATAATGTTGTAGCCAACTTTGGATTCATTACTGCTCAAAAGTCGTTTGTAAACAATAACAGGAACCAAAAATATTGTCCGAAAATACCCGCCTATCTTATTTTTATAAACGTCTTATAGGTAATCAAAACATCAGTATTGCACACTCTTTATCTTACAGTTACTACGTTGTTTACTACTACACTAACGTGAGATAAGATAAATGTTATAAAATGTTATGAAAGTACGCACAAGTTTCACTTTTATTCTATAGATAATTTATCTACCGATACAATTGAATCTACAAACAAATAAATATTATAGCTATAATACGTATAGCTCTCCATATTGCAATGGACGCTAAGTTATAAGTTCACTATAATGTAACACCTAAACACTTAGTAAGCAATAACTCTTTGAATCTTTGAATCTATGTCTATACCAACATTGTAGAAGTAAAGTTGCTAGTATATTGGTAAGAATTAATCTCAGGAACTACTGATCCGATTCTGAAAATTATAAACATAACATGCCATCACGCCTACGTTCCCCGAAGGGTTAAGGAGAGGTGTACTAATTTATGTAAGTAGGTACCACACTTTCGTTTATCGCGTACATTCAGACGTCGAGATCACTCAAGCATGCAGGATTCCTTACATTGTTTTCTTGCGCCGTATAAGCGCGCGATAATTAACTATCGCACATGACTTCGAAAAGTCAAACCTTTAATTTCAATAGACCTTTGACTTGTTACTTCAGTGGTCAAATATCACTAGGCTGTCATTGCTTTTTAAAAACTATAAAGTTGAAAAATACAATGAAATAATTGTTAAGTCGGTTCTAAAAGAATATTTAACGGTTTTTTTATGAGATAGGGGAGCAAACGAGCAGACGGATCACCTGATGGAAAGCGATAAACGCCGCCCATGGACATCCGCAACACCAGAGGAGTCACAAGTGCGTTGCCCGCCTTTAAAAAGGTTTGGGCCTCCGGTAATCTCATTCACTCGGCGAAACACAACGCAAGCGTTGTTTCACGCCGGTTTTCTGTGAGGCGGTGGTATCACTCCGGTCGAGCCGACCCATTCGTCGATTCGTCGCCGAAGCATGGCTCTCCCACGTCATAAACGATGATTGGAAAAACGAGACAAGCGCTAGAAACACGCCACAAGGACATAACGAATATCTATGTAATAAGTAAATATAAGTATCAAAGATTTCGTTTGTAAGATTAGATTCATATAATTATCTACGGTATTTTTAATTTATATACTCCGATATTTACTATCTAATATTTCCACTATATCACAAAAATGCCAATTCTATGATAAGGCTAGATTTAAAAAAAATAAGTTAGCCATCGTTTTAAGTAGTGTGGAAAATTTTGAATGATGCGTTTTTTTGTTTGTTTGAAATTTTACAGATAGGTAGGTTATATGTCAATTTATAATAATTGTTTGTTTATTATATTGTTGAACTCTGTGCCTGGGAGAGCACTTAAGATCATTTTTATTTTATGGAATAGAGGGCAAACTAGCAGACGGTTTGTCTGATAGTAAGCGATCACCGCCGCCCATGGAAACCCGCAACACCAGAGGAGTCACGAGTGCGTTGCGGGCCTTAAATGTCATAAGAGCGAACCTCTTTTTCTTTTGAGCACATAAAATCCTGACAGCCACATAGGGAGACAACAGGGTATGTCAGACTTCTACCGACTAAAAACCGTTCTTACCTTCCTTCCCTTATAGGCCATGGAAACCAAACTTAAAGTCTGACAACCAGTCTATCGGGATATCACAATTGGGTTCTTTTCGTTTGAAATATTGATAGGTATTCAGCAGCATCTGGTAGGTCGCTTAGTTTACAAGTTGCTCCTAGCTGGAGGAATTCGTTACGCTGTAAAGATTACTAGAAATCAACAGCCTACGACGACACCTAAAAATATCATCTGGTAGACTAGGGTCCAACCCCAACCTTCATCTGATGATCCCCAACTTAGTTGAAAAATGACAATAACTATTTGTTATCACATTAAATTTAAATAAGTAGCATAATTGTCTTTGTGTTCTCTACTATTCTAAAATCTTAAACAGAGCTGTGTCTGTACATTGAAGATATTAAAAAAAACAAGTGGATTAGGGTATATAAAGGTCTTCTGCATCTTGTCTGTCTGTATGTTACGGGTTGGCGCAAAAACTATTAAATAGATTTTGATTATGCGATCACTGTTACAAAGAATGTGCTCCAACTTAAAAATGGGTGAAGTTCCTATCTCAATTAAACAATTTAATCCTGTGATACAGATTGGCCTCTCTGATGTATACAGACCAGTGCAAAGAAGAGATCATCACTGTTGGTTTATATTATATTATTTTTAGGATCCATTTCTAATCCTAATATACATTCACGTGAGCGAAGCCGCGGGCAACTTTTCCTTCCTGAATTCGGGTTAAAATTTTATAATACGGGAAAACCCTATATTTTTTCCGAGAATACACAACTAACGGTTAGAATCACCTTTCATTGTTATGTACTTACCTAGCATGTAGATAAATATTACGTTCGTAATCGTAATCTCTACTATTGTAAAATCGTAAAAAAGCTGTGTTTGTACATTGAAGATATTTAAAAAAAACAAGTGGGTTAGAAAAGTCTCCGAACGCAAAAGTGTGATTTTTAAAATCCTTGTCTGATTGTTACAGGTTGGCGCAAAGAATGGTGACGTACCCGTAGGACCTCGTCTAAAAAGATTACCCTTTGGACCTCTTTGTACCGTTTGGACCTTCAAACTTGGATTTTGTCTATACTTGAGTGCCTATTAGACCCTCTATTAAGCAACGTGTTCTGTTGGACCTCATTCACATATTTTCGTATTAAAATCTAAAATACAATCGTGCACAAAAGTGACACACCTTATCAAAAATAAAACACTACATAATATAAATCAATATTTTAATAAAAAATATAAAACAAACACAATGTTCTGTTACAAATAAAATCAAATATTCCAGTCAGATCATGCATTTTTCTAATTTGACAGATCTTCAAGATAGTATCCATAAAAATGCATGCTATATTAATTAAGAATGTTTATATCACATTTTATAAAAGAAAGAAACACACTGTCATCCTAAAATGTATGAATATAATATAAATAATATAATATAATATAATATGCAACTGAATTTGTGAACATTGGTTTTACAGGCAGCACCGCCAATGTTACAACTTGATAAAATTTGATAAACTTAAACATACCGGCGAACTGTGGGTGTACATAAGTACGCCTCTGCCTAACCCTCCGGGGAATACAGGCGTGATGGATGATGATATGATAAAATTTGTAAATATAAGATATCTTTGTATTTTACATATTTGCAAATGACTTTTCAAATAATCACAGTGTTATTCTCGTATTTTTTTTAAATTTAACATAATGTATATAAGTAAAATAAAGTATATAAATCACAAGCCAAATGTTAAAATCAGCCTTATTTTTACCTAGGTAAACTAAATAAACTTAATAAAATAATTATTATTATATCATACATAGTTTTCAATCATAAATTTCGCAAATAATAAAGTACCAGTATTGCCGTAAGGCAATACTGGTACTTTATTATTTGCAATAAGATAAGCTTTTAAAAAACAAAAAGAAGTATTAAAGGGCGAGCTTAAACGCGAGTTTGCCTTGTGTGTGTCCAATTGTTTTTTATTAAGTTAGGAAGTTGTTTTACATATAAAACCTATTAAAATATGCGGTATACCTAAGTATTATTGATACATTAAAGTTTTTTAAAATATTTATACCTATAAATTTCTTGTGTCTTCTCCTATACACTTCTTCTATTGACCACGGAATGCTGTTTGTCGCTAGTGTGCTTGTATTCACTTATGCTATTTCACCTAATTATTAGAATTCTGCTGAACAATTTTCAACGCAACTGTACCTTTACTTACTAAAATAACATAGGGCAAATCCTAAATAAAAACATATTTTTTAAGGTCCAAAGGGTATTAAAAAAGAGGTCCAACTGGTTCATCATTATTAGTTTTAATTTTGAAGGTCCAAAGGGTACTTAAAAAGAGGTCCGATGGGCACATTGATTATTATATTTAAAAGAAGGTCCAAAGGGACTTAAAATGAGGTCAGACGGGTACTTTTGTGATAGAGGGTCTAATCTTGAAGGTCCAATGGGTACGCAGCCCAAAAAATATTGAATAGATTTTAATTTTATTATGACTGTTAGAAAGAATATACTCCATCTTAAAAACTGGTGACATTCTTATCTCAATTAATTAAACGGATCCTGAGATACAGCTTGAGCTCTCTGATGTATAGAGACCCATACAAAGAAGAGATCATCACATATTTCGATTAAATTATTTTTGGGATCCACTTCTAATCCTAATATAGCTTCAGGTGAAAAGCTAGTAAATTATATATAAAGAGAAAAATTTAAGTAAATCTAATATAATTAAGTATGTCAAAAAGATCGACCATGAAGTGTCCTCAAAACGCCTCCTCAGGAGCCAGAATCTAACGCCCGACAAAATCGCACCGCAAAAAAACACATAAGCAATAAAAAAAGTGCTACAAATGTATGAAAAATTCAAAGATGGCTGGATTGGTTACAATGGGTGGTGTACGAGTTGTGACCGATAAGTAACACGGACAAATAAAATGATCACTTGCCTTCCTCATTTTCTATTAAATCCCATAGAGTGTATGCGCATCGTAAACTGGTCATGTAATACTGATGTAGAAAAAATGGTCGGTGAGATCAGCGGTTCGACCTTGAATATGCGGCGCGAATGACGCGCGGATTGAATTGGCCGTTGTTAAATTAATTTCTAGTAAAGGTACTTGTTGTCGCCAATTTTTATTATAAAATTATACTCTAAAAAATTCACATTCAGCCTGTTAAGAATTTCTCCTGTATCAGCTGTATCCATTTACCTACTTAAACAAATGCGACATAAATGTCATATGCGCAAATACCCAGACTTAGAACATCTATCTGACCATTTTTTTTTTCTAGGCGGTAATCAAACGGTAGAAATTTTAACTCGTATTTTTTTAATAGACTACTTCTAAAGAAATTCAATCTCATTGTGCATATTAATACATTATTTAAAATTTAATCATCGTTTCAAATAAATATATATGATCGTATACCTACACCTTTATTCGTAATAACAATACAGATTTTTGATTAAACCAATAGTGCAACTGCGTCATTGGTATATTTACCAATCTACATACAAAGTAAGTAGCCTCGCAAAACAAATTTTCATCATTCGATAATAATCATTTAATTTACCGCAAATATTTTAACATTAGGGATCGGTTGACGTCATTTAAATATCGTGAAAACAAATATGTATAATCACGCGCAAATTATACAATACATTTAATATACATTCGACTTGCACGTAAGAGGCAGTTCCCCCTCGGTTGCTGCGACTCTGGGAGTCTGAAGTCCTTAGTGGCAACGCATCAGCAACTCCTCTGGTGATCCGGGTGCCCATGGACGACGATGATTTCTTATGATGACTTAATCGATAAAAATATTACGCAAATATTAGTGATTGAAATGTTTTTAACACATTTTCATCACATTATATTGATATTTTAATGATAATACCTACATACATATTTAGACACGGACTTTTTTTATTATAATGATGATCAATTAAGAACCTTAATTATGCAGAGTACGAGACGAGAGGAGTACCTGCAATACGAAAATATACCTGAATAACAATTAATATAGATGTGAAAGACAACTGTGACTGACGACTTTACAAAAAAATTATATTCTTTTTTAAATGGTCTTCTTATCTTCTCTACTATTATAAAATTGTAAAAAAGCTGTGTCTGTACATTGAAGCTATAAAAAAAACACTTGGGTTATGAAAAAAATGAGATTTTTAAAATTCTTGTCTGTTAGTCTGTTTGTTACGGGTTGGAGCAAAAACTACTGAAGAGAATTAATTTTTTTAATTACTGTTAGAAAGTATATGCTTCTACTTAAAAACTGGTGAACTTCTTATCTCAATTAATTAAATGAATCCTGAGATACAGCTTGACCTCCCTGATGTATAGAGGCCCATACAAAGAAGAGGTCATCAATGTTGGTTTTCCATTTTTACTCCTGATATAGCTTCACGTGAGCGAAGCCGCGGGCAGAAGCTAGTTTTATTTAAATTTGTATTGTGTATATTTGAAAACTCTTCTTTAAAATTATGTAACAGGGACTTTATTTAGACGTCGGACATCCTATCACTCCAAGTAACTTAAAAAAAACAACACAACCACATAATTCTATACCACACTTTTTACACGCTAAGGTTTATTTTTATATGTCAAATCAATAAATTTATTGTCAGTGGCCAATTCTCGTCAACCCTCGCGTATCAGTGAGAATGAATTTCGCGATAGCGTCTCGTCTCATTTCCTGCTTTGCAAACATATATACAAATAAACAGAATCATATTAGCACGCAAAAACATTAATTAACTTACTATCGCGCCGGTAATCATTGTACAAGCTTAACTCGCAGTAAATGTAGTAAGTAAACATCCATTTTTATTAATTTTCGGTTTAATAGTTAAGTAGGTAGTGCTTTGTTAAAAGATGGTAAATAAACGTACGAGCCGCTTAATTGTAATTGAAGCCAAGTAACACAGATAGCACTCTCAAAACCTCAGTCTGATATTGCTATATAATAAACTAGCCACCCTTATCCTTCAAACCAAAAAGTAATATTTATGTATACCTACTTGGTGACAGAATATGTAACAATGCTATTGTCACCAGGAAAACTGTTTTAACCTATTTTTTGATGTGGACTTCGGACTCGACGGTTTATGGTTATATTATATATTATTTTCGATCCAACCCAATTAAATAGGTACTACAATCAAGTTTAAGTTTCCTTTACGTCTCATTTCACAGCATTCCATCCATCTTTTGCGCATAAATAGAACAACAAAATGGCGGACTGTATTCAAGATTCAAAGTTCCACTGAGTTTTATATTGCAAAAAATCGTTCACCTATCGTAGGTTTATTCAAAATAGATCACGTTTAAATTTTTCGCTATAAAAACAAATGGAAAAAATATATCGCGTGTATGAAAATTGTATATCAGGTCAAGGCTTCGGCTTCGGCTAGCTACGTGTAATATCTTAGAAGTGGACGATGTCACAACACTTTATGAACAGAAGTTGCATGGCGTATCATGTTTTTATAAAATTATTGAAATAAAAAAAGAAGAAGACAATACATGTGTATACCTACATGTAATGTCATTGCAATGCAAATGACATTACATGTATACCTACACATTACATGTGTATAGGTACATGTAATCTGTCTTCTAAAACTACTGGTGTGACCCCACTGGTGTGACCCCACTGGTGTAACCCATCAGTTAGACCCCTTCTGGGTAAACTGGAAACATTTCTAATGTTTCCAGTTGGGTATCTTTGATTGGGAAATGTCAATTGCAAAATGCTTTGGAACGAGTTTGATTCCTACCAAATAGAAAAGAGTTGCGTAGAAAGAAGAGAAGGTGTGTGAAAACAGGAGAGGGAGGCCTTTTCCCCGAAGTGCCGCCATATGTTAAATAAAGTCAAAAGAGATATCCTTGAAGACTTAGAAACAGAAATACATACATAAATATACTCTCTTCATTTTATAATTATTATACATGCAGTCAAAAGGTTTAGCATTTACATTTATTTGATCTTTTTAAAATATTTATGTGTTAAGAACTAGCTTAAAGGAACTTTTTGAAGACCCGTCCGTTTAATAACAGCAGTATAACAAGGATTATTCACTAAGTTATCTGTCAAATATTTTGTATGGAAAACTAGAAAGGGGCGCTTTCTAGTTTTCCATACAAAATAGCGGCTACTCAAGCAACAGGATTCGTACAATTTTTGAAAGCTAGTGATTATTGCTTAAGCATACTAACTAGATATAGTGAGTTGTGACGGCACAACTTGCTACGCTGACGCTACACTAAGGGCCTGTTTCACCGCCTTCTGATAAGTTCCCGGTAAATTATCTGACACAAAAATACATACTACAATTCAAGTCCCAATTTTGAATTTATCTGGTAGATAGTCCTTATCTGGAGGTGGTGAAACAGGCCCTAATACTCGTTTTGCGGGACACTGCATCCCTTCTAACTTCTAGAAACTCTACAGAAGGCCCTACTTAACCGTTTCTTCCACAACTGCCAGTTTTTCCTCTCCAAAATCTCTCTGTGTATCGACAACAAAAGATTTAAACAGTGAGCTCATTCTATAAAAACAATATATCATTGACTTTTATAGATCACAAAAACATTTTACATTTATTATGATCCTGCCGGTCACGTGGCCTAGAACAACGTGAGTCAGGATTATATTATTATATATCCGACAATGGCTTCCCCTCGACACTTAAATCATGGAACTTTCCAACAATGTGCATTTTATTCGCATTTTGATATAACATATCCTGTACGTTGAGATAAGTTAACATGATTATGGTAAACTATCCACGCTGTCGAATCGTTCAATTTTGTCGTTTTGTTTAGTATATTTTACTCGGCCGTGTCTTTGCTTTAAATTAAGTATAGTTACGAATATATACGATCAATCAATTTATTTTCGGTGAATCTCAGTAATTTCCTAGTGATAGCCAAGTGAGATGACCGTTGGACTGCCAAGTCAAGGGTCTCGAGTTGAAATCCAAGGCAATAATTATTACGGACTTAAACGGTGACGGAAGACATCGTGAGGAAACCTGCATATCTGAGATATTTCCTAGACGGCGCGGCGTGTGAAGTCTGCCAACCCACACTATGCAATCGGACAATATTATAATGCGATTTTAGAATATATTGGTATTTTATTTTATCTGTCATCACTATTTTGACAAACACAAATTTTAACATAGCAATAACATTGAGACCCATTACAACTACCTGTACTTATCATAGAAATATTCGTTTCGTACGGGGCTCAAACGGGGACACTTGAAGTAGAAGTATATCAAACAGCAACTACGCCAAACGTATTGTCCATTTTACAACTGCTAAACCGTTGATTCGCCGTGGCTCACTTTTTATATAAAACTCGGGTAAAATCGTGTGCAACGTTGTCTAAAAATTTCAAGTCAATCAACCGAATGCTTTTAGAGATTGAAAGTGCAAAAAAAAATATGCAGACTAGTTATGATTAAAACAAAATTCACTATGATGAGATCGACTCTAAATATACTCGAAAAAAATCTGCTGTGTCATACATAAATGTGTAGTTTACCCGATGAAAATGCATGAAATAGTAGATTTCTCTTTATATTTTCAGTGTTGAATTCATAGTGAAAGTTGTTGATAATCAGGAATACTTTCATGCCCTGGAAGATAAACAGTTAATTAATAATCACGATTTATATAAAGTTTAACCCATTAATCTCAGCTAATCAGGCATTATTACAATTATGTTTTTTTATACATATGCAAAAGGAGTCACAAAATTTCTGAGAACATCATTTTTTTAAAAAAAAAAACCTTACTAGCAATGCGGATCGCACATTACTAGTATTCTTGTTAACCCCTCGTGCTAAGCTATATGCTTGTGTTACGAGTGGGTTCACGTCGGTAGTGCAATGGGTGGGGTTCGAACCGGCAACCACCATGATCGCAAGTCCGACGCCCTAGCCATTAGGCTACCGACGCTTCCCCGATTCTACCGATTCTCTTGTACGTTAGCATATGAAGCGTAAGACATAATACAGTGATGGAAAATGCCAAAAAGTAAATAATGAATATTGCAATATAGAAGAGGAGAACTAGAGGAACGCAAACGGATCCTAAAACACTGTTCATTAACACACATCTTTATCTAGCGTCGAGGCCAGGGACCGAGGGCGGCCTAGAGCAACATGATAAATAACACCACCAAAACAAAAGCATTACGACATCCCAAGACTTATCTGTTGTGTCGTCTGTGTTGCTTATTGAATACTTACTGAATGAACTGAGAATATCAATCAAGATCATCATAGTACACAAGTAAAGGTGTCTTTGCAATCTTTGTTGGTCTTGGCAATAAATAAAAAAAATAACTTTTACCATGTCATTGGAAAACTATTGGATTTACTGGTGTAAGGATTATTTTTTACTGATTTTATCGCGTTGTATAATTTAATTCCTGACGTTTCGGAATATATTGGATTTATAAACTTATACTTATCACATGTAATTAAATTACTGTGAAAATGAAACCAAAAAAAATATATAAGTAGTGTAATAAAAAAAAAAAAAAATGTGTGTATGATGTATGTAATGGGCGTGGTTACCCTGATACAAAGTTAGGATGATTTTAATACTATGGGGCTCCAAAATATAATATAAATAACAAGATAAAATGAAATTCGGGCGCCAGGAGCTCACCACAAAAGACTCGTTACAGTAGTCTGTAGTATAGTACCTTAGATTATGTTTCGACTTTTATGCGTGAGAGCCAGTTCTCCAATCTCCAATCCTAGGTCCGCAGAGGCTCAACACATAAAACATTTTACGTGGGCGAGCCATGCTTCGGCACGAATGGGCTGGCTCGACCGGAGTGATACCACGGCCTCACAGAAAACCGGCGTGAAACAACGCGTTGTGTTTCACCGAGTGAATGAGGTTGCCGGAGGCCCAAACCCTTTTAAAAGGCGGGCAATGCACTGCAACTTCTCTGGTGTTGCGGGTGTCCATGGGCGGCGGTTAACGCTAAACATCAGTGATCCGTCTGCTCGTTTGCTCCCCTGTCCCAAAAAAAAAAACATTCCTTTGATGTCGCAGGTATCCATGGTCGGCGGTGACTACTTACCATCGGTGGCTCATCTGCTCGTTTGCCGATATATATATAGATCTTCTATATATATAAAAGAAAGTCGTGTTAGTCACACTATTTATAACTTAAGAACGGCTGAACCGATTTCGCTGAAAATTGGTGGAGAGGTAGCTTAGAACCAGGAGACGGACATAGGATACTTTTTATCCCGTTCCCGTGGGATGTGATGACAGACCGAATTCCACGGGGGCGAAGCCGCGGGCAGAAGCTAGTATATATATAAATTAATCCCTATTTTCATTGCTCACGGCATCACGCGTGAACGTTTGGACAAATTTCGCTAAATCTTTTTTGTTTTATTTGATATTGTTTCTCCTTACAATATCAAATATGTTCTTATGAAAGAAAAAACTAAGAAATATGCGCGGAACATTAGAAAACTAAAGAAAATGTTTCTGCATTTTTTTAAAATTAATTATACCAATTCGAATTCAATATTCACAGTTAAGAGAGGACAATGTCAGTAGGGTCAGCTAGTAATCAATAAAAAAATAAAATTTTCATTATAATTTTTTTGCTGTACTATATTGTAACTCTGTTAAGTCACATTCCATCCAAATTTGTTTAAAAAACACCACATTTTACAGATCTTTTAGTGTTTCCCTGTTTGATTACTCGCTACCGCTTCACACGAGGTCACACTAGTGGCCATAAACCGTTTAATTGAAGTAAACACGTGGATAAATGGAAAATAGTAGGTACCTAACACTAACAACAAAGTTAATTAACGCATGTACCCAAGGCAATACCGCGGGGAACTATTCAGTTATAGGTATAAAAACTTTGAAGAAAATTCTTTTGTTTTATCTTGCATAATGGCACGCTACTTGAATATCGTTCCTCATTTATGAATCTTTATTTTTAGTTTTAATAAGACAGCATGGAATAATAAACTCTTCCGCAATAGAACTTACATTTGCATCTTAGTAACTAATTATTTTTAAGTTGTTCTCTGAACTCGTTTTACTTTAATACAATGATAATGGTAGATGTATTTATTTCTGTTAATAGATCTTTTACAGACACATAAAAGTCAATGGCTTAATTTTACTAGATGGTGCAAGCATTTCCTTACTGAGACTTCTGAGAAAAGATCCAATAACATACCTACCTCATACAATAATATAGCTGCTATTAGTCTAGCTATTCTGTCCCACTGCTACTGCTGCTAAGTTTGGTAATAGGCTCCCTCGTTTTTACATGGGACATAAAAAAAACATCATTCAAAAATTCATCATCATCAAAATTTCTAAAATGAAAGCGTTTTAAGTTTTTGATGGGGATAGAGAGAGGCTGCTCTGTCCCTTTCCCGTTAAACGAATATAAATATCTCATGATTTGACGTCACAGAGTGCTCTAATAGGTACCTATTAGAGCACTCTGTGACGTCAGTACGTTTTCTGTCTAGTATATTATCAAAATGATAAAAAAATCCTACTTTTTGAGTCGATTTGTGTCTGTCCCACTGCTACTGCTGCTAAGTTTGGTAATAGGCTCCCTCGTTTTTACAATGGACATAAAAAAACATCATTCAAAAATACATCATCATCAAAATTTCTAAAATGAAAGCGTTTTAAGTTTTTGATGGGGATAGAGAGAGGCTGTCTCTGTCCCTTTCCCGTTAAACGAATATAAATATCTCACGATTTGACGTCACAGAGTGCTTTAATAGGTACCTATTAGAGCACTCTGTGACGTCAGTAAGTACGTTTTCTGTCTAGTATAGGTATTATCAAAATGAAAAAAAAATCCTTCTTTATTTGTCGATTTAAATTTTGTGTAAAAAACGATTTTATCTTCACAGTTCACAACAATGCATGCAATCTAACTAAACACAAAACTAAAATAAAATCACAAAACAAATTTAAAAAAAAATTCATGAAGTAAAGAAAGTTTAATCATTTAACAGCTAACCCAGTGGTTTAAGTGATGAAAAAATGTTTCAGCCTGACAAAAACACATGATTTTATTTTATTTCTGTTTAAAAAAAAACAGTATTTAATTATTACTTTTATCGCCCACCATAACACGGTTTCCGCTTGCGTAACACCCGAATCTGAACGATAGCCGATTCTATTCTCCGTCGGGGTTATCAGTATTGTAACATAATATCGTACAAATCAAGGTTGTGGCACATTTTCTTTTAACTATGTTATCGTTTGAGTGTTTCTTAGTATTATCGATTCGAGTATGTTATTTACTTTGAGAGATGATATTTTTAGTCAATTTCTCAGCTCACACACAATTCATATTCACGCCTGTATTCCTTTAAGGGGTAGGCAGAAGTGAACTAATGTAATAGAGGGCGAACCTATTACCATTAACCCGATCTACTACTGAGAATTTTATAGAAAATCCATTAGGTATCACTGTTCGACGTGAGAATCAAACCCAGATTCTCTAGGACAGCAGTCGCGCCTAGACTAATGAGGCAGCGGCCGATATTTCCTCTGATGAGTTCGTCGTCGAGAGAATTGATTTAGTCGAATTTTTAAATGTTTTAACATACATTTCGTAAGACTATAAGCCGCGATAATTCTCAAGGCTGTGATAAAGGGTTCATATTATCTTTAATTAGAATATTAATTAGTAACAATATCTCACGTCAACCCTAAAGCGATTATCGTCCTTATTGGCGATCTGTAGTTTGTAAGTAGAGTAAGTGCCGTCTGACCTCCAAACTTTAACCTATAAACACTAAAATTTTCACAATCTGTCGAAATACGATAATTATGGAATTATCTAGAAGTTTTTTTTAATTATTTTTAATTATTAATATTTTTAGTTCAGCATCTGCCTCAAGCTGTAATTAAGTAGGAACTCGAAGGATAAATGTCGTTTCTAGAAGTCGATTTTCCGAAATAAACTTATATCGGCGATATATTATTTTTATGGGATAGCAAACGAGCAGACGGATCACCTGATGGTAAGCGATTACCGCCGCTCATGGACACTCGCAACACCAGAGGAGTGTCAAGTGCGTTGCCGGCCTTTTAAAAGGGCAAAACACAACGTAAGTGTTGTTAAACGCCAGTTTCCTGTGAGGCCGTGGTATCACTCCGGTCGACACAGCCCATTCGTGACGAAGAATGGCTCACCCACAGTAACATATTTGTACAACATCCCTTTCTTCACATATGACCAAACGCAGGAAACGCCACGGGACAATCTAGTTTAGTTATTAGCCTCACTACATCGAATAATGAGACCACACAGCGACCGCAAACGCAAATACTTAAAATAATTCCAAAACAACGTCGTAGCTTATCCGTGGTAATTATCCGAAATTAGGTCGCATGCATTAGAAAGAGAGAGAATCTCATGATAAGCTACGTAAAGTGGGGTTATCAAATTTAACTCATTGCTCTATTTATATAGAAATGCGAAGGAACACTAGTAGCCCACGCTCGAACAACTTGCGAAAACGTATCGAATACGTATCGAAATCGAGAATAATTTGTATCAGAAGGGGGTTAATGAACGTAGATGATGCGAAAGTGGTGTGCCAGGATCGTAGCAAGTTGAAATCTCCGTCTCTCTCTCTCTCTCCCAATTGACAGGCGTGAAAGTATGTACATATATGAGATTAGTAGCGGTAAAAACACAATACGTTTACGATACGAATTCGAATAGTTCTTCGCGCTTCGTTCTGAGATTTTAAGCAATATACGACTTTGTCCGTCTCCTTAGTTTAGTGACACGTATTCAAAAGAATAATATGCTGCAAATTTCGACATGGCAGGTGGAACTCGCGGTGGCTTTGTGGTCATAGCGTCTGATATATCTAACCAGAAGACACAGGTTCGAATCCTGCCCGCAAGTCGAATTTTTCCTACACTAAAATAACTTAAAAATACGAAAAGATGAGTTAATAGAGAGAAAAAGCAAATAAAGAGAATTAATAGGTATGGTGGCATCGTACGACATCAAACTTATTGCAAAGTAAGTCATGTCGGTTGAGAAGTAAAGCAACTTGCTTTTCAATATGTTGTCACTGACGTCACCTTTAAGACGTAAATTCAGAATGTGAAGGCAAGACATGGCGAGTGGGACTCGTGGTGGCTTAGTGGTCATAGCGTCTGATGTATCTAACCAGAAGTCCCAGGTTCGAATCCTCCCCGCAAGTCGAAATTTTCCTTCATTAAAATAATGTTGAGAGAATAAATGAAAGACAATTATTAATAGAGAGAAAAAGCAAATAAAGTGAAGTTAATAGGTAAGGTGGCATCGTACGACATCAAACTAATTGCAAAGTAAGTCATGTCGGTTGAGAAGTAAAGCACCTTGCTTTTCAATATGTTGTCACTGACGTCACCTTTAAGACGTAAATTCAGAATGTGAAGGCAAATTTCGACATGGCGGCTGGGAATCGCGGTGGCTTAGTGTCCTCCCCGCAAGTCGAAATTTTCCTTAATAATATTGAGAGAATAAATGAAACACGATTAACGAAAGGAATTTATAAGATGAATGTTAGCGGCAGCGTCGAAAGAGATCGTTGTAGAAGGACATAAGCCGATCTTATTGGCGAGGTCCTTCAAAAAGCACCTGCGTAGTACTCGCAACCGGATGAAAATTTATGGTCGCGATAACCCACGAGTAAATTGGTGCCCGGGAAAGATTTTGTCCAATAATTCCAACCTGTTACCTGTTCTACATATAACCATAGGCTATCCCCCAAATAATAACAGAAGTAAGTACGACATAATAATATTACATACGTAATTAAAATAGTCGAGTTTGCTGTATCGAAATTCAAATATTTTTAATGCAATTCGACATGTCTTCAGAACCTTAAATTATCTTTCCCTCTGTCTTCAAAAATATGTTTAACAAAAAACCTGGAGGTAAAACTCTCAACAAAGTACTCGGGCACATCATCGGCTGGCCACGTGCGCGTGCGTCCGTGTGATATTCAATACTTGCGCCTGCCGTTTCTAGTGTTACGTAATCCAATGCTCACTTTCAATGTCGAGCTTGTGAGCATTATATGCAATATTATTTGTTTTCTTCAATAATAACAATAAATTGCACAAGTGTTCTTTTGTACAGTCAAACGCATACTTGATAAACTAAAACTGTATACGGTATTTTAGTTCCTCTTTATGGGTAAATAGGTGTGAGTTTTGTATGAAATTAACGAATATAAATCTTTAGTATTGGACTATTAAAATAAGAAAGTACAGACCGTATGTAAATATGTGTTGATAAAAAAATGTGTTCTGTATGGAGTACGTGACTAAAGTTATATTTGAATGAGGTCAACAAACAAAAGAGTGATATTTCCTTATCAAACATAGTCACGGGAAAATTCACAAAAAGCAATTATTTATGTAAACAATTTCCATGGTCGGCAATGAATATATACAAGAGAATTTGATATGTATCTTAGACATCAAAATCAATTATGTTACCCAATGCGTTTTGCTGAATCGGTGGAGAAGTAATCGCGAATAACAGTGTCTGAGAGGACACTTGTCTATTCTGCCAAGTGAACAATAGTAGTAGGTAGGTCATGCCTTCACACTGGCCTGTGAAATGACGTGACTTGAGTTGAGCTGGTACTCCACTATTATATTGCTTTTCAAGGTGGTAGAACTCCGCTGCTGGAGTTCGCCTGGGGTAGTTCCACCTTATTACCAAGTATTCTGCTGCCGAGAAATAATAATTATGCTAAAAATACTGGGCGTATATCACTAAACAGTTGAAGACTCAAGATGATAACGTGCCAGTGACACCACTGCTGCATTGGCATTGCTGGCATCTACAGTCTCCGGTTGCCACTTACCTTCAGGCTCGACCGGGTGATACCACGGCCTCACAGAAAACCGGCGTGAACTCGGCGTGTTTCGCCGAGTGAGTGAGGTTACCGGAGGCCCAAACCCTTTTAAAAGGCGGGCAACGCACTTGTGACTCCTCTGGTGTTGCGGGTGTCCATGGGTGGCGGTTATCGCTTACCATCAGGTGATCCGTCTGCTCATTTGCTCCCTTATCCCAAAATAAAAAAACTCAAATAAGTAAGATAGATGAATGGATATGACTCGAATAGAAACGCCAATTTTGTCAAGGTTAAACAAAAAGTCATGCAATGTCACCCGTTTCTCCTGTGAAAGAGGCTCCAATTAAAACTAATTAAGATCTCATTTATTCTCATCAACCGCCTCTACTACTCATAGTAGATGACATTCAAGGTATAGCTAAAAATACTATGGCACATTATTGTAAATTTTATCCCAGAGAGCTAGGAGGGGTTCCTGGCTAAGAAATAACTAAGCTGATCACGGATCTGCAAAATAAGCTATACTTATCACGGTCATTGTGTCGATGGGTGACCATTCCCATTTCCCATGAGTGAACGTAAAGCCGCTTTTCTTATAGAATAGGGGGCAAACGAGCAGACGGATCGCCTGATGATCAGCGATTACCTACCACCGCCCATGGACTACCGCAACACCATAGGAGTCATGCGTTGCCGGCCCTTAGATGTTGGCCAAATGTTGTCATACATGCCTATGCCAATTTTTTACGGAAGAAAAATTCGCAGGAATAAGGTCTGGTGTCAATCCTTCGTGTCAATTAGCTGATATTTACCTGTATCTGGTTAGAGTGGAAGCCGATTCGAATATGTCGGGAAAAGGTCGAAGATCGGTGCAGTGTTATGAAAATCTCAGTAGCAGCTCAGAGTTTGGTTTTGTGCCCAGATAGGCGCGCCCCCTATTACATAGGACCTAAACATATTAGTAACCTGAATGTGTATTAGTAGGTACTCCTCTGTCTTCGCCAGGGTTCTTCGGGTATTTTTTTATTTTTTCTCTGGGGAGTAAATCCGCCCCGAGAGGTCGTTTATTGCGATTTGGTACATCTTGCTATTTGAGACAAGTTTAAGTTATATTGAATTATTTTAGATTTCGTTTAATTTTGTGTGGCTAGGCGCTGAATTTGTTTTAGGTGTGTGTTATGTGTTATTGAATTTCTTAAGTGTTTCTATTATGTGCTTGAGATGTGTCGGTTGCGGTGTTGTTGTTGATGATGGTGTCTTGTCTAGGTCGTAAGGGTTTAAGTAGTTGTTTTCGGTGGCAGTACCTACTGTACATGTATGAGTCTTTTGAGAGTGTATCAAGGGCATTGAGTGATGGGGTGTGTGTGTTTGGATTGTTGTATTGTCACAGTTATTGAAGCGAGGAGGAGGCTTTCTCTTTCTCCTTTCTTATCTTTTAAAGAGAAAGAATTTATTTTAGTAGGTACCTATGTATTCTATTTTAATTTCATTTATGGACTAGCTTTTGCCCGCAACTTCGTTTGCATGGACTTCAAGACCGGTGGTCCGACCTTTTTTTTTTCTAGATAAAAAGTAACTCATTTGTTATTTCAAACTATAATCTATCTCTGAGCCAAATTTTATCCAGATCCGTTTAGCCGTTCTGTTGTGAAAGAGTAACAAACATCCATCCATCCATCCTCACAAACTTTTGCATTTATAATATTAGTAGGATTTATGTATTTTAAGGGTTAATATGCTTATCAACAGGGCTCTATCTGCTTATATCAATTGTGTGTGTAGGGGAGGTGCTTCTGATAAAGAGGAAGCTGTGATTGGTGATCGGAGTTTAACGTTATTAGTCATCGTCTCGTGATAGGCCGTTATCGCTTCTTACCGTACCTACAGGAAAAATATAATAAAGGTGGTAGGTACATATCTGTAGCTAAAAGGTGAAAGGTAATAAGCCCACATTTATATTTATTTGGTTTTCTAAATTTGTATTAACTCTATTGACTGCCTCATTAGCCAAGTGGTCCTGAGCGCGACTTTTACGCTAGAGGTTCTGGGTTCGATTCCCAGGTCGAGCAAACTGTTATTGGGTTTTTCTATGAAATTCCCAGTAACGGCTCGGAGTTTGGAATTTGTGCCCTGTTAATGGCAATAGGCTCACCCCCTATTACATGGGACCAAAACATACCGGCGAACTGTGGGTGTACATTAGTACGCCTCTGCCTAACCCTTCGGGGAAAACAGCCGTGATGGTATGTATGTTATGTAATTTATATCTAACATACTTCAAAACAAAGAACTTACAAGTATTAAGTAACCCTGTTTATTAATATCAACATTTTAATTAACACAATATGCTATCTGTTACATCCTCGTTACATCTGATAGTAGAACTTTCAAAATGACTTCGATAAATGTCACTTTGACAGTAATACACCTAGCGAAAATATCTTCTAAATGTCATGGGATTCTCAACTTCATCCCAATTCAAGTTATAGATTATGGATAGCTAGTTATTTCTCGATCCTTTCGTCGATAATTAAGTTATGTCTTTATAATTGAACATGCTACAGCGTGGATATTTTTAAATAACTTTGCACGCATTTAGTAGTGTCACTTGAGAATAATTTATTATTTTGTATGAGGAAACGATAATTCATTTATTAAATACTAATGAACAGGCTGTCCTGTAGTTTAGCAACTAGAAATTATAAGTATTTAAAATGATGCCTTGATCATTTATTTTGCACGGTGCTGTCAATTCGGATATTGAAATAAAACAGAAGGACGTGGTATGTTAGGTACATATTTTGGGGGAGCTTCAGACATTATTACACACCTAGTTTTGACATTTCCAATTCTATTCTAATTGAAATAAAACATTTGACTTTGACTTTGAATTAACGAGCAAAAAAGAGTCTTCAATAAGCAACGACGAAGAGACCCTGCTGTGCGATAGACACCCTTATATATATATTACTTAGAACTATTTGGAACCTACTTAGAAAAACCGTTAAGCATTCCATGACCCATATAAAATGTTACCAAATTCTGACAACAATGAAGTATCAATCAAATGATATAATGACGACAAAATAACGCAAACGCCTGGCACCAGTCCAAATATTGTATTGTGAACAATCGATTTGTTTAAATTAATGTTTGTGATATGCTAACATTGCTTACCTGTACGAGTCACGTAGAAAGTGAACGGAATTTATTGGCGTTGGTCTTTGACATGAATTGGCTCTTTGACATGAGTTAAGTACTTGAACTTTCCGTATGGATTGGTACTACATTGTAGGGTTTGATTGGTACTTTATTGTTACGAAATTTTGTTAACTGGAAACAACAATAGCTATCAAAAACGAAAGCAAGAGCAAAGGGAATATGAAAGTAGCCGAATAGCCACCCTCTTAATCCTGTTTGTCAGTTATTTTTTTAACGGACGGAGCATGTAATAGTTGCTAATAATATTTAACTAGCTTCTGCCCGCGACTTCGTTCGCGTAGCGTGATGATATATAGCCTATAGCCTTCCTCAATAAATGGGCTATCTAACACTGAAAGATTTTTTCAAATCGGACCAGTAATTCCTGAGATTAGCGCGTTCAAGCAAACAAACCAACAAACTCTTCAGCTTTATATATTAGTATAGATTGACTTAAAAAAGGAGGTTCTATGTAATTTTCGTCTGTATATTTTTTTTATTTATGTTCACCGATATTTTCGTTAATTGAGGACCGATTAAAATTATTCTCACTCTCTAAATCTGCATATATTTTTTTTGTTTTTTTACGTCATTTTTATTTAAATATTTATACACATACCGCCAAATATATTGGCACAAGGATAAATGGATAGTGATGTCATTTTGATCTTTGCTACAGGGACTTTCATTATATTATAGTAATCAGTATTTGATAATTGTATTTCATTATTTTCTTTCGTTATCTGAATCTTATCACAGACAGTTGCTCTAACAACTAGCTAAGACGATTTTCTCCAATCATCATTTAAGACTAGCTAGAAAGCAACCATATACTGTGTTTCTACAGTCTCTCTTTCATTTTCCGTTGGCTATAGAAAAGCGAAAGTATCACAAGAAACAAATACCAAACGGGTTATGTTTGAGAAGTTGGAGGTATACAAAGTTGAGAATTGAACTTGCACTGCATCAAAGCTCCATCATTATTGTTACATGCATCATTAATTAGTTGTTTTTTAATTTCAATAGCCTCACGAATCATCCTAGGTAGGAATCGGTATACAAGCTTGATTGTGATTGCGGTCTCTCATACATAGGCCAAACTAAAAGAAGCATAGGGACCCGCGTAAAAGAACACATTGCCGATGTCAAACACCGCCGTTCCAGAAAGTCTGCAGTTTGTGAACATACCCTAGACAAGACCCAGCACTACATCAGATTTGATAAACCACAAGTTCTCGCAAAAGAAAACCGATTCCTACCTAGGATGATTCGTGAGGCTATTGAAATTAAAAAACACCCAAATTTCAATAGAGAAGATGGTTGGGTCTTACCAGCTGCTTGGAACCCCATTATAGAATCTATTAAATCTAAATCCATGCCCAAAACTGCAAAACCAAAGGATACGGTGAGCTCGTTCTGCTTGAATCGGATCACTAATAATTAACAAAAACTGTAAGGTAGCTGTTAGTAATTTTAACAATAAGACGTCCAACACCCGTGACCGTCAGTTTACCCGTGACCATGGATGCTGTAAAGGATCCGAAACGTCGGGAATTAAATAAAATTAATACAACGCGATAAAATCCGTAAAAAAATAGTTTTATTTCAATGTCTAATATTCGCGTAAGTGTCAGAAAAAAGAAGTAGGTATATACACGAATCGTAGCAAGTGACGGTCTATAGTTTCTGTCTACACCTGTGGAAGAAAGGCGTGAGTGTATGTATATATAGTTACATACATACAATCACGCTTTCTGATTGTATGTATGTATGTATGTATTTCTCTTGTTTTAAAGAAAAAATATTTAAATACCATTTCCTTTTTCTAAAATTGCCCAGTTAATGGCAATAGGTTCGCAACCTATTGCCATTAACTGCCAGCCTTTTAAAAGGGTTTAGGCCTCCGATATCCTCACTCACTTGGCAAAACATAACGTAAGCGTTGTTTAAGGCTGGTTTTCTGTGAGGATCATTCGTGCCTAGGCAAGGCTCTCCCACGGTTTAAAAACATACAAATGAATGTTATCTATTTACTATTTAATAACGAATTTTACCTTGAAAATGCAGTAATTGACAATATTAGATAGTTATAGTTTCGACGATATGCATAGCGGCTGAGCAATCGGCTTCTAGAATATAGTGATTTGCAAAGCTCGCAACCACCCTCACAATATAGATGTCGAGTAAATTATAAATAAAAATACCAAAAAGTTTTGAAACACGATCTTAAGATCGCAGTTCATCGTTTACTCTTTCAACTTGGCAAAATTAAGATCAAACCCATTTAATAACTATACAAATCATACAAAGAACATACTACCACGACTGTGATCACCGCAGGGCCTACTAATTACACCCACAGTTCTCCAGTTTGTTAACGTGAGTTTATTGCCATCACAAATCAAAGTTCGTACTGTTACTGAGAATTTCATAGAAAAACCTATTCAAAGTTTGCTGGGAATCAGACCCAGGATCGCAGTGTAGCAGTCGCGCTCGACCACTAGACTTAAGGATGCAGTCAGAGTTGTACAAAGTGTGTCACGAAAGTTGTTTTACAATAATATTTATTTTTCCAAAGTATATCGACACGGATCTCACAAATTGTGCGCTGGAGTTTTCGTGTGGCCTCACAGAGCGGAAGAGTGTTGTACAAGCGTTTGTGTTAATTTTCTCACGCGCACTTTTTGCGCGTTAGTCATGTCTACACAAATAAGTACTTACCTCTTGTTGAAAGAACCACTTTTGAATGCGTACTTTGGTGAATACCTATTATTTGTTAATTCTAGAAAAGTCTTAGCTTTTAAATATTTGTTATTAGCCGACTTCAAAATTGGAGAAGGTTCTCAATTCGTCGGAATGTTTCTTTTTGTATTTTCCCCGATTACTCAAAGGTGGGTGGAACGATTTGGAAATTTCTTGTTTTGTTTGTAAGAGCCACCGCACTTCCCAGGTGGTCCTATATAAATTTGGTCTAGGTCAGATCACAAAATTTAAAACAAAATAGACAATAGCACGTACCGACTGAGGAAATGACAATGTCATCGAGGTACCTTAAATTCTACTCTCTATAATCGCCGGAAAAATTCAACCAGAACAATATTATTGTACTTATGTATTACATTTAAATATATTATTATCTAACTATAACCACTTAGCTATTTTGTATTTCAGATAGCCTGTTTCGGGGAAAGGGAAGTTGCAAACCAATTTTCCGCAAATTTTGGGACGGTTTGCCCGTATCCCTTACGATAATGAAAGGGGAAAACCGTCCTAGTTAATCCTCTATTAGGGAACTTACTACCAAAATTAAATACCAAATGTTTCCAAAACTGATAAAACATATTTTTGGTAAATATGTTCATCGATGTGGCTTTTCCTAAATCGTATCAGAATAATCTGCCATAATTATTTTGAATTAAAAGGTTTCGGGTTTTTAAACTAAAAACAAAATGATTTATATTAAAGAGATTAAGGAGTTACTATGGGTAATATGTATTGGTTTTCGTTAAATTGCTAATTATGGCAAATCTAACATCTAATTCACTAGGCATTCCCCAAAGAAATATCACTAACCTAACCTAACTACATACCTACGTTACAATGTTATAAGTATGTTTTACACTACGCTCACTCATTCGCCTGGCGTACTGGGCAATATTCCAAGTTGTAAAAGCAAAAGTACTACTGTTGATTCTTGAGATTTAAAGATGGGAATATCGTAAATATTGTTCTACTCAGCGTCGCCATTTGGAGACTCATTGACGATAATTCTGTTGGTGTGTTGGGTTTCTTGTTTAAGTGAATTATTTTGTAATAATATTATGGAAGCCGAGACGAATATATTATTATGTATTTAGAAAACCGAACATACGTGGAGTGTTGTAGTGGATTTTGAGGAAATTAGTTCTCTAAATCGGTCTCCATTATGGAGGCAGAGAATCAAACTTTTTTTTTGTGCGTGTGGAAATCCTCATGGATTTCCGCCGCCCGGGGAATTTGGCGGGGTGTGTCGGACTCCACCCAGAGTGCGTAACCTGCCGACTAAAACCACATGGGTGTTTCGCCTCACCGCTTTTTGCTGGAGTTACGGGAGCGAAGATTCATTCATCCGCGACCCCAGCAGTGGCAGTCCACCCTTGCGGACTCCAGCGCAATTGAACCTACCAATCCTCTTGAGTGGGGGCGTGCCAACACCTACCGGATAGACCGACTTCCCCAAACGACTTCCGCAGCCCGTGGCCGTGATTGTGGTGGCACCCGGCGAATAGGGTGCATATTGTGCGAGAGAATCAAACATATGGCCCAACTGCTGATTCCCATGGTTCTATTCGAATACCAAAAATACTGTTTACTATTTTCTGTTAGACATAAAGGAGCCTAGGATGCAGTTGTACTCCATCCTCTCGAATCTCGATCAATTGATAGTAGGCTTATTATCCGAAGACAGTCCAAAACTCCAAGCTCCTGAGAATTTTCTGTCACGTCTGACCTGGGATTTGATCTAGATCCTCACGAGTATAGCCTAGGATGTAATCGATTTCAAGTCTCGATCTATTGTTGATCGCTATTTACTGAGCATAAACTAAAACTCCAAACTCCTGCTGAGAATTTCAATTTTCAATCACGTTCAACCTGGGAATCGGCCTTGATCCTCACGAGCATCCGCAGTTGCGATTAGGCTGTTAGTTCAGCCACAGATAATAGAATACTAGTTCAGCGATCATATTTAGGTTGTGGGAAAGGGATGGCGCTATTCAATGTGTAGAGCGACATCTCTCTCACTCTCTCTCTCAATCGCAAATTAAACGTCATGGTACGGCTTCTCGCGTTTCTTTAGGTAGGTTATTTTCTACATATCATGTATGCTATTATTTAAAAATTCTATTGTCTTGTATTCTCCGCTAGGTCCGTATAGGTATATATTATATATTATATATATATTTATATATATTTTTTTTCTTTATATATTCCTCATATAATTATGTTTTTTTTAAATTTTAGTAACTGTAATTGGTTGTAACCGTAGTAATTAAATATAAATAAATCAATAAATAAATAAATAAATGATGACACGTATGGCTATATTATTACGGTGTCAAGTGAAAATACAAGAACATTGCATAACTCGTTACTAGCCGCCGTCTATCGCCTACACTTGTAACTGATACCTTTTACTATTCTTATACTCTTATACTCATTACTGGCTAGTAATGAGCAATTTTCTTTGATAGTCGACTTTTGTGAAGGGTTAGGTAGAGGTGTGCTAATGTATTAAGTAGTCTTTCGGGCTTAACCGTTTTTAAAATAAAACGTTACCTCACACTATAATTTTCTCCTGTATCGTGGGTGCGTTTACAAACACTAATTATCACATACACAAACACCTAGACCCGAAACAACTACCTTTAGATCATTTTTTTTTTTTATGGGATAGGGGGGCAAACGAGCAAACGGATCACCTGATGGTAAGTGATAACCGCCGCCCATGGACACCCGCAACACCAGAGGAGTCGCAAGTGCGCTGCCCGCCTTTAAAAGGGTTTGGGCCTCCGGTAACCTCAACTCACTCGGCGAAACACAACGCAAGCGTTGTTTCACGCCGGTTTTCTGTGAGGCCGTGGTATCACTCCGGTCGAGCCGGCCCATTCGTGCCGAAGCATGGCTCTCCCACGTTCAAAAATCATACAGATATTGTTGCGTGTGGGGATCGAACTCACAACACGTGTCGCAGAAGCCGATCGCTCAGTCGCTACGCCAAACGTATCGTCAACTTCCATAATATATGTATGTGACCTTTTACTAGTGTGTGAAAAGCCCTTAGATATCAGACTGGTATCGACTAGAAACCATACTTGGCAACCAATGTCGACATTCACCACGAATGTGATGAAGTTAAGACTCATAAGAGGTTTTGGCACTTCATTTATTTAAAGTTCCTAAAGAGTTAAGCCTCTTTAGAAACTTTAAATAAATGTTGTGTGTGGTCCATTTCTGTATGTTTCAGAGACCAGAAGATATGAGTATAAATATTTGTGAGATAGATCAAAATAAAATAAACACGGGTAACACTGCGGGACAGAGCTAGTAATATGATAAGATGTAAGGAAATTAGAATTATACATAATTTTCGTGCAACTAAAATGATGTAGGAAAAAAATACTTGCAAAGTTAATCAATTAATCATATTTCTCGACAATCGTCCTTCTTGTGAAGTAAAAGCGAACAATTTAGCGCTTGCAATCAAAGCATGATGTATTGTTAAAGTGCAGTGTGCTCAGGCGTGACGCGTCTCGCTACATAAAACTTGTCTGTCTGTCGACACTTATTTATTTATTTACCTTTGTGTAAATAAATAAATAATTGCTATCTATATTTGTAAAACAACGCCCCGGGTCAGGCGTGATTGGAAATTCTCAGCAGCACCCGGAGTATTGTAATACTATTTTAAGTACAATTTGCATAAAAAAAATATTTTGATATCGGTCCACAATTCACATAAATATCAGTGAACATACATAAAAAAATACATACAGACGAACATAGAACCTCCTTCTTTTTTGAAGTCATTTAAAATTATTGCCAGCTGAAAACAATGCAACACAGAGTGATTAGAAGCATAATATTTATCGGAAAAAGGATGTCAACATGAACGGATGACCTTATCTCCCTAAACTGATAGAATTCATTCCATGCGAAATACTTACTTTTTGGTAAACCCACTTTCGGGAACCGTGCTACTATGTATTTATATAAACTTTATTTATATATATATACTTTACACCAATAAAAACACAAAAAGACAGGACAAAACAGTTTTACAAATATACAATGGGCGGCCTTATCGCAGGCTGCGAAACTTTCAAAAGTAGATAGAGATATATATACCTACCTATACATGTATAAGTGGTTCAATTAAAATAGAAAAATTGACGTTGAATATACTTAACTGCCTCATTAGCCTAGTGGTCCTGAGCGCGACTGCTACCCTAGAGGTCCTGGGTACGATTCCTAGGTCGAGCAAAGTCTTCTTCTTCTTCTTCCTGCCCATGTCCCAATCTATTGTTATCGGGTTTTTCTATGAAATTCCCAGTAACAGCTCGGAGTTTGGAATTTGTGCCCGGTTAATGGCAATGGGCTCGCCCCCTATTACATGCGACCTAAACATACCGGCGAACTGTGGGTGTACATTAGTATGCCTCTGCCTAACCCTTCGGGGAAAACAGGCGTGATGGTATGTATGCTTATTATA
The DNA here is from genome assembly GCA_947256265.1 of Acronicta leporina. Taxonomy (NCBI): domain Eukaryota; kingdom Metazoa; phylum Arthropoda; class Insecta; order Lepidoptera; family Noctuidae; genus Acronicta; species Acronicta leporina. The sequence continues at coordinate 15,561,490 of OX366512.1, forward strand.
CCAAAAAAACACTCCAGTTCGCCACGAATGGAAAAGTAATTACCCAATTTCATAAGCCACTTGCAACTATTGTCTTAAATTTAAGACGTCAGAAAAGGTAAAAAGGAAAGTAAAATACAAACACAAATATCCAAACACATACAACAAAAAAAGTAAATTTTCACCTTTATGTACTTATCTGCTTACTAATGAAAGTGCCGAATGCGCTACCTACTTATTTGAAACGCACACAGCTGCATGCATGACGTATGTTACTGATTAACCAATTTCACATTTCGACAAATTGCCACTCATTAACTTTTCGACTTAGAAAGTGAATATTTAATCGAATATATCGCTACCGGTCTTTACGTTTTGTTACACAAAAGCCAAAAAGGTACAATTATATGTCGTTCTGTATGTAAAGGCCAGCGATATAATACCAGAATTCGAGGGACTTGAGGCAAAGTACTAGAGTGATCAATTGAGTTAAATGGTTCTTGAGTAAAGACCGTACAGAAGAAAACGTAGTGTGGGACTACTTCTAATGAGATGAACAGATGACATGGTAAAGGTCGCTGGGAGGCGCTGTATGCAGGGGGCATATAATAGGTCCTTGTGGAAGTCTTACGAGGAGGCTTTTGTTCAACAGTCGACCTCATCTGGTGGATATGACCCTCAGCCCATCAAGAGCACATTAAGCATCCACTTAAGGGTTTAATAAGACCTTTTACGACAAACGTTAGCGGTAGTCAGAATCCCAATAAGTCTAAGACATTGAGTACCTAGTGAAGGCCTAAGGTCGCTTCATATAAAATACTCTTTATTATTATGTAAGTAGGTAATGATTACTGAATCTCCCATTTCGATTTCAGTCATCCCTGTAGGTAGGGTTTAATGTTGATTAGAAAATCCGTGTTTAAAACTTAAAAGGTAAATATTTTTCTTTAATGTCTAGTGTAGTAGCTAGCAATAAATGATATACCTATGTATAGGTTACCTATATATAGATTGTTTGTTTGTATGGAAGCTCGCACTAGTAAGAAGTCGTAAAGTCATAATAGCTATAGCTGCTAGTATGTGTGTGTGTGAATGTGTGCTGCGCACTTCCGAATAATGGCATGTTGTGTGAAAACTGCGTATTAGATGAGGATAAAACATGTTTTGTTTGTAGGTAGGTATCTCAATTTGTTAGTTTTCCATTTATCTAAATAATATCTAATAATAATAAGGTATAGTTAGAGTCACACGATGAAACCTCTATAATTATCTTTCATTTTCAACGTGTAACTTCACATGGTTATACAAGATGGAGGCCCTCCGTCAAATTAGCCTAGTTTAGTATCTCTCCCATCTGTTCCATTCCTAATCTTATCACAAACCACGGAATGTTATGGCACAAAACACGATGTTGTAATGCGCAAAAATACAATTTAAATAGGTACCGACATCACAACATTTAACGCACGCTCGACGTACTTACTTCTCACAGTAGGTGCATGTACTTTCAAATTGTAAGAAACGTGTTTGGCATAGGCGCTGGAGGCAGCAGCACTACGTCACGTTGCCAAGAGGCGACCACCTCCAGCGGCTGTGCGGCGAGCGCGGAACGTGATCGGAACGGGAGGAGCGCATGGCGCGGGAGTTGCGGGAAGCGACCTTGACGCAGAACGAGGAATGAATCACGGCAGCGAAAGTGGGAGAAATGTGCCGCCGCGCCCCGCGCCGCTCACTTTTACTTTCCAGTGTGGCGCAACCGAGAGCGGCGCCGCAGCGCGCGCGCCACTCGCCCGGCGCCCGCGGCCCGCAGCGCCGTCGCGCCGAACACACCGCGCTCCTAACACCGCCCGCGACTGTGACTCTGCCCGGATTACAGTGATACTATCAGTGCATCACAGGATTCAGTTTCAGTGATTCCCGCGGTGAAAGTAGAAACCGGGTCGCCGATAAGCGTTGTGCAAGTTGTTGCGCGCGGAACTCGCGCGCGGCCTCGCACTCTCCCGCAGGAAGCGTGTCGCAAGCGGGGAAGTGGCGCAAGCGCCGGGAAGCCGACGCGCGCGCTCCACAACACACATACCCTGGATTGCCCCGGCAACACTGGATTCTCTTCTAACATTGTCCCTTGGTAAGATACAACGACGTTTACTTGTTGCTAGGATATTATTGTGTGAATTAGAAAGTGACATTCTACTGAGAAAAGCTGAAATTAGATATTAAGAGACCATAAGGCTCCATCCCGCGCATTCAATTGTAAACGTCACAGATCGTAGTGAAGGGGACCTAGTGTCACCAACACATTCAAAGCGTACAATTGGCGTCATAGTCATCTGAACTTCGGCTCGGGTGTCGGAAACGCTACAAATAAAGAAGTGAAATATCCAAGGACAATACAACTTTCAAGTGATTTCGCGCGCGGCCGACAATAAAAACTTCGTAACGCGCCTGCGCAACCTCTCGGTCTCACTTTCGACGTCTGCGCCGAGCCTCGCTCGACGAGCGCGCTTTCAATAACTATTACAAAACCTCCGGCATGTCGAATTTTCTTTCGAAAGTTATCGTTGCTAGAAATTTGATTTGTGAAGTAATGAACGTCGTTGCAACACTTGTTGGCTCAGTTGATGTTGAAAATATGGAAAACTGCGGCGACCACATGAGGCGGAGGAAAACCTTGTAGTCTCCGTGACCACAACTCAGTCACTGAGTTTAAGCTATTATAAGTAGCACGTTTCGAGCAACTGTCATCATTAAGGAGAACTGAAAGGAATACGGTCCAAGGCCAGTTGGATAACGAATTTTCGTTTAATATTAATAAATGGCAAGCACGGTTGATCGTGACGGATTCAATGGTGCACGCGGATGCATAGGATCACTTTGACCGAAACACTTTCACGCGAACAGCCGCCACGATCACAAAAACCGAGTCAAATTGAAATAATAAAAAGACTCGATACTGATGATTCAATCGATCGTAATTGACGAAATTCATTTCACGGGATTAGTTTAGTTGCTACGGCCAGCAATATAAAGGCTGTACACTTTGCAGGTACCTATATTTAGAATGAATATTTAGTTCGGAAAAATGGCTTTTCTGAATTACAATTGCACTATCTAAGCCCACGTGGTTGTAGAATAAAAAAGACACATTGGGCTCACATAACTATTTCTGTTATTCCTTATTTTAACCTCTCAAGGGTAACAGAACTTCACGCACAGATTGAGATATCTATAAATACGTAAGTGTAACCGCAGCTTGTACAAGCCTATGTAACTACAACCTCCTTTTTACATTAGATACGTAGGTATAGATTATTATTATTAACATCGTAGTATTATATTCATACTAGCCTCTGCCCACGGCTTCGCTCACTTGAAGCTCAAAAACCAACAGTGAAGATCTCTTCTTTGTGTGGGTCTCTATACATTACAGAGGTCAAGCTGTATCTCAGGTTCCGTTTAATTATTTGAGATAAGAAGTATACCAGTTTTTAATTTGGAGCACATACTTTCTAACAGTGATAACACAATTACAATATATTCAGTAGTTTTTGCGCCAACCCGTAACAAACAGACAAGAATTTTAAAAATCACATTCGGGTTCGGAGACGTTTATTTACCCTAACTCATTTGTTTTTTTTTTCTAATTATCTTCAATGTACAGACACAGTTTTTTTTCAATTTTATAATAGTAGAGATTTCAGTACATTAGTAGGCTCTTTCTCTTACATAAACCATCTTTCTCGGACGCAAATATTCATTATCCATTCTAAAATATCTGTTAATGTATAAGTACATCGTGATAAGGAACAAGTTATGCAATTCACGCGTGCAATAACTGCTTAAACGCTTTCATTTTCAATGCGAACATTAGTGGGCGTACCTCTAAATGTCAGGATTAAGATTTATGATAAACATCGTGATTATCCAGTGACAAAAGTACAATGAATATAGTTAAACTTTCACCCGGAGAAATGGCGCCGCGAAAGTACTGTCGTTGTTGATCGGATGATTTCATCCTGATTTCACAAACCGATGTAACCAAATTATGAGTTGGAATCTGAGGTTGTCATGTATAAAGCAGACCTACCTTATATTTGTGTATTTTATGAATGTTCAAAGGTCGTTAAAGGATTCACGAGATAATTATCAGATTAAAAGTTTTCAGTTTTATTATCGACACGGTCACAACAGCGCGTTTCCGAGTTGCTTTGCGGTGATTCATGAAGATGGCCGATGACGAAATATGATAATAGACTTTGCAGAGACCATATCACTAAAGTTCGCTTTGTATGGAGTATGTTTCTTTTATTTTTTTATCACCTAGCATAATTAGTGTCTAAACTGATTGTGGGTAGAAACAGATATGAACATATAAAGCAGTTTCGAATGATATCAAATATCGGTTCACCAAATACGAGTGTGAACGTATTTTTATCAAAGAAACTATTCAATTGTTGATATTTTACACTAATGAACGTGTTTCAGTAGAACATAGATATTTCGTAAAACCGTGAACAGACCATTGTTTTGCAACGCATATGAAAAGGCCTGTTACTAATACTATGATAAATGAATAGTTCTGCACAACGACAGTTCACTATTAATTATCAATAGATTCATTTATAAAATACCACTTTTGAATGATATCATGTTTCCGTGTTTAATTATTTCAATGGTAATAAATATGTAGCAAATGTTCACATCGAGATAAACAATAGAATTATACACGACCCTGTCAATGTGGGAGCCTCTTACTTTGTTACGAAAATAAAGTTTCAATAACAAAAACTAAATTGGGAGTCGAAAACAAGTAGCAATTAAAGTATTTCTCACAGCGGCTGATGATTTTACGTAATTTGTAATCTTTTGAAGAAATTCACTGTGTTATCCAATCCGTTTAGACAATGATAGTGAGGAAATGAAAGTGGAAAGCTGTTACGAGAACGGAACGAGCCGTTTAGTTAGTTATAGTAACATTAACACATTCTAAACACCTCCATTTCTGCTGCGAGCGCTCTATATTCAAAACTACATAGGTACCTATTCATCGATATGTTAAAAAAATATAATAGAAACAAGACCAGTCTTTTTGTCGTATGTAATCTCTATTTTACGCCGTATATACTCATAGCTCAAACATTATTATGTAAATGTCGCAAGGAGATACGTATTACTTGCTAAAAACTACAATCTACGAAACAACACTACCTTAACATTTTGGCCTGAAATTTTCTTAAATCTTTCGTAAAGTATCATCTCAACAGCTATCAATACAAAATTTACAGACACTCTTTCTCCCAAGATGATTAAAACCATTTTGATAATTTTATGCGCATTTTCTCCAAAAGAAATGCCTGATTGAATTAATATTTTTACAACAACATAACTGACCTCCTGTTCTAACTATTGTTCGTATGTATTCACATTTTCCAAGCCCAGCTCAAATTATGTAAAATCTTGTTTCTTTCACCGTGTAAACAGCTTTGTTTGCTTCAAACAAATGTGTTTTATTAAAACCATTTGCGAACTCTCTAATGACCTAGTTAACTGAATTATCTTAAACGACTTTACCTTCTGTAATTGCGCCACTGTTTTCATTTGTCAGTGACCACCCACGCTAAATACGTGTCAAATTGCTAATAGTATTATCAACTTTCATTGCACCATTATCGTCCTCATCGGTTGTTATTATAGTGTTTGTCCTGGCGACCACCGCTTGTTATAACAATAAAGTTATCTGTTACGCTCATTAACTTATAACTACTCAAATATTTGTGTTCAACCTGCTGTAAGTTCAGACCTGCATCTCATCGGTAGATAGAATATAAACATCTTATGTGGATGCATCGTTTAATCTGTCGGTACCGTCAAGTAGGTAACAGCGGCGTAGGCGATGGCGGTACACATTGCAACGTGCCGATTCATATCCAAGGTCTTTCCTAGTGGAAGAGAACGGAGTTTCCTGCGGCCGCCTATCTCTCGCGCACACCGACATTCGCACGTGAACGCACACGCGCCCACGTGTCGCTATTCTTTGTGTTCAATCTTTCCTAGCTACCGTTGCGAGGCATCTTCTTTTTGTGCCGTCCGGTGGCGTTTGAAGTTTGAGCCTCTGAGCGCTTCATTATATAGGCGACGGGCGATGCGCGCGCTTCGCAGTTAGTGTGTCACTGGAGCCCGCGCGAGAGGTGGCCTGCAAGGACTGTACCGCGCCAACCTTTTTTCTGTGCGTGCGATGTTTTCACTTTCGTCATTTTGACCGGGCCAGTTTGATTTGACGTCGCTTGCGCACGGACGTGCCTAGGTTCCGGCGTTGTGATATCCTGTGATCGCTGGTGCTCTGGATTGTTTTTGTTTATAAAATTTATTATTTTGTGAAAAATATGGCTGTGATAAAGTGTTAATATGTTCGATAGTAACATTCTTTTTAATTTCTACAATGAGATTGCTAATAGAAGTGCATTACAGTTGGCAAGGTAAGGTTGTTTTGTTTGTTTACCTTAAATTTGGTAGGTATGTGGGGATGCGCACGTAGGTGTGGGCGGCCGGTAGGTAGTCACAGTGCTTGCAGTCCGGTGGGACGGTCGGCACAACCTTGGCTCTAATGAACGCACTATTCGCCGCTTCATCCGCCTCTCGCCTTCGCTTGAGCCTAGCTCGGCGAAGAGGTTAATAGGTTCACATTAGATGGTGGTTTGCGAAATCGACTGACGGAGCTCAACGTATGAACTGCGCCCGCGCCGCTCTTCTACGGTTGGTTTCGCGCGCATTTGACGCACCGAGTAATTTAATAAAATCTTAGGATGCGATCACTACCAGTTCTTTATAAATGATTTAGATTATTAAATGACTAAGATTTCGGGTTCCAAAAAATTTAACTTAAAAATATAAATCACAGTAAACATCTTTTTCTATTAATAAAATTTATAATTTACTTAAATAACAGTTTTTTGTGTCATTCATGTAACATTTCTCCCACTTGAATTAATTTAATGAGTTTTCCCACCCTAACATTATTGACCCTATCATTGTTTTCATTAACCGAAACACGTTAATGATTGGCAATTAATTACATGTTAAAACCGCAAATTTCACTTTTGATTGCTCGTGCATAAAATCGATTTCGGAACTGATTAATACTTGTTTCGCAATAGTAAAAGTCGATTCATTTGTTAGTCGGTTATTGTGATTATTTGTTTATTACCAAACATTTTTACGTGAACCTATATATTTATAAATACTCGTTTTCATCTGGTCTGTGATAACTTGATAACATCCATAGCTACGTTCAACTTTTGACGAGTTTTCCTTAAAACGTCTGGGGGTTTTTCATTGTTATACACCGAGCGAATGTTATCAAATATTTTTCAAAGCACAAATAAATAACACTGCTTATAACTCTTACGTTAGAAGGAGATCAATCACTAAATGATTACCAAACCTAGATTCAAAACTAATCTAATCGATAATAGGTAGGTAGGTACTAGAATTGACAAATATTGTTGTGATTGTTAGATTTATACGTCTTTATCACTTCTTTAATATTTTAGTCAATTACGTTTCTATTGTAATTTCCTGCCACGCTTGTTGTCGTATAGCAATAATATCATATTGGTTTGTCACATACCAATGAAAATAAATGGTAGAAAATTTGGTGAAAAACAAAAACAAAATTAGTCATTCAACAATAATTTAGATTATTGTGTGTTGGCTCAATGTGTAGATTAAATAGAAATAGAAGCGTACATAAGTACTCAATTAAATCTATAAAGTTCAAGTAGGTACGTGAGGTACCTTAACGTGTATCGTTTCCAATGTTTTTTGTTTCACACATTTCACAAACTACAAAGGAAACGAGAGTTTCTTAGTTTCTTGCCACTGCGCAGTTTAGAACATCTTGTTTTGTTAAAAATAATAATGATAAATTAATTGACTGGAAACGACATAAAAACACGTGCCATATTTTGATTACACATTGTATAATATGAATTTCTGTTAAAAAACTAAAAATAAACCGCAGAAACGTTAGCTTGTGAGTCTTGTGAGTCTAAAAACGAATCTTGAAACTCTTATCCTTTCACAAATGATTATTAATTTCAATTCACTTTACGCTATAAATCAAATAAATTATATTTTGGTGAACTGAGTTGAAGGCAAACAAAATTATTTATTTTATACATCCAAGTCTATTCTTGACATTTACACCAATATTGATGAAGACAATCGTGCTGTAGATGAAAATTACGCAATGAGAATTGATACTGGTGTTGGAAGAGAGAATTGTGTCAATGAAGCAGAAGTGTCGGCAGTTGGCACGAGTAAACAATTAAAGGGCGAGCTACGAATGATCGCCCAATGCCGTTTTTCTATTTGACTTAACAAATATCACGCTTATTTTTAGTGTTCCGTCATGGAGTACTATTAGATCCATCGTATCAATGGATCTAAAATTAGGATTCTCGAGTTCAATATAAACCAACTAGCAATCCTAATTTTTAGCATTTCCGATTTTCACAATTCTACGCTAATGTATTTACGCTTCACAAACAACTTACATGATCAATTTGTAGGATTTATAGTTTAGGATTTTTCGTTATTTACCAGTAAGTGAGAATGAGAGCTATTTAATCTTTTAGATACAATTTAGATTTACACACTGGACTTATTATATGGCTTAACGATGGTTAAAATGTCTAAATGTGATTGAATTTACAAAATTTTCTCTAGTAGAAATTAGGTTTAAAATTGTCTATGTCTACTTAACAGCTACAGAAGTAACTTCTTTCAACTTACTTCTCTAAGAAACCTCTAAAGTAGGTATATATTTGATATCGAAAATATTAGATGTTTTTGTAGCAATAATCTTAATTATGACTGCTTGTCTCGTTCTAATTCCTTATAGAAATATGATAATAGCTCCTTGAACTTATGTTGATGATATACATTCGATATAAATATTTATTAAATTACGACGAGTTTAAAATCAAAAACTTCATCTTATAAATATTTTAATAAACAACAAACCTTGGTATTCAAATGTGTTATGAAACCTTTACAACTTGAAGTAACCGTAGCTGTAATATTTTTAAACATGTCTATCGGCCTTCGTATTGTCTGATTAACACGATGGGCACTACGATAAGAACCACTGTTAAGAATTTGATAAGATTTTTGATTTGTGTAACCTCTAAATTGTCATAATTACTATCTAGTGTACTTCGGATTGAAATTCCTAGAAGACATACTGACCTAACTAATAAGACTGCGCTCTTAAAACGTCTGTCATAAAGTCCTTACAAGACTTGATCTAATTAGTTTCCATAGTACGATAAGAATCTTTGCAAATTGCATAACCGTATATTTTCTTATCTTAAGGTGCATAGTTTTAAAGTTGTTATAAAATAATATATAATTTTTGATAGAGGCCTCGATAGGCGCAGTATCGTTATACTGAGTTCTATAATTTTTATTATTAATTAACATGTAGGTACACAATTAAATAATTAGTTTCGCATTGTCAAACACAACATTAATTACTCACGATAATATTTATTTTACGCAATATCAAATGCTTCCGTGTGGAACAATCCACTCGGTTATCATATACACGTGGTTAAAAACTAGATCTTTTCCCGTCTACCGTTTGCATAAACTAATTACGAATACGTCTAAGGGCCTCTATTTGTTCAGTAATAATCTATTGTTTACATATAATTGTAATATTACTACCAATGTTGCTGTCGTAATTAGGTCACGCTATGATTCGATTGTAACTCCTATTTGCAGGAAATATGGCACTGAACTATGAATTTATCACGACTATATTACAGTTTGCATAGCAATAGGAAAAATCTTGAATCTAATTAATATTATCATCTATAATTATCTTGAATAGTAACAAACGTAGGAAGTATCTACAGAAAATAAGGCAATGTAAACGCATAATAATAGAAGACGTAAATAAGCAAGAACTTAATTCGTTAAAGGCAGAACTGATTGCGCGAAAATATGTATTTTCAATACAGTCATAATTAGTAAAACGCATCGTTTTGTTAATAGGCTTTGTGCACGTATTTAACGTTCCGAGAAACTAGGTTTACAACGTAGAAACGCAAACATTTCTAAAATCCCAAATGCAAGAGCCGAGCTGCTCGGTGCTATTTCGCAATCGACATTTACTCCTTGCAACGTCGACATAAACATTTTCTCGGAACCACTATTAAATTCGGCACCACGTTGGTTATACACCCAGAACAAAATGTCTCAACTACTTTATCGTACGATGGAATTTCTTCATAGTTCTGCGTACCATTTGACATTGAACTGAATTAAAAAGCGTTATCAGAGGGCTCGATATGTTTGTCAGTAGTATGTAGCAGTTGTGAAATACTTGTAACATTTGGACAGTAGTTGAATAGAGGCTCATTAACATCTTTACGTTTAGTTTTAATCATTATTTAATTGGTTTTTAATGTATCCTCACAACCTATTCGAATACGACAGCCACTATCTGTGTTTTCCAATTAGCACAGTTAACACCAATTTAATCAAAAGATTTATCCGCAGTTGACTCTGTAATTTTACCACTGACAGTTTGAATTTAAATATATTATTTTAATGAAGGAAAATTTCGACTTGAGGGCAGGATTCGAACCTGCGTCTTCTGGTTAGATATACTTAACTTGCTTTTCAATAGGTATTACTGACGGGAACTTAGAGACGTAAATTCAGACTATGAAGGCAAATTTCGACATGGCCGGTGGGACTCGCGGTGCCTTAGTGGCTATAACTGCCTCATTAGCCTAGTGGTCCTGAGCGCGACTGCTACGCATGAGGTCCTGGGTTCGATTCCCAGGTCGAGCAGTGTTATTGAGAGCATAGTGTTAACCTAAACATACCGGCAAACTGTGGGTGTACTAGTACGCCTCTGCCTAACCCTTTGGGGAAAACAGGCGTGGTGGTACGTCTAGTATATCTTACCAGAAGACGCAGGTTCGCATCCTGACCACGAACTTTTCCTGTACTTAAAAAACTTTTTAATCAACATGGAAAAAGCAAAAAAAGTCACTAAAAAGATATTTATATTATGTATATTCTTAAACAGTCACTTATTATACACAAGGCGGCGCTTTTAATTTTCAGTGTTTAAGTCAAGACCATAAATGACACTGTTTATAATAAAAGTAAGAATAACATGCGGCAGATATAGTAGTTCAAAGAGATGTATTGTACTAGGACCATAAAATTTGGAATGGTCGTTGTCAAATTACTCCCAGCCCTTTCTTGTTCCCGTTCACGGTACAAATTACCGAAGGACGTTGGAACTGGGTCACTTCGGAAATAGTTTATTGTTATCGGCTAGTCTGCGCGCACGCAATGCTCACACGCACGCCCGAGCCGCGTTCGATTTTCAAACGTTTACGCACACGAACGAGCCCCCAACTCAATTAGGGTTCATCCTTTATAACTCTCGGAAGTCCTTGTGCTAGTTTGCCTTCAGATCTTCAATATCATCATCATTTATATCTATGGGTGCGGTTACAAACGGCTTCCGCTTTCGTACAACTTTCCTAAGGCCGACGAGTCGATAAAGTTGGAAAGGTGTCGGATTTGAATTTTCATAATATATGTAATGTCATAACGAGTCTTAAAGGCCAGATTGTTTTAGTCTATTAGTTTTATTACGTAGTTACCCTTGCGTTGAATATTTAATATTTATAGACTAACGCTTTAGACAGACCCTTGCTAGCGCGATCTTAGCTAGTACTTTGTACAAGGTTCATTTGTTTGGTTCATTATTTCGTGTGTACCTCGACATGCAGTATTCCATCAAATGCATAATAGTCTTACCAATACACTGAATGCATCACTTTAATAATAACCTTTGAAACCTTGACCACGGCAATAAATTAATTATGGTCTTGTCACAGTTGGCAATAAAAATTCTCATCTACGCATAAAGTCTGATTGTTCACAATTTTATAGGCAATTCGATTAGTGGCAAGTTGTAAAATAACTTAAAGACCTCAAGGCTTCCAAACAATAACCCACACACGGCCATGTCGCTGCACACCGCCACACAATGAATAATAGTGTTTCATAGATAACGCATAGACCTATCAATTTAGTCTAGCACATTCACAGGCCTACAAATCTGCGCTCACATCCGGAGCAGGGCCTGCGCGTGTGTTGGTGCACTCACACTGTCACAAAATTTCCCACAAACCCCCACTATTCGTCGCACGCGCACGCTTACACACACAAACGAACCCTAGAGTAAAGATTATAAGACTGAAGTATCGTGAACGAAAGCACACGTTTCTCACCGAACATTATATTTTTAGCAAAATGCGATCGTACGGGGTAGGTCAGTTACTATTATGACTGAAATTTTGATAAGAGCCATTGACTGAATTGTAATGAAAGTTACGTAACACCTTTCATTATTGCTTATCTTGCCATTCATATCCTCGTCTTGTATTGTAATATGTTCTTGCATGATGTGACAGACTTCTCAACAAAATATACTTACCTAATTTTCCTTCAAATTATTATGCGTCTCTCTCTATTATGTATACTAAAAGATTCCGTGATAGATTCATTGTCACATATATGCTAAGGATTTGAAATACATTAATAACTTCGTGGTTTCACTGTCAGTCAACACTTCAGCCAATTTCTGTAACGAAATTCACGGAACTTTATATCACTTCTCGACAAATATTTCAGTTTATTCATCCGATTAAACTGGCCTTAGAAAGAAGGCTATTATTTATACTTGTAGCGCTTATACTTAAACTAAACTGATGCTTCAATAAATAGATAATTATCGAAGCATCCGTTTCGTATGACAACACTAACGTAGAAAGTAAAACAAAAGCATTTGCACAGAATATTACATTTTTATGAGTCAGCTCTGCGGTTTTAGTTTGTCAAAGCGTTTGATTCAGTTGTTCCAAGTACAATTTTTGCAAAAGACCCCGTTAATACATAATAATATGTCCATGTCGCATTTAGTTTAATTATTTATTGATATAATGTTCTCAGAATAGAATTTTTATGTTTTTCCTTTCATTGTTATATTTTTCTATACCTAAATTCGCAATACGCTACTTTTAGTTTCTGTAGCAGAAGAATACAACATTTAAGTTGTACGAATCAGGTCTCGGTATCAAAAAATGAAGACTTACTATAACATATGGCTTCCAAAAGGATTACGCACAGGTATACCTACTAATATACTCCCCCCACAGTTAGCCGGTATGTTTAGGTCCCATGTAATAGGAGGCGAGCCTATTAACAGGGCACAGATCCAAACTTTGAGCTGCTACTGAGCATAAACCCAGTAACACTGCTCGACGTGGGATCCAACAATCCAATCCAAAAAGCCATTTTAAGATCCAACTACATAGGCTATTAATCCTGAATTTAAGGGGAATTTTCTCTAGATTCGCTTCGGTCTTATCATTCTCTTACCTGATAAAATTACTCATTATGGAAGGTAAACATCTAAATGTTACGTATCACTACGGCCTACCTACGGCTTGAAGTCATCTTCCGTTTTACAACTTATTATTTGTTTGCAAAATCTTATTATGGTAACGTAACCCCGCTATAAACTTAACTTTTATGGCTTCATTGTGCTTACGTGTAAAGTTTATTTACCTTAAAAAGCTTGTAGGCAGGTCCTTTGAAATTTCGACAGAGAATATTAAATGGAATGCCGTGGAAATGAATGAAAGCAATGGCTTAAGTTGTATTTGCCGATTAGTTAAAAGCAACAATGTTCATTTTCTAAGTCAATGTTCAATGTTCATTTACAATGAGTGTGTAAGTAACACACTCATTGTAAGCTAATTTAGATTGATATATATAATCTCTGAATATGTTCTTTTTTACATTTTTTTTAAAAGATTACTAGCAATGTGGGTCGCGCATTACTAGTATTCTTGTTAACCCCTCGTGCTAAGTTAAATACTTGTGATACGAGTAGGTTCACATCGGTAGTGCAATCGGTCAGTTTCGAACCGGCAACCACATGATCGCAAGTCCGCTGCTTATCAAAACAACTGTATTCAACTATATTTGTATATTTGCAACTATATTCATTACCTACTGTGTGGGATTTTATTCGTAGAGAAATACTTTAATATCAGAAATTCATCTAAGAATTATATTGTTGAATACTTTTATCATAAAAACCGTTTTAAGTTCTTTTTCAGAACAAAAAATAAACTTAATTAAACTAATAAAGCTTTTATTTCCCATGACATGACAATATTAATTTTATTACATTTTCAATTTTATCTAATCTAACAATAATTGTATTATTAATATTGTCATGGTTTTAGTTTCAAGTTTTAGGGCCACTTGCACCAACTTCTTAAATATTTTTAAATTGTATTTAATCACAATTTTTCATAGACATTTCGTATTTAAATACAGTTTAAACACATTTAAGAAGTTGGTGCAAGTGGGCCTTAGTTTATATCGCATCATTAGCTGCTTAGAGACACCATAAGGTAAAACCAAGTAAATAACATATTTATAGACCGTCATTAGTTGAAGTTACTCTATTAGTAATTGGCCTACAATTCTCTTAGTATTGTTGCTTGTTCTACTATTCCACATAAATAACACATAGCATTATATGAATAATTCAAGTTTCCTCCTCTCAGTTTTCCTGTGCTATTATAGATAATAGAGGCCACTTATGTCACTATTTTCATAAATATCTCAAGATGCACTCACAATTATTTCTAACTAGCGGGCCCAGCACGTTGTCCTACCCTGACGCTTAAAATAAAAAAAGCTGCCAAAGGTTATTGTTCAAAAGCCATCTCCTGGAGTCCTTGTATTACTGAAACCAGCAGACAACGCCATATTCATTTTTGTCCATGTTTTATTTCTGTAAAATCAGTCAACAGTCATTCCGTTCCCTGTACAAAATTTATGTGAAAATAATTTTCCTTCATAATTTTCAGTTCCGTGTTTTAGTAGTTATTATGCTATTCGAGCTGTTTAATCCAACAAATCAAAGATCATAAAAATCTATTCGAATCTTGCCCGCAACTCGAATTGTTCCTTCACTAAAAATAACGTTACTAGAATAAGATACATAAAAATATAACAAATTCTAAAAAGAAAAAGAAAATTTTACGGAATAGACAAAGAAAATTACACATGCATATCATAGTTATTTTGATCTATATCATACAAACATTAATATTATTATTACTTTTTCTATTAAAACTGAAATTATAAAACTTACAA
The DNA here is from genome assembly GCA_947256265.1 of Acronicta leporina. NCBI lineage: Eukaryota > Metazoa > Arthropoda > Insecta > Lepidoptera > Noctuidae > Acronicta > Acronicta leporina. The sequence continues at coordinate 15,576,739 of OX366512.1, forward strand.
TACCGTGATCTACCTAGGTATTTTCGTTTCCATCGCTCCATTTTTCAAACGTGCCCAATGTTGGCAGTGGTTGTGAAAGACGATCTTATCTCGGTAAAATTACGCTACATTTTCCCACTTGGGCAACGCGTTACACACGGTTGCTGCAAATGTAACAAAAAATGAACTTCTTGTAGATCGTCTTATCTGTTCCCTTAGTATGTTTTCATACCATCACGCCTGTATTCTCCGAAGGGTTATGCAGTGGCGTACTCATTTACTCCCACAGTTCACCGGTATGTTTAGGTCTTATGTAATATGATGAGAATTTCATAGACAAATCCAATAACACTTTGTTCGACCTAGGAATCGAACCCTCTAGTGTAGCAGTCGCGACCACTAGGCTAATGAGTAGTAGTATATTTCATAAAGCAAAAATAAACTTTAAAATTATATTGTTTTAAACGATAATTTTGAGCGATCGGCTTCTGCGTAAGTAGCTGTTACGGGTCTGGGCATTTGTGTATCAGAGAATTTGTGTTTGTAAAAGCATCCATGACACAGGAGAAAATCTTAATCACGTTCTTTCACTACTTTTGCAATGTTTCGTTAATGTAAAGCTTCGTCTTATTGACACGAATCAATCAAGTGTCTCTCTCTTAGAGTGCTTGTCTTACTTCAATGGTCTCTCTCTCCTATTAGCTTGACAGTATCACAGACGTCACAAACCAATCGAACAGTTAGCAATTACTTACTATATTCTAGACCTAAATCCGTGATTTTGTTTATCTTCAGCAGTAGCATGCGTACCGTTTCGTTGATATTTGACTTCGCTGATAACTCCGAAATTAGGACAGAGATTGTACTGTGCCTCTCAGTTGTGTTTCGTGCTTAATCTCCGGTTACAAACTCCTTGGCGTTGCAGCGTTGAAGGGTTAATTGTTCGACGCAGTATGTCAAGAACTTTCAGAGTGTAAATATATTTATTTTGTTTGTCTGATAGCATGTACCAACTAGGTAACGGCAAAGGCAACATTTTAAAAATAAAAAGGTTTTATTGTTATTCTCGGCTTCTTTACCTGCTCCATCTCTGGGTTCCTTTAATGGTGTTTATAACTGGTATGATTATTTGGAAAAAAAACTCAGCTTTAATAATTTTCAAATTGTAATGCGTCATTTAGGTACTTTTCCAAATGGATACAATAGCTTATATTCAACAACCACGTAGATGATACTAAATGTTTTCTATACTTTATTATTTGAACACTCGAGTTTTTTCCCTACCTCACCTACTTATATAAAAAGGGTAAAAATACGAAAAGGCAAATAACACTGAAAATGTAATTCCTTATTTAAAGTAAATATGTAGTTCGCTTATTAAAAATTAGTCCTTACAATATACTAATCAAACAATAATCCATTTATGGTTACATACAAGCTACAAGAATTGAATAAAGATCTACAATTATAAAAAGATATAGTTGACACATTACATAAATATGCATGATGACAGATAAAAAGGAAATGTGTATGAATAGCAAATCAATTTAAGACCTGCCAGTAATGGATGGAAAAAGACGGATCAACAATACAAATGAATAACAAAAATTGCTGATGAATTAGAGACGACACTTGTGTTACAATTATGAACCCACCTGATAAAAAGCCACCAAAGAAAAACGAAATGAGGCATATTAACGTTGCAACATTAGCTCTAAATCGAGGCTCTTCAAAATTACCCCGAAAAAATCACGTAACTGTGATGGACATCAAAGCAAGGAAATCAAAACTGAGTCGCTACAAGTTACGTGGTCGCATTACGTAAAGCCTTTCGCATACTTTCTCTGACAGCAAAATTTAGCGTTCGCCGTTATGCAACTTTACGAAATGGCAGTCGACTAAATTTCATCATTTCGACTGCAGAGAAGATCACGGCTTCATATATGGAAGTGAGCGACGATGTGACGAAATAAGAAATGCTGTGATGTTATTTTTTTGTTGTTCTTATTTATTTTATGTCCATTTGGACACATTTGGTTGATTTACACCGCATTTATTTACACCTCCACATTTCATTCTCAAATTAGGACGTCACTGTCCAATTTAGAAACCTCTTTATCGATACACTTGCAGCTATTAACTGGATTATAAATACGCTTAGTACAATCATAGAAAATAGTCCTGACTGAAATTAAAATTGATTTAATAGTCTACATAAAAGCAATGTATTAATTCCTATAAAATAATCAATAATAACAGTATTCAAGACCGGTATTGGTACGTTATTACAACCACTTAACTTGGAACTGGAAATTCTAAATAAAAAAAAAACAAACATTCATTACCATAACGATACAGTTGTAGTTCGGTACAGTGTTGGCTTGAGCGATGCAAATGTGAGTTTTTACCTAAGACTAGAGTGAAGTAACTTTCTAAAAACTGCTCGAGTGACCTTGAAATAAAACGCTATTACAAAACCGCGGGCCGCTCGCCGGCGCTAACTCCCCCCTCCTGTGCAGCGTGCCCGCGGATCTACGCACGCTCCACCAACACACGCGCACACGCATTGCATCCGTGTGCGTAGCCCTACACACACTAGCATGCACGCACAACCACAAACATGAGCGCCGCACACATGTGTCAAACAAACTCAAACAACACGTGCAACTCATGTGTGAGTTAATCAGTTGAATGTGTAGAAAGGAGTGGTGAAAAATCTAGTCCGGTCCTACAACCTTACAACATTCTAAATACTGGCATGTAATTCTTATAACACGTGAATACAGAAGGAACTTTTAACAACGCAGTGATTAATGAAATGAATCACCCGTTACTCCCGATCTATTATGCGTTCTTCATTTGCGTCATAATAACTATGGAAAAACCGAAGAAAATAACTTGCTTTTTTCACTTTCATATTTCACTCCCAAAGGTTATAAATTATTCCATTCATCCATTTATGCATCTGTGGCATGTTAACAAAACACACCTTAATATTCTGACAGTTTTGAAATCATCGAATTCCAAATATGTAAAATCCTTGAACATGGATGTGGGTCATGATCAGGTTCCAATATGTGTCTCGTGCTTGGTTATTAGCATAGAGTTCTGTGGCGCACTCGCTGATAGGTTGCGCAATACTGTTGACTTTCATCCTGAAGGTCAAGTGCCATCCTATTTCAAAACGGACCTTGGACGAGTCTGGTTTACCTCGAACCGTTTGTAGAGAACAGCCGAGTAAACGGAAGAGATTGGTGCTAATAGATATTAATCAAACAAAGAAGACGTCTTTATCTTTCGTTAGCTGCTCGCTTTTAAATATAATTGCTTGTGAATTGTTAAGATCAATCGCACAAACACTTCAAACAATTGAATGTAACTTTTTAGATAAGCATCGATTTAATAATGGTTGTATTCATATAAACTCATGTTCGGTTAGCTACAAAGCGCCCACAGACACGAAGGTCAACTAATTTCGCGGCGTGAGAACGCCTCTATATAGACGATTTAATTCATCATAATTTGCTGTAATAACACCAGAGATATTCAAATGACTGCCGACAATCAAATCCGACCTTTTCTAAGACACGTTCTTTATAAATAGTCATCTAACTGCCACAGTGATCGCAAAATGTCGAACACGAACTCGATTTGTTTCCGAACCAAAACAGTTGCGAAAATGTAGAAATACGCCAGAGGCGGTGAGCTGATCACCGCACCGCGACGCCATTACCTCGGGAACAGAGGAAATCTTCATCTTACTCGACGGGTGTCAAAGTTTCGCAATCACATTCCGAAACGACGTTACATTTGTAATAAGTGTGTATGTACATTAGAGTTGTTTGCAGTAACAGTTAACAAGTATCTGGCACAAGGGATCGATCGTCAATCAAACGCAAGGTGAGAGTGTAACCGCGCAGCTATTTTAGCATCATCGAAGGTAAAACTGATTTGCGCTTTCGGCCCAAGACTCTCTCGTACAAGGGTACGATGGCATTTATAAATAAATATGTTTGTCAGTTGCCAGCAACGGCAATGTTATGTATTGATCACAGACCACTGACATTCCAAATCATACCCACAGACGTGCGAGATACATAACATAATACTAAAAGTTAAGCTCCGATGATCAATATAACTACAAAGCATTATCATACGTCTAAACGTCGATGACTATAAAATAGTTGAATGATGAATGAAGCCATCAAATATTTAAACTATAGTATAAAACGTAAAGCAAAACTTTATCAAACAAATTATCGTAATGGCAATGATCTCATTTGACTCAGTCGAAACTGATTATAATAACTAATTTGGATAGTTCCTTGTTTTTACCGTTTTTACAACGCAAAAGGAAATTATCTGCGATAAGCTTATCGATTTCAAGCGCAAATTCCTCAGTTTGTTTTCGTGACAATTACAAGATGTACGGTGACAATGAGTGTGGGAATCGGTGGGGAGTGCATCGATGGGGCTTAGAATGGTGAAGCGAGTGGTCGTTATGAATGAACTGGTATTTGTTGTACAGTCGGCATTACATAATGTATGTGGTGCGGCAGTGAAGTCGGTGCTGGCACCGAACATTTCGTCCGAAGGCCAGCACCACAAAGCGTGTGCGGCGTATCGCTGGCCACGCGCGCCCCGCAGTTTCCTGTTTGACGACTATCGACTTACATCACTATCGCTTTCTGTCATACTTCGCGCGCCTGTTAGAAGCTTGTAAAGGGGTCTGGCCTGTTGCTAAGTACCTTTGTACATGCGTTTGTCATTGAAGCTGTGTACTACCGGCATTATTATTACGACTTCCCAATCTCGCAACTAAGAGCTCTTCCTTATTATTAAATTATTCAAATGCCCGTTTTCGTTATATCATGATGCCTCAAAGCGTGTTTAATTGAAATACTTATTTGCATTTTGTAACAGATCAGCGTGAAGTGAGTGCCTCGGAGACTGTCGCAAAATTTCAACAGCAAATAGAAGTGGCGTTAAAATGGAAATAGACAATTTAATTTAGCCGATCATTTCAGTTATGTAAGTAGAGCAGAAAACCGTTCACGAGCATGTACTCGTAAATGCAGCTCATGAGATTTTCTGCGATTGTGACCAAGCGGGCCGAATGGTGTCGATCCGGTGTCAATCGGAAAGCATCGGACCATGCTGAGATCTAGCCTGGATTTTCATTGTTAGGCATGTTTCCAACGTTGCATTTTATGCGAATGTAAAATGCTAATTATTAATTCATTAGTGTAAAAATTATAAATTATTCTTCATTTGCATAAAAATATTAATTCACTTGTTATACCCCGCGGTTTAATAGCATACATCTAGCTAGTTATTTCGATGAACCCAAATCAAAGCATATTCTCTACACCCTAAAGAAACCAAGGTTCTGGGCCTGGTTCTGAGATTTCTAGATTAATTAGTAGGTAAAATAAGAAAGATAATTATTGATATAACAGCATTAACTTTTTTATTTGTATATTCATAACTAGACTGCAAATAACGATACTGCTTTTGATTGTTACGTTTACTGCCACAATAGTTTTATAATTGTTTAAGATAACAATATTTCATTGACAATTACCCACGATGACATTTCTATGAGAGTCATCTTTTGCAAGACTGTAATGCGAGTGACCTCCGTTGTGATGACATTACTGACGTTTGTCCGTCTTGGTCATCGTAATTTATTTATTACTTGAACTTCATAAAGATCACAAATTGCGAAAGTATATCAATCATTAGAAAACAACGAAGTGTTAACAGCAATTGTGAATGCTGTTTCTACTGACATAGTATTTATATTTGTACCTATTCAATTTCATTGAGTTTATTTTTGATTGTTTAGGGACAGTACGACGTGTAGACAATGTTTTGAAATAATATTGCAAACTATATGTTTCAATTACTTGCGTAGCGTTAGAATTAGCTGTTTCATAATATTTGTTAGCGGATGAAGCTACCGTTTCAGCAGAACAAGCTAAACTTGTTCCTTTTGCTAAATACGTAAAACATTTATTTCTTTATCACGACCGCATTTACCACCCATTTCATTATTAATATACAATTTACCTTTTGTGTAAACAACATATATTTTACGCTTCAATCATAATATTATGATGTACCCAAAAGTTAGTCCTTGAAAAACATACGCTCTTTATCAAATACTACAATATTGATTATATTAAAAGCGCTACTAATTTCCACGGAATTTGAATAAACTTCCATGGTAAAATACCTACACCATGTTGAGACCACAGTAGTTTTGTATTGAAACAGATGCTGACACATAAATGTTGGAAAGCCCTTGTAACGATTTTTAAGAAAAATAGGGGAAGTCGATAATTTATGTTATATTGAATGTCATATTGATCTCTTCTCGAAGTCTATAAAAGAATTGGCTCGCAAATTAGGTGGTAGATATTGGTAGAAGAATTCTGCACGGTCAACTTCGTCTGCGTAACCGTCAAGCGGTAGTTATTTAATATGGTCAGGTTCAAAATAAAATAAACTAATCAGCTGAGAAAGCTCTCTCTGTGTAACATCCATAAGCTTGGATCAACAATTCTAAAACGGTTACCTCTAATGTACGAAATTTCTCGTTGACCGCCTTAGTAGTAATATTGCGGATAAGATCTATGAACCAGACGAAGTGAGGACAAGTTCAATACAAGCCAACAAGGTATAGGTTGATGAGGTATTTCCACTCAATAAAGAAGCAAAGTATACTTAGACGAAAGTAAATATTTTCCTTATGAGGGGAAAATGTGTACAACAAAGTTTTAAAACCGCATGGGCAATACACTATGCTTACATAAATCATTTTATATAGAAAAGGTATAAGTAGTTGTACTCAGTAACAGGTAGAACAGTAAAATTTTTATGATGTCAACCACATATTTTCCTCTAAATTTTAACTCGAAAACACCAGGACATTCAATATTAATATTTACACCGGTTCTTTCCTTAATTCGATATTTAGAATTAGGATACTTTATAAATTTTCATGTTATCATCATCATGATTCACAGGTTTTAGATATTTAACCGCTAGGAATAATCCCAGTTTCTTTTAACCAATCATCTTCATACTGTCGCCTTCAATCTTCTTTTCATTAGTATGTATGCAATGCATAACAAAGCTAAGTAACTTACTTCCTACTTACCCTTATTTTCGTATAAATTAGTTATCAAAGTGTCAAGTCGGACGGTGAAAGTTAGAACTTTTTCAATCATACGCCATAGTAGGCCAACGGTAGCAATCTTGTACAATTTCTAGGCTTGCAACACTGAAAATGCAGTGTTTCGTAAAACGTTTGTAGCCCATAGTCTCTCTTGATGTGGTCAATTAATTGATGACTCCAAAATTCTCTTTTCTTTCCTAAAATATCTGATACAACTATATCGGTGTTATTATTAGTCCAAATATCAATACCTATGATGTACAAGTTATCTTAATTCTTTATTGTTAGTTAAAACAAGCAAATCTTTAGCAAGCCGTTCTACTCTTTCATTAACTGTTGCTTTGATTACGTTTTAATTCCACACCAAACAATGTAAAAGTGTAACGTAATAATTAACTATTGCATTGTATTTAATTTCTCTCAATGTTGGTTAACTTACCTAAATAAAATCAACACTGTAAGTATTAACTAAGTTATAATTTTAGATACAAATCTACTGATTATGCTCCAATCAATTTCCTAATATGTTTTAAAAAACCATTCTCGTTACAGAAACACGCCATTACTTTTGTAAATCGTACAAGATACTAATTATTTATAAGTACATATTGAGTTACAATTATGTCGTTCTATTCCTCCTTTTACAGTGACATGACTGTCATAAAAACCATTAAGAGAGCTACAATCTAGAATCGGTACAGATCGAGTAAGATCGTAATGTGGACAGCCATTCTAGGTCGCTACGTGCTTAATTAGTGTGGGTAGAATTATGTAAGCCAGCCGGGCGTTTCTTTTATGAACCAACCTTGATTCTTGGACTGATTGAGATATTTTTATAGATGTTGATATTGTAAACAACTGTTATGTTGTTATTCTTCCTGATTGGAACTGTTCTTTTTTTAATGGTATGCATTGAGTTGTGACTTTCATCATTTTATTTATTAAATTTTATTTGAAAATTACTTTCATATCCCTAGTTTTATTTATTACTTTAGTTTCATTTATTACTGCTACAGCTCTTCTTGTTACAGATTCTCACCAGATAGTATAACTAACATTATCTGTATCGCTATGTTTAGAAATTACAATAGTAATACACATTACAACAGCACACGATAATTACTTGTTGCTAGCCTAGCCTAGCCCAGTGACCCATTTCACAAACTTTTAGAAATTGCGAAAGATAACGAGCTGATAATAGATAACTATCTACATTTTGTTCCTTAATCGTAACTGTGATTAAATTTAATTGTATAGGTACTTGCTTTTTATTTAGGATTGTTTACAGATACAATTACATTTAATGTTGTGAACTATATTACTTAACCGAATTACCTTCGTTTGCTCCTAAATGAGTAAAGCAACGGTAAAGAGATTGTGTTTATTATTGAATATACGGAATTATATTTACTGAAAAAGTGTCGGTGAAAGTAAGTGTTTGTTTAACGAAGGTCGTTTGTAAAAGGCCATTAATACAACCATGAAATAATGTGAGGTTTATCTTTCATTCACCTTTTGATAAAGTATCGTTGCATAAGCAATCTGGTAGTGTCATCTGTTAGACGAATGGGGAAGTTATTTACACTGCCATCTAGCGTGATCCAAAGGAAAGTGGCGAGAAAGAGAAAGTAGTCGTCATACTAAACGTAAGATGGCATAAAAATTAAATCACGATGGTGTAATTGAGATTTTTTTTAAATATTTTATGGTACGTAGTGATGTTCTTTGTGAGTTTATAAATATTTAAATTGTTTATAAGCAAAATATATTTTTTTTATGTTCAGTAGGTATACAGAAAATCAGCTTACATGCGCACATCATAAACTTTTTTAATTAAGTGAAAAAAGTGTTATCAGATTTTAAGTAATGTGTTATTTATTTAGGAAGTTGTATCATTTACTCAGTAGGTACTTAATTATAATTTGCTCAGTAGGTACTTTATTTATTTTATTTTCTTACTTATTAAATTATTTAAGAGTACCTTTTATCATTTTTTTTTATTGACATCCTCAGAATACCTATTCAGATAATTGTAAACTAAACACGGGAAGTTTAATTAGTACAATGAATAATCTTTCTATTTTTTTAGTAACCATTTTTATTTTTGCAAAATTAACCTACTTCTTGTCGAATAAGAAATTACAATGCACCGTCACCTTCATGTCTATGGAAAAGTAATAAAGAATACGTTCGAAACGTCGTATAAATGTTAAGAAATCCAACAAAACACAAATCTATTCCGGTTTGGCCTTGAATATTCAAATCGACTCAAAATGATTGACTCACAATAAATATATTTTACATCTCAACTATACAAACCATTATGTATATGAAGCTCTTTTTCTTTGAATATGTATTATTATGTACAAACGACCAGTCACGTCTTTGGTAAAGTAATTTTCCCTTTGATGCAATGAAGCGAAAAGTAATTATACTGTGGCTATTGACAGCCTCTTTGAGTCATCGATGTAATCTTATAATCAACCCTGAAATAGATGATAGAAAAAGTTTCCAACAGAATCAATTCATTGAACTTACTGTTACAACTCAAGATGTATTATTGCCCTGAAGATACTACTGAAATCAGAGCTACGGACGATAAAATAAAATATGAATTTTAGAACGATTCGTGTATAAAAATTATTCAGACAGTCATGTAAAATAATGGTATTTTATCTGCAAAAGTCCCTAAACGTCCATTCGAAGGGCCTTGAACCGACTTCAGCACAACCCTAGATAACGCTAATTTGATGCAAAACATGGGAACTGCATCGTTTCGACCGGCTACGCACGGACAATGGCGGGAGAGTCAGACGCGCACCGCTGGCTACAATCCTGAAAATAGCGTTATGTATAGTACAGATTTAGACAGTCACTTCAGTATTGCCTTCGGTCCCGCCCACGACCGCCCAAGGACGATACGCCCATGTCGAAAAGACTTCCATATAATACATTTGTAAAGGCAGGAACTTTTCAAGTTGATCCATAACAGTTTAAAGAAAACTATGTACTGCTGTAACAGGTGGTAACCAAGAACACTTGAACAAAGTTATTGATAAATATTAAAGTGAAAGACATTTCTTCTTTTAATTTAAATTAAGAACCGAAAAATACTGGTTTTAAATTTCTCGGATATTTTCACATAAAACAAAAGCAGAAAAGAACTGTGTAGATAAAGAAATATAAGTATATAATTATGAATTTATGATGAACTACTTTATATTTTGATTAATACTATAACTTTTGCTCGATACATTCACATTCATGCCTCTTAAAGATTTACTCATTTATTTTATTGTAGAACTACATACATACATACTCTCACGCCTTTCTCCCACAGGGGTAGGGAGAAACTATAGACCGCCAATTGCTACGATTCTTGCATACTTCTTTTGCTTCTGCCACTTTAATCTTTAGAACTACTTGACTGGTTTCCATTATCTTTAGGAAAAAAACAATATTTTCAATAATTCTAATCATATTATTCAAAAGGAAACTAAATAAATACCAGTTATCTATTTATCTGCAGTAATTGTTACTTTTACCAATGTTCTAACCTTCAATTAGTTCCACATCCATTACAAATATTTGTAGTCACGTTCGCTAGGCGAAGATATATTCCAACTCCGATTTTTTCAATCCTCTATGTTCACGTCATATAACAAGCATTTGGCTTTAATTATGTGACCTTCAATTAGAGCCTCATTAAAACACACAGCCCACATTCATTGACCAAGGAAAATTTAGCATCACAAACTTTAAATAATATCTACACCTTTTTTGTGGCATTACTTATACAGATGCAAAGCACTTAATTCTCATTTCAATGACTGCTCGTTTCCCGCGCACAAGGAAATGGTAACTCTTTGTCGAGTTACAATATGTAATTTTATTTGAAACCTTAATAAAATTAGTATTCGGAAAGTTTATTGTGTACCTACTCGCAAATTTATGATATGTAAATAAGCTTTTCAGATTTTCGGCTAATTTAGTGCTAGCTAATATTCAGCTGTTAAATCGAAAATATTTTATCGAAACGCCACGTATACAATTCTGGTGTACCTACCTGCCTTCACGTTGTTCTGTCTTTATTGATTATTAGCTCAGATGTTTGGCATCTGCCTAAACTGTAACGTTCCATGGTAACGTAAAGTTTGGAGCAAACAATTGAAACGAAATCATTACGGATTCGTGATACGTGTACGATTAAGATCATCTTTGTGCGAGAACATTCCACGGGGCGCGCTTACTTGTCCCCCACTGCACTTTTATACGCCACTGTAATTAAATATGACTTTTGAGCGAAACAGTGCAACAATAGAGCAGCACTTGCCGACAACAATGAGTACTGTTCCACCGTTTGTGACCCCACTGTTGCTAAACTCCGACACAATGCAAAAGAAGCGCCTGTTGATCGTCTTTTAAATGATCTTGCGCTTCTATCGCAACGCTAATAGCACGTTGCGAAGGTTTATCAGGCCAAGGTCCTATTGCAACAGGCTTTCTAACACCTGCGACTAGGACTTCTGTAGCTACTTTTGGCAGTCCAAGAACACGTCAGCTATTCACGGTAATTTAAATTCTTCTCACCTTTTAACCTTTTTAATTTGGTTGAGAAATTAGAATTATTTATTTAAGACGTTCAAGATCTATTGTATTGTATCTATACCGTATATCAAAGTTGGTATTAATGTAGGAGTAATAATGTATAGATTTCAATTTTGCGAGCATTGATATTGAATCAGTTATTATCGTAACAGTCGGTTGCCTTCAGCCTTGTCTTCCTTTACATCAACGGTTTTCAGTCTGGCATAGAACAAGGCTAATGAACCGAGAACGGTATGACGAGCCTCAGGTTCGTTAAGATTTCACTTATTTACGTGTTGAATTATACAACGCGTCTGATCACGAAACAATAATTGAACTCATCTTCCAATTAGATAACATTATTCAGAGAAACACAGCGGCTATCGAAATTGATCATTTTGTAAATCAATTCTTTTAATTGCTACGTTTTTATCTCAATCAACTTTGGATTATAATAGCTACACTTCCTGATGTTTATGACTGACAACAAAAACTTAGATGTAATGATTTCAAAGTCTTCACACGTTAGTCAAGTACAATAGGTATTTGTTACGCGTCAAATTTCACACAATTGTAAAAACTGAGAGTACGTTGATCGTGATGATTTTAAGATTTTAACATGAGTTTTGTTATTGTTTCTAGGCGTTTCAACCCTCTGTTGATAATTTGAATTAACAAAAAATCTCTCTCACGCAAATCTAGCCTTTAACATAAACTTTAAGCTATTAATCATGGTTGTGGTTATGCCTAATTAACTTTCTCTAGCGAGAGCATTACTTATACAAATTAACAATTGCGTCTAGTAATTTTATACGGTCTATAATTTAATGTAACTTATGCTAGTGTTTCGACCAGTAGACGTTTTCAAATTAGGTTCCTATGTTTCAATTGGTAACTCACTCTAACCAGAAAGAATTGAATTTAAAATTTTCGTACACAGATCATTTCTGCCCATCATTGAGCCGTCTTATATAGCATCAACAAAACACGGTGGTATTTTCATTAAACCCTAACTTCCTAATTCTGCTTAGCCTTGTCTTTGGTTTTAGTCTAAGTCAAGTAAGCGAATAAAAAATTTGGTTGACTTATGTCGTATTTCTGTTTCAGTGCTGGAATGATGGGCGAGGGCCTGCTGACTCTGACGTACGGCAAGCACCACGCCTGCATCCTGAACGAGGTGGGGGCAGCGTGGCGCGGCGCCCGCTACTCAGACCTGGTTCTGGTCTGCGACGACGCTGTGCCGCTGGCCGCGCACAGGATCGTCATGGCTGCAGCTAGCCCACTCATCAGGTACAAAATTGTTGTAATTATCTTAACATCGCCAAAAATCTAATTCACGTGATGTTATTGTAGTCAAGAGTCGTTTAGCTTCTATTTTGAATACATCCAGTAAAATAATTTTCGATGTCACTTCATGTATGTCATTCAGAATGCTAACGTTAACTACGTACTGTTTATAATAATTTTATAGTTTATGTTATATTCATATTATAGAACAATAGTTGTCGAATAGAACCGTCACTGTAATCTTATCTTAATTATTTAATAAGGTTAATTGGTAAGCCAATCCAATAACACTCCCAAGTAACCGGTATCTAGTAGGTAAAGCAATGAATCGACATAAAAGATTGACACATATCTAGACTTCTATTACGCACTAAGATATAATTATGAATAACATTACATAAAGTTAGTTTATAATCAAGATAGCATTTCTAAGAAAAAATGCAAATTTTATATATTGCTTGTTTTGCAGGAAAATACTGGATGATACCCCGTCAGTCGAGAATCCGGTCACGATTCACATGTCTGGCATCAGCAGCACTCTCATGAGACATCTCCTTGTATTCTTATACAGCGGCCAAGCCTACATTGAGGTTAGTACCCAACCTATTTTATGTATTCACCACACTACTATATTATCATAAATTAATTCGTTTTCAAGGACCTCATCAGACTGCGACTAAACATTTGCATTTCATTTTAACGAGGAAATTAATTCACACTGTTTTTTCTTTTACAGTCTGGTGAAATAGATGATATGCAAGAGTTATTCGAATTGTTGGAAATCAAATCAGATGTATGGAAATCAACGAAAGAACGACAACAAGCAGAAGAACGTAACCGATCGTGCGAGCGACTAAAATCAAAATCCCTGAAAACAGATATCAACAGCAATGAGAGCAGTAAACACGATGCACCTTCAGGATCATCACATTCAGAAAGTGAGCTTGTTGCTCCAGGAGCGGGATACAGCAAAGACAAAGGAGATGAAAATATGAGTATAAAAAAAGAAAATATGTCAACTAGTAGCAATGACGAAAGAGAGGAAGAAGAACAAGTAGGAGAAAACAGGGACAAGGAATGTGGACGATTGCTGGCGCGACGAAGAAGCTCATCGAATCCGGTAAACTTGTCCTTAGCAAGAAATTCCGAAAACACTGGCAGTGAACATGACGACTCACAAGACGTTGATGTGGAAACAGTTGCAGCAAAGGTAAATATGAATACAATAAAAAACAACATTTATGTCTTACATTTATTGAGTAATAAAATTTACACATAATTTATTCATTTCAGAACATTACGAGAAGAAGGACAACATCATCAAGCCAAGATGATCAACCCCAGGAAACTGTATACAGGAGACAACTATTAAGTGATCGGTTAGGCCGTGGAATTGAAAGAGCAAAAAGGAAATCACATTACTTAGAACCCCCGGAACTAGATTTACGAACTGTTAAATTAGAGGATTACGCGCATCTTAAACCGCCTGACCAGGACCTAATATCGTTGGTACAGACTTCTCCTGAAAACTACGTTGTCACACCCCACAGAAAAAGAAGACCTGGCTTTCATAATTCACCTTCGCAAAATCCTCCATTTGTATCATTCCCCCCAAGTTACTTAGAAGAAATGGCGCACCTGCGGTATACACAAGGACCCGGTAGTGCAGCAGCCGTTGCTGCCAGCGCTCGCCTTGGAGTGTTACACCCCCTAAGCACGTCGGCGCCGCCGTACTTACCTGAAAGGAGTGTAACTCCGCCCACTGCCACGCATGAAGACGCACTCAAATATCGACCTCCTAGTGCTGGGTCGTGGGGTCCTTGGCTCTGCCAACCCCAAATGGGTGGAGATGATACGCCTGCGGCAGAACACGATCAGGGTTCAAGTAAACAAGCACCAGTTCGAGAATATCGTTGTGAATATTGTGGCAAGCAGTTCGGCATGTCGTGGAATCTCAAGACACACTTACGAGTTCACACCGGGGAGAAACCGTTTGCTTGTAGACTCTGCGTCGCTATGTTCAAACAGAAGGCCCATTTGCTGAAACATTTATGTTCGGTTCATCGCAATGTTATATCGTCCAGCGAGAACGACGGGCGAACCAATACGCCCGGTCGATTTAACTGCTGTTTCTGCCAACTCACATTCGAGGCGTTACCAGAACTAATCAGACATTTGTCGGGGCCACACAACAGTTTGCTTCTCAGCAAAAATCTACACGAATGACGCCCGCTCACGTGACGCGGGTGCTCGCGTAATTTTGGACTTTGAAAACTTCTTCTCTCATTGTGAGAGTTCAATTGTGATATGTGTTTAGAAGGATAGATGTTAAGTGATTAATTGTAAGACATGTGATATCGCAGAGCGATACTCATAGTGAGACATTCGCAGGAGGTTGCTGCGGGTGTGTTATTGATGACTAATTTTAAAAAAATCACATGTTCGCAGAATAGGTCCAAATTATTATAATTTGTTTAAAAATTATAATCCGGGACCAACACCTTCCAACATAGTATTTATTTGAAAGATGTATTTCATTAGGGTAAATATTATTAAAAGCCACCGACACATTAATTCCTTAAGCGTAGAAAATAGACAAGTTTGTCAAAGAAAAGTTGCGAAGTTCGTATAAGGCCTAAAGAGATAACGTCACATAAACTACCTCCTAATTTAAATCAGTACCTTGATGAATCTACTGTGGCGTTAACATAGGTTCGCATTGACTATATACTTTGTTAAAAGTATACAGTTAATAGATCTAGTCAGAGTTGGAACTGAAAATTAGAACAGTTTTATGATTAGCCCACTTATAATCGGTACCAATTCGATTACTTTGCTACTGTACTCGTGCTTTAAAGTTATTTTAAAATGTTAATAAAAACCCCATTACCTACTACACAATTTTGAGTGTAATCAATCCCCACTTCGTTCCAAAAAATCTGACTTGACATTTCGCAGCTTTTTACGACATTTTCAATCTCAATATTAGGTTTTATCATTTTATGTAACTTCTAGAAAAAAATGTGTTCGTAATAATATAATATATATAATATGTAGTATGCACATCCTTCCATTTGTTCGTGCCGATTTTTGCAATGTGAAAAAGCACCAAAGATTTGTAAAGCAATGAAAATGTTTTGGTGTAAAATTAAGAGAAATTAAAGGGACCTGAAATGATTTTGATTGTGTTAAACTTAAAGTATGTAGGTACCAATTTAATATTCTCATCTGTAGTTACTAACGTTCAATTTTCTGTAACCACTTCTGTAATTCCATTGCGAACTTGCGAAGCTTGAATATCTTCTTATTTTTGGATTAATTTACTTTAGTGTTAATACGGAGCTTACCAGGCATTATTTTGAAATGAATATTTTTATCAAATAGTACTTTAGCTTTATTAAAAATCTTCGAAACTTATTTTCGATGTCGCTTTTTATCGAACACATTACTGTGGCCAGTTATATTAAAGCTGTTATTGTAGTGAAGGCTGGATGTTCAATCTTAATTAAGGCTTCTAATAAACAAAGTATACAAAATTTGCGATCTATTGTTTCGTTAGAATGTTGCCAAAAGTTTTAATTCATCAGTACATTGTAATATGCCTCGATTTTTGTTAAACTTTGTTCCATGTGCCAGTTCGCTACTGTACTCAATTGGATAATATTTCCGTAATACTCATTTAGTAGAATTCATCTATATGTACATTTATTTGGAATTCCATTCCATTTATATTGTCACTCACGAGGATACTTGTCAATGCAATTATTGTTGTTCATGTATTTTACTACAAAACTAAAGTTACCAGCGAGTAGTTCAAAACATAGAGTAAACTATGAAAATTGTCGAGTTGCTTTAATGTCTCTTTCGAACGTTACCTATTATACCTGATTTTTATCGTTTTTGTGTTATATTCGGCGTCGATATTGACGTAATTATTAATTGGGGAACAATTTAATTTTAAGAATTGTGATTTCAAGGAATCGTTTAGGTATATTCTATGTGATAATTGTCTGTTTTGTCTTAAGTAGACACGTTGAGAACGCTGTCTTCCATTGCGTTTTCCTTTTTAAATTCTTAAGTATTGCTGCAAGCGAATACATCAAAGAAAACTTTAGCTACACCTTAAAAACACAATCAGATTTTATTGTTTATCTGGTCTTATACACAAGGTTATATACGGTGTGTAAGTAATTGGTACTAAAAGTTTTTCAATGTATTTGAGTGTTCCAATACGATGTAAATAAAACAAATAGAATTAAGTCAACGATGCATGACAAAAAAAATCGTCCACAAACCGCTGCCTAACTTATACGTAACTTGAACAAATTGTATTTTTATAAAATGTTTTCTTCCGAACCCACTTGTAGCATAGGATCGTTGTGATATTATCTCGGCGGAAGTCGGAATTGCCTTAAAATAATGAATATCAATGCAAGTAGGTATCTTAATACTTAATTTGTGTGTTTCTTAGATAATTATAACAGACTAGATTGCACAAATTAACCATGTATTCTTTTAAAGAAATCTTGGATTCTGCTCAAAAACGTTGATTTTTGGCAAAATACAAATATTTAAAGAAGTTCCTTTTTATAATTCAACCAAAAATCTTTTATATCATTTATGTTTTTGGATAACAAAACAACCAATCATTAAACGGCACATATCTAAGAAACACCGAAAGCCGATTCGAAATACTAATTAAAAAACATGACGTTGTTAAGAAGAAAAAGTGTAAATAGTAAATAGTTTTAAGACTTAAAGGTAAATAAAGCTTAACTTAATCTTGTTGAACTTGAATATTGATTTTTCTCTGTTAATTGTAAATTAAAAAGTATTTGATAAGTTTTCACATACTTGTACAATTTTATGTAGATATTGTTTAGAAAATAACATTCTGTAAAAATGTGTTCTTACCGTAGTAAATTAAATAACGAGAATATTTTAGTTACACACTCTACTGTTGTTTATTTCATTCCAAATTACTAAGTTTCTACAGTCATTGAAAGTTGACAACAAAATGATGTAAGTGATGTCAGAGAATAAAGCTCACGTAATAAATTACCACCCATTCATAACCTTGGTCGTATAGACACTAGTAATGTTGATTTAACGTGTGTAGATGGTATAACCCCAATCAAGGCTAAGCTTATCGACACTGTGGGTACTACAAAGAACATTATAGTTCAAGGCATTTCAGACATCCTTCCAATCTATGATACCTAGGTTGTAAGGGATATTGACCATTTCAGATGGTTCAAGCACAGCTGATGACTATAGACAAAAAATCTCATAGAATATATATCTAAATGTAAAGATCTACAACATATATTGGTAGTTGATCTTAATTAAATAAAAAGTGTTAAGTGCTTGTAAAGGAAGCACTACAACACCGATTAATAAGATAAATTTAAATAGTTTGGTAGAAAATTATGTAGAATGAATCCACACTTACATAAAAAGCACAAAACGAGTTCGGTCAGTACTTACCAGTTACATTATCAATCAATTTCACAATTAAATTGCTGAGTGCATTTATAAAGAAAGAATGTGAAAGAAACATACCTAGGTACCTATTATGGAATATTGTAATATCAAAATTTGCTTTCGCCCGCGCGTTCAGTTCATATTGAAAATATATATTAGAGTAGTATCTAAACCTAATTCACAGAATCAATAACGGATACAAATAATTATAATGGAGGTACCGGCGATGACGAATGTGACCTATCCTAGAAACCCTGAACTATTAGCGCCCTAGATCTCCCAAGACAGTAATAGTCATTTGTTTTACATAGGTTATCGATTTAGTTCATAGACTGAACTGAACTATCTAGTACGTAGGCTAAAAGATAGATGGCGTGAAACAGAGTCTATAAATAATAGTCACTTGTAATATTAGTATTATCCATTGCTTCCCCTGTACAGAAGTCGTCAAAGAAATCGGTAAGAAATTCATTGATGTATTAATCATAATGCACTTTCAACATAGTCCTAGATAACTACCAAGTTGGAACTTACTACATACTTACCGAGACGACTTCTGCAGTGTTTTTGCTGTGCTTGCTCTAGCACGATAACAAGCTTTAAAAACTAAGCTTCACTTTGGCAATATAAAACAAAAAACATCTATCAGCAGAAATGTATTTAAGGAATATTAAAAAGCTCCATTATTTCTTCCAACTATATAACTAACACAGTTCTAAAGAGAGATTGGGATTTTTCTATGAACAAACATTTTTTTAAATATTATCAAGAACGCTAAACAAGGAAATTTTCAACATATTCAATTTAGAATATCTGAAGCAGACACTCGTTATGGATGTAAATAGCTATAAATCAATTCTTGTTGATACAGGATAGAGTAGTACTTAATTCTTATTTTTAAACTTTGCTATAACTCAAAGAGGATATTAAGCCATCGGTCCCGTTTTTCATACGAAGTCCTATGACAATCGTTAGTGATAGTCACAGGCCCAAAAAACCAGACAACCAGTTTATTATTGGGATATGTGTAATGCCCAAAAATTGGATTCGTGTAAAACACAAATATTCTGCCATACTGTTTAGACTGGAATCCGAATCATCATGGTTGGAAAACGGCTAGCATGAATATTATACTGCGTGGTACTCTGTAACCGAACTATGGAGTTCCAAGGAATTTCTTGTACGAACATCTACGCACTTAAAGCATATTTCCAAAAAGGAAGGTCCCTTTATTTGATGCTGCAATGCACGAGAAGTTGTTGAAAGGCAATCCAAGAGATGTTATAAGGGTTACCACGACGCAATCACTGAGGGAAGCTGTAAAATGGGGGAGCTAGAAAGAAGGAGCAATATATTTATCATGCAGATATAGAGATGTCATCTGCCGCATGTCAGACGAGCTGTGGGCAAAACTTACAACTGAGTGGAACCCATATAACGTTAGACGACGTCGCGGCAGGCCCAAAAGGAGATGGCGGGATGAGCTGGACATCTATTGTAAAGATTGGCCACAGAAGGCTCTAAACCGTGAGGAGTGGAAGAAGGGTAGGGAGGCCTTTGGCCTGCAGTGGGATGATAACGGCTGAAAAAAAAAAAAAAGATATAGAGATCTTTAAAAACGTTTTCTTAGCCGTTTCTTGATATTAATTATCTCAGTTGATGATATGAGAAAGTTAAAGAACATTAACATTAATTTCCTTCAAGTAAAGAGACAAAATATACATTCTAGTAAACTGGATAACGTCATGGATTTACGAAGAAAGCATTCCATTGGTCCAAGCAAATCCTATTACATGTGGTCACGCGTGAAGAAGCCATACGTTACGTTTAGGTGGAGAAGCATTGCAAGTTGTGACCTAACTGCTGGCCAGGTGAGTTGTACACATGAAATTATCGCTACATATTCTTTATTATTTAATATTTCAATCTAGTCTAGTGGTACTGCACGACTGTTACGCTAGAGGTTCTATCTTCGATTTCCAGTTGGAGCAAAATTTTATTGGGTTTTTAAGAAAATCTAAGTAGCATCTCGGAGTTAGGACTTGATCTCGTTTCATAGCAATAATCACGCCCTTTTTTATTTGCTTGGAACACAGAGCCATAGTCAAGTCTTATTTCCGCAGTAATATTTTATGTTTTTTTTAATGTTAGGTGCCTAAATTTATGTGAATTTCTGGAGTATCCAAGCATAGATTAGGCCCAGTTAATACCATATTTACCCAGTATTTAATATGGTGTAAGTACATACCCACATTACGTATAGCTGCTGGGGTAAAAAGATTCTCGAATAGAGACCATGCCCCGGAAAACGTAGTGTGGGACGTCGACGACCAGCGACCTCCAACAAGATGAACGGATGACCTGGTAAAATTCGCTGGGAGTCGTTTGTCTAGCAGTGGACTTCTACTGGCTGATATAATGATGATGATGAAATCCATACCCCATATTAAATATATGAGATCTAAAACAGTTATTAGAGAATCGTGCCGAAACACCTACTTAACTTACCTTTAACGGGGTTACGTTAAGGGGGTTTGTTTCTAAAATTCGATACGCGACGCAGCAAGTTGTAATAACACACCATCACGCCTGTATTCCCCGAAGGGTTAGGCAGAGGCATCGACCATATAGCCCCATGGTCGATGGGCAGAGGCGTACTAATGTACACCCACAGTTCGCCAGTATGTTTAGGTCCCATGTAATAGGGGGCAAGCCTATTGCCATTAACCGGGCACAAATTCCTAACTCCGAGCTGCTACTGGGAATTTCATAGAAAATTCCAATAACACTTTGCTCGACTTGGGAATCGAACCCAGGACCTCTAGGGTAGCAGTCGCAAGTTGTAATGAAATAAAAAAAATGTATCCTTTGAGACATACGAAGAGAGGTCAATTCCCAAAACTATAGTAGAAGATTTATTGAGCACTTCTTAGGTGCAACGTTTATCCAATCCAAAGTGAAACCAGTAATATTAAATTATTCATAGAGGATATTATGTAGATATCTGCTCTTTACAAGTGATTTCCTTTTGCAGGAAATGGTTTGTGATTTATTATGATATTATTCATATATAGCATTCATGAAACTCCCAATAATGCGTCTGCGTCTAGGTACTTAGATAATCGAAAAACCCATACTGTTATTTATTTTAAATCATTTTAGTCCATATTTCAAAAAAAAAATGCTTCATCTATCAAATTTCAATAAATCATAGTTTTCCAAGTTTTTAAGGTTTCTATTTTCTTTCCCCAGAAATCATATGAGGAATATTCCGAAAATTCATCAAATATAGCTAAACCATTCTCAAATGCTATGCTTTACAACGCGCAGAATTAAATTTCCAATCCACTGTGTTCAATAGCAAATGATACCTTGAAAATGTATAGTCTACTGAATAAGGGGGCGTACCCCTAATAAACTAAAATACTCTGATAAAATATTATAGATCGCTCTTACATACTTAATACCTGATCGTTTCTTTAAATTTGAAAAAATAAAAAAGCTTACTATCAATCTGGGTCGCAAAATACTAGTAAGTATTCTTGCGCGCTAAGCTAAATGAAGTTCACGTCGGTAATGCAATAGGTGGGTTGCGAACTAGCATGATCGCAACTCCGATGCCCTAGCCATTAAGTAAAGGCAGTAAGGCAGGGCAGTTCTACTCTTGTAATATATAAATCATCATAAATGCAATAAATATATTAAAGAAAGAAGAATTAGATTTCTAATATTAGAAATTCTTAAAATACACAATTCGTTCGTCACATTCATATATCTAATAAATAGGCTTCTGCGTTTTTATGTGTTGCATTAATATTAAACTTTATTTAATATTTTTTTTTATTATAACCGGCAATTATATCGTAATTATACAGTACAGCTAAGTGGCCATGAGCGCGACTGCTACGCTAGAGGTCCTGGGTTCGATTCCCAGGTCGAGCAAAGTGTTATTGGGTTTTTCTATGAAATTCCCAGTAGCAGCTCGGAGTTAGGAATTTGGCAATAGGCTCGCCCCCTATTACATGGGACCTAAAACATACCGGCGAACTGTGGGTGTACATTAAGTACGCCTCTGCATAACCCTTCGGGGAATACAGGCGTGATGGTATGTTATGTTATGTTATACAGTACAGATATTGAAAAAAATTAAAAAGACAAAAGCCAAAAGTATCTCTAACAATCTTTTCCATAATGCCGCTGAAGTTTGGATCATTCTAGGATGCAAACCAAAACAACAATTTACTTCTTGAATACAATGTAACACATACAGGCACTTACTTACATGCAGAAAGTAATTTTATACGTTGATGAACAAATAAGTCATACATTCCTGTTTTGTAATGACTATTTATAATTCTTTTAACATAGCCAAGCCTCTTTAAATAGACATAACCATAATTAGACGTAAGTATGCAATCTGAAATATAAACACTTTGTTTGTGTGTCTCCATTATTGCGGGGAGGTTCTGTACAAACTGTGCAATGAGTCAATATATAGAACTCATAGCTATCTCCGTTTCTATGGATCAGAACAGGCAGAGTGTCCTAAAATAAAATGACAGTTATATCAACAAAAACTTTAGAAATTAATATTTTAAAAATTACCAAAAAAATACTGAATTATTCAGAGATATTACTAACAAAATCGATATAAAATATGAAGAAGCTAATATGACAATAAAAACACATTATGGATTTTTGTCGTCACACGATGATGACGGACCCCTAAAAAACTAGCTAGGCAAGCAATTTAGTCCTACAGGTCTGGGGATAAAAATAGATGGAAAAGATAGAAAATAAAAAGTTGGAGTCGGGACTGGGAACCGGTAAGAGGCAGATGGTCATTGCAGTGCCTTTTTGCTTAGTCCTGGGAACATTCCTGTGTCTCTGCCGATAATGTGAGCTAGGCAAAATAAGTAGTTGATTTTAATATAACTGTATTTCACGACACAGTGATAGAAATTAGTATGTGTTAGGTAGGACTTTCACAACACAAAAAAAAACACTGATAAATTACATTTTTTGGCAGCATAAATGTATTAGAGGACCCATCATACTTTTAAACTCTTCTTTCAACATTGCTGAAACTCATTGTTTTGCAGTCAGCACTATAGTTATTTTGCTTATTTTCTGGAACTTTTAGGGTTTTGATAATACTTATAAACAATAATATGTATTTATTTTAAAGTAAAACAACAAAATTAACATTTTGCATAGCTGCTGAGAGATCGACTTCTGCGCCACGAATTGTTCGATTCGATCCCCACACGGAACAAATATTTGTGTTATGTGAGAATTTGTGTTTGTAAAAGCAACCACGATACAGGCGAAAATCCTAGTGATAATGCAATGTTTATAAAAAAAAATATTTTACAACGGTTTAATAAACAATGTATCGTTTAATTTATTAGGTAAAATAAATAGGTATTAAAAACTATATCATTTTTTTGTGTTGTCAATATCATTTAAAAAACATCAGCAATTTATTTAATTAAATCGGTCACCTTATTTTACAATATTATCTACTAGTAATTTTTGTGTTTAAGTTACCACTTTGTATAGTAAAGTAATATTTATAACTAGCTTTTGCCCGCGGCTTCGCGCACGTGAAACTATATTACAATTTGAAATGGATCCAATAAATAGTTTAATCATAAATCATAAACCAACAATGTTGATCTTTGTATGGGTCTGTATACATCAGAGAGGGCAAGCTGTAACTCAGGATCCGAACAATTAATTGAGACAAGAAGTTCATCAGTTTTAAGTTAGAAAATATACTTTCTCGAAAATTACAATCTCTTTGTTAGTTTTTGCTTCAACACGTAACAAACAGACAAGAATTTTAAAATCACAATTTTGAGTTTGGAGACGTTTCTAGAACTAACCCACTAGTTTTTTATCGAATATCTTCAATATAGAGACATCTTTTTTACGAACTTATAATAGTTAGAGGGAGATAATATTGTAATCGGTAAGTGAAAATGTTTATAGCAATCAATACTTATTCGAAAAACGGAACATGATATTCAATGCACCGTATCTCTCCTCTGCCAAATAAAATTGTAATATCCATTACCTAACTAATATTTTATTTGCTTCGCTCTTGAAGCTAGCATTGCGAAGGAGACATCCGGCCACTGGTACAGAAAAGCAAACAAAGCAACCCCATTAACGCACACATGCGTATACGCCCATTTCCTAACAAGGATCGCTGCGAAATTCATTACAGCCCGCAACGGCCATCATAAATCAACGTTGACTTATGTGTCTCAAAGTTTACACCCAGTGAGAAAGATGGGAGCTATCGTTTAGATGCACAAGCTATAATATATTATTATGTATAAGCCGAATTCTGAACATCCCTTGGAAATTACGGTAAAGATTCCGATAGTTAAAGTTTGGACAAGTGCTCTACTGATTTCCTAATCACTCCTAAAACTCTAAAAGAAAACCCTGGTAGTAGTTGTAACTTGCTAAATTCTTAATTAAAGACTTCTCGATTATGTGTTTGTGCCACCTTGTGGGGTAGCTCTACCAATTGAGAACCGCTGCTTACTAGATAAGGTGTTCCATTAGATGCGTTTTCAAGTTTCAGACCGGTTCAGGTTCAACTACGAAGGTTTATAAGCGAGAGCCGGGACGTCAGACGCCATTCCCGTATCAGCTCCCGTAGCATACCTAGTCTCCCCTGGTCATCCCCTGGATCCTGATCATCATTCAAGATGTGGCGGCTTCTGTTGCTGGGTTTCATCGCGACTGCCTCCGCGCAGATCCCATCTCTTGGTTGGTGCCCTGACTTCCAAGTAAGTTTTTATCTATTTAATTTTGTTGGTTTAGAATTGTAAAAGTCCTATTTTTCTTTGTTAATTCAAAGAAATTAAAATTAAATATTTTGATAAGTTAGATTATTTTTTATGATCTAGTACCTACCTAATTCTAAGATATCAGAAGTAATCATAGAAAAAAAACTTAAGTAAGTATCCACTTGTATTTTGCGGGAAATCTTTATTTAACCTTTATTGGAAGTAAGTGGGTTTCATATTTAGGTACCTACTAACATGAATGTTATATCCGCCTTTCTTTTCCCCACTATATATTTTGGGATCAGCTTCGTTCCTAATCTAATATTATACACAAAGCCACTTCCAAACTTCCAACACATGTAAGCAACCCAATTTTTGGTAATACTGATATTCTTAGGATAAACTGGTTGGACTCAGATCCTTTGTATGACAATCGTCGGCTTAACCTGCTCTCCGAATCCGAGGGACAGAGGGTCACGATATGCTAAGAATGGCCACCCATCAATACACTGACCGCAGCAAGAGTTAATTGATCAGAGATCAATTAGCTTAGCTACAAACCCCTAGCGATTTTATTTTAATAATTACTAAAATCATTCTCTATTCAAGCTTCTTAATCAATTTGAAAATCAATGAATTCTAATTCTGTATTCATTATCAATCATTACTTCATTCAAAAATAGTCCTTGAATGTTTGCCAACGAACAAAAGCCATGACTTTAACCTTGGCAGATGGACGACGTAACTGACCATGGTCAACGCAACTGGTTGCCGGTCAATGGCCTCTCGAGCCATGTTATGGACTTTCCTTTTCATATACGCGAATATATATTCTGTAGGTATGTGTGCATGAGTACCCCCGTATTGATTCACAGATTACTGTAGAAAATATTTTTCATTTTTTTTGTATTTCAATTGTTAGGTTCTTATGATATTGTATAGGAAATGTGTTTTAGTATGCTGGCCTTTTGGTATGTTAGAATATTGAGCGAATAAAATGCATTAATTTTATGGAAGGGTTGTTATTTTGTGAATTATGATCTCCCTAGATTTTGGTTGAATACATTAACTGCAACAAGCGGTCCGTCAGTAGATACGATCTACCAGAAGCAGAAGCTACCACTTACCGCTTTAGCTTTTTCTACCCACACTACTACTGTGTACCTACTACAAAAGCCTATTTCAGAAATGTATTTTTTAACCAACATAAATTTGTTTCTACTATGTCTGTCCACGGCTTGCACAGCCTTACCTTGCAGATTGGTCAGCGTAGTATTATTGAGCCACCAGACCCTTCATTTCCCCACTATATAAAATCTTTCTCTTGCAGGCTATGGCAAACTTCAACATGAACCGTTTCTTAGGCACGTGGTATGAAGCGGAGAGGTACTTCACAGTGACAGAGCTGGGCACCCGCTGCGTCACCACCCACTACACCGCCACGCCTGAAGGCAGGATCCTGGTTACTAACGAAATCACCAACTCCTTGTAAGTAACGATTCAATACCATTACCCAGTACAAATTTAGATGAAGGCGATTTCATTATATTAGACGAACTCATTATCAGAGTTTTACCTGCTCCGAAAGCAGGTAAAACTCTGATAATGAGTTCGTCTTGGTTAGTAGGTAGGTAGCTTGCCAAATATTCTGCCGCTTAGCTAATATTGTGTTCCACTGAAAAGAGCAACTTAGCCGATGGCCCTACTATGATACTGACGTATCAAAAGACTCTGCCTGAGATAATACCACTAGTGTTGCTGGCGTCTATTGGCGTCTGTGGTTGCCTTTAACTAACAGATGCTCCATAATATGTTGATTGATATTTTTGTATTATGCATTTTGTACTTATATTTAAAATATCCAAAATGATCAAAAATTTTGGTGTTTCCAAGCAACACCCAAAAAGATCGTATATAATGCCTTCTCACTGTATTAGAGCGTGCTGGCTGAAGCGTCCATTGACAATGACGTATTTATAAAATGTGGGTGGAGAGTAATCTGGGCGTGTGAGCCCCTCCCTCAGGCGGCGCGTGCGCAGCCACGCTTAACGACCTGCTAACCAGTATAATTAATCGTATATCAACGAATATAATGTAATAAGAAATTTTGAAGTTAAGGAATTTTATGGCTACTTACAATTTAATGAACTCAACAGAAACTGCCGGTCCGCCGGCAAACTGAAACTGCTGGTTGACAGACGAATATGGACCTTGCAATAGATCAGTATAGAGCTCAATCAATCTATCAGCATAATAACTTATTCGCACAATTTTAATGCTAAAGCAAGTGAAACGAAAATCATACATGACATTCTAAAATGAAAAAGAAAAACAATGTTAATAATTAATTTA
Organism: Acronicta leporina; assembly: GCA_947256265.1. Classification (NCBI taxonomy): domain Eukaryota; kingdom Metazoa; phylum Arthropoda; class Insecta; order Lepidoptera; family Noctuidae; genus Acronicta; species Acronicta leporina. Next base: position 15,604,417 of record OX366512.1, read on the forward strand.
AATTTACCTAGGTACTTAAAGGAATTTCTTGCCGGTTTTCCTCCATGAGACCTACTATTTGGAATCATGCACCTTGTTTATGGGAAAGTACCTGAAATAAAACGTTTGACTAATTTTCTCATGTCTCTAACACAGGACCGGCTTCAAGCGGATAATGGAAGGTCATCTGCAGAAAGTGGGCAGGGAGGGCGAAGGTCGCGTCATGGTGAAATACTCATCCGTCCCGCTGCCCTACGACTTCGAATACAGCATCCTGGATACTGACTACGACAGTTATGCTGTCATGTGGTCTTGCAGTGGCATTGGGCCTGTTCATACCCGTAAGTAATCATATAAAAAATGAGGCAGAGATGTACCAAAGTAAACCCACAGTTTGTATTGTAGGTCCTCATCATCATATTTGTAGGTCCTATAACTATTAACCTGGTACAATCCCAAATTCTGAGCTGTCACTATAACTTTCATAGAAAATCATTCGATTTTCCTCATGCTCAGCAGCCGCGCCAGAAACTAAACTTAACATAATATACCTACTAAAACAAATCATCAGTAATCCACATACAAATATTTCTTCTTTACTAGCTGCCTTAACAGACGTTATCCTGTCCAAGATTGAATAAGTTATCATCTTGGGATCATAAACAAAAGCACTTTCAGTATTTCCATTCTTCTTTCTCTAAAAACTATATACGGGCTATTACGAATAATTTTATAAGAAAACTAGCTTCTGCCCACGACTTCGTCCGCGTAGCGTGATGATATATAGACTATAGCCTTCCTCAATAAATGGGCTATCTAACACTGAAAGAATTTTTCAAATCGGACCAGTAGTTCCTGAGATTAGCGCGTTCAAGTAAACAAACAAACAAACATACAAACTCTTCAGCTTTATATATTAGTACCTATAGATAGATTTATTAAGCCCTTCTAAGGTGATGCAAATAACATTTCACTTTTTATTATACAGATTTATGAAATAGAAACTTATTAAACCGAAACATTTCTCGCCAGAAAACACCTGGCTGTTGTCCCGTGACAGGCTCCCATCCCTAGCAGTGATGCAGCAAGCATATGCCGTCCTCGACAGATACAAGATCTCTAGGACCTTCTTCTTGAAGACCAACCAAGCTGACTGTACCATTCTGCCTGAACCTGCTGCTACAAGCGAGCTGGACGGTAAGAGCGCTGACGTGCCCGTGCCTCCTGTGGTACCGGAGAAGGAGAGTGAACAGCCTGTTGAGGTAAGCCTGTCTGTACAAATATGTTTTACCATCATCACATCAGCGAAAGAGAGGTCCTTTGCTAAACAAAGGCCTCCCCCAAACACTCCACAAGGACAGGTTATATACCGCCTGCATCCAACGACTCCCAACGGCCTTCACCCGGTTGTTTGTCCATCTCGTTGTCGAATACAATAATAAATAATCATATACATATGGTCAAATAAAAATATCGGAACTAAGTATATCACCAAACATTGTTTGTTAAAGAATTTCGAAGTTAAATTATTGTCATTTCAATAATGATTCTTAAATTTTTGTAACAGCTGTATCTATTACGTTTCAAAAATATATATTGCTTATGTTCCCCCTTAAACAAAGTGACGGAAAGAACAAACTATTTAATTAAATCTTTTGTTAACAGAAAAGAGTTGACCCAGAAGTTAAGGTTGTAGAAGCTGAAGTTAGATCAGCAGTGTCAGAACCAGCAGAAGAAGCCAGCAAACCAATGCAAGTCCCAGAACTGATCATGTCAGAATCGGAGAAGAAAGAAGAGAAGATTGAGAAACCAGAGGAGCCGCTGACACAGGCAACGGAGATTAAGGAAACGCCTGCACAGTAGAACGGATTTAGGGGAGCAACTCGGGGCTGTATGGTATTAAAAGGGTCAACAAGACATAAAACAACTTTTAGATAAAGTTAGCATCGTTAACGAATTCATATTTTGTTAAGTGACAATATAGTATATATTGTTAATTTACGTTGCTAAATATTTATTATCTGATGAAATACATAACCATCTCTGTTATTTTTGTCTGATATGTCAAATACAAGTATTGAAAATTGTCTCTTTGCGCAGCCCTGATATTTGATTGAATTGTGAATAGCAGGAGCCTCTCGTGGTGTCTCAAATAGGGCTACTTTACCAAATAAGTAATAGTACCTACGCGACACACAGTGAGTGCTTGCTAAGTACAAGCATCGCTTAGTTTTAACTCGATAGTCATTGTAATAAGAAGTGAGCTCTGAAATAAAATTGTAAATCATTCTAGTGGTTTTTTTAAGTTATTTTCATCTACATATACCTATACCTTAATCTCTACTATTATGAAATTTAAACGTCTCCGAATCCGAAAATGTCATTTTTAAAATTCTTGTCTGTTTATTACGGGTTGGAGCAAGAACTACTGAATAGATTTTAATTTTATTATCACTGTTAGAAAGTATAAGCTCCAACTTAAAAACTGGTGAACTTCTTATCTCAATTAATTAAATGAAACCTGATATACAGCTTGACCTCCCTGATGTATAGAGGCCGATACAAAGAAGAGGTCATCAATGTTGGTTTTCCATTTTTACTTCTGACATAGCTTCACGTGAGCGAAGCTGCGGGCAGAAGCTAGTTTTAGTATATTAGTACATTATTATGCAAAACCCGAGACATGTATTGAGTATTTTTATGTAAAAAATCTATGTAAAAAAATTCAAAACTGTATTACGAAAAATCACGAAGTTTATGTTACCTGGTTATCCGTACAAAAACATGCTCACCACGTCTTGCTACCCCCCCGCCCCTGTGCGCCCGTGCCTAGTGCCGCTATGACCTGCCGTGACTGTTGTGCGCATAAAATAGGCGTAATTTTTGGAACAAAATATAACATGGTGTAAAAATTATAAGAATCGATTCAGATAAAAAAGAAGATACTTATTCTAAAAAAACGGTATTCAGGTTTCGCATATACTAAAATAATGTGTCCTTTCACACCTCTGATTTTCTATTTTTTATTATTATTATACGTAATGTACCATAACTTATACCATGTGTTATTCCAGACTATAATCTATTTCGGTGCCAAATTTTATCCAGATCCGTCCGACCCTTTCTGGCATGAAAAAGTAACAAACATCCATCCTGACAAACTAAACTTTTGGAAAATTTTGGAACAAAATATAACATGGTGTAAAAATTATAAGAATCGATTCAGATAAAAAAGAAGATACTTATTCTAAAAAAACGGTATTCAGGTTTCGCATATACTAAAATAATGTGTCCTTTCACACCTCTGATTTTCTATTTTTTATTATTATTATACGTAATGTACCATAACTTATACCATGTGTTATTCCAGACTATAATCTATTTCGGTGCCAAATTTTATCCAGATCCGTCCGACCCTTTCTGGCATGAAAAAGTAACAAACATCCATCCTGACAAACTAAACATTTATAATGATTATTAGTGGGTCTCTAATTTTACCTTAAAAATTAAATACTATGTGCAAGGTACACGGCGGTTAGTATGGAAAAAAATAATAATATTAAATAAAAAAAGTAGCAAAAGGAACGGGTCTGATTATATTGGTCAGGCTGTTACTGAGCACCCACTCCCGGCCGCTATCCCACTACTGCCCGATACGGGGACTTTTGGCTGCTGGGTTTCCCCCCTGGCCCGGTTCGCCCCTCCTTAGTTAACCTGCATCCCCCAGACTCCTCCGGGGGATCCATATCAATACCGGGCTTAGTGTGGACGTCCAGTCAACATGGGCCACTCAGCACCAGGACCCCCGACCTCAAACCATCCTCCGAACCCGACCTCCGAGAAGCCGGATTACAGGAGATGCCAAGCTCCCAGTCGAAAGTACTGTTGAAATACTTGTCCGCTAGCTAGCAAAATAACGTACCTTCGAAACCAGAAATCAAAAGTAATAAATTTATTGCAAGATAGTATTGTTCATATTCTTCAGTATAGTTTTTATTTAATTTGCCTTATTTTTATATAATTATTATATTAATATTAATAGTTTCTTTACCAAAATAAATATTTAATACGCAACACAAGCGCTACCTATAGGTAGTAGCATGTACTATCAATGTATGTACCTACCTACAGTAATCGCGAGCGTACCTACTTAAATAGTTGGCCAGTATTCCAATAGGGGGCGCTAGGTAAACAACTCAAACTGTGAGTGAGAAAAAATTGTATATGGGGAATATACTACATGAGAACGCCCTTTTTTTAGTCGGCCAAAAATACATAGCAACTTTTTACCACATAACATGCACTTTAAATAGTATTCTACGCAGTAGTAAAGCTAATTAAAATACCTCGTCTTTTAGTTTTGCAATCAATAAATCACATCACAATCATACTGCTGAACAAAGGCGTTCCCAAAAGTAAATTTCTGTTTATCAGAGGCAAACTATTCTAATAGATTTTTTTTCCTAATGACTGATGATGGATGTGTTCCAGCACATAGTTGTATCCAAAACGGTAAAATTTCTACAATCGATTTTCAATTGAATCTCCAAACATTTGTGTTTACTATCCATTGGGGGAAAAGAGTTTGTGGTAACTACTGATGTGTTGGCGACTGTACCTCATACCATTTCGTTTTCAATACCATCATTTAAAGTGAATATAAAGAATTCACGTGGGAGAGCTATGCTTCGGCACGAATAAGCTGGCTCGATCGGAGTGATACCACGGCCTCACAGAAAACCGGCGTGAAACAACGCTTGCGTTGTGTTTCGCCGAGTGAAGTACCGGAGGCCCAAACCCCATTAAAAGGCGGGCAACGCTCTTGTGACTCCTCTGGAATTGGTGTTGCGGGTGTCCATGGGCGGCGGTTATCGCTTACCATCAGGTGATCCGTCTGCTCGAAAAAAAATTCAGCTTGTACCTAAGATTTTGCTGAAATAGACAAACATAATTTTGCAAATCACAAACAATCATGTAAAAAAGTTGATGGATATTGAATGGATTTAGGATAGGTTATCGCCGGTATAAGTACAAATTACATTTTAAATATTGGTTTCAATTTTAATCAATCATAATTTTATTCAGTCATTCACTTTCATTCAATTGCAAAAAATATAGTTGATCGAACTATATTTTTTGCAATTGAATGAAAGTATACCTAGATTTTTAAGAGTTCAACATGGGGCAAAAGCATTAAGCATCCTTTCTTTTATTTAAATTGAAAAAGAAAGTTGTAGCTCCGGTTTTTTCAGTAATTTATTATTTACCGATCTAATGTGCAAAATTATGTTAATAAAAACCTTTCCTGGCTTACTTACCTTATCATATGGAGAATAAGCATTGGTTCAGTAGAAGATTTATAAATGCTAATTAATGACATCTGAATATGGGTCACGGCGGGCGCCAATAAGTATCGGTAAAAACTAACCGAATCGATTTATCGTTTACTCACATCAGATTTCAAACACTTTGATAGACTCACGACTCTTCGATATTCTTAACATAATATTTTTTTTATCTTATATCAAACAAATAAATGGATGTAATGAGTGATGTAACGAACGCAAATAGGCGCTCCAAATTCATCAAAGTTTTTCTTACAAAACTAATCGGAAAAATATAAAAACCGAAAGCAAAAAATAACAATTGGCAATGAGTTGTTTGATAATTATTCACAGATCCCTAAACCCGTTAAAGTAAAAAATCGGCGCGCACGATGGCGCGCACGCATGAAAACCTAAACAGTTGAAGTCGCACTCTCAGATGTCATGCTACGTTCGGAGTGAACAGTCGTGTGTGGTGCTTGTGTTACATAAGTTTAATTGTTGTTATAAATAAAAAAGTCAAGGTAAGGATTTATCTACTAATGATTGTCAAGGTTTTATTGAGGCCAGTCATTGTCAATAGTGACCACACGGTCATAAGTCATAACCACAGCAGTGCAGCTCCCACAATTATTATTTAACAGCTGATTTTTTTATGTAATCAATAAGTACAATATTTTGAATAAATCTCATCTTTTTATAAGAACTGGAAATAAAGGATTACGTAAGATATAACATAGGAACATACAAGGGCTGTACAGAAAGTTCATGATAGTAAGCATGTCTGCCAACACCCAGTAGACTGTGGTGGAACTACTCACGCACAACTGCCTCATTAGCCAAGTGGTCCTTAGCGCGACTGCTACGCTAGAGGTCCTGGGTTCGATTCCCAGGTCGAGCAAAGTGTTTTTGAGTTTTTCTATGAAATTCCCAGTAGCAGCTCGGAGTTAGGAATTTGTGCCTGGTTAATGGCAATAGGCTCGCCTCCTGTTACATGGGACCTAAACATACCGGCGAACTGTGGGTGTACATTAGTACGCCTCTGCCTAACCCTTCGGGGAATACAGGCGTGATGGTATGTTAATTTACAATATTACGGGTTCCTTAAAAATTTTGACGAATTTTGGGTGTACATTAGAACACCCCTCGGAGATGCAAGCGTGATAGTACCTATTGTTTTATTAGGTTTTATTAGATATTTTTTAGAGTATGTACTCGTTTTGCTACCGACTTCCCTGATCTTCGAACTTTGACTAATGCAATACCTTTGTTATGGCTTGTAAAATATTAATATTTTTACTTCTTAAACAATAGACGTTAGACCTTCATAAAAGTTCATAGGAATAACTCATTGAAATCAGTAAGTATTCTATTACAGGATCATCTTTAAAATTATGATCATATTTATGATCATCTTTTAAAATATTCTAGCTATATTATTCTGACGTTGCAATCTATCCAAGAGATAATCAATAACTAGGTATATAGTTTAAAAATATATCATTGGTTGTAATGTGAATATTTTTCAAAATATTTGTCGGTGATCTTAAGTTAAAGTTAGTCATGGTTCCGATTTATTGGGTTACTATAATAAAAGGTTAAGGTAACTAAAATTAAAAGGTTAACTCAAAATCTATAAATCTAGTCTAGATGCCTACTTATGTTTTATTTCAATACGAGTCGATCGATAAATTAATCGATTTTCTAATTTGTTCCGTATTTGAACATCACTGTTTCTTTTTGTTCGTGCGAGCATTGTGCTATTGTCGTTTTCCACCACTCACGTGTGACAGCATTTGTTCAAATCTCAATCGTCTGTATCATATTATCCTTCTAGCATTTTCCAAAATGTTGGCGTTGGTTACTAGTCTAACTAGGTACGGATGAATATCAGTGTTTTACATGAAGCGACTGCCATCCGACTTCCGCAACTCTATTACTGGACGATACTCATATCGCCAGGATAGACTCATAATCCAATCCAAGAAATCCATTATTTCGCTTATTTCATACTGCTGCCAGCGCTCCCCAAAAGGACTTCTAGACGGCAACGTATTAAGGTGAAATATGCACCGGATTTTAAGTTAGACCGCAAAGTCAAAAACCGCATAAATTTTCATACAGTACGGTTTTGTGTGGTACGCGTAAATACAGACAGACAAACTTCAGAAACAAAATTAAAAAAGAAAATGTCTTCGGTTGCTCTAACAAAGACTATGCTATAATATACAGACATCGGTCTCTTACAATTTTATAAAATTTTATAAACGTAGGTATTGTACTAGTATTCTATTATCAGAATCTGTGGTATTGTATATCCGCCTGTCAAATATAGTGTCTAGTTTCCTACTATTCGAAGTGATAATTAAGTAGCTAAAAGGCCATACAGACATAAATACTAATGCAATTTTATGTTCTTTAATATTCCTTGACGTCATCATTATCTAACATCAGCAGGCCGTTATCCCGCGAAGGGTCAGGCAGAGGTGTACTACAGTACACCAACAAGTTTGCCAGGATTTTTAGGTCCAGGGAGCATTAGGGGGTGAGCACATTGCCATTAACCGAGCATAAGTCCAAACTCGGAGGTGCCACAATGAATTTCATAGAAAAACCCAATAACACTGTGGTCGGCCTAGGAAACGAACCCAGGACCTCTAGCGTAGCAGTCGCGCTTAGAACTACTAGACTAATGAGGCAGTCAGCAGTGTCAACACCATATTTTAAACCATATTTTATTTTAGTCTTACTAATTAGTAATTATAGATAAGTAATAATATTTCTGCGTATTAATAGTTAATTACGCGCTTAAACGGTGAAGTAAAACATCGTGAGGAAACCTGCATGCCCGAGAGTTTTTCTCGACGGCGTGTGAAGTCTGCCAACCCGCATTAGCGTGGTGGACTATAGCCTTATCCCTCTCATTGTGAGAGGAGACCCGTGCCCAGCAGTGGGACATATAATGGGTTGATTATTACTAATATTTCTAGTAACTACAAATTTCTTAGTAATTACTACTTTTTGAGACTCACAGAAAACTGGCGTGAAACAAATCTTACGTTGTTTTTCGCCGAGTAAGTGAGAATACCGGATGCCCAAACTCTTTTAAAAGGCGGACAACATACTAGTGACTCCTCTGGTGTTGCAGGTGTCCAAGGGCGGCGATGATCGCTTACCTTCAGGAGATCCGTCTGGTCGCATAAAAAAGTAAATATTTTTAAACGTTAAAACAGGCGTACCTACATAAACAATTTTGAAGTACCAGAAACTACTTTCAAGAATAATTAATGATCCCTAAGGTTTAAAAGTACTTAAATAATTGATTGTTGACCTGACCTGTACCTACGAGTAGGTATAAGGATTTTAGGTACTTAGAATAAACAAAACTAAATTCAAAAGATTTACCTAATGATATTTAACCATTAACTATTCTACTGCCTGAAGTATGTAATTGTCCAAAATGGAACCTTCAACGGAATTTTAAAAGAAAAATAAATATAAAAAGGTTAAAATATTACATTTGTGCGTAAGTACAGTAAGCGACACCATTAAATTAGACCTTTGACTATTTGAAATTGAATAGATTTTTTTATTACTCGGCTTGATGTAAATTAGTACTAAGTACGTGTAATTTATTTATTCCTTACTAGTTTCTGCCAGTGACTTCGTCTGCAGAATTGGGTCCGACCTGGATAAAAAGTAGCTTATGTGTTATTCCAGACTATAATCTATCTCTGTGCCAAATTTTATCCAGATCCGTTCAGCCGTTCTGGCGTGAAAGAGTAACAAATATCCAAACATCCTCACAAACTTTCACGTTTATAATAATAGTAGGAAGAATAGGATATTCACTGTTTATTTAAAACAATGCTGTTGTCACTCGATCCCAAAAGACTTTTTGAAACAATAGTTTGTCTATGCCCTTTTCCAAGGTCCAATCTACCTCCATTAGTATTTTATTTTTATATGTATGTATATGGAAAGGAAAGGATACCGCAGGCCCAAACCCTATTTAAAGGCGGGCAACGCTCTTGCGACTCCTCTGATGTTGCGGGTGTCTATAGGCGGCGGTAATCGCTTACCATCAGGTAGGTAATCCGTCTGCTCGATGGCTCCTATCACATAAAAAATGTTATCATGACAAAACGGTTCCGCTTAGTGGTTTAGTTTTATTATAATGATTTCCGGTTACATATTATGTAACTTCAATTTATGTAAAATCATAACTTAGGTATCGTGTCTGTACTCCCTAAAGAGTACATTTTTAGTTCCATTTAATCCATTAAATAATATGTGGTCCAACCCCATATCAGAATCTGAATCAAGATAAGAGAAAATATCGCTTCACACAAACACATCTATATTTAAAGTAATGTCAAGTTTGTATAAGCAACTGCGAAAATGCATGCAAAATGCGAAAGTAACTATGTCCGTTTATTTGCTGTTCACACCTAAATCGCTGAAGAGATTTCGATAACATTTTGTCAAGGAGATAGATTGCAAGCTAAGGAAAAATATTCTGCCTTTTGTCCCAAAAACTCCTTTGGAATGCAAATGTAACTGCCAGAAACAAATTAAAAAACTACAAACTAAAACTACACTTAAACTAGTTTTTTTAGCATTCTTATAAACAAAAAGTTTAATCGCGTTCAAAAACGATAGGATCTCTTTTTTTTGCGACCTACATCGGAAACTGATTCGCACATATAATTATTTTTTATGTTTTTGAAGGCGTTCTTTGTTAAATTTTTAGATTCTTTGTTAAATCGTTACTAATATATAAAGCTGAAGAGTTTGTTTGTTCCCTTGAACGCGCTAATCTCTGGAACTACTGGTCCGATTTGAAAAATTCTTTCAGTGTTAGACAGCCCATTTATTGAGGAAGGTTATAGGTTATATATCATCACGCTACGCGGATGAAGTCGCGAGCAGAACCTAGTTTTTAGATAAAAGTGATAGTTTTATTTCAACACTGAGTGGCGAGTAGAAATTTTAGGTAATTATCTCGACGATATTGTCATTTACTCGGTCGGTACGTGTTATTCTCATTTTGTTCTAATTTTTTTGATCAATCTAGACCAAAATTATATGGGACCACCTCTGAATTATAAGCTACCAAACAAAAGAAGAATCAAAATCGATTTATAATTGGTGGAATATACACAAACAAACATACAAAAAAATAACAGTCGAATTGAGAACCTCGTCCTTTTTGAGGTCGGTTAAAAGTAACGGCCTTAAAGTAAAGCCGAAACAGCTATAACATACCATCACGCCTGTATTCCCCGAAGGGTTCGGCAGAGGCGTACTAATGTACACCCACAGTTCGCCGGTATGTTTAGGTCCCATGTAATAGGGGGCGAGCCTATTGCCATTAACCGGGCACAAATTTCTAACCGAGCTGCTACTGGGAATTTCATAGAAAAACCCAATAACACTTGGCTCGACTTGGGAATCGAACCCAGGACCTCTAGCTTAGCAGTCACGCTCAGGACCATTTGGCTAATGAGGCAGTCGAAACAGCTATTAGTCAGTATTTTCATAGCACAAATAAAGGTTGGCACTTAAGTAGGTACGTCAATTGCCTAGATAAGTATAGATAACGGAATAGTGCGTCAAGCAATTCGGACACTAGGTAATGGATAACGATGATGGTAGAACTGGATCTTTACCTGGTAGGATTATGGACTCGGGTACTGGGTCCTATCACCGTCGTTCGTCGCCTTACCGATGGATATGTACGTACAAACTATTATTCCGGATGGTATAATTTTTTTTTAAAGCTTACTAGCAATGTGTGTCGCTCATTACTAGTATTCTTGTTAACCCCTCGTGCTAAGCTAAATGCTTGTGTTACGAGTGAGTTTACTTCGGTAGTGCAATGGGTGGGTTTCCGGCAACCACATAATCACCGCTTTACCATAATCATCAATGTGTCAATTTTCAATAACAGCATGTTTATAAGTTCTTTAAACTATTCAAAGCGATAGGATCAAATAATTCATAAATGTTGTTCCAATGACAGCATTGGAAACATGAAAGTTAAATGTGCCCATTCATTCGTACCACACAAAACGAGTAGAACTTTCTTCTTTATAATATTAGTGCTTATGTATCTCCATATATATATGTTTATTCTGCCGTGTGATGTCCTCAATTTGGCCCCGGCATACAAACGTCTCTATAACAAATGCAACTCACTTTGCCGTCGTCTTGTGCAGCGCGCTTTCTTGGGGTCAAAGTTTCAGGATGAGGCGATCTCGCTAAGTATAGTTCGCGCAAAATAACTTGACCCAAAACTAACGGAGAGGGGGAAAGTTTGTGCAGTGCATTTGCGTGCACAAAATATCGACTACTGCGCATCCAACATTTTGGTTCAAGTTATTTTGCGCCTACGGTAATAAGTACCTAAGCAGATTAGTCGATCTAGCTTAGGCTGTCTTGCCACGGTCAGTCGATGGGTGGGTCCTGGGCCCCAACTTTGCAATTTTACCTCGTCATTCAATGGCTTTTTCTTCTTATCATTCAGTGACCATTCTGATACAACTGTAATTGGGTTCGTGGGAACCACGTCTGCTCTCTGAGAATATAATTCTATACATACTTTAAAGGTCTCGTTCCGGTTATGTGTTTTTGATTGTACGTAAATCATATGGCCATGCACGTCTATTTAATCAAGTTCTAGACACTGACCATGGTTTTTTTTTTTAAAGCTTACTAGCAAGGTGGGTCACACATTACTAGTATTCTTGTTAACCCCTCGTGCTAAGCTAAATGCTTGTGTTACGAGTGGGTTCACGTCGGTAGTGCAATGGGTGGGGTTCGAACCGGCAACCACATGATCGCAAGTCCGACGCCCTAGCCATTAGGCTACCGCCGCTACAAGTTGAATTTAATTAATCATAAAAACAAAGCGTCTAACAAATAATAACTAATAGTTAACGCAATAAAGAATATAAACATTTATGCCTTATATTTTTATACATAATATCGTAAATAAATCAAAACCTCCCATTGACCTACAATCATGAAATTTGGCAAGCACAGTACCTACTGTGCGTGTACCTACACGTAAAAAGAAGATATTTAGAACAACAGAATTAAGTTGGTTCTCTATTCCGACTTACTTTTTCATTAAAGCAAAGTTCAAAGCTTTCATAGCGAATGAACTCCAGTAAGTAATATTAATAATTTTGGTGAAAGTAGCAAGTTTGTACGGAAGTGTCGCGTCCGTGCGAAAGTCCGACTCGTTTGTCCAGTTTTTACTTAAGTAGATAACCATGTCAAAAAGGTTACGATGACTATCAATACGAGATACAATCCAATTAAGCATCCTCGCCTACCAACAATACAATTTATCTAATCCTATATTATACAGACAATATTTTTTACAATAGTAATTTATTATATTAGCGGGAAGATTAGAGAAAACGCTTCCGCTCATTCACTGTCCACGGCGCGGTACTTGCGCGGGCGCCGATGACCGTTACTCGGTACGGTAAACGTCTCGGCTAGCACACTTACTAAGGACATTACTAACCCACTGATAGTGGAATATGTCTATTGAATCGTAAAACGTATTATTTATATACCATGAGAGCTCTTGCCCGTGGCATAACTTCATATTCATATTCATATTATTTATTGCATTCCACAATGTATAAAAGGTGTTACAAAATGGCTTAGAGCTAGGAACACAGCTTAGAACACACTCACACGGCATAGTAATCTTACTAGTGGATCATAATAATCTTACTATGATCCTAACTGAAAACCAGCACTGTGGGATTATGCTTTTTAATGTTAGGGTCATTAACCTGAGTTAGGGTCCTTTTTCAGCCTCGTACAGGGATGAAAAAAATAAAGCCTTAGCGTGGCTTTTTATAATTATAAATGCTCTTACCATTTTTGATTGAGCTAATTTGAGCATCGAAATTTAAAAACACTCGGAATTTATTACTCGGTTGTTAGCACTAGGCTCGCCCTCTGTTAGACGGCAAAGCAAATAGGTGACCTGCGGGTTAAATAGTGCAATTCTTTAAAAAAATACAATTGCTAAGGTTATCAAAAACAGAAATGTGTGATGTCTTTTCAATTATAAATGAATATTTCGTTCTGCAATTTTACATACAATGCATACTTTGCTTCACTGGTTCGACCTACTGACTCACTGACTGAACTGACCTTTATCCTCAATACATGAAAGTCATTACAGCTTATTATTTATTAAAATGTTTAACACAAGTTATAATAGTTAAGGAAAAATTCGAACTCGGGCAGGATTCGAACCTGCGTCTTCTGGTTAAATACACCAGACCCTATAACCACTAAGCAACTGCGAGTCTCTGTTTGTATAAAATGACTTTGTAATCTTAGCATGGAAAATAAAACAAAATCACAAAAAGATTTTTACCAAAAATGTTATCTGTCAATTTATTCTTCTTAAAATATTCAATGGATCGAAGATTCCAGGAGGAAATCCCGAAAGAAATCCAAGGAGTTATCGAGATATTTAAGTCCAATTACAAGTTCCAAAAATATGAATTAATGGCTTTGGTAGCCAGTGTTGGGCATTAAACAATTAATTTCAGTTTATTAATCAATGGATTTAAAAAAATACTGCAATATTTAATTAAAAACAATTTAATTCAATTGATATAAAAATAAATAGATTGCATTTTAATTTTAATTGATGAATGCCCAATTCATACCCAACTCTGTTGGTAGCCCATGTCCTTCTCCAAGGTCCAAACTCTATGCCAAAGTCCATCAAAATTGCCTTAGGTGTTTAGGCGTGAAAAACGTAATAAACAAACAAATACATTTTGATATTAACAATATTAGTTTGGCTACTAGTATTCTATTATGTGTGGTTTTTTTTTTATGAGGTAGGGGGGCAAACGAGCAATGGGATCACCTGATGGTAAGCGATAACCGCCGCCCATGGACACCCGCAACACCAGAGGAGTCGCAAGTGCGTTGCCCGCCTTTTAAAAGGGTTTGGGCCTCCGGTAACCTCCTTCACTCGGCGAAACACAACGCAAGCGTTGTTTCACCCCGGTTTTCTGTGAGGCCGTGGTATCACTCCGGTCGAGCCGGCCCATTCGTGCCGAAGCATGGCTCTCCCACGTCAAAGTTTGGCTATAGTATGGATACACTTTCAGTACCTATAGGCTGACCTTTCAGTGTAGGAAAGTCTATTCAACGGAATGTCAGCTTAAACTGAAGAAAATGTACCTACAGCTACTTTTAAAGCAGAGGTGGCCATCCTGGCCGTGGTCAATGTCACGAATTTCAGGGCCGTGAGTATAGGGCAAAGGAAGGCAAGTACGGTTTTTAGTCGGTAAGACGGTGACAAATGTGTTTAAATTGTAATGAAACACAAAATTTCAATGAAAAATTGTGTTTAAATAAAATTTAAACACATTTAAGAGGTTCGTGCAAGTAGCCCTATGTGGTTAAGTTCCTGACTGTTAAATTAATGATTGGCCTTCTACATATAGTAAATTGGTTCCTCCCTTTACTTAATTTATTTTTTAGACAACTCATTATGATTTAAGTCACGTTGCACTTACTGATTTGCACTTAAATGATTAAAATGCACTTAATCGAAGGCCAGTGTCTTATTATAATATCAATTATTATACATTAGTATTCCTTATAGTATTTAATTATTTTATGCGGAAGTCTAAATGCTGAAGGGTATTTTTTAGACGAGCGTAATATTACAGTAATATTTAGTCGCTGACTAACAGTAATGTCAGTATTCCATATTTTTTGTTATCATACCATCACGCCTGTTTTCCCCGAAGGGTTAGGCAGATACTAATGTACACCCACAGTTCGCCGGTATGTTTAGGTCCCATGTAATAGGGGGCGAGCCTATTGCCATTAACCGGGCACAAATACCAAACTCCGAGCTGTTACTGGGAATTTCTTAGAAAAACCCAATAACACTTTGTTCGACCTGGGAATCGAACCCAGGACCTCAAGCGTAGCAGTCGCGCTCAGGACCACTAGGCTAATGAGGCAGTTTTTTTGTTTTTTTTTTTGTTATCATCGTTCTCAAAATGCACCAATATCATCATCATTATCCTCCAAGTCTTTTCTTATGTCTCAAGTCCTATGTGTTGGTCTTTACTAAAATCCTTATATTTCTCTAAAGTAGCTTTTGCCCGCGGCTTCGCTCACATGAAGCTATATTAGGAGTAAAAATGTAAAAGCCAACAATGATGATCTCTTCTTTGTCTGTCTCTATACATTATAGAGGTCAAGCTGTATCTCAGGTTCCGTTTAATTATTTGAGATAAGAAGTATACCAGTTTTTAAGTTTGAGCACATGCTTTCTAACAGTGATAACAAAATTAAAATCTATTCAGTAGTTTTTGCGCCCACCCGTAACAAACAGACAGACAAGAATTTTAAAAATCACATTTTTGGGTTTGGAGACGTTTCTATACCCTAACCCACATGTTTTTTTTAATATCTTCAATTTACAGACACAGCATTTTTACAATTTATAATAGTTTATAGATTATAGATATAGAAGAAGAGATAAGTAGGTATTTGGGAAAAGTTAATAATAAGTAGGTTGGTATGTGTCAGTTCTGAAAACAAAGAATTGTATTTCGACGCATCACTAACGCACTTAACCGGTTTTCTCTTTCAGTATCGAACAAAGAAAACAATAGAGTTGCTCTCGTAAAGTTTTTCTTGTCACGCACGTATTAACATATCTGTACTATGTTAATCAGTGTGAAATTTGTATTATAGGTTGATGACCCTATTCGTCGCATAATTTTGAATATAATTACATAGTTAACAGTTCATTCGCTTTTTATTGTAGATATTCTTTATTTATTCCTAATTACATTTGTTTATCTTATTTTCCTAAAGGTTTTATTTGAAGTAAGGTTTATACATATTTAATATTCTGTAATGGCTAATTAACTTATCCACCAATTAGTAGTGTGTAACTAATTTACTCAAACACTACAGATTTACAACACTATGATACAATATTTGTGTATTTTTCTCAATTTTTCATGCTAAGTTTTTTCATACATGTAAGTCCAATTTTTCATGCAAGGCAGGATTCCAACCGGCGTCTTCTAGTTAGATAAACCAGACACTATGACCACTAAGCCACCGCTAGTCCCACTAGCCATGTCGAAATTTGCCTTCACATTCTGAATTTACGTCTTAAAGGTGACATCAGTGACACCTATTGAAAAGCAAGCTACTCTGTCTCTCAACCAAATGCAGATAACCAGTTTAAAAATGAAGTTTTCTGCGTGGAAGTCTCTCGGCTAATATCCATGCTATCTGCCGGGTATATCCCATAGGTACATACTCTGCAGAGATCGAGTGATTGTCACTTATCCAATGGCAGTGACAGTATGTGGAGGCAGGTAATGGCAATTTAGGGTTTTTGTCAGTACTGCTCTCCGATATACCCTGCCACGTACCCTGGTAGCAGACGATGCATAAGAATTTTTCGTACTACAAAAAAAAAATGAAATGATATTTATTTCATTTCATTTGTAAGTAGATCTTTAGAGATACTTATACAATTCAATGGTTTGGTTTTTTATAGCTAGATGGCTTCAGCATTTCCTAATTGACGTCCTCTGAGAAAAAAATTAGGATGTAAATGGTCCTTCGTGTAAATTATTGTGGTTCATTCATCTTTGGTTAGGTAAATTGAAACTATACTTAGTGAAAAAAGAGTGATGAGGAGGAGTTCGTCGAATTGTTATGTTAATATATATGCAACAATTATACATAATTACAATATAAGTACATAATAAACAATGGGAATAATTTAGCTCGATTATTCACCTCCCTATCAATGTACTTCAACTAATTATTATGTGAATAATTAATATGATTTTTATTTCTTTAATTTTTTCGTTTATGATCATTTACTTTGGGGGAGGCTTACGTTCAGCAGTAGGCTGCAATATGGTAACGATGATGATGATATGATGATGTTGATCATTTTGTGTTTTGGAAATTATTTGGATTTGCCATCGCAGTGAATGCAGTTATATTCTGCTATCTTTCTGTGATATTTTTGAATTTTTCATGCTAAGATTATAAAGTTATTTTAGTGAAGGAAAAGTTCGACTCGCAGGTAGGATTCGAACCCTAGTCTTCTGGTTAAATACACCAGACGCTATGACCACTAAGCCACCGCGAGTCCCACCTGCCATGTCGATCGGTGGCTTAGTGGTCATAGCGTGTGTTATATTCTGCGTTACCGACTGCTCTCTGCCGTGTATGCGCCGAGCGTTTAGGACCGCAGTATCGGGAATGCTCCAATTAATATTTTTATATCACATAGCCATACTATCATGCTTGTCTTCCCCGAAGGGTTAGGCTGTACGTACCGTACATTATTGTGGTAGTACTAAACCCACACTAGTATACGGTGTACACCCACAGTTCTCCAGTATGTTTAGGTCCCGTGCTGCTACTGAGAATTTCATAGACAAACCCAATAACATTTTACTCGACCTCTAGCAATCGCGGTATAATGGTAACACTATCTCCTTATCCTAGTGGTCCGAAAACACTACGATAAGGAGATAGTTTCACACTGCATTTTGAAGCGAATGTATTATGACGCCTGTAAACAAAAAGCTTTGGAATGGCCGAAGTAAATATTTTTTTAACCGATATGCTTTAAGGAGTGGTTAAGTGACGCATGCAATTTTATTATACTTAATCAGTTATCTACTTACTACACTAGACATTATGAAGGTCGTATTCCATTTGAAATGATTATAAAAAACATAACTGCTTATGCTATTATGAGGAAAATGTACAAAGAACCGTTCCGTTAAACGAGAAGAATAGTTATCAATAGAAACGGGATTTTGCTTAGCTAGCAGCATCGGCTAGAGATACTTTCTCCGTGAAAAGTATTTTTTTTTTTAAATAAATATTGCGCATTTATTATTTTAGGTTCTGCTGTAGGTATATGTACTAACTAAGGATAGGTTCCGAGTGCGACTGCTACGCTTAAGGTTTTTAGGTTCGAATCCCGGGTCGAGCAAAGTGTTATTGGGTTTTACTTTGAAATTCACAGTACAAACTAGGAGTCTGGATTTGTGATATGTTAATGGCAATAGGCGGGCTGTGGATGTGCTGTTAGGGGTTTGACTGTTATGCTACGGAAATACAGGCGTGATGGTATATTTTGTTATGACGGTATGTTTATAAAGACCAATTTTACACGCACGAACGCACAGACTAGGACTAAACAATGCATGAAACCCCAGGGCCGTAGGCAGAGTGGAAGGAGATTTGAGGGATGGCCCGGCCATCCCTCAAGGATGGTCCACGAACTAATTCCTTTCTCCGATCCAGAGCTCAAACTCCCTCCGATATGAATACCTCCACTTACATTACAGCCTTGCTAATCTGTTCCAAAATATTGAATCTGCCATTTTATATCTATTCCAGATGTCAGTGATACGGGCGATAGCAGTATTCTTATGTGGTTTCCTGTCTTTGAGGGGTTGCAGAGCACAGATCATCTTGCCAGGAACCTGCCCCGACATGAAGGCGATGGACAACTTTGATGCGACTAAAGTAAGTTAATAAAAGAAAGAAGACGGACCGACCAATTCATGTAAATTCGAGATCTGTCTCTAGCATATTCGTACACACAATCGCAAAACTGGAGCTCTTCTTTGGTGTGGGTAGCTAGCGAATGTGCCTCTTGGGGCAGGGTTATCCAAGACCAGAGGACTACAAGTTCATACCCTCAGGCCTCATAATAAAACTCATGGAAGAGCTATTTGAAGAACTGGGAGAGGATAAGGATTAGGTACCTAGGGGAAGCACACTTCGAATTGTAGGATAAGCTTTTCGTACAGTTAGAGGTCACAATATAAGGTACTGCTAATATACGGTACTTAATAGTCGTGTGTTCGTGAATCATACTGTGATTCACTACACTAAAGTGGTCAATTTAGTCCTCAGGTCACCTGTCAATAAGTTCTTTAGAAAAGGTTAAGTTTAACATATCGATAATGAAATAAAGCATCTAATTTAGAAGTTATTGACCTTACAAAACAAAATGTTTCAGTACGTGGGCAAATGGTATGAGGCAGAGAAGTATTTCTTTGTGTTCGAGTTTGGAGGCAAGTGCATCACAGCGGACTACACCCTCAAGGATAACGGGATCGTCGGAGTTGTCAACAAACAGATCAACGTACTGTAAGTAAAGAAAGAATGGAATAACCTTTATTTGACCAACACCAATGAGACAAATCCGTGTCAATAATTTATGTATGCGAAAGTAACTCTTGTAAAGTGCTTGTTTGTTTGTCACGTTTTCAAGCCTCGTTACGCCTCGTTAGTCTCTTCCTAATGTGACAGCTACGCCAGAGGGCTTGGGGTCTATTCCCAGGTCTATCTGGGAAAGTTGGAAAACTAGCTGGGGCCCGCGGTTTCATTCACATCCAAAAAGATTTTTGAGACAGAGGTAGCCCGTGTCCTTTCTTAGGATAAAATTTAACCCCTTGTAAAATTTTATCGAAATATATTCAGCGATTCAGGCGTAAAATATACCTACTAATTTACAGTACATCCACAGTTCGCCCAAAAAATTGTACAAGGGGTTTAATTGTATCTATCCTAAGAAAGGACACAGGCTACCTCTGTCTCAAAAATCTTTTTGGATTTGAATGAAACCGTGAGCCAAAAATTATACCTAGTCAAATTGAGAACCTCCTTTTGTAAAACAGGCAGACAGGCAATTACTTTCACATTTATAATAAAGGATCCTTTACAGCATCCATAATCACGGAAATACGGATTAAAACTATAATCACAGGTACTTAACTACCTGTGATTATAGTTTTAATCCGTTAAATCCTACTACTGTCATGAAAACATCGTGAGGAAACCTGTATGCCTGAGAGATTTTCTCGACGGCGTGTGAAGTCTGCCAACCCGCACTAGGCAAGCGTAGTGGACTTTAGCCTAATCCCTCTCACACTGAGAGGACACCCGTGCCTACCAGTTGGACAGCGTATAGGTTGATTATTTTTATGTTATGAACCCTACTATAATATAATATTACTAGCCTTTGCCCGCGGCTTCGCTCACCTGAAGCTATAGTAGGATTACAAATGGAATCCAAAAAGTAATTTAATAAGAACCAACAGTGATGATCTCTTCTTTGTACGGGTCTCTACATCAGAGAGTTCAAGCTGTATCTGAGGATCCGATTAATTAATTGTGATAAGAATTTTACCAGTTTTTAAGTCGGAGCGTATACTTTCTAACAGTGATAACAAAATTCAAATCTATTCAGTAGTTTTTGCTCCAACCCGTAAAAAACATAGCTATATTTTATAATAGTAGAGATAAATGTAAAAGTTTGTGAGGATGTATGGATGTTTGTTACTCTTTCACGCCAGAACGGCTGAGCGGATCTGAATAAAATTTAGCTCTGGAACAACACTTGGGCTACTTTTTATCCAGTTCAGCCCCAATTCAGAAGTCTACGCAGACAAAGTGGCAGGCTGTAGCAGTAAGCAGGCTAAGGTTGCAATTAGCTAATGGTAAGATGGGGCTGACATAATCTTATAATGATTGTAAGTCCCTAATAAATAAAGAGAACAAAAAACAAGTATGTCGTGAAAATTGTAATTAACTCATTGAATTAATAAACTTGTTAATTCAACGGCCTTAGCTTGGCCTTGTTTTCGTACATAACTACAACTAACAATCTCGTGCGTGATTCGCAATAGCATCCAAGTAGCAAACACTAACATAAAAATAACAGCACATTTTGAATAAATGTAAAATAGATTTTTGTTTAAGTAGGTACTTCTGAAACAGAATTTGGTTTGATCGAATCATCTAAGTTAAGAGTCAAAGAATTTCCAATACAAACTTTATACCAAAATATATCATAATTCATACACAATTTAATCTAAGTATGTTATTATTCGGATTCCAATACAGTTCTATCTAAATCTAATCTAGATTACTGCTCTACCATTTCATCCAAAATATTGTACACCAAGATTCGAAACAAATATCCGTGAAACGCACAAATCTATATACTAATATATAAAGCTGAAGAGTTTGTTTGTTTGTTTGTTTGTTTGCTTGAACGCGCTAATCTCAGGAACTACTGGTCCGATTTGAAAAATTCTTTCAGTGTTAGATAGCCCATATATTGAGGAAGGCTATAGGCTATATATCATCACGCTACGCGGACGAAGTCGCGGGCAGAAGCTATACACGATATTAACGGTCAAATTCTATTCTCTCGTATATCTATTCAACTACAAGTAAGAATACAGATTCACAAAGAACACGGATATCACACTAACCCCAAAACTACTTTGACGGACTAATTACCTCAATGTCCTAAGACCTCACTTCGCCTTCTTGTCCTACATTCAAACCTTTGTAACAGAACAATAGCCCTACCTAACGCTGAAGTAAGCGTTTCAAAATTAACGAGACATCTATATTCAGTACTATAGCTGAATGATGGTGAGTTCACTGATATAATTGAACCTAGAGAAGCTTATATAAATAAAACGCCAAGCTCTTGCACATAGGTGATCACAGTAATCATTAGTAGGTAGGCTTGGCTGCTCCTTTTATGACGTTGTGGGCGATACAAAAAGATCACACCTCGATGTATGATAAAAAGGTTTATTCTGTTTATTACAATACTTTGTGTGTCGAGACAAAATGGCGGTGTTCCAGTGTACGTTGTGAAGTTGGTAGCGTTCCTGCGCCGTGAAGCCCGCAGCGAGCGATGTTGCTAGGGTGCGTTCGTAAATATAGAAATACTAGCTTCTGCCCGCGGCTTCGCCCGTGTAATTCGGTCTGCCATCACATCCCACGGGAACGGGATAAAAAGTATCCTATGTCCGTTTCCTGGTTCTAAGCTACCTCTCCACCAATTTTCAGCCAAATCGGTTCAGCCGTTCTTGAGTTATAAATGGAGTAACTAACACGACTTTCTTTTATATATATATAGATGAAGAAAAGCTGCGTTCAGGCGTAGACAGACGTTATCCGTGAATTACAATCGATAAAATTACACTCGTCCAATTTCACTCGCACCTTAAAAATTTTTCGCTGTAATATGTTTTTTTTTGTAGGTCTGGAACACAAACTGAGATTCGGGGCCAGGCTACACAGGTGAGCCGATCGGACGAAGCGAAGCTGGCGGTGTCATTCCCATCTCTCCCAGTCAACATTGAAGCACCGTACTGGGTGATAGACACCGATTATGAGACCTACTCTGTTGTGTGGAGTTGTTACGAGTTTGGACTGTTCCATACAGGTTTGTGTACATTTTGAATAAGGTTATTTTATGATTTAAATAGTTTTATTTTTTTCCGGTAGTAATTATTATGGTTATGGCAACTTTTTTGTGGTGCGTTGGCCCCTACAATAAATTGCGATTCGTCAAAGAGAAATAGCAGCCATAAATCACAGCTATTAAGATCCTCAAATAATATACAGTCTATTTCAGACGATAGAAGTTAGTTCCTTAGAATTTTGGAGAATATAGACTTGTACGTATTTTTGACGGTGTATAGGTACACAACACATCACATCCCCTTGATTTCGACCCGTCTGGTGTAATGCACCACTGTAGTGTCCTTTTTTTACGAGAAACGACGAAATCTAGAAAGTAGCGGCACATTTTCGATAAATATCTTCATTATTGAGTATGTTACTCGTATTTAAACATACACACTACCAGGTGAATAGATATGAATATCTGTTCACCTGAACCTTAGAATAATTTAATCGTGATGATAATTGTAGCAATATATAATGATTAAGTGTAATTAAAATGGCAATAGGCTCGCCCCCTATTACATGGGACCTAAACATACCGGCGAACTGTGGGTGTACATTAGTACGCCTCTGCCTAACCCTTCGGGGAAAACAGGCGTGATGGTATGTTATGTTATGTTATGTAATTAAAATCAAATTTTAAAAAGCAACCTGTTTTGGATTACAGTGAACGCATGGATCCTAACAAGAGAAAGGAATCCACCGGTGCCAGTCCTGGAAAAAGCGTATTCAATATTGGACAAGAACCGCATCAGCCGAGCGTTCCTGATCAGGACCAACCAGCGTGACTGCGAAGAGTCTACAGACTAATGCATAAGAAATAATATATCACCTGTTACAATTAAATACAGTTAATGATACAGGAGAAAATGCACTTTCTGCCGTCTAATGTCTATCTAGCTATAAGAAATATTTTGGTTTTATTGGAAAACCTATTTATTTAGAAAGGGATTATCCATGTCATATTGAATAGGAAAATTAAATATTGATGTAATTTTCTATTCAAAAAAGAAAACCCCGAGGTTTGTGTAAAATGTTGTATTTAGTACGTAAAACATTTAATTATTATTTTAAGTTCGCCTTTGTGATAAGCAGTCATGCATTTATTATTCTTGAAAGAGTGTTTTCAGTATCCATTTTCATGACAACTTTCATCATCACTATTATTTAAAATCTTATGAAAATGGATACGAATGTTACTAAACGGTATAATCCCAATAAAGTGTTTAAATGTTTTAGTATATAAATATTTATTTACTTTTAAACTAATCATATTGCACCTTGAAGTACATGCATATAAAATAATAATAAAAACAAGTATGTTTTTTCAGCAAAGGTATATCTAGCTTAATAATCCTAAATTGAAATCATGTGTACATATACATAATACTTTAAAATATAATAATGATTTAGATTAAGTTAATAAATTAAACGATAAAGATTTCACAACAGAAATGTATAATATCCATCATCTATACCTTAAACAAATTAAAGCCTTTACAAAAGTTGCTTACTTTTATTGTTAGTGAAATAGTGCGATTATAATTATGCGATACGATTACAGCGAATCTTCCCATCTTACTCCAAATTTCTTAAGTTTAAAGTATTTAACAACTAAAGAACATTACCTGGGGCATAGCCAAGGTGGAGCAAATGAAACGTTTCTTAATTTACTTTGTCATCCTACTACGAAATCTAATCAACAGTACTATTTATAATTTATGTTAATGCTAAATATATTCAATACAATAAGACTCCTTGCCATAAAATCTCGGCTATATAGAATTCACTCAAGAATTCTTGGCTACGCCCATGGATACATTATTCTTTAATACAATTCTCGAAAAGACGAAAATTCTTACGTTCTTGACAAATTTCAACAAAATGGTGGATCAGTTTAAGTTGGGGTACTATCATCCGAGTGCCAACTTTTCCTATGTTCACCAGTAGCTTCGTCATAGCTTGGCGGAGGTGGGAGATTGTCGCTCTTGGTTTTCGTTGGAGGCTTGGCTGGTAGAGCTAGGCGGTCTTCCTCGGCCTCTTCGGGAATCGAATCGCGACGTCGTGGATCGTATTCAGAGAGTACCGGTTGGGATATGTTGTTTCTTTGGCCTAGTCCCACTAGAACTAGCTTCGGTGCACTTTGTGCTTGCTGAAATATTAGAAAATATTAGAGCTTATATTTTTTATAAAGCACGTGACTTATGAGAAGTAATAGTGCGCATAAAATATTCACGTTCCTATAAAAATACTCATTAATTTTGTATTTTATTACTATCTGACTACCAAGTATAATTAAAGGAATTAATCAGTGTTATAAATTTTAAATGCTACGTCATAGAAGATCTACTGAGCAAATAAAGGAGTAACAGAGATCATATGCAAGGTTTCATACTATTTGCCTTTGTATCAGCTATTTAAATAATGCCAATACATTTACAGCGTTTACTTATTACGTATCTGAAAAACTTTTAGTAAAATATTTGTTGATAATATCACGAGGTATTTGTCCTTTTATTCTATTATTAAATTATCTATCATAACTAAATGATGATAGTGAAGTCAACAAAATCAGAACCTTAGTAGCGTCGGTAAACATCATTGCAATTATTAATATCAGTAATAATGATTATGATTGTAGAAAATGCCTATGAGCAGATGCTTGTCATATTCCAATGCTGAATATATTCAACCCTCTTCGAAATCATAATTAAATCTTACCTTATAATGATTCGAAGTCCTGTTACTGCAAAGGCTGTTATTGGAGATATGTCCCCTGCCGTGATGGTGGCTGATCTCAATAGCGGACCGGAGCATGTCAACTTTGGAGGCAGAACCTTCGTAGTTACTTCCGCGTCTCTGGCTATTGCTACCGCTGCGGCTGCGGCAGTGTTCGTTTATATCCCCCTGGGAGAACTAGAAATTGCAATATTTTAATTATTAGGTTTACTTATTGAATTAGCCAAATACTTGATGTTGTTCCATTGATTATTTTAATGACGTCGTGTTTCTGATAGCAGATATACAATATTTTTATTGTTATTTGTTTTAGATAATATAAAAAATAAAGATCCGTAGCCTAACCACGAGGATTTTTGATAATCGATTATGAAACCCTGACAAAATATTTACAGGTACCTACGGATTAGTCGAAATTTGATGACATTTTCATACTATTTTTCAATTAATTTGTTGATTCAATGTCACATCACAAACATCTTATCTACAGGCCCTGGTTAGGCTACAGTAAAAGCTAAACGCACTACATTGCCATTAGATTTCGCTGATCTACATGGATAATAAGTTTGTTAAGTGCCAATGCATTTATTTATGGATACAATGCCTTCCTACGATATCTTAATATATCGACGTAGGTACTTACTCTCGAACGTGAGCCCCTGGGCAAAGAATGTAGAGAGCCCAGAGGGTTGAACCGGGTGATCATGTGGAGCCGCTCCAAGGATATCATGGTCTCCGCATCTTTCGTCAACGGCTCCGCATTCAACTTATCGCCTTCTCCACTTTCTGTAAAAATATTATATGACTGAATATTATAGAAAATCTTAATTATATAAAATGAATATTATATTATATAAAAAATATTACTCTACTACAGTCTCTGGTTGATATACTGATCAACTTCGTTTGTTAACAGAAACAGAATTTGTGACTACAGTACCTTCTGATCAGAATTCTACCGCTTCTCTAATTGCAATACGACGGCCCACCCTGGCCCTTTGGTAGTCAGGCTCATTATTGCGACATGGACTAATAGTTAATTCCGACACGATTGGCAGAATTGGATGTCAAACAACATAACTCCTAGCCCAAGCTTGTTTTATGGAGATTCCTAATAAGGTGGGTTTATATATCGATGAACACATATTATTATCTCACCCGTGTCTGGTTCACAAGCATTCTCAATCCCGGTCATGTTGATATTCTTGAGCCAAAAGTAATGCAGCAACCCATAAAGCACTCCTCCGAGGAAAGCGATCAGACCCATGTAGCGGAAGGCTTCTCTTGTGCCCAAGGTAGCTATGAGAAGACCACCTCCGAAGCTGCCGCTGCCCCTTCCTAACATTAAACGCTAAGCGTTAGAAGATGCTACAATAGGAGACAATTTTAAGCAGTACCTATTGAAATCCTTTTTTTAGAATAGTTAGTGCATGACATTGGTTATCTGAAAAATTTCGATTCTATTCGTAGCTTTAATTTTTACATATTTGTAGTTTGTACAAGGATGTGCACACGAACATATTTTATCTTATTTTCCCTCAAACAATCATCTGTTTTTTGTTAATTATTCTTCCTAATGTATTTTCTGTTCTTGGAATATTTAAACAAAACGTATCAATATTTAATTTAAACCTTAAAATTATACATTTCTGTCCGATTACTCGTCTCAAATTGGAAATATTGATTCCTGCCACTTAAAACATAACTTACCAAGACTGAAGTGTGCCATTCCGAGCACTCCAATTAATGTAGCCAAAAGACTCTTTGGAGCCAGCATCGCGCAGTAAGTAGCCGCTGCTACCCACATCAGATGCACTGACAGAGATTCCATTGCTTCAAATGGAAAGCACCACCATGAGTTCCTGAAATCATGCACAATGTTAGAGACATGTTAACGGATAAAAGCCTGAACAAATATCCTTAACCAAATCGATAACAAACGAAAGTCTTATACTTAATCTGCTCTCGTAATTGTTAATCAACAAGCAAATCAAATTCTCAGAAACCTACATATACCATCACGACTGTATTCCCCGAAGGGATAGCCAGAGGCGTAGTAATGTACACCCACAATTCGCCGTTATGTTTAGGTCCCATTTAATAGGGGGCGAGCCTATTGCCATTAACCGGGCACGAATTCCTAACTCCGAGCTGCTACTAGGAATTTCATAGAAAAACCCAATAACACTTTGCTCGACCTGGGAATCGAACCCAGGACCTCTAGCATAGCAGTCGCGCTCAGGACCACTTGTCTAATGAGGCAGTTAAGGTCCCATGTAATTGGGGGTGAGCCTATTAAACTAATCCAAACGCCGAGCTGATGCTTATAGCTTCATGAAAAGCTCTTTGCTCGACTTGGGAATCACACCAGACACCTCCAGCGTAGCAGTTGCGCTTAGGACTACTAGGTTAATGAGGCAAATTCTCTCAGGCAAAAGAAAAGAGATTTAATTTCTCTTTCATCAGTTTGCAACAAATCGTACACTATGTTACTTTGTCACTATTCAATTGTTTCATCTATTGTTCACTATGTCTAATAGTTACTCCAACACTACATATATATCAGGTAAGTGTTTCCATTAGAGTCCTCCTACGCAACATCATTGTGCTCATAAACTTGACAATGCGGTGCTGTAGTAAATACATTAGCCTTATTAATGGTGTTTTGATGGCTAAGGGCATATATAGGCTATCTTAGTTATTCAAGATTACTTAATATTGTATGGAGATGACATTTGTGCACGCTTGATTTATCGAAAGCATTTTACAGATTTATCATTTGCGTATACTGAGAATTCTATTCTATTCTATTAGAGTTCACGCCACTTTAGAGTAAGTACTGACCAGTACTCAAAATCTTTGGATGTTGAATTATTTTCCATTTCAGCTATTTCTTAGATTAGAAGGAAGTCATGGTACGAAGGAAGCAGGACATCATGGTGTGTGTTGGATGGCTTAACATTAGTTGTATGTACCTAATCATTAATTGTAATGGCTCCTTCGAATAGATTTATCAGGTTACTGACATTTTTACACCTACGTCATTTCATTTCATTTCATTTCAAATATTTGCAATATCTCGATTTGCTAATTTAGTTAATGGTTGTAAACCGGAATAAAAACTCACTAATTTAACTTTATTAATCTTAACATGAAAAATGCAAAAAAATCACAAAAAGACGGAATAAAAATTTATAATTTGGTGCTATTTAAACTTATTTTCATAATTATGCTTCTTACAGCCTTGCATCCCACATGAATCTAAATACGAAATACGAGTATTTCACGACCAGGGTTACACAATTATCAGCTACTCTATATTGACAATGCTGTGTGTATTACTATAATTAGATGCTTTACGTCTATAGCTACACACAGTTCAAGCATTGTTTTGTCATTTCTTTCACGTACTTACTCGTAAATAGAATGAGACAAAGAGATATTAATAGTTTATCAAGTTTGAATCTAATATTTACAATTCAAGTATCATGAATGTTATTTGAACTATCTAACTTTGATAGTACCAATGTTAACTTGTTCAAGCTTTACAGGTTAACCAGATACTACCAAGATATAAATTAAACAAACATTAAATTTACGTTTAGGTGTTTTGTAGGCCCCGTGCCTACAAACTAACACGGAAGAGATGAGAGATACTCACTCGATAAATGAGTAGCCGACGAGTCTCGCAGCGTGGGAGAAGAAGGCGACTATGATGACATTCACGTGGCCAATGCGCGCAGTGATGGCATCCGCGCCGTAGAGGAACGGGATACTGCTCAACGTGCCCACGGTCACGGTTATTCCTAGACATATGATTCGCTCAATATTTAGCTTCCAACTATATCATAATGACTACTACACAGTTGTAAAGAAGAGCAAATAATTAATTTATAAGGTGTCAACGATTTGATTGGACTTACCTAATAAGAAATTGGGTGCTCCCAATTCCTTCAAGTATATGAAGAGATAAGATTCGATAAATCCCCAAAAGTTTCCTAACGCAAACAGGAAAAATATGAAGATTATGATATGCGGCATTTTTATTATGTTAACCAAATCCCTCAGTAAATTATCGGCTGGTAGTTTAGCTCCAAGAGGCATAACAGCGACCGTCACAGCCGATATTAAAAGCAGCACATCGTATGTATAAAACGCAGCTGAATAGTCAGTGTAACCTGCAATCAACAAACAGATGTAAACATTTAGTAACACATTATTGACATTAATGATAACAGTTTACAAGAATCTACAATATACTTACCAACTTGTTTGCTCCTCATATCTATAAGCATGCCTGTTATAGGGGAGAATATAGCCATGCCAATGCTGGAAAAAAGTCTTTCTCTACCAAAATCTCCACCGTACTTTTGAATCATCGTCAAAGCTATAGGATCCATGATTGTTACGCCGGCAGACAACATAATTGTCCCCATGAACCTCAGGAAAAAGTAGATATAGAACGTTTTATCATCGCTTTCTTTATAATCCGGTGGGCACGTATCGGGACCGCCTCTCCTGTAATATTCCAATGTTAATTTACCTTTAGATAGCTACCGTTTGTGTATGTTTCGATAAATATTAACTAGTTTGCTTCACAAATAAAATTATTATCAAATACCTTACCTGAAGTCACATTTTTGTACCATGCAGTCTGCGGATAAAATCTCAAGACGTTGCATGGAGAGTTTAGTCATATTATGTAACATGACAAGACCACCGCACCTGAGGTCCTCTTTATCAAGGGCTGTTATATTTATTCCTTGAGCTAAAAGTAACTTTTCACCAAACCTTGATCTAAAATCTGTTATTTGGTCATCCTCGTCCTGAAAGGGTATTTGTTTAAAACACCTCTCTCTAATTTGTTTAAATTGTTTACATATTATTGTGTCTCTTACCCTTTCCATTTCAATGCCTAGTTGTTCTTTGGGTTCTTCCAAATCATCGTGTACTTCAATAAGAAAATATGCTGCATCATTATAAATTTCGTCATCAGTACTGTTTAAGTAACTGCAAAAAATATTGTACTGTGATACGTCTCATTCGATAAGTTAAACTGGGATGTAAAGAAAACTACTTTTTAATACTACTTAAAACATTTTGAAAATAACATTATTATATTATTTTTAACATTATCAGACATTTTAACAGACTCAATTCCGAAAAGAAGATCTGTTTGTTCTAGAAAGCCGTTTTAATTCCTGAAACTAAGGAATCTTGTCTGGAGGCTTAGTTATAAACTTCAATATAAACATAGTCGTGAGTTACTAAGAAAGTACTGCTAGCATTGTTTGCTCGAAACTGTAGCACGTTGTTATCATTATTATTTAATGTGAGTAACAGCGTAATTTACATCACTACTGCAACGCATTTACCTAAGAATACGGATATTTTTTACTACATTCATATATATCCTCTGTTATAACCAATTTTTAAGTTTGTATTTATTAATAACTTGCTGAATCTATACTAATATATAAAGCTGAAGAGTTTGTTTGTTTGTTTGCTTGAACGCGCTAATTTCAGGAACTACTGGTCCGATTTGAAAAATTATTTCAGTGTTAGACAGCCCATTTATCGAGGAAGGCTATAGGCTATATATCATCACGATACGCGGACGAAGTCGCGGGCAGAAGCTAGTTTACATATAAAGATCTGTTACCAAAATATTAAATCAGAAACTAAACTTACCTAGAATTGGATTTCAAATTTGGTAGTTGAATTTTATGACTGATATGAAAGTCTAAATCGTCTTTATCATCAGCGGGGTCACTAGAAGGACTCTCTGTAGGCTTTGAAAGAAGGCAATGGTCTACGCATCGATCCAGAACGAAGTCTACTGTCTCATCCTCATCAGGGCATTCTCTGCTAGGACAGGGGCTCCACCAAATCTAAAAAGGATTAACATTAAAATAATATAGTATCTATAAAAAGATCTTTTTGATATTGTCATGAAGCTGAACATTACCCTTTTCCTGGATGATAAGCAAAAATTATAGGTTGTTAACGGATGGTCCATTTCATTCAAGGGTAAAGTCCAGCGTGCATACATTTAGCTTAATTCCTTTAACTAATTCAAACATACAGGATCACAAGACACTGCTAGTTAATTCGCCCTGGGGCCGGATGACAACGATTTGCTCAAATTCTTAGGTGTATACTTTGTTCTGTACGTAACAAGGTCTTAAGGGGTCGATTTCGAAATATAAATGTATGTAGATACCTCAACGCTATTCGTGATTGGGTGCCGCATGACGTAAGCTGATGG
This sequence comes from Acronicta leporina, assembly GCA_947256265.1. NCBI lineage: Eukaryota > Metazoa > Arthropoda > Insecta > Lepidoptera > Noctuidae > Acronicta > Acronicta leporina. The sequence continues at coordinate 15,636,082 of OX366512.1, forward strand.
CATCATCCCCGGTGTCTCCTGATGAGGTATCAGCAATAACGAGTGGTGGAATGCAGCATTTAGAATCAAAGCGGTGATTACGACGGGCTTGTACTCTCCAAAGCGGTCGACCAAAAATCCTAAAACCATTAAAATCTCCTGAAAATACTGTAAATAGGGTCCATATTATTTTCAAATATCACCAAAAAATTCAAACTTACCGGTAATAGGTGGACTAAGAAATGTGGTGAACGGCAACGCTAAATACACAAAAGAAATTTCTGGCACAGTTAATCCTATACTCTGCATGTGTATAGTCAAATACGGCAAGAGAGATGCAGTGGCTCCGTACATTACAAACAGAGTCACTTTCAACATGATCAAGTTCGGATTTATCCGCAACAGCACCATTAGCCTCCCCACACATCCTAGCTCCTCTTCACTATCCCCGTCCATAGTGGATTCGTCTTCACTGTTTTTATTCACTTCAACAGACTTCGCCATATTAGAATCACTCACATTCACATTTTCATAACGAAAGGATGTTTGTTCGTGGGCTATATCTTATCGACTGGCGCTCGATTCGGTAGCAGAGGCTGTCGGTGTAACTATTATCTACATGAGGGTTCTTCACCGTGTTTTAATTTATGTTGTAGTGTACATACGTGTGGTCGGAGCCAAAGGCAGAGCCAGGGAGGGTCCCGTGCTCCCGAGCGACTGCGGCGCGGTTAGTTCGTGGCGGACGTCGCTCGGCACACCAATTTACAAATAATAGCAAATTACCTTCGTTTAAGAAGTGTCACGGCGATTGGTGGGGATGTTGGCTAAATCGGCTGGCGATCTGAAGACCTTGTGGGTAATGGCTGGGGTCGGGGCGCCCGATCCTTTAGTTCTCTAGACGAAGGCGCGCATCGCGAATTAGCGCGAACTTTACAGCTGCTCTCCAATTTGTAAGTTGACTTTGATTTAATTTTCTTCTATATTTTTTACACATAGGTGCTACTTATGGCGATCGGTAACTTACAAATTAAAAATAAATTTAAAAAGCAGTAAGTAGGTAGTTACAACTTGCATTTTTTGTGCACTCGTGACTGCTTTCTGGTTTTCAATGTAAGTAACGTGTGAAGACCTTCATCAAATATTTCTTAACTCTATTTACCAAATCAGTAATTTGGCGAGTTACCTATTTGTACTTTTATTTCATAGGTGCTCTATAATATTATTATTATGAAATTATTATTATGGTAGAATAGAATAATCTTTATTGTACACCATAAAAGAGACATAAAAAAGGCTTTGGTACTTATTTATATTGAGACTAGGACTCAGGAACATATTGGTTAGGTAGGTTGATATCTTAGTAGGCAGGAAGTAGTGTTCTTATCACCTTTATCTATGGGTACCTACAATAGAAAAAATACCATAAATTGTGTGTGAGGAGTTAAAGTGCACCTACCTACCTAGTTTTTGACAATTCAAAAGTAACATTAGGTTATACCTACCTAACGTTCTGATTGAAACTGAAATAGGTACCTACCTAACACATATGCAAAATACCTAGATTCTGCTGCCCACAGCTTTGCCCAAGGAGATCATACCATTGCAGTTCAATAAAAACCTGACTAAAGAAATAGATACACGCCCGTGCGGCTACGATTTACAATACAATTATTATTGATTTTGGGTTGTGTAGGTAGGTAAATAGGTACCTACCTACCTACTTGGGGAGCTAAAGCTTCAAATAGGTAGGTACAAAATCTATGGTTTAAAAGAGGCTAGGCGTATCGTTCACCCGACCCCCCAAATTCAAATTTCAATCGGTTTTTCGAAATTTGTAGGTTTTACACGCGTTTTAGATTCATCGCAGTAGTACTTGCGACAACTATAACTACCTAGTGTACACAACATGTGAGAACAACTGAGAACCAAAATGTTTGCTTAAAAATCCTCATCAAGTCAACTCAAAAATTTGGCTAAAACTGTGCAACGGCCAAAATTTACGATTTAGGTAGGTAGTTTTGGCTACAAATAACGATTTGTAAAAAAAAACTTGTGAATATTGTATAATGTCGCAACTAGTACTACTGCGACTAATCTAAAAAGTGTTAAATTTCGATATACCGATGGAAATTTGAATTTGGTGGTTTGGTTTGTATATGTTATAAGCGCCATCTGGTGACATTTAGCTTAACCTTAATTTAACTTAATCATAGGTAGGAACTTGAAATACAAATTAGCTATAATTGCAGGCTTCGCGTTCCGTTGTTACGTTCTCTCCTCTGTATTTTATTTACTAGCAGTGTCATTGCTAACAAACCTAAAATTCAGCGTAGTAATGTATGATATAGGTACTTCAAAAATACCTTTCAAGGTAGGACTTCTACCTCCCCTACAAATCTCATTAGAATGGATACCTACCTATATGCTATGAAATATTCATTTTTCATCTCATACTACGTTTGTCCTGCTGCTTCAGTGATCCTAAATCTTATCGAATGTCTTGACACGTTTTGCTTATTTTATTTGCTTGTTTTGCAATTTTTGCCAAACGAACAAAACATGCGAAATAAGATAAATTACCTATAAAAGTGACTTGAAAAGGGACTAGGTATATAGATATAATATGCAAATGTTGAAGTTACTGATGGTAACAAATTTTTTCAAATATTATTTTCATTGCCATCTCTCTGATTTTTTAGTAAACAATAAAACATTTTACAGCGCCATCTGTTAGTGAATAGCTGATAATAAAATGGTCAAAAACTGTCGTACGGTTCGAGGGTATCATGACAAAAATAAATATTTGCTTCAGTCCTACGTAAAATTTTACTATCGTTGGATTATGGGTAAGATATTTATTCCATTATAAACTAATATTAGGAAATAACTAAATAAAAATAATCCAATTAAGTATTTCTATGGATCTAAGGCAAATGAATTCATTTTAATAATAGGTACTAATGATTATTAAATTATGTACCTATTACTTACATAAAGCATACTAATAGATAATGATGGTACCTATTGATCTTTCCTCGTTGTATTTATAAAATAAATTATTTTGATACCTATGTTTAGTAATAAACTGAAGTGTCCAAATATATTACAATGTTCTAAAAATAAAAATACCCATACGAGATGAGAGGTCGTGTTTCGTTTTACGACAGTGCACGTACCTATGTATTTCAATTTTTTTCCAATGTTTTAAATTCGTGCCTTTATTGAATAAATATTATATATTAATAAACCTGGATTATGTTTTTTTGTGCATAATTATTTGATTATCGTGACAAAATACAAAGATAAAAACACGTTTCTGTCGCCATCTAGTGACCATAAATAACGACTTAGTCAAATACGTCTAGAGTGTCTATAGTCTGCTGCAAATTGTCAACCATAATGCATTGCGCATAAATGGCCGCCATGTTGCTGCCGTCTGAAAGATGTTCGCAACTGTGTGTGTTTACTAATGAATTTTAAGAACTTATATAGTTAAATTACTGTGTTTGTGAAATTGTGAGTGTACAATGATTTTATATTTCATGTATTATTGTGATTGAAAGGTCTATCAAATGTCTCTGAAGCCAATAAACAGTGAAATTTTCTTTAGATAGTCATTCGGTTCGGACGGCATAATGGCTGACAATCTGATTCAAAAGTCACATAAAACTAGTGAGAAAAACAAGTATAACAACGTTGTTCACCGTACGACGAGTGAATCTCTTCGACTGAACGAGTCGGAGAAGGGAGTGACTCACCCGACAACTCTGCAAGCCGCCCATAACCCAAGGAAAATATCTTCATTTCAGATCACCAGTGTGACGGTCGGCTCTCGAGTGAGCACTGATGCTGGCGAAGACTCCGCCGACGATCTTGATGAATCTCACACCGACGACATATCGAGAGTGACTGACATTGAGAATGAAACGCCTAGTTATTCTGAGGACACGTTCTCGAAAGATGATGTATTCTACAACGCGTCGAGTGCATCATTAGGTTGCGCCCCCGTCATCCCGACCAGCTCGCAGTACGGACTCGCGATCGTCGGTCAGGAAAACACCACCAACCAGATAGGAGGAGCAGTGCCAAATAGTAATAATACAGAAGTTTCTGACATGCACGTCAGTGTTACTAACGCCGGAACAGGCAGCATCATTAATCTCATAGGAAATGCTAAACCCCAAGAAGGTATGAAAGAAATACAAGAACATGTTAGGAATGAACGGTTTAAAGTTGTGAAAATTGAGAGCACCGAACCTTTCCGAAGGGGTCGATGGATGTGTATGGATTATCTGGATCATACTACTACACAGCAAAATGCACCTATTACATTAAATAACAACCTGGATATGACAGAGACTAATACACTGCAGGCGCCTGACAGTGGTGTGGTGATTAATGATAGTCAACATGATGAAATGTCTAATGATCTGACAAACAAAGGACCTAAAGATATGCAAGGTAATGCTCCTACTGTGCAGCAACTAGAACAAACTCTCCAAAAACAGTTCCCAATGGCTTCCCCTGGGCAATCTTTGACTCAGCCTATTAATGTGGTACAGCAGCAGATGCAGCCTGTTTCTCAGTCGGTTTCGGTACAGTCTCCACCTATAGAAATGCCACAACAGATGCCAAATCCAAATTTGCAAGCCAACCAGCAGCAGGTTGGACAGCAGCATCCTCAGAGCATGACACACATCACTATGCAGAATGCGGCACAGGGTCACCCACAGCAGAAACAACAACAGCAAGTGCAACAAATTCCACAAAGCTTCCCGCAACACCAGCTACAGCAAGTCATTGCTCAATCCCAGGCAATGATGCACGAGGCAATGCAACAGATTCCGATGCACCAGCAGATGCCTCAGCAAATGCAACAAATGCCAAACCAGCAACAAATGCAGCAGATGGGTCAGCATATGCCACAGGCTCAAATGACGAACATGTCCCAGATGCAACAACAAATGCCTCAAATGCAGGCTATGCCCAACCAGGGACAGATTGCTCAAGTGCCCACTCAGCAGCCTCAGATGCAACAGATGCAAATGCAGCAAATACAAGGCCAACCAAATCCTCAAATGCACATGCAGCAGACTCAAATGCCTAATATGGGACAGACTCACCACCTACAAGGACAACAGCCAATGGGGGCTCAACAGGCCCAACTTCAGCATTTACCAAGCCAAGCTCAGATACAGGCTATGCAGAATCAACAATTGCCTAATCACATTCAACAGATGCAAATGCCTACTCAGCTCACTGGTGCAAATCAGCAGATTCCACAGATGCAAACTCAGATGCATCAATTGCCATCACAGCCGCAGCAGTCAGTTGTGCCTGGCATGCATCCTCAAATGCAACAACAAGGAATGTCTGGAGTTCAACAGCAATACAACCAAGCTGTTAATCAGCAATCCAATGCTCAATCAATGATTAATGCTAGTATGCCATCATCACAACAGCAAATGGTTCAACCTCAACATAATGTTCCTCAATATAACACACAGCAATCACAGATGAGTCAGCAGGGCCAAACTATGCCACAAGAGGTGCTCACTTCAATTGTTACATCACAGCAAGGTGCAACGCTACCTTCTAACCTTCAGCCCATGCCTTCTCAACCACAGGGCTCGACATTGCCAGCAAATCTCCAAAGCCTCACTGGTCAGCAGCAGCCGACTACAGTGCACACTATTGCTCCTCAGCAAGGCAATGTGCCACAAGGAAATCTTCAGATGATGGCAGCGGCTCCACAGAATATGCAGATGACTCTAGACGGGAATCAGCCTAGTATGCAGATACCCGCCTCAGATCCTATATTCATGCAGCCAACGAATGTCGGTCAACAAATGCCAGTCGGGCAGCACATGGGGCAGCAAAACCTGTTGCCACAGCAGGTCGGCGGGCAGGGGCAGATGGGGGCCGTGCAATACGTGCCTAACCAGCCAGTGGCGCAGGTTTCTATGGCGCACCAGAACATTCCGATGTCAATGCAGCCAAACATGCCAGTTGGCATCGGCGGCGGGGTCCACCCCAACGTGGTGCAGTCTCAGACCAGTATGGGTCTGGGATATGGGGGCGTGGTGCCGGTCATGTCGCAAAATAGTGTGGCGCCCGTGGAGGCGACCGTGTCGGGGACTAATTCACCGGTAGTGTCGATGCCGGTGAGTTCAACCGCGTATGTGGCGAACGCGACGCAGCCAGGACATGACAGTCAAGGCTTTGGTAGCCCTGTGAGTGCGGTGTCTCATGCAATCAGTGGCGCGGTGATGAGCAGTGTTAATGTGAATGCGTGTGATAGTGGTGCTCCAGATGTGTCCGCTGACACATTGCAGGCCGGTGACACAGGTGATGGCAAGGAGGAACCGCAGTCTGCTCCACCGCCCGAGGATGAAAGGTCAGTACAAATTTAGATTAAGTCTCTGTTGCTCTAAAGCTAAATTGTATAGGTATGTAATCATAGTATTTTTCATTTCTAATCAGCGAGAGCTCCTCATCTAACTTTGACAATCAAAAATATCTCTAGTACTACCTATTTAAGCTTTATGTTAAGGCGAAAAGATTGATATTTGCGATGAAATGTTTTTATCACTTATTAAAAATTCTTCTTACTTATTTATAAAATAAGTACACAATACATCATTGCAAAATGTGGGATCCAGTTGATAAATTGCTTTTCCTTATACTGTTTATAATCAAGACAGTGATTACAGCCATCGGATGCAGTGCCCACACATCTGCCCTGCAATTATTCTAATTAAAATGCCAAATGCAATGCAAATATTTTTTATTTAATTATAGCTATAGCCTAATCCCTCTCATTGTGAGAGGAGACCCAGGCCCAGCAGAGGGAAAATATAATGGGTTGATTATGATGTTAGTAATTTAGACAAACTTTTATAAATATCTTTTTTGTGATTATTTTTCCATTTTCATGCTAAGATATTAAAATTATTTTAGTGAAGGAAAAATCTGCGTCTTCTGTTAGATACACAAACACGCTATGACCACTAAGCAAGATGTAAGTTCAGAATGTGAAGGGAAATTGACTTAGTGGTCATAGCGTCTGGTGTATCTAATCAGAAGACACAGGTTTGAATCCTGCCTGTGAGTCGTAGTTTTTCCTTCACTAAAAATACTTTTATGAATTTATAAATTTTTAAATGACTGGAATAAAATTATCTGAACTTTTGGCATATTATATTATTGATAGGTTACTTTCAAGTTTCAAAGTAGGTAGGTACCTACTGATTAGATTTTCATTATTATGTCCTAAATATTTACCTATTTCATTATTTTCGTAGGGCCACTTGCACCAACTTCTTAAATGTGTTTAAATTGTATTTAAACACAAAACTTCTATGTTTAAATACAATTTAAATACAGTTATGAAGTTGGTGCAAGTGGCCCTTACTGTATCAAAACTAATATAAATATTATTTAATTGATTAATTAGGAGCAAAGTAAAAATTACAAAGTTTTACCAGGTTTTCACATTACCACATTACCACTTATTTGCCCAGAATTCAAATCTATGATGGCCTGATTGAATTTTAAAAAAGGCCATATACTTGCTAACGTTTCCGGACCTAGTGGAGAACCTTCTAAATAATGGCACACTACTCTGATGTGCTTTTTAATGTGAAAGGACAACTATAATTAATTAATGGTGTAAACTTTGCAATGGCTTTGATCTCCTAGTAAAAATTTAAAAAGGTAATAAGCGCCTTCAATTGTTCTTTCTTTGCAAAGAAGTTTTTAAGTAATATCCAGGTAGTTTTTGATTTCTACAAACTAAAAAATCTCTACAAACTTACAACTTTGTAGAAATAGTGAGACATTGTAATTTCAAGTTACAATCACACCATCGGATTCATTTATTGAAGCTGGATGTACCGTAATACTTTAAACCATTTAGAATTCCTAAGTTAGCTCCCGCATATACCGACAGAACTTGCGTACAGCAAGTTGCGAATCCGTATCTATTTGCGAAAATAACTCATCCGTAGACAATGGAAGTTGTTTTCGTTGCTTTCGGTTGATGCTAGCACCGTCGCCGAGCGGAATCCAACGTCCCTTTTGATGCTGTTTATTTGCGCTTCGTCCTGCGACCAGCGACATAAATAGGTGGTTGACACGTACGGTGCATGGTGCGCGCCGGTATGCCGCCAGTGACTCACGCGCATCGCACCCGATCTACTGCCTGGCTAAAAAAGCGACCGACGGGCGTTCTTTTTCGTCTGGCCTGCTCCACGATACCTACACCTCATTTTACACTAGATTTCTAGCGTTCATGCAGATCTTTTAGTTAATTTTCTGCATTACTAGCATTAAGTTATGTTAATGCATTTTTGCAGTTAACGGCAAACTGTCGGATTGGGGTCACGTATTATTACTGGACTCAAAACTCGCTTGGTAACTTAAGCCGCATACCTTGAGTAACCCTGATTAAAACCGCGCATTTGTTCACTAAAGACTTCCTCATGTATTCATGACATGAAGCCGCAGAGAAGCTGGTGTAGGCGCCAGCGCACCTACGTCACTGGCGTCGTTGGTAATCGAGTAGAGGACCGAAGGCCGTGAAACCCGAACCTTCCATTCGCTTCTGATCGGCTCACATGCACTACCATTTGTGCTTAAAATAGTTCAACTAACTACCTCCTCACTTAATAGAACTAAGATAAGCAGAGCTACGTTAATATTAGACTGTACCTAATGAAGATTATTGGGTTTTAAAGCATTTTAAACATATTGTTGTTTTGTTAGTTTCTACTTAAAATAGCACTTATGTCAGCTCCCGTTATTTTATTGCTTGTAAAGATTCCTCGACTTTTTTCAATAGTCCATTGTATAAACGTACTGTTTTTGAACTCCTGTCCATTCACGGAATCAAACGACAACTCCATGGACTCAACCAATAACATTCATGATTTTATAAAGCACCAGATTCGGATTGGACTGAAAGAAAATTAAAAGCAAATTCGAGAAGAAAAGTAAGTTTATGGTTCATTTGAACAGTTCCCAGTGTCGTTTAAATAGGTTGGTATAGCTGCATATGTATAATTAATCTTATAATTCTACAATTGATTAATATAATAAAACTAGCGACCCGACCGCGGTTTCACCCGCGCTGCCCCGTCCCTAAGAGTCGTAGCGTAATATTAAATAGCTTAAAACCTTCCTCTTGAATCACTCTATAGCGTAATATTAAATAGCTTAAAATCTTCCTCTTGAATCACTCTTATCTATTAAAAAAAACTGCGTCAAAATCCGTTGTGTATTTTTAAAGATCTAAGCATACATAGGGACAGACAGCGGGAAGCGACTTTGTTTTATACTATGTAGTGATTTATGTAATAGGGCGTTATAATTCCATTGTCAAATCAGGACGTAGTATTTATTATCAAGAGCAAGCGTTCTAATCGCGAGAACTATTGACCCAATTTTAATGGATTTTCATTATTTATAATTGAGATTATTTTGATGCAAACTTGGAAGTAGGTCTGTTTTTCTGTACGAGGAACATACACATACATAACATACAGACAAGTGCAGCTCCACTTACTGGCTACTTACTATATTTATCTCACTAGCCTCAATAGCCGAGTGGTCCTGACCGCGACTGCTACGCTAGAGGTCCTGGGTTCGATTCCCAGGTCGAGCAAAGTGTTATTGGGTTTTTCTATGAAATTCCCAGTAGCAGCTCGGAGTTAGGAATTTGTGCCCGGTAAATGGCAATAGGCTCGCCCCCTATTACATGGGACCTAAACATACCGGCTAACTGTGGGTGTACAATAGTACGCCTCTGCCTAACCCTTCGGGGAATATAGGCGTGATGGTATGTGTTACTATATTTATTTTATTACTGACACCATGCTATTGAAATTATGAATGGTTTAACATTTACTTTAGTAGAATGTTGCATGAACATCTAGCTGTAATGAACACGTATTAAGCAGAGGCTAGAACAAAGATCAATTAATTAAATGTAACGTGCAAGCCAAGTAGATTTCTAACCCACTTATAATGTAACACACTTATCTCCAGTATATTACTTAGCGTGACGGTTTCTGATAGCGATTATTTAAGTGAAAATGGAACAACTTCTTGAGGTCCATGTAACGTTATTCCAAGCTGTTTTGCATTTGTATAGATCTCTTGCATTTGACAATCTGAGAGTATTATCCGCGTGTACGTTTTCTACCTCGCGGTGCATTCTATTGGCGTGCTTATATTGGTGAAAGTGGATGCACAAAATGCCTTCTTGGCGGCGATCTGCGCGCTATACATTGTCAAATAAAATGGTCATTTGTAAAAATATGCGCGCTTGTTTTACACACTGCTAATTTATTTTATACTAGCCTAAGCCCGCGGCTTCGCTCACTTGAAGCTCAAAAACCAACAGTGATGATCTCTTCTTTGTATGGGTCTCTATACATTAGAGGGGCCAAGCTGTATCTAAGGTTCCGTTTTATTATTTGAGATAAGAAGTATACCAGTTTTTAATTTGGAGCAATTACTTTCTAACAATGATAACAAAATTAAAATCTATTCAGTAGTTTTTGCGCCAACCCGTAACAAACAGACAAACAGACAAGAATTTTAAAATTCAAATTTTTGGGTTCGGAGACGTTTATATACCCTAATCCACATGTTTTTTTTAAATATATCTTCAATGTACAGACAGCTTTTTTACAATTTTATAATAGTAGAGATGATCGGAAGGTTCGGAACGAGTTTGGCGATTTTATGGGTTCTCGAATTTAATTGGTATTAGGTATACATTTTATGATTGAAGTTCATCTCTTTGAATAAGGCTTTTAACAGTCATTACGTTAACGTTTTGTGTAAGTAATCCAACGCTTATTGTCATTATATTTTAAATATCAGAGTTGTTTGGAAGGAATGGCGTCATCATTCCACTAAATCAATCGCTGAATCAATTTCTCGAATCTGAGCGTCATATGCACTCATATGCGTTATCCATGTGCGATAACAATTTGTGGAGTCACTCGAATGCCATAATTTTTCCATTGGTGCACTATAGAGATAGTGCTGTGCTCGACGCTTCATCAGCACTACGTCACAACGGTCGTGTGAAGTACCATTAGATTGCCGTGATAACATGTTCCATATCGCGTAGTTTGTTGTCAAACAAACAGCTGTAGGTCGACGGTGCGTGACGCTGGCGCGCCTAGCAAGGACGTCCAGGGCTCGAAAAAACTCGCGCCGAACAACGCGGCGTCTGACACTTTTTCATCTCGTGAATGCCACAAAAAATTTAGATTTTTTGCACAGCATTGACGAACCAAATACTTGTGGCCCCGATAAAGCTTCGATTACTGCGCAGTATCATGTCGTTCTATACTAATAGCGTTGTCTAGCGTTGTGAATACAATTTATTGTTTACTTTTGGCTTGTATATTTAAAAATTTTACATCAGTTTCCACTCAGTTTTTAAAGACTACAGTTTAAAACTGTCTCCCCTAAATACTTCCACGTGTACCGCTTTTAGTGACAAATAAACATAGGTAGGTATTATATCGCGTACAATAAAATAAAATTATCGTGCAACGTAAAAAAATAACAAACTTTTAGTCCTCCGTAATCACACTTGGTATAAAGTTTGTTGACTGATAATAAACAGTGATAAAAGGATAACAGCTCAACGGACCGTTCCCGTGATATGAAAACTATTAACAATTCCAAATATCGATAAGATAATTATTTATTGTAATTAAGCGTGTAGAACACACCTATACCTACAGCAAGTAATAAGATACAAAGTCGCTTTCACTTTTAGAGTTAAAAGTTTTATCATCCAAATTATTTGAGTAGCGAATTAACGTGGTACTTGTAGTAGGTACCTACCTAAATAATTATGATACTGATCCGCTTCGCATTGGATGCCACAGTTCGAATGGTTTCGTGCTAATAATTAAACCAGGCAAGAGGCCGTTAGACTGGTGGATCTCACGTGCATTCCTCGAATTGTTCCACGCCAGCTAATTAGCTGTCTGACCTCAGATCGAACAAAATAATTAAACAAACGATTACCAGACGATATCGTTTAATAAATCAAACATTAAAGTGTTATAGCGTTAAAAAGTTTGCAAACTACGAATATTGTATCAATAGCATAAAAACCTATTTATTTTTCTCGCTAAATGACGTAACCCTTTTACATAATTTAACAACTGCCAACTGTGACAGACAATCGTGAAAATTGCGATCAAACTTATCGAAGTAGTGTTAAATTGATTACTTTGATTGTCCGCTGGTAGATTATGGATTACCATATTTATCACCCATCTTTTGGTACCTACAACTAAGCGGATTTCTAATTGAATCGGTGACGATACTGCTTGATAAATTCATGGTAAACTAGATGCCAGCAGAACGCATATTCGAGCAAATTACGGCTTGATATCATTCTGCATAATAAAATTATATAATATCATAACTTAACAAACCCTCACGCCTGTATTCCCGGAAGGGTTAGGCAGAAGCGTACTAATGCACACCCACAGTTCTCCGGTACATGTAGGTCCTATGTAATTAGTCGCGAGCCTATTGCTATGAACCGGCCACAATTCAAAATTTCAAAATTCCAAACTCCAAATTGTTACTGAGGATTTCATTGAAAAACCCAATAACACTGCTCGACCTGGGAACCGAACCCAGGACCTCACACGTAGCAGTCGCTAATGAGGCAGTTCATAGCAGAACATAATTATAACATGATAGCTGTGTTGGATACATTGTCACAAGCAATACGTTATGCGCTAGGTTCTTAAGTTCAATAATCTGATAAAATGGGTATCTATTATAAAATACTACTAAGTTATTGCGAGGCTATGTGACCTCCGTACCAGCACAATATTTCTAATTATAAACCTTTATCGTTCTTTGTTTTCGAAATGTTATGAACTTGACAGTTGATGTTGCGAATTTCACGTCAACGGCTACCGCCTACCTCATACAATCATATAAAGCTTTATTTGCCATTTCAACGCAATAAATGCCCTCCATTTCGAATTTACTGACACGGCCTAAATGTATAATCTTAGTATTATAAAATATTATAAACAACACAATAAATTATTTACTTACACTATACGTTACTTCGCCATAAAAATCTGCGGTTCGCTCGCCGTGTACGGAACGGGTAGATATGCAAAACGGGAATAAATCGTAAAAATAATATATAATAAACAGGGACTAGCATATGATAACACTAGTTAGATTTAAGAGTTATTAGAAAATCAACTGCAAAAATAACCCGCATGCACTTCACCAGTTTATTTTCCTCTACTTTGAATTTATTTAAAAATAATAAGTGGAGTTACATACTAAGGGCCACTTGCACCAACTTCTTAAATGTGTTTAAATTGTATTTAAACACATTATTTTTATGAAATATGTGTTTAAATACAATTTAAACATATTTATGAAGTTGGTGCAAGTGGCCCTAAGGCTTTATGCGAAGAACTTACTGCGAAGCATTAGAATTTAGATAAGGTAGGCTCGCCGCGTGCGGTTCTAGCTGGCTATCGATACAGAAATGTATAATGTTGCGTTTGATAAAACCTTCTCGGTTTGTCTGCCTCAATAGCCAAGTGGTCCTGACCGCGACTGCTACGCTAGAGGTCCTGGGTTCGATTCCCAGGTCGAGCAAAGTGTTATTGGGTTTTTCTATGAAATTCCCAGTAGCAGCTCGGAGTTAGGAATTTGTGCCCGGTTAATGGCAATAGGCTCGCCCCCTATTACATGGGACCTAAACATACCGGCGAACTGTGGGTGTACATTAGTACGCCTCTGCCTAACCCTTCGGGGAATACAGGCGTGATGGTATGTTATGTTATGTTCTCGGTTTGTTGACCCATATGGGTAAACGTTTCTCTGACACCGCTTCTCTCTTTGCACACACATGGGACAACGTGTCTTCCAAAACATAATTTTCAAAATGTAAACAGCATTTTTTCTGGCATTTCAAATGACGCATAGCAGAGCCGCGTCCGTTTGCAATTGTAATTCAGGCGTCGGTCGCCAGAACGAATCGGCGGCTGCCGGCGCTTGCCGGAAACGTCCTCAGAATGGCACATTGCCAGTCTTAATGAATGTAAGTATCATCCTTATAGAATTTATTGCGTTACAATTGCCATAAAGTATTTATTTGCGCTTAAAATCAGTTTGACCCAGCTTATATTATCACGCGAGGTATTTGACTCCTACTAACCCGTAGCGATGCTGTCTAGCTTCACATTTGGATCTAATAGACGTGGGAATATATCTACTTAGCCGTTGCATTTTGTAGAGGCATTTGCAATTCAAACGCAACGCTTTATCGGTTGTACGTAGTGGTGCACCCAATGAAAATTCAAGCAATAAATTGTGTGTAAGGCGGCTAAATTACACGGTACTTGTTGGATACCGGGCCGTTATGAATTTATGGTGTATGCGAAGGTGTTCGGATAACGTTCGTTCCGCGACAGTACCTGTGTGACCCAGTGGCGCGAGGCTGCATTTGCTTTCCCGCCAAGTTCATTGGCACCGTCCTCTCCCGCGCCCCCCGCTCGCCGGTCAAGCCTAAAAACTGACACGATATTACTCATTGTAAATAGAAAGTAGTTAGTTTCGCTATTGATATCTATTTTTGGCGAATGAATCGCTGTAAGCCGCGAACGCGTCATGTAACAAATCTATCAATAATTGAAATCTTCAGACCTCATGTCGTCTAGACTGATGTTGGCTCAACATTGCATAACAACAAACAAATGCCTGTAATACCTCGTATTACTTAATAGGTAACAGGTAGATACCCACTTCCTATATTTCTGCAGATAGAATTTCGTAATGAACCATGTACCTATTATTTTTTGTTATGCTAATATTATTACTTACTAGCTTCTGCCCGCGGCTTCGCTCACATGAGTGATGATGATGATCTAAGTATGGGTCTCTATACATTTGAGAGGTCAAGCTGTATCTCAGGTTCCGTTTAATTGTTGCACTACCGACGTGAACCCACTCGTAACACAAGCATTTAGCTTAGCACGAGGGGTTAACAAGAATACTAGTAATGTGTAACCCACATTGCTAGTAAGCTTTAAAAAAAATGAGATAGAAGTACTTATACCAGTTTTTAATTTGGAGCACATACTTTCTAACAGTGATAACAAAATTAAAATCTATTCAGTAGTTTTTGCGCCAACCCGTAACAAACAGACAAGACTTTTAAAAATCACATTTTTGGGTTCGGAGACGTTTATATACCCTAACCCACTTGTATTTTTTTAAATATCTTCAATGTACAGACATGTCACAGCTTTTTTAAAATTTTATAATAGTAGAGATTTAGTAATTAGTAAATTATGATAATGATGTGGTACATCCTCATCTTTAAATATGTTATACTGTATACATACACTCACGCCTTTCTCGCACAGCGGTAAGCAGAAACTATAGACCGCCACTTGCATATTTCTTTTGCTTCTGCCACATTCATTCATCTTCTTACTTTCACTTCACTCAGTATGTATTACGCACCTGTTATTTTTGAAGGACCTCGCCAATATGATCGTATGTCTTTCTAGGACGACCTCTACCGACGCTGCCGCTGATATTCGCCTTTCTGTTAGGAATCATAATCCTCAGCCTCCTATATTTGAGCCTAGCTGCTGAATACCAGTACTTTACCCAAAACGACTCCCATCAGACCCATATAGGTATTTGACTGTTTATTATTAAGAATGGATGTAAATAAAATTATGTATCTTTCTGATATTGTCTCGCGGCCCATCATTTCAAGTACTATCTACTACTATTCAAAGCTGCTATGGTTCTTTCCTCAATAGACCATTTCAGACATGATTGCCCTTCATTGTCCAACTCACAAATAAGTGTTATTCTATGTCTGGACTAAGAAACCATAATTCTCTTGAGTTTATTTCGGTGTTTCTTCTTTCATTATTTCTCAGGTCGTTAAATTCCGAAGTCATCAACTTAAAAAAATACAAAAAGGATCTCCAAATATTATAGATCAGAAGAATAACGAAAGATTATAAATCTGATGAAGATAGATAAATATCGGATAGTGAGTGAGGATACCGGAGGCCCAAACCCCTTTAAAAGGCGGGCAACGCACTTGCGCGTCCTCTGGTGTTGCTGGTGTCCATGGACGACCGTTATCGCTTACCATCAGGTGATCCGACCGCTCGTTTGCCCGAAAATACATTTAAAAAATATCATTAATTTACTTACGAAATATTATTTAAAAAGATGCCCGCTATTAATTTACTTTCTCGCTGTGTATGCGCAGGTGGTGGTGGGGTTAATAGATATGGTTACATACAATACTACAGAAATACATAATAATTTAGCAAAGAGAGTGTCCCTTATAATAAGGATGGCGAACCAACAGCAAGCTTGATATTTATTTCCATAAGCATCTCTAAAACTATATAAAATCAATAAGATCTTACAGAAAAGCAAAGCGTTTTTACCATTCAAAAGATAATATCAAAATAGCTAAATGTCAAGCAGCTTTTAAAACAGGTCATGCTCTCGTACACTGTACTCGATTGTATCGCGACATATGTACGAGGGCGGGTCAAAAAGTTCGCGGAATGGAAGGGTTGGAGAAGGGTGGGGGTATTTTTTTTTACCTGTCACTACTTGTCAACTCAATACAACTATAAATGCTAAGTTTAATTCTAATCGGTTCATTAACCTTCGAGATATCGCTGGATACACAAGTCAATCGGGAAGAAAACATCAACTATGGAGAAAATTGAGTTTCGTGCCGTGATTAAGTTCCTCACTAAGCAAGGAAAACCACCACAAGTGATCATGGAAGAAATGTCATCTGTTTACGGGGACTCTTGCCCTGGAAAAACAATGATTTATAAGTGGCATAGTCTTTTCAAGCAAGGTTGGGAGTCGATTGAAGACGATGAGCGCTCAGGCCGACCGATTGAAGCGACGACCACAGACATTGTCGAAAAAGTTGAAAAACTTGTTCTGGAAGATGCCCGTTTAAAGAAGAAACAAATCGCAGAAATGATTGGAGTATCATCTACAACCATTTTGAACATCCTCCATGATCATCTTGGCATGTCTAAGGTCAGTGCAAGATGGGTTCCGAGAATGCTCACACCGCTTCAGAAACAACAGCGCTTCGAGTGTTCGCGTGAGTTTTTGAGTCTTTGTAGTGAGAACAGAGATGAATTTATGAACCGAATTGTTACTGGTGACGAAACTTGGGTTCATCACTATGAACCTGAGTCAAAGCAGGAGTCTATGCAGTGGCACAAAAAAGGTGCAGCACCTCCGAAGAAGTTTAAAGTGTCCCAATCGGCCGGCAAGATTATGGCTACGGTCTTTTGGGATGCAGAGGGTATTTTATTGACCGATTATAAAGAAAAAGGTGTTAATATTACAGGAGAATATTATGCTACATTATTAGAAAAATTAAAAGACGCTATTAAGAAAAAAAGAAGGGGAAAATGGACTCGAGGTGTGCTCCTTTTGCACGACAATGCACCTGTTCACAAGAGTCATGTTGCGATGGCTGCCCTACACAGATGCGGGTTCGGAACACTAAACCACCCTCCCTATAGTCCAGATTTAGCCCCATCAGATTATTATTTATTTCCAAATATGAAAAAAGAGCTTCGAGGAAAAAGATTGACCGATGATGAAGAAGTGAAGTCGGCTATTTCTACGTATTTTGAAGGCCTTGACAAAACATTTTTTTTTGAAGGTATTAATAAACTATTTGAAAGATCTGAGAAGTGTATTAGGCTTAAGGGAGAATATATCGAAAAGGAAAAATAAATTTGGTTTTAATTTCGCGCCCCTTCCTCTTCATTCCGCGAACTTTTTGACCTCCCCTCGTATATATTATATAATATACTAGCTTCTAGACGCGGCTTCGCCTGCGTGGTGTTCCAGTCTCTCAAAAGGAATATTTTTTGCCGTTTTGTAACAATATTCATTGATGCTCCGCTCCTATTGGACGTAGCGTTATGTTATATAACCTTCCTTGATAAATGGACTATCAAACAAACAAATTTATTTTTCAATTTGAACCAGTAGGTACTTCCTGAGAGTAACGCGTTCAACCAAACAAACTCTTCAGCTTTTTATTATTGTAAGTAGGTACCTACCTATAGATATATGATCTTTAAATTAATAATACTCGTGCTCAAATACCGAACACATTTTACTTTCCTCGGTGATTTGATAGATCGAAATTTTTTGTCGAGTACGTCGAGCTCCTAACGGAAAGTGTTTGTATGTAATGGTACTATTTTTAACTCTTATATTATAGCTAGTTATTACGGTTACCGTGAAAGCGTCTCTGTCGATTCATCATCTTTAATAAAAACATAAGGTATATACAACAAACCAACAGGTTCTTCTGTACAAATATAGCTGAATAAAAATAAATGTTATTTTAATTGATACTACCTATCTATACATAAATAATAAAAATCTATAATAAAATTGTAACAGAGCGATGTCTGTACATTGCAGATATTGAAGAAAACATAATATGGGGGACTTTATTAGAGCAACAGAAGGCAAAAAAATATGTTTTAGAATTTTTGTCTTTCTGTCTGTCTGTTTTAACGCGCATCACGCGAAAACTACTACATGAATGAAATATTATTATAAAATTGTAAAAATGCTGTGTCTGTACATTGAAGGTATTTAAAAAAAACAAGTGGGTTAGGGTATATTTATAAACGTATCCGAACCCAAAAATGTGGTTTTTAAAATTCTTGTCCGTTTGTCTGTTTGTTACGGGTTGGCGCAAAAACTACTGAATATATTTTAATTTAGTTATCACTGTTAGAACGTATGTACTCCAAATTAAAAACTGGTATACTTCTTATCTCAAATAATTAAACGGAACCTGAAATAAAGGTTGACCTCTCTAATGTATAGAGAACCCATACAAAGAAGAGATCATCAATGTTGGTTTTTAGCTTCAAGTGAGCGAAGCCGCGGGCAGAGGCTAGTATTATTAAAAAAATCTAAAAAAGCTGTGTCTGTACATTGAAGATATTAAAAAAAAACAAGTGGGTTAGGGTATATAAACGTCTCCGAACCCGAAAATTGTCAGTTTGTCTGCTTGTTAGGTACAGGTTGGCGCAAAAAAATTACTGAATAGATTTAAATTTTGTTATCATTGTTAGAAAGTATGTACTCCAACCTAAAAAGTGGTATACTTCTTATTGCAAATAATTAAACGGAACCTGAGATACAGCTTGACGTCTCTAACGTATACCTACCCCGCAAAGTTTAAGTAAAGTAGAGACCCATACAAAAAAGAGATCATCACTGTTGGTTTTGAGCTTCAAGTGAGCGAAGCCGCGGGCAGAAGCTAGTACTTGATATATTTTTAATTACTATTAATTAACAGTTATATAAATAAAACATCGTAAAGTAATTTAAACTTGTGGAATATTTCGCCTTTTACTAAAAATTATATATAAACTATGTACCTATTATGTACGTATATTGTCCAATAGTTTCGTCTCGTTTTGTTTAAGTAGGTAATAAATGACATTGGAGCGAAAGAAACAAAACTTTACAAACACCATAATACAATGTTTAATAAATAACTTGAATTTAACAAAGTTCGCAATGATGTTAGCACATCATATTACGCGATGCTTGATATTTCATGTTCATGACTGGCACACCTTGTTGTCTGAATTTAGACATGATCCGTGCTTATTTGCAATGAATCGAGATTAACATAAAGTGCGTCGCCGCCATCGGATGCAGCGCAGATACCACCCTGGCCACGTGAATACAAAATGGACATTTTGAATTCATACAATGACATGGTTTTCCGTTTTTAGAGAGTACTTAACTAAAACATTGATTTATCATCTGAGGGCCTTAATAATACCAAAACACTTACTAAGTAAACCTCAATTACTTAAACGGTCCGTTTTAACTTACTTATATGTATCGTACGTCAATATCTGGTAGGCAAATCCATTGTAGAAAAATATACCTCACGCCACCAAATTGCTGACAAATTTAATATAGATAAAATACTGGCCATAAATGAAATACTTACCTGTCCTTTTCATTTTTATGGTTTACTAAAGTGAGACGACTCGACAGGAAAGAATTAGGAGGAATTGATTTCATGAAGATAATACGTAATTGAAACGGTAAACATTTGACTCCCGTGTATTGAAGTTCGGTGGGTTTCTGTATCATGATGGATGGCATTATGTGTCATGCAGTCTTGATTTATTTAAGCGCTGTACTCTGTATGGTAATGGATACATTAGAGCATAATGTATCAGGATGGTAGAATATAAATTAATCTATCATTGTTTATTATGATAGCTCCCAGTAGCTGAAGTCTATACGAAAATATTTCTAAAACGTTCATAACTTACTATTGAAATATACCTATATGTAAAAATTAAAATGATTCTCTTCAATACTTCTGTTCTTAATGACACTAGTTTTACTGAATATTTGACAAAATTCTTGATAATCGATAACATCTGATGGTCTCTTGAAAAATATCGTTGTTGATAGTACGAAAATGCTAAGAATGCAAGTCTTCTTGAAGAATCAAAGCTTAGAGGAAGATGTGCGTGTGCTGTAAAAGTCTAAGAAATCCGTATGGTGGAAGGATCTAATGATCTACCGGGCTAGCTAACACCTGCATACATATAAGACCGGCGTCAGGGTTTAAACTGTTCGATCGTGTGTAAGTGCGAGCCAGATACCTTTGGGTACTAAACTACTAACGCCTCAGCTCGCCGGTATGCTTAAATCCCATGTAACAGGGGGAGCCAATTTCTATTAACCAGGCACAAATACGTACTCCGAGGAGTTACTGAGAAACTCCAGAACCCAGAACCTCAAGTGAGTAGAATAATGAGGCGGTTCACACACATGCACACAATACAACAAAAATATTTAGGTGCTATATTGAATACTTTTCACTTTGCATGTTCGCAGCATTGATTAATTGAACTTGAATTACCCCGATCGTGGTACAGTGAGCTCTATGTTTATGTACTAAGAATACGCCCATCGATTAGTTGAAGTTCATTTCGCAAACGAGCTCACCAAGGTCATGGTACCGCACCAGCTCGTACCACGTAAATTTCTTTGCTCTTTACTCAGTTTACTGTTTCGTGTTCCTTTGTTATAAATTCTGTAAAAAAAAATTGAGGTAACGCTATTATTAGTGTCACAATAAAATTCCTGCATGATATAATTTTGTTACAGTTTTTAATGTAGATTAACTGTTTCTCAGTATTTTTTTAAATCTGGTGGGCCCCTTTTTTGTAAGCCGAAGTATGAAAGGGATGTGACGAAAATACTCATAAATACTCAATTCGGTCCGTTTGCTTCGAACTATTGCAAAATTTATTTTAATCATATGTAATATATTATGATTTGATTTAAAAACAAGTTACCTACCCAATACTGATGTCACGAACGATTTTATAAACATTTAAATAGTTCCACTATTCAAGTTGTTAAAATTTGGATTATAATTAGGTACATACTCTGGATTTTATCTAACATGCGACGCGCCAATTATCATTTTTGCTTGATTATTCGGTAAAATGCACATCGTTTACAAGATTAAGATTTCAATTACGATAAGTGCTTCTTCTGATTCAGTCTAATGAATGCGGCACCCAGATAATTCACTTCCATTCCTGGTTTGAAATTAATCTAATAGTCGTTTCTCACGTGAGCCGAGATATCTACGATCGTACTAAAAATAACGATGTCTGGAATTTTCATCGCGCCAAGAGAATGCGATACGGTCATATACTATCATCATTGACGTTGCTGCCAGTAAAGCTCTCTGGTCGTAAAATACTCACCTGCGTGTGTTGGTCGAGTTCGATTCCAAGGCACGCACCTCTGACTTTTCGGAGTCATGTGTATGTGAACGAAAAAATCGTGTGGAGACCTGCATGCCTGAGAGATTTTCTCGACGGCATGTGAAGTCTACAAACCAGCATTAGGCCAGCGTGGTGAACTATAACCTAATCCCTCTGATTCTGAGAAGAGACCCATGCCCAGCAGTGAGACAGAATAATGGGTTGATTATGATGATGTTATATTCTTTGGCTGCCATTTTGACTTCATAAATAGAACAAATGTAGGTAATTAAGCACAAGGCGTCTCGATGTCTAGTTTATTTTTGTAATTCCTCTTAGAACTTTTTTTTCTAGACAATGTTCAAGGCAGTTGCTTGACCTATATTTCGGCATACGCCAGCAAATCTGAAACTTTTTGCGGTTTTCAAATCGATATTTCAAAGTGAGTTGTTTGAGCCTAGATTTAAAATTTTACTTTACTGCTGAGTGTTAAACTACCAGAATGTATAATTCTACTCACATTAGCTGTGCCGTGTGGATATTTTCCAGTAAAATTGGTACATTATTACAGAGGATATACAGGATCGAATATTGTATGATATCACCATATCATTAAGGATGCAATAAAAATAAATAAATAACGAGATCCTTATGTTAATTCGTCTACAAAATGTATGTTCAACTTAAACGTAAAATCATTTTAATCGAAAATGTTTGTCAAACGCCAAAACGTCAAAACGCCAAAATTTATATGTTCCTGTCTTTAAATCGAAAAAAATATTAACATTCCCATGCTTGTACATACTGGAGTTAGCTATTTTGTCAAAACAAATAAAGACTTATTCCCTACTTTGAACGAAACAAGAGTCAGAAGCAGAACTACAGCTATGAGATCTCAGTACCAAAATTTGTTAAGTACGGGAGCATATAAAACTGCACTCTTAAAAAAAGTATTATTTGTATGGCACTAATTGTGTATAATAAAATACCTCAAAAAATTAAAGAGAAGCCACTAGAAGAATTTAAAAAAGTTTTATCTAATCTATTAATAGAAAAATGTTATTATTGTATTACAGACTTTATATTTGATAAGCACCTATGATTTTTTGTTTTAATTACTAAGTAGGTACTTAATTATAAATTTTTGCATGCTTTTATGGCAGAATGTACATGGATTCACAAAAACTTTGTAACATCTTACTGTACTACCTACATTCTTTGCAAATAAAATATTCTATTCTATTCTATGAAATTTGGTACACATAATATTTATTACTTACTGTGTTATCTGAAATAAAATATAGGTACTCATTGCCAATTTATTACACCGTTGGTATTATAAATTCGTCCAGTCCGCAGTCCAGTCTGAATGACGTACGCCTACGTCACTGTAAGTACACTTGTGTACATAAAAAAGATAGTTGTGTCCATTCAAACTAAAGAATAAGTATTATGTGCCCACACGTGTATGAAAACTTATTTATTTATATAGTTTTTATTGTACACCGAATCATAAACCTAGACAGGACATAATGTATTTATCTTATCTGCGTTCCATCTATAGCTACTCTAGGAAAGTAAAAATGTACGTACGCACGGCTACACATCAAGCTATACATTGTACTGAAAGAGTAAAATGCGAGGTCCGCTTCTACTGATTTTATAACTTAACGTGGCGTAGCGGTGTGTACTATCTAAATACGATATTTTGTGAAGCTTAGGTTTCTTGAGCTATTTTTGTCTTTTAGTGGAATTAAGAATCACCCAAGATAAAAGGAGAGATAAAGAGTGACTAACTCATAATCTGCTACTAACCAGCGAATACCCTACCCCTAGAATACACTTGTGAACTCGGTCAATCCAAGCTAGCACTCCTCATTCCGTATAAAATATGAGATAAAAATATAAAATAACACATAAAACTTCTGAAAACAAGCATAACAATGAACACTTCGGTGTTAATGGGCAACTTTCAAAGCAGTGCAGTGCTGCTAGTCAATGGGTATTGTAAAGAAGAATTCACAACTCAATAGCTAACACATATAGGTTCAAATTTGTTTGTAGAAGGATTCGATCGGCCAAACGCCACTTTAACGTGCGCTCTTGTGGCCGTATGCAGTATTACAACTGAAAACTGGCGAACAATGTATGTTAACCATTACATTTATTTCTAGGGTTTACAGCTTACGTTGGAGCAAACAGAACCCAAGAGGGTAAAGGGCATCGACATATGGTTGACCGACTCCATAGTTTCCTTTTTCCAACGACGAAAATCAAGTCAAACACAATAGGAGTAAGATAATCGCTTCTAGTTTCTTTGTCGGTGACCCATTCAGTACCTCCAGTAAAACTCTGGAGTAGGTCATCAGATCACTCATCGTTCAGAACCAAATATGTACAGTTACTAACTTTATTTTTAGTTGTGCGAATTCTTGGAACAGTATTCGCTCTCACCACAACTCTTTTGTCTAGTGATGGCTCAGAATCAACTGTAATTTCCTGTTCCGATTCGTAACTTAGTGATTTGGCATTGACGGGTCATTTATCATATTATTAAAAAGTTTTTACCGTGCAACATATTGGTGTAGTTTCATAATGGCTTTATCTATTATTTCTTAAGGTCATTTTTTTTTACTGACGGGAAAATCAGGAAGTTCTCAAGTCGATGCGTCTATTTGTGAGTATAGCTTTTGACAGAGCGCGCTCCGATTTTGAAACACACCATATTCTGATGGCACTACAAAATAAATAGATTTTAGATTTTTTTTTAGGTTTTTTTTACAGTAAATTAAACCGGCTACAAAAATCTTTTCGGTTTTTCTTCGTACGTCTATAGTAGATAACTTTTGATATACATACTTAAAAAAGTTATACTTATCAGACGTATAGCTTTGTTATTTCTGTTGTAAAGTAAAGCTGTAAAATTTACAATGGTAATCAGAATTACATAATCCTTGATTAAAGGACAGATCGTGGAGCATCGCTGGTCAACGACCTGTCCCCTCTCCAAGACCAAATTCGCTACTTTCTAATAAGAATAAAATTGACTGCTCTGCAAGCTCAAGATGACGCGCAGTCAGAATCGGAATGCAGCCAACTCGGTGGGTAATTGCATCCGGCGCCGCTAATTATTATATCAGAAGCTGAATAACTTAGGTTCCACTCATTAAAATAGTTGTAGCAAACAAGTCTTTTACAGCATAAACAACTAATATATCTAAAGTAGTTTCAAGTTCGTGACGGACTTTAATTTTAAATGAGATTGATTAAGATTTCGCTAGGTTTTAATGTCATGGATTCATTGAATCGTTTTACTGAACGTGTGTAATTATGTTCTTGTGGAGCTAGAGATCGCAAGGGCAGACAGGCTTTCACCGTCTTGTCGTACCAAACTTAAATCTTTAAAAAATACTCCTATCTCCTTCTCTTAAAGTCTTTATTCGCTCGCTATATCACAGCTTCCTAACTTTCTGCCGCTGTCGCGCTTATGAGTTATTGATTTGACACTCAATATAACATGCCTTTGTACATTATGCTTTATGCACTCGTACCAGAGTTTATGGTCGTACAATCAGGTGTATGGTTTGTTACTGCAAGGTAGAGTAGACATAGCAACCTAAAGAGGATTAGCCCAATTCCACAGACTGTTCTCGACGATGTCTGACGGGGAATCCTTTTAGTGTACATGAAAGCGATCTCCGAGGTCGAGGCCTTCCAGTCAATCGAGCATTGTATCATAAATAAACCAGCTGTTTAAAGATCATTGTCCCAATAATTGCAGAAGCGACTGATGTATTGCTCCTCGTAATTTTCATTTAATGTGCAATTTTATAAGAGAGGGCAACATTTTATATTCAGAAATGCAACCATGATTATATCTCTTTAGGTTGACGAAAAATATCGATATTACCGTGTCCCCATTTGAAGGGAATTTCTGTAGGTCAAGTTGGGAGTTATTGGATAGTAAGCGGGCTTACCAGTAGCCCAAGCACGAACACTTTCGAAAACGTATTCGTATCGAAATCCAGAATAATTGGTATGAGAAGGAGGTTAATGAACGTAGATGAAGCGAAAGTGGTATGCCAGGATCGTAATAAGTGTAGTCTCTGCCCACCTGAATGGGAGACAGATGTGAAAATATGTGAGATTAGTAGCAGAAAAAACTCATTCGTTTACGATACGATATGAATTCAATAGTTGTCATTAATATTGGATTCTCTATTTAAGTCAAATTTCTGGCGCAACTACGTCATTCTGTTTCACACAAGAAATAGCTTAAATTATGTGTCGGATATACACCATACCGTTACTTTCAAATGATTGACATTCGCTGGAACTAATAAGTGATCAAAATAAACATTTCACGATTAAAAACAAACATGCATAATGGATCTTTACTCCCACTCGGGTATGTAAAGTAGTCCATCAATTCGGAAGGCGATTACCTACCGTTACTTCTATCAACAATTCAAATGCTGATTAAATATGCGCGATCATCTAGATTTAATGTCACCGTTTTCGATTTGAACGCATTGCTTTTGCTATGATAGCGATGTAATGTTCTCACATTATGACATGTTATGAATGATAACACCTAACGTCGTGAGCATGAATTACGGGTTCTTTTTCACACTTTTCTGAGTTCTGAATATTCTATTCTTGTGGGATTTTTGCCAAGAATATACATTTATTTAGAATATGTAATGTATGATTTTGCTTGCTTGTAAAGTGAGTCCATTTAATTCCGCATTTCCTCCTATAAATGATGATTTAAAACAAGGAAACGAATTGAAGGCTTGGTTCAGCGATCATAAAAGTTGAATTGTCAAATATGTAAGCGACGGAAGTCTAATGTATCAAGTACGCTAGTTATGAGAAGTCCTGCCTAAAGGCTTCCGGCGTTCCTTCAATGTCGTATCTGTTAAAACATTCGACGTATTCTGGTATTATCGCAATGCTTAAAATAGCCTTTATCTCGTCCGCGTTGAGGTCAGTGGGCGCACTCCGTCGTACGCTCAATCATTAACAACACTGATTAAAATCCCTTATATTTCTGCGTATTAATTTTTGTTCCACGATAAATGTATTTTATCTATCCTCTCTTTCACATACTCAATGAAATTAAAATCATTTGTATGATTCATTTATGATTAGATGTTGGCTTTAATAGCTAGCGTTTTATCTTACTCCAGTCTGTTAAAACTTTCATTTGTTTTTCTTACTATAGCATTCTATTCCACATGAGAGTTTAATGTAACTCTGGAATTTGTTAGAGCTTTTATTAGGTCAAAGGTGTTTGAACTTTTGGAACAGAAAACCATATCCACTATTATTATTTAAATTAGCTCAGTTCTAATGAAAGTTTTATAAGGTGTGTGTTATTTACAAACTGTTGTGCCTTGTTTTGCTTAAAACCAAATGCTACTGGAGCGAAAGAAACAGATGATCTCTTACAATGTAGGTACATTCTGGTACAAACTATAAGTAGATATTATTACTGGAGGGTAAATGTTAAGCCTATATAGGGATAATTATAACTTTTATTGCACGCAGCAAATATCCATGTTTATTACCAAGCGTTAAATGCGTTGCATACTGGTTTCATTTTGTTTGGGTTGCGTTGGTAAGAACGACGAGTTTGTCCTTGTCATACATCAATCCGTTAAGTTGCCATCTGCCAAACTCAATGCCGATAGGTACATGACTACGCGATTGACCAAACGAGCTACATTTCTCTTGTTGTTTGTTACAATCGCTTTGACTTTTATGTACCTACCTACCATATCAGTTGCGTAAACAGCTTAAAATTAAAGTCACTTGGTCACCGATTCTGTCTACTGATTGAATTATTTGTTAGCACTTTAGCTCTAATCAATTACAATTGGCGATTTATCGCATTGACCTCAGCCAGTTTCACAAAATAACAGATCCATTGGACGGATGCATGTAATTTGACTCAGACTTTCGTGATTCGCGTATGGGTTAAAATAGGTGAAAAACCTACTTCGCAAATATATCCGATATGTTTAGACTTTCACGAGTCGCTGCCTGCTATCGCATTTTATAGTATGTCCACTAAAAATAATGCACCGCAGCGTCAACGTACTTTGAACCTTATTTCACCTGTTTAACCTTTTAGAACGCTATTTAAAATTTTACAACTTATCCTCTGCAAGTAAAGGAAACACACTCAACGTTTTACAGTGGTCGTTTGATCATTGGTGATATTAAATTCGCAGCTCTATAGGTCTTGCTGAGAAATGCAATAAATAACTTGACGCAGACTCTTGCCATATGCCATTACATGATTTAGTGTTGGACGGCCCAACCATGTTTAGGATTCAACATGCTGGCGAAATAAAGTGTAGCCGAAGATTCCAAGATGCGAATCACTTGCACTTGGAATATAAGTGAATTCTAAATATAACATTTATTCACAGGCATTCACTTATTACTTCACTTACGCCTCGCTCTCATGAAATTGGATTTCGTTTTTCGAGTTTCTAAAATAAGCTTAAACGTGGACGAATCTTGCGATTCTAGATTCTGAATTTAAATTGGCAATAAAAAACGTTTTAGCTTAGACTTGAATAAATTTGAGTCATACGTGGAAATAATTACTTCACAAGTTGATATTTTTTATAAATCTTGTAATCATTTTAATGTCGAGTGCATTGACTTAGCGATGTGAAGTGTGAAATATATACTTGCAAAATTTGCATTGCAAACAGATTGATCTTAGTTGGTAACTGGTTATATTGTCGCAACGTGTTGAGTTGGACTGAGTTAACGCACAAAAAGTAAGCACAGCTGCCCATTATCAGAAGAAAAGATTGATTGTGGCACCAGAAGTGATTGATTGCAGAAACCGAAGTTTGAAACCATTAAGCAATTTGTTATACTTTCGGTTTTATATCCCATAATTATTTATCAAGCCTGAAACTTTCTCTTTTTCGAGTTTTGATTCCGCCATGATGTTGCGTAATGTCAAAAACGTAATTGTAGTGGTAAATAATACCAATTTAACTATAGTTATCGTTCTATCGATCTTCGCTTAACTAGCTGGCCTACCGGCTATTATGACTCATTCCGTACAACTGCGTAGCTTAGACTATTTTATCGCTTTATCATTAACACTAGATGAAGAAAATTGATTACTTTAATTGTTTATGTTACGAGAGCCTTCGTCACATCTGCCAAACAAATATTTGTCTAGATTTATTAATTCTGAGTAAATATTTAA
Organism: Acronicta leporina; assembly: GCA_947256265.1. Lineage (NCBI taxonomy): Eukaryota > Metazoa > Arthropoda > Insecta > Lepidoptera > Noctuidae > Acronicta > Acronicta leporina. Next base: position 15,665,194 of record OX366512.1, read on the forward strand.
AGTTAATGGTTAATGTTAACGGTGACAATTAGGTATATTTGAATGGTGTTGGCATTGCATTAAAAATAACGCTTGATGGCTTGGTAAAAATTAAATTAAATACAATTCGTATTCTGAAAAAATAATTTAAATCGGCTAATAAAGTTCGAAGATGGATGTTGTTGACAGTTGGAGAGAGAGTCGGAAGGAAGATTTTGTTTGAAGATTAGAGAATGGTTTGTCCTCTTCCCGCAAATGAGCAAATGAGTCTCAGTGCCTATAGGATTTGTATAGCGCGGTAAGTTGTGACGTCACAATTATCTACTCTGCGTGCTTTCTCTGTCTAGTATAAAATTAAAATGCTTATAACTTACTGGTTTCTGATACTTACGTGAATATTAGATATTAGAGTAAAACTAGGTACTTTTTACGGATTTTATCGTTATTCTTCAATGCTTACTTCTTTATTTTTGAACCTTTCTTTCTTTAATTTTAATTAAACTTTATTGTTGATGGGCTCTATTAATGGTATTTTCATAAGGCCATAAAAACAGGCAAACCAATTGCATTTCAAACGGGAACAATAAACTGGGAAAACTAGATTATGCTAAAGTTGAGTTGTTATTATATACGAGTGGCGACGTTGCTGGGAATTCCCACCGACGCGCCATGCCGCCGAGGAAAATTCAAATTTTTATGACCACGCTGTCGACGCCGACGCGACGCTGGCAACGTCATAACGGACATCATACATACATAAATCACACCTATATTCCCCGAAGGGTTAGGCAGAAGTGTACTAATGTACACCGACAGTTCACTGGTATATTTAGGTCTTACGTAAACCCATAAGAAGAGATCATCCCAGTTGGTTTTTGTTTAAATTATTTTTGGGATCCATTTCTAATACTAATATAGCTTCAGGTGAGCGAAGCCGCGGGCAAAAGCGATCGATGTAAAGACAGGGTCGTAAATGTTTCGAGTTTTTGTAATTATCTATTATCATTACTGATTTCGGTATTTTGCGCAACTGTTTGCAATGGCTAACTTATGACGCGCGCTATTATTTTGGGGGTACGGTAGCCAGTTGTGATCAATTAAAATATAGTTTTAACTGAATTTTCATCAACATTTAGACTGTACTTATTTATCCTTTTTGTGGGGCATTCAATGTTTGAATTCTATTTCAATTAGCCTTTACGTGTGACTTAACTCGTGTTCTAGGTTTCAAACTATTAATTTGTTCCAACACAAAGGATCAATCTAGTTGAATAATTATTTTGATAAACTACTCTTGTGACTTAAACTGTATTGCAAGATTTCTATCCCAGCCATTTACTTATATCTAAGTATATCTATACAAATACTTATAAGTTTAAAAGCATAAATAACACTACAACGTAATATAAGATAATATTAAACGTTATGCTATTATTTGTTTCTCGCTACAAACACAAGTGTAAATAAGAAGAATATAAATAAAGTCTTGAATGTGATGTATGATTTTTTCAACTCTTATTTAATTAGGCGCACGCGCAACCTTGTTCGCACTGAGGGCTGTCCTGCCGCGAACTATTACACAGACAACTGCGCAGTTCACAGATACTTACATAAAATTAGGGAAGTTACTTATTATGGCTCGATAGCAATGTGGTGATATATATTGTCCTTATATTTGTTAAAAGTAGTACAAGCGAAAATATTTTAGATATCAAAACATAATTACTTCTTCAGCGGTTTCAATCTAAATTAAAAGCTAAATAAAATAATATACAGCTCTATTTCAAGTAACCGAACACCTAAATCCATCACGGATCGCAGACGGGTCACCTGATGGTATGCAATTATCGCCGCCCATGAGCACCCGCATCACCACAGGAGTCACGAGTGCATTTCCTGCCTTTTAAAAGGGTTTGGGCCGGTATCCTCACCCACTCAGCGAAATACAATACAAGCATTGCGTTATTTCACGCTGGTTTTCTGTAAGGCCGTGGTATCATTCCGGTCGAGCCAGCCCATTCGTGCCGTATGGCTCAACCCATGTTCATATTTTTCAAAATGTTCTCTATTATAGAGTTACATGTAAAATACCGTATATTGATGCACGTGCGTTCAGAGCACCGTAGATTAGTCACGTTATGATTCACCAAATGAGGAGATTATATCCTCCTATTATTATACTTAAAATATGGTTGTGGACGTAAAGATTTATCATAGCTACTTGTTTACGTTTTCATCGTAATCGACAACGACACAACAAGTTATACAGTCTGCCCTTTGGACAGCTCGTATCCCGTCGCAATAGCGGTGATTTTCGTACTCCAAATGTATAGCTGGCCGTGTTGACGTGGGTATGCCTGTTGGTATGACTAAAAATTATAACACTCACAGGTTTTAAATGAGAGTTAATTGATGCCATATTTACATCGACACTCAAGTAAAGGAGTATGTTTCAGTAGAAGCTTGCACCCGAGGATACATTAATGCACACAAGCTGTTCTATAAAGGAGCATTTTTTGTTATTTCAGTTTTAACATTCAGTAAAATATGGACTTGACTATCTTTAGTAACTCCGTCCTCTCTGTATTACTTTTTTATACAGGGTGTTACACCCTAAAGTTGCATGTCGGCTGACAAGTTTTTAGATGATGATAAATAATTGTTAAGGTTTTTAAAACATAAAAAGTGGGTAGTTCGCTCAGTGTTGATGTATTTTACACAGTAGAAAACTAACTTTGCTTACGTACAAATAGCTCAAAATTAGAATTCATTATCATCCCAGCCTTCTCACAACCGAATTGAGTCTACCTTCCCATCTTACCATAATATGCAGCTGAATATCGGTTTTATACACGAAGCGGCCACCGACGCCTATGGTTTAACTGGTTGTCAAGATTTTTACTTTCTATAACTGGCGATTGTTATAGGTACCTAGTATTGTAGGATATATGAAGTCGGTGTCGTACCGTGTTAGGAGTTAGGACTGGCACAACTTGAAATAAAAAAATCTTATAATCATTTTCAAAATGTTTCAAGCTTTTTCGATAAACCCCAATATGAGAACACGAACAGAGGACTACGGCCGGTGTCGTAACTGGCGTTCCGTCAAAATAATTATAAATTTGCTACAATTTTGTTGATATTATTTATCGCCTTTCGTACACTAATGACAAGTATCCATCTTATTGTGTGGCAACACTTCGCTTACTACGTGGGGCCTGAAACATACCGGCGGGCGGTACTTAACTGTGGGTGTAACACATCGCTCCAGCTAACCTAATATCTCACTCCACTGAATCTTTGAAAGAGTAATAGTTCTAAATTTCCTCTTTTCGCTTCCTATTAGCGTAAAAGGAGAAGGCCATGAATAAAATAATTTTCTAGAAAGTAGGCTCTATATGATTGGCAAACGAGTTATAGCGAACCTGTTTCTCTCACTATTCATTGACCTTGGAGAGGTCGTCCCCGTCTATTCGCACTCATTCGGCAATAAAGCAGTTGCTCAATGAATTAAACCGATTAAAAAGAACCATTGGCCGGATGCCAGTCCGCATCCGTATAAACAGTGCGAATTTAAAGAAAATGTCGTTATGTAACAGAAAGAGATAACAATTTTGAAGTATTCTGCGGATCGCACGTCACTAGCTCTGATATCACTGTCGAGATGGATAAATCGACTTATTTTTATATGCTCAGTTAAAAAGAGTTAAATGAACAAAACTTGCTGCTCTTCTAAAGACTTAATCGCACATCCAACCATATGTCGCCTCGCCTCGCGTCGGCGTTACGAAATCAAATTCCTAGCCCCAACAAGGTCTAAAATCGTATCAAACGAAAGTGCTTTCATTTCAGTAGGAAGTTTAAGCAAAAATAATACTAAAGACTCTATTTAATTATAATACCTATCTCAAATATGAAGCCCACCCACAAAAAATTTAGACCTGTATCATAAAGCAGCACAAAAGACCGCTAATGCGCTTAATATTAATGCTTCGTTCGCAACACTTTTACAAGTTAGAATACAAAGACACCGTGCTAAACTCGCCTAGTTATATCTAAGCAGTCATGCTGTATGTACGCACGTACTTTAGGTTCATATTTAGTCGCGGTGCGTTGACCTCCTTACTTAAAGCTAACAAAGAAAGTACTGGAACAGTCAGCTTCCATTTCTGGAAACAGATACAATTCGCTCGCTACGCCTACGGGAATATTGTTGTAAATCACATCTCGGCCGCGACTCATACCATGACTAACTTTATGTACGTGTTGCTAGCTGCGTTTTGTATTTATTTTATGCTCACTAATGGTACCCTGGAATCGATATTAGTCTGCCTATTTTAATTATGAACGCTCGAGGAAATATGACTATATCAGAACGCAAACCCGTTCTTCACCGTTATTCACTGAATAGATTGCCGTGATTTATCAGTATTTATCCACAAATCATCTAAAGGTAGCAGTCATGGATTAATAACTCAATCCCAGTATCGTTAGATGGATATTTATGGAGGCATTTAATGTGATTGACCAGGTGAATGATATGGAGTGAGCAAGGAAACTTAAATAGTTTGTAGGTGTGATGGAAGTAGATCCCAGGTAATTGTAAACAGGACAAGAAAATAATGAAATCAGTTCCAGTGGCGAGGGGAGGGGGGGAAGAACATTCAATTCTATTGAAAGTTGTCACGTGCTTTTAAAAAGGATGATCAAATGGCAACGAAGCGTGGGTTATAAATAACATACATATTATATTTTTCTTTTTCATGTAGCAGCAGTTTCTTATTAAGTACTTTTAATATTTTGTTGATATAATCGATCTATAATCAAGTGTATGCCTATTAAGAATTAAAAAGAAAAACGACCAAACAGCATTAATTGTGCATTGTGAGTTTGTGACACTTCGAAAAGTGAACTTGAAGAATCTTAATAAACTTCATCATACAAGTCTTCACTGTGATTTGGCGATGAGTTCAAACTGTTGAAAAGCCGTTGAAGAGGTTGTTTCATGTGTCATGCCATGTCTTCTCCATAATTATTATGAATCTCTACTATTATAAAATTGTAAAAAAGCTGTCTGTACATTGGAGATATTAAAAAAAAACAAGTGGTTATATAAACGTCTCCGAACCCAAAAATGATATTTTTAAAATTCTTGTCTGTCTGTTTGTTACGGTTTGTGTGTGGTGCCGGAGACAGGTGGTGTCCTGTCCTGTACATTGACTCCGCGACCTTGGCGGCCCTCGTTTCAATGGCATGCTATAGCCATGTTATGGCATGGGTATAAGTTTTTTTCCCGTCAAGGCCAACAGCTTTATATTCGCTTGTAACGTTGGTATGGCCGGTGGCATTTTGTTCTAGGCAGCTTTTTATATAAAATTAACATTCCTAACATTCCTTTTTTGTTAAATATAGACATCACCATTTTTTCCATTAATCTTCCTCAGTAATTACTTTGAAATATGTAGGTACATGAAACGGAGTTTTAAACTGCTTAAAACTTTTAGTTTTACAAAGCATTATTTAAACGCGAATATGCAATGGCACTTCGTTTGCCAAACGCATTGTTTTCTTTGTCGACGTTATAAGAATACATATTTACTCCACCCGGGAAAACATAAGCATTAAAAGCCACGCGAAATTTTCCTCGAGTTAGTATGTTGTATTGGTTTGCTTCATTGGTTCTCTGCCTCTTTGTAACTCTACAGCTTTAAATTGTATTTTCCGACTTAACAAAGGAGTCATGTCGCGCGTTCTCATATTTTGTTAAATCATTTACTGCCATACAATCAAAATTTAATACCTATGTTCAAATTATAAAAAAATAATAAAGGGTAACATTTTGTTATACTTAATGGTTTTTAAATAACAAATGAAGGCTGATAGGCCCGCTGCCCCAATTGGCTGATCACTCTGTGACGTCATCGGCGTCTGCGCATCGTCTGCCGCCGCTTCCCGGAACGGTTGGCCGCAGTGCCTTCCTGCTGCTCACGCCCTCATTATCACTATGAATGAACTCTGCTGTAGTTCAATATAACACTTGGAAACGCATCCATTTAAAAAAAGTAAAACATTCGCCCTTATTGGCTTTTCGTAATAGTGACGTCATGAATGTCTGTTACTTGTCTGTCATTTTCAGCACTACTGCTCTAGTAATGGTTATAATGATGAATGGATTTCACTCTCAGAGTCATTGAACTTTGATCTAGTTTCGTGTGTGGGCGTAAAAATGTGAGTCGACAGAGTCACTAGTTACAACTATTCACTTTGGCTACGTAAAATCTACACGTGCTGTTTTTTGTTCTAAGATTTTTATATAGTACTTTTGCGAAATGGAAATTTTATACTTGCTTTCTTCGAAGTTGAAATGAACTCATTGAAAGTAATTTTGTAATTTTGAAAAATGGTTGTGATATAAATGTGAGATATAAATTTATTTACTGGTGCCAAAAGAAATACAGGTTTATTCAGTTTATGCTTAAAAATATTTTACTTGAAATTAAAAGGCTCACATTCTGCTTTGGTTACCACGAATCTCCATAGTTTGAGGCCACATTTAGTATTCTTCTGTAGTCCACAGGCCAGGAAGCGGTATACCGTTTACCTCACATTACGTTAGCTTATTGTGTTCACGCCTTCACGGTGTATTGTTCAGCGAGTAACGTTTTGCATCATAATTAAACATTTGTGTTGACACGTTTGAGTTATCATCATAATTTACAGAAGGAATTACAATTCCAAACTCTACATTTAGCAAAATATGTCAGGTTTTAAGGCAGTAATTCGTTGAACTGTTGCTGCTATTTAGGAGTTTTATTGTATCTAGTAACCCAATCTGAAAATTTTAATTTCAGTAACGACTTCATTATTGTGATTTGAAATAAAATTTCCATCCCAGACGTCAGTGAACTCAATGGAAAAAGTTGGTGCCGCACTGCAGATGTCTACCTATGCCGCTTCGGTTACTGGAGAAAGTTACTCGACCTATTTTCGGGATTTCCTTCCAGACAGAACTATGTATGTGTAGTTTTCACATTATTAGGTTGATTGTAATTCTTAAAGCTGAAAGCAGAAATACCATTACCGGAATTGACAAATGTGTTATTACAATTATTAAAACTGCGAGAGGCGACTACTGATGGGAAATCTCTGGATATCCCGACTTAGGGGATAGTTTCAAAAATATTTCATAATTTCTACGTAATTTAATGTTTCAGTCATTACAAATCTTGATTCTTCCCATCGTGTGTACCAGCTGTTGCTACTTGGGCCTCATTACTGCAATGTTGTACATTGTCGATTTGCACTTCACTCACCGGCTGCTCGTAATTCCGAATGAATAGTTTATTACAGTATTAATTTAGAGGCGTACAGAGATCGGATCTTGCCGTCAGCCGGCGGCGATGGGCGCTGTTGTCTTCAATTAACCCAGTTCTGGTTCGGGCATTGTGTGCAGTCTGCTCGGTGTCTGCTTTCTTCCACTAGCTCGTAATGAGTATAAGTAATGAGAGACTTGCGGCGAAGGCTTTGTTTAGGCGTCATTTGAGAACTACACACATGTGCCGTAAGTAATATTACGTTCAATCCTATTGTTACATCATCGAAATTATACGCAATTATCTGACCAGATGTGCCATTATTCAATCATTGATTTAGTATAATTTATTTATCTTCAAAGCTTTTATTTAATTTGAATCCAATCTTGATGACCTAAAAGATTTCATAAATTTTCGCTATTTAAGTAATATTTTTTTGCTGTCTGTTCATTCCTTGAAGTCTAGTGTATTATTTTTTTAATGAAAATTGCGTCCTCTAATGATGTTACAATTAAAATTCCAAGAACTGTGTCGTCAAATCTACTGCATCATCAACCAAGTACCCAAATAAGTAAATTTTTCGTACAGGTAGGTACCTAAATGTTATATTATATAATTTCAACACACTTCGTATCACGTTGATGGGACGTTTGGCGTAGTGGCTGAGCGATCGGCATCTACGCGACGAGTGGCGGGTTCGAATGTCGCACGGAAAAAATATATTTGTTGTTTAGTTGTTCTGGGTCTAGGTGTTTGTGTTTATGAAACTTTGTTTTTGTAAACGCATCTACAATAGGGTTATCACTAAAAGCTTGATCAAAATAGAAAATTGATTTAAATAGTCTTCAGTGTATCAATAAGTAGCTGTGTTAAAGTTAGTTTTGGGACTTCTGAAAACTTATTTGTCGACCTCCGCAATTTTTTTGCGAAGAATTGAATGGTCACGGCAACATTTTCCTCATAAGTTTATCTTCATACATTGAAATGGCTAATAAATAATATATAAATATTGGCTACTTACAAAAAAAAACTTGACTGCGGAAGTGTGCTTGGTAACAGCGCAAATATGAAATTAAATTCAAATTATTTCCATAATGCTTGAATAAATATTAAAACGTTAAGCTGCAGCTACTTTCTAAGAAAAGGTTACTGAACTCAAAGCGATAATTTAGCTAGCAAGTATGAATGATAGCTAGGTAACGCAACCATCGATTGCAGTTTACATTGTAAAGATAGTTATAAGGAAAATCTTGTCGAAGCTTTTACAGTTTGCACCTTTCGTTTTATGATCGCTGGAGTGAGAAAGCGACCGCAAGCGCAAGCTAGACACCGCTCAGACAGCGTAACAGTATGACGTTGTTACCTACGTTAAATGATCCGTTTCTGTATTTTTTTACCATAAAATTTTAATAAATAATCTTGAAAGATATGAAAGAGAGCTTACTTGTCTGTTACGGTGGTTAAAGATATTTAAAATATTTTGTTACATTAACAACAAGACATTATAATTACAATTAATTACCACTGCCTCGTCCTCATCCGTGGACACTGCCATTTTTGTACAATTAGATTTTAAATAAAGGGAGCGGCAAATTGGAACAATGGCCCTGTCGCCCTAATACGTTTTCATGAAATACTTGTCTGTTCAATGTTGGCATTTCTGATATAGAAAGTTACCTGTTAGATGTTTTCTCGTTATTTCTTGACGGGCAAGTGACCTATTTGGCACACCAGCAGATTTTTCACAGTACACCATTCCTTCCTTGTTATTCTTTTACGACGTAATTCGCATTCACGACGCGGTAAATCAAACAATAACCCAGCGGAAATTACCTAGATTCGTCCTTTATTTGACTTTAGATTTAAAATTCGTACACAATCCTCTGTTTTAATTAGTCAACGAGTGTCAGTTGATCTGTTTATTATAGCAGTGATGATTCGCGAATGCGAACGCACATATCTTCAGCCTGAGAGCTTTACTAATACCTACTACTCTCAATTTTGGCATGTGACATAAGTATGCCGACTGCCGACCTAATATAATTACATGCCACTGTACCCATCTTCTATCAAAGCGCGAAATGTATACGAGCTTGAGTTCGCGGGCCAAAAAGAAATCGTATACCAATAGGAATATTGAGACTACCTACAGCTGCGTCTTGAAAATCTACATTCACTCTATTCAAGAGCGAATATAAACAAACACAGTTTAAGTACATATCTTTTAAATTGGTTTTTATACGTACTGGTATTGCCTCGCGCCCAACGCTTTACTCAGCTTCTAGGCCGAGTATCAAGATAAATCAGACTTTGCAGTCACTCAGACATGCGAGATCCGCGTACATCACATACAGACCGACTAACAACATTTTAAAAATGTTTTAGAGATCCCTCCTAAAATATATTTTTTAAATATCCTATGTACAGATATCGGCTAGTTAAAAAAATATAATGATATACGGTGGAATTGGTGGAAGCATATCATTGGAACTGTGTTAAGATTGTCAGTGAGAATTGTGAAAAACACGCAAAATACACGAGGGGCACCGCCTCCCGTGACGTGTGGCCATTACACACGTCCAGTTGCGTGCCGTCCAACTGAAAAAACTTGGCAATGATACTCGTTAGTTCTATCCTATGGCGCTGTGTAAGTGGCGCTAGCAAATCGGTGCTCTACGTTACAATATAGCTTTACGTATTTGAACCTGTCTTGTTTTATATTTTGTATGTTTTTGGTCATTCTTGTCAATGATTGTTTTGTCTGGCTCTTGGCGAAAACATCAAGAATTACGCCATCACGTTGTTTTGAGATTGAAATTTAATGATGTCCAAGTTTTATTTACATAACCACTCGTGTTTGTTGGTGTGAAAACATTGTGCTTAGTCAATTTTCTGGATCAACAAAATATTTTTACACACATATTATGAGTAGAAATTCTAGTTGTGTGAAGCATATTAAAAGTACATTAGACGCCAGCTGAAGCTTTAATTGGACGCTTGTCATTTGGCACGTAGATTGGTACGATGTCCCGCTTTCGGGATTTAATGTACAACCAATTCAATGTGACTAGGTTCCGTACGAACATTTCATAATTTCTCCAAACTTATGGACCTCAATCTTAAAAGTCGCCGCGGACCGAATTTCGGATACAAACGTTATACAAAAATAAATCGGAATTCAAGCACAATTAATCGAAGTATGATTATTAGGATTCCGATACCGTTAATCTAGGTTCCTGCTCTACCATTTCTTCCAAGATACTTCACTGGAAATTAATGTAAGCAAATGCAATTCTTGATAACTTTACCAAGTTTGGAAAGATTTTCCAGTCGTATTTCCAGTGAATTAGTAATAGACGAAATGGTACGGCAGACTAGATTGACGGTATCTCAATCTGAATGATAACAGAATATGATAGAATATTAAATAAATAATAAATATAATAAATATTCTGGGACATTTTTACACGGCACCATCTAGTCTACTAAGCAGAGCTTGTACTATGGGTACTAGACAATGGATATAATACTTATATACTTTTTTTTGTATATACCTACTTATAATATATAAGAAACACCCAGACGAACACAAACACTTATATTCATCATCACATAAATATTTGTGTCCTGTGGGAATCGAACCCACGACCTTAGGTCAGCAGTCCGGTACTCGAACCACTAAACCACAGAGGTCGTCAAAATATTGTTTAGATTACGATTAATTTTGGTATTACGTTTTTGTGGAAAATTCAAGCTCCGCCGGAACCGTAAGTCTCGTGCTGTCTCTCTCACTTTAAGTCTAACTGACTGAAATAGCACGACGCTGAACTGTATCTTGAAATTGAGTAGCGTTACAGTATTTAACCAATAATTCGACATCAATACACATGGCAAAGCCTTTTATACATGTCAGAAAGTACTTAACCAAAACAATTCTGATGAACAAACTTAAAGAAATATCTTGATTTATAGAAGCTTGGATATCATATAATTTCTACGTACGTTTAGAGTTCAATTTAGTATGTGAGTCATCGCATTAAATCTCTTCAATTTACAAATACAGTGATTTATATGCGCCATTAATTCACCTCCAGCGATCACTGTCGGAACTTAAAAAAACTACACTAGTCTGTTATAGACATTGTATAGGTGTAATTACACATCGCAAACTTTCAAACACCGCTCCGTCTGTCAGAGTGGTTTTCTATTTAGTAAAATTGCTGAATGTACTCCCCGCGGCCCCATCACATACATAGGCAGACCAGCACGAACACCTGCTAAAGTTGCTCCATCCATGAGCACGAAGAACTGTCAAAGTAATTACTGGCAGCGTGATGAATTTTTGTATGTAGGCAACTAATATGCGAAGCCAAAGCCATAGTAACAAATATTCATATCTAATCTATACTAATATATAAAGCTGAAGAGTTTGTTTGTTTGCTTGAACGCGCTAATTTCAGGATCTACTGATCCAATTTGAAAAAATATTTCAGTGTAAGATAGCCCATTTATTGAGGAAGGCTATAGGCTATATATCATCACGCTAAGACTAAGTAACTGTTCCACGCGGACGAAGTCGCGGACGGAAGCTAGTATTATAATAACCAGCCTTTATGTACTGTGGATAAACTTTATTGTGCTTAAACCTGTAGGAAGATACATATTTGTCACAACTCATCAAAGTATTGTTTGTCTATAAAGAAAAAATCTTTTTTGATTATGGTTTTATAGTAAAATACTTCTAAGCATGTTGATGGAGTTTTCTCAGAAAATGTTGCTTCAGATTAAAAAATATTTAAAATAGACGCAACAATTGATCTTTGCTGAAAAAGAGCACTTCGTAAAAATACGTAAAACACTTGAAAGACGCTTTACGTTGTCCACCCACGCAAAATTATATTGTATGTAAGCAACTGAGATTCTTGTAAACTATCGTTGTCCTATAAATGAAGATTTTTCGATCGCAAGACCTAGAAAACGCATTCCCCTGATATTAATGTGATAGTCGTGAAAACAATTGGCTCAAGCTGGGTATCAAAGTAATAAAAGTTTAGTGGTGTAATGATACCTCGTCAATATTATTCGACCATTAAAATAATAATTCAAACGTGGTAGTCATTGTCTTTCATACAGAAATAGTTTCATCAAACCTACGTAAGAATTATAAACGTTTTACGTTCCAACCGAGGCGCACATCATGCACTATATTTCGGTGGTTACTAGGAGCTATTTCGTGAACGATTGGCGTTTAATCAACTGTACGTAAACGATGTTGCCTAAGCCGTGTAGACTTGCGTGACAAACTGATAGTTGGTTCTGATCGGAAGTGAGTGCAAAAATTGGTTCCTTGATTATAGAATTTTGAAGTGAAAACTTCTTTAGCGGCACTGTAGGCTTTTTGTGATGGGGAAAAAATGTTAAACTCGCGACAGATAAGACCTTAAGACAAAACTGAAAACAATTTTTTTCTTAGACAGTACAACTGAACATAATCATTTATTGAAGTGAAATCTTCGTTAATATTCAAGTTTTCACTTCTGCCGGTAGGTACTCCCGGATTGCAACCCGTTGTTTTTTTTTATTATGTGTACCATTTGGCAACAATGAACTTGACTGTATGAACAGGCACCGCGATTTGTTTCGAAATTCTTTAGTGATGAGTGCAATATAAACAACCACGCTCATCCGTTGAATCATGGTGTAACTCCAAATGACTAGTTCAAATATGAATTAATACCCACCCGCTGGAATCATCCAGAGAGGAGTTGGCTCCATTACTTCTATGAATTTATTATTAATAAGGTATGGATTAAACGATTTTGTCTATTTCAAACCGTAAATCTAGCTTTGGGTCCGATATGGATATTGTGTAGCTGTAAGTGCTGTAACTCTTCAAACTCGAACGATTTAAATATTCCCGTGTGTTCCCGAGTGATCCTATTTTTTTCTTCTTATATCTTGGTAGTGGAAAGATTTAAAAAAAAGATCATTACTTGTGAGATCTCAATAAGCGTTCAGATGATTTGTGCGACCTTGATGCCCATTAACCTCAACATGTATTGACCCAGTTATTTAACAATTATAACGGACACGATGCATTTTTCAATTGAATCTGTGGAAGTAAACACGGCCCTCCTCTTCAAGATTCCGAGGGCTTTTGAAACGGCTAGTGCACACTCTTGTAAATTTTATGAGTGGTGCGTAAAATATTTGCACAGATTTTATTCGGAGTCTGATTTGGTAGTGCTCATATTTATAATATGTCCCAGATACACAAACCTTATTAATACAGTGACATCATGTCACTTAATATGTCAATATGCATCTCGATACTTGGATAGATAAACTTGACTGTAGATTATGAATGACTAGGGTTCCGTGAGAAACATCACCATGGTGTCTTTTCGTACTTTTTCATAGACGACCGCCGTCTTTAACGTGTTCTTGCCTCTAAATTAACATTCCTAATGCGTACTTAATAAAAAAAAACACGTTTTATCGTCTCTTGACCACAAATTATATAATTGCGTGGAAGGTCAACATAATATCCAAGGCCGATCGTGGGTGATATGGAACCTGTTCAAGTGGTTTGTCGGTGGTTATGTGGAAGTTCTGGGAACAATTGGTGGTCCCTTAACGTAGAATTATGTTGCTTTGCCATTGAGAAGATGATACACTCCTTAAGATAAGTGCCTCTAAAATGGCTACTTCGAAGAACATGATTCGGAGAATCAACGGTACGCCAAGGAAGACTGAAGTATCCTGTAAACTAATGTAATTTTCATATTCTTTCTTGGTAGTCGGAAGGGACCGACTGGTTGATTAAACTAATGAGACATACTTACCTTGGGAATCAAATGGAAAATTTTCTTTGGAAATTTTTGTTTTCACTATTAAACCTGTTTACATACGGACAAATTGTTAGACTTATACGAAAATATACATATTTTGGAAAATTAGTAGTTCGCTCATTCAATACTGTTGACTAATCTAGTAAAACTTCTGCGGGTTATCCCCGGAAACTTCTGACCCTATTTACTACTCGAGGGGATCAAAGTTTGAAGTTGGACTAATAAGTTAAATAACACACTTTAGGGAACAGTTTACCCCAGAGGAGAATTGCTGTTAGACATATTTTAAATCGTTATGTATACTTACTAGAATACAAAATGAGATCGGCGGACCCCGAGGCTAATACAAATTGTGCTGCGGTGACCCAAGCTGGCTAGTTTACCAAAATCAGAAATTTCATCCTAGACAAATGTTTGAGCTTCTAAAAGCATATTGATTAGTCTTGCCTGACTGATAGACATATTTGTCGAATAGGCGTTGAGTGCCTGCCTTTCAGTCTAGTCTAGGCGCGTCACTGGGTGTGGGCGAAGCTAATTTTATTATAGTTATCATAAGTAACTATATTACTAACACTGTTGGTGATAATGCTGTATTGATATCGCTAGAAAACGGTTCATTCACATTGCGTGCTGTCAGTCAGAGGCTGCGATCAATTACATCGGTGTTTATGAAACTTTAACGTCACATAAATTACATCTGTGCTATATTTACTAAAAGAATGAGTGAGTATTTTTACTACATTCATAACAATCGAAGCTTGATTACTAACGGACACTTCATTTACAATGTCATGAATTTATTAAGGAAGATTTTAATGTTTTGAAACATGCGTAAAATACTGCTTAAAATTTAAATAAACCATAACCGTTCAGAATTGCGAGAACTAGATTAATGTATCACTGCTGTTAGTGTTGCTGAATTTAAAAGCATTGAACATAATTCCGACTACAAGATGTAAAGCTTTTACTTAAGAGCTTCTGTTACTTATGCAATTTTTCGATTCAGCACTTCTCTTAAATGGTAATGGGATGAAATCCACCGCCATATGGTCAACAGAACCCAGTCAGTGAGTCATTGTTTGAAATTGAAAAGTAAAGAGAAAATGTCATCTACGTGACACATGTCTGATTATTCTGATTAATTCGCGTCGTAGTTGTTAATGTCCATTAATTTAACGACCCTGTAGTATTGACGCAGTGCTGTGATTGACATGTGTTATGTTTATCTAATCACAATTGTGAAGTAATGATGAAGAGTTGTTTGCAATATTAATTTATTATATCCACGATATCCTCGTTTAAGTTCTTATGTACTTACTGCACCGTAATTATAATTACCAAAAGCAATGATAGGTTGATGATGTGACCGTTGGACTATCAACTCGAAGGTATCGAGTTCGAATCCAAGACACGCACCTCTTCCTGACTTTCGAGCATATCAATACTTACTAAATTATCACGCGCTTAAACGGTGAAGGATACATCGTGAGGAAACCTGCATGCCGTGAGAGATTTTCTCGACGGCGTGTAAAGTTTGATAACACGCACTATGCCAGCGTGACGGACTATGACCCTTTCATTCTGAGAGGAGACTCGTGCCCAGTTGTGGGACAATATAATGGGTTGATTAAGTTCAGTGCGCCTCCATTCAAAACCTAGACTTGACCGTCAATGGTCGTTTTATCAGGCTATGACTGCTTTGTTCGGTGAGAAACTAATATCAAAGACAACAACAACAACAACGTGAATCCTTTTTTTTAAACAACGTAAGAAGTAACCATTATATACGTTCAATGTATAGACAGGTTACATCTTGTGCTACAACTATAACGGAAAAGTTGTTTTTTCCTTTCTTAGTTCACTGAAAATCTAATTCAATTAATTCTCCTAAAGCCTTCACTATTTGGATCCGGGGGTAAAGTAATGTGTCGGCGGGAGGCCTCCACCTCTGGAGGGATGTCCTGGGGCTAATAAAGAATTATACCTAATACGATTAGCTTTTACTTGTCTGGCTTTTGTTTCTGTGTATCTGTTCTAAATTACACGTAGTGCCACATTAGATCATATCTATGATTACTCGTCAGAATCTGCTCCCTTTATTAACCACTGCATCTTCATTTAAAAAGATTTTTAAAGAATAGAGTATTCATATCTTAAAATATCTCATGTTTTTCAAATCTACTGAAATACTCGTTTTTATTTTAATCAGTACATTTTATGCAGTGTGTAACGAATTGTAAGAACACAACAAAACCTTTGTTTTAAGGTTTAGTTTGTTCAATTTACATCAACTGACCCTTCTCTGTTACGATCTGTTTTCCATTATGTTTTCATCGCTTCGAGCTTAACTCTGTTGACGTTTAAGTTTTGGTTACTAACAACACGGTCGAGAATTGCCTGAAATGTAATCTTAAATCGTTACGTTACGACTAACATGACTTCATATTGGTTCATTTAAATTGTCAACGTATGTTTAAAAATGTAAAGTCGACCTTTAAGCACACCTTATATTATGATGGGTATTGGTGTTTGCCACGATCATACTAATATTAACACAATATTTTTCTTACAAAATAAAAAACCCTGCTTATTTAATTGTAAAGTATTTAAAACACTTATAATAAGTATTTAACTGGTTGGTGTTTATTGGTCGGTCACATACAGATGCGTAAAAACAGCATTCTAGCTTTTCGTATCCGATTTTTCAACCTATTAACGAATAAAACCCGGTATATTCTTATCATTATTAATACATTATGCTAACCGACGGTATTTATTCACATAATAACGTTAATCCCTATAATCATAATGTGAGCTGAATGCTGATGTAGGAATGTTATCATTGTATGTACGAATTGATTTACGGTTTAGTCTTCGAAGATGGACAAATTGTACGATATTGTACTTACATGATACTTGATTAGCTAAAATAATTTGGTTTAACCAACAAAATGTCAATAGCGGTATTGACATAACCAAGCTATCTTTTGTATTTTTTTGCATTTTCCACGCTAAGATTACAAAGTTATTTGAGTGAAGGAAAAATTTGACGGCACTTTTAAGACGTAATACAAAATGTGAAGGCAAATAACGACCTGGCGGATGGGACTTGCGGTGGTTTAGTTTGTCGTAGCGTCTAGTATATTGAACTAGAAGACGCAGGATCAAAACCAGTCCGTAGTCGAATTTAACCTTCACTAAAATAACTCAGTGACGATTTCCATTGCCACCTTTAAAGTTTAGTTTAGGTGGTCATAATTCAATTTCAAATAAGCTGTTACAAGCGTTTATGAAACGTTATGATTCTAGTTTTCATGATAGATATCCAATACAGATTTTCTACCAACGCTCGACAGACAAAATCCTGTGTACACATTTCTGTTTTGCGTGTGCGTAATGATACCTGAACACACAATTTCCTACACAGATCAAATTCGCAATGCCGAACAATGGCGTGGCCCGTGCCGACGACGACGGCCGGCGATGTCGACCACAACGCTAAAACGCACTAATCACAACTGACCAACTTTCCGTTTGTTACAGGTATGACAGTCTACGGCGCACACCGAGACCGTGAGTCATTCGTTGATAAATGACGCCCCCTGACGTATCGCAGAAAACATTGACACTATTATCATTCAATATTAGTTTAATTAAAGGAACGTCAAAAGGAAAAGAGGTTAATTGGTTAGTTAATTAATTTCTTCGACGTACTTGAAGCCGATTTCGAACGATTTTTTATCGTACTATCTAAAAGGGTCAGTTTCCAGTTGCAGTAGCTGTCATTCTGATTTGAAGTGTCCCTGTTGTCCCAGCAGAATGGATTGCTAGCCTGATTTTTTGTTCCGATCTGGAAATTTAATGTCTAGTCAAGCGAGCAATCCATCGATGAATTTGTAATAGAATACAGTGTTAGATTAGTATCCAATGGTGACTGATTCTTTTAGAGAGTTAAGTTACTCCCATAATGATGATGATGTCATAATGATTTGATGTGAAACGTCAGTTGGTGCTTTTTGTGTCAATTGAAATTGTATAGCGTCATCGTTCCTACTAAGGTCTCTTTCCTGTCTATTGGTTTAAAAGTATGTCATGACTTGATTCAATTTTTTATAACGGGCCATTCGTTTTTAGACATCTGACTCATCTAAGCACGTGTAAAAATTCGAGTATAATCAACTTTATGACGAATACGAATACCTACCCTGACTGTAATGTGTTGTTGTAAGACATCTTATAAAGTTCTGATATATTAAGGTTATTATAAGGCCTCTGTTATTCAGCAAAGTTTTGCTGCTCCTTGTTAATAATATGAAAGAGCCCATACAATGTCCCGAAAAGTTTCTGACATAGACAATTTTTTTTTGTTAGTCTACACAATAAAATACTTACCTTTTTTTATACCTCTGTATAGTCTATCGAATTTTTGGTGACTCAAGAACCTATTTACAATTACACAATCTTGAATTTTTTGGTCTGTCTAGCCAGGTAAATAGATTTTACTGGGAATCTTTAGACGTTATACAATTTGCCCGTACGAACGTGACTTTGAGTTGATTCTCAAATCTTTAACACATTCAAAATACAACATATTAGAGCCATGTTTCGCTAAATTGTAATTAGGATTATCGTAAAGCGTTCACAAACCAGTTGGTTTTGATGGTTTTGGGAAACGGCGAGCTTGACGTGTTAATGATTCACGGAATCGGTTTTAATAGGATTTTTTTACGGTGAACGTTCGGTGTGGTTTATAATTTTGTAATAATAGTTATAGAAAAAAGAGACAAAAAAGTAAAACCTGTGTCAATTACTCTTTAGTTTTATTCATTTTACTTATACTCATGGGAATAAAAATGGTTTGTAGAGTCTAGCAAATAAATATATAGGAACTAACACAGGTTTTACTTTTAGGCAACCACTACTTTCAATGAACTTTGTTTCCATAAATTAGGGTTTCTACACAGCGAGAATATTCGCAGTTTTTGTGTCCTAACGACATTCAATAGATCGACCTTTGCTTTTGTAAATTTTTTTCAACACCGACAATGCAACACCTGGCATTGCAAGGTGCCTGTCTATCGGGTTCGTTGGCCTTTTGCGTTATACAGAAAAAAACAATGTGGATGGCGTTACGACACATTTCTAGCCTTTTTAGTGCTATGTCGTTATCCTGTGCCCCGCCAAGAGAAGCCACCGTGAGCAGATCGTCCTCAGGGTTTGAAGTCTACATGGTTTGTTGGCAAGGCTATCACAATTTATTTTTGATTTGTATTAATATGATTTCTCATTCATTCTACTTGACTCCCATCATTTAATTTCTTTCTTTGCCAATAACCTTATCTATTGAACATTTGACGTAGGTATTATCTAAGTTTAATTAAATGATCACGCAAATTCTAATCTAATGAACATAGTCACAGAATAACATTCGAGTTTTTACACATAGCGCCATCTAGTGTCGAGTAGCGGTATTAGATACGTACGTAGGTAGGTAAGTCATTTTTGAATAAGGTGGTCACTATTTAACTGTAAAAAAAAATTTGTTAGCCTTTTTCAGCTTAAAATCTACCTAGATATTGGTATTTTTAGCTAAACATATTTTAGGATATTTTATTTTTTAAGTCAATTCGTTACCTACCTTTTCTATACCTACTTATTTAAAGTATGATGAAAATATTTTGTTTATTATTAAAATAGTTTTTTATTTTTGCAAGTATATGGATTATTCAAATTACAAGTTTGCCATCAACGTCCTACCGAGAAATATGCAACTGAACAAGATTTTTGCTCACAACGACATGAGCCCGGATAGCTCAGTCGGTAGAGCATTGGACTTTTAATCCAAGGGTCCAGGGTTCAAGTCCCTGTTCGGGCGGCTCTCTTTTTGTTTTTTATTTTTGATTATTTGTTATACTTATAATGAAAATGTAATTTTAATGTATTACTTATCAGGATATTGGATGAATTCATATGAATATAATCTTTATTTCTAACAAAAATCGATAAAAAATGGTGTAAATCCTAATGTTATTGTGGTTTTAAATCTGAAATAATCCTGTTATTTTATTTCTCAATTGCTATTGTTTTATCAAGTTCTAATAACAGTTCGTTTTGTTTGCCTATAATTTTATCCTACTACCAAGAAATTTTAATACACATTAATTTTTATATATCTTTATTATTTAAAGGTATATAGATTTATTTTATTAAGATACGTAGGTTTGATTCTATAACAATATTTTCTTGTGATGAAATAGAATTCAGAAATTGAGTACAGCGCCATCTCTGTAAAGTTAACGAGATATTTAAATGGCTACACGGTCAAACTACTACATTCGTGTTATACCAAGTAATCACGGCAGTAACAACTAGATGGCGTTGTAGTGCTTTTGTAATATATTTGTACACAGACTAAATAGATGGCAGTAGGAGAGCCGTTTAGTGAAAACTGTAATGTAGGTACTACTAATAAACTTTCAAATCAATTTTAATTAAAACATTTTTATTGTGCATATTGACACTATTGAAATTAGCAGCGTTTTTGTTGTGATTGTGTTTACATATGGTAGATATTTACTATTTTAGCAAAAAATAAACTTTTTATAGTTATGTACTTATAATCCACGACTAAATCCTTAAAAACTTTGTAATATTGTCACAATTAGGCATGTTGTTGTTGTCGCATAAGCGGTCAATACAAAGTACCGCATAGCACATCAATCCTTTTTTTCAAATCCATTGCGCCGCACATCCGTTTGTTTAAAATATAAGGTGATAAATATAAACGTTTGTTTGAAACGACCTTACCTGGGAACATGTTTCACACGTCTAAGTTGTACCTACCTATTTGTTTACCATTTATAATAGACTTGCTGGCAAAAAATATGGAAAGGTTTACTTAAAGTTTATTTAAATAAGTGACTTCAGTATCTATGTACCTATAGGTACCGACATATTATATTTTTAAACGTTATCTATTACGGATATTCCATCATAATTAGGTATCTAGCAACAATAGATTTAAATTATTAATTACCTACTGAGCATAATAAAGTTTACGATATGGTAGGTACTATGGCTATTTTTTTTAAGAAAGAAATATCCATCGAATTGACTGATAGAAAGGGTAAGAGAACCAATCTTCAAAACAATAAAGATGATGGTATTTTGAAGTCACAAGGAGCTTCTAGCAATTAAGGACTTTCCTCTCTATAATTTCCTACTTATAGTATTCTTCGAGTATTTTTTCGTTGTTTTCGCCGAATAACCTTGAGAACCAATATAAACAAAGATGCTAACTCGCCACACATTACATAAAGCCGTCTCGTCTCGTAATTAGCTGCAATTTGTAATCAAGAAGTATTTCTGCATACCTACTTAGCTAAGATAACCCAGACTAACCTACATAATTATTACAACGATTACCTAGTACCTACTTAGTATTAAGACGAAGGAATAGCATACGTTGTCGTAAATTCATAATGATTACGATTTGTTTAGCGTTGGCGGCGATTAAAATACAATTTTTAATGGATGCGGTGACATGGTTTCAATTCCATTAACTGGTTATTTACAATTATTGAATATCAATCATTAGAGGAAATGAATTGATTTATGATGGCAAAATGTATATTACTTACAACATCAATGTTACTGATCTTATTTAACTCATTTGCTGAATTCGCCTGGGTTATTACAACTTGGTCTTAGGATGCGTCTTGGATTTGACTAAAGATCTATGACTTGACTGTCTATTGTTTATATCACTAGGCTAACATTACAGTGTACTGCAATAGAATAATGGGTAGAAAATATTATAACTCGAACATATCCATTCCATCATTAAATTCTAGCTTATCATTATTAGCCAATGTGAAGGATATTTTGAAATGACATTGTTTTCTTCTTGTTCCTTTATCATACCAGACTAATCTAGACAATAATAGTACTAACATGCTGTCTTAAAGATTAGCCAGCTATTATCTTGAAGGTGAGGATGTAGCATATACAGGCTGCTGTTGCCGTTTCCCATCAGGCGACCTATAGACGTATTTGTATTTAATCTTATTACTATAAATCCAACTTTGAATTCTGCAAAGCCAGCGTGGTGGACCTGTGCCCAACAGTGGGACAGTATAAAAACTACTCTCAAGTTTTCGTTTAATACTTCCCTTTAATAATTAGTAGATACCTATCAATGAAGGTTCTGTGTTTATTGTATTTACATAATATACACAGATTCATGACATTTTGTTAGATTTGTTAGATCCATTTCACTCTTTAACCACTGGACCGCTGGATAAAGGTATAGACTAGATACTGTTGACTAAAAAAGTCCTTTGGGATTCGAGTGAAACCGTGGGTGCCAACTAGTTCATCATATTATTTATACGTGGGTGAGCCATGCCACGGCCTCACTGAAAACCGGCGTGAAACAACGCTTGCGTTGTGTTTCGACGAGTGAGGAAGGTTACCGGAGGCCCAAACCCTTTTAAAAGGCGAGCAACGCACTTGTAACTCCTCTGGTTTGCGGGTGTCCATGGGCGGCGGTTATCGCTTACCATCAGGTGATCCGTTTGCTCGTTTGCTCCCCTATCACATAAAAAAAAAAAAATTATAGTAGCTAAACAAACTTGAATTGTGTCAAGTTTTCATGGCTTACACCTACGATTAGCAATAAACTAAGATCGTTTATTGTGGAATTAAACATAAGCTTTATGTGACGACATTATAAATCTGCCTAGGTACTTCTTATATTGTATCGACAAATTCAAAATCAGTGTAATGTGTGGGTTCGTAGTAAAGTAGTAAATATTAAATTTAGGATAATCATAAAAATATTAACTATTTATGTACCGAGTGATAAACTTCAGAATTCGTCTACATACAGATATTTACACTTATACTTTTAGATCTGTTCTTGCATAGGTACATACTTCTTTTGCTTCTAAAACTTACATACATATATCATATACGCGCACCGACCGGTTCTGCGTAATACATAAGGATCGATCATTTCTCTAATAATACTAGACAACTAAATAGGTAACATCTAATCATAAATTAATACTTGAGACTCCCCTGGTGTTGTGAGAGTCCATTGGTGGCGGTAATCGCTTATCTACACCATTATGCGATCCGTCTGCTAGTTTGCCTCCCTGCCTATCCCCCAAAAAAATATATCGTGAACACGTAATGCTCTAAATTATCTAGATACATAAAGTGCTCTTACTAGTGAAATAAGTATTAGCATCTTACGTAAAATAAATGTTCCGGTCACGTTTGCCTGTAATCTGTATCTAATGGTCTAATCCAGTAAACCGAGATGATTCCAAAACAATTTCGTATTTGCCAATTTAAGCCTGTTTAGTGCGTTTTACTTTAATGGGTAGATTGTTATTTTAGAGAGTATTGTAACCTCAATAACCTGATAAAGGTCGTCGGATGCAGTCGGCATATAGCAGGTCCTCATGTAGGTCTGTGGGAGAAGGCTTTGTTCAGCAGTGAACCTCGTTTGATTGATATGATAACAAGCTTCCGCGGATGAGCTGACGATAAAACTTTGTCTCTTTAACTCAAGGCTATGCTCTGTAGGTTTCTTTCAGTGTAATAATTTTCAAAATCGGAGCAGTCGTTCTAGAGATTACCGCTAAACACACGGAATTTTACAAAGATTACCACTTTATAATATTAGTGTGGAATTATTCCGAACTAGAGTTGTTAATCAAGCATTCAGTTGACATCTAAATAAACCCACGCAAATTGACCTTCAATCTCGAGTTTATAAATACATAAGTATCTATTATATTATATGACTTAATTACACTAAACGAGCTAACATGGGAAGTGACGTCAATGCATGGAAAAATAGACAGGGAGATGTGTATTGCCCTGACTTAAAAAAAATTGAGATAAAGGTAGGAGGAAAATAATTTGTCAAATAAATTTTATACTTGATTTGTATAGCACACAGCATGCGTAACAGTTATAAAATTTTCGTAAAAGAATTGTTCCATAAGTGGACCGGTCTGGAATCTGTATCTTACGGTTTGGTCCACCAGATTTTTAACACTCGTGTAACTATGAGCTTAATATCCTTGTCAGGTACAGTCAGCATCAGATATTATATCTGGACGTACAAAAATGTTCAAAATTATCTCAATAGGTAAGAAAATTTAAGCTATGTACAGTCCCAATATGGTACAATTATTGAAGAGAATAACTATGCAAATATCTGAAAAATTCACGAAGAAGAAATAAAAATATTTTTCTCATACATTTTGTAACGGGAGCGGATTGACTCATTTCATAAAAATAAAGCTACTAAAATAATACTCTCTAACAAAAATGAACATGGCGGTGTATGTAGTTTCGGTCCAATAGATGGCGTTGTGTGTGCTGTCCAGAGTTCTGAACTCCTAAGCGGCTGGTGTGATTTTGTTTAAATTTTTCCCTGGCTGGTTTAGATTCACAATTTGAGCCGGAAACCCTCAATTGGGTTCTCAATTATTTTCTTTTATTTTCAGTGCACGACAACGTTTGCAGGATCCGCTAATTGTACTTATACATATTTTCATTAGATCAGTCTCTTCGTCTGATTTGATGCTGACTGTACTCTCGAAAGGGTAATGCAAGGTCATGTTGATTGCAACCTTTAAGGCGCGTTCAATATAGGGTGCAGTTATTGCATAGGTAACGATAACGACCGAAATTATGTGGTTTTCAATCTGATTATTGTCAAGTAATATCAATTGTGGTTATATTGCCGCTATTATTGTGTAACCAGAAATAAATAGCCATAATATTATTGACAAAGGCACTGAGACTGGTTCAGAGTTTAAGAAACATCAAATGTTGATACATAAAAAGACCTTAAGCGAGTGCTCACAGCTATAACTACAACTAGGTAACTATTAACGACAACATGAGGGGTAACTATGTATCGTGCGAAAACCTTATTTTTACAGACATGGGGACAGCTTCGATATATAAATAGAATATTATTTACAATATAAAAAGTTTTTACCATAATTATTAATTCAGCATTGTTTTAGTGTTTGGAAGGACCCAGTTAATTATAAATAATGATTTTGAATTTGCTGAAATTTGAATTTGCTACATAATATTGATTTTTCTTGAACTGGTTTCGATACTGGCAAGTAATGGATTACCCAGATGTGCTACGGTAAAGTTAAAATAACAAGATAAGTGAACACCTACATAGCGTGTTACTTTTAATTAAGTCTTATTTATTTCATTATTGTTTACTGTGATATGATTTACCTTTAGTGGAATCAGAAAACCAATAACTTATACACATATACTCACTATATATTTTCTTACATTTACTTAATTAAATTTATCTTTTATTATGAAGGCTGAAAGGGACTATTTTTGCTCTAGTTGCTCTTCCAAACATTCAAGATTCACACAATCCACCCCAGTTTGCCGGTATAGGCGTGAACTTAGGTACTCAAACTTACTTAATTTCGATGTGTGAAATCGGCCAACCTGCCAATGCCAGCGTTTTTTTTATAGAAGGGGTAGGCAAGCGAGCAAGCAGGTCACCTGATGGTAAGCGATCACCGCCGCCCATTGACACCCACAACAGTAGAGGGGTCGTTAGTGCGTTGCCGAGCTTTGAGAAAAGAATAGGCTCGCTTCTTGAAGGTTGCCATGACGTACCGGTTCGGAAATACCGGAATGGACGTAATCTTTGTCATTCTGTGGTTCTACGGCATAAATTAATATGAAAGGAGTCCCACGATTAGTAGGGGGAGAGTAATTTAAGCGTCGGTAGCCTAATGGCTAAGGCGTCGGACTGGCTATCATGTGGTTGCCGGTTCGAAACCCACCCATTACACTACCGACGTGAACCCACTCGTAACACAAGCATTTTAGCTTAACACGAGGGGTTAACAAGAATACTAGTCACGTGCGACCCACATAGCTAGTAAGCTTTAAAAAAAAATTAGCTAAATATTCAACCAGTTACAGAATAAGCAAGACCTGAAATTCGTTTGTTCAGAATCGACTACTGAATCGATTACCTACTGTGGTTTTTAATGTGTTGATTTTTCCCGTAAAGATAATTACAATGCCTGAACCTATAGCCTCCTGATCCCTAAGTGGCTCTAGTTATGGAAAACTGAAACCTATACTAGCACATATTCTTCCTGTGTGCGTGTGTGCGCCGATATCGTAGTCGTTTTGGGTATGTAGGACAACCATGCCCTATATACTTTAGTAATGAGTAGGTACAATAGGAGCTAAATGCAATTTCAGTTAGATTGTCGTGCAGATGAGACCTGCCCTTATCGCTAGATATATTTAGATGGGCGATCTAAATATATCTAGCGATAAGGGCAGGTCTCAGCAGGTCTTCTTAGAATCTGACCTAACACCGAAATTTACGAATCCGTAAGCAAATAAAAATTTGTAAACATGTTTTTGAGTTTTCGGTCGTCTTTAGGCATTTGATATGATAATCATGGCAATAAAACCAAGCGGGTTCTGTTTACACTTTTTACCTACTTGTTCCGTCAAAACAAGCGGTTTTGCTTAATATTCCAATTTGTATTCATTCATTAGCTTTAAATAGAAGCTGAATAGAATAGAATTAGACAAATGCGAATAAGTAATAATATATTGGACCGGTATAGGTACTCTTTTAATTATAAAAACAACTCGTTTTTTACTCTTATGCTAATTTGAATAAGTGACGGGTCTTTTTTAGAAACATATTCTAATCTTATTATTTATATTCGAATCGCCCGAACTAATTTAAGTTCGTTTAAAAGCGAGTTAGGTATTTTTATAGCAATAACTTTGTTATGTAAGTATGTGTGTTGTAAAACACAACATAAATAACTCAAATATTATAAGCTAAACCTTTTTTATTTTTAAGTAGGGTATGCTCTTAATTATTTTATTCAAAAATTCTGCAACAAGACATATGAAATGAAATGAAATGAAATGATGAAATGATATTTATTTCTGTAAGTAGATCATTAGAGACACTTTTACAAGTCAATGGTTTGTTTTTTTTTTATAGCTAGATGGCTTCGGAATTTCCTAACTGACGACCTCTGAGAAGAAACACCGAAACAAACTCAGAGAATCATGGTCTCTTTTAAAGTCCAGACATAAAATAATTCAAATAATGTGAGTGGGACAATGCAGGGCAATGTCTGAAATGGCCTTTTGAGGAAAGAACCATAGCAGCTTTGAGTAGACCAGTCCTAACTGACGGCAAGCATGCATCAGTCATCGTGTAGCTCAACCATAATTAAGGGAGCTCAACGACCCGTCACACGACAATACCAGATCAGTAGGACATTCGTGTAGGTCGTATAAAATTCCCAAAGCCTCCAGACTATAGAAACTGGTATAATAAAATTAAGCCTACATGGTACTCACATATTCAGCACAACCGCATTAAGAGCTTTTGAGGAGTATCCGTAGTTCAAGGGCGCCTCTGTAGGTAAACGTTGACCGCTATCAGAGAAGTGAGGACGAATTCTATTCAACAAGATTTCAACTATCTACTTACTAGACAAGGAAACTATTCCAATACCTCGACATTGCGAGAGTTCAATATAATATCGGAAACTACTCAAGAAATCAAGTAATTAGGTATGTGAAACGTGGAAAAATATACATCGTCATTATTGTGAATTTTCTCCAATTACTGTCACCGCTCCACTACCGCCGTTGATCTCGACTAATCGCCTGTGGACGATGGTAAATTACCCACGTGCCATGTGCTTCGTGGAAACAAACGCCGCAATGCGGTATAATGATCACTAGCCACATTGGTAAAAAAATATGTTTGTTTTTAAACTACCTCATTATAAAATTATAAAAGTCATTATGTGGATTCAGAGTAAAAAAATACTTTAATTTCGTTTACGGTACTTGAAATATTAATTGCGGCCTTAAGGTGAACTTCGGAATTAAATTATTTTTTGTATCTCATTGTTATTAAAAAGTTTTTGTAGTGCTTGAAGTCTGTTGCTTAATACCTAGATCGTCTGGGTTGGTACCGCTGCAGTGTTAAATATTTTGCCTGGAAGCATCGGTTACCATAAGTGTATAGCGTATATAATATCATTGGATCACACTTTTATAACCCAACTGAGGTCTCATGACACCGCGCGAGTGATATTATAATTCTGCTGGCGTTTATAGGCTACGGTTGCCGGTAACCACGAGGACGCCCATACACACAAAAAAAAGTCAGCGATCACTTTAAAAAAATCGAAATCTTTTGTTACGGTAAATTATATTACCTATGATTTCTTCTTCTTTTTAAATTCTTTCAAACAGGGTAAGTATTTCTATTTAAATAAAACACACAACAAAAAATGTTTCTTGATAAAGTTCAATTTAAAAAATTATATCAGCTCAAGCTAGTGATCGCAAACTTTTTTTGATGTGTGTATATTTATTTGTTTATTGAATACTTTATGCACATAGTACAAAGGCGGACTTAATGCTATAAGCATTCTCTACCAGTTGACCATAGGGTGATACACAGATAGAATGTGGCAGATGCATTAACCGGGTGTGGTGACGGTTGGTGGTTCTGACGTGGGAGAGCCATGCTTCGGCACGAATGGGCTGGCTCGACCGGAGTGATACCACGGCCTTACAGAAAACCGGCGTGAAACAACTGAGAACACTGTTTCGCTGAGTGAAGGAGGTTACCGGAGGCCCAAACCCTTTTAAAAGGCGGGCAACGCATTTGCGACTCCTCTGGTGTTGCGGGTGTCCATGGGCGGCGGTTACCGCTTACCATCAGGTGATCCGTTTGCTCGTTTGCTCCCTTATCCCATAAAAAAGGTGATAAAAGTTAAATCAATACATAAACTATGATATAGGTAGGTACATTATATACTTGTTTCTCACCATAATACGATAAATAATTGTTTATTTTTAACTCCAGAACTAATATAACCCTGAATCAAGTAAGAATACTGCTTGTTTTGTAATCTTCAAACCAAACATGAAACATTGATTGATGTTTTCAGTTTGTTGATACTGGCTGGTTCAACAAGAGTTAGTCATAAGGCAAAGGAAAGCTCCGAGTAGCCGACGTACCTGACGTCACAGTCGGGTTGAAGTGATGACATCATGTCTCTTTGTGACATTAGGATAAGCAAACTCTAAAAACATTTTTTTTTTCTTATTTTTTACATTACATCCAGTTCTTTTTTTGAAACTGAAATGGCAAACGAAAGCTTTATACAGCCCTAAGAACCATTCGAACATGACGTCAGAATCAAGGATCAGTCGAATGACATCATATAACTTTATGCGCCTATAAAGAAACAGAGTTAATAATACCAACTCGAACTGATTCCAGTATTAAATATAAACATACCTACACTCACGCCTTTCCCCTACAGGGGTAGGCAAAAACAATAGACTGCTACTTGCTATGATTCTTGCATACTTGTTTTGATTTTACCACATTCATATATCTTCTCCAACATACGCGCCGGTTGCGAGTACTACGCACCTCACGTTTTTGAAGAACTTCGCCAATGTGATAGTCGTATATCGTTCTAGGGCGAACCCTTCCGACGGTGTCGCTTACATTGGCCTTATAAATTCCTTTTGTTAATTGTCTTTCATTCATTGTCTCAATGTGTCCAAACCTTCTCAGCATATTCTTTTCAATAAGTGTCGCTACACTACATCATCTTTCAGTCCGTACCGTTGTCTTATGTTGTACACTGTTCCTCAATCTATCATTCTGAGTATATAGGAAATTATTAACTCGAAGAACCTATGGCAGAGGTTTTCTGCTGCAAGTATAATATACTGACAGTTCGCCGGTATGTTATCATTAAGTAAATGGCAAAGGAAAGCTTCAAACAGCCTACGTAACCGTTCCACATGACGTCAGAAACAAGGATTCGTCGGATGATATCATGGACCTTTACCACACCTACCAGGAAATAAAATAAATGGTAATGCAGGCTCCAATATTTAATTCAGAATAAAATCTTATTGATACCTTTTTTTATAACGACGACTACTTTAAGGAATACGTCTAATGACATCATAAAATTAAATACCAATGGCATTTAGATAAGTAAGGGAGAGTCATATATTAAATTTCGATAAGTCAAAGCCAAGCTTCGTACAGTACCTTTTGTGACGTCAGAATCAAGGATCAGTAGTATGATGTCATGCAGTTTAAAAATAAATCGACTTGGAATCTAAATTTAAATGGTATTTTTGTTACTGGCAGGCAAGGACTGATTCTTTGTATCCAGTTTTTTGACAAAGACTTGTTTTTTTTTTAACTCTTATTCAAGATGTAACTTACGCTTTCTCTTTCAATCTGTTTTATTTTACCAAATGATACTGACAAAAGCATTATAAGTATAAGAAAACTTGGTAATTTAAACATCTAGATAGATATTGAAATAAAACTATTTTTTACGGATTTTATCGCGTTGTATTAATTTTATTTAGGTAGATAGATTTTACTCGTGATCGCTACATGAAACCGACCTCATTCGTATCAGCTTACAAATCTTTGTATCTCACAAGGTTGTCTGGCGTAGTGGCCTGTCTGCAGTAGGTACCCTGGATACTTAAACTTTAATGATATTCGGGAGACATTTTAAAACGTGTTTGTTTAAGCTTGATGCTGACACCGATCTTTATTAATTATTACTAAAATGGAAGTTACTTAACGTAACGGCTTAGGCTTTTCAACAGCTGAGTGTTTTGAGCAGTTTCTTAGTAGGTACAACATCTTAAAAGTTTAATAACCTCTTAAGACTACTTATCACAATAATAGTTACAGTATTGAAAAATTAGTTGTGTCAAACATATTTTAGAAATTTTAAGGTTTATAACTCGGCTCCACTTTTACACCTAAATTAATCAATTCAAAGAATTGAATTCATAAAAAAATATAACAAGAGAAGTTCTTATTGCTACTAGTTATTAGTTTTACGAACCTGTAGACCAATTAAATTTTTACAACTCAACCATCTGAATGAACTCGTGGGATATATATAGGTCATTATGATAGAACGATTTATATATATTTTTTAATCAGTTACAGAGCGCAGCAAACATCTCTATCAAAGAAAATAGAGGATGGCTTGTTCATGATGATGCATGATTGTTCATGTGTCATTGTCAATCTGCATATTTCATTAATTTTCGTATTTGCCGTTCATATACAAACTATGTATTTACATTTTTTTATTTTGGCAATACTACCAAGTGTTGAAACTTGGCGCAGTCTGCTAGGAACTGCAGTGAATGCTTTTTTCAACTTTGAAGCATTAATAGCTTTCGGTGCCCATTGCAGATAAATTTTCGTAGAAAATTCGACATTGGGGTAGATAGTTCATGAAGTCATGATATATTGACGTTTATTTTATGGTCTATCTCATTGGCCTAGCGGTCGTCAGAGCAACTGTTGAGAGTTCATTTGCCAAGTCGAGCAATGTTATTAGGTATGTAAGTTTTCTTAATAAAATAGACAGTTGCAGCTCGGAATTACGATTTGAACCAATCGCCACTTCGCACCTTTGTAGGAAATGGAACACCTACATCTCTGCCTATTATTTCAAGAAATAGTAGGTATGTTATGCTAAATTGTTGATGGCATGACGACATGTTCAAAGTGAATGGCAACAGCGAGCGACATCGCGCATTGTACACAGTTTCAATTGTTGTCACACGTCGTTATGATATGTTTGTTTGTTGCAAAACGATTAATTTTATGCGACACTTTCATTGATCTGTTTATGCTTATGCTACTGACATTGAATGTGTCGTGTTACATTACTTCAATTTATTATACATAGACTTTGTTCGGTTATTTCGTAGTAATAGATGGATGATTGTGTTTTGTTATTAATTATGTTATATTCTTCGAAAACTCGTATTTTTTTATTTATAAGTAGACATCGCTCATATTCTTTCCAGTGAATTCTTAGCTTTTTTGGTAAACTCATATCTATTAACTTTTTCAATGAATACATCTTAGTTTTTCTCCGAAATATCGTGAAGAATATGATTTTAGAATTCGTTTGTAATTTACCTTAAGCTACTTTTTAATTTAGTTTTACTCTTGTGAACCCTTGAAACGTGCTCGACTCGTGAGAAATATTTGTTTTATTGTAATTTATTTTATTGCAAGGGGCAATTCGCTGAGACAGTGTCCTAATCTTTTAATAGAACTATACTTTTTTACGCGAAGGGCGAACAACTTGCATGTATGTAAGTACCATAACACGCGTTAGCTGTTAGTACGTATTACAGTAGATACTAGTAGGTAATTATTACATACGTGCGTAAGGTTACATCAACTGATGCAATTGCGTTTGCGTTTACGGTCACTTGTGCTGCTACTCCGATTAATACGATAATTCACACAATATATTTCACATTTCCCTGACAGCTCCATGTTCTGCCGACCCCCTTGACGTAATATCTTGATGATATACAGTCAGTGCAACAGGTTTTGCTTGTTCGCTATCCGTACGAATTATATTAGCCTTATAACTAAGATAAATAATGTTGTTTATGTAATATGTTATATTATAATTGTAAAATGTATTAACTTTTCCTGTTTAAGTAATTTTAGCTTTGGTTGTTATTTAGAGATATTACAAAACAGTAATTATGTTTGCATATGTAATGATTTTGTGTGTGATTACTCGAACATTTGTAAGCGATATAATTGCAAGTTTACCTCACATAACAATAGCTTAAAACCGACTATTATTAAAATTAAAATTGTAATTCCAAGAATGAAAGCCGTTAACAAGCGAATCGGCATTACGCTCAATTTTCTGTTTTAACAAACTAATCAGTACAGTCAGTCACAAATGCGTTACATGCAGTGCGTTACGTTTTTAGTTACACGGTTGCAACTCTGTCGTAACAATAATGCGTAATGTCGTAGATATATGGCCGATTAAAATATACATATGCGTATGAAACCGGATTATCGCAAGTGGAGCGCATCTGACAACCCTGACTATGCATTTTTGACATGACTGTACCTATTTTGAAAAGCTATACTAGTTTATTATTGTTGTCATCATAAATATTAAATGCACATTACAAATATTTGATTAAAAAATTGCGTTAGACGTGGTTTTGATCTCCGTTGGATTATTTAAGATATATCCTAACTCCAAGGACAGTTAATTTTTCCTAAATTTCAGTAACATACACGAACAAGACAAACATGTTGTTGATTTATTTATTTGTCCTATAGCTAATATGAAAAACAAAATGGACGACCCGACATATAAATAACAACAGAATACATCAACTTAATAAAAAATATAATATTAATGTGCCCCAAATTATTTTTGTTTAAATCCACCGACTTAAAAGGAAAAGTATCCACTTTGGTGACACTTCATCATTCCTAAAATAATAAAGGATCAACTTGTGACATACAGAATGCAACATTAAAGACATATTTTTATATTCCTTTGAAATAACTTGCAACCGTAAAAGGAAAAAAAGAGTTTAAGGACTTCCCGTGACAACTCTAGGAAGCGTTAATGTGTTCCGATGAACTTTTCTTCGACTATTTTAGTCAGCAGGTGTAAACAAATAGTTTGTGTTACACTGAACGTCATACGATTCGGTGGAAACTGTTTGTAAAGTTTGTTCAAAGTTTTCGGAAGCTGCTGTTTCTAGTAAGAAAGGTATGTTTTTCATCAGCTGTGTAAAAATTATATGGGCGTAATTGTTGGCGTTCGACTATACCTGTAGTGATTATTGGTAAAATAAAATAGATGTGATAAGATGATTATTATACTCAATACTTTATTGCATTTAATAATGTGTACAGATGTAACGCTTAAAACTATTAAATTATGAAAAAATAATCAATTATGAACCCTGTTCATGTTCATGTACACACCAGAGTACTTAAAAATATAAACTTGGTTATTCATTTCGTATCTCAAAAAAATTTATAGAATTAAACTGTCAACACATACCTAGCGTGTTAGTTGACCTTACAATAATTGTAGAATTAAAATTGTGCACGTAACTCGAATGAAGGACAATTAATGTGTGACGACATAACCATGATTTTAAATATGTTTCTTTCATTTGCCATTCTTTCTATCTATAAAATAGGTAATTCAAGTCGTGATTGATGTCATATAACTTGAAAAAAAAACGGATTCCACCTTTTTACTCATGGAAGAGTTTGTATAGGACGTCTGGTGAAAAGGTGCCTGTGCATACTCTTATCTATTTTATTAAAAAACAACTGCTAACAAAGATGGAAACAAGATGAGCAATCTCATGCAGTCCGAGGCATTAGTTGTATGGTGTTAAATGCGTCGGAATTGCGATCATGTGGTTGCCAGTTCGAAACCCACACATTGCATTACCCACGAACCCACTCGCAAGTCGCAACACAAGCATTTGGTTAAGCACAAGCGGTTAACATAAATAGTAGTAATGTGCGACCCGTATTGCTAGTAAACTTTAAAATTTTGGCAGTCGAGATAGTTTTTTTTTACACTTTAGTTTTGTCACATGCTAAGAACCCTCCATCTGTCGCAGTCGGGTAATTAAAAGAAGTAGGTAGGTAGGTAAGTCTCAACTTCTGAGACAATTTATGAATGTTATTGTTACACATGTAGTTATATATAAAAGATTACATGATTTTATTGGCTTTCAATGTAGACAGTGACTGATAGAAAATATGCGTAAGAAGCTAGGGTTATCGGTCGGGTTAAAAGTTAAGTTAAATAAACTGGTTTATTTATATTTACCTAACCCACTGTGTCTAGCCATATCTTATCCAGAAATAATAATCGAAGTATTAAAACTAATCAGCGCCAAAGTATATTCATTATTATAAGCTAATTACAACAATTTGGAAAGTTATTGTATATTTGTTTATTACTTACTCAATAAATGCTAATTAATATTCCAACTTTCTTTGAATTTAAATACATTAGTCTGTCTCTGTAGAATTGCTGTCATTTCAAAGTTATCGCCGTAAAAGTTGCGTGCTGTTTTACCAATAAAAAAACTTCTTATAAGTAATAGCCAATAGGTTCATTCGTTTCCAACCTGCATAATCATAAATTCTTTCATGTCTTCTTCGTCTATAAACAACTCTTTGATTAATTTAAACCTTTAGAAAGCTTACCTTTGGCACGGGGCAAAGTAGGCGAAAGGAAAATAACATTATACCAATAAAATTGTGTAAACAATTTGAATACAACTCCAGAGAGAATAGTGAAAGTAAATTGAATTCACATCGGTTCGCTACAACTGACAATCTTGTTTTCTCTTTGTTTTTTGTATTGTCTATTATCGCCATTATTGTTTAATTCGAGTCTAGGTCAGTGTTACAAGCAAAGTTGATGTTGAAAATGTTTATGAGGGATATTACCGCCCAGAGACCGGTCCAAGATGAGAGTTTCCGATTCACGTATTCTATTTTTAAATAATCGTTTTTTACGATGTTGTTGAGATTTTCAACTGAGGACCTGTTTTGTATTTCAACCTCCATAAATTGAATTTTATATTACTTTGCAGTAATTGATTTAGTTTGGTGAATAATCTACGTACCTACTACTTCTGTAGTTCTCTTACTGTTTCTATCCGAATCGTTTGAGGCGCGCCCTACAACTTACCAAAATGCTATCGTAATCGTATGAATGTTATAGGAACACACACCGAATAAATAAACGAAAATATGAATAGAGTATTATATTAACGGGTCCAACGCAAAAACGTTATCCTCCGTTTTCTCATAGAGCTGACATAACACTCGTAATACTAGTCCATTTCCACCCCACCTCACAAACCCAGTGAACAGAATGTAAGCGATAATAATGATACCAGTTTTCCATAATACACGGCTAGTAACACTTTACATAACAAATTAGTATACTTAGCTACGAAGGCTGCCCACTGTCCACCGCTGCACGTTGCGCGGGAATGCAATTGTCGTGATTTACATTGCATACTAGTCGGTTGGACGGCTATTGCATCGCGTCTGTATGAATTATGGCACGTCGCAGCTTTGATGCATGGGACAAATGAAAAGTTTATGTACTAGTAGCCTTATATCAACAGTTTTGGACCACTTGCATAAGTAATGCATGAAACAATTTCAAAACTCGTCTGCATTTTTTATCGCGAAATACATAATACCTCAATAGGTTTGTTCTAGATTTATACTTTCACTAATTTTAAACAGTTTGGGTTACCTAGTTACCATTATGAAGGACCATTATAATTCACTGTGTGTTAAATATAGTTTGCCGCACTCCCAAAAAGTGCTGAGAATCACCTCTTGAGATACCCAGAGGTTGGTAACACCTACACGAATTCGCCTACGTCAATTTAGCATTCTAGAAAACTGTTTACATCTCGTTTCATTGGTTTACTTTACAAGTCATTTGCTCAGTACTGCAAACAGAGAAAGTTTAAAAGTTTGTTTGAAGTAATTTATTTGAAACGTTAGCTTTTATTCTTTCTTCCAAATATACTGAATGTTTATCCAGTTACGGAATCTCAAATTACCTAATTGCCTTTCTCTTTTTCCCGCTCCTTTTATGCAACAAACGTCATTTGCAGATAAGCGTAATTTGTTGCGTTCCGATAAATCCGATTGACAACGTAGAAAATGTCCGAGCTGCATGTAACCAAACTAAAAAGTCACATTTATTTTCTTATGTTGGTATTGGAATTGTGACAATTGTATCGCGCTTGGTCGATTTAAAAGATCTTGTTACGATCTTTTAATTCGACCAAGCGCGATACAATTGTCACGATTTAGTCAGTTTCGAGAGCATCCCGAATTTAGTCATATCAATTAACAATTTCCCCCTAGTCAAAACAGTAAAGATCACACTTCAGCACTACATCTTCAAGCTCTTATAACCATTTAATCATGTTTTGCAACTTCATAAGAATTTGGGTTTACGTCGTAACATAAACCCGACAGATTTATGTCCTAGTAATCACGTAGCTAATTATGGTCATTGTGTCGTGAAACAGAAAATAAATCTCCTACTAATGACGATACTGCGACGTCCAGTCCTCTGTCTTTTGTATGAAAATTGCATTTAATACCGACCGGTAGAATGTTGAACTGAGTTAGAACAATAAGTACTGCGGTTGCACAGCGCTGTGTCCTTTCAACTATGTGTCATAATGGGCCTATTCCATCCGCGTGCGATAATAGCATATTATTATTTATGCTCAGCTAATAATACCTTGATATATTGTGTGCCGGAAAATAACTAGTACCTAACCCGCTGCAAAGGGGACAGAATTATCACGAATATATCAAATTGTACTGCTGGATATAGTCGTCCCTTGTCCTACAAAGATTTTCTGAGCGATCTACGGGTTTTATGGATGGTGCTTGCCCATTGCAATAAAGTGTACAAATTGGTTCTTCTAACTAAAAGGAAAGATATATTGAAATACAAACAGGGTGGTCTATTCTTACTAGAGAACACGCGGCGCACAATTTATGTTGATCTAATAATACTTTGATATAGTATGACATAATGGTTATTAGGAAGTCACAATAAATGTCTAGTAAATAGTTAATTAATACATTTGTGCTTCATTGATTAAGGACTACGTACGAATTAGGTTTAAATTCCAGAGGTTGGTATTTCGATCGAAGTTCATCTCATCTAGAAATAACTCACGAAGCTATGCTGCGATCAGATGTTTTCTGTTTTGTACTGACGTTGAACAGTCTGTTTGCCCATACATTTTACTTTATATTTTTAATATTAAGTCTCTACTAAAGAACGTTGTTTTCTTCGGTTGGTATATTTACATCATTTTCCTGTTTTCATATTTTTAATTTTATACTATAATTTTAGTTTGTGTTTCTATACAACGTACCATCAAGCCTGTATCTAGAAGAATTAGTTATCTATGTTTGTGTTTTAGGGTGCTGTATTATAAAGGAGCGGAGCCTATTGCCGTTAACGGAGCACAATTCCAAACTCCGATCAACTTTTGATAATTTCCGTATAAAAAAAACCAATAACACTGCTCGAGCTGGTGACCCATGTCTACTCTAACAACAGCGTTCGCTACCCTCAGAGCCAGAGAGAGAGTTACATCCAATTAACGATCTCTGTCATTGATTTAATTTTTCTGAATCTAATCTAGTCTCAGGCTCAGAAATTCGTAATAAAGAAATGCCTAATGGCACCCAACAAACATAACATTCCTAGAGCGATATATAATATATAGAAAGAGGTTTTCTCATGCCATTGTCGACTTCCTCGAAATCATGTTAGTATGTACTAATCTTTTTCAAACTCAAACTCCACTGTCAAACGAGATAAAAGTTATATATCACCGTCATTACCAGTGTCATGATGCCCTACATACCTGAAAAAACATCCGGCACTATGAATCATCACCTTTCGGCGTGTAATAACTTAATTTAAACTTATATAACAGTAATATGTATTATGTATGAGCTACGGCAGTATTGCAGTTCGCCATTTGTGAGAAAGAAAAGTGTTTGTGTGGTTCTACCCTATTAAATTGTAATAAGTTCTATCTACAATTGAAGTAACGCTATTTGTAATGTCACGGTCAAGCAAGGCGTAAGAGTAATTCCGAAATTTAAGAATAACTCGATTCTAAATCGAGTATTCGTGATTGAGTGTCATGTAATATGTATTCCGAGACATGCATGTAGTTGGCCATTTGTGAGAAAGAAAAGTGTTTGTGTGGTTCTACCCTATTAAATTGTAATAATTTGTATCTACATTTGAACTAACGCTATTTTTAATGTCACGGTCAAGCAAGGCGTAAGAGTAATTCCGAAATTTAAGAATGACTCGATTCTAAATCGAGTATTCGTGATTGAGTGTCATCAAATAAGTACCTATTCCAAGACATAATCGTCATCCTTAGGCGGTTATTTGATTCCGCATCTAGGTATGAGCTATCAAAAAGGCACATGTCCAAAGCTAAAAATACGTAAGAGTAAATAGTACAGTATTTTTTTAAGAAATAATCTTTTTTTTTCAACCCTAATGAGCACGGTACGCTAAGGTCAGTGCGAACTGCCAGTAATGATCTCATCGGGTTCGCTTCAACTGGTGACGTCAGCTCCTGGGGTAAACAAGCTGGGCTTGGTAATTTTTTAATCTTTTGTTTTGATGTCTGTTTGCACGCGCAGTGCGTGTTAGATTAACCGATCCGCCGACGTGAGGATTAATAGGATCGTATTTTATTTAACAGTTTACAGCTCAAACAACTTACCTAGGTATCACGTCATCACTCATTTATTTTGCCAGCAAACAACCAGAGTATTTGATGGGAGCTTCTTGGGTTCACCAATTTGGTATAACTTTATTTTTATAAATTTATAAGCGAACTAGATGATGAGTACAGTCAGCGCCAAAAGTCGCTGAACGATGCAATCTTCAAATGTAATGTTATATCATATATCATGTTAGTAATGATGTAAAAACGTTTTGAAGATTGCATCGTGTTCAGCGACTTTTGGCGCTGACTGTACCTGTGTATTAATCTTTTATGCGTCGGTAGCAGCTTCTAACTGCACCCTTGATAAATATTCTGGTCTAGTCTTTTCTGGGCGCCTCCAGGTACTTCATCCTGTGCCTGAGTACTGCTAACACCACCCTAGTTACAGCTGAAGACAACAGAGCTTACGTTACATACAAAAGAGAAATGTAACATGAAACAAGTTTATTAAAAAGCATAGGTACCAAAGATTAATCTTTGCTTTAAATCTTTAAACCGACTTCATAGCAACATTATCTTTAAGACCTGACTTGTTAATTTTCGCATAACAGTATAAGTGGCATGTTAAACAACTTAACCGTTGCGCCGGCAACGTTTTGCAAGAGTCCGCTAAATTTGACGGCCGCTAAACGTTTTATTTATATGCCGATTCCGCATTGCTATCCAGTGGGACAGGTGAAGTTTTATAGTTCTTAGAACACAAACAACATTGCACACCATAATATGCGATTGTGTGTTAATAGATCTCCGAGCGCCATTAACTTGGAATTGCCGTGTGCCAATAGAACGAGTTTCTCAAAAACTTTAATTGCATGAATATTTTAATTGAAAGCATGGAATTTGCAATGCTCTCAAGGTCGAGTATGGTTAATCCTAACTAAAGACTGCAAATTTCGATTTTGTAATAAATGTTGAATCCACATCTTTGTTGAATACATTATTTTTTTTTGTGTGCAAATCAGATAATGGTTTTAAGTGAAGTTTGTGTAGCCTCTTCCATGCTTGTTTGATGGAGAATGATAAACAAATATGACGAGTGCGGCGCCGGCAAATATTGGGATACCTATTATTATCCAATATTTGTGGCGCCAAGATAGGCTATAAGATGTTTCATGCAGGTATGTTAACATCCAGAAATACTTTGCAAGAGATGACCATTTAATAACTGGCCTGTGTCGAACACGACTGCGAATATCGTGATTAATTTATGAATAGCTATCATCTTAACCTTTTTTTAAGGTTGCGTTTTTTACATATTATTATATTAAACAATAGTTTAGTGTTTAGTAGAATTTTAGTTTACCTTGGAACAAGCAAATATCTTTCGTTCTTCATTTTTTTAAAACGTTGTGTGGAGCACATTTATGT
The DNA here is from genome assembly GCA_947256265.1 of Acronicta leporina. Classification (NCBI taxonomy): domain Eukaryota; kingdom Metazoa; phylum Arthropoda; class Insecta; order Lepidoptera; family Noctuidae; genus Acronicta; species Acronicta leporina. The sequence continues at coordinate 15,705,998 of OX366512.1, forward strand.
GGGGCACATTAGGATTTTCTCCTGTATTGTTGGTGCGTTTATTCAAAAATTCTCACATTACACAAATACCCAGACCCGGAACAACTACCTGTAGATCATACAAATATTTGCTTCGTGTGGGGATCGAATCTACAACACAGCCGCAGTCGCAGAAGCCGATCGCTCAGCGGCTATGCCAAACGTTTCGTTGAATTATTATGGTAAATTCTTTATTCTCCCAAACAAGCTACGCATCGTTGACAACGCTTATTTATTTTAGGGTGCGATCATGTAAAGTGACGCTCGAATGCGTCGATTGATGTGTACACGCACATAGAACTATTTCTGTGCCGATCAGCTTACAGGAACCATCAAGTTCATTGTACGCGGTAGTAACGGTCTGCGATCACCTGTCAAAGAGATCAAAGATTGAGTACCCTCATAACTGTTCATTCAATAACACATCAAAAAAATAGATAGTCAGTTATAAAAAAAATATAGCTTTAAAAGTATCTTTATTTGCGCAAGAATCTTATACCTAAATCTAAAGGCTTTTCTCTGATCAAGGCAGATTTGATAGCTTACAGCATCATGTGGTTAAATATAAGATTAGGAAGAAAGTGATGCTAATTCGGAAAACGTGACTTTAAAAAATAATTAATGTCCACTTCACAAATGCATAATAATTGTGAAAATATACTCATTAACGAATATCGTTTCACAATAATTATTTTTGCCTTAATAAAATGTTCACGATTCCGCAAAATGTCGATGATTCATACTTATTCAGGATGTGCTTTATCGCTCTGGGAAAATTTTAAAGTTAATCAAATGAAGTAATGTGTATTAATACTCGTTGTTGCTAAATGTATTAATTATACATAATTTATGTAGGCATTCGAAATGTGATGCTAAAATAGTGGTGCAAGGTTTTATTTAATGTACGGACTAGGTGTAATCCTACAGCAGAAAACGATAGCGAGATATCATGAGATTCACGAACGCTCTGTCAAGTGCGAAACGACAAAGAAAATCAAAGCTGATTGCTGAATAAATGCTGAAAATCACAGTGCTCGATAAGACTCTTTTAAATACTTAGATCTCTCTCGATCATTTAAATCTTCTAAACAAGCTGCTGACATCGGTTTCACTCGCATTCCAAAGTACTTTCTGAGACTAAGTGCCTAGAGAGAACCTATGTCCTGCAAAGTACTAAGGCCCACTTGCACCAACTTTTTAAATATGTTTAAATTGCATTTAAACACAATTTTTCATAGTAAATTTTTGTTTAAATACAATTTAAATATATTTAAGAAGTTGGTGCAAGTGGCCCTAAGTATCTCTCTCAATGAGTCAGATTTGGTTTAGCGGTTTAGCCGTGAAAACGTAACAACCTTTTGCAATTATAATATTAGTATGGAAGTGTGTATTTAAATTAAATTGAGGTCAAAGTCAAAAGAAATATTCCTATTACAAAAAAAAATGAAGATAATTTCTCATAATCATGGCGGCATACAAACATTAATTTGCAACATCATTATGATGGCCGTTGAACTACTAATGGCCTACAGTTACTATGGAGACCATATAACGTGCTATCAATCATGTGTTTGGCACCCGGAAGGCACTAGAAAGTTCGATGGACGGCCTTTGCGTGTAACCTTGGTGTTAAATTACTACCAGGGCCATCCCCAACGCGAAATACATATAAGTCCTACAGTTTAGATTCCCTGTCATTCCTTGTTTAGGCCTGTAAGTACGGCATTGTATTAAATATATGTGTTTACTGTTGCGAATAATAATTATGTAGCATCTGTAGGAGGACAGAATACCTAAAATATTTTATTTTAAATAATATGATCAAATTGCAATACAAAATATTATTGGCTACAAAAGCATCAGAACATTTTATCAAAACAACAACAAACATAATAAGTCAAAACATATTGGCATTTTGAGATTTTCGTTCTAAATTCTATACCACGCCTATATTCCCCGAAGAGTTAGGCAGCAGTGTAATAATATAGGTACCTATACCCTCAGTTCGCCAGTATGTTAGGGTTCCATGTGATAGGGGGCGAGCTTAGCTTAGCCTTTAACCAGATTCCATACTCCGAGCTGCTACTGAGAAATTCATAGCCAAACCTAATAAAACTTTGCTCGTCGTGGAAATCGAATCCAGGACCCCGAGCATAGAAGTCGCTCATATATGACCACTACACTAGCAGTTTCTTAGTTACGTAATTAATTTGATGCATTAAAAACTAAATAGCTGGTAAATAATATTTTGACTTATGCCTCTTTCAATAGAGGTAGTAGTTTCTCCAAAGTTAAGTCAATACCTAGTCACAATACTAACAAACCTTCAAACTTACCCCGTCATTAACGTCATCGTCATCGGTCACTGTCCTCACGGCCTCACCCTCCGTGATTGTTCAAGGTTCACCGCACGACCTTCATTGCTCGTCAGGGTGTCAACTTACTAATGTCATTAGCGTCAAGTTACTGCACAAGCACGCCCGGTTGACTCTCGGCACTATTTTTAACCTACGTACTTTCTTATTTAGATGAGAGGCTCGCTCGAGGGTTAGTAATAACCATGCTGATTTATTAGTTTCAATGGATAGGTGCATTGAATTCGTGACAATTCCTTAACACATGGACAGTCCTTCGTGCCTCGGACAAACACCTACAGACACTGGACAGATGTCTGATGGCAGTTGCATCGCGTAAAATGCTTTTTTTTATTAGATTAGCTGCAAATAGTTAGGCAACAAACAGAACCCAACTCAGTTGTGTGGAAAGCCTGGAAGTCATGATGACGGACTTTTTTTCATGTTTACCAGGATTTAATTGAAAGCCATGCGAATTTTCGGTAAATATTATCTCAAATATGTGTTGTCATAAAATCATTTGGCACAGCAATCGCCCATAATATTTGCACCTTGTCTGTGATCTGTTTCAAGAACGGTATGGTATAAACAAACACCTCATTTATCATTATCACAGATTATAAATTCTTCTTCCAAGATTTTTTTATCGGTATTGTCTCGTATTTATTTGTTGTCCTCTACGTTTATCGCACAAGTCTCGGCGGTCTCATAACACTCCCGATTCGTCATTCGTCTAATTTTGTTAGCCGTGGGTGGCAGCCGACAATCTTTACGATCGCCACAAGATTCAATTAAACCACTTTTTACATTGTTGTATTAGTTTTGATCTACGTCATCTTTGAATTGCATTACATACAGAATAGATCGTCTTTGATGAATAAGTCTGTCATTCAAATGAGACTTGTTTTCATACATCAAATATTGTATTATTATCAACTTTGTTTCCTGACACCCTCTTAAACATTGAATTTATGCTTCCATCATAATATTTTAACGTCACTACATTTGTATTGGAGTCGTGACAAATAACATTTGTAAATGTAGCGAATTTAATGCGACACATTCCACACGCGAGAGCTTTTATAAATCTGGAACCATTTCCGAGTGGAAAACCACCGCTGTCATAAGATTAAGGATTCTAATTTCTCACGACAGTACAGTACAATGTTTTATTCGAATTATTCCAAGGCTACGACCTGATTCAGTTTGAGCTCGTGTAATAGTAATACTCATTCCGTTTCACGGGGAACGTGCGCAATTCCGATTTTTCCTTACAGATTTACGACAGCTATTAAAAAAGTTTTGTTTAGAAAATAATTAGCTGCTGAATAAACTAAGTATACTTTGTTGCATCAACGGCTAAACAGAATAAAAAATGATCAATTACAACCCACATAGAAGTCGACACTGCCACTTTATTAACGATCTGTTTACCTATCGTAAAATTTCGTTGTTCGGGGTGTGTATGACTGGGCAGGAGTCTAGACTCGCGAGTCAATAGTGACGACTCGACCTTCGGCCACTAACCTTTCTTTTTTGCTGTTTTCGCTGCAGCAGTCGCGTATTGCAAAATAAAACCGCCTCAGGATGATGAAAGTAGGACCGGACTTATAAATTCATCAAAAGTTACGAGTTTCATAAATTACACTACATTCGCTTCGAGATGGTTTCTTGTTTGGTCATTATCTGAATACGCTAACTAAAGACTCATATATTCGTCTGGTCGTTCCGTCTTACTGGCAATAAAAACCAATATAAATTATTATACCACTTTTATTACATTAAATTCTAGCATTTTATCTAAGTCGAGCAAATTATGTCACTAATGGCAGAATTTGTAGGCTATTCTACTAAATATATACCTGGGAATTTGTTTTTCGAAATTTTAATAGTATCGATTTGTTATGTTATACTTAATTCGACTAATCGATCGTAATTACTTACCATCAATAATTGATTCACATAATCTCTTTTGGACAAAATTGCTTTAGAAATCTAAAAGGTGGTCAGTTGCGAATGACAAATTCGGGCATTCCGACTGTAAATGTTCTTCATCCCACTAAAGACTTGACGCTGTTCGCATCGTTGCAAAATCATACTTTTATGATTTCGCAACGATGCGAACAGTGTCAAGAAAAACAATTTTTTTATACCGCTATTAAAACGTGTTATAAAAACCAGATAAAAATAGATTTTAGAGTTCACCTCTGCTTCTTTGGAGTTAGAACAGTAAACATGATAATTTTGTACTTTTTGTGAATCGTTGTTGTTCCAATCATAATAATGAATGGAACTTTGTAGCTTATATGATTTAAGTTCACTGACAGATTCATTTCTATAGTTATCATATATATCGTGATAGTTTTTCTATTTTCTGCAGGTACAATACAAAATGTGTGATATACAAATTGTATTTTTTTAATTTAACTAAAACACCCTTCACCTGGGGCATACGTAGTAGTACAATGATCACATCAGGGTGTAAGGTCAGCCTTCCGCGGTTTGTTGCACCGCCGAACTGCGGTCAAGGCGAATGCGGCGCCAGCCCAGAGCCGAACTAAAAATACACTTATCACACCAACATAAATAATTTAGGAGAATCTGCAGCGTGCGGATGCAGCCACTTCAAAAGGTGAACCGTAGGACTCTCTGAGGACACGTGTTTCAACATTAGTAACCGCCCGACCGGAGATAGTGAAGCTGAGCATAGACCAGAACCAGTTTGAGAACCGTTCCGTTTCATTCACCACTTATGTCTTTAACTGATAACAAAATCTGTTCGGTTTGGGACTGGGAAAATAGAAACATGCCGACGAAATGACAGACGTTGGAAATGCTTCAGACGCTGACTCAACCTCACAGCAATTTGGTGTCAAAAGTTTATTTAAAATAAACAAATTAAATGTTCTTTGACATCTAACACGCCTTGTCACCCGCTATCATCTTTGATATAGTAGACATACGTTTCTATTTTAGAATCGGTATTTCGGATATATCATTCTGTTTATTTTTATTCGAGAGTTTTAAGAGCATCGTCATAATTATGTTCCTCAGTAGATTATTTTCAGGTAAAATTATTTATTTTGGTTGCAACATTGCTCTTCTCAAGATCATTTGTCATAAAAATTAGATGGTTTTTTTTTTAAATAAAATTCATGCAATGAAATAAAATCTCGTTTCCCTTAATAAATGAATCAATTAGTTCAATTACGGATAGGAAACAAAAAATAGGCATCAAAAGCACAGACATGGACTGAAACATGTTTTTTTACCTAATGAAACCAGCTGTTGCGTTTTGATACATGTCGTTCTATTGTTAACCAATTAACCATAACATTCACATTAATTATCTAATCACAGCGTTCTCATTCTAACGCTAGGCTTATGGCGGCTTTTATCTGTCCTGTGGTCAGGAACCAAAATACTAACAAGATTGTATTTGTAATTTATTCAAATGGTGACTCTTTCTTACAATAAGAGTTATAGCAAACGTGATTCCGAAATAAAGGACAATTGTTCTCAACTATTTATCACAATTCATAGTCCATTGCGTCTACAATGAACTCGCTTTACCGTAAATCACAAGAATTGAACTTTATGACGATCAACATAAAGCATAACTTGTAATGTGGCGGATTAGTCCTACGCGGCTGATTGTGTCTCGTTGTTATCGTGTCGTATCGAGTGGCGCACGCGCCAATAACGACCGCTTGTATGATTTACAACGTGCTCCACTGAAAGGTACCATTGTTGGCTTAACAACTTCCACGGCGATTACACAATCGCATCGTTTGACGCCCGTCGAAGGTTATCTGTGACTGTTTGCCGCTGTCTCTCTGAAGTTGACCGATGATTGTAATGTTAATGCGCTTTGTTCCTGGTATTTCACGTTTTTGATCTTTTTGTTGGTACCACGACTACTATTGACCGTTTGCCGTTCAATCCTGCTATTCCCAGACACGTTAAAAATATAAACGTGCTCTCAAAACTATTTTAATGTTGGCCAACGTTATCTTAAGCCTAATGAACTGCTCAAGTTTTTCACGTAATGACACCTAATGGTCAACCTGTGTAAAGACCAATTAGAAACACTTTAATAAGTCGCTGATGAAATTGACCTATAAATTAACTGTTATTCGATCGTAAAACCTTAGTTGTAATAATCTTCATATAATATTGTCGATGCTTTCATATATTATATTGCATGCAGAACAACAAACTAAACTGCAAACAGATCTGGTCGTTCCAATTAGTGTTAATCAATTACATGGCTTCGAAGATAACTGGCATAAGGTGGATCTGATGAATCACTACTTTTGGTGATTTGCCAAACAGTTGGCTCAGTGGATTCCAACGCTACTTAGGAATTTGTGTTTTTATTAATATTGGGATTAATATTATCGCGATTGCGCAGTTCATGTGTTATATTTAAACTACTACGAAAATAGTGTCAACTGTCTCTGTGTTTACATAAACATATTTAGTAACTATTGCGACGCTTCTTATTTACCTTTGCATTTTCCTGACTTATTGCGTAAGTTAAGTGGAAAACGTAAACGAACTAACTGGTCTTGCGTTTGCTTAAGATCACACGACGACTTTATAAATTGTGGGTCGGATAGATGCTGCGCTAGTGCCGTCTGCCTCATAACCTCAATATTATCAGTTTTTTCGTAATACCGCGTCATCTAGAGGAATATCGGGACTCTAAACCCTTTCAAGGATATCCCTTGCTCAGTAGGTGCTACAGACGACAGGCTGATATATTAATATATCACAATTACGCTGCTATCGGAATATAAATTATGCACGTGCATCTGACCTGACTGACTGATACGGTTGACCCTATTTCGAGGTGTTGACCACGGAGTTTTATCTCAATATTAATTGTTACCATACCTACTACGCAAAATAATAAACGTGCAATACTATTAACTAACTTCCGTTATGGACCGATAAACACAATTAATTTAGCACATTTTAATATGTGTATGTGACCACGACAATGCACTCTTGCATACCTTTAGAGATAAGAATAGGTAACATCCGAGTAATTGAAGGTCCCCAGTATATTTTTTATCATTATCTTGAATACTTGCTACCTTAAACTTAATCTTGCCTGATGGAAAGCATAAACGAGTTCTGATATGTATCATGCAATACAAGTAAATATAGTGCCTCGGAGTCTAGCTCTCACATACACACGAAGGAACACAATAAAACTGAACTAATCTTACCTGTGAGTGTGACGGTGGGTAGCTAGACAGTTGGAATAATTAGAATCTACCAGTTCTTCCACCAAGTGTTGAGATTTCTTTTATAAGATGGCTTTCGTCGTCCAGAGAGGAAGCTTGGTATTCTTGGGCACATGGCAATAGTTTCTTAATTAAAAATAATATACTTTATAAACTATGACCCGAGTTTATAGTGAGTTAGCTTGCCGACATGTTAAGCGGTCGTTTGTTCAATGACTCACTCGTACAGCGCTATCTTAGGTAATTTATGTCACACTGCGCATGCAGAAAGCCATAATGCTTAGCTAGTAATTATAGATAAATATGAAAAAGTGAATGATGTAATCTGTACCGTAGGTACTCGTTAAGTTGTAGCTTGCAGGATAGTTTACGATTATCACTTTACAGTGGTTTCTCGTGTTTATTTCTTGGGACATCATGACAAAATAAGTCAAATGGTATATTAAAATTAACCTATTCTAAAATGAACCTGCGACACATATCGCACCTTCGGTAAGACAAGGGCATAATTGCAGTAACTGCAAAACTGCAATTATGACCATGCCTCACCGAAGGTGCGATATTTGTAACAGTATACATTATTTCCGTTTTATCATGTAAACTCTTATTTTTCAAACAAAGTATCCACCACAAATTTATTGATTGTAAATTATTAAGAATATAAAATAATAATTACCTAGGAATATTATCAATAGGCAGGCACCTACATTAGAGATATAAAAAAACTTTGTACGTGGCGGAATCGATACTTCGCTGAAGTCACAATATTGTTCATTATTCATTATAAAATTCTGGGAACACTGGGGTGATTCAGGGATATTTGCGGTACTAATTACTTTAGTTGGGGCTAATTTACGCAATGAAATTGGGTTATTCCCGTCGGAGAACTTGCACAGATACAGATCTGTACATGCGAACATCAGCTGGCAACAGTTTTCCTTTAGGTACCCCTAGATCTATATAAAAACTACAGATACTTATAACTTACAGATAGTTACTTAGTTTCTTTGAGGACATTTTTATTCGGTGCTAAGACTCCACTACCGGAGTTTTCTAGGATAGATATTAGGACAATGGCAATGTATCCCGTGATATCACTGGGCACAGGGCAACTGAGCTGCCAAGATAACAATGTGCTAGTGATATTACTGCTGTTACTATATCTATGGGCTGTGGTTACTGCTTAAATACTTACCATCAGGCTGCCAGTCAGCTTTTTCTATTACAATAAAAAAAGTAAAAAAATATTGATTATATTCTTAGGACCTGCATAAAACAAACAACATTTCTACTTGCATTCTGAGGAAAATAGTCTAGTATATCATAGTATATAGGTACATTGTTACGGCATGTAAGCTCAGATACTATCGTTATTGGTAACCTTAGAGCCGGCCTTGGCGCCAGCAAAATAGTGAAATGCATCGACATGATGCAATGTCTCGCTTTGAACAAATATACTCGTACCTATGATATTTGATATGGCTATATTTAGAACCTATTGTACTGGATTGTATATCGGCAAATATATTTAAACTTTGAGTTGTTATGCAATATTCGTATTCATAAATAATATTCATGAATACCGAAGATACATATTATGTATCTTTATTCAAAACGGTTAGGTAGAAGAGTACAGATGTTACATTCCTTTTTTATGTCAATGAGGGGCCAACGAGCAGACGAAGGGATATCGTCACCCATGGACACCTGCAACACCAGAGGAGTCGCAAGTGCGTTGCCCGCCTTTTAAAAGGGTTTGGGCTTCCGGTATCCTCACTCACTCGGCGAAACACGACTACGTGAAGCCATGGTATCACTCCGGTTGAGCCAGCCAATTCGTGCCGACACATAGCATAACCCCTGTATGGTTTTAAATCCCATGCCCTAAAATTCAAACTGAGAGCTACGCCTAAAAATGTCATTGATAAATCTAAAAACTACCGGGAAATAGAATCTGGGACCTCATATTACGCGTACACACATGACCGTACGACTTTTTAACCACAATGACTTACTATTGTTTTGTATCAAGCTCAAATAATAATAAGAATGACGCACAAAAGTAAGAAAATAATAACGGTCACATTTCTTTTTATATTGTTTACTTCATGTATTTATCAGAACTATATCACAAATACGTAAGTAATGCATAGGAAATGCAGTTTTATTATTGTTTTCATTTACCGTCTGGTCCTTGAAATGTCCGAGAAATCGACGCTATCAAACTCATTATACTTTGCATGCATGGTAGTAGTGCTGAGGTCGTTTGTGTGCACATATGCATAGCATTGGTCCATGCAATAAAAACATAAACACATCATGTGGTCACATTAATAGGTATTAATATTAAATTATGTTTAACATAACAATACATTAATGGGACCTTTTAGGAGGATAGTGTTACTGTGGTGTGAATTCTTACATATTAATAAACAAAGTCTGCGACTTTCTGTTCGCGATAAACTCAAAATTACTGAACCGATTTTCATGTGGTTTTCACTAATTGGAGTGGTTCATAAAGAAGGTTTTAAGGTGTAAATGTCTAATCAGAAATTAGTAAACAAACAGTTTGCAAGAACAAAGGAGTCGACTGATTTATATAACATGAAATGAAATTATATAGGTAGTCAGATTAACTTAATGGGTCGGGCTTACATTTGTTCTGTTTATCTTTATGTTTAGTAAAATAACATTATTTAAGCAGTCTATTCATTTTGGTTTTTATTCTAGTAAAATTTAATTACACGAAAACCAAAAGTACTCACGCTTAAAGACTTGTGACTCTGCGTAAGTACATGATTTTAAAAGTATTGCATAATCAAGATCTAATAATAATACAAGTAATATATTTTTTCTACAATCCAATTGTGCAATCTGAATTGATGGTATCAATATCCTTCAGTTAGATTCAATGTAATTTAAGCGACAGTTCAGTTTAGATTTAAACTTTCTTCTTTGAATTTTATAATTCACTATTCAATGTGAAAAATTAGGAAAATTTTCAGATCTAACGTTTTTTAAATATATTTGTACCGCAACGTACCTACAGCAAACACTTTACAAGTAGGAATACTCAATGAAACAATGAATAATTTGTTTCCAGTTCCACGTAATTGGCGTGTGGGTAATAATAAAAGGCAATCAAATAATTATTTCAATTTTCAACAGGATATGTATTTTGCATACGTCACTGAAGGAAATTGGTTATGTTATATACTCACACACGAACATTTCGAAAAGGAGATAGCAAGAAGAAACATATTCAAAGTGACATCCCTACTAATATTATAAATGCGAAAGTAACTCTGCCTGTCTGTCTGTCTGTTACGCTTTCCCGCTTAAACCTCTCAACCGATTTTGATGAAATTTGGCACAGACAATCTTTAGACCCTGAGTAAGGACATAGGCTATATATCATCACGCTACGCGAACGAAGTCGCGGGCAGAAGCTAGTTTAAATATAAATTTGACAGCCACTACCCACGTGTAGAAATACGTCAAGTTTGTTATTTATATATCTAGACCACTTTATCATCTCATACTTATATATGTATGTCAAATTGAACATTTGCTTTTGTTGAACACGGATCTCCACAGTGCTCCATTAATACATGGGAAGGTTGTTGCATTAGTACAGCCGTTTTCAATTTACATAATTATTATGTTCAATCTACATGTTATGTGCATTAGAGCCTCAGTGCTTCGAAGTGCAAAATATACATGGACTATTCACACGAGACATTCTTGTCTGAATATCCCATAAACATGTGAAATAGTATTTCAGAATCACGCAATTCCAAAATATGTAGCAATAAGGACTGATGCAACCTGTTGAAACGCGATCGAGGGAGTTCACCATGTGGCGTAGCGATTTCATAACTCACCACTCTATCACATACACGTCTCTACATGCAAGCTTTCTCAAAGTTTGCTTGTGTTAGGAATTTATGAGTATGAGTAATGAGAAATGTTCGCCGTTGCATATACAAAGGCGCCTGTTTTCCACAGATGTTAACAATAACAATATGCGATTAATCCAAACTTCCGCCAAATGTGACCCGAGACCATGATGGCCGACCTTCACATTTTATGGTCATGTAAAAATGACAATTTGCGGAAATATACGCTGTTAATGCGAAGGTGGTTCAAGACAATTTTATTATAACGCATTGTCAGCGGAAATGCATAAATCGGTCTGTTTGCACAGAGAACTTACGTAAAATTTATTAATTTCTTTTATAATTGGTCTAGAGTCACGTTACCATTTCCTTATAAACATAAAAAGTATTTATTACCTTATACCGATATCACTGATGTTTTGCAATCGATTCAAAAAATATACAAGAAAGATATGGCCAGTATTAATTTTATTCAAAAAAATTTATCATATTTCCACAAATGGTAATGTTTCCTTAAATAGTAGTAGTTTATGACGGAGAAAAAATTATTTCAATCTAATTAGTTTCCATCGAAGTAGGTAGTTTAATAAATGCCCTGGAATAAAAAACCTTCAGAACTTCTAAGCTGGAAATTGATATGTTTTATTTTATTTTATTTACAGACTCGTTATGTAAATTGCACAAAGTACCGTGCAACTTTGTTTGGTAAAAGATTAGGATCACTAGGTAGAAATAAATAAACACCAATGGCTGCTTTAATTGAAATACTGATTACGTTCCACTCACGATCATCTAGAGGCGTAGGTACTCTTTGCTGTTCAAATCCTGTATACTTAAAAACGCTTTTCTTTCTTATTTTTTTATTATTAACGCACACTAGTGTTGCAAAGTTTTAATTGCCGAACTGTCGATTCAATCACGCGAACCCATACTTTTCAAATATTGTATCTCTTTATTTTTCTCGATATCAATTTTTACATCATACGTACATTTTATCATTTTGAGTTTATATAAAAATTGCAAATAACATACTTAAGCACCCACAACTCTAGTTGTTTATTGTAGTAGTGATAAAAATTTGTTCAATAACCTGCATACTGGCAATTCCTTTTTTAAACATTTGACGTCAATCATATTTGTTGCCAACTGAAATTGGGGAGCTCTTCTCATTTTCCAGAACGTGAACAATGATTATAACCTTTACATATAAGTCTAAAGGTTCTGGCAATTATTGTAACCACAAGTAATTTCAGTTCATAATGTTCATATTAGTGTAACAAAGCGCAACCTTGACGACGGCGACGCCTCGGCTGCTTTGTCTGACGACTGGGTCTTACGTATTCATCCATTTATACTCTGGATGCGTTTTGTGCTACGTAATTCTACAATGTTGACGCGAGCCTAATTGCCAACTCAACTAATTACCTTTTCTCGCCCACCTACCTATCTACGTCAGTGATACTTCGGTGGTTACCTTTTGATTTGTTATCTTCCTAGACTCCATGATTGGCATCACAATTGCCATTACTATTATTCACTCAGATTGCAGTTAAATCCTGGCTGATCTATTTCATTGCTACGATGCTAACTGTCTAGACAACTCTTTGTTCTCTCAGTGACGTTACTGTAATTAATTTCGATTGCAACAGATGGAAAATGTCCAATTTATATTGCATATGACACGTTTGTTCTTTTTATCTTGATTGATAGTTTCTCATCTATGAATGAGTTTTATTTGTATGATAATATTGTCACCGGCAATGTCTATAACAGATTGCGTGCGGAATGCTTGCTTGCCAATAAATACTTATATTATGACTGACACTCCCGTTGCCTTGCCACTAACTAAAAATCACTGCTTATGTATCTTCACCCCGCTGAGAATGCTCTGCTTCGCTCGGCTGTTCGTAGACTTATAACAGTTTACAAATACAATAGAATAATCGACGCATCAAAATTAAACTTGGCGGGATATCATCCATAGGTTCTTCGGACTTAACAATGATTAGATTAATGAGATAATCACAATGTAGAATAGTAACATTGATAGTGAATATCGATACTAGAATGAAATTAGCTTTGGCTTATCTGCTCCAAGATTTCACTGAATGTTGTCTAACCTTAGTTTAGTATCATGTGTTTTATGTTATGTCTTTTGTCGTTTAATACCGGAGGGAAGGTTGGAGCAGCTAGGTCTTTGGGCGTTTGACCCTAGGGCTGTGGTGACGTGGTCATGTGTCGGCAGCATCAGCGGGTTGGCGCTGGCGCTGGGCGGCAGCGGTGCAGGCAGTCCTGCGGCGGCGACCGACTCTCGGGACCAGACGACGACTTCATCTCGCGCGCCCTCCCCGCCGCCAAACGAGAGGCAGCAGCACTCCAGGTAGACGCGCTCCACGCTCGGAACGTTTGGCTTCTATGGCTATGGTTGTTTTGTTGCCATGGGAACACTATCTTTAAAATGAAAAATATAATTGAACTGAAACACAGTAACTTCACTATCTCACAAGAAGTGTGGTGAATGGTGAAGGTTAAAAAATTTAAAGCTGGTGTCCCACTGGAATACCTTAAAGGTGTTGGTTTCGTTGTCTCTGTACTGTACTTTTTATGTGGGTCAAGGTCGATTCGAAATTGTGTTGTACTATTAGAACGCCATACAACGTTCCTAGTATGTGTGCATGCTTGCCTGCAGTGTTTTGTTTTTTTGGTGGTAGTAACCCTTTTGTGCTGTTTCGTTTTGTATTTCTCCGTGTATTTGTTTTTGTATCCTATAGTTTTTGTGTCATGTTCAAAGTTAACGAACTTTTCAGCGTCTTCGAACATTATAGGTACCAATTTATCACCTCCACCTACGTGTAAAAACAACTTGTATAGGTTGTAATTGCACTGCGGGCTGTCAATATCTAAAAATAAAAGAGTATATAAATAATTTAAAGAGGAAATCAAGTTTAATGATCGGTCTAAACTGTACAATGTCAAAGTCATACATGTGTTTTCCTGTCGGCAACGGGTGACGTCAGTACTAAATAAAACAATGATGGTCCTTGTTATTGCCTTACTTTATACCTGAGTTAGAATCGATGCAAATGAGACTATTTTTAAACTCCGCCGGATTGTGATTGATTAGAGAGCTGACAATGCTACCACAAGCAAACACAAGAAAAACCAGTTGAAGCAACCTGTTTATTTTTTAGGTTTTAATTATAATTGAAATGTAAAAAATATTGAATAGGTTCTTTTGTAAGGTGTTACCTACCTTTTTGCGATCTGAAATTTTGTTGTTTAAAAGCTAAAGTAGATAAGTGGTTGGAAATGGTATTACAAAAAGGTTTGGTAATAAAAAAAACAACTTCGCAGAAGTCAAAATACGATAGATATCATCGCCGAAGCTAATGTCTGCGTGGGCACGTTTTGTTTAATCCCTGTTCTGAATATTAATAACCAAACGTGCGCCTCCAATACTTGGGCAAGAAAGTGATAAGAGTATAAAATAAGTAATCGATTAGGTATTAAATATAATAAGTATGTGTTTCTGGGTCAGATTCTAGCCTATAACGGCCAGCCTATATAATATGCTGTAACATTATGACTTTTTAAAAGTTGGCATGAACAAATAAAACTCCGCCCAAATGCATTTCACAAACTTCAATTGAAGTCTAGAACACTACGGCCCACTTGCACCAACTTCTTAAATATGTTTAAATCGCATTTAAACACGATTTTTCATTGTAATTTTGTGTTTAAATACAATTTAATTTAAGAAGTTGGTGCAAGTGGCTCTAAGAATCTAAATCCAGATCCAATGCCAAAAGTAGGAAGTAAATAGTCAACAGCTGATATAGAGCACCGCCTGTTTGTGGGCGTGTCGTTGGCAATGTCACCTGATATATATAGTGACAATATACACAGTACGTATATGTTTAAAAGTCTACGAAAAAAATCAATAGTTACGAAGGTTTTATACTCAACACCTACACAACACTAGGTGATGTCACAGAATAGAATGATGGTTAAAGAAGGACCACATTCGACATAATAAAAAGATATTGTATTGATTTAAAACCTTAAACTTACGAAATTGTAATACTTCTTCCTGTCGGTAATTTTCATGATGATGACAAGAAGAGGATAGATATAATTGCTTCATCATCGTCATGGGATCTTATCGGGGCCCTATTACGACTTAAGCCATTCCTCTGGGTCGTACTCGTAGGCCTCCACAGAGCACTATCTTCAAGTCTTCTTATCCAATTTATTTCGGCGACGTACATAATTTACTAAACAATTTAGAGTAATATAGTGAATATTCAAATTCCACGACACATTTATTCTTATTGCAGAAGCAGGAGGTATCTACTCAAAAAATCCTACTCCTATCCTTGTCTTCTAATTTTCTCAAATAAAATGGTTCGATTCCTGGAAAGTGTTAGGTAGGTAGGATAGTTACTATTGTCTGGGAATTATACTTGCACCACAGCCAGTAAGCGACCGTTGCGACTTCTATAATTAATGATGACGTCATATTGCAATCTTGAGAAAGGTTGGTCTTTTTGTACATATTTAAAATTATCTACAATTAGCTGTTTCCCGCGGTTTCAATTGAATCCCGAAGGACTTATGACAAAAGTTATAATAGTAGCCTATGTGCATTTCTACGTCTCAATCTATATGTTATATCAATAATCATGAAAATTAGTACAGTTGAGTCGCGAAAAAGTAAAAAATACAAACACAGTTACCTAGGCATTAATAATATTAGAATGGATATGGATATAAAAATTTAGTGGCCTCGATCTGTAGAATCCTCAAATATTTAAGATATTGTAGTGCATACAACTTCTTCAAGCAGTATATCTACATTGTAATAACGAGTATTGTTCCGTGTTTGTATTGTATTACGTTAGAAGCTTGTTAGGCAATAATTGTTTACACTGGTATAGGAGAACCATCGTAGGAAGCCAAAAAGTTCTGTTTATTTCGTACTACCCACGTTAAGCAAATTGAGGATGTTTTTATTTGAGGCGGATTTACAAGTAGGTATTAGGTAAACATCTCGGATAATTAATGATACAATTTTTTTATATGGCAGCCCTTAAAATTACGTTTGTGGTAACAAATTTGCATGAGCATTTATTTATATCTTTGATGCCATTATCTGCTAACGACGTTGAATAATTACAGTAAATAAATTAATATGCATGCCTCCCAAGGCATCCTAATCCCAAAAATTGTACGTGTCGATCATATTGTAATTTAACTCATAATTCTCAACTCTACGCCGAAGCTTACGTCATGCTCCCAGAATAGAGCTCGGTTGCTTTCAATGTATAGTTATTGTAGATTTTTTGCTGGCAGGTTATTGACTTGAACGTTTAGATGTCACGGCAAGGGTACTGAGGAACACGACTCTGTTACACCGCACCGAGCGTTCGGCCACATTGCGAATTTGACACATGTAACGTTGTTCGCAATGAAGCGTTGTAGTGTTTCATGCATTTATTAAATTAAAAGCCATGATATACTACGTTTAATATTTGACAGCACGATAGGGGCTGAAAGGTCGGCTTCGAGGCTACGTGTTTTGGGTTCGATCCCTGTATGGAACAAATATTTGTATGACCTACAGTATTTGTTTGTGTATGCGATAATTTGTGTTTGTATACACATTCACGATACAGGAGAAAATAAGTGTAGGGCTAAGTTTAAAAATAGTTTAAATTAAATACACCGGTCCATTTTCCATTTCTTAGTCGATTTATATTGATATATCACTGGAATGAGCTGATCGATATCTGGGTAGCTTTGATGTTTAGGTTAAAAAAACATAAATATTTTTGCTCAAAAATACCTGTTCTTAAAACCGACGTGAAGGTCGTTATTGTTTATTTATGTGCCACGATTATAAATATATATTATCTACACTCAAACAAGTAGGTGTTTAGGTAACGTACTGTGTAAATAATGTATGAACTTAATATTTCAAATCAGCAGTCATGATGACATATTACTCTTGTTGGGTACATTTTTGTTACTTAATTGAATTTGAATAATAGTATTATTATCATTAGATTATGCTGTATCGTTTTTTATATTCAAATTTATAAGAAATTCCAGAGAGATTTTAATGAAATAATTTGAATTTATAATACGACACCCACAAATGCACTTGAACCTTTGAACTCGACGGCTTAAGTGATAAAATTGAGTTATATTTGATAGTGTAAATATTTAAGATGTTGGAGTACACTTCAAAACTGTGTGGGCGAATTTAGTACGTATTTGAGATTCAAATAAGTACAGAAAGAATAGTAGGAACTCAATTTATTGTGTTGACATTTTCTTAGAACTCAATTAAGTAACGATACGCACTACCTATATCGAGATAAGATTTCGAAGATTTGAATTTTATTACAATGATACCGATATTACTATTTAATGCATGCTGTGACACCTTAAAATTCTGTACATTTACTTCTATTATAGAATTAAATTTGAGGTTTATGAAACAGTGTAACAGCTAGGTACTAGTTGTCCAAATAAATAAATAAGATGACGGAATGAATGGAATAGTCAGTTGCTCATCGGCTTTTGTGCCACGGGTTCGATCCCCACACCTACCTACCTTATCATTACAAGCCCTACGAGGAGTGGTTGTTGAGGTTGATGTGAGAATTTTAGTTTGTATACACTCTGTATAGAAGTAATTTTGGGTTTCGTGGGACAAAATTAAAAAAACTGATAGTTTTATCTAAATAGGTATTATAATTATATACCCTCCCTTCATCTTATATTTTTTTAGATTGTCCAATAAATTCTTACTTGATTTTGTCTATATATATATATGAAACACTTGCATTATCATTATTACGTCGAAGTCCCATTTCATGTATTAAAATTATGGGCTCTTTCGATAAGATAAAAGCTCGAACCTTTAATTTAATTTGCTTCAATAAAATGGCGATAAAGCGTAAGCCAATCAAGAATTTAAGAAAAGAAATAAGTATGTCTACTACATCCCCTAAAATGTTTATTGAACGAATATATCTTTTGTATCTACTTAAAACTCGAGATTTGGGAGAAAAAAGTTTCTCAAGTACGCAATAAAATACCCGTAAACGTGTACACGTGATCGTTTCAATAATTCACGCTTAATCTTGAGGGTTGAGTTCCCTGCAAAATCGTTTAAGCTAAGAAAGCGGTAAATAAAAGAAAGCAATTAGTCCGGATTGTTTGTAAGCATTTGCATTGCAAGATTTTCACGTATGCAACAACTTTCATTAAATGATATTGAGGTTCAACAACTTCAAACAACACATGCTGACTACTCGTAAGACCTATAAAGATTATTGAAATTAGTTCAAGATTCTCATGATTAGTGTAATACCTACCTAGGAATGCATATTTTATTAAGGGCTCTTTCTATTCTTGCAAAATATAAAACATAATCCAAGAATTTTTATAGCAGCAAGAGTAACCTATTTTATTGTTTTTTAAACAACCGTCACAGATAATATCTGGAATGCTTAATTTATTAAGTAAGATAATAAATAATGTCGTAGAACTATAAACAGACGGCGAAGTTTAAGTGACATTCGCGTGTTAGGGGCGTATTGAATTAAACAAGGGCATAGCTATGGTAGGCTTAGGAACTTCGATATCATGAGTCAGAAGGTTTGAAGCAGTTGGAAGACAGAGTGCAGGAGTTCTGACGAAGTCGTATCTCTACTATTATAAAATTGTAATAAATCTGTCTGTACATTGAAGGAAGTTATTTAAAAAAACAAGTGGGTGGGTATATGAATGTTACTGAATCCAAATATGTGATTTTTAAAATTCTTGTCTGTTTGTTACGGGTTGGCGCAAAGCTACTGAATAGATTTTAATATTGTTATCACTGTTAGAAAGTATTTACTCCAACTTAAAAACTGGTATACTTCTTATCTCAAATAATTAAACGGGACTGGAGATACAGCTTGACCTCTCTAATGTATAGAGACCCATACAAAGAAGAGTTCATCATTGTTGGTTTTTGAGCTTCAAGTGAGCGAAGCCGCGGGCAAAGGCTAGTTAGAAATAAATATACATATATTTTTGAGTTTCGGCAACTTCACTCACGAATTACAATACAACTGTATTATTTTACATCTTTCTCAAGGTGAATAAGAAATAAAAAAAAACGATAAAAGATGCAAATCACATGAACAGTATCAAATTAAGAGTAATTAAATTAGTACCTTATCGTGAGTGAAAAAGGTCTAAAATAAAACTCGAAGTCCCCACTTATGGAATGGTTCTTATGCAAAGCCTCGTCTCAAATCAATCTATTGTAATAAAAATATGTATAATGTATTGCAATATAAATACTGCCTCGTTAGTCTAGTGGTCCCAAGTGCGACTGCTACGCTAGAGGTCCTGGGTTCGAGATTCCCAGGTCGAGCAAAGTGTTATTGAGATTTTCTATGAAATTCTCAGTAGCAGCTCGGAGTTTGGAATTTGTGCCCGGTTAATGGCAATAGGCTCGCCCCCTATTACATGGGACCTAAAAATACCGGCGAACTGTGGGTATACCTAAGTACACCTCTGCCTAACCCTTCGGGAAATACAGGCGTGATGGTATGTTATTTTATATAAATACAATGAACTCACTATTTAACATGTGACCGAATCTAAGAATTCAATCGTCAGCCTTCTAGGAATTCTGCAAGTAATTTTAGTTACTGAACCTTACACCACTATGTACAACAATGCAATATCATACATACCTATTATTGTCACGTGCACCATCACATTGCAGTATCAATTAATAATACATCAAGACCATATAAAAATTAAATAATGCAATTAAAATGTAGAATAAAATATTATAGCAACAGTTATTGCCTTATAAGCATGTTTCAAACACGTGTTCGCATTTTGCGTCATCAATATAAATATGCAAGTACTATAGCATTAAGATATTTATTTCCTCGCTCCATTTACCACCCTATGTTTTCCTTAGTACGTTTTCCGTACTATGAAAAATAATCCTTATAGATCGACTGCCGCCTGGGGAAGCGGCAGGATATGTAAGACTCGTATCGACTGAAAGCTGTAGGTACTTATTGCCTTGCCTTGTTTTCCTTATTGTCATGGGCATCGGATTCATGAAATTCACCACGAACATGTTATACTGCGGTCCAGCGTTCTTTGGATCCCTTCAAAGAGCAAGACCCCTTCTCGCATCCCACTGTAATGCGCACCTGTGATGCATAATTAACTGGATAAAAAAAACTAATTTAAATTTAAAAAATAATATTGGTCCTTTACAATAACGATAAGTCAAGGATATTTCAGAAGTGTTTTACTTTATTATTATCACCACACTTGGCTGCCACATACTTGCCATTGTGTAAGATGAGAGGCAGGGCCCTCGTTCTTTAAAGAAATCCAGCGTACGGACCTCAGCCTTTTATGATCATGGTAGATATGACTCCTATAGCTGCGACAAGGTAAGATAGTCGTCGACTTAAAAGCACAATTATCCTGGCTTTTTACCCAGGTGGCATACGATCCATGAGGATTTTGCGTATCACAAAAAAAGAACATACTTACCTAGTAAATTATAAAGCCTCGGTAGTATATTAAATAAATTATATCTTTACGTAAAGGTATTCAGGACTTAGACGTAAACATACACACAGAAATTGAAGAATTATCGCTGTAAAAACGATCAGTTCAGCAACTTTTTGTCAATCAAAGCGACATTGCTGGCATGAACACATCCATCACTCTTGCTGCCGTCCAATTCCACTTTGCTGTTACTGCAGCAAGTACTGCTCTATTTTGAATCTTATGCCGTACACTTAACAGAAACATTTCTATTATCAATAATTGTAGACTTGCTTAAGCGACGGCCTAATTGCTGCGCAACTTTTGTAATTTGCTGTCTTGTACCCGTAAAGAGGCACTATGATGTGACCCGTTATAATCTACCTAGTAACAACCAACCGGTAGAGAGTTCGATGTCCGAAAGAAATGTAGTGACCTCATAGATTCGCCATTCGCAATTCATCATTTTGTGCTAGCTGTCTCTCCGACTGAGCGGTGTAACTGTGCGATCTATGGCAATACCGCCTTTCCATTAAAAATTGTTACATAACAAGTAATTTTCTATTTATTTGGCAATACCCTGAGCGATTGTACTTTGAACATGGATCGTTAGAAGAATCGTGATGAATTCGAGTTTGTGAAATTAAAATACCAAACAATTCTTATTTCTTTCGTCAATATTATAAATCGATGAAACATGAAGCGCTAGTTTTGGTTAAATCTTACTCATAGATACATAATAATATGAATACAATTTAAAGCAACTCTAATTCCAGTTCAAATACTTTAATACTAGTACTCTAGTACCTACTCTAATATTTGAAATTTTAGATTTTCTACCAGGTACGACAGTGAGTCATCGAGGCACACAGATAGACGCCAACGCAGGCGCGGCAGTCAAAACCACTTAAGACTTTCAAATAGGATTGGCCGGAAAAGGCACGTCCTAAGAAAAGTAAAAGATATGAAGAAACTTTTTTAGTATTTTTAAAGATTATATATAATAAATAAATAAGGTTACATTACATAAACTTTTAGGAAAACCTGCCACACTTATTGTTTTTACACGAGCGTGATTCGAGCGAATCAAAGCTCCGATTCGCAAAAGCTCGCAAATAAACAAATCTACTACCGATGGAAACGTAATGTATGCAAATCATATTGCGGTTGTCTCTTTTCTAGTCCATCCATGTACGAAGCTGTACTTTCATCCTTGCCCTTAGCAACAACGCACTAGCGTCATTTCATACGACATTGAAACGTATCCCGAGTGGTTGTATTGTAACCGCAGCCTCGGGATGCGTCAGCGCACCCAGCCGTGCAAGGACTCTACATGACGTCACTCACGACAATAAAATTACGCACACAAAATTACATCTTTCTCCATACGAACAGAGGCGAAATTCCTGTGAAGTACCTCTTTAAACCTTGAAGACCCTGTGCGGTTTTACTTTGTAGCTTCCCATTACAGACGCGATGACAGGGCCTCATCGTAGAATGATAATTGACTGTCAATCGAAACTTTATGCCCCATAAAACGAGATGCAGTGCCTTATGTGAATCGCTCAATTTTACGTCAGCATTTATGCTAAGCGGAAATGTAACCGCATTTCCTAATGCATGACTAACTATTGTTAGCGATAAAATACACAGTTATCTTCGGAAATAGTGTATCTTGTTCGCGAACAGTCATCTAAAGCGGTGACATCAGTGTTTGCCAGAGATTGTCGTCAAACACGAATTACGTGGATCACATGTTATACAACTGATTTGCCAACAGATTAGCTTGTCACTTTTTGTTGTGGCACTTTCTATTCGTTAAGCACAACAAATTTCATCTATTTGACATCAACAGTTGTTTGAACAAGATCCGTCTTTCCAGTATATAAATCTTATTTTAAATCCTATTTAGTTGCGATTACTTCAAAGCAAAAGAACAGAGAAAAATCACGAGAATACTTATCATGTCAAATGGAGTAAAAAAACTATCAGAAGCCCAATTTGTATTTCAGTTCATGCCATGATTACGCAGTGGTGTTGCCACTATCTTTGTGAGGACCACTCATGTCCAATTAATTTGATCATCATTTGAAAAGCATAAAAAGAAATCACGTAATCTGACACTCCAAATAAATTACATCTCCAACCATATCTGAATCCATTTTCGGTCAGTACGTATGTTATGATCAAATATCACACTTGACCCATATTGTCTAGTGTTTCCGGTTCGCCGGCAATCGGCCTTGATGGCTCACCCGCAAAGGTCGACCGTGGGAAAGATTTATATTCGTGAACATTCACTCAATTTCGTACTGTATTATCTAATTAATAGATGTGGGAGCCAGAAATTACATCACACAACATAATATAGCTGTTTTTACCTTTGTTTATATTTTGTTAAGGAACAACAACTTTATGTGGTTTACCAAATATCGCTGATACTTAAAAGGTATTGCTTGCTATCTTTAGTTTTAGAAATTCCCATAAAACTGCCTTTTTATGGCAGAGAAAGCAGAACTCTGCCTTAGGCAATGTAAACCAATAACATGTGTGGTTCAAAGCTTGGAATAGTGAAAACTGAATGTCTCTGTAATGATCACAAGTAAATTACTTAGTTGATAGTCCTAATCCTGCACACCTAATGCATTCTTTTAAGAATATACCAAGTCCATTTCTGACAGCTTATTCAACCGTATAGAGCAAATCACCACTTGAAACTCGGCCTGTTGAATCCCCGCTAATAAATGTGTCTGTGTAGTTCATTCTAAATTGTACGAATTAGTACCAACCACTGACAAACAAGCAAAGTATCAGCGAAATATTCCTTATTGAAGAATTTAATTAGGTACTTATGTATTGTATATCGCGACATTGTTGATGATACGTAACAGTGACACCGATTTACAGGGCAATACTCTTCTCTGGCTCGATTATGTAATCGATACAACTGATAAAATGTTACTGTCCGATAGCCTACTTTAATGAATTGATTATTTAATAATGTCATGCGGTATTATATACTTTCATTCATTTTGGGAAGATAATTTGATATTTCGCACTATTTGTTTTTGTATTAACATCAATCAGAAAGATTTTTTTCAAAGACAGAGAGTTGTAGTTTTTAAATACAAAAACATAAGTTCATGCTTCTAAACTGCTCTAAAATTTCAAGACAAGCAAACAAAAACTCGATCACAAGATAATACTAACAATACAATTTAACACCAGTAAAAGGTTTTGCCTGATCAAATACAATGGTACTATTTAAATATTAAGCGAGTACCATCTTAGACCAGTTACACACAAAACGGGGGCGTGACTTTGCCGGCTGTGCCAAAGATTCAACTCCTATTTGCCAAGTATTCGCACCGATGTTTGCCTAACATCGGAACGCGTGAAACTGTCCATGTGTACCACAAGATGGAGGCAGAAAAAAAATCACCCAATTAATACAAATTTGTTTTCTCACGAAGTAAATAAATGATAAAAATTTATCTATTTTACTAAAATTTACCCCAACCCCAAACTCCAGTAACTGCGTAGACGAGTTGCATTTGACGTTCATTTATGGTCGTCCGATTTGTAGAAAGCTTATGTAATTTCCATATATTATGTTTGATAAGATTGCAATTTAAGTACAACGACTTATCTACGGTCCAGACATGGATATCAAAATCTTTACATCTACGGCATAGACTATTTATTTGATAATATTGTGGTTTTCGGTCAATCTACTGCAGTAAGATACGTAAAAACAGTATTTAGTCAAAATGTTACCAGAATATTTAACCAATACGAATATTTCAAATCAAGCCAACCTATTCAGTTTGGATATTACTCGGGACCTTTCAAGATTAGTTATTAAATCTCTTCAAGGATATGCCTTAAAAAATTATATACATCAAGCCGGGAGGAAAAGCCATGTACCTACTTAGCAAACGTTTTCCTCTTTTATATTCTTTTTCCTACTGCGGTATCTAAATTTGTTTTTCTGTTACTGTTTTAGGTAAATTAAAAATGAATTTAAGGAATGTATCCTTATAAATGATCCACAAGAACTATCAATAATGACTTTTTCATACAAGGTAGTGTTTCGTACTAACTAGTTGTTTTCATGGAACTGTTTTGTTTGTTAAAATGACGACATTATCATCTATCACTTGATAACCCGAACCTCTCACTTGTTTTATTCCAGTTCCATGTTGTTGTTATCTTTTGTAAACGAGATCATTACAATTAAAAGAATTTAAAACATCAGTGTCATATAATTAAAGAGATTACTGAATTGACGAATAGAAATGAAGACTGAAATGTGTTTGTAGTATTAAAGCAGGGAGGTCAAAAACCTATTTTATTATGATTTATGTTCTTCTGGTAAGGATACCACTAATGATAGAAACATGACGCGTTTATCTAGCCTAGTCATAGTGGTCACTACGGAAAATTCTTACTAAGGAAAATTAATAACTCGTCAAAGCATTAACTTTTAACTCGAGTATTACTATAAAAAGCGGTGATGTGGGATGTGGGATCAGGTTCTCTCGCATTTATATGAAGTAGGCTAGTAAAGTAAGCTAATATAATGATAGAAATCTGAATTGGTAAGCTTCATAGACATAATTTATTTAACTATTTAAGCATATTATGCACCTCTTATAAAGCGAATATTAGTGAAAGAGATATTTTCGATAGTTAGAGGATTTAAAAAATGTGTTATATAATAGCATCCTTCCGAATTGTTTGGCTTTGAATAGTAAGTCTACTTTCCGAATTGTGGGCTTTTAATAAATTCTTAATGGAGGACTTTGAGTAGAAGTATCCTTCTGAATAAGAGACTAAACAGAAGTCTTTATTTAATAGAAGTCTCCTTTCGAATAGAATACTCTGAAAAGATGATTGAAAATAAAAGCGTCATTGTGAATATACGAATCCCAATACTTAGACCTCTTACCGCACCATTCAGTTTCCAGTCCTAATTAATAAAGCATTCCCACAATAACTGAGACAAAGTTAATATTCCTTTGACGAGTACCTATTTAACGTTTGGAAAATTTGCACAGCCAATTGTGTTGACATGTGTACCTCTAAGAATTAAGATTGACAGCCCTATGTGCGCAGCATTATTAAACTGTTTCAATCAACCGTGGGCTAACATTGACCCGGCCCGCAAATAGATCTTCGAGTAATTAAACATACGCGCCAGTTAATCTTGTATTGAGGCAATTTGAATTTATTCTCTTGCCACGGTCAATGTAAAGAGGGTGGAGATGGATACTTCAAATGTTTCAAAGTGTTTAGCTTATGCAGTTCTGTTATAATATAATTGATCACCAATATTTAATCTAAGTTTTTTTTTCTTTATTATAACAAAAATATCTTACAATCTAAAAACCACAAAGGTAATTAGGTGTATTAAGGGTCAGTATTCTGTAAATGAATTGACTTCTCGTCTGAAAGTACAAGCCCCACTAAACATTATACATTATTTTGATCAATGTCATATCATAAACTGTTTGGTATAAGAAAATACAGACGAACATAGAACCTGGTCACTCGTAATCATTTTTAATTTGAAGTCGGTTAAAAAGGGTTAGAAATGGTTTTAATATATAATACTACGGTTTGTATTGTAGATCGTTATCAATACTCTCATTAACATTTGACAATATAAGAATATACGTGACTTTGACCTTATCACCTCTGAATGGTTCATTATACCGATAAAACTAAATCATGAATTGATAACAAAATTAACTTGTTTGTGCGAAACAGCTGGTGAGCATTTATGTAATCATATAATTATTCTGTTATATCAAAGCTATAAAATAACCTAGACATAATAATTGTGGTGTATATGTGTTAAGTTGTAGGAAATATTCCCGTACACACATTAACACGAAACATTTTACGACTGCTTTAATCATGCACCAGCATATTGTTGTCACTTAACAGTTTGTATCCAAAATTAATGACCCTGAACATAAGTACTTAAATTGGTTATTGAAGTTATAAAATATACAATATTGTAGGTGTCATTTTCACCATATCGCGGTCCTTGTCCTTTCCGTTGCCAGCCACATCCATAGCCCCTCTTCATGCCACTCTAACCTGCCTCTATATTTATACGCAAACAAAATTGATAACCGCACATTCTTAACAGTGCAGTCAGCTTAAATTAAACTGAGATTCATAAAATAAAACTTCAAATAGAACTAATGTAAGCTTTATCTGCGTTCAAATTTTACTCATTTATCATACCGCCCACAATACAAATTACTCTTCAGATCTGCAGCCCATACATGGCTTCTTTCATAAAAACTACAGAGTACATTGACATGCGAACTTATAGAACCATTACCTATAAGCGTATAAGAGCGTCTTAATGCGGCCTGTCTTCTGTCAAGATACATCATGTAGAACATTGAATAACGTCGTATGTCTGTGGGCTGTAGTATCGCGCATAAGAAACGTTGTCTGTTACCGTTATCGTCTGTCAGTAGGTTTATATCAGATGGACGCTACCAGCGGTATAACGGAGCTTCATGCATACAATGCTACGCTGAGTCGCCTAAGGGTGAGACTAAGATTAGGTGAAGTTGTCAGCGGGAGACGAGATATGAGTTTTTTGACTTGGACAAAACAAATCGCGCATTTTGACACAAGCTCAGTTCCTAGGGAGAAATACTTTTAGCCCAGAAGACATAAAGAAACTCACTTCTACGAAAATCTCAGCAGTTCTTAGTAGTAGCAGAGTGTACCGTGTGCTCTAAATCAACGAGTGGCGATCACAAGATCTATAAATAAATAATAAAAAACCTTATCACCAGGCGAACTGGCGGGCAAGCGTAAGCCTATCAGGAATTAAAAAAAAAACCTTAACCTTCAAGCAATACGATAAAATTGTTAGACTATCTTTTCAGACGACTTTAAGAAAGAGGTTTTCAATTCATCTGTATTTATTTTCGTATGTTTGTTACACGATTATTCGGCTATTTACAAACCTATATTAAAATATTTTTGTATGTAAAGATAACACCACGAGTACCCGAAGTGGTCCCATTCAAATTTGGTGAAGATCTGATCACAGGTTTAAAAAAAAATAACTCGTACTGACCGAATAAATGACAACGTCGTCGAGGTTCGTCAGATTCTACTCGCCACTCAAAATGTTGAAATAAATTAACTTTTAACCAAAAGTAAAACCGCCTTCAAACACAAAATAAAATATATTATGTGCGAAACAGTTTCGGAAGTCTGTGGCGAAAACGGTTTTTTGAAGGCGGCTTTACTTTTTGTTCTTGATACAACAATTGTTTTACAATATTTTTCGAAGTTAATACGAACGAGGAAACAGCTGTTCACGTTAAGTGCCATAAAACATAGTAAGAATAATATTTTTGTTAGTTTGGCTCGAACAGCAAAACAGTGTAAGTATCCTACGCTAACTTTTAGGTAAAATATAATGATCGTTTTGGTGTAGTAGGAAAAAGATTCGCGTGAATGAACAATATTAATATTTTCTATTAAACAATTGCTTATTCACAAGTATCTCATCTCTGTTAATTAAGTACATTAAGCTACTTAGAAAATTCTCCATTAATTTTATGAAATGAAAAAATATTGGTGCAAAAAAAAACATTAGTTTTTCTAAATTTCATAGACGTTTCTCCGAATTACTCGTATATAAAATTGCCGCTAAACTTGCCGCATTTTCTTGTGAGTTTAGTTAATATTGGCTTTAGTTCTCGAAGCAAGACGCCAGTTTAGGACCTGCTACAATTCTTGCATACTCATTCGGCCTTCTTCCATAAACATTTTGCAACGGATGTGATAACTGCGCAGCTGACCTTTTCCAATATAGCGTAAGTCCTGTATGAAAAATCTTGTAAAATATAATTGGACTCGCTTTCTGTACAACTTAGTCTCATTGTACTTACTAGGGGGCGCGTGCGGGCGCAGTGCGAACGATATTGGAATAAGTGACAATGATTGATCGGTCTTCGTACTTCTACATGACTGCAAATATACATAACGCATATGAACTTAGGGCTTCTGCGTCGTTGCGGGTTTGATCCCCACACGAAGCTCATATTTGTATGACCTACAGATAGTTGTTCCGGGTATGGGCGTTTGTGTTTGTAAAAGCACCCACTATACATGAGAAAATCCTAGTGTGGGGCAACTGCGTTCTAAAAGAGCGGCTCGACCAATTAATTAATAAAATTGTAAGTGTTCGTAATTGAATGCAAAGGTGCAAATTGCACAAGGTTTTTGTTTATAAATCCACTAAAGAGAAAAAGTACGCAGGTGAAGCTGCACACGGGTCACTAATAGAAAATTAAAAATAAAACGCTTAGAAACAATTCAGTGACCACGTGGCCTTACGGCACATGAATATTCTATTACATTCACACATAAATAGCTTTGTTGAGTGAAAAATAGCCACTAAAAGTCACAGAACCTCGACGACTATTATCTCAAAGATGATCTGATACACAGCTGTAACTCGGTGGAGAGTTATTCAGCTCTTTCCACATATTTATGAGACTACTGAGTACTGATGTAATAAATACATGAGACAAGAATAGACACGAATATTTTTTCATGACATGTAAAGTCAATATGAGATTATGTACATACTGTTTATTTTTGGTATTGAGTTATACCTACTTATATTTATAAACCTTGTACCCTAATAAAGTTTGTTTGTTAATGCTATACACATTTGAGACAAACAAACTTTATTACGGTTCAGTACACAAAAAACATTTATATTATTCAAACACGCAATATTGATGAGGCAATAATTCTCTTTGTCAAAATTCTATGATAGGAATTCTATAACTAAACTACGAACATGATTTTCCAAAACGTCAAATAGTTCTCTGATTACGAGTTGTTCACGCTCCAAATAGCGCATTTAAAACCACGCTCCAGACACAATGATAGAATTGTAACAACCACCTATAACCAATGGTTAGATACTTGTTATGTACTTGTAACCACTTATATAACGGCTACTCTCACACGGTAATCTGATATAATTGTTAGAATATTTTAATAAAGAACAATTATTACTCAAAGTAACGCTTCATATATAGGACAACCGCGTGTATTGCGCAGCAATTGAATTTCATGTAAAATCTTGACGTGGGAGAGCCATGTTTCGGCACGAATGGGCCGGCTCGACCGGAGTGATACCACGGCCTCACAGAAAACCGGCGTGAAACAACGCTTGCGTTGTGTTTCGCCGAGTGAGTTGAGGTTACCGGAGGCCCAAACCCTTTTAAAGGCGAGCAACGCACTTGCGACTCCTCTGGTGTTGCGGGTGTCCATGGGCAGCGGTTATCGCTTACCATCAGGTGATCCGTTTGCTCGTTTCCCCCTATTACATAAAAAAAAAAAAACATTTGCAAGTCGATTGAGTAAGGCTTGTGCTAGGGTTTGGAAAATTGTCATTCATAATCACTACATCTAACATTTTCACACTTAAAAGAGTTTCAAATTTATTTAATGGCTAGTTGAAATCATTAAACCGAAAATTCCAGAAGCAATCTAGCTAATAAAATCTAGACAAAAACCAAAATATTCTCATTGATTGAAACGTACATTTATGGTATTTCTGAGCCAAACTGTTTATTCCTATTACAAAAGGATTTTGCAACCGCCACTCAACAAAATAGTTGACAGAGTAAATTAATGGCACTCGTAAAGGCTGTGCATAATAGAGATCACACTGCAGCGTCGTGCGGTGCGCCAGCGCATGGTGCACAACGTGATTTATGCATTTCTAATCGCGCATGTGCCATGCCGCTTGCCCAGTTATACAACCAAGTGTGCCTTAGTCAATAATAGTAGGTAACGTTGCCATGCAATACATACGGAAAACTTCATGTAACTACATAAATATTTGTTTGCTTTATGTTATGTTGTAAGAGCGAACAAGGTTCAATGTTATGAGTTCGTGTTATGTGCCAGATTTTGTAACGTTACGAATACACCTATCTGTTAGACGTGGTGTTCCCTTCAAGGCTTTATTGGTCTTTAGGTAGGGACTGTCTTATAGTTTTTGTTTGTTTGCTACCGGCCTTTTATCTGTTTGTGTAGTCTAATTTCCTTATAGGGTGAGAGTTGTATAGGGAATGATTTTCTCCACATGATTATGGATTTAACACTAGACGTTATCAATCACCTATTTCTGAATGAAACAAATGAGCAAACATTAATTACTTAGCGTCTGGCAGGTGGCCCGTAGTCCGAGCATGTTTACTATGTGAATCAAATCGATTGTCTCATCCACGTGTTTTATTATGTCCACACAAATCCCCAGCCACTGTTTATTATAACGTTTCATCAATACTTTCCTTATTTCCGTTTAATTCTGAATAATATTCGAAATCCCGATATACATATCAAAAAGATTAAAACGACGATAAATTACGCTTGCACCTATTAGCAAGAGCTTCAACATGACATGTTCTAACATTTCATCTATTTCTGTTTCAGGTAAGGCAATGTCTTCTAAACGGGTGACATCTTTCCCCAGAAGAAGGTAGGTACCTACGTCAAACATGGTGATCAATCAAAAGACGTGTGCGAGATACTCCAGTCCTGCGAAAAGTCGACCAGGCCAACGTACTACATTCGGTAAAATTTACCAACATATTGTTTTATGTCAAATTTGTCCACACCTTTGTCTGAAAACTGTTTTTTAAGCAAATGAACCTGCCCTCTGAGCGCACGACAAACAGACACGGTCATCCACCCCGACACTGGTTACTTAATGTCCAACGATTAGTCATACGAGTCAAAGCAAATATTTTGTTTGTGCTCTACTCATGGAGTCATGGCGCGATCGTATGATTTATGCTGAAATACCACAAATTGTCTCACTCCATTTTATACTTAGGTATGTTTAATCAGTCACTTTTATTACGTCATCGATGACACTGTCCTGTTGAATCGTGATACTAAATTTAAGTTATATGTTTGTATAGTTTGAGTATGACGACAAGAAATGATGTCATCACTGACACTTACTGTGGCGCCAATTTTCAAAAGGGATAGCATTTTGTGCCCACAAATGCCCATACAAAGTGCCCCTCGTCAGACAGGTAAAGGGAAGTGTCCCGTTAGAATGTAACACACCGAATCAACTCTCAGATCTGAAATAGATTGTTTACGCCATGTCCGGGCGCTATGCCAACGGTCACCTGAAGCCGCACAGTAAGGTTTTGGCACATAATTAAATTTTTATCAACCACTCTGGCGTTTGAGTCATTTCTGACTGGCATTCACAGTGCGATTTCTTAGAAATTCGTCTACTGTATCGCATCTAATTAGATTCTGTCGGTGGTATTACTCGCTCATCAGGTATTGATGCGTTTGAGATGCCGTCTTGTGCTGTCATACCAAATCAGTATTATCGAACAGATATTTTTTTTTGCTGTTTCCTGCGCCCCGTTGGTTATACTTTTGAAAAAGGTTATTTTTTCATAATTAACTCGTCAAATTGTAATTACGAGTTATCAATGATATGCATAATTAAGTTTTACAGTTCTACGCATTGCATAAAGTGAACGACACGCGACAATGGTCGATTGTGATGTTATCGTAGTGTCGCTCATTACCACATTACTATCTTTGCGCGGCTGATCTCCCGCCAAGATACCGCTCGATAAAGATCAATAATTTTATTGTTCATACACTCGTGCTTCGAATTTCCCCTTTGACGCTGACGTCAGCCCATTGGTTGTTAGGAGTGTACAACAATTAACGTGGGCTAGCCCAGCTATTGTTTATCTAAAGCTTTCAATAAATTACTTAAAACTTGAGTACAATGGGCTTTTAATTAAAACTCATTGCTATTCAATTGTTGGTGTTTAAATGGGTAATTGAACAGATGATGATTGTGGCTCTAAAAAATCTAGCAATCACATTTAAATTATTTGTCTATACAAATGTTTTAGAAATCCTGAGATCAATGTAGTTAGGACTCCGCTGCTGAGTTTTGCAATTTTTTTTCTAAAATCGGTCTAAAATCGTTTATATTCGAAATATTTGCTGGAATAAAATAATTTTGTGGTTCTTAGTAGAATTGTTATCTCGTTGATGCAAGATAACCTCTGCGTTACGAGACAGGGCTAGTATTCAATAGATCCTCGATGTCAGCCATCTTTGTGTAACCAGTTATCAATGTTTATCCAGTGTGTGTTTACATTTGCGAGCAAGCTGCCTCTGATAACGGTAATGATGTACGAGATTAACGTCAATTTTAAAATTATTAATGTGAGAACAAAATATTTAGCGTTGTCGTTGTAGATACGTGTGAAGTTTATTTCTGTAGGTATGATCACATCGGTTATATCAGTATGCGTTGACCGTCCGGTTTATTATTCGAAAGGTTAATTAAATTTTTAAGTTAGCATAATTTCTATTTCCGTCGTTATTTCTAGCTGGTGTCCGTTGTAGCTTAAATTTTCCGTAATTTCAACCAATTCTTTCAACATTTTCGACATGAGTGAAATTAAAACAACACATGATTGATTGGATGTTTTAAGAAACATTTTATTTTTACAATGAGCATTATATTTAAAAACAAAATTAAAGCCAATTTCTTTTAAACTTGGACATTTCACTTTTACCATTCCAGAATTATGGCAAAAGAGACTCAAGATTTTAAACTCTTTACGTCACACTTTATTTTTGTATTCAGTTATTATTATAAACATGAAATCAGTTGAAAAAGTCCTGCCACTTGAATATTTTGTAACTGTTACGTAAAAGTTTACTTGAAGTGTTTAGACACGGTTTCGAATGCAGCTTGTTATGAATTAAAAATGTGCATTATGCAGTTGGTCTAGTAATGCTTGGCAACAGGTACTGTTGTACGTTTCCGGGTTAGCCGCTTTTTCTAAAAAATACGTACGTTTATAGACAATTTCAGTAATTATAGATGCCCAAAAGACGTCTGCTAAGAAACCGACGTCATGTTTACGCACAACTCAATATTTATATCGCAATGCATCGGGTCCCACAACTAGTCATAACGATCCACCAACGCTACGCAACGTTGTAACGCAAGTGTCAGGCGAAAGGTCACAATAAGCGTTTCTGGAAGCAACCGTTGTCCCTTCGCCAAGATTCAACGTCAAATCAATCTTATCACAGTCTCTAAAACGCTAACCTAAGCGGATATGCTGAGAAAACGGGTCTTAGGTCACCTAACAGCACGTGTCTCATTGACGTCAATCAACACACATCGCGATAGCTTTCTAACACGCTTGTTCCTACTTAACGCTTTACTTATGTATTGCTTTAAAGCTACCATCATGTTTATTTTAATTACCACGACGTTATGGATCTTTGCGCACATGGTTGTGAAAGATAAATATTTAGGAGCTCATAAACATATAACTATATCGCTAATGCGTGTGTGTCCCATCACTATCAAAATATTGAGCGCGTACCGATAACCTACATCTCAGCCACGAGTTGTTTACTCCACAGCACTTAATTGTCTAAATTCGATTACGTCAGTGGCTGACTTGCTGCCCACGCCTATTGTCCGCACAAATTCATCGAGTCTCGATTAAGTATGTTATTTATTGCACAACAGATCTCTTGCCCAAATAGACATTTTGCAACTTGTTTTGATACTCAACTATTGTACGTAAAAGGACATTGACGAGATATTACTCCGCTAGCTCACGAGCATATTTTGCGTTTGTAAGCCCTTATGGTGAAGCTGCTAACAGTTTTGTTTACTTGCATCCATGTTTCTAATGCTTTCGTAATTGATGTTAACTGGCTCGTGCCCTTTTGTATTTAGTATTGTATATGTTCGTTTGTTATGTCACTTACATTTTTCTCTGCTGCAGTAAATTTACAAAACTAAGACGTTATCAGGACTGATATAAATATTGCCCTAAATCTTGTGTTTGCATCATGTCGCGTTCAGCGAATATTATGCAAAGTTGACATCTGTGTAAGATAACAGTGTTGACTGAAGTCCAGATTTCAGTTGATAATAACTAACGTGTTGAAGCGTGGTGTGTTAAAAATCTACCTGTTTGCGTAACAAAATCACAGCTTGTGATTTACTAGCTCCTGGGCTATGAGCGATTAAAAATTCGGTCACCTCCCTTCCCTACTTCAATCGTATTTTAACCCAAATGTTTCGTTTATAAGGTTTCATTTGGTAAATTCACTCGCAATTTTTTATTATAGATATAAAAAACATCCAGCGTTGGTAGTTTATGTAAGTGTTCTAAAAACTGACTGCGTAGGCTGTGTCATTCTTTACAAACCGGATTCGTATTTTATTTTTGTGTTGGAATCAGAAACGCAAGTTTGTTTATATTTGTCTAGCGAAATGTATTTATTCGTATACATTATTAATTCGTTGTTCGATGTAAATGTGATCAAATGCTAATACGAATCCGATTAAGTAAACGTTCTTAACCTAGTTGAACAGGAGTTCTACTGTAAAGCTTCCACTCTACACACTTTACTCCTACATTAATTCTTGACAAATACCTACTATCGACACGTTTGAGTTACAAATTCTTAATTCGTTCTTACTTCATCCTAATCCGGATACATTTCTAAAGGCAAACTGCCTGACATGAGTTGACGCCAATGTTCAGTTTCATAAAACTGTATGACGTTAAATCTATTTTCAGTTTTGCTATTTCTGATGATGTCATTCAACTGTTTAGCATCCTCATTATTGTTTAGACACCCATGTGGAATAAGACATCATAATTATGATATTAAGTGTGGTTGTGGTTAGTCAATTTAAATAAATACAAATGAAAATTATGTACAATTAATTACACTCAACGCTCGAATTGTGTTTCAGACAACATTGGTTCAATTAATAACTACAGCCTATAACTTACATAGAAGTAATTAATGCATAACGAGTGAATTAAATGTCGATTATTATTAAAAATCGTTTCACCAATGATCATAAGGCGGTCCTAAAATCTCGTCCACAACCACTTCCTTCTCAACCGGTTTGATACAGTAAAATCGTACGATCGAGTCGTAATTAAGATTGCGAGTGACCTCACTGCTATTTGCAAACGTGTGCTCGATTCGTTTTGATAATACCTGCCACTGCAATTACGTTAGTTATGAGCTACATTATAGAATTTTACTTTGATAAATTACTGGTGCTTTTCAAAATTGTTTATTGCTAGGGACGCGATGACCAGCTAAGGTTTGCACTACTTATAACCAGTCGAGAGTAACACTGTTTTTAGTAATTTGTTTCCACTTCTTTTCACCTATCGCAATTTGTAAAGTTCGTCCTCATCGAACCCCAAAATAGAAGCAAGACTAGTGAGACCAATCTTCTGCAGTGTTTTCATGAACTTGCGCATAAAAAACTCAACATGTTTAAAAACACCAAAAGATTTTTGGAGAAAATCCTCCTAAGCCTATGAAAATTTTGCGCCCCAACCCAATGCATTTCAAATATAATTGTTTGATATATTGTTTTTTCTATAAAAAAGCTTTTGCTGTTGGTCAGATCAGGCTATTGGAATTGCATCATTATATTGAATGACATGGCACGCGACACCGCAACACACCTCCGGTGATGTCATGGTACTATTTCCTACATTATTATACACATAACATGGACAATACACACGCTGCGGTTAACCTTAATGTTTTGACTAATAAATGAATGTAAGGAAAATTAATATTTACTTACCTACCCCTTATAGTTCTGCAAAACAAGTCAAGATTTATCTAGGTTAGCTAATAGGATGTTTTGAAAGTCGAGTTGTTTTAATCAGAGCTGTGTATTCACAGCATTTCTGTAATATCGAACATTTTTATCATTCCTCATCATTTTTGTATTATCTTTCATTAGGTACATCTTCTGTTATCATAACGTCTTGTACTTCCCATTCTGGCATATAATTATTAAAAGTCACAAAATTTATTCGGAAATCGATAAAATCGAATCGAAAACAATACATTGTATGAATGTCAGCAGAAATGTTAAAATTGATTATAAGTCTGTCAATGACAACACATTATATAAAACACTTTAAGATCTTCTTAGAACCATCTGGAGCTTTGCCCACTTGAAAATAGATAAGTGATACAAATGCAATGCGATAAATGCTTTAGACCTGTGCCGAGTGAAGTAAAAAACGTTTGGTGCAAGGAGGTCGCGGCTCACTTAGATACGCGGATCAACTAATGCGGTTAAGCAATGATCAAGTGACCTATTTGTGCCTCGCCAGTTTATAGTTTTTTTCTCAGTCATATAAAGTTTATGTGTGTGTAACTGGTTTGGATTGAACGGCAGCGCCCGATTATTTTCCTTATTGAGAACGTCTTTAAGCTGGATTATTTGTTGTAATATATCAACAATTGATGAAAATGACAGTATAGGTTAAAAAACTTATACATACTTCTTTTGCATATGCCACATTCATTTTTTTTTTATGTGTTAGGGGAGCAAACTAGCAGACGTATCACCTGATGGTAAGCGATAACCGCCGCCCATGGACACCCGCAACACCAGAGGAGTCACAAGTGCGTTGCCCGCCTTTTAAAGCCGTTTGGGCCTCCGGTAACCTCATTCACTCGGACGAAACACAACGCAAGCGTTGTTTCACGCCGGTTTTCTGTGAGGCCGTGGTATCACTCCGGTCGAGCCGGCCCATTCGTGCCGAAGCATGGCTCTCCCACGTCAAAAATCTCATATATCTTTTGTACACAGTAATAGAAACATATTAATCCAACGACCCTTATAAGGCAAGCTACTTTCAACTTGATCATATCACCACCGTTTAGCCAGCTTTCTATTTATTTTAATTCAACGTCAATATATGCGTTTCTTGTGACACCGCAATTAGCATTCAGTCGTCGTGAAGTCTGGGCCGTCACATGCAAGGCGCGCGGAACGCACTTAAACGATTTCATTGCGCACGCGACGACCGTAGGAGATTAAGGGATAATCTTTATGTTAGCCTTGTTGACCTGAGGACAGATGACTTGTTCTATTTGTTGTGACATTGCAATATATGCACAGGTTAATTTTGTTACTATTCGTCTTGTCAATTAAGTCATCCATCAGATGAATTAGCTAAAACTATTTTAAAATTTCGGAAAAAATCTTAGTTCCATCTTTTTTTGGTTAATATTTTGATTTTACTAATTGCCTTCGTGGTCAGTAGTTAGCAAGTAACAGTTCGATCTCTAATTTGGTTTAACTTTATACGTATATGATAGATAACGCATCTGAAACGCTTAAAATTTGTAGAAATATCGATTTATTATTTGTAGTCGAGTTCCACTATATAATAAAATTAATAGGCGTCAGTTCCATAACCTGCGTGTACTTGTTTTTTTGAGCAATTATATCAATTATTAATATACTATATTAAGCAATTGATATCTCTTAAAATTTATGGAAATAATAATGACAACTATATTTCAGTAGTAATTCCTAAAAATAATCTATATAGACCTCCAGGCGTCGCCGTTTAACTTAGACCTTGGTCGTAGGTTCACGTAGGTGGTGTCTTTCAGTGAACGCCACAGATGTCGTTCTTCAGCTCTTCTCATCCAGTGGTTACCAGCTTCCTCTCGCTAGCATTTACGTCACATAGTTGACGTTTAAAATGACCGGGGTCAATAGAAAAAAATGTGCTTATATGCAAGCTGTCACCATTTGGAACCTCTAGTCTAATACATAATTGCGTAGCAAATTCAAATTGAAGTACCGAGTCTTCTAGTAGACTTGCTCATCACTATGATATAATCGTGGATCTTGTAAATAGTATAATCTAGCTAATGAATCGCGTCTATATTTGGTACAAACCATGTAGTTTCGTGCCTAGCTGAAAATTTTATGACGAAATAATCAATTTCATAATAATTACAGAAAAATCTGTTCATAAAATAATTGCTGAAGAAATCGAACAGCCTCGTCTGGTCGTTGCATAACTATTCAAACTAACGAATTTAACAATAATGGTGAGCATTACAAGAATTTGTGAGGATATTTTAATGTAAACTGTGCTAATGAATAAAATAATAAATAAATACTGTACCAAACTATCTACTGCCAAACGAAAATAATATGAGGGTGTTAATCAACAAGTCAATTTGCTATAAGCAAACAGCCGCGACCGAGGTCTATTTATTTACACACGTTTATTTGTCAATTGAATTAATATTGTAATTAGCTATCAAAGGCCAGTAATACATAAATCTTTCACGGTCAATTCATTTGGAAACGTTGCGACGGACGTTTTATAATAAATTACTTTCAAAACGTCGCCAATATGTTAACTAATTTCATCATCAATATTGTTAGACATTGTCCATCTTATTTGTAGCTTTCTGGCTCACTAGTTCAAAGCTTTCAAATAATTGATTTCAGGTTCAGATATTATGTTATAGAGATTAAGATATTCGTCCTCAAAGAATAATAGTTATCTCTGTTTTAATGACTCTCCTTTTGGAAGGCTCATAGACTTTTATATCTACTTAATTGTTTTAGATAAAATAATATGATCACAGCCTGTAATCAAACGAAATGGAGCAGTTCTATTCATTGTTTTGTGTTGCGAACTGGAGCGTCTGATTTCAGTTCAACTTAAGAACTTAATACTACCACAAAAAGCGAAAATATAGTATTTATGCAGACAAAATAAATCAACTGCTGTACAAAAATCACGAATGTTCTAGAAACTGATCTAGTTTTATCGTAAATTATTTAACGATAAGAAGTATCAGCTCATCATCTACTTTGAATCTTGTTTTATAGTTTTTGCTGATCGCTATACTAAATAAAACTTAATTCAAACCATTTATCATTTCGATTAATTTATGAATTATTTTACAATTCATTAATATCTAATATCTGACTCGCTAATGTACTGACAACGCTACTGAAAAATGCTAACATTGATCATCATAAAATTGCGTTTTATGCCGTCGCATTACGTCACCGCTTGAACTCACACAAGAGTTTTTATATCTACACTATGGTCGATAAACCGTCTCCGTCCCGCTCCTCATTTAAGTACATGTATCTATCTCGCTCTTGTGCTGGCGGCGACAAGCAGTCTGGGTCTTTCTGACGGACACTGCGTAGCAAACAAAACCCTAGGTCATGGGCACTGGACACATTTTCGAACAATGCCTCATCTAAATAAGTTTTTGTATAGTCGTCCCTCGTGATTGTTTCCAACTTGTTTAGTTTGTATACCTTTCAGGTGGAATTCTAAGTTAAGATTAGTTTTAATTGTAAATGTATTTCCTACTTTAGGTATCTATTAATGCCCTGAACTTGCTTTAATTTATAAGGAAACCTTGCAATATCTTCTAATATCTTCATATTCCATAAAACAAATATTAGGGGAAATATCATATCTTTACCAGCTCAGCGTCGCTGACTTTACGCAGCCGCAAGGTCAGCTATACATTACCAAAGGTACTTCACGGAAAAACCAAGGTCAACTTCAAAATTTCGATAAAGCGATGAACGTGTCTCTGACTAATTTATTAATACAGAAATCTGATAGGCCGAAATCTTGACAGGCGTTCGTGCCAACTAATACATTAGCATCTCATTGGAGATAGCATCGTGCCAAAACACAGGAAGAAGTGACGGGCAAACGGGACTGCTTAAGATTTCATGGCTCTGATAAATGGAAGTTATTTTCTATCTCTTATCACGATAAGATAACCAGATTTAACCAGATCAGTAAAAAGTTTTGAAAATTTGATCACATTGATTTTTATCGCTTGTCACATAATCCATCAAAGACCAGTTACAGATCTCGTTTCTTTTAATTAGTTTGTATGCGTTATCGCATGGAGTTATATAATCTGCTCAATATGTAAATGACTTGGCTCACAAGACGATAATAGGGAAATATCAGTCTCCAAGTCAATCAATCACTTGTCCTGATTTCAACAGTGAAATGTTCTAAACAGTGCTTGTCGAGTTACGCAAAAAATACTGCAGGTAATTTGTTTTCAAAACTCAAAAGATTTTTCTAGATAGCACGCGCAGTCTGCTAATAGTACCTAACTACGGTTTTGTAGAGCAATCGTTAACAGAGGTACATGGTACGGTTTTTAGAAAATTAACTGTACTTTCGTAGGTTGCCATCGCAAAATTTTTTCGTGGTGGTTGCGAATGACCGATATTCAAGAGAAAAAAAGGGTAAACACAAAAAGATACTGTTTTTGTGTTTACCCTTTTTTC
This sequence comes from Acronicta leporina, assembly GCA_947256265.1. Lineage (NCBI taxonomy): Eukaryota > Metazoa > Arthropoda > Insecta > Lepidoptera > Noctuidae > Acronicta > Acronicta leporina. The sequence continues at coordinate 15,747,360 of OX366512.1, forward strand.
TCTTTAATATCGGTCATTTGCAGATGAACGGTAAAACCAGAACTAAAGTTTTATTTAAAATTTAACACATGTGTCAACGAATGACTTTAGATTTCAACTACATTAATCGCCATGATTTTAAAAAAGTTAACAGTTTTGGGAAACTATCAGGATCAAGCAACCGGCATAATATTATTATTTTTAGTGCCCGCAACCACCGCGTTGATTTCCGACAGCAGTGCACCGCCATTGCGGTGGTCTTTATAGTTTGTTGTGCCACAGTTTTTATGGATTCCCTTAAATAACAACTGACTCACACAGGTTGTTTTATGATCGTCCATTTTTACGACTGTTTTATTGATATCAATGTCTATTGCTATGATTGATATTCTTCCATCGTATGGCGCTTCTTTAACGATATATTTATCCTTGTTCCTCATGCATTATTTACTTTTAATTGATCGCGTTGTGGAGTTAGTTTTCAGTTTCATTCATGCTCCATCGACGTCACTTTTCCTGTCATCTATCTCATCAGTGGCCAGTTCCTTCAGACACGTGGCATCAGCCCATTCTCGGAATGAGAGCGAGCGTCAATGATTGCCGTGCTGACTGACGGATGTCTTCCTGTCCGATACTTCGTTAACATCATTATCATAGTAATACCAACCTTAATACCTCACAATAAGCCTCTTTGGTTGTGATGATCGACATTGTAGCAGCACTTTTCACGGCTGCGATCCATTTGGCCTCTATGGTTTTAGGTGTCGTCAAAGAGCCAAAACCGATCATCGACTTCTACGAGTCCTATTAATAGCTAAATGCTACACTGGAAATTTGTTCACACGTGAGTTTTTTCATAACTGTCTACTATTTGTACTTTAGAACTTGGCTCGTCGATCATGGTGCCATTATCTTTAATGTCGATGAAGTCATCCTTATTTTGTTAAGGTGTATTTCTTTTAAATAAATCAGTAATTTAAAATAACTAACCTAATTCATATTTATTAGCAGTAGATGTTGTAAAATTGCTCATTCAGTAAAAAGTTCCTCTGAGTTTTCATTACTAAACATAGAAAATTAGACCTTGTATTTAATATGCATAACATACATAGATTGAACGCAACTGTATAAATACGTTTACAATGTTATTATTATAAATAAGCATACATAGCGGTATGTATTCGTAATTTAAATACAAACGAAGTATTGTAAGAACCATCTGTCGAGCACGAACAAAAAGCAATTCATCTCACATTAACATTACCAAATGCCCGCAAAAAATAATGACATCACGCTTTATTTTGCCCGCATTTGAAAGCGGTCAACAAGTTCTCGTCTTAGCAACAAATGTAGGCATTTATCGATAAATCTTAGATTACAGTTAACCTTGCAATTGTTCTGACCTAAAAATCTTAATGAAAGCTCTAGCAAATAGCGGTAGGCGTCGATTTGATTACCAACAAAGCTATATCAATCAAATTTACAACGGATATTGATGTCACAGAACAGCTATTTTGCTAACAGTATCAATTTTCGTAAATGTTCTACAAAATTGCCTACCTATTTATGCTAGCAAAATTAATAAAACCATCAAACAAATCGCTCAAACGTAAAATAATACAAGTACCTACATATAACAAATTTAGTCTGAGATCTACTGTGGTACTATACAGATCACGTTTTTACATGAACGTTGACGAGGCATTCTAAAGGACAAGTAACGCACGTAATTAGTTTAATCAGTACGTGGAATCAGAAACCGAATGGAGTTATAATCAAAATGTAATTTTCAAATAACTTGAGATTTGAACAGTCACAAATCTTAGCAATTTTATCACATCACGAATACCTTGGAGCTTTACATTATTGGATTCGCTTTTTAATGTCTCTAGACTACTTTGAAATGCGAGAGACTGATATTGTTCCCCAAAATTGTTTTATGTCGAAGCGTTTCATCGTTCACGCATTCACCAACATGCGAATTTTTTTGGGAATTTTTTTCGTTCGGCTCTCGAACAGTGGAACGAAACAGAATAAACAGGTCTGTTTTTGTATATGATTTTTCATGGTGAAGATTCGGCTTTAACTCCACGTCACGGTATGATGGAAGCGTTTTAAATTACGGCCTACAGGCTTGTTTTTATACACGCTTGTAAGCACTCGCTTCTTGTATCTAAATTGCAAAATAAAGAAGGAAATAGTTAGGCATTTTTCATTTCATTTCCAAGGTTAAAAAATTTAGTCACGTTATATTTTTTTAATGTTTGTTCGTTTTAAATTAGTGTTTGGATATGGACATCACACGTTATTCGATTCTTCAATCAATTAAAAAATCTTCTATCGCTAATTGAAATAAAACCATTGAGTCTGCCATGACTGACCGTGACCATGGATTCTGTAAAAGGTTAGAAATATCGGTGTTTACGGATAACGTGTGACCAGTATAACGCGATCAAATCTAATATTTGCGAAAGTGTCAAAAATGAGCATTTTATCTCTTACACCTACTCTATTCATCATTAACTGAACGATACTTAATTATTAAAATCTGTTAGCAGCATTAGCACATAGTTCGACAATCGCATAACAAAATTCTTTTCAACATTCGTTCATTGTTATTTATTTCTTCGATTACATTGTTTCTAAATTTAAACTTGAATTTGTAATTTATGCAAACTGTGTATATATGTTTCCGTCACGCTTATATTTAATGGCACTTCCTCACTTGTTAACTACTTTTTTAATTCATGGAATGAGTGTATTTCGTGCTCATTACCCTTAATTTGCATATAGAGTGGGGCTTAATGTTAAAAGCCTCCCTCAACTCAACTGGCCCTCGAGTATAATAGGAACTCTCAACAACTAACTTTAATTGAAAAAATCGTTTTACCTTCTACATTTAGCAGACTTTCCTTCTCAGGTCGACTTTACATAATAATGATTGCAATTGTCTGCATGTGCAGACTGTATTGTTTTAGAATATTAAAGGCTGCCATGTAATTAGTTTTAAACGTCTAGAGAAACCCGCGCGTTTCTAAACATATTTTAAACAACGATAATTTCCTTAAGCTTCATTTTATGGAAAGCAATGCATGTGATCTAGTTCGGGACCCTAAGCACTTTTATGGATGAATTTGAATAACAATAATTCAGTAATAATGTATTTTGCGTTTTCTTCTAATCTATTTTTAACTTACCCAGCCAATCTAAGTGTCGAAAAGTCTAGACATTGGTGCCAAATATATCGTATACATGCTAATTAGGTAGACGTTGTACCTACATCAGATGTATATATTTATTCAAATATTCTCTCTGCTACTTATGGGTCTTTCAATGGATCATTTAACACAATGCGTGCAAATTTGTTCACGATAAAATCAATGAACCGGTGAATTGTTGCGTGTTAATCCGACGCCCGTGGCATTGAACTTCACAGACCCTGTTTGAATAAGAACAATGCTATTCTAATGCGTATTGACACTATAATTTTAATATTCGCAACAGTTACTGATAAACCATCTCCTTTCGCTAGTGTAGTGCTTGGCATAACAACAATAGCCGCTTCTGACTTTGGCGATGATGTCAGCTTTTCTTTAATGGCCGCTCGCATCGCCTGCAGCATTTCACGAGCGTATGCGAACTTTTTTCTCTCTTTTCACATAATTTATACGGATGATTCCTTGTACTTTACCACCAAACGTAAACAGCGAGATTGCATAAGAATATTTAATTGTCCTTGTTTAATATTTTCTATCCTACATTGTATTGATTTCACAGTCAGTATATTTTCTTACTTGTTTACCATATTGAAATAACTCTGCATATGTATATCATGTAACAAAACCAGTTGTTTTGCAATTCGGCACGCATGCGCGTTCGCTCCCAAAACTGAACCGCCTGGCCCTAAGGATCCTCGAAACCAATTATTAACATAATGCTCCACCACGAGCATTATTTGAAGAACGTACTCCTTCGCGAAAATGATTGAAATAACTCTTATTTTAACCTAATATTATCTACTTCGTTGAATTTTTTACTCAAAGTTCAACAAATCCTAAAATGTTATGGAAAACGGTCGGACGCAGATAATCTCTAGTCTGATGTTTATCGCGCAGAAGAAACACCTAGAGCTGGGTTAATGTATATTTTTAGTTCTTCACGCATTAAATTAAACATGTGAAAGCACTCGAGTAAAATAACTGCGAGGTTATTCAAAGTTGCGAGTTTTAGAAACGCACCAGGAAACACTGATTTCAGATCGTGTAGGAAACACGTGGTCATCGGTTTCTCCAATCGTCAGTCAGCCATAATTTTGTTTTATTACTTCCCACCATGGTTCTCATTCGTACACGATTTCTATCTATATCCTTAATAACAAAGTTAAACTCTGAAATGAAAAGTTGCAATCGATAAATTACTGTCAAAGAATAAAATTGTAGAAAGCATTAATATAAAGCGCAATGGAATGAATAGTTTCCGTCTATCCAAATACGTTTCCAAACCTAAACTTTAATAAAGTCATATGACTGTCACTTCTGAAAATTCTAATATTCCAAAACAATATTACCTTCGATCAGTACTTCAACATGTAATCAGGAAGAAAGCGCTTTGAAATGACCCTGCCCCGCTCGGTTAGGCAAGGATAAATTGAATAAACTTTTTGTGTCTGGCACTCAAAGTGAATTTTATGTTTATTTCTTTTTGGATATTGTTCATGTAATATTTCACACTAATGGCTTACTTACTGTTAAATAAGCCTGTCTGGCAGGATTGCAACTGAAGTTAGATGTGCTCACCAAACTTTATGATGAGATAATTACTGACAATCATCTCATATATAAAATTCTCTTGTCACAATGTTAGTTACCATACTCCTCCGAAACGGCTTGAAAGAATTTTATGCAATTTTATATGCATATTCAGTAAGCCTAAGAATCGGCTACTATCTATTTTATTAAGTGATATGGGTTGTCCACCCCTAACATATGGGGTTCATGGGAGACTCGACGGGGAAAGTAAAGTAAGGGATTCTCCACCCGTGCGAAGCTGAGGCGGGCCGCTAGTATCATATAAATACCCTTCAGTTGAAGAACATTTTAGTGACTACGTTCTGTCCAGCCCAGCGCTCTTTGCATCGTCTTGGATGGACAAGGTTTATGCTTAAAATTATAAACCATATGATTAAAAAAAACAGTTTTTCAATTGAATTAGTAATTACAGTTCGCCCATGAAACGCTTACAACAAATTGCAGGTTGTTGCTGTAGAGCACGCTTTGCGGCGTGATATGCTCCTCACGATGGTACCTTAAGACACGTTAATTTGTATAATCACTTGATGTTAAAATTGTAACCTACAACTCACCTCCAAATAACCGCACTTGATCCTAATTCTCAACTAACGACTCACGAGAATGTACCTCGTATTTTTCTTCAGAAATTTCTAGATACTCTCAATAAGTAAAATGTTTAAAGCATAATGGTAACAATAAAAAGTCGAGTGAACGACATTGATTTCTCAAATGAAAGTTGTTTTGCTCCACAGACAACGTTATAGTTAATTAAATTCATAGTTCTTAAACCTCTGATAAAAGAGCGAAGGTCACGGATTCAATTTTTGAGAATGAGTTGCATATTTTGATTTAAATTGCTTCAGGTGATTGATTTGCACCATTCTTTCCTGCCTGGACTTTTGAACGCAATGGCGGTAGCTTGAAAATAGTACCATCCCAAATGAAAGAGTTATTTATTACTTGTAGTTACTATTCAGATGAATGAATGAATATTTTTATTCTTATTCTAACTCTGTCCATGTGTGCATGTTAATCTCGGACGTTTCTTGGAAACTGTTTTGGCTTCCGCCTGTATTTGGCAAAAGAATGGTTTCTTACAATCACACATAATATTGCTATTGTCCAATTAAGTTTATAATCATAATAACTTAGTTGTTCTAGTCATTGTACTTTCATAAGTGAAATGATGCCAAAAACTGTGACTCCTTTGGCAATTTTTGGAGATATATTTTGAACGTGGATCCCGCAAACAGACACATTGTCCGTAAAGTTTAATAATTAGTCATGACGTAAAATAGATTCTAATTTAGTCTTCAAAGATTAGGAGAAAACGCCACCCGACGGAAATGGCCAATATTTCTTGTGAAATTTTACTTTGTGCGTAAGCTCTTTTATTCTTTTGTCGTCTCGTGGTGTGGCAACAGAAAATTCGTCATTTTGCATTACTGAAATAGTCATTGTACTTTCATAAGTGAAATGATGCCAAAAACTGTGACTCCTTTGGCAATTTTTGGAGATATATTTTGAACGTGGATCCCGCAAACAGACACATTGTCCGTAAAGTTTAATAATTAGTCATGACGTAAAATAGATTCTAATTTAGTCTTCAAAGATTAGGAGAAAACGCCACCCGACGGAAATGGCCAATATTTCTTGTGAAATTTTACTTTGTGCGTAAGCTCTTTTATTCTTTTGTCGTCTCGTGGTGTGGCAACAGAAAATTCGTCATTTTGCATTACTGAAATAGTCTGCAAGCTCTGCAACATTGTTGACAAGACTTTGTGAGAGCTTTATGGTCTTTTCCTTATAGCAATACTTTTGTTCTCCTCTTTGTAAATGAAGATCCTTACTGTAACTATGTGTAAATTTGTTAGCTTGCTAGCAATATAATCGAAGTTACAAAGTTACATTTGTTTAAACTATTATTTCAACTAATGCTCATATTGAAGTTTTTGGCGTTCTTGTTTGTGTAGCAACGAATGCATTTAAGTTGCAATCTTTAGTACATATTGCATAAGACCCCTATATTGATTGTTAAATCGTTATGATCACAGTAATATGTAGCCATTAACAATTTATATTTTTCTTCATGTCGTTAATTGTTTATGTTGTAGGTAGATATTATTTAATGTTTAATCACTGCCGCTTTCTGGTTTGCTCTCGTGAAGGTAATCCACTATGTTTTTATATCGTTAGAAACAGCAATCGTAGACCCAGTTATATTGACCGAAATGCACATAATATTATCACAATATTGTTGAACTTTAAAACTAGATTAATTAAGTGCTATACTGCCCACATTATATTGAGGTAACAGTTGTAACAAAATTTCACGGAATAGGTATATTTAAGTTCTTTCGAAAAGAACGAACTTTATTAGTTAGTCACCGAATCGTTTATTTTAATTGCAGCTTCCTCTAGCCTTAGGTTTAAAGTGTCGGTCGTTATAGACGATGACATTCATTCTATAAGCTTTTGTATTCTTAGAAGCACACAGATTTATCTTTTTATCAACGTGTTATTAAACTGTTCAGGACAAATAACATGCAATAATTTTAGTAACGAAAATGGTTCTCATTTTGCGCGTCGAGCGTTGATCAAAGCAGCTTGTGTGAGGCTGGTTTTCAAAGTGACGCTTATACTAATTGGTCAGATTACAGAGGTCGCTTTTGTCGTGCGACTGTCGCACGGTTGTTGCGCGACGTCGACCATAACAGATAAGGTACTTGGTGCAGACAAGTTTGCGGGAAACTCATTATCGTGTTGATTCACTTCACTTAGTACGTAACTTTACAAGACATATTAACTTAATTTACGATATAATTTCGAGTAATAGAACAATGTAAAATAGATTCATAGATACGAACTGTGTGTTGGCATCATTAGGCATCATTACACATAGGTTACATCATATGAAACATTGGATGCATATTGTGCAAGACATTGTGCAGTTTTGGCCTCAATTTTGTTCAAAGTTCAAATATTTCTTCTTATTTCGTAGTAGTAATTTACGGTCTCTCTCTAGATGGTTGCGTTCCCGGATTATCCCCATAATTAACGCAGATCTAATATTTGTCAAAGGTGAAGTCATCACAATCACTTCGTATAATTTCAGCGAGAATTTTCCCTTTGGCAATATTAAAATTGGACCATTTCATTCTGAGAAACATGGCCGACGCTGGCTTCGTTGACGTTCTGCTACTGTCTTACTCTATGTCGGGGGGCCAAAGTTAGTTATTTTCTCTAAATAGCATAGCAACTGTTGCGAATTGTAACTAATGACTGCAATGTCTCGGGGCGATTGCAAGAGTGCAACTGTATGATAAATTATTAACCAACCTGATCGTTTATTCTTGACGTGCAGAGTATATCATTCTCTAAGCAAATGGCGAGCTAAAATTTAACAAAGTGTATGTTATTATTTTGTTGAGGTATTCTCGGAATTATGCTTCATTTAAACCATGAGAACTGCGGGTTTTTTGATAAATCGATTTTTCGCTTTCAGTGCGTAATTATGTTCTCCAAGGTAAATGTAGTGGATTTTTAAATGGTTATTTAAATAATTTTATTTGAGGAATTTCGTGGAATTATTAAACGTAACTTTACTAGGAATGCCGATGTGGCGCATTGTTTTAATTGTGGTCTGAATAAAGGTATACATGGCGTGAGAAATTCGCCCACTACTAACACTACGGTTCTCACGGGCGTACTTCTCACTAGATAAGCCCGTCTACTACATTTTGCCTGTGATATTAACGTTCGCCGGTACGTTTAGGTTCCAGGTAATATGCCTATTGCCATTAACCGGGCTGCTAATGAGTTTTTTTTTATGGGATAGGGGGCAAATGAGCAGACGGATCACCTGGTGGTAAGCGATAACCGCCGCCCGTGGACACCCGCAACACCAGAGAAATCGCAAGTGCTTTGCCTTTTTTTTTCAAAGGGTTTGGGCCTTCGGTGACCTTACTCACTCGGCGAAACACAACGCAAGCGTTGTGTCACGCCGGAGTTCTATGAGGCCGTGGTATCACTGCGGTCGAGCCGGCCCATTCGTGCCGAAGCATGGCTCTCCCACGTGAAAAATTAATTTCATAGAAAACCCAACAACACTGCTCAGGACCTCAATCCCTAAATTACCTTCGATCTTATCAATTTTCCTTATATTTGCGGTCACTACATATTTTGATTCATCATTGTATGTATTGCCATGTTTTCCTTATTTACTATTTGTTTCCCAGAATTGATCGTAGGTAATTGCAAAACCACGCTTGAGATGTTAACAACTTTTCATACATTTACATAGTAAAATCATTTTTCTTCTGAACGTTCTCGTTTTCTATAAGTACTGGCGATTTGACGAAAGATTCGTAATTTTGTATGTCAATAATAATTTACTACTAAACTTCTTAAAGTGAAATCGGTATCAAATCCTCTATCACTACCAGGTTATCTAAATTTACAGAGATTAATTACTACATGATTATCTACCTGAACCAATGTAACGATATTTGAAACTAGAATTATTACAAACCCATAAAAAAGTTTGCATTATCTCTTATCTCTTACTATTAGTTAATTTATAAATGTATGTATCCATTCTATCTTGCCTCCTTTTCGTTATTATGACATAAGGTCGACACAATCGAATATCAGTAATTAACGATAAAGTGATCACGTTAGATAAAAACGACAATTCAGATTCGATACGAAGTTTCGATAAGATAGATCGAAATCGCGTATAAAAATAAAATTATCATCCATCGACTAATATGTCGCAGCTCCCTACTACTGCGTTAATCGATTTACGGTGCATTAAATACCTAGTGTAGGTTTATTACATCGTTGTTTTCGTAACCTGACACCCGACTATGCTATGTCGGCTGATAAGGTGACAAACGGTGAATCGCATTCTTTCCCAGCGCAACCTCAGCAAATAGCAGGCTCAAATCACCAGCGGTCTCACGTGACCACGGATATAGAGACGTAATTAAAATCTAAAATCGTGGCAGTGTTGATTCATAACCGTTTGTTTGTTTCGGAAAATTCGAAAACTTTATTAGCAGGAACAGGGAAATGAAATGGCGTGGCCACGTGCGCAAACACGCTCTCTCGTGTTTTCGTTAACCTAAGATATGACGCAATATTTTTTGACAAGTTTTCGCTTATGAAAAAAAATATTTTAAAAGTTTTCTGTATTATACTTAGATGAGATTTCTCACGCATATATCAAAGACCGAGACGTGTGAATTAATTGAAAGAATTGAAGAGTTAATACATTATCCAAAAAAAAGGTGTACACAGTGCATTGTCAACCAGCAAAAGGGCTTTAGCCTTTACAAATTACGTATGAAACTACTAGCAAGTAATATTGTCAAGTCACCATTTGGCTAGAGACGGGTGTGCCGCAATTGCGAACACGCTCGCCAGTTCGTAATGAGAATAATGATGGAAGCTTGCGCCATAGATCAGTTTGTACGCGTGCGCAGCTTGCCGATAGCGGGAAATCGCTAATACTTGCGTAAATACGGCAGCCGCTGCTGGGCTTTAGATAAGATTTAGCTGATCGAAGCTGTTCTCAAATGCGTCATTACTGTTTTGCACAACGATGTCAATTTTCTTGCTCTTACTCAGTCTGATACGATCCTGTAAGAATAAGGAAATTAAGCTAATCGTCGAAACAAGTTGCGAATAAAATACCCCGTGACGTTTAAAGAAACAGTGATTTCATACAAATGACAAGTGGGTCATATTGCATCAATAGAACGATGCACGCGAACATTAAAGACACCATGGCGCTGATTGCGAATGCAACTTTGTAATTTTCTCGTGTCACGAACAACTACAACGTATGTATTTACAGACGAAACACTTCACGGGAACCACTGTTTTATTGGCAACTAGACTCATTATCTTCACAACGTACTAGCGCGAAAATCGTGTCATTGGTATTACAATCGAAACTAGTATCGATTTCCCTTACTATAAAATTTACATATTATGTACTTTTTAAGGAACTGATAAACAAATGTATTCTTCGTAATCATGTGGAAGGATGAAATTATTAACATTATTAACACTTCATCGCGTTGTCTTACATATCCCATTGCGTATCGCAAGAGTTCTACTCTATAATTTACGCACCAAAGAATAATTAGGTAGTAACTTTCGACTAATGTTTACATTGTTTAACTACTGTATGTTTTAACAACTATTCTGTTGACAAGATCTGTCGTCTCAATTGACTACGTTATAATAGAACTGTACGATCTGTTTTATATAAAGAATTTCAAACGACTTCAAAATGAGGAAGTTATGAATTCGTCTGTATTATTTTTATGTATGTTTGTTACTCGATTACGCGGCCATTTATAAACCTATTTGGAAAACTCTTTTTTTTTTTGTGAAAGAATATACTCTCGAGGTGATCTCATTCAAATATGGGTAAGATCTGATCACAAGATTAGAAAAATATTCAAAAACACGTACCGGCCGATCGAATCACAACGTTGTCGAGCTAGGTCATATTCTACTCGTTTCTCAAAATGTTGAAATAAATAACTTTTAACAAAAAGTGAAACCGCCTTCAAAAACAAAAAAAAATAACAGTTTGGGAAGTCTGAAAAATAAGATCCGACCAAATAAATGGCACCGACTTCCGAAACTGTTTCGCAGATAACATTTTTTTTGTTTTTGAAGGCGGTTGTACTTTATTTATTGTTATCGATTTTATAATGCATGTTCATTGGAGTTAAGACTGTCAGTCTAATATTCAGCATTCTAACATCATTTGGCTATGGGACGGGTGGATTTTGTTCTTGTATAAATCACATATTCTGTTTTTAGTATGTCATTTAAGGCTATGAAGGGCGCGTTATATATGCGTGCAATAGATCTCCAACAAGGTTAAGCTATGAAGTCAGTTTTAATTTTCTTAAAAATTACCTTACCGATACTCCTCCCATTTTACAATAATTATCGAAAGATGCACATAGAGTACACTCGTCTCATATTTTATTACATTACGATGTGAGGTTTAATTTATATTACAGTTCGGATAAAAAATATATTTTTATCTAGAGGTTCATTCAATGAGGCAAAAAAGTACGTATAAATTCAACAACTGTACACGATTAAGCGAAGCTTCTCTACGCAAAGATATTCGGGTCGATGTACTCGAGAAATTCGATATGTCGTCGATGTTCGCGGAGTTCATGTAGCATTGCGGTGAGCGGGTCACAAGAACCGGGAGTTCATTAGACGAATTCTGGGCACCACTTGTAGCAATGGCAAAAACTGTTTTACGTCATTTCGCCACGACTTGATGGACGGTGGGAGAGATGTATTTTTTGTCTTCTTGTCAGATCGCTCTATTCGTCGGTCCGTCCCGCGGACGTTGACCGTGGTTCTAATATTTAGGGTGTTCAGTTACATTTCTTGGTATCTACGAAAAGTTTTAGTCTTTGAATGTTGGTCTTTATTTTGGTAAAAGTTTTGCTAGTAAAAGAACTAAATACAATCATTTGCAATATAATTTTAGGAAGGTGTTCTAAAAGATAATTCGTGTCATGTTTCAAAATATTGTTACAAGTTTAATATTCATAACATCAGACAAATAGTCTGTCACCACGACCACTTTCATTGTAATGTTATTAAAAACTTTTGGCAAACCAAATTTGTGCATGTCACAATGTTTCAGTCTTCTTACGATTCATCATCTATTTATCACTTATCTACATAAATAACAAAGTACATCTTCGGTGTGTTTATCGCATATGCATTGTTGTGATAAGTTGAGATTTGATTACAATGATTTTTATTTCCGTGACTTTTTCTACCTAGTAGTTTTGTGTAAAAGTATGGCACTTCCTTTTTACGGTGTTATGGGTGTCACACCTTCGGTATGTAAATCAAGGTGTGCAGCCTGTGCGTGAGTTGTATATAGCTAGTATAGATAGCGTGGTGAGTGGATAATATCGTGCGGGTGACGAGCACGCGGCGCGAGCGCGCCCAGTCAGAGTGCCGCCGCGCCACCAGACGCACGCGCGACTTGCACGTGCTAACCACAACTTCTATACGACCAGCTCATCACTGAACTTGCGTCTGAATAAACTTTATTTTAAAAACAAACAGGCAAATGATGTCAGTTTGCATGTACCTCGTCTGTCCTTGGTTCTTTCTTGTGATCTACTTGGCTTTCCTTATGCTGGACGTGTGAGACCGGCTTCGAGACTCAGTCCTGTAGTGTCTGTGGACGTTTGAGAGCGCAGACGCGGCGTCGCGATCGATAAGTGTCGGTAGCGCCACCGGTCGGTGTCAGCCGTGCGCCGTGCGGGCTAACACGCGGGTGGTTTTGGCGCGCTCCGGCGACGGTGCGAGCGGTGCCGCGTGCCGGGAGCGCCGGTGGTGTTATGCGGGGCGGGTGCGGCCGCCGCCGGGCCGACTGCTGAGCCAGCTGACCGGCCGTCACGATCGCTCCGCACGCGTCGGGCACGCGGCCGCGCGGCGCGCCCGCCATGAGCGCGGCCACGCCAGAGGTGCGCGGCCCGCCAGCCGACGCTGCCTCTCCCCATGTCGCATTGCCTAGGATCAAGCCGGACCTCGGCCTCAATGATGCGACCCTGTTCGCAGTCTACTGTTTCATCAAAAACTTTATTGGGTGAGTCGTATGCTAAGGAAAGTCCTGTTTGTTACGTCGTGCGGCTAGGTCCGCAACTCTTATGTAACCCATACAAAAAGGACGAATCATACATGTAATCGTTATAATTCGTTAAATATGGCCTGTATAAGCTTTCACAATATAAGCGACAGATCTCTAATCGTTCATTCAAAATATACATAAGTTTAAAGTTCATCTCTATACATTCTAATCATTTACGGCCTTAGGCTTCCTAAAGCTATTAATCTAGTTGAATAAGTCTGTTGATATGTAATTACAGTCTTGTAAAAATCAAAGCTGCAACGCCAGATTATGATTTATGTTTGACACTTTCAATTGCATTTGGAGTTGCAGATTGAGTAACTCGTTGTCCATGCTCACCAAAATAATTACTACAGTCGCTATTACAAAGATATGATTAAGATAATGGTCTCATTTTTACTAAACATTAAAATATTTAGGATATTGCTGGAATATTATTGTTAATCTATTATCCAACAAAATAGGTACCTCAACCTTGACTGAATGACTCGTTTGTAAAATCACTTGTTTACTATCGGTTAGCAACAAAACTGTGTTTGTATGTTATTTTCTTACTGGCCGCTAATAGAGTAGAACGACCATGCGACCACTCGGCCTTAATAACAGTACCCTGACACTAAAACTAAGGTGCTATCAAAAGTATTCGTGTCTGTAAACAAATTTAATATTTGTATTGATGTCTATATCAGCTACAGATAACACTTTGCTTGATTTGCTGTTTCATGTTTTTCTAGTAACCTTGAATAAAACATAAACCCAGTCATGTTTTCTTTCCACACCTATGTTTACATTTTTTATCGCAAGTTGGGTTTGGCACGACTGACAGTAAAATATTTTTTCTTACATTTGCCATTTCTGATCTCATTGTTTCAACTATTAACTCGATGAGGATGATACTTTAAATAATTAATCCAATATTATCACGGCTGACGAGGAATGAAGGAATTAATATTCATTGTTTTGGCATCGCTTCAAAACATTATAGCCACAATACAATATTTTAACCAAGTTAAACTGATAACAAAATTGACTATCACTAAGCAATTATGGAATTTCTTGATCAAACCTTATAGCAACTGCGTGTATTGCTCCACATAATTTTCTTTTTGCCATAAACAGCAAAGTGTCTGTTGTTAATTGTTAGCAATAAAGGGCGGACATTAGCCGTGCCGAACTTAGGAGAAAGTCTTCGTTTAGAAAGTACGCTTTGTTTTGTTTTCGTGTTTAGCTATTTTGGTCCTTTGTAGATAAACGCAACACCCACAAAACATAGTAGATATCTCCTGCTCTTAAATGCTAACGGATATGGATAGACGTCGTGGTAGTCTGCGTTACTCGGCCAATGTTTTCTATAAATGCATTTGCAATTAACATTCCATTTTGCATATCTACTCCAATTGACGTTCTATTTACTGGCATCATGATGAAGTGCAACGTCTTGCACGTGTCGTGCGGTTGCTATGAAATTTCGTTTTCTTCATCGGAAAACGTTGGGTGTGTGTGTGTGTCTGAAAGAAAATGTGCCTCTGGGCAGGGTTATCCAAGACCAGAGGACTACAGACTCATAAAGTTCATGGAAGAGCCCCATATAAGATAAGGATAAGGGTCTTGGATTTTAAGAAGAACCTCTCCTTGAACTACGACCTTACATAACGATACTCGCCATCGTTTTGGATGATTTAATCGATGGGTGGTTGATTTTAGATGCAAACGGTTGCTTTGTTGCAGCAGGCATCATCACTTTCACAAGAAGAAAAGGGAAAGTCTTAGTGGCGCTCGCTCCCTTGCGGTCAGATTAGCTCAGGCTATCGGCCGGCGCTAATTCCTCTTGTTTATTTCATTTCACACTAATGGTTGCACTCTAATCTATGCCGATTTCTCTACCAGCGCTGCAGTTTTAAGAAAAATTTCACTTGCCATTGTCTGACCCTCACAAACGTTACTTTTGTTATGAAATATATGTGAATTTCACTAATAATTATGTAACTATGTGTAAGTGTAGTCTGTACATTTATGATACATTATATAACAAATAAAGATCATATCGACATCACGTTTGTTGATTTTTATCGCAATCAATCTCAGCTGGGGATGCTTTCGGCGATCCTTACTTGTCACTTTGTTTTACATTATCAAATTTCATCAGTTCTTGTTATCTATATTTGTTATCTATCTTTTACTTTTTATTATCATCATCAACCCATTTACTGTTCCACCGATGGGCACGCGTCTCCGCTCATATTGGGAGGGGTTAGGATATATGTATAGTCTACCACTCTAGATTACTGCGGGTTAGCAGAGTTCACTGTTTAAGCGAGATATCATTCATTATAAATACGCATATGGTTGCAAAAAGGTTAACGTATCTTAGATTCGATCTCGAGACCTAGGACTTAGCAGTCCAATGTTCATATCACTAGTATCTAATTACACACATCGAAAAAAGTTAGCGATCACTTTGAAAAATCGAAATCGTTTTTGTTATTTTTAAATTTCAAACGGTATTTCTATTTAAAGAAAACACACGACAAAGAATTTTTCTTGATAAAGTTCAATTTAAAAAAAATGTATCAGCTTAAGCTAGTGATCGCACATTTTTTTTATGTGTTTATCAATAGCAATCGCTGTTTGCTGCTGTACGCTGTTGATTATAGTATAACATTATTTTAAAATCGATTTAAAATAAAACTTTGTTTTCCTCCTTCGATTATACAGAAATCGTGTTGTGTTGCAGGAGCGATAGCCTCATTAACATTTTTTACTCAATTTATATTCGATTCATCTCTTTTTGCCATAAAACGGTGTTGTGTTTGATCGGAATCAATAGAGCAATTTCCACAGTTCATTAACATTGTTATTTTGAACTTCACTTTAAATAAAAAATCTTTAAACCGTCTGAAAAAAGAAGATTTTGAATTCCGTATTTAATGTTTTAATTGTTTGATACCATAGAATTCCGTCAAATGAAAATAAACGTACCGATCTTCGAGGACATCAGCAAGCGATAGCAACGTCGAGGCAAGCAAAATTCTACGCGCCACGGCGCCACTCATAATTAAAAAAAGTTCGGAGGTCGGTGGTGGAAATAAAAGATCTGAACTGATGCGCACCGACTTCCGAACTGTTTTACGTGGCAGCTTTAGTTTTTGTTTAAGTTATTTTATTCTCGAATCATAAAATATTTGTACAGAGATGTTTTTGGTATCCCAAAATTTAGTAATCAAATGATATCAGGAACTCTCTCTCATAGTGCCTTTCTGACTAGCGAAGGTTGGCAGTCAATTTAGCAAATTAATTCCTATCACTAGCGAGTCTCAGTTCGGCAGCAGTCACTATCCTCGTCCACTTCCCTGATGTTACGTAGCCATGACTTCTTCCTCTGACCGACATGTCTTTTGCCTGCGATGTTTCCCATCATAAGTAATAAGTTGCAGCAGATATCAGGATAAGACACCTAAACAGACAGACATATATCCGCTTTTTACTGTGGGGGTAAATTCAGTTATATTGTTCTCGCACCGAACCATAAGGCAACACTTGAATAAACTACCTGAAAGTTGAACAGGTGTAAGAAATATATTTATGGATGTAATAGGTAGGAGTTATATTCCGTTATACACATACCTATTATACTTCAGAACTGGAGTCGCCGCTTTAATAATTTAGGTTTATGATCAAGTGTCCGTGAACCAGCTCTCAAAACTTATTACATAGCTTATATGAAGCTCTTCTCTTCACCTATGAAGCAGCATGTTTAGTTACAGATTTTGGTATTTTATAATACACTAGCCTATGCCCGCGGCTTCGCTCACTTGAAGCTCAAATACCAACAGTGATGATCTCTTCTTTGGTTGGGTCTATATACATATAGAGGTCAAGCTGTATTTCAGGTTCCGTTTAATTATTTGAGATAAGAAGTATACCAGTTTTTAATTTGGAGCTCATACTTTCTAACAGTGATAACAAAATTAAAATCAATTCAGTAGTTTTTGCGCCAACCCGTAACAAACAGACAAGAATTTAATAATCTCATTTTTGGGTTCGGATACGTTTATATACCCTAACCCACTTGGTCTTTTAAATATCTTCAATGTACAGACACAGCTTTTTTACAATTTTATTATAGTAGAGATTCTATCACTATTGTCCAAAGGGTTAGGCGGAGGTATAGGACTGTATACAGTATGTTGGTTCACCCTCAGTTCGCCATTTTAGGTCCTATTTATAATAGCCAAAATTGTCATTAACCGCCCACTAGTCCAAACATAGACCTGCCATTGATAGAAAACCCAGTAACACTATGCCCGTTCTGGGAATGGAACTCATGACCTTTAATGCAGGAGTCAGGTTTAGGACAAATTCAATAATGAGTATGAGGCAGTTATAGTTGTTATTGTTATTAAACTTACATACCATCACGCCTGTATTCCCCAAAGGTTTTAGGCAGAGGTGTACTAAGGTACACCCACAGTTCGCCGGTATGTTTAGGTCCCATGTAATAGGGGGCGAGCCTATTGCCATTAACCGGGCATAATTTCCAAACTCCGAGCTGCTACTGAGAATTTCATAGAAAAACCCAATAACACTTTGCTCGACCTGGGAATCGAACCCAGGACCTCTAGCGTAGCAGTCGCACTTGGGACCACTAGACTAACGAGGCAGTTATTGTTATTAAAAAAGTAACAATATTGATCCCTTCAGAACTGCATTGGCATCGCGTCTCATATTATTAAGAAAAACACATAATATGACATGATATTTGAAACAATACAGTGGTATTAATATTCCAAGTCAAAGGTCTCGAGTTCGAATTCAATGCACGCACCTCTGACTTTTCGAAGTCATGTGCGTTTTAAAAGTAAATTATCAGGTGCTTAAACGGTGAAGGTGAACATTGTGAGGAATCCTGGGTGCCTGAGAGATTATCTCGACGGCATGTGAAGTCTGCCAACCCACAGTACGCCATTGTGGTGGACTCGTGGCGCCTAATCCCTCTTATTCTAAGAGGAGACCCGTGTTCAACAGTAGGACAATATAATAGGTTTATGGTTATGTAGTGGTGATATGAAAAAAGAAGGGTTTACACAAAAATCAAATAAACTCATTCAACTCTCGTATGCAATCGAAAAGCTCATGGCGAAGCCCTGCTACTGCCATTCATGAATAACTCTGAAATATTATCAATATAATTAGTCAACAATAATGTATAAGTTACACAGTATTTGAATTGCTCACTGCGGTTACTGTCGATCAGCTGTCGGTTCTCGCAACGATGCGTCTCGATATGATAGGAGATAGTGCGTGTTCATTTCAACTGCATGTACGTAACTGTACACTTGCGTAAGAGACGCTAACGCAGTATTCATATCTGTTCGATATACGTACTCACCTTATATTTTATTAGTACCATTACACTTTTTAACACCGTAAATTATTGATTCCAATTCAGTGTTTTATGCAATCGTTTCTGTTTTTCTCACCCAACATTTGCAATTGTAATGAAAACGTTTCATAATATTACATATCATGGTTATTTGTTTACATCAATACAAGTATCAAGGGAATGGAAAGTTTATAAGTTGAAGAGTCAGAAAAAACACCAAGATGCAAAATGCAAGTTATGTAAAGCCAGTTTGCATCTTTAGTGATGTGCATTCGTGAACCTGTTACGAATAACTTACTTGTTACGATAACTTTTAGAATTGCGTACACAATTGCATCAACTTCATTTAAATAAACTTTTTTTTTACTTCCGTAAACTTCTGTTTTATATTAGGTAATCATGCGTTTACCGCGTGCCACTTGGGCGATTAACCAAGGATCTCATCTCACATATTGATTGACGCGTTGCCTTGACGTGCTACCATGGCGCCACCCTACAAAACCGCCCCTTTCACGCAAGGACGTCGGGAATAGGGACGCGCGCATACTCACTACTACACTCGGGGTCTACATTCAGTGTGTACAGTTCCATCGCACAGAGAGCACGCTTTCTCTCACCTGTGCGCAAAAATCAACCGCGAAAGTGCATAAAAGTGTTTTTCTAAATTAAAATTATCATCCAGTGCGCTGGAGGACTCCCTGAAACACCACCTGTAAGTATTACATTGGTTTGTATAATCAAACCCGTGATTTCTAAACTAGGTCAAGCTTCCGCGTCCTCGGCCCTAAAGGTTTTTATTTATGAATGGGGTGTTGTTTTTCTACACTAGTATGATGTCTTCGGTAAGTGTTCTAAGCAAATTGAGTTTTGATTCTTTCCATTATTACTTAACTCCTGTTTAACTAGCAGAGGTGACGTCATCACCCTTGCAATAGGCGCCATGGATACGGTCATGGGGTGGTTATTCCCATTGTCCCTCATTGATTATTAAAATTATGACAAAGGAAGAGCACAAATATGTTAATGTTTTATCACTGGTTATGCCCTAACTTCTTTATTATATCACTACAATTGATTTTATCAAAAACCTTTCTGGTCGCCTTTAATGCTATGCGAAATTATTCAATATCAAGTATTTGTTTAAACTTTCACATAAGTGCGTCCTCTTAATATCTGTGGACCGTGCAGCACTCCACGGTTCATAACGACCAGGACAAAAGATTTGAGAGAAATAAAATTACATGTTACATACAACCAACTAAATGGCTCGAAACAAAAGAAACTCAACCAAAAAATCACGGTTGCGTGAATTTCTCTATCAGATATGTCGGTATGGACCGTGTTCTCATTACCCCAAGCTTCAAGTATTAATATTAAAAGATTTTACGATGCCACTTTATACATCCATAAAATATTGAATCCAAATGATAGTAGGCCATTAAGTTCGCTTGACTTTTACAACTTGCGTGGGGCAATAAGCAGTTACATCCTATATTTTTCTGTAATTCCCAGATCAACATAAAGAAAGTTGCAATTAGTTATTAATCCAGGAACTAACAACACTTCCTCTTCGGTGTTCTCGATTGTGTACGAGTAGGAACTATAAGGCCGTGATGATTACGCTTGGATAATCTCAATCTAATCTGGCTCCCTCTCATTCAGAGAAAGTTGTTATCACAGGACACGCGCAACCCAAATGGACGGTTTCTTCTGTATTCATTTATTAATATTTACTTCTACTTGTCTGCATAGTAAATACACGACAGGATATATTTATCCCTACAATCTAATTAGATACACTTGTTATTCTACTCTATATGACGAGTATTCAGAGAAAGCTTTTGTAAGAGCAATCGTTGCTCTTTATTTGCTCCAAATCAAGCAACGCAGCTGCAGTCCTCCAAAAATAAAATTTGTTTTTAAACACAGCTGTTAACTGCAAACAGTTACCTTAGTACCTCATAAAAAGCTACTTTCCAAGAACCAAACCTATTCGTGTTGAAATATTACGCATTCGTACATTGCCTTTTAACCTATAAAGACACTAATTCCATACTAATTCTATTGTTTTTGAACCATAAAACGGTCAAAGGCTAAATTAAATACTCTGGGTTTGCTTTTCCTTTGATGATGATATTTACCTCAAATTCTGCCAATGTAACCGTTCGAGTACTCATTACCTAAATTCCGGGTGTCTATTTAAGAAACTAACAACAACTAGCTGGTGTACTTATGTAATGAAGTTTATAGTTTTTAGTTATTTAACTCTACACATTTAGGTTTCGCTATGTAAAAATATGTGCATGTTTTCACTTCGTTTCTGGCCATATGATGGTAGTGTGTTCGGCTGTCCACACTTCCTGCGCCTGTGGCGGCGCGTCAGGTGATGCTATTTCTACGTCTCCATGAACCGGCCCGTCTCACAATTCACGTTCAAAGACGATTATTTAAAAACCGGAACGGAACTCCGCTTGTTTTCGATATTCAAGATTCAAGGATTCACTTCTCCGTTACATACCTCGAATTTCTTTAACGTGTTTGTTTACTCGATCTCTACATTCAATCTTCTGATTCTGATTCCATTCTAGAAATAATATTGTAATTGCAGAATTCTATTTCCATTGCATTACCTACTATAAGTCCTTGGACCAATTTGACATCGGAAGCGTAACAACGTCCCATTTAGCCCAACTTTTCGTTTCGAAGTCGAACAATGCTCGTATGACCCCATTTCCTCTCACCGCTATTGTCGTCCACTACAACCGACGACCTACATTTGCAATTAGTCATTGCAGTGTAATTAGTGAATCTCCCTTAACTGACTAAAGCGTGATTTATGTAGCCTTGGCCGTCAAGATTCCAACGTTTGTCACGGTGATAGGATATTTGTATGGACTTCATGAAAAGTGAATAATGTACAGTAACGAATCCTATCAAAGCATGCGTATCATGCGTCCCGAAAATGCCGCCTAAATATAAACATGTTTATTCCGTCTCACATACACCACCTTGCGCGCTCATCGGGCACTTATAAAAAGCGGCGGCGAGGTCAAAGCGTCGTACGCGGGCCGACAGTGTGGAACCCGCACGCGCGTTGTAACGACGCTTGTATCGATATCGATGCTTCATTATCACGTGCAGCAGTGACGTCACGTGTGTATGCAACGGCCGAGCCAATGGCTCTTGGCAAGTTAGCTGCAATTGATTGAGGTGTACGTCTTCACTAGTGTGTGTTACTCGGTTGAGTCCAAACGTGTCCGTATGGTGCAAAAGTTGATGGCGGAGTTGAAGGTGCTCGTTGGACAACGAGCACCAGTGGGGGGCGCGGTCACCGCGCCGTCGCCCCCTACACAACAGCAGTACACACGAAGAGATCTCAAGCAGAATCTCCATAGACACATGAGTATCGTATTAGACAGGTCAGTAATGACTATGAACGTCATTTTTCGAGATTTTCTTTCAGAAAGAACCTTGCGTTAAAACATCACGTAAGCGAACCTATTTGTACCTGTGTTTTGATATATATTAATTATAATACCCGATAACATGCTACGAATAACAGATAATGATTTTGATAAGGACGAGGTAGTAACGATAAGTGAAAGCATTTTCACGCCATACGATAAACTTGAACGTGTTATCATGAAGTAAACGAGCCGTTTTCTGAATACTGCGGTCGACCATAACGTCGATACTATTGAATATTTTATGGCCGTTTTATATCTTTGCCATCGCGTTATGAACTATATCATTCATCCAACACCGCAAATTGATGTTCAATTTCCAAACATGTTAAGTTTATTACTGATTTAAATATTCCCATTATACCTGTTGGGTCTTCTTGGTGTTGGAATACTCAATAGACGACATTCATCTTCAAATTGATAATAATTTTATCAATCGAGATTAACCCAATTACTTACTTTAAAACAATTCTCGATGTTACCTATTTTTCGAAATGATCTATAAATATTAATAAGCAAACTTTAGATTCATTCACCTTTAAAACAATACTGGTTTAAAACAACACTATTTATCTTTATAAATACACCTTAATATTCCAAGGTCAGGCGTGCCTCCATTTATTATAATCAGCCTCATATTAATTAAAAACAAAGGTTTATGAATATAGAAAGTTACCGCATCGTATCAGCTGGTCGAGTTCCCACGCAAAGTAACATCTAGTAACGTGGAAATATGTGACTTCATAATACATACAAATGCGCAAATCAATATTGTACCTCATTTGCCAATCAGTCATTGGCTTAATATTCATTACCTAGTTAAAGTGCTTCAATACATATTGTAATAGGCAAATTGACCAAACTATCAAGCACAGAATTAACGCAGGTTAGATAAAATGGTGGCTGGTGACACTAATACTAAAGTTAAAAAGCTAAGCTTCCTAGCTTTTTAACTCTTTACTTCAATCAATATAATAAAAAATAAGACGTCTTGTACTGAAACGATATGTTAAGGGTCCCACATGCCGCTGAGATAAAGAGTTCAGGAGAAATAAAATTATATGTGCTATATTAGAATGAGTACCTATCTTAGAGGCACTTTGAAGGAGGACGTAGAGCAAGTTATTAAAATGTTACGTGCAAATATAACATTTTAGTCATTTGATGCGGAGGAATTAAGAATATTTAAGGGATGAAGAAGACTAAATAAAATTGTGATGAACAGTATGATTGAAGCTTCAATCATACTGTTCATCACAATTTTATTTATTATAGTGGAACAAGCCCGTACGGGGTAGCTGTAGTGACAATGATGATATGATTGTGGAAAATAGTTTTAAAATCAAAACCACAGTTTGTTATCTTGCTGATTTTCTGCAGTCTCGCAAGCAGAGCAGAAGTTTCCGCCAGATATTTATTGTCAATTTTATACGCGATTCAATAACATGTGTTAATGTTTTACTCACAATCGTGTTCTTTATCGTATAAACACAAGAAGCAACAGCTTCTACACGTGCAATCTATTTCAGTGCTACTTCTCGACAAGAGCAATTAAAACATAAATTTTAATAGTCATAGCTCAAAATATTATAGTCCCAGGTTTGCCAGTGCCACTAATTTTCCCCAATATGCAGAAACTCATCTAAGATCTATATTTGAAATTTTATATTTTGAAATTGCTATTCAATCCCGCCCGACCTTCAAAGGATCCAAGCCTTACACTTTGATTTGACTTTTATTCGACTTTTGACTCTTTATTCGATCCTTTGACAGATAATTTTATGTTCAGTTAATCTCCCACTATTTTATACCTGAATAATCTCTTAAGTACTAAGTTATAAAGAGTTAATCCTATTTTTTTTCGTCCGTTTCCTCTAATTTGCTTAGATCCCCCCGAAATACAGTTTTAAATACGCTGTTTCTTAAAAATCTTTCTGCAAAAGTATGAATCCTGAGAAGTTTCTATCTGCGTTAGATCCTCTTAAGCCTTTTTACGTCATTGCAATGCAGATCCAGTGACAAGTGGACTTTGAGATCCACCTTTGATCCTCGCACCAGCACTAATGCGTTTGTGTTTTTGCTATTTATTATAATTACTCAGATATAATTTTTATATCATCTACGTTTGCGTCATCTCTTTGCATCCGTGTACTATTTCTCTTTTAATTGCTGCAATTGAACTGTCTGCTATTTATTAATACTATCATTATTATTCTCATTTATGATTTTAAGTTACATATTAAATACATTGTTAAATATTTTTATAAAAATTTAAAAACATTTATCAACTTAGTATCATTATTATTAGTGAAATGTAATATTTACTTTCGAAGGAAACGGAATGTTTTAAAACTTTGTTCCTAACTTTTAGGACTTCTGCTAAGCTAACATGCGTGCCATGAAATAATTTTGTCATTGCTTATGTTGTGCCGTAAGTATGGCAGGAGACGAGATAATGCAACGACAAAATTAAAATTATATTACAGCACGCGTGCTGCCCCCTGGATTTCAGATTTATCAATCGTATTCCAAGAACATATTACACTTACACTTACACACCAAGAACATATGTCAGCTTTTATCTCAAGCGATATTCGTATCGGACCGGGATAAAACGTTGCCCACTTCCTTTTCCTTGAAGCAAGCTATTCGATTAAAGTTTGCCATTCATCGCAGAGAAATCATTCCATTTAACATGAACGAAATTTATATAATTATACTAACCAATAAATGTTCTCATTTTTAAATGTTATTTAGGATAAATACTACTGCATGCATATTGACGACCTCTGTGGTTTAGTGGTTCGAGTACCGGACTGCTGACCATGAGGTCGTGAGTTCGATTCCCACAGGACACAAAAAATTATGTGATGAATATAAGTGTTTGTGTTCGTCTGGGTATTTCTTATGTATTATAAGTATGTATTTACAAAAAAAAATATATAAGTATTATATCCATTGACTAGTACCCATAGTACAAGCTCTGCTTAGTTTGGGACTAGATGGTGCTGTGTAAAAATGTCCCAGAATATTTATTTATCGACCTATCTAATTTATCCATTGTTTACAAAGCACCACAACAAATTATAACATCAATCACGTTTATCAACGGCAATTATGTACCTACCTAAACATAAAAGTCATAATATAGAACTGAGTTATTTACAGCCAGAGACTATTTGCCTAGACATAGAATTGTACGCGTGTTGAGGAGATGTGACAGCCAATATTTAATTCTGCTAACAGTGATACATGTCAAAATGTGTCGAACACTTGGCACGACTTAACAACGACTTGGCAAATTAAAATTATTGTTACGCGATACAAAAATAATTGATTCCGGAACTTACTCCCAAGGATAAGATTGGAAACGAATACTCGCTAAGCCAACTATTGGTAACAAATTTGTAAATTGCACTGTTTCATTAGTCAAAATGTGAATTACATTAATAGCTATCAATGTTGAAATAATTTCTTCGTTTTATTGCAAAAAGTACTAAGTATATATTTTTTAATAAGATAAGTAAGTACTTACATATTGTCTAATAATATGAAAAACTTATCTTGGGCGCTATAAAATAACATTGTGCCCTGCACTGCCCAGTAGGGATATAGCACGCATAAGAGTTATGAAATTTTCATGGCAGCAACATCGACACAATCGATTGCCGCTGAAGGTTATATGCCAATCGGTTTAACGTAATGTATGAAAAGAATGTTTGATTATATTGTTCTACATCAAAGTAATGTCTGTTTTTCTTCGCCTGAATTGTACGGAATATTTATTTCTTATTTAACCGGACTCAATGCCGAATAACAAATTAGAGGGAAGTAGCAGTACACTTTATAAACGTCGCCGACAAAAGCAGCCTATGATTAATTCGTTTAAACGTTTTAAAAGCCGTCAGTGTCCAGATATAATAGCTCCAGACGAGTCAACAGACAACCTTGTGCTGAATAATGTACTTAGTCTAAAATCTGCAAAAGCTAGCTTATAGGGAGGGAGTGCCTCTATATCTCTCTGGCGATCGAGAAACTTCGCCCCACCCGATTGATAGATAAATTAAATCGGTCACCTGCAATATTATTGGCATTGATTTTTTGGCCTGTGCGGTGCTTGTCAATACGTCTAAAAGAACTTCACTCCTGTTATCTAATGCCGAAACAGATTTTAAAATGCAACATTTAATCCTACGTCATTCATATGCAATTATGTCTGGCATGATTATGGTCCTCATTGCGTCTCTTAATTGAGACAAGAGCTATGTTTAGATCACCCAGGTCTAATTGTCTCTATAACTAGTCGCACTAGAAACAGGTAGCACATTATTTAAGCACGTAATAAGAATTCGCCAGATCTACAAATTCTATCAGATTTATATTTAGGGTACAGTTATGGGACTGTATGATTTATAGGAACGTGCATCCTATGACCCCCAATTATTTATACTGAGATCACCTGGACGGTGTCCAGAGGAATGCCGGAATGACACCTCTGTGCGACTGTTAGACGTATGGTAATCATACGATGTTCGCATATCGTGGTATTATTCACCGCAAATATTGATATCTTCGTTAACGTTCGGATTACGCCCGGCGGCGGGGGTGCTTTATAGTGGTGACCGCAGTCGCATGCGCCGATCCGACCGCGCACGGCCGCCCGCCGAGGCCGCACCGAAGCCGTGCTATGCCACACCGTCTAGGTCATTACACTTATTCGCGTGTATACCTTATCGCGTTCTTATTATCGCATTAAACCTATTTCGTTTGAGTATCGATCGATTCCAGCGTCCGTGCGTAGTCTTGAATTTTTTGTGCGGCGAACGCGAACGGTCGCGCGTGTATCGCTTGTCCGTCGGATGACATCAGTTAAACCACCACGTCCGCTGGAAACAATACGCGCTCAGTGTCCACGCCGTGGCCGTGTCGGACGCACGAGGACCTTTATGGAAGACGGACGGTGCGCGACCTGCGAGGCCCTGGGCCGCCGCAGTCTCTCTACGAAGCTGCTGCAGGTGGCCACCACGCAAGCGCACATGAAGACATGCTCGCACGCCGCCCCACCACCAGAACAGGTGCACAATTCTGACCTTGCTTCCCGCGCCCTTGCAGCAAAACGACGGAAGTCCATAGCTGGCTTCAAGCTCAATTTAACGACAGACTCTCAACCGAAAACAACATCTACCGAACAACCCCGATCGCCTTTCGCTCGTAGGAACACGTGGTGCTCGTAAGTGATCAACTTGTTTACAAATCTTAATCTTGTAGAATCGTTTATTGATTTCGTTTAATATTAAGATTACATAATTATCTTCAGGCGTTCAATATAGTGTATGCACTGTGCACCTTCATATGATACTTGTTTGTCTCTTGTATCGACTACAAATATCTTATCGCACTTGTCGTTATCGTGACAGATTACCTACGTGATTGTTTCTATGATTTGTACACATGTTTGTTGTCTTATCTCTTATGACATTTGGTATCATCTGCGAGTTCTATCCGAAAATAGAGCCAAATAACCTTGGTTTAAATTGGTCCAAGAAAATAATTTTATATTTCAAGTTTTTTGATAATAAGCGAAGACCAACACTAAAATACAAACTGTAATCGATACAACCTTGATCGTCGTAGATACAATCACTCTCGGTAATCTAACTGTACTTAATACAATTAATATTTCTAGATATAAAAAAATCTACTGATTGCAATCTTGCATGTTTTCGTAATAAATAAAGAATACTTATTTTGATTATGTTGTAATAATCTACTTTGAAATACGTTCGTTCTTTAGAGAATTCAATATAAGTGATTAATGATATACTTTGTGCGATATGATATCTGATGTAAGCTATTTTGACTGCAATTATTACACTTAGTTGGTTAGACTTTCAGATTTCTCAGATGCAGTCTTGTGAATCTGAGAAAACTTTCTGGTTTAATCTAGAATGAAGTTCATTCTATTAATTTGAAACTACCGGAAATTTCAATTTGTACGGCTCGGTTCCCTGTTAACGCAATAAGGAGAGAAATCAGGAACTTGTCACTTAAGCAAATTACTTTCTACACTATAATGACTAACAGCTTTAGTATCCTTCACCGTACAAATTTTGACCTTTTTATAACTTCTAGCATCCTACAGATTATTATTATCTGCAGTATATAAATTGTGTTTAGTTCTCATAACTCATTTTATTCTATGAAACACCACAATATGAAAGAACTATGAATTAATCATCTGATAACTTGGATGATGTTGTAAACTCCGAGATTGAAAAAGAAAATTAGATAAACTACCCACATCACGTGTACATTGTCTTCTATGGCCGACACTCAACGACTAGAATATACACCTAACAATGCAACAATGACAATGATAACTCATTTATAATTGCAGTAAATGTTGTAAAAAATTATACATAATAATGCGTTTTTGCTAACGAAGAATAGGTCGGTGTTGTCATTTTCCACCGATATATAAAGGTCAGGAGGCAATTAATGATAACTAACAAAATTTAATCGATGATTTAAAAATGTTTTTGGGAGTTATTCATTCTAAGAGTGGTAAAGGCAATGAAACATTTAAATGTTACTGATTTTTTCTCTTACATTGCAAGTCCTCACTTCATGTCATCTTACGGAAGTGGCAGCCTTATAAATTACATCATTGCGATTTAATACGTATTATTTATTTAAACTACTATGTACTAATACCTATTTATATCTTCTTTGTTAATGTGATTAGTCATTTGTTTTACATGACCACAATTCATTTAAAAGTATTACTGCGTGTAGAAGATTCTTGGAGACTTCTTTAGTGACTTGGACTCTTCTTTAGCGTTTTTTTGCGATTATATTCTCACAACAGAAGTAGGTAAATGATTGAAAGAAAGAAATAAAATTTATTTTCGCCTATAACGAACCACAAGAATTCTTTAGCCAAAGGCCAGTGTGTCGGTTAGACACTACAAAATTGGATAGTAATTGGATGATACTATTTATTTAATTCTCTATGCACAGTACAGAGGCGGACTTTCCGTTGAGAGACATTTTCTATTAATAGAAAGAAATAAATTATTTTATTAACACAGTTCGTGCACAAACCAATACATTCGACCTTAAGGTGATACAGAGACAATGCTATTAGAAGTGTCCTGCTCAAGTCAGTAATTGTTGTCATGTATTATTTAAAGAAAATACTAGGCAAAGCACTTCAAAATTACTTTGCAATGTTCTAAATTCCCACTTACCACAAGCAATATTAAACACTTAAGTAATTTATGTTTTAAATAATATTGTGCTGCACAATACCTCATATTTAACTACCTACTATTTATTTTAAGACACTCGTAGAAATGCTCATAAACTACATATATTATTTACTATACCAGTGCATGGATCAGGAGTCATGTGGTTGTATGGATTAACAATAAATATTAATAGAGTCTAACGTTGCCTCAAATAATTTTATTGATTATAATACAGCTAACACAGAAGCCAAGGTTAATGAGTGTCATGATATGTCAAATGTAGCATCATTAATGCAAGTTCCTCTTGTTGTGTTAATAACAATGATATCGTATATCCACCAACACATCACAGGTGTAATTATGTATATACTGCAAACAAAACATAATTTAATATTCCAACCAACAAATGCTTTACAAACAGTTACGAAAATAGTCTAACACATGATTGTTTCATAATTTATGAATTTTGTAATGTGAATCATGATAAATAAATCTTGCAAAATTTGAGACCAGTAGATTTATGTTGAGAAGATGAATTTATTGTAAGAATATTACAACAATTCACCTTGAAGTCTCGCCAAGCTACTTGTCGTACTTACAGGTGGTTATGGTTCAAGCAAATTAGCATTTTGCGGATTGGAGACTTGTCAGTATCCTATTGTGATGCATCTTATTTATTGCTAAGCCACGACGGGAACCTTTCTGAAAATTTACTATTACTGCTGCTATTAGTTACTACTATTTCGTTTCTTAGATATTAAAAAATGCAATTGTTGTTTTGTCTATTGTTTTTGAAATCTACTTTTCTTTTTCTTGTTTTCCGTCTGTTCAGCTCTAAAATGTAATGACGTTTATTCCTGTTCTAACTCTAGGTATTAGTTCTTTCTTTTTCTATTGCCCTTATATTGCGCTAAACTTAAACTGTGTAGATTTCTAGAACAATACACGGAAGCGCCAATAGTAATGCCTGCAGCAATTGTTTGATGACACTTGTCTAGCCGTCTCACTGATAATGGCTTGTTGAGACAGTCTTATTTTCTACCTAGAACTTTGTTATTTTAGGTGAAATCTTTGTTCAAAATTTGATTGTGAATAAAACAGTCTTGAACAAAAATTACATATTTTATACAAGAGTAAGACTATTTGATGAAGATAATTTTAATCATACCGAATAAAAATAGAAGCAATGCAATTTAAGCTACAAATTCAAAGCAGGTTGTTAAAATACGTATCAACTGGTTATTCTCTTTGTTTTATTTATAATTCGAACAACTGCAAAAAGCACTGACCAAATCTGGTTAACCTTGAACCTACGCGATAGATTAATTTGAATGAGCTTCAGCATTAAATGTGAGGTGCGCCGACTGTTAGATTTATTCTCGTTTTTGAGGTACAACGGGTGTGTCGCAAAAGCGTTGCCTTGGTGTTTCGAGGCGCCATCGTAGCCCGTAGTAGGTAGAGTCGTGCGCGCGCCACTTGCTCCGATCCCCTCCCCCAACGCCCCGCCTAGCTGCGACCGGCCCGGTCCCAGTTTGCCGCAACGCGTCGATCCGGTTGCCCGCGCGCCGTAACAATATTTTTTAACCATTGCTACCTCAGCACGCACAACGTTTTCCAACGCACAAAACAAAAACGGCTCCCTTGTACCCGACGACAGGGACTCGAGGGTCCCGCGCTGTAAAATCAATAGAAGTGGAAACCATGCAAACAAAACTAATAAGTGGAAGCTATACGTCCATCATGAACAAGCAAGATCTGCTCAGAGAGGTCGTCGTGAAGTACATAGACTACTTTTATCCCGTGTGAGTACCGTTAAATTTATAATTTTTCATATGCGTAGAAAAGCTGACGCATTGCGGACCCGTCACCGACTGTTGGTTAGCCGAGTGACGGTGGTGTGAAGGTTCTCACACTGCTCAGCAAATTACCGAGCGGATAAGTCGGTGAAGGTTCCACGGCAACGTGGCCGGCTGCAGCCAGACAAACCGTTGCATCTGACGTCAGCGCCGCCTACTGAACATAGGTGTCCCTATCGCTTGACTACTGTATCGATCCAATGCACTAAACACCACATTATTCTTGAGGTCTAGGTCTGCGTTTGTGCAAATTTCAACCTTGCGTCTTTTGAATTTCGTCCGTTGAACCAGCTACTGCACCGCTGACACTCGTCAGACGTTGAACCTTCGTGTTTAAACTCAATCACATTTTATTTTTAGTTTCCACCAGGATCTTCTGATGACTAATATCTTTTCACGGCCATAAACAGTAATGCGTTTACTGCATAATTTTTTTACGTGTATTAAAAGTATCTATACAATGATATCCATGAAGATGGAGTACCTATTATGATTTAATATTTTGAATTAATGCTAGGTCAGGGCGTTAACACTGTTCATAATAAAGTCATTCATAAACGTAGCGATGTTTTACAAAATCCTGGGGAAAGCACCGTTGCGTTGCGTGACCGTTTCGCGTGACAAACACTGACTACCAGCACATTATACCCCTAGTGTCCCATTAATGCCCTTTGTGTCCAATTGGTTTTAGTGTTCGCGTCCTAACAACCATTGTTCTTTGTGAGCGACACGTGAACTTAACTTCAGCTGTATCACGTTATTCAAGTTTATAGCTAGGTCTCGAGATTGCATTTCGCTAAACGTTTATACTTTACTTCCTCCATAATCAACTACAATCAGAAATTATTACGCCTAACAATTCGCTCAATTGAATTCGTACAGCCACTCGTTTCTTGAACTAATTGAAAGGAACTGCAAGTGTGTTATGAAACGCGACTGCAAGATGTAACAACGCTTGGGCCGCTGGCGCCAGCTATGTCGACACGACACCCAACGATTTCCCTTCAATGACCTTGCGCGTGCGCACTCGATTCCACGATAACATTACACGACAACACTGCAACACGCCGATAATGATGATAATCCTATACTAATGTACAGATTTTTAAATCCGGTTGCAAAGTGACCACATTCCTAAGTACTCTTTCGAATAATCAAAATCACTTAAAAACGCAAGTATTAGCCAAGCAATTTGAATCAATGGTGTGTGGAGTTGATTCAAATTGTCAACAGTTTAAAGTAATTGAGCTCTATTTGATCGATGCCGGTAGTGGACAAACAATGTGCGCTTCAAGTGTTCATGACTAACACATTAAATTTTCATGCGACTCGCATAATTTCTTCAGTGACCTTTGTTTTCAAGTTGGTATTGTTGTTTGACTATACAGCGCAATTGTTTGATGCATCATGATTCATCGTACTATATTATGCTTTTGATACTGTTATCATAAAAACGTTTTCTTTGACGTCTGCTAGTAACTTACCTTTCTGTATACGTGATAATCGGCATGTGCGTTAGCTCTGGACTTGATGTTATAATTTTTTCGCAACGTCAAGAAACTAAATACATTGTACCATCATGTTAATTTAGAACAGATCCAGGTATCTTTGCGTCCAGAACAGCTATTAATAATGTAACATTATGCATATTTTCTACAACGACCATCGAAAACTAATGTTAATTCATTTAAACGAATTCTTTCTCAATCTTTGTGGTTTGCCTCCTCTGAGTCTGTCTGTGACTTGTAAATAAGAATCCTGAGTTTCTTGACAAAAGATTTCCATCAAACCAGTTTGGTAATTCACTAAACTTGAAGCAGGCGGACAAAGCAGATGTTATTTTCGACATGATCTTAAGGGAAACAAAAAATGAAGCATTATTGTTTTTGCTCATGATATAGTAATATCGAAAATCTTAAAGGCTTCTTTTGTTCTTCAAAAGTTTCGAAACCCTCTCGAGTCTTTGTTCGTGATGTGTATGAATCGCACTGAAGTTGAGTGTGATATACGCAAACACGCACGTGCGTAGTGACAGAACATTTATCTCTTTGTTTGCATTTCTTATTTACTTAGCATCTTTTAGAACACATTTATGGTCTGTTTAAACTCTCTGGTTATTTTCCGTTTATTTAGGTACAGTCCAGGATCTGCAAGTTAAGCTTAGAATAAAAAATAACCTTTTTTGGTGTTATTTGTTATGACTGTTGCAATTCTGGTCGAACCAATGCTCGCCAGGTTCGCTCCTAGACATTTAAATATATATTCAGTGGTTGCGTGGTTTGACACGTATATGAAACCCACTACTTGAGTTATATTTGGCAACATTTCATTTTTGTCTTCTGCTGTTTTACATGTGTAACGTGAAAGTAAAATGGCCAACACTGTATTCAATTAT
Organism: Acronicta leporina; assembly: GCA_947256265.1. Classification (NCBI taxonomy): domain Eukaryota; kingdom Metazoa; phylum Arthropoda; class Insecta; order Lepidoptera; family Noctuidae; genus Acronicta; species Acronicta leporina. Next base: position 15,781,175 of record OX366512.1, read on the forward strand.
GAATCATTTATCCGTGGGATTCGTTTGAATTTTGGAGTACATACAACAAATAAAATTAGTCGTCTGTTTAAATTCATAATTATCATCATTTGGCCGTGGTCTTGACGGAGAAATGTCGTCACCTTCAAGAAATACTTTCTCCGCCTCTCTGGTTTCGCCGTCTTATGTTTCAACTTTTTCATGCACCTCTACGCCGCCGGTGGTTTGCAATTTTGTCAACTCCCAAAGTTGCGTAATCATTCACTTAAAACTAAAACTTGTTTTTGTAGAATTCCGCCTAGAGAAAGCTAGTTTTATTTTTTATTGTGTATCAACACCTCGAATATCAGATTGAAGACTTTCAAACATAATCTTAGAATCGGCATTTATTTACATAATTATATCTTTGCACCGCGAACGGCTTGGTAGAAAATGGCAGACGTTTAATACTGTAGTACTCCATTGTTGCGGTGGTGGTCATGTGGTCCACGGCCGTTGTTTAATATCAGAGCTCGGTGGCGAACCGGTCGAAATCGATCCGCGACGCAGTCCTCATCGGTCGAATGGCTTCAACTTTAGCGTTGTGTTGTTCACCTCGTTGACGCGACACGGAATCCGTCGGAGAAAGTCAAGTACGCAGCCGTACATCGTGCTACATACTAGCTACTGGACGATTACACCAGCGAGATTGGATCATAATGGGTAAGTCCGGCAATCGTGGCTAGTAATGGTATCTCTCCAGTTGCTAAGTAGAGTGTGTCGTCATTCTCGCGCTGCACGTGGCCGGCCACTGCGCTATGCTCGTGACACGTTGCTGTATTTGTGTACCATTGTTTTGCTGCACTCTGTACAATTACAATTAATGATTACACTTCATGATAAAATTATGTACCAAATGCAATTCCGCATTTACAGTTACCTACAAGAGAGGTTTTAGACCTCAACGATGGTTCGCTGACTTGTAACGTTATATCGCTTTAAATAAACTTATTTTTCTCGAATATCGTGCGGCGGCCGGCTGTCTGAACAGATCGATAGAGGTTTCTAGGTCAAGTGTCCACATCAGGCGATTGAAGACGAATTTCTTAATTTTATGCCACAAATAGATAACTCAGTCCATTATTTATGTATAAATTTGCGTTACGTCCATTCTAAATCTTGGGTACATACATGAGTTAGAAATTATAATTGAGGAAATAGGGTACATGCCACACCAGAATTTAGCTCTCCATTGTTCCCTATTGTTGTTACAAATTCCGATCAGTTCAACAGGCGGGTCAACGCTTTTGCAATATTTATCCACAGCGCTCACTGTTAGCGTAATCATCCGCACTGCAACCAACGGAAGCTCTTCTTTAAATTACCGGTCTATTCTGATTCTCATAGATAATATTAATTACTTATTGGATGTCCATATCTTTTCTTTAGGCCTTACGCCACTATTCCTTTGCACCAGCGCTTGCGAACGTCCGCGTTAATTGTACTGTGACTTATGAACGAAATATGTTGGTTCAAAACGCGAAAGTGATTCGATAGAACATTTTATATTCGCATTCCATCATACCGATAAAATTTAATCAAGTAGTCGGTTGTTGCGTAAACAATAAATCTCCGTGCTAATTTCGTTTATATAGAGACAAATACGTGCGTATAACGAATCGATAATTTTACGGAAACTAGTAATTATATGGGAAATGTAAACGTACGCGATGTACGCGCAAATTCTTGTATTCGCCAGGACGGCGCTCATCCGTGCGTGAATGAATTATGAATTATGCAAACATGATTATGGCATTGGATTTCCGCATCCCGAAAACTTAAACGGAACCTTGCTCGTTTATCTGTAGGATATAATGCATAATTAGTGCGTAATTATAATTGTTTTTAAGCTATTAATCATCACTTGTTATCGTTATATTATAAGTATATCCACTGTCATATAAAATATTTCTAAATATAGCATGGATCGTTAAATATTGTTAACATTTCAGCCGTTATTTTCAATAAGATAAGACAAATTATGTTATTCTTAATTTTGCATAATGTACGAAAACGAACCGTGTTCACTTTAACATGGTTTTGTTTTTATTCATTGGATCGCACTTCTAGTCGGACACTCAAAATATTGCAATTTATCAATATTTCAATGTATTTTTTTGTTGTTACAGCGCATCGGGCACAAGCGCGGTGGCCATCGACAACAAGATCGAGCAAGCTATGGTGAGTACTATTTTTAATCCTATTACCACATGGATAGGTAGTGACAGCATAAGTGACGAAGCCATAGACACAAATTCGTAATAGGTTCAATAACCACAAATTTTGCGTTAGTTTTTATCTATATCGGCTATTTCCTTCAATAAACTTTTATGGCTTGCATGAGGAAATCATTTTTCATTTGATTTACCTATTACTGTGGATAAATAACGCAGACCTTATAAAATCAACAGTCTAACCGACAATGTATGCAGTTCTCTAATACATACTTACAATGCAAGTGTTAACGTCCTCCATCTAAGATATAAGTAAAAGGAAAATGATTAAAAAACCGTTGTGCACAATAGTGAATGGTTTTCCCGTAAACAATAACAGATTGAATGAATCAAGGAAAGAATTATCGTGCAATTTTAATTCACGACAAGTAATCAAACAGTGCTCGCTTATCAATCAGCTGAAGCTCTTTATTAAACCTGAAGTTCTTGTATCATACAGCAGAGTTACCTAATCAAATGTCAGTCACTGTCACAACCTTACTCAGACGACCCAATGAATACAGTAAAAGTAATATTTCGCTTCAAAACCAATAAAATCAACAAAGTTGGAAAATCCAACCGCCGTGAAACAATACTTGTAATAAATTGTAATCGGGTTGTAGGGTACGAAACTGCTGTACAACTATGAATAGTGCAAAGTCGCATAGTTTTATACTTATCAAATAATAGACTTATAAACGAGGTAATAGGAGCTAAATAACAATTATAGAGCTACTACAAAAAATAATAAAACGTCGTTGACACACAAAAACGACTTGATTTCCGCGGCGAGCATAGGAGAGAGAAACACAAATTCATTCAGTGTGCTATGTCAACAATCTCACTTGTACAACAACGTGATTCGAAATATGTATACTTTCATACGCAGGACGTTGAGAACTCGCGTGACACGTTTCACTAATTCCTTCTTTATTCTAAACCGCCTAGTATCATAATTGACTTTAATAAAGGAAATGGTGTGGGTAAGGTGTCACACAGTTGATTCAATGAAGGTCTACTGCATACAATACAGATGTCTAGTTTAATGTTCTAAATCCATCTACACTGGTCATCAAAAAAATCGGCCCACCTGCAGTTTTTCCGCAAATCACATTTTTTCTTCAACTAAACTAATCAAAATGGTTTAGTACCGATATGTTTAAATTGTCTGGTTTATTTACACTAATTTTCACACGGAAAAAACCTGAAAAAGGTAAAAAAGCCTGAATTTTTCACTATAAAGTTAAACACTATGGTTTTACACTGTTTTTAATTAATTTTAAACACGCTCTAATTTTTCAGTCTGAAGTGCTGTGATCACAATTGTTCCAGTTTAGTATTGAGTATTCCCCCCTCTTGCTCGAATGACGGCCTGCATTCGCCTTTTTAGTGACCTGATCAAGGTTTTGATGGTCTCCTGAGGGATTCGTGTCCATTCTTCCCTGATGGCGATTTCCAGGTCTTCCAACGTTATAGGGGCTGGATTTCGGGCTCTAACTTTTTGTTTTAGCGTGTCCCACATGTGCTCTATAGGGTTAAGATCAGGGCTTCTTGCTGGCCATGACATAACCCGAATGCCAACTTCTTCAAGATAATCGGTGACAATACGCGCTACGTGTGGTCGGGCATTATCATGCATTAACTCAAAGTTTTCTCCAATATAGCCGGCATATGGCACCACGTGGTCTTCCAATATCTCGGTGATGTAGCGTGCCGCGGTCAAAGCACCATTCCTTATAAAAACCAGCTCCGTACGTCCGGTTAAAGATATACCACCCCAAAACATCACAGAGCCGCCACCGTAACTCACTGTTTCTCTTATGCAACACTGGGCATAACGTTCACCTGGTCGTCGCATGACATTACGACGGCCATCTGAACCATATAAAGTCATCCGACTCTCATCACTAAAAAGAACTGACTCCCATTGGCCTATAGACCAGTTGACGTGATTTTGCGCAAATTGAAGTCTGGCTTGTCGATGAGCTGTGGTCAATTGTGGCCCCGTTGCTGGCTTGTGTGGTCTTAAATTCTGTTCACGAAGTCTCCTCCTTACAGTACTGTCACTTATAGCCACACCCCGATCTTCACGTAAGCGTCGCTGGAGATCAACGCCAGAAAGGTGTCGATTTCGTAAAGCTGACACCACTATAAAGCGGTCATCCCTTTGAGTTGTCACCCTATGTCTTCCAGATCCAGATCTTCTTCGATACTGCCCAGTCTCCAGAAACCTTTGGTAAACTCGCCGAACTGCAGAACGGCTGAGATTTAACCTCCTGGCGACTACACGTTGACTTAAGCCTTGTTGCAGCAAAGCCACAACTTGGGCCGCCTCAGCTTCAGTGGTATCCATTATTTTTAGACAAAATTAGTCAAAACTACAGCCTCAACAATTAAACTTCACGACATTAACACCCAATCCCTAGAAAAGTCCGATTCTGACTGGAACAATGAGCCGATTCGTTCCCATGTAAAACCGTCAAATCAGCACTCAACAGTATTTCTGTGTAAAAACATTGTTAAGTACCTTCAAGTGCAGTAAGATTTATGGCAAACAAGAACTCAATCATCATATCGACCCTCAAAACAAAAAATAAACATGTGAAACAGTTTATCTGTGAAAGAATCGGTTAATATTGAAAAAAAGTGGGTGGGTCGATTTTTTTGATGACCAGTGTATAATAAGTTAGCAATTTCATAAGCTTTATGGCAATTTAATCCTTTTTAATCCCATACAAAGTTAAATACCTCTATCCGTTTCACATTCTAAGGGCCACTTGCACCAACTTCTGAAATGTATTTAAATTGTACTTAAACGCAAATTTACTATGAAAAATTGTGTTTAAATGCAATTTAAACGTATTTAAAAAGTTGGTGCAAGTGGGCCTAAGTACTTACACATTGTTGTAGTTATTGTTTTCTGAGGGACTATTGTTAGTTTTTTCATTAATCTCATCTTAAAAGAAATTAATAATCACTGCTAATTTTAATTCCGTGTCTTATTCATTAAAAACATATATTTACGTTTGAGTTTGAAATAAGCTTATCAACTCCTAACTGATTATATTAAGGCTCAGTTGAGACAAAAAATGTTAGATCTGGCCACACGAAGATTTTATCGACTACCGATCATTATTTTTTATTAGACGTCGCGTTGCAATCCAAGACATCCAGAGTGTGGCGTGTCAGTCGGCCGCTGTGGTTCCGCATGTTCTCAATCCTAGTAATTCGTGGAACAGTATAACTGGCTTTGAGATGCCGCGTCCCTTTTGTGCTGTAAAGCACCGCATTGAGATAAACACCACGCGTGGCCGACTGCGCGATAACTCTCGTATTTTATCTGCACCAAACAAAAATAAACCTCATCTACTGATATCCGTTTCTCACCAAATTAGCAAGTCAATGAACTAACAAATTCTTATTCTACTGGTATTTTCAGACCATTGTGTGACTTCTGCTGTCTTGCATTTAGGTTGGTCAGTGTATATTCTGATTAATTAGAACAACGTCAGGCAAATTTCGTGATGGGCCAATCAAATATTTGCGGTAATAATTCGCAGCTCTCCTTGAACGATTATTTCCCAGAAGTATCGGTCAATAGTAGCGTTGACCGATATCGCGCTGCATTCTACGTAATACCGATAAACCCACTCGCATTCCTATGCGAGCGATGCCTATTCCTTTTCCTATGCTCCTGCATTAAGGATATTTCGACATTATATTCACTTTTCGCGTTCAACGCTAAATCGCAACCATTACGATTCCGTTCCACGCGTAAAGATGCAAGCTCCCAAGAGTTAATCCGTGTTTATAATAGCAATGGTTGGGCTGCATAACACCGCTATTAGATCGGAGTCACCATTTGAATTACTAATGATTTCCTTTTTTTTAATGGCCGGGAAACATCCCGTTCTGCCTTGCAGCATATATCATCAGAACCCGTATTTTACGTCCTTTTATAGATTGTATTTATATGTGATCTATAAATTCGTATCTTTTTGGACCTGATTGGCCAATGTAATATCCATAATGAAATTCATGGGCTAAATGTATTGTTTTTAAATGTCAAAACTATGTTCCTTTGCACGTGATTGTTAAATCATTTGTATTTGTTCGTCTTTTGGCAGAAACAATGTAACCTTTCTGTATAGTGTTCTATGTACACACCTACATTTAAAGTCACATGATTGTCATATAAATTCTCGTCATTGGTTAGTTTTTCTGTCTGGCTAATAACATAGATATTTTTTCTGTATTTTCTCAATATTACTTTTGCATTTGGTTTCGCATTGCTTTTATAGTACTATCAACATTTGCAATAGATTTCACTTCTTCCATCAAGTAGGTACATCTGCTATCGCAATTGAGATTCATCGTCGTGCACTATTGGACGCGTCTCACATCGTCTATAATTAGCCGACGCAGATGGCCTCAAGCGATTGACCCCAATCCAGCCCTAATGCTCACTACCATCGCATCATAGTATTTTTATCACTCCCCACAACACGCTCTTGCAGTTCTCTTAGCTCCATGTATGTTGTCATCTTGCTCCAATCTATTGTTAACTAATTAATCGTGCGTACAATTTGTTGTTCACTTTTTATGTAAATATTATTTTGCTTCTTACTAATTCCGTTATACTGATTACATGAGTGCACACATATGTTTAAAATAATATATTTTTGTTTTATGAACGCATTTTGCATAACGACTTATGCATTTCTGGATGCAATGCTTCTAATGATCATAATTAAAATTATATAATTGTCCTGATTAAGAAACCCATTAACAATATGCAATTTCAATTGCAAGTGGTAAACAATTTATTTTGCATATATTTTAATCTACATAGTAGAATATTTAACATCTTAAGCATCAGGCAAACGTGGCTCGACCAGTATTTAAACCGGTCAGCCTTGAAGAACACCATCTTACATGGCGCACGATGATTGTACACCTGCAGAACATATATAATTTCGGATCCAATAGTACACGGTTCTTGCCGGTTTTCGTAATATCTACGCCTAACGTTACGTCATCCGGGGAGATATGTTTACGCGTACCGTCATATTGATGTGTAGCAGCCATAGCTTACACCACTGACCCGGTTTTACGCATCTGTTCAAACATAAATTTCTTTGATTCTGGTCAAGCGTTTACACTAATTTCTTTAAAGTTTCTCCATGATGATTGATCTTACGACTGCTGTGTATTGTACGATGTGCTATCGCAATGGCCCGTTAGTTTTTGTCGTGTTTCCAAGATGTCATTAGCAATTATTATGAAGACGGTATTTATTTGTTCAAAAGTGCGTGTGGAAATTTTTATTTGCTTCAAGCACCACCGTATGCTAATTCCCTCGTTGTATACGTGATTTGCATGAGCTAAACGTGACCCGACGGGACTCAGCCGGCCAAGAATAGATACGGAAGGAAAGCCGGCACCGGCGCGGAGCTGGAGTGGAGACACGTGCTCTCTTGATTATGCGGCTGATTCGTGTACGCCCACCAACTGGATAAAGACCCGGAGACGTCAGGAGGTCACACGATTCGGTCGCGTGCCGCCAATAACGTAAACCAGCTTCGAGTAATTTGCAACTTAAAGCGGCGCTAAGAGAGCACGCGCTAGATCGGAATCGCATCACGAACCCAGGAAATACTAGAAAAGTTTTCTTGGAAAACAAACCTGCTTCCCGTAATGAAGTCTTTGTCGCGTCCATAACGGTGTCAACGCGCACGTATGTGAAAGAACGCCTGTCACCATTTGCAGTTAAGATTTTGAAAACATTTTTATCATAAAATACACCATATTAATATTCCATGCCTAGAATTTAAGAATATGGCAAAAAATTGTGCTCTCTATAGATTGTTCTCATAAGACAAGCTTGGCCTTAAATTTACATCCAAACTAAATTTAAAAACAGCTCAACAATAAACAATAAAAAATTATTACTTTCCTTGAGAAAAATGTTCAAAAGATACCAAACACACGATCACGGTTTCGTAAAACGTAAACCTAACGTTATACAAGGTTAACGTGTATATCAGCATTTTGTTTATCTGTTATTTATTTTTCGATATTTACCATAATATATTTCAATGCTGAATTATTATCTAAGCATTGGAAAATATTTTATCTTTGGAAATCTACCAGAGGTTCAGTATATCCAAAGATTAGTACAATCGAACTCACACGTTAGTTGATAAACGTTAAACAGATTGCAAACATTTTGATAAACATGTTTTTCGCTGAAAATATTCCCTAAATTTTTACTAACATCTGGTGTTTGTAAGTCTGTGTTGATGTATGTTATCTCGAGACAAACATCTAAAAGGTTTTTTATATTGCCATAATTTTATGTGAATTTCATGTTTTGCAGATAAGATTATAAAAAAATATTTACTTGCTAGAATTCCTAGATCACAATATTATTGGCGATGTTCCTTACATTTTCTGGTTATATATTGTCCTTCTGTGATGTTACCTCGTATTTATAAATATGATATTTATTTTTCTTTATGACTGGTGTGATGAGTATTGGAATGACATCACAGGGTCAAACGACCAGTCTTGATTATAAACGTATTTGACCGCTACAGTACAGTTTTCATTTGTTTGTTTTAACTTATCGCTGTGATACCGTATAGCTACGTCAATACGTGTCTACATTAATTAATTTATTAAATTATTTTACAAAATTAATTCCAAGAGGAAATTGATAAGATCGTCTTGCTTAATCAAGATGGGTCAAGGAGAATAACTACCAAAGCTATTTTGGATATGACCTTGTAAGAAATATAGAAAAATAGTAAAAAAATAACACTTAATAAAACACAGAAGAGTAGGACAGTGTGAATATATAAGAATAATAGTACATAATAAACATATTAAGACAGTGTGAATGATTGAAGACAGTAAGAAACTAATAAATGTAATTAGTGCAGAATTAGAAATGCCACGCAATAAAAAAAGTTTGTAATCAAACACTAAACATGAGCCAATAAAACAGACGAGTACAGTTACAAATATCGGTAGTAAACATTACACACACACACCATATTATATGGATTATATTGTGTCACGAATATTAATAAACCATTGTTTCCAACTGTGCAAATACATCCCCACAAAAGGTTCTATAAATGACATCAATTGCGATCTTAAGAATATTTGAACATGTGTTTTCAACATAACTTACTGATTATTCGCATTTTCTATTTGTAAATTTTGATTACTCGGTAATTTGTGGTGCCTTAATCACAATAAATTCATTTTCAAACCGCCTAGACTTGTTATATTTTAGGTATTGTTTCAATATAATGTGTAGGTAGGTAGGTATAATAATGTTCATTGTTTGAATCAAGAGCGCACAATTTTGCAATTTCAAGTCACAATTTTTTGCAAAACCACGTGATGTTTTAAACGATTTACTTAACGAATTGTTTAAAGAAGTAACATTTGCGCGCGTTAATGTAGGCCAATTGAATCTATTAATAAATATTCAAGATATTCATTGCAAAGAAAAGGTGCGATAACTTAGGAGATACTTTGGTAAGGTGAGGTGAAAATCAGAAGAGTGAAGTTAACCATGTGTGGATGACATTGCCTGCGTGACCACTTTTACGAATATTCTTTGAAAGATCGACAACCCGTTTTTCAAGCTGATACATATTGATGAATTAGTTGGTCCCGTAGCATTTATGGTAATTTTATATTCCTGTTAAGAAATTTCATTTTGGTTAACTTACCTTTTAGTACTGCACTTAATTATTTTTAAGAAATCTTACTCTCTAAAATATTTCCCCTATTCTAACAGATTGAGTTTCAAAGCAGTGTAAATTTAATTTGGCTGTCAGTTTATTCTGCTATAATAAAATCATTTCTATAATATGTAAGTAAGATAATTACTAGGTACTTCAAAATTTCCATAAATTTGAAAAGCATATCAATATTAACATTAGTTCTACAGAGAGTGTAACAGATACCGATAGTACAATTTAAATCAAAAGTAAACTCTGTGTACCTGGGAAACTAGGCTGTGTTTGTTTATACTTTAGATTTTAAATTTAATGTATCCGCGACATGTCGGACATATAATTATTTATTAAACATCTACCTTGGCTTTGCCCCCACATGCACTGGAACGCTCTATTAAAATCTAAATACAGTTCATGTACTTATTTGTACAATACGTATTGTAAACACACCCGTATCTGTTGCTAGAATCGTTACTATTGTGACTTCGTTATTTCGTTTATCACTGTTGTTTTGGTACTTGGTACCAGCAAGTAACAACAACACAGGATTGAACAAATGTGTACAAACAAAATGTTTTATTATAATAGCGATGATGTCACTAACACGATTAAACTAAAACTCGTCCTCAGTTGAAACTGTTTACGAGCTGCGTTCATATTCAAACCTGTTTTTCCTACCTTAGCTTCGAATCGATGTTTTTCTTTGTTTTGGTAATCCTCTGTTGTTGATTGATAAAAAGTTTTAGCATTTACGTAAGTCCACTAAGAGCCGGATGTATATTTATAATTCTATTCCTATGGTATCTTTGTCGATGAAACCGTTAATCTTTGATAACATAATTCTTTAGTTAGCTACAAAACATTTGATTATTTATCGTCGTTGCCAAATATTCTTTGTTTTTAAATTCAAAATCTGTTGCGGATGTGTGAACAAGATGAATTGGTTTAACTTAGACAGGGTTACAAAATGCTAAATGTGTCTACTAGGTATCATGCCATCTCTGGTGGGTCCGGTTATAATTTAAAACAATGCGACAGGTTTTAACGTATGCCCTTGGACTGGTTATATCATCGGCCGCTGTATTTGGTGCGCGACGCCGCAAAAAGTTCACTGCACTCTTGACGAAGCCGTTTCACAATCTTCAATTACTTTCTTTCGAATCTTTCATTTCAAGATTTGTTAATTACTTCTTTTATTCAAACTTGTCAAGTTTGTTCGCATTCCCTGTCCTTATCTAATTCACCTACTAACATGAAAATGTAGGTAAACAACGATAAGTGCTGTTTTACAACGCAAATAATGTACCAAAAATGGCGAACTATGTCTAATTACAATTTTCCTGTTGCATGCGAATTTTTCTGGTTTCTCGCGGATTTGTTCTCAAATGTGTGCCAATATACTGTAATGTTGAATACATTGGCGCCTCATCAATCTGCCACAGACGCGAGACACAATATTGTCTAAGCAGATCCGGCACGAACCGGTGTAATTTCAGCACAGACCAATTTTCTTTTAATTGAAGGTCATAATACCCACGTAAGAGCAAGAGCAACCACACTGAATAAGATCTCATCAAGCCTTCTATTTTTATTCTGTTATATTTATATCATTACCGAAATCCACTCACACCACACCGCATTTAGCTTCGTTGAGTGAGCCTTAGTGCATATCTTGACTCACTAAATATTCAGGATGACTAAAATACTACTCAAATTGTTTTCGCCACATATCGCGTTCGCGAAATCGTTTCATAGCGCTTGTAGTAGACTAACATAAAGTATCGTATATAAAAAATAAACTGACGTGCACAATTTATTCAGACCATCATCTATTAAATGTTTTGTACTGGTGTTGACTCCTTTGCTACATTACATTAAGTACACACATTTTCTTGTAATTATGTCGGTATTAGATTAAAATTGCTACTTTGTCCAATATGCTTGTTGCTGACCTATTGGATTCATTATCCGCATTCTTGAGTCTACTACTACTACTTTATGTATTAGTATCATACAATTCTCAGTACATAACTATGAAAAATTCCGATAGAATCGTAATGTCCTATCCCTTGTCTTACAATAAATGTGTTTTCTATATGTATTTATAACCTCTCTATTAAAACGTTCCAATTGAACTTGCGATTCTTTGTTTTTGTTACTTTAAAGGTTATGTAACCTTGTGTTAGAGCGCCACTTGTGTAATTAGTTACATACCGACACAGTTTAATGTTTTTATTTTTGTCGCGCGTTGCTGCGTGTTCTTGTTAAGAGAAAATTTTCCTATGAAGCTAAATTGGCCTATGTAAACAGTTGACTCTTTGTATTTACCTACATTTTCTTCTCTAATTGGGTATTTTCTGAGTTAAGATATATAATTATCGAAATAAGTGCCATTTCGATAATGTTGGATGTATTTATATCCACACTAATAATTGTAACAGCATGCTCGAGGCAGTCGTGAAAGACTTTTTATATGCTCCAATTTATCGCAATACAGTACCTACGTCAATTTGTACAGAGATCCGCATACTACGGCCGCGATTCTAGCACACGGTTATAAGTCTTAATTACACATATTTGATTTAGTTCGTTTCTTTAATATAATAAGACAATCATGATCTGTCTTAATTAGTTCTCTCCAATGAAGGTCGGAGAACATAAGGAATTTAGAAATGAATTGTTTTTTCGCATGCGGCGTGTATGTAAATATAAGATCTAGAAAATAAGGGCTTGTTAGTTGATGATATGAATGTAGGTTGTGTCGTTGAGTTCAGGGTGCACGGGCGACTCGCGTGGCGTGGTGACGTGTTCGCCGCCATTTTATATAGGGCGAGCGCGCGCGCAGACCATCAGTCGCCTGGTAGGACGCACAAGAGCAACTTCGCCGTACAAGTTCGCGAGTTTATCGTTATCGTCAGTTGAGTTTCAGCCGTTTTCGTCGCCGGCGACGCTCATACATTTAGTGAACCTGAAAATAAATTTATCGTTCAGTGTCTAACATGATCGACGTTGTGCAAAAGCCTAGGGATGGCTGCCTGTACGAAATCAGACAAAAAGGACAAAAAGATACCTGTTATGTGGTCGTGCCGAATCCAAAAGTACGTTTTAGTTTTAAATCGTTTTTATTTATTTTAGAAACCTTTTGCCTTCGTAGACTTAAGGCCACTTACACCAACTTCTTAAATATGTTTAAATTTTATTTAAACACAATTTTTAATACATTTTTTTTGTTTAAATACAATTTAAACACATTTAAGAAGTTGGTGCAAGTGGACCTTAATGCATTGCGTTCAGACTTTGATAACGATACAAACGCGCGATTTATTGACTTTATAGGGACTGTTCTAATCAATGTATGTGTAAACTAAGTAGATAGAGGATTTAGGTAGATATTCTGATAAATATTTTTACTTACATTGTATTCTTAGGGAATCCCAGTGCTTCTGTATTTACTTAAATACTGACGGAAATATTTTGCTTTGTTTCAGGATCTGGTTAAGAGCCACTTGATGTTCGCGGTGCGCGAGGAAGTAGAAGTACTTAAAGAGCGCATCGCGGAACTGATGGAGAGGATCAACCAGCTCGAAGTGGAGAACACATACCTACGCGCGCACGCGAGTCAAGACACGCTGGCGCAGCTGCCAGCCGCGGCGGGCACAAAGCCGCCTGCGGCGCCACAGGGCCCGCAGCCACCGGTGTCGTAGGGCGGCGGCGTGGCGCTGCTGAAAACGCCCGCCGGCCTCCGCCGGCCACTGAGGTCCCCGGCCTCGCCCTCGGCGCGCGACCCCGCTCGCGGCACCCCTCCCACGGAGTCACTATGGCTGTGCTATGTTAATTGGTAGGTTAACAAGAAACGAGTGTAAGTACACCGGTCGAGCGCCGAGGGACGCTGCGCGCACGCATCGCGCCGGCGCGTCTCGCCTGTCCTCGTATAAATCACACAAGTGTCTAGTTAGAGATGTCCGCGCCGCACGCGGGCCGGCCGCCGCCCCCGGCACGCAGCCCGGCTCCGGCTCTGGGGCGGCTTCTGCGCACCGCACCACCAGACATTATGCTTCGATTCATAGATATATATTTTTCTGTTATTAATATTTAGGGTGCAGAATTTCGTGCTAACTGCCATGCTTTTGCTAAGCATCTCAGCAACGAGTCTTTAGTGTTTTGGTATACGTCGTGTATATTTTTATTTGGTTTAACGTTTAGGTATCGCTATACACTTAATGTATTCCATTTAAGATAACTATAAGACGTGTGTTAATATAATAAAAAAGTAATGATGTAGTTGAATATTCCTATGCATTGAACAAGGACTGTGTGTTAATTTATTATCTATATTTTTTATGTAATTTAAGTTATTTATCACATTTATCTGTATGTATACTACGGACTGGATACTGAGAGGAGACCCCAGCCCAACAGTGGGACAGTAAATGGGTTAATGATAATACTACGTCGCATTAAATAGCAAGTGTTCCTGTAGGGCCGATAATAATGATCTGTCGATAAGTACTGTATGAGTTGTGTGCAGTTTTCATTTAGTTGCTACTGTTAATTACATATTTACGATTAAATATTAATGTTTGAATGTATGTTATCCACAGTCGATATAACTAACGTTATACTGAGAAGTCGTTTAGAATTAAAACCGTTGCGAGAATGTAACCTCGTGCGATGCTGGCTTTAGTGAAATTTGCACGCTGAAACTGAAAAAAATATACTATTTTTATTCCAACCCTATGATAATGGAGGTATATAGTAATTTAACATTGTATTTTTTTAATAATTAGAAATTGTTTGTATATAGTACAAGTTGTAATAGAATTGTGAGTCGGAACGATGTATATAACGAAAGAATGTGATTAAAGGAACCGATTCCGTAACCAGCCTTGAAAGGCTGATCAGATGTTAGAGCGAGATGTATATCTAAAAAGTTATAATTTAAAATATTCGCTGTATTTAAATAGCTTGATTGTTTAAACTTAAACAAGCGAACAAAGTGGCTGGTGACTGACTGTATGGATTGTAGCTAGTGGGATGTGACGTGATGTCAGGCTCTATGTTTGTTTAAAAGCCAAAGTTAGGAAGGTGTGTCCCAGCGACTGAAGAGTGACTATTTTACCTATAGAGTAGTATTTTGTACAACGCTACTACATATGTATATGTATAGACGATTTTTGTTAGGTCTTCATGATTATTGTGAATATACAGTAATTTACTCCTAGAAGCATTACTCTAGAACTAGATATGATATGAACTATATTATATACTGAAATTTGTAAATATACTGTAAACAAAAGTCCATTGTAGCTTATGTTGACCAGAAAGGTTCCTCATACCCAATAAATGCAAAACTACTCAAAACTTTGTGTTTTTTGTTTAACACCCAACCCGAATATAAAAGCATCTTGCAAAATCAGATGCCCCGATCATCATTTCATTGGAATTTTCGGATTTTCTATTCGAAATAACCCTGCGAACGTCACAGTAACAGCTGACATTGCATGCGAGCCTATTGCCATTAACCGGGCACAAATCCCAAACTTCGTGCTTAAACTGAGAATTTCATAAAAAACTCAATAGCACTGCTCGACCTGGGAATCGAACCCAGAAACTCAAACGTAGCAGTCGCGCTGAGGAGCACTAGGCTAGGCACTACGCTAATGAGGTAGAAATTTCACTGCGTTAATTACCTATCAATTTATAAATTGAAAAAAATACTATTAATGAAAAAATGATTATTAATAAAACTCCTAGATCGATCTGTTGAATAAACCACGTCATGTAAATCTGACTGCCTTTGCCCAGCCGTGGAAAGAAACTAAATTTAAAACTTTAAATTTTATAAAGATAATTACACAAATTTATCTAAGTAGGCAGTGTGTGTTTCCAAAAATATTCCCAACTAAAGTTAAATAACTAGGTATCTACTTTCTGGACGCTGCCTGGCGGGTCACAGACCGCTGGAGCGGGACTGCGGGACACTGAACAGAATTATCGGTACCTACCTAACTACCTACCGACAGTCAAAAGTACAAGAGTACCTACAATTCAAAAAACATATAAATCTAAATTCGCGAAGTAACAAAACTCCATGATACCCAAATGCATAACCGCGGAACATAAAATAAGTTAGGTGACTAATTCCCATTGTTGACAATACAATAAACAATTACTTATTGGATTACAATATTAGAGATTAAAGAACAGCGCCATCTGCAAGTGAGAAAAATTAGAGGACACTAAAAACAGCTACAGTCAGTGCCATCTATTCTCAAGAAATACAAACTAAGAGTACGACGAAGACTTTATGTAGTTGTTCGTGTAAGTTTTAATAGATAGCAGCACTACCAATGAAAAGGTGAATTTAATTTCGCGATAGACAATGTTTTTATATATATAATAAATATGTAAAATATTAGATATATATATATATATATTCTAAATTAATACTTAAAAATTCAACATAGAAAATGAGACACAATTTCAGTCTACGAAAGATTATACTGTACTTGCTACTCGACACTAGATGGCACTACAGGCATTATTAATCTAGATTACTCTGAATACCATAAACATTATTGAAATATTCTCTTTTCAGAGCTTAATTGTCTATGTCATTAAAAAATATATTGTACAGCTATAATATTATACTTTTGAGATACTTAGTACGAAAATGTATGCACGTATTGACATTAAAATAAAATCGAGGAAAGAAAATGTATGCTTAGCTTTTCAGGATACTACGAAAGCAAATGATTTGAAACGCATATGTACATACAAATCTTGTAATCTGAGTGAAACGCTTTGTAAATTTTGTTCACGTCATTTGTATCGTATCTGTCATCTGTCAATGTCATTGTCACAAAACAAAAAGTGTAAGAAAAAGAAATCAACAATCGGACTTACGAATGGATAATATGAGTCTAAAGGAGATTCAAAACAAGCTTTTGCTTTGGGAGGCTTCGGATAATCCATTGGCGCCTCTTACGTCTGATCAACGGGAAGCTATCCTGGATTTAGAGTCACTTATACTTGGTGTATCCGCTGACTTGGACGATGTTTGTTTTTTGTGTTATTTGTACAACTACTTACTCTATTTTAGTTTCTAATGAGTGATTCGGGTCAAATCTTTGTCAATAGCATATAGCTAAATAACTCAATTTGATTTTTCATGTAAAATTTTGTTCAATATCTAATTTTTTTATAAGCACCTATATATTTTTAGGAAAAATCAGAAATCAAAACAAATGAGGAGTCAGAAAAGTGCAGTATCCCATCTGTGGACACTACATATGACTTTCTCGAATGGTATGAGAGCTTGTGTGATACTAACCTGAAGGCTGATGATACACCTTATGAAGCTTATCATAAGCAGTTAGATGATAGAAGAAATGAATGTGTTGCTTTGACCAATCAGGTATGGTTGTTTACTTTTTTATAAACAAAAATAATATTTTCAATAGTAGTAAGAGGTATCTAAGATCATCTTCCTCTTTCTTTCAAATTATAATGATCAAATCTAAATACACTAACAAAATAGGTATTTTTTGTTAATTATTGATAGACCTGCTTGACCCCAATTGTGCCTGATGTTAAGTGACACTGTGACATACAATGGAACGCTCATGCTTAAAAGAAACTGATTCACTCAATTAAATGACTAGATAATAATAAGTTAAAATTTGCTCATCATAATGTTCATCAACAAACAATCAATACCATTTTTTTAATAATAAATAGAGGCAAGTATGAAATATTGAGTTATTCCCAGTTGTCCCCACCGTCTTCGTCTCCAGTGGTGACAAATGGGAAAAAAAATCCCAGTTGTCACCAGTGGTGGCGCCTCAGTGGGGACAAATGGGAATGGCCACTCTTCTTGTTCCCAGTTGCCACCAGTAGTGACAGATGGGAAAAATAAATAGATACGTCCCCAGTAAGGCGGGGCTAGAGCTGAATATATAGTAATGTGAATTCAATTTTTTTTCACGAATTATTTTAATTAGATGATTATATTCTATTATAAAATGTACATTAAAGCGAGAGAAATAATACTTTTATGAATCACTTGGAAGACATATACATATTTTTATAAATCACAATATTTATAATGACCGAAATTACAATTGCACAGATTTAATCAAGGAAACAAAAACTGCACAAGTACAGTTTTTAGTTCTACAACTATTACAGATCATATAATTATTTTACTTAAAAATGTTCTTAGGTTTTCTATCACAGTTTCAACACATGCAATTATGGCTATGTATGTAAATTTATAATAAAATAGCACTTAATGAATACTTACTACACATTTACAATAATTTCCGCACTCTCATCCTGTCAATCAACCCCCTCTCCACTATGCTGTTGTCGGTTCGTACACCAGTGACGTCACAGTTATCAGTACATTACCAACAATGTCAGGGTCAAGTGCGTCGTGCAGTTCTGGTGCAGTTTCGTTAGTTTTAAGAAAAATAAAAGCTAATAGTAAAAGTAAATACTGTGAACAAAGCGTTGATTAATCTGTGCAATTGTAATTTCGATCATTATAAATATTGTGATTTATAAAAATATGTATATGTCTTCCAAGTGATTTGTAAAAGTTTTATTTCTCTCGTTTTAATGTACATTTTATAATAGAATATTTTATTTAATTTATTAAAATAATTCGTGAAAAAAAATCGAATTCACATCACTATATATTCAGCTCTAGCCCCGCCTTACTGGGGACGTATCTATTTATTTTTCCCATCCGTCACCACTGGTGGCAACTGGGAACAAGAAGAGTGGCCATTCCCATTTGTCCCCACTGAGGCGCCACCACTGGTGACAACTGGGATTTGTTTTCCCATTTGTCACCACTGGAGACGAAGACGGTGGGGACAACTGGGAATAACCCGAAATATTGTGTACAAAAAGATTGACAATATTCAGTATCTAAGTCAGTGTTTCTTAACCTGTGTTCCATGGACACCTAGGGGTCCACAAGTTTATGCATGGGGGTCCACAGTCTCATCTATGTACCATTTTACAATATTTAAAATAAGTAGTCCAAAATTGATTGCTCCTCTTTTGTTATTAAGGGTTCCTTGAAATAGTGCTTGATTTCCTAGGGGTCTGTAGACTGAAAAAAGCTAAGAAACTGATCTAAATTATGCAAAATTACTATCTCATACTAAACTAATTGAATAAATTTTCAGATTGGTGCTACAATGTCTGACCTAGAGAAACTGTCAGAGCAATACAACTTTGTTTCAACTAAGACTAATGCATTGCATACAATGAGTGAACAGCTTCTAGCTGACCAGAACAAACTGTCAAGTATAGGTAGATATTTCTTAATTATTCTGCTGGTTTAAGTTCAAGCAAACTTACCACAAATTACCTTTTACACATGATGTTAGGTCACTTTATAATAATCAAGGAGTTTAATAGATAATGGTACTGTTAATGTCACAGAATGAATCCATACATTTTACATTGTACATAATAGAAGATCTTGCATCCATGTTATCTCCAGGAGTATACTTCTAATAATATAAATTATAATTTATAAGTATAAAATGTTGTTTCACTGATTGGTCAGTGCACAGGCACAAACAGTTGTTGCAACTCCCTGCCTCATAACTTATAATAGAATGTAAATCTAATTTAATTAAGTATAAAATACATTGCAATGTCTGCTTTCCAGGTGATGACATCAAACAGAGGCTTCACTACTTCACACAGGTTGAGCATCTTTCTCAGCGGCTTAATAGCCCCACCATGTCTGTGAACAGCGAAACATTCTTCAATATTCTAGCCAAGATTGATGAGTGTCTTGAGTATATGAGAACCAATGTGGGTATTACGACAAATATAATAATATACATAAATTACCTTTAATGTTCACACATCCTATTATCATACTGTTGTACTTGAACAATGTAATAACACTTTTTTTAAACAGTGTCGATGGAGTTTCTTTCCAAATTCTTCTCCATAAATTCAACTTTTTGGAACCATGCAACTAGACTCAGAACAGTTTCATAAATGCTTGTAAAAGCTTATTTGAAATAAAAACACTTGAACTTACAACTTTATGTGCATTAGGCATTAATAATTCGAAATAAATAGACATAGATGCAGTGCAATGAATACATAATCATAAAATACGAAAATAACACATTCCAGAGCAACTTCAAAGAGTCACATACATACTTAGTGAAGTATCGTCATTTACAAAACCGTGCGATCTCTCTCATTCGTTCGTACGTCACGCATGTGTTGAACCACGCCACGGAACAAATGCTAGCTCCCAAGGAAGACGACCCGAATGACCAGGAAACTATGGATACGGCTTACGCTGTGTACTTCGGAAAGTTCCAAGCTGCTGCGCCTAAACTGAAGATGGTTATTAGTGAAATTGAAGCCCGAGCTGAGAAAAATACAGAGTAAGTTTTTACCAATAATGTTGATATGATGATTAATATAGTGTTATTTGGAAAAAATAACTAAATCCATAAACAATTTAGAATATTGGCAATACAAATATTCCTTAATAAATTATAACACATAGTGAGGTAATTATTTTTTTATAATTTTGTACTTAACATGTGAGCTGTTTGACTTGTTGTTTTTAAGTGCTGTAGGAACACTACTGACACATTCAATTGTTAGCAAAGGGGTAGTAGCAGCCCATCAGTAAAAACATAATTCAAAATGTAACTAGACAGCAGATGCACTATAGGAACTTGTGACGTCACAACACACCATACAAAACACTCTAACAGCACTCGTTTTGTGGGAAAGGGACAAAGCAATCACTCTCTATCCACACCAAAAACTCCTATTAATATTTTAAATGCTATTGTTTGTGAGGATGGATGGATGGTGATTGGAGGATTGTTACTCTTTCACGCCAGAATGGCTGGAGGGATCTGGATAAATTTGGCCCAGAGATAGATTATAGTCTGGAATAACACATGGGCACCTTTTTATCCCAATCGGACCCTATTCTGAAGTCCACGGAGACGATCTCGCGGGTAGAAGCTAGTTTTTAATAAATGAATCACCAGGGGCTGTATTACGACGTGTTAATCGCCATCATTTTTAGGTTGTGAGAATGAGATAGCGCTATTTAATCTGTAGAGCGGCATCCCTCTCTTTTAATCGGAAAACGATGGCAATAACACGTCATAATACGGCTTCAGTAACCAATTCCATAGTAAATGTTTCCATTGTTATTCCTTTCCCTGCAGCTACGCATCTCTTCTAGCGGATGTACAACGCGAGTACGCAAGCCGTCGCTCGCGGGTGGCGGGCGCGGCGACGGGCGGCGCGCTGCGGGCGGCTGCGGCCCGACAGTTGCGCGACCACTGCTCGCTGGTCAGGGCCGCCTGTTCGTTACTGGCCCACGCTTGCCGAGACGAGTGTGCACTGTATAACCACTTCTTTAGCAACACGTCGCCGGCATTGGAGTAAGTTTTGTTAAATTCGTCTATTTTCTTGTGGCGCTATTGTTGCACAACAGTTGTGCAACTACATTAGAAAGAAAAAGAAAATAAATTTATTTACATAGACAAGACGCACACACAAATAAGTATTTAAACAATTTAGTAAAACTAATTTGCGAAAGTATGCGTCACATCCACGCAAAACGGCTATCACTCAGCTTATTGCTATCACTCATCATTATGTAATATACTGGCTGTATTTTCCGAAGGGATTACGGAGTTCCCACGGTTCACTGGTATGTTTAGGTCTCATGTACTTAATAGAGGTCGAACTGGTTGCCATTAACTGGGCGCAAATTCAATCTATGTTGATACTGACTGGCTCATTAGCCTAGTGGTCTAGAGCGTGACTGCTACGCTCCTGGGTTCAATTCCCAGGTCGAGCAGTGTTAATGAAATTATCAGTAGCGGCTCGGAGTTGAGATTTGTATCCGGTTAATGGCATATTACATGGCACATAAACATACCAGCGAACTGTTGGTGTGCCTAATCCTTTGGGAAATACAGGCGTGATGATAAATGTTATCTGTTGATGCAACCCAGGACCTCAAAAATTAGGCAGTTTTTGTCGCCTTTAGTTTTCATTACCAATTCCACAGCTCAGACAATTAGATAGAATATTCATTTCTTTGGCAGAGAGTACCTGCAATCACTATGCAATGGGCTCTACGAGACGTTGCGACCACATATCATACATATCAATCACCTGGAGACACTTGCTGAACTCTGCGTCATATTGAGAGTGGAAGTTATTGAAGAACAAGTCAATAATGATCGTGAGTATACTTATATTTAGAGTTTAATCTGGTCTGCACACTAGATATGGAACATTTCGAATGTGAAAAATTACAAAACGTGGGAGAACCATGCTTCGGCACCAATGGGCCAACTCGACCGGAGTGATACCACGGCCTCACAGAAAACCAGCGTGAAACAACACTTACGTTGTGTATCTCCGAGAGAGTGAGGATACCGGAGGCCCAAACCGTTTTAAAAGGCGAGCATCGCACTTGCGCCGATTCTGGCGACCATCAGATGATCAGTCTATTCCCCCCCCCCCCCCCCGCGCAACACGTCGCAATCTCGTCTTTTAAAAGGGTTTGAGCCTCCGGTATCCTCAATCACTCGGCGAAACAACACAAGTAAGTGTTGTTTTGCATCCATTTTCTGTGAGGCCGTGGCATCACTCCGGTCGAGCCAGCCATCCGTGCCGAAGCATGGCCCCCCTGCGATAAACCGTTCCGAAATGATAATGTTGTATTTCCAGCTGTCCGGCTGTCGGCACTGGGCGCATGCGCGCGCGCCCTGCTGTGTGACGCACAGGAGCGGCTCGTGTTCCGCGCGCACGTGCACCTGCGCGCCGACGTGCTGCACTACCGGCCCGCGCCCGGCGACCTCGCCTACCCGCACAAACTGCTCATGATGGAGGTACCATACTAGCGGCCCGCCCCGGCTGGTACCATACTAGCGGCCCGCCCCGGCTCGTGTTCCGCGCGCACGTGCACCTGCGCGCCGACGTGCTGCACTACCGGCCCGCGCCCGGCGACCTCGCCTACCCGCACAAACTGCTCATGATGGAGGTACCATACTAGCGGCCCGCCCCGGCTGGTACCATACTAGCGGCCCGCCCCGGCTCGTGTTCCGCGCGCACGTGCACCTGCGCGCCGACGTGCTGCACTACCGGCCCGCGCCCGGCGACCTCGCCTACCCGCACAAACTGCTCATGATGGAGGTACCATACTAGCGGCCCGCCCCGGCTGGTACCATACTAGCGGCCCGCCCCGGCTCGTGTTCCGCGCGCACGTGCACCTGCGCGCCGATGTGCTGCACTACCGGCCCGCCCCGACTACGCACGGGTGGAGATATCCCTAACTTTTTCTACTTTTTTTTAAGAATTTTTGAAATCTGCCCAGTAGTTTTCGCGTTTGTTCGATACATACATAGAAATCTTTCCTCTTTGTAATATGAGGCTGCCAAGTCGATGAAAAGCGTCAAATTATCTAGACATTCGCGCATCATCGCGTGCATGCGCGAATCCTCGCACGCATTTGCTCTGCTATTTACTTAAATACGTGGTATCGTCACGCGACACAGGTTGGAGTGGACTGACGCTGTGTTTCGCGGCACCAAGCTTGCAGAGTTGTCTGCTCGAAATTGTCTTTTTTATCGTGACAAGAGAACATTACGTTGTGTTTCGCATTGTGATTGATTAAAAAAATTATTGATTAATGTCCAATTAATGGCCCACACTGCAGTGTCTTATCTATACTCTATATATCTATATCTATACTTAATATATAAAGCTGAAGAGTTTGTTTGCTTGAACGCGCTAATCTCAGGAACTACTGGTCCGATTTGAAAAATTATTTCAGTGTTAGATAGCCCATTTATTGAGGAAGGCTATAGGCTATATATTATACGTCTTCGTCGTTCTAACTTCGTCCACTACTTGGACGACGTCGCGGGCAGAAGCTATTATACTGATAAAATGAAATTTTATTTAACTTAGTTATGTTATTATGTTTTAATTTCAGACAATATAAGCAGGACTCGTTTTACTAACTCTTAAACTGTACTTTTCTCTTCACACAAATAATAAAAAACATAATTATTCGATTTTTAATGGATTTAACTTTCTGCCACAGCAAATCGCAATGTCTATTCAAGAGCAGTCCCTCAAACGGAGCGATTCCCGCAATTCCATGGTGTCTGACATATCAGCCACGTCCCAAGAAGTCGCCAACATCAACGTGGAGGCCCAGCGAAGACCACAAGCCTCCCCTGCTGATCTCCACGGCATGTGGTACCCTGGCGTCAGACGGACACTGGCAGCCTTATCAAGACTATACCGATGTTTGGAGAAGAAAGTCTTTCAAGGTTTGGCGCAAGAAGCTATTTCGTTGTGCGTCCTAAGCGTCGACAGTGCTGCCAAGCAAATTTCAGCCAACACGACAAACATTGACGGAGAACTGTTCCAAATTAAACACCTTCTAATTCTTCGAGAGCAAATCGCTCCGTTTCAAGTCGATTTTATTGTGAAAGAGACCACTTTAGACTTTAGCAATATGAAGAATGCAGCTTATGGGCTGATTCAGAAGCCACGTCAGATATTCTCTTTGAATAGCAACAATGCGCTCTTGGAGTTCTTGCTGGAAGGCACGCCAATGGTGAGGGAACATCTCTTGGACTCGAGGAAGGAGGTTGACAGACAGTTGAAGAGTTGCTGTGAGATGTTTATCAAAGATGCCACGGAGATTTTGGCTGGACCCATGATTGCGTTCATAGAGAAGGTAGGTGAAACTTCAGAACTATATATTTATTTAACCTTACAAAATAAATCAAGTATCTCTTATTTTTGTATTGAGATATACACCTCTACTTGCTTATTTTGCTCATACATAAATGTATGTACAATCGATAAGTAAAACAACACTATTAAAATTTGACTCCGAAAAAGGGGATCCCCCTATTTCCAATCGCTTTTGTTTTTTTTGCATATTTTTATAGTTATGGAATAGTAAGTCCCTTAGGTTGATATTGCATTTTCATACGGCCCTAATTATTATACTCTTTGGCTCAAGGCCCCCAATATTTTAAAGACGGCCCTGTGTGGGTGCGAACTCGAGTATAACGGCCGTTAACCAACGAGCAGACGGATCATCTGATGGTAAGCGATTACCGCCGCCCATGGAGACCCGCAACACCACAGGAGTTAGTTACAAGTGTGTTTTAAAAGGGTTCTGGCCACCGGTATCCTCACTCACTCGGCGAAACACAACGTAAGAGTAGTTTCACGCCGGTTTTCTGTGAGGCCGTATCACTCCGGTCGAGCCGGCCCATTCCATGTGCAGTATTATGTATAAGTATTATATCTATATATATAAAAGAAAGTCGTGTTAGTTACACTATTTATAACTTAAGAACGGCTGAACCTATTTGGCTGAAAATTGGTGGAGAGGTAGCTTAGAACTAGGAGACGGACATAGGATACCCGTTTTTATCCCGTTCCCGTGGGATGTGATGACAGACCGAATTCCAAGGGGGCGAAGCCGCGGGCAGAAGCTAGTTATGTATATTTTTTTTAATATTTTCCTTGTTTCAGTATCAAGCTTTCACTCCAATAGAACAAATAAGGTCCCAGCCGTGGGCGTCTCCTGAAGAACTAGCAGTGGTTGTGAAGGAGGCTCAGAAGAAAATAAGGGCGCATCTAGCTCCATTGCAGCGGTCCATGCAGCTATACTTAGCTAATAAGGAGACCGAGTTCATTCTTTTCAGACCTATTAGGGTTTGTAATATTTCTTATAGTTTGTTTATAATATAATGTGGTCCTGGGTTGTTATTCCCAGGTCAGCTTCCAAATAAACACCAATATTGGTTTGTTTCTGAAATTCTCAGTAGCTGGTTTGGATTTCTGCTCGGTTATTGGCAATAGACTCGCCCTCTTTCGCGAGTTGAATAATTACAATAATTAATAACAATATCCTAACAAATTACGTTGTCCAACTTGAGTTATTCATTACAAGTTTTTAGCAGCTTTTAAAACGAACGCCCACGAAGGTTTGGTCGATGCAGTGGTTATAATAGTACAAGAAAATCAATAGAGTCGCGTTTTAAAAGCCTATCGGCCCGCTAGATGGTGACCTGATTTGGGGAATAGTCCAATATATAAACGCTTTTTTTTCACATTTCACATGATTCCAGTACATACTCCACCTTGCTACTCTTTATCTTTCACAGAACAACGTCGTCGGCTACTTCGTTCAAATAGAACAACTGCTAACAAGTGCTGGTTACTCTTACGATGACACCCTCATTGTTGCCTGCCCGACCCCAGAGCAGGTGTCCGTCTTCATATCCTCAGCTAGCCTCATCAGCCATAACGAACCCGTGCAACCTTACGGAAGTAAGATCAAGCCTAGTGTGATAAGGAAACCCAGTGTTACCAGTGTTCCAGAGAAAGAAGAAAATAATGCAGTTGAAGCTACTGCTAGCTCTGTTACTATGTAATAATTTTATCAATACTGCAGAATTAATGTAACTTTGGGTTTCATAAAATAAATGTGGCTGTTTTCAGTTCTATAATTCTAAGATTAATCGGTCGATTGGGTTTCAGTTTTTTACTTTTTCGCAAATTGTTGGTCTATTCAGGGTGCATGGTTATAGCTTTAATTAACTATTCAAGGGTTTTAGTACATAGTTGTGAATATTGTATAGTTGAATGCAGCAATTACTATTTCTTGTACCCGATAATGTCATAGGCCAACAACTTCCGATAAACCAAAAAAAAAATGAAATGACAGTTCTATTCGTCTGACTCTCGAGCTAGATATTAGGATAAAATCAAAACTTATCTATGATATCGGAGACATAATTTCGGAAATTTGAGAAATAAAGGGTATCATGGCCTGCAACTCAAATGTTATAGGTCTATATGTTATCTACTGACTTTGTTTCTGAAACAGATGTTTTCCTAGTATTATAATGTTAACATTAATTAATGTAATAAATATTTTAATTTTTTGTGTAATCATTATTGTCATCATTGTTAAGATTCGCTAATGAGTCTTCTGCATCTACTATAATTCGTTATTTATGCTTTATTAATTAATCAATTTACTTGTCCTACATAACATATTACTGTACCTATGCTACATTTATTAAATTATATTATTTGTTGCCAAATAAAAAAAGCAAATACAAAAGGAACTGTTTATTTACACATATTTTGTCCTATAATAAATACAGATTTCACCAAGACAATGTGTTTTATCATAATAAAACGACAGGCATTGGGAGAAAAATGTTTAATGCTGTTGTTTTCTGATCTTAACTGATTTAAATAATGTTTCTATAATGTACAACTAATATTGTTTACACTCTAAGCCAGTACATTCCAGCGCGGATCCTAGTGTAGTCTGGCAGACCTTCTGTGGGACCAACAGCAGCAACAGCGGGGCAGCGGTCATACAGGTACTTGTAGCATACATCTCGGATATTCTGCACACTGACAGCTTCAATACGGGCATCCAGCTCATGGATGGGGATACGACGGTTATAACACAACATTTGGCGACCAATATCTTCACAGACAGGAGTGGTGCCATCTAGCTGCAGAAGCATGTTGGTCTTCAGGAGGTTCTTAGCACGCTCAACCTCACCTTCAGTAACAGATGTGCAGAGCTTCATCCATTCCTTCTGGATGTTGTATAGCATATCATCTAACTGCAGGGGTTCAGCTACAAAGTAAATGCCCCAAAGTCCAGTGTCCTTGTAGCAAGTGTTGAAGGACTGGAAGCTATGGCAGAGGTTGCCAGCAGATGCAGCACGAGCCAGGAAGGAGGCATTGTTAACACCACCACCCTGGGAGCGGTCCCAAGCTCCAATAAGAGTGTTGGCAACCATCAGAGGAATGTTGTCAGCGTCAGTCCATCCAGCACCCTCAACAGCAATAGCTACATGAGCAAGAGGCATGGAGTCATCACGCACCCTGATTTCAGAGCCAGTGTAACGGCAGGGTGTCAATGTAACATCGGTAACAGTGTTTTTCAGACCACTGAAGTTCTTGTTGGCAAGGTCCACCAACTTCTGGTGGTCAACTCCACCAGCTCCAGCAAGCACAATGCGGGCGGGCTGGTAATGTGTCTTGATGTAGTTCTGAAGGTCAGCTTTAGAGATCTTCTTGATATTCTTGGTAGGTCCCAGGATAGTCTGGCCTAAGGGAGTACCTTGGAAGGCAGTGGCGTGGAGGTGATCAAAGACAACCTCTTGCAGGTTACTTTCGACGTCCTGCATTTCGCGAAGAATGACACCTCGTTCTCGTTCGATTTCGGGTTCTGCGAGTGATGAGTTCTGAATAATATCAGCGAGGATCTCGACGGCGGCTGGAACATCGTTTGCGAGGCATTTAGCGTAGAACACAGTCTGTTCCCGGGATGTGTAAGCATTTAAATGGGCGCCCATGTTCTCTACTAGAAGTTCTAAGTCGGTTTGGGACCTTTTGCTTGTGCCTTTGAACGCCATGTGTTCAAGGAAATGAGCAACTCCATTATTTTTAGCGTTTTCGTACCTGGAGCCAGCGTCAATCCACAGTCCTACGGTAGCGGTCGCAGCACCGGAATCTTCGGACGCAACGCGGATTCCATTATCTAACACAGATAGTTTTGTTGGTGGTACGTTTACTAATGCCTCTTTGTAACCTGCAGCTGTGGCCAAACAACGCACCTGATTGCCCTGTTTTGAGACTAATCTCAATGTAGTCGCCACCTTCAACATTTTTGCCGTGTTTCTGTTTCTTTTTCAATAAAATTTCTTCCTCGCAGATTTACGTAATAAATGGGCAATAGTTCCAAGATGTCAAAAAAGGGTGAAGTGAAAATGTTGCTATACTTATTTTAAAATAACATCTTTATTCATCCTCAGATTTTTTTTTATTGACTAATCTACACTAATCACATTTATGAGATTTTTGGGTTTGATTCTAAAATGAATATTCAAAAGGTCTTTATAAAAAAATTAGCGCGCCCGCGGAGCACTATTTGTTTCAGTAAATAAAAAAAAATAACTTTATTTTGCTACTAAATGGAAGGAAACTAATGATATAGCAAGTAGGTTACAGTAGAGAATTAGAGAGTGACGTATTAATGTCATTCGGTTCGATAGTAGCATAGACAATATGTATCGATTATCTGACTTGCGTGAACTTGTTATTTAAAATTTATTCATATAGAAAATGCATTAAACATACAATAAATTATTTAGGTTATGTATTTGGTATTTGTTTTATAATTTATCAATTTCCTAAAAAGAAATTGACAAAAGGATACGGACTTTCCGGACCTCTCTAATTCTTACGTCATCGCATATACATTTTGTCGTTCCGTTCTACGCTCACAGGTAGCTTTTTATTTTATAAAAATATAAAGTTCATAAATTGCCAGCTGCTAAGACGTATCAATATTATAACGAAACTATTTACATGTCATCCTATTTGGAGCACACACACACACACTACCGTAAGAAAACAATCACGTCAATTCAATTTAGTTTCAGTCTCATCTCAGGCCGCAGCTAGTTATGTTGTAGTCGTCGCATACGCTGCAGAAAGGAACGGCATGTTCAATTACTTTGGAAATCGTTCATTTTTTATCGCACGTAATTTGTGGGATTATTAAGAGAGCAATGATGTTTAGTGAAGATTGTAATAAATTTAGTTTTGTTAAAGATTTCTGGGAAAGTGTGTGCCGGTAGATATAGGTGTCAACAAGGTCCCCCGCAAGATGATATCAAAAGTTCTATCTGTGATCTAGCAAATTCAACATGACTACAATGAAGAACCCTAATTCGTCGCCTTCTACTAAGCCATTGTTCAGCCACATCAAGTACGAGCACCTGGTAGCTGGTATATCAGGTGGCGTGACTTCCACACTCATACTGCACCCGTTGGATTTAATTAAAATTAGATTTGCTGGTAAGTACCAATGCTTTCTTCACGTAATTACCATGTGAGGTCTCGTGATTATAATAGGTTAAATATTATCGATTGACGATTGACTTTCTGACGACGATAGATTTATTAATATATGTTAAGTAAAGATAATCAATGAATTAAAATTATCGCTGGTGAAAAGTCAAGAAGTCATTCAGTGGCAACCTTGAACTTCACATAGGTAGTGAAAGTAGACTCACTGGTGCTGCTTTATTTACATTGTACAGTTAACTTCCATAATGATGCAATGTAAAACAAGTCCGTAGTAATTGTTTTGCCACAAATTCATCTTAATTTTCTAATCACTATTTTGTATGTAATTGGGTTTATCTAGCCGTGGTATTAGCCATAAAGAATTTAATATTTTTTAAAGAAAGCTGAACACTAACTTGTTATAAAATCAACTCTATGAGACTACATACGTGTTCCTAGTAAACTCATTGAATCTATAAAAAAAAAAATTGTGGTAATGACAGACAGATTTCTCTGTGGGAAGATGACAATAACTAACAGAAACACAATCATCGCCTGGGTTGACCTTAGACACAATAGGTGACTATAATCTAAGGCAACTCTCTGACCGATTATATTTATTGGGTAGTGGCATTCATTTATTTGGAGAATTTGAGGGTGGTTATGGTAGAATACCTGTAAATATAGAAAATCATGTCAAAACCCCAACACCTAAGAACAGAACAGATGTTGCATTATGGACTTTCATTTGTTACTTGACCAGATAATATAAAGTCTTAACATAATTGGCTATCAGCAACACATCATTAAATTTAATTCAACTAGTAGGTGGCAAGGAAAAGCTGAATGGAAAGTATGCCTTTGCCTACTTTCTTGATTAGTGAGTACCTACACAAACAATTAGAATGAATAACATAATGGTTAACACTTTAATTTTATGTATGTAGGTAGGTACTATGCACTAGGTAGGTTGGTGACTGATGTAAATGCATACATTCTGCATTCCAATCAACCCCCACTTAACAAATAGTGTCATGTAACTTGCACTATTTATTATAGCTTTTAATGCATACTGCACAACTTTCATTATATTTCACCCTTATTATCAAGAGAATAACAATAAAAAGTCTTCTACCAACTTCACAGACTAACAAAAGAAAACTAATAAAAAGTAAGTTCATAAACAGGGCAAAGTAATTTTTCACACAATATTATTACATTCCTAAATCAATTTATGATTGTATAAGCATATTATTTTAAGACATTCTTTATCAATTCATTTGATTGATGATCCTCTATCTGATATCAGATCACAATTCAGTCAGATGAAAGGTCATTGCACACAGCTGAAAGATTGTTTTTATAGCAGTTATCTGTATAGTACCTACCAAAAAAATATATATACAAAAACATGTATATTATGTTATTCAATCCTAATAAGGCAGTATATTTTCAGTGAATGACGGCAGGACCGCAACAGTTCCTAGGTATGATGGACTCGGCAGTGCATTTGTCACCATTGTGAAGAAGGAGGGAGTGAAAGGACTATACAGGGGAGTCACACCTAATGTTTGGGGCTCAGGCTCAGCTTGGGGCTTCTACTTTTTATTGTGAGTAATGTTTTATAAATGTTAATTTTATCACCCCACTTGAAATATGATTACACGTCTGCTGGAGGCATTAAACACAGATTATTATAATGATGAAACCCAATATTACTTATTTTTGAGACTTATCATATATTATTTTTAAATGATAATTATTGATGAGTTTTCTGATTGGTTGTTAAATATCTTTTAAACTTTGTTATCAGTGTAAGTTTATCTGGTTTAAACACACAAAACTCAGACACCTACATAAAATAAAAATAGTTATCTATTGTATCATTGAGTAAGTAACCATAAAACAAATGATGTTGGTTCAAACCATGCTTACATTTTTTATTTGTTATTAAAAAAAGTAGGAATTTCTTATCATGGGTGCTTTTAAAAACTTTGAACACAATGTGTCCTTAGGTCATTCAAATATTTACTCCATGCAGTGCTAACCCATTTTATTTTATTTTACATACATACATACCATCACGCCTGTATTCCCCGAAGGGATAGGCAGAGGCGTACTAATTTACACCCACAGTTCGCCGGTATGTTTAGGTCCCATGTAATAGGGGGCGAGCCTATTACTCGCCCCCTATGCTGGAATAAAATATTTTATTTTATTCCATTGTTTATTTGGGCCAGCATGTTGAATTATAACTTAGCATAATCAACCCCAGTAGGACTTGGGACAGTAGGTAGGACTTACATGCAGAGATGTGATTTATTTGAAATACTTCTATTTTAAATGCAAATAGAAAATGCAAAATACCTATTTTATATTTAAATACCTTTCAGTGAAAAGTATTTTGTATTTTATTTGAAATGCCTTTCGAGATGCATTTTGTATTTTTAATATTAATTTCAAAATGCAAAATACTTTGTTATTAAGTTTAGCCAACATTACCAGTCAAACAAAACAAAACGCTTGTATTGCCGAATTCGACCGATAGAGGCGCCTGCTAACCATGCGCGAGATCTTTTTCTTCTTTGGTCAAAGTGCGCGCCTTATGTCAAGTAATGTCTAACAAGTGTCAATTTCCAACGAAAACGGCGAACATTACCTATGGCTATGAATTTATGGATATGAAACGCATAGCCGTTGACACCGACGATTTGATTTCACGACGAGTTTATTATTTTCTGGTGCTAGTGAAGTAGTTACTGATTTGATTACCTACTTTTCTGATATTGAAGTGTTGTTATTATTTCTATAATACTGAAACGGTTATGCACTATACCTGGAACGGTTACGTACTACAAGATAATTTAGATAATCTAAATAGACGTGACTTGGTAGATTTGGCTGGTGTCTAACAATTTCTACTTAGCAAAAAAATGTAAGTACTTACTGAAATACAAATAAAATGCATACTAAAAAGAAAAGACATCGACTAACTTAAAATGATTTTAAGTTTTATATCTATTACAATAAACTTTTATACCTATTACAATAAAAATATAATAAATAAAAATATCTGTGATTTGGCCAGGGGGTATTTTATTTTGAAAAAGTATTTTGAAAATACCTATTTTGCATTTAGCATTTGAAATACAAAACGCAAAACTATTTAGTATTTTGCATTTGAAATAGTAAATCTGAAAAGTATTTTGCATTTTGTATTTAAATGCTTTTTTAAAACCATTTTGTACATCTCTGCTTACATGGGTTGATGACGGATGTAGAAAATAAGAATGGAAACCCCTGAAGTTCTCTTATCTGTTAAATGTTTATCTTTCTGATATTACATGACATAACAACGGCAATACTGTAATGCTTGATAATGTAATACAGATGTTCATTATTAGCTCATGTGGCCCTTACCTACATAGCATAAAAAAATTATAACGTGGGAGAGCCATGCTTCGGCACGAATGGGCCGGCTCGACCGGAGTGATATCACGGTCTCACAGAAAACCGGTGCGAAGCAGCGCTTGCGTTGTTTCGCTGTGTGAGTGAGGTTACCGGAGGCCCAAACACTTAAACGGCTGGCAACGCACTCGTGACTCCTCTGGTGTTGCGGGTGTCCATGGGCGGCGGTTATAGCTTACCATGAGGTGACCCGTCTGCTCGTTTGCCCCCCTACCCATTAAAAAACAAATTATAACACAACCTAAAACGCTGTATTCCCCGAAGGCTTAGGGCAGAGGTGTCCTAAATGCTACAGTATACCAACAGTACAGTTCTCTGGTATGTTAAGCATCTTCTTCTTACTCCTGGCGGAGTAGTCGTGGTTATGGATCGTCTGGTATGTTGGTTGCGGCTTTTGCGATAGAATAGAATAGAATATCCTTTATTGTACACCAAAAACTAATGCAAGTATAAGTTATCTATCATAGAATATGGTAAAATGGGTGGTCTTACCGCTAAAAGCGATCTCTTACAGACAACCTTTGGATGGACTCAAGAGAAAGGAAACGAACGGGAAAAGCTAACGCATTCAGTAAGAGAACGCTTTGTAGATGATTTAATGAGGTCCGTCCATCTTGTGGGTGATCGGCTGCGAGATCGTTGTCCTTCTACTCTTCCTGGTACCATTAATAATTCCAATGAGCCTTGAGTTGCAGATCATACATGCACAATCGACGAAAGTCTGATTGATGCGATGCTCTTTTAGGATGGAAACGTTAGTACAGTGAGCAGTCCATTTCTATTTATAGTCAGCATTCTCCATCCGAGAGGAGTCACGTGCCAGCAATGGGACAGTTAATTTGTTCATGTACATGTAATGATAAACCCTAAACCCCAATGTTACCGTCCATTGCAATCGCAATTTCATTCTGCTCACTTAAAAAGAGTGACGTCAAAGTAACATCATTCTCAAGTTGATTGCTGACACCGAGCCCATAAAGCGAAGTGTATGTTTTTAATGCATTTAAAGAAAAAGTGTGAGTCGCCTCTGACGTCGCGCACGTGATCCTTTATTACATTGTGTAGGTACTCCGTTACGTCAATGTTTATTTAAAATCCTGCGCTTAATGTGATGCATTACAACCAGGTCAAAATACTACACAACTCGTTTTTGGATCAATTAAGTGTCAGTAATTATTCAGAAGTATTTAGCTTATTGTACCTATTTATTCAAAAGTTGTTGCCCCCTGGTTTCATGCTCATCATAAAGTAGTTGTTACAAAAGATCCCATGTCTTCCTCCAAGGGTCAATCTATCTCTAAACCAAACTTGATCTAAATTTCAAGTTACAAACAGTCAGTTATTTTCGCATTTATAATAGGTAGGTATTAAGTAGTTTGCATTTGTATCTCCATGGTAGCCTAATTTGTGGGCAATACCCAGAATATAAGAATAAACTGTGTCGTCAGGATTTTCTGACTTCCGTCCAACACTATATAACTATTGTCGTAGATGCTCGTATGAAAACTGGGACCTTACCAAGGCACGATCTTGATGTGTTAAATTAGGAATGATCACCCATCCACAGACTGTCCGCAAGCGCAAGCTTAAAGTTAGATTGATTAGCGTGGTTACTAATTAGCCATGAGCCACGAAACCTGTGATTACTTGTGAGATACAGATTCAAAATAATGTCAACGCCGCGTTCACCCAAACACGGAAGTTTAACATCGTGGAAATATTTCTGTAGGCGTGGGATTTGAAAAGAAAGGACTTTGTTTCGGGTATTTACTTTTAAATGAATGTTGGGAAATTGCCAGACCGACGAATTTACTGAGATATAAGTATGCTGACATATTGGTAATCATGTTTTTTTAAACCTTAACCTTTAGATTAGCGCCCGAGAAACTTACATTCATATTCAGAAACGATTGTAAGCGTAAAGCTGCTTCTTACAGTACCTATTTACGTACGGTCAAATCGAAGTAAACTACGCGCAAGTGGTTTTGCAGAGGTTTACTCAGTGTAAAGACAATTGGAGTCGAATAAGAGTCGAAGCATAGCTCTCTCACGGTAAACCTTTCTGAGTATCCTACTGGTTTCGATATTCTTAATTACATGTGAGATGCAATTTCACACGCGCACGTTCGTTAAAATTCAGTGACGTAAGTGTAGTCTGCCTCTAGATTACGTTTATGTACATTAACTATATATACTTTAACCGTCACATTTAGTAGGTTATTCTCATTTCGATTTGTCCTATAACAACTAAGTATGTGCAAGATTCGTCTGACAATTAGTTTCCACCTAAAAATGATTGTGTTAAAATGTTGTGGTACGCAGGCGTCTTACACTGAACTTGACCCACTAGAAACTATTACTTAATTACAAATATAATAATGAGTTGTAAACTGCTAATTGTCTTTCGTAAATCATAATTGTAGCGCACTCCATCATCCATCATTTCGACACACATTTTGCCTACTAATCAAGTAATTAGCTACAAAGTTATCAAAATAATCTTACTGCATTATTACAATAATTGTTGTTTTGGCTCTACGCAATGCTTTCTTCACTACATAATAAATTAAAGTCTCCATCGCGCTTATTTTGTGTTTCTTCGGCCCAATCTCAAAAACCAGTGTGAAGCCGGGGCAGGTTGCTAGTTAGGTATGAAGTAATTGGTTAGTTTCGCTATAGGTACTTAGATTACATCTTAATGATTTTATTATAATAATCAATAATCATATAACCCGAAGTTTCATTATCCCAATTGCAATCAAACCCGGAAACTCACGCTAACCAGTCGCCCTTGCGACCACTACACCAATGAGTGCGTGGGAGGAATTAAATTTACGAATAAAATGCAGGGAATAAGTTCAAGTATAGGAAGTTACGATGCGTATAAACGTGACATCTGATCACGTTTTCTTCAGCCTAAATGAATTGTTCCAGTAAATATTAGACTGCCCACTTTTACAGTAATCTATTGATTATTTTATCGAACATATGTTTTATGATTCTGACCATATTTGTTATATAGTTGACCTATTATTATTATTATCTATCGAAACTTTCCAGTACTATACTGGTTATATCAGACTGGCAGGCTCATAAACTGTTTGATTTGCTAAGAATGCCTAGAATTCAGGTCACCAGCTGGCGAGAACTACCGCAGGATAGATAACGTTGAATAATTCTGGTTTCGAAGACCTTAGTCCCGATTTGGTTTGTGTTTTAGGAGAAAATACTTTTTGAAATGAATAAATTACCCACCAATTTTATTTCCAAATTTTAAGTGGAAGAATTTGACGTACCCTGACGATGTCATAATAATTATTTGGTCGGTACGTGCGATTGTAATTTTGTGATTAGATCTTCACCAAATTTGAATGGAGCCACCTCAGGAGTAAGTATACAACATGTACTGAATAGGTGCAAGACTTCAAACACGTCAATTATAATAACGAAACCCTAAAGTCATTTTGAGACATAAGCATATTTCTTCAAGAAATTTTTTATACCAAACATACATAAAACATATTTACGTTATACCAGCCAACCGCAAAACTGGTGGCTGTACACGTACAGTCATATAGTTCGCGCAAAATAACTTGACCCAAAACTAACGGAGAGGGCGATAGTTTGCGCAGTGCATTTGCATGCAAAATGTACTAAAAAACGACTACTGCGCACCCACCATTTTGGTTCAAGTTATTTTGCGCCAACTGTACCCACAACGACTAGGTACTATATCGGCGCGCACACGCACACACTAACATTTTGTACAAATAGGTTTCAGTTTTCCATAACTCGAGCCACTGATGGACCAGGGGGCCATAGTTTCAGGTATATTACTTATGTTTTCTGGAAAAGTTAACTCATAATTATTAAAAACCACTGTAATCGATTCAGTAGTCGATTCTGAACAAAATACTTTCAGGTCTTGCGCTTAATCTGTTACAGGTTTATACCTTATAATATAAAAAATATTGAAATCGGTCAACAATTAACGGAAAGGTGAACCTTCAACCAAACCATTAAAAATATAAACGGAGAATCACCTCATTTTTGAACACGGTAGAACAGATAGTTCACCATTTATAAAAACCGCACAGGAAAACAACAATTGAAACAAATAAAGTCGCCCACATCCAGTATTAGCTCGGCAATTCCTGTTTAGGGAACATGAAATGAAACTTGAATTTGCATGGAATATCTACGTTTAGCTTTGGCATTATTTCAAAATACGACTCAGCTACTCGTAATAGCCGTAACCTTTTCCATTCATTTCACTACTCTCTTAATAACCCTCCTCCTTCGGCAGTCGGGTAAAAAGATGAATTTATCCTTATAACACTTTCACTGCCAAATAAGATTGTCTTGGCCTTGACTATCCGTCTAATTGCGCATCACTAGTGAAAAGTGCTGTAGTAAACACATTCCATTAGCGAACATGTTCATTTAAGGCGGATAGTTCATTTGAGCCCGGTAATTTCAAATTTCAACTGAAATTTGAAAAACCAACTGGTTTTTCGAAATGTGTAATGGTTTGTCCACCAGATCAAGTGGGTCATCTGCTCGGTGCTGACACAAATCATAAAAAACACAGTGCAGTGCATGACTGCCTCAATAGTCTAGTGGTCCTAAGCAGGACTACTACGGTTGAGGTCCTGAGTTCGATTTCCATTTGAGCAGTGTTTTGCAATGAAATTCTAAGTAGCGGCTAAGTTTGTATTTGTGCCTGATTAATGACAATAGTCTCGTCCTTTATTAATTACACATAATCTAAAGACATTGGTGAAGTGTGAGTGTAGATTAGTACCTACACCGCTGCTTAGCCCTTTGGGAGATACAGTCGTGATGGTATGTTATGTAATGCATGTTTCCATTTAATATTACATAATCAACCCATTACATTGTCCCACTGCTGGGCACGGGTCTCCTCTGATAAT
This sequence comes from Acronicta leporina, assembly GCA_947256265.1. Classification (NCBI taxonomy): domain Eukaryota; kingdom Metazoa; phylum Arthropoda; class Insecta; order Lepidoptera; family Noctuidae; genus Acronicta; species Acronicta leporina. The sequence continues at coordinate 15,819,518 of OX366512.1, forward strand.
GAGAGGGATTAGGCTATAGTCCACCACGCTGACCTAATGCGGGTTGGCAGACTTCACACGCCGTCAAGAAAAGATCTCAGGCATGCGGGTTTCCCCACGATGTTTTCCTTCACCGTTTAAGCGCGTGATAATTCACTATTAATACGCACATGACTATGAAAAGTCAGAGGTGCGTGCCTTGTGATTGGAACTCGAGACCTTTGACTTGGCAGTTCAATGGTCATATCACTAGGCTATCACTGCTATTAATATTAATGTTGCTAATTTTTCTCCGCAGTTATAATGCAATAAAAACATGGATTCAAGGCGGGAATGCGCGCACGCCTCTCGGCCCTGGCCTGCACATGCTGGCGGCGGCCGAAGCCGGCGTGCTGTCCCTCGTCATGACAAACCCCATCTGGGTGGTTAAGACCCGCCTCTGTCTCCAGTACAGCGAGGAGATAGTGGCTGATAACAAACGGTACAAAGGCATGATCGATGGCCTCATGAAGATCTACAGGACTGAAGGCATCAGGGGCCTGTACAGGGTAAGTGCATTTTATGTTTTTTTTATGGGATAGGGGGGCAAACGGGCAGACCAATCACCTCATGGTAAGCGATAACCGCCGCCCATAGACACCCGCAACACCAGAGGAGACGCAAGTGCGTTGCCCGCCTTTTAAAAGGGTTTGGGCCTCCGGTAACCTCACTCACTCAGCGAAACACAACGCCAGCGTTGTTTCACGCCGGTTTTCTGTGAGGCCGTGGTATCACTCCAGTCGAGCCGGCCCATTCGTGCCGAAGCATGGCTCTCCCACGTGAAAAAAGGTTTTATCGTTTTATGTACAGTAAATAACTTATTAACTGCCTCATTAGCCAAGTGGTCCTGAGCGCGACTGCTACGCTAGAGGTCCTGGGTTCGATTCCCAGGTCGAGCAAAGTGTTATTGGGATTTTCTATGAAATTCCCAGTAGCAGCTCGGAGTTAGGAATTTGTGCCCGGTTAATGGCAATAAGATCGCCCCCTATTACATGAGACCTAAACATACCGGCGAACTGTGGGCGTACATTAGTACGCCGTAGCCTAACCCTTCGGGGAATACAGGCGTGATGGTATGTTATGTTTGTACAGTAAATTATGAATATATTACACTTGGTCAATTAATAAGTCCACGTGATTAAAATATTTTAAATAACATTCGTGCTAAAGTGAGTCAGGAATTCCTTATATACTTAACTGTGTAAATTCCTTATAATGCCAACTGTTAACTTAGCCTTAAAGTTAAAACTAATGTATGGCAAACTGTAATAATGGCTTGATCATATAGTATTAAATTTAAGTACTAGCTTTCATTCGCGGTTTCACATCTACAGAATCAACTATAGCTAAAAATCAACCGAGTACTCCATAATTAAGTACAAATGATGGCCACAAAATCGGTTGAGCCGTTGGGGCGAAGAATTATGACCACAGGCACACTGGAATTCGATTATAAAAAAATAAATAAATAAAATATTCTTTATTTCAGACAACCTTTTACACCGTCCATAGAAATATAAACAAAAAGAAAATATACATAAAAGTAATAACCCTAAATCACCCTCTTAACTAAGGATCTCCATAGAGGGGATGAGTGCCTGTTTGCTAACGTCTTCAGGATTTCATTGGGGCTACCACGCACCCTGAGGATCAGGGATACCGTTCTTTTGCGCAAGACGGCTTGAAAGCCGTCAGTATGATAAAGCGCGAACATTCCTGACGCACTACAGTAGCGAGGCAGCCCCAACATCATCCTGAAGACGTTATTGTACTGGATGCGCAGGTTATCCAGCGATCTTTTGGTGTGCTTGGTCCACAGAGTCCCAGTGAATATGCTCTGACAATATGCTTTAAAAAGAGTTATCTTTACTTCGTCAGAGCACCTGTAGAATCTGCGAGCCAGCATGTTACCTCTGAACGCCAGAGGTTATAGGAGATTATAACGTTCGAATGATTTTTCCAAAATCTCGGCTTGACGGCAGATATGAGCGGTCGTAGATTTTCTCGCCATAGACTTGGCCTTACTTGTAAACATACTACCACGCCTGTACTCCCCCGAAGGATTAGGCAGAGGTGTACAGATGTATATGGCCACAGTTCGCCGGTATGTTTAGGTCCCTTTTGTATAGATTCAGCAACATTGTTTAATGTTGGATGACGTCAAGAATAAATCTGTCTCCAAATTTTTGTAATCAGATAGTAACTGAGGTTTGTCGATAAGAACTGATATGATATTGAATTCAAATCACGTGCTGATTGGGGCACCTTACAAAAATATAACTTTTATCTAGACATTGCCTGCTATAATTTTACTTATAATTGCATTAATCAATGCGTTTGATTTGTAAATTTCAAAAAGCATGAATTTTAATTAAGTTAATACGTATTTAAATATAAATTTAAACAAAATATTATTTGAATAAATTACTTTATAATTTCAGCAAAGTTTTTTAGAAAATAAGTATATAATTATGTAAGTATACCTACTTTTACTGTGGCAATACTTGTTGGTAGGAACCTAGTAAATTCGTTCTGATAAAATACTTTTCTCAAATCGTCAAAATAATTTTAAAACAGTTCTCTTAAACTCAATGTAGCCCGATCTAATTGTTGAAGAGTGTTCAAAAATGCTGCCGAGAGCTTTTCCACTATGTTGAATTGTTTATCTGAACTGCCTTGATAAATATTGTTGCGAAAACCCTTAAAATATCGTAATCAGTCAGATAAGTAGTAAAATTAATAAACAATTTACGTCATACCTACTCATAAACAACAAACAAAACACGTGTGACTTGCTCAGCGAGTTCAGCTAATTTACTTACAAAGAGCACTGAAGAATTGACTTGAAAATTATAATAAACATTTTTGAAGTGCAATAAGTGCATTGTGGCCGAATTACTGAATGTTTGGCCACAAAACAAGCCGAATATTTGGTCTGGGGCAGAGTCGTTGCAACACTAGTAATAGGTAGTTGCCGAAATCGTTTGGCGCCTGTCTTATGCGAGGCATGAGGGTAGCCTGATTATTAGATCCTACCACCACACGTGTTAAACTTTTATAATTCGCATTATATCTTTCCAGCATGCGAAGTTTTGTATTCTCAGCCGTCCTGACATAGGCGAGCAAATTGATAGATTTATTTACGAAATCTGTCAATTCAAAACTAGTTTGTGGTTTAGTTCCATTGGACTATCATTCTGGTACAATAGAAATAGTAGACTGGACGACCAGTTTGATATTTATGTTATAAATAAAACGTTCAATTGATTGGGCCCCTGTTTTTTACCAAATTACGTACCTACTTATCGATTTTAGAAACGATTATTGTAGACATGGTATTAGTAAGTGGTTCCTAAAATAAGTATCGCATTATCATCATTATCTTCAGTCCGTATTGATTGGCCGGTTACCCTTCCCTCCCTTGTGCTAATCCGCTCTACTTCGCCCTAATATATCATAAACAAACATAATAATATTCTAATCATGCAATTTCTTTCGACCTTGAGACCAAATGCTTCAATTTTACCGTTTACGCATAGCAGACTGGCTCAAGGACTGTCGAAGGTATGACGTCAGCATGTTAATACATAGATTAATAGAACTCGCTTATTGATTTTTGTGCTGTTTAGTCGGTAAACTAAAATTGTGTTGCCAGGTTTTGTTCTTCAGAAAGAACCGTTAATGAAAATGATCTCGAGTAATAGGTATCCCATCAAAAACATTCAGTAACAAACTAGCCAAGTCTCGATGGAGCTGCTTGTTTATCTCTAAAAAGTAATGAAATCTAGACAAAGTCGTGCCAAGTCTAAGGTTCCTTACTGCGATTTCTTTATTATTTATAGTTAATGTTGTGTGACTTGGCCGTTGACTTGTACCCTTGTTGTAAATTCAAATAATTATAAAGGTGAATGTTCAACTATACAGAGGATTACGTAGTATAAATGTTCATTGAGAATATAATTTGAACATTCTTTATACATTAGTGGGTACAAATAACCTCTCAACCAACCTAACTGAAAATTAAAATAGAAGAAAACACCAGATTTTTTAAGCTAAATATGCATTTCATGGGTAAATGTGATTCCATCTAGAAAGATCGCGCATATAACAGCGCAGCTTGATTTACGAGGAAGTAGGTCAACTTTAGTCGTTCGTATGTTTACCACCCAGGGCCACGAGGGCCGTATAAAATAGCAGGTAGAAAGCTGTGACAAGGCTGACTAACAAACATATTTTCATTATTATACCTTACCTTCATAACACACTAGCACGCCTGTATTCCCCGAGTTGTTTGAGGTCCCATGTAATATAAGGCGAAAGTATGGCTGCTTAAAACAAATGAATACTCCGAGTTCCTACTTAGAAGTTCTTAAAATCTTAAGAATATTGCTAGTCCTGGAAGTCGGACTCCGGACCTTACACAGTAACTCTTCCTACGATTAGACTAGCCCAATTTGAAAAGGTTTCATTATTGAAATGAAACTACTTTTTACGGATTTTATCGGTCACGGGTAGCAGTCTACCCGTGACCGATAAAATCCGTAAAAAGTGATGCTGTAGAGGATCCGAAACGTCGGGAATAAAATCATATCAATACAACGCGATAAAATCCGTAAAAAGTAGTCTCATTCCAATGTCTAATACTTGCGTAAGTGTCTGAAATCAGTAGGTTTCATTATGTAATAGTTTGTGTTTAAGCATGGCTTATAATACCTACCCTAGGGTCAGCGTAGCAATAACAGTAGGTTGCTTCGAGCCTACCAGTGTGTATATAATTATGTATATAGTTTGCCAGTGTTGGGCATTAAACATTTAAAATTTCACTCAATTAAATGTTAATACATTGCAATTTAATTAATTTTAATTGCATTCAAATTAATTGAATTGCAGCTAAATTAGCTAATTTAGCTGCAATTAAATTAATTATTAATCGTAATAGATTGATTGAATTTATCATTGTTTAGTCACCAACGCCGTATGTCAAAGTGGTAAAGACGAATTTCATCAAAATAACGCTTCGGCGCCGCTCCGTGAATACGCCGACCGTTATTCAAAGAAGCAAAGGAGTAAACAAACTATCTACTTTTCAAATAATCCTTTGTTAGGAGACATCAATAACGCGAAACAAAGCGATAATTGAAGTAGGTCGGGTATTGTTTGCGTTTTTTGTTTTACTTTCCTTGAATACAGTATTAAGAAGAATGGTCATATATAACACATACACCCTCTTAATTTAAATTTGGAATGCCGTCCTCGATCTGGTAATCTTAAGCATAGCTACCGATCATGAGTTCCTAAGTTTGATCGGCAGTTTACTGTTTTTTTTTATAATTCTAAGCTGCAGCTCAGCAATTGGGTTCCGAAAAGTTTGAGTAGCTCTACTATAGCTTCTTATGTCACTGGACTTGTGGTTCATGAAGTCGACCACAATTCATAGTTTTCTATAATATAAATAAATATGTCTCAGACTCCACTCTCCGTAAGTCAGCAATCAGGATGATTTCTTTTTTTATGTCGTTGAACTACAGATTATAGTAAAGAAGGAATTATTTAAAAATGAATTCATGTTCTTGGTAGTAGTGCGTTGAAGACGTCTGGTATGATTATACTTAATTGGGGCTGAATACCAAACCTTTCCAGTTCAAACCGGTAATCTGTTATTCACGCGTTCATAGTTCACAGATACGGAATTCGGATTGCGATAATTCTAGTAATATATTCACTATAATAACTAATACAAAGCCGGCATCGCAAAATATATTTTACTGTGTATGGGACAGGATCCAAAATTGATTGTCAAATAGATGAGCAATAATTGCATGGAGAATTTGTACACAAACATTTTAGTTTACGATACTCTTTATAAAGTAACCTTCACTCTAGGAGTCTTTGCACCAACCTGTATGCCTGCTTCTTATGTGAACTTAACAAGAGAAACACGTCCTAAGGCCGTGTTATGACGTGTTATTGCCATCATTTTCCAATTGAAAGAGAGGGATGCCGCTCTACATATTAAATAGCGCTATCCCATTCTTACAACCTAAAAAGTAAGTACCTAAGTCATCATCGTCATCAATTACATAAATACGTGATACACGCATAGATTGATAAACATTACTATTTCCCGAAGTTATGCGCAGACGCAGTCACAAATCTTTTATCACTATAAAAGAGTAAAAATCAATTCTAAAAATAAATAGATTCGGTATCTACTTACTTACATATTCATTTTTCACAGGTATCAAGCAGAAAGTTCCATTTGTCAAAAGATTTCATACTTATCAATATTTTTACTCGATTGATAAATTGTTTGCTATAGGCTCATTCGATTGCGTTGACATCCATCGATTATATTTATCTGTTCAGGAAGCATCTAATGGCTATGACAAGTTTTCATTGGAAGGCTGCTAAAACCAGTTACCAATCCTAGGCAAACGGTAGTAAAATAGAATGTGATAGCCTTCATTCCAAGCGCCATTGTTGTCTAGATTTAAAAGGACGAACTAAGCGTGTGATGTATTTCCTAGGAATACAAGGAACTGGAATAGGATTGAATGGTTTCTCGTATTCTAAACAAACTACGCAAACGAAATCTTTTGACGACACGTTTTGCGTAGTTGCTGAGTAATCGACTTCTGCGACGCGTGGGTTCGATCCCCACATAGAGCAAATATTTGTATGATCTACAGGTAGTTCTACCGAGTCTAGGTGTTTGTAAACGCACCCACGTTACAGGAGAAAATCCTAGTGTGGGGCAACGTTTTATTAAAAAATAAAATAAAATCTATATAAGTAAAAATATAAATATCGTGTTAATTCTACACCTTTGAAAAGTTCTTATTTTTTACATAAATGGACCACTTTTATACCACAAAATTACCAGACAGGCAGAGAGTTCGTTAGAACAAGGACGGCTATAAATACGCACAGCATCACATCAAAGTGTACCTTTCCAATATAAGCTGATTGTGTATTTTATTTATAGGTTTTCCATACAATGACAGGTCAGCTGATAACATTATACTCTTGCAATATAAATTCATTCATTCATGCTATTATAAATTTAAGAAGAGCTCAGCTTTTATCATATTTTTGATCCTTAAATACGACTCTATTCGCATTATATCAGTCGCTTTTTTAATAAAACTCAACCAGTTCCATAAATATTTGTTCCTGTTACCTGTTATAATCATGCTTTGCAACTAGAAAACATTAACCATTCTATAAATTTTTAATTATTTCACCGGGCAACAACCCAATTCTACTATTTTGTTTCAAATAACCTTGGCTCTGACAGAACTACCGCGTAATGGAAAATCACTAGAAAAAATCTTTTGTTATTGGAATCAGTGAAAAAAAATTGAAACTCATGTTGGCATCATTTTTACTTGACCGCGAAAGAGGCCAGTGTCTGAGTCGTTGTCTAGACTACTAGAATTTATTATGTAGTGTGTTTAGTATATTTTTTCCCCTGTACTTATTATTCTATTGAAAATTTGACACTCACTCAGAAGTTCAAACGAAATAAATCCTTAAGTAAACATAAATAAATCTCATCACTTATCTGATATGTACCTATCTAACTACCTAACATGATGTCATTGATAAAAGTGACATAAATATTTACTTCACTAGTATCAGACATGATACATTTTGTTGCAATAAATATTATTTATGAAATATCGTAGCTATCTATGTAACTTTGTAAGGATGGAACCACGTTTATAATCCTCCCCATAAAAAAACATCACATACAAATAACCGTTATATGGGGGGTTATACAAGGTAAAAAGGTGTTGGTGAAGTGTCTTAAGAAAACACACACATTGAAATATATAGACCAGCAGGCGAAATACAAATAGGTACTGTAAAAAACAACAGACATGGGTTTTCGTATCAAATTCTCAGTAGCAGCCCGGAGTTCTGAATTAGCTGAATTTGCTCGCCCCCTATTACATGAGACCTAAACATACCGGCGAACTGTGGGTGTACATTAGTACGCCTCTGCGTATTCATATGATTCAACTGTATTGTATTAAAAAAGTAATTTGCAACGTTCCAGGGCTTCGTTCCCGGCATGTTCGGCGTGTCTCACGGCGCCCTCCAGTTCATGACGTACGAGGAGATGAAGAACAGGTACAACCAGTACAGGAACCTGCCGATTGACATCAAATTGGTGAGTACACATTTGTATAGAATTGGACCATCGGCATTGAATTTACTCAGTCGATGGCGGAAGCTGGAAGCGATAAGCCGAGCGCAGAGTGAAATGGCGCTCATTAAGGGAGGCTTACGTCCAGCAGATAACTTTAATATAGACTGACGATGATGATGATTGAATTTTAGGTGAAAACTGTTTAAGTGTCCGGCGGAGACTGAATTGTTCTCGTAAAAGTAATACCAAAATAATCGTTATCCAAACAATATTTCATCAAATGTGAAGCATTTAACACTGTATGTCCGCTACCAATTTTTACAAATTATATTTAATTACAAATCGTAACCGTATTGATGCGGTTTGGTGTGTAATGCAGCTAGAATTTACTGGACTAATGAGATTCAAACTGAGATCTCACGACGGCAACGCGAGATTGAACACTGGTGTTACTCGAGACAGTACATATAGGCAGTGGCTGGAATCCTTGTTTGTCATTTTATGATATTAAGGGCCTGTTTCACCACCTTTTGATAACTTCCCGGTAAATTATCTGACACAAAAATTCATACAAATTCTGTTGCAATTTTGAATTTATCTGGTAGATAATCCTTATCTGGAGGTGGTGAAATAGGCCCTAAAAAAGCAAATATATCGAATTGTAGGAACAATAATATTAGTCAAAGCGGAAAATACTAGTAATAACACAGTCATGGTCATGCGACGATTTCGTGGTCAATGTCATCGTATTGACATGATATTGTCCCGTGAACGTTGGCTGACTGTTAACAGTTGTCGGACGATATAGTCATGGTAATAAGTCATAATTATGGACGCTCTGAATCATTATGTTCATTTGGTCGATGTTTGCATTAATTAGGATCGTTTCATCCATGTGTCATTTTGTTTGTGTTTCATGTAAATATGTAGGTAAAGTAATTTTTCTTTCCGGAGATCTGTTTATAGAAAGAATCTAGGAAAAACTTAGGCAACTTAACTTGAATTACCAGGGTGCAGGCTACCGTCTGGCAGGACTGAAGGAGATAGGCCAGAATCCAAATAACATTATTCTTCCTACTTAATGTAACCAAGGATAAAATCTTCAAAGATTTTTCAATAGAAAACCCAATAACACTTATCATTCAGTTAATCTCAATAGAAAGCTGTTTTCCGGTCACTAGACCAAGGATGTAGTTAAAAAGTTACATTTATTGGTTAGACGTCAAAATAGTGGAAATGTGTTGAAGTTACAAAGCTTGTGGTTATTGAACATTACGTTTGTGTTGGCTTGCAGACGTCTGTGGAGTACCTGACGTTCGCGGCCATATCGAAGCTGATAGCGGCGGGCGCGACGTACCCGTACCAGGTGGTGCGCGCGCGCCTGCAGGACCAGCACCGCAGCTACGACGGCGCCTGGCACTGCATCAACGAGACATGGAGGTACGAACGAATCAGAGGCTTCTACAAGGGCCTAACGCCGTACCTGCTACATGTAACGCCTAACATATGCCTAGTTATGCTCATATGGGAGAAATTCACCAATAACGATTGATTCTAATTGTCATCTGATGGGAAATCGCGTACACAACTATTTATTTTTAATGTTTTTTCTGTTTGATATTTTTGACAGTTCGTTCGCTCTACAGCTGATTTTGTTTACCTAGTATTTATTCTCATTTGTCTATGGAGTGTTTAAGGTAAGCGTTTAGTGTATAAGCGGGATAATTTATCGTCTAGAATAATCTATATTTGTATAATTATGCATTTTTGTTTGTATTTGTACCTTAACTAACATTGACTTGACAGTTCGAAATGGATTCCTAGTTTCCCCGCATTCTAGTAGTATTAATAGTTATGAATATAACAGTTGCTGGCATAGTTGCCGCTAAAGGGACAGTAGTTGGCACGACTTCAAAGCGAATTTCGTAATTTTAATGATTAATATATTATGTATTAAAAATAATATAGTGACTATGAAAATGTTCTGCGAAATTGTGAACCTATGTATGAAAGTTATAATAAACACTTGTCTGTTTGACAGTCTGTAACACAATATAATTCTGTGTATGAATGATGACGAAATTAAAACATAACAGATTTTATTCCGTGAAAATTTTCCTGTTTTTCCCGTATGGTGTGTTGACTGAATTTCGATAGTATTGTCGATGAGTCGAAGCAATTTGTTGGTCTAACATAAACATCTAACATACACAAATAAACATGTCCATTGTAGAGCATGGCAGAATAAAATAATAGTCGATACAATATGGCCCGATTATCGATAGTAGGTACCATTGATATCAACAACACTACACGTAGAAAACAGTTTCACGGTGTTTAAAAAATCTTTAAATCTGAATTTGACAATGCATGAAGATTGTGTTACTGACTGCACTATAATATTTTTATGATATGTGAAATCTGTCTCACGACATATGTTTGTTTTTGTTTTATTTATTTATTTATCTAACAATACTAGTAATCTCTTGTAAATAGTGGTCGTACTCTTTCCCATCAGATAATGACTGACGTTAATTTAAAAAGCTGGCAACACCTCGATAAGATGTATCGCCAGATGTAGCACAATTTAGTTCTAATTTATCGATTTTTGTGATAATAGGGTATGTACTTAAACAATCGCGCTTCCCGAAGTATTTAACATTAAAAAAGACAAAATATTATTTTTGAAGTAACGTTACATGTGTGGTGAGACGACGTTAGGTTCTTTATTGTATAAGATAGTTTCGTTTCAGCTTGCTTATTATAAAAATATAAAAACGAAAAAAATAATAAAAATAGTTAAATGTATTTTTTTCACAAACATTATGTTATGCAAGTATGAAGCTAATCTGTCTTAATGTTAAATATTAAATGTAATTCGCCTTGTTGTAAGAAAAAAAATATTTCACCTCGGCAATCAATATTTCAATCATCTACCCCCCTTTCTCGTCATAGTAAAGTGTAGTACAATCACGCACAAACCTAGCTCCAAGATTCACTATAAGTAGGGACATTGTAATTAAATACTCTATTTATTTCATACAAAAATCACTCAGTGACAACTGTTACGTTGAAATTAGACGACTTTTGAATAAACATTGCAGTCAAAAAAATAATAAAAAGTTCTATTGACAAGTGTGAAATGAAAAAATACTAACACCAAATAAAATGTGATTAAATAAGTATCTGAAATCATTACACATGTTTTTTTATATGCACGGTTCCAACGCTACAGATTCGATTAGGGGTAGGCTAGTTTTAGTATATTTTCAGCGCCAAACTTGATGGCCATTTTTGAAGACGATGCGTATGTGCATAAGCAAATTTGACTAGCACGGCGGTACAAGTGTGGATCAATACTTGACCATCATTCTTAAAGAGTGATATTGTAGTTTTTGTTTTTGTAATTATGGGCATGTTCTACGTGGATAACAGCAGTCTAATAGTTAGATACACGTTCATGCTTAAGATTGCATACATGTTAATGCGCAAACTTATCGCTAAGAAGTCTAATTCGCCGTCGATATCTTCAGTGTCCAAAAAGTTTGTCGCTATTATGTATTTCGTCAATTTAGCGTAAATTTACTTGATATCTCCGGGCTGTAACAGCTTAAATGCCAAGAGTATTGTGTGGTAGTCTATAAAAAAATATTGTTCACGAAAAAATAGTCGTCGTCCATTGTTTTATATTTATGTATTTGTGATTGTTTTTCAATTTATATGAACATTTTGATTTCATGACGTTTGCTTCAAAATGTCTACTTAAATTTATATGCCAAACGGATTGGTCCTATATTTGTAAAACTGTATTTTATTTATTTTTGTAACTACATATACACCGGAAAATAAAAAGTGACCTGTTGAGGTATTCATAATGTATATGTTACAATGAAAGCTCGAATAGTGGTTTGGTTTAGTTGTTGCTAGTAAAAACGGAGGGTTATAAAATAAAGGATTGAAAAGAGATTTAATACAGCAAAGTAGCAAAAAATATTTTGAGGGAATTTTACTTTTTTATTGTTAGTTTGACATTATCATTCATCCCAAATATCCATAAGTATGACAAATGAATTTAAAAAAATGAACAAAATACCAAACGGTAACATAAAAAATTTGACACCTACTACAAATAAACAATTGCACTATCCGAGCTTTTAACTTACTAAAAGTACCCGTATATTATTTAATTACAGATTAGTTATTAAATAATATTGTTTTATTGTTATCTCACCTATCACCTAACGTAGCTTTAGCGTTGTAACCGGTCTGTTACGATAGTTGTCTTTTTCGGTGGCTGGCCACATAGCAATATGTAAGACAAGCATATAATAATCAATTATTATTATGTTTTTATATAATCCCTCGAAGTTCAATTGTTTCAATTCGCCTATTCAATTTGTATAATCAATAAATTATAGCAAATTGACACTGAGTTTGTTATTTAATTAAACGTTACATATTTATTATTTTAACACTTTTAAATGGTTTGAGTCTTCTTTAACAATTCCGCTATAAACTTCAAAATAAAACAACAGTACCTAAGTAGTTTTGTAGTTTTAAAATCGAAATAATGCAACATATAAAAAAACTGAATTAAATTGTTTTGGTAGATTTTTTTTTAAAAAAAAAAGCTTACTAGCAATGTGGGTCACACATTACTAGTATTCTTGTTAACCCCTCGTGCTAAGCTAAATAATTAGTTAGAATCCTGAATAATGCGTCTAATGAACCAAACTATATTTTATTACAATCGAAACACCATTAATTTCTATATCATTGCCATAACATTCAACAACAAAAATATAAATAGTGGCGTAAAATTCATACAATTGTCAAGGTAAGTTCTATATACTTCATTCATCACCATTTACATGTATTTAACCTTGCTTTCGTGGTTTTCAGGCACGAAGGCTTGCGTGGCTTCTATAAGGGACTCAAGCCGAGTCTTATCCGCGTCGTGCCGGCAACCATGGTCACTTTCCTGACCTACGAGAATGTTTCTCACTATATGCTGAGCAGGTCCCGCGATATTAAGCTGCCTTCCTAATAAAAAATGGTTTAATGTGTTAGTTAAGTTTAGGTATTGTGACAGTTCGGTCAAAATAACTGAGCGTGTCTGAAGTGAGCCAAATACGATCACTTAATATTTTTGTGCACTAATATCGATATTAGTAAGTAAAATTATCAGGAACGTGAAACATTTACGACCCCAATTATCTTTCATCGAGGTTTTATATTAAAATTGACAACTGGAAAACCACTTGCGGATAACTTCAGATGAGCTCAGTTATTTAGAGTGTACCGTACATTGAGGTAAATGAGGTCGTTATACATTTATGCACTAAGAATATAATTTAGAGAGGGGTTTAAGCATAAACTTATGCTTCCATATCTTGTCACGGTTGCCAACTACGAACTGGATCTGGACGTCGTGACACAGGCTGCGCTGGGTGCAAAGTGCCTAAAATTACGTCAGTATATTCGTACCGGGTTATCGGGGGGGCTACGATATACAGTATTGACGATTCATAATTTGATTTAGGACATTTCACTGCAATTTCACATGTGAAACTTCGGAGCCTGTTACTTTTTGTCCGCAATGAATAGCTCAAAATCATAGCCACACTTGCTATGTTTTTACAATGAGATCGTGAACAAAATTCCATTTCATTGAAATGCGATTTTGAGCAGACAAGTAAAAAAAAATACGCAGGTGTGACGAATGAAAAAATATTTCATGTGATTTTTCACATGCTATCTGAGAAATCTCCATGCCTGTGTTATATGTAACCGTGAAGAGTACTGTGATTCATCAACAATGGCTATTTTAGCTCCTCGTTAGAGCCCGGTACGTGCATACTGATGGCATTTTATGCATTATGTGGTTTAAATATATTAGGTATATCCTTTATTTTTAGCGTTCCATACCTCAAAAGGAACGCTTATCATTTCTTTGTTGAAAATGTTCTCTATTCTGAATCAATATAATTTTCTTTCATCCAAATGCCAAAATTCGGTTGAAATTTGAAATGTGGACATAAGCAATAGTTTCCGCTTAGATTCTTCTCTGAATTTTATCTCGTAAGCTCTCGAGTCTTGTTGTAAAATAATTTTCTTCATTTAGTAAAACAATTTACTCAGAGCAATTATTTTTCTGTTAAATGTAATAAATTGTAGCTTGTGGTTTCAATTAATTGAACATTAATTATAAGGAAATTGCTCTGGGTAAATTTTCCTTGTTTTAATATTGCTAATGTAATATAGATTAATGATACCATACAACTTAATTTTCAATTAAAAAACGATAACTGTACATATATATTTTTTCTTAAATATTCTTCTTTAATACCTAGCTGTCTTTGTTTGTATGTTGAACATTGTTTATATAATGTCAGCAGTGACCTGTTCCATACAAAGATTGATTCCCCATTCCGAAAAGCTCTGTATTAGTATACACTAATACAGAGCTTTTTTTAAGCCACCATTGCCCTGTATTCGTAAGTGTACTGTATACACAGTACACTTACGAATACAGGGCAATGGTGGCCAATGGAGTGGTTTTAGTGGCTAAAAAGTGGCCCAATCTACCCGGTCTAATCCCCGAAGACCGAAGGCCACCTTTTGAATGTTTCCCCCCGTAAACAAAAAAGGTACTTGATGAGGGTGGAAGTGTATTTCAATTTTTATGCATCGCGCTCCCGTCGTACACAAATGCGTTTACAATGTTTACGCTCGATGCGGAGTTCGCAGCTTCGAGATCTTGGTAACTTAAACGAGTTATAAAATACTACATTTTGAGCTTAGCTACGCAGTTGAGCTATAAGATAAGCTACGTCTATAATTATAACCTCAATTACGGCTACATCTACTACTACCACGACCACGTCTATGTCAACTATTACTTCGTCTAAATCTACGTCTACAACTACTTATTTACTATGCGTACGCACTATTACAAAGACACGTAATATGTTATCATCGCGCGTTGTGAAGAACCTGATTAATAAATCACGTATCGTATAACTACAAGGAAATAAATTAAAAAAATGATACTCAATACGCTGCAATTGTTGAGCATTTAGATTAGATAGTAAAATATAAGAATCATTATCATTATAGTGTTTTCTCGCACAAGAATAGGTAAGTACATGAGATTAAATATTAAAAAAAAATGAATATTCTAAATTAATTTGTATTGTAACATAATTAATATAATTATTGCTTTTCAAATATGTATCGTGACTTCGTGTGCACGACTTTTTATTTAATTCTGAGAAACGCGAATTTGCTAGTTATTCTATTTTACGAAGGCCGTTAAATTATTGAAATTTGAACTTTATTTCAATTACATAAAGGTCATCATACAGGACTTCGTGAGTTAGAATGACTATAACTAATCACTCGTGTGTTGATGGGGCAGGTCTTAAGTAACCATAGCATAATTAAAACTTTAAACTAGGTTTTTCGATGAGATGAGATTTCGATTCTCAGTAGCAACTCTGGATTTCCCGGTTAGCAATATGCTTACCTCATATTACATGAGACCTAAACGTAACGGTGAACTGTGAGTGTATAATATTAATAACCTAACCCTGGGGAATACAGGCGTGATGGTATGTTATGTAATTTTAATTTTGTAATGTAATTGTAATTTTAAGTTTCATTACCCTGTTAATTATTTTAATTATTACACCTCTATGTAAAGAGTTTGATTTGTCTGGTCACAAAATATTTCAAACCACAGAGCATCACTCATTCTACACACTTTATCCACGCGTTCTGTAGGTAATATAAAGGGAGACAGGAATAAAAACATGAAAACATTTTTTTATATATATAAAAAAAAAAGTTTATTTCTCACCACTTTGGTTTGTAGAAATTTTCTTAATTAATTACAATAAGGTAGACAAATTATATCTAAAGACATTTACAGTAATTGTGGTGGTTGTAGCGGATTACTCAGAGTAGTGACCCTATCCCCTGAACTAGGTAGGAGCCTGTATCTCAGGAGATAGTGCTCAGCCGTGAACTTTCTTATACTTATCATTACTTATATGACTTGTGTCACTGCCATGTATTATGTAGATATACTCGTACTATATATCGATAATATAATCGATTAAAAAATAACCCTGTATTATACTTCTGACGCCACCGTAAAATTATCGAAATCTATAGAGCCTGGACTTTAGAATTTGTAATTGTTAGAGTTTGTAGTCGGTAAATATTCTTAGTGTCTTAATTGTTGCTAAGTAGTTTGGCCTCAGGATTATTACTTAGCTGTTACAAATTTAGTTTAATTTAATTCAAATTATAAAGGAGCTGGACAATGCAATTACAGATGCATATCTAATGGATGTTTTACACAATTGTCTATATCAGTCTCCTTGAACTAATATACTGTATGCATATTGAATGGTTAATTGGCATTATACGTTGATAATAATAATATTAGTTTTTATAATTATACTAATGTTTTAATAAAGTAGGTAAGTCTATCAGTAAGTAGGCAATAAGGTGATAAAAAACCATACGGACTGCGTGGTGGTAAGCGGTAGCAAGTTAAAATTATTAGGTTAGTGTTAGTATTTAATTAGTTCAAATTTTGATTTGTTAGCTAATTTAAACGTTTTGCCCTAAAATATAAGATCAATTTTAGAACAGGCTGTGTCCGCACCGAGTTCCTTTTAATTTAATATGTTTTTTCTAGATGTTAATGTTGACATTAATGTAATTATGACACTAATGCTTTGTGGTCACAATTCATTAAATTTTATTTGTAAGTTTTTCGCGTTATATTTATAATTTGAATTTACAACAACTATGAAAATGTGTGCATGAATGTGCTAATGTGCTCACGCTTTTAAGCTAGTAGACTGGATGAACTCCTGAAGCATTTTTGACTAACGATGTCATCTTTATGCAATTCCACTAGAGTGGAACATAGCAAGTAAATATTAAACGGTTAGCGTTATATAATTGCATGCTATTTTCAACTGTATTAAAATACTTTTAAGGATGATATTTAATGTTATCAAACGACAGGAAGGCGATTTCCAAAACACATTTGCCAACTTTGTAATCGCACAATGTGTGTAAGATGTAATGTATTTAGAATAGATTGTTTTTTTTTTAAATAAATAATTCAGAAATATTATTGCGTTGCGTTATTTTATAGTTTCTTATTCTGAAATTGTATTTTTATATGTTCTAACCTAATCATATATCAGTCACCTCTGATGTCGTGAAAAAGCTACGTAGGTAATTCAAAATTAATGCAGGTTCAGTAATAAACTGCAATGAAATATTTGGAACTGAATTAAATAACATAATTATACGTTTTAAGTATTGCCAGAAATGATTATTTTAAATAATGTCGTTTTTTTTAAATTTTACTGAGCGATTGACGTTGCCCTGTTGATTGAAGAAATCAAACAGCAAAACGTAACGAGCAGGTACAATTAAACAAAATCCGCAACTGTACCATAAATGAACATCCTTAATGTATTTTTATGGCATTGGGGGGGAAGCTAACAGGCGAATCAACTGATGGTAAGCAATACCGCCGCCCATGGACGACCGCAACACCAGAGGAGTCGCAAGTTCGTTGACGGCCTTTTAACACGTTCAGTGCCACCGACTCGCCTCGCGAGTTTACGTAAATTTTATTGCTGTGCCTGCGACTCGCGTGACGAGTTCAGTGTACATGCGGAATGTGAAATGCGAAATGTATGCGGCATACGGGAAGACATCATGAAAATCGTAGTGGCATTGAATGTGTTTGGGCCTCCGGTATCCTGACTCACTCGGAGAAATACAACGTAAGCGTTGTTTCACGGCGGTTTTCTGTCAGACCGTGGTATCACTCCGGGCGAGCCAGCCCATTCCTGCCGAAGCATGGCTCCCAGGACAAGGACGAAATTTAATTAACCGCCAAGATAACCGTTTTTATCTGCACACGTCGAAATGCATTCATCATTCTTACAGTCGCTTGTATGTACCTACCCGCTTCTATGAAACAGAAAATTGGTCCAGAACACGACCAGCCTACTGCCTTATTGCGACCAAATTAATCTGTGTCTACAATACATTGCATTGTTATCTATTATTATCTTTGTCAATTGAATAAACCTTACTCTATTGAAAACCTTATAAGTAGTGAGATAAGATTCATATTGTTTCAATAAAACGTATGAATTTATTTTGTTACTGTCTTTTCTTCATACTGAAGTGGTTCTTCATAATAGTTTTTGTTTAGTTTTATGGTTTTAGATCCCTGTGTATTCGTGTATTACTCTGACTGAGTGCCTGTCTGGAATAGGACATGTTTTTTTTTGCTTAAGTCTCAGCAGTCAGTCTTTTGTAACTTCGTGAATGAGCAGGATAATATAAAATTCATTTTCTCATCACAGAGAATCACAGTACAATTTGGTATGCATGTGTTTTTAAGCCTCATTGTGCTATAATTGGCCATGCAAATTCTTAAAGCAAGTAAGTTTCAACTAAAACCCTATTACTTCATAATTTATTTTAAACTAGGTACCTAAGTAGGTACCTCGATGTGTCCCTTGTCACGTGGTGTCAAGTCAATTAATTACCTCGACAAAGTTTCAGAGGCCGTGATAATATTAATCAAAATCAACGCTAAGCCAGCCCTTAAACCAGTCATTTGAAACAAATATAATCATAACGTTATCTACGCGCAAAAGATGTGCACTGCGGTCGCCCGCATCGCGGCAGTCACCTCGCGGGATTCCGAGAGATGTTTACGTCGAGAAACACTCGTTCCCTTTTCGAAAAAACATTCAAGGAACTGCTCCAAAAATCGGTCAACGAGAAAGATTCGCTTCGGCGACATGGTGAGTAATTAAAAACTAATTTTATCTATGCTTTGTAGTAACTAATAAGAAGAATAGAGGGCGCTGATGTTAATTTCTTTTGTTTTTATTGTGCGGTTATCGCACCTTTGTAAATGTGTGATGTCAGTCAGTAGGTGGGTAGCTATTATGTATGTCTGAAGAAGTCGTATTTTACTATGTAATGAATGATATAACACTGGTTCAGTTTTGATAAACGTTGTCGGTACCTCTGTTATCTTGTTTCTATCAGTATTTTTAAGAATTTAAATTTTGGTAGGTATCTTCCTACCTATTTGCCTATCTACAATATTTTAATGTAGATATAAGCACTATCTCGTCATTCAGAAGCGTAATGTTATTAATAATTGTTCGATAAAAAAGAGGTTCTCCCTTCCCCTACACTTGTCATCTGTCAGAATTCCTATAATTTAAATTTAAATAAAGAAGGCAGTCTAACATCTTGCGGAAGGAAATTTATCTGATAAGGTTCTATCTGTTTAAGTATCTGTTAGGTACCTTTTCAATCTTAAACCGCTGAATAGATTTCGATAAAGTTTGGTACAGAGCCGAAGAGAGAATACCTTCAAGATTCAATTTATCTTGGTTAATTTATATTGGAAATAAAAATATAATAATCACAAAAATATGATGTTATTCAAATATTTGTACGTTTCAAAAAACTGTAGGTACCATAAGTCTAGTGGTCGTGCCGCGATCCTGCTGATTCCGCGTCCTGGATTCGATTCTCAGGTCGCGCAATGTTATTAGGTTTTTCTATGAAATTCTCGATTTGTGCCCGATTAATGGCAATATGTTCGCCCCCTATTAAATGGGACCTAAACCTAGAGGCAAACTGTGAGTGTACATTACTACGTCTCTGCCTAACCTTTCGGGAAATACAGGCGTGATGGTAGCAGTACGTTTCTAGACAGTATCGGTAACTTGACCTACGGTAATAGCATCGACAGCGTAGGAATAGTTATTGTATTTGTTTATCATTCAAGTACACATTGCTCTAACATGGTACCTAAGCAGGTATTTGTTCAGTCTGTAACAATGTAACAACTAGGTATTTATATAAGTTGTTATATAATTGTAAAGTTGTAATGAAAATAGATGGCCTTAACCCCTCGTGCTAATCTAAATGCTTGTGTTACGAGTGGGTTCACGTCGGTAGTGCAATGGGTGGGTTTCGAACCGGCAACCACAAGTTCGCAAGTCCGATGCCCTAGCCATTAGGCTACCGCCGCTTCATTTCTTTGCGTGACAGCGTGGAAATCCTCTATATTTCAGCTGTATATAAATATAGGTAGGTACACACTATACTACGTTTTATCGTTACGCCAGCAATCAGTCATAGGTTTCCTCGGGTCACCACTGATACATCTTTGTGGCGACACAATCATTAAAGTCAGATGGAAAAGTCAAAAATAGCCACAATCATTAACGACATTGTAATTAAGTAGCTAAGTATACCCACAAAGAATGTTAAATATATATAATTTTTTTATACTTACGTATAAAAATAAGCGGCCGGTAGTTGTCATTTTCTAGAATTTTGATTAGTCCACGTCACAGCCTTGCAGGAGCGTATGATCTACAAGATAGAGATAGAAATGCATTGGTTAATTTTGAGGTAATTAACCTCAAACTCATAAATAACCTTCATACGGCTACTGCTCGAACCCCTCTCTATGTCTATGGGCTGACATTGACAATTCGACAGAGCGATTTTGTTCCAATTGGAAATAAGCAGGGTTTGTTTGTGCGTAATGCCCCGTCTATCGTAATCGAAATATTTAAATTTCTTTGATTCGACTACTAGTTTCCTCATACTAAGAAAATTATGCCTATGTATATATTATACTTGGTTCAGCTTAGACATCTGATGTAGTATGAAAAAAAAACCAGAGGAAACACGCACAGCGCAATAAAAACCATTTTGCAATGACACCCATTACCCATAAAGTTAATGCTACGTAGGCAAAGTTTTGTTGATTTCGACGGGCCTGTAGACAGGCTGGATCTAGGTAGATATATTATTTTGATCGGCAAACAAAATAAAACATAATCTTTAGCGCCCATAACTGCCATTACCATTTCGAATCAATTCGAACGGTACATCATAACTTGTCTAGACCCCCGCTTCTCACTGAATATCCAAAGTTACTATTATATGTTTCTTGGAAATAACCGAAATTACTAACGGATTAAAATAATAATGTCAATTGATTGGTTATGCCAACCCACTCAGCGGATAGATAAAACCGTCGGTATCTAATGAAAATATGGAAAATAACTAGGTAATGCGACTTCAGTGGGATTATGTGATAAATACCACTTGTACCTAGCCTCATGTACTTTAACAGTAGCAATAACCGTTCGGTTTTTTAACGAATTGCTTCTAAGTACAGTGACACTTTAACGTTATTTTTTTAAGTTGAGAGGAAAACCAGATCGTTTGTATCATTTAAAAGAACTAAAGAAGTCCCTACACCAATTACCTGTTTAGGTACCTACTTACAACTTGTGCCCTTATGAGAGAACTGTAAGGGAACCTTACAGTTCTCGCACCAGCAACAAGCCTTGTGTTGCGAAGGACACAACAAGAAGTACAAGTAGGTTTTACTAAGGGTACATAGTACTGAAACAATTATCTGTGGAACTCAAATTGTCAGTGGGAATGGGAACACTATATTGGCGAGGGGACCGCTATACCATGTGTCAACGAGTTGTGCGTTGGTCTTTGCGAACCTAACCTGAAATTGAAAAAAATAAATATGTACTACATACCATCACGCCTGTATTCTCCGAAGGGTTAGGCAGAGGTTTACTAAGGTACACACACAGTTCGCCGGTATGTTTA
This sequence comes from Acronicta leporina, assembly GCA_947256265.1. NCBI lineage: Eukaryota > Metazoa > Arthropoda > Insecta > Lepidoptera > Noctuidae > Acronicta > Acronicta leporina. Next base: position 15,841,416 of record OX366512.1, read on the forward strand.
GGTCCCGTGTAATAGGGGGCGAGCCTATTGCCATTAACCGGGCACAAATTCCAAACTCCGAGCTGCTACTGAGAATTTCATAGAAGAACCCAATAACACTTTGCTCGACCTGGGAATCGAACCCAGGTCCTCTAGCGTAGCAGTCGCGCTTGGGACCACTAGACTAACGAGCAAATAAGTACTAATTGAAAATTAATCAAGAGAATAAAGAAAAACTTAAGAATAATAATTGAGAAAGTTCAGGAAACTAGATTATCTCAGGTTTGTCCAATTTCAAAGAATTCCACGAACGTTTCGGAATTTAGTTACCGCATGATAGAAATTGGAGATCGAGACTTGTTAAGGTGCTATTATGTTAGTGCCTTAAGGTAGATACTTATACATTATACTTTATTGGGTATGTAAGAGTATCAATAACAATACTAACTTATGTTCAGTTATATAGACCCAAATTTACTCTATTAAATAATTTCGTCACGAGACCACCCAGTAAAACAGCCCTATTTAAATTAATTAGTGTAATAACGATCTAATAACAACATTGTTATTGTTAACCGCACATTGACCTGCGTTGCTAGCCGCGGTAAACAATCTTTTACTGAAAATTAATATTGCAAATAGGCATATAAATGTATTCTCAGCACTATTATCTTATGTGAGCCGCAGACAAAGATGTACAACGTCGTTTATTTCGCGGCGTTCGATTGATAAAGATACTTGTGCCTACACGATTTAATTTATAAAGTTTGCTTTTCGCGCCATGATTTGACATTAGCTTTTTTTTCTCAGTGTTCAAGTTCGATAGTGTTGGCATTTTCTAGATAAAAGATTGTCATTACGTCACAAGCAGTTTTTCATGCTAGTGCATTAAGAGTGCGCGTTTCCAAATACCGGAAATTATTTAATTTGATTTTAATTAGTGATGATTTAAATGTAATAAAATATTATAAAATCGTATAATGATAAAGCACCTGAATAAAAATACAGTACACGAACATTTGTTGCAAAAAGAAAAATTGCTTGAATCGAAAACTAAACCGAAGTACAGTGGCAGTATGTCGACTACTCGGAACGGGAGATGGCTCTCACAGGTGCGTTTTTATGACTACCCTTTTTTGTAATAAATTTTATGTAACATTTGTTAGACATTTTTGGATAGTTCCTCCTGCTTACACATACTTAAAATAAATATTAAATAGACTAAATTCAGGCTTGGTACTTATCACACAAAATATGCAAACACCTTATCGATAACTGCTGATAAAAGTACGATAGATTAATACACGTGTTATTGCGATTAGTACCTATTGCGATTTACGAGGTTTGACTCGGGCCTACGGGATATAAACTGTATTATAATTATTTTTTTCTCATTATAAACATAGTGTTATAAAATATTATATTATTATCATATTCGCTTAAATACCCAAAGCCATTTCATTGCCAATAACAGCTTCTTAGATAAGTAATTAAGTTCATAAACCTAATAAATCATATTGCCTTGTGTTCAGTGTTAAATAAAAAATAATTCTAGTTTTAAAATTAACTACCCAGTGATAGTGATGTGGTAAAAACCATTTTATTACATCGATAAATCGACTATATGAATAATGAAAGTGTAACCATTTATGATCAAATACAGTAGACTAAAATGTATGCTGAAGAAGCGTATGACGTGGAACTCAGTGGAAGGTTAAGAGTAAGTTATTTCATGACTGATTTAAAGAGTTCAATGACTGATTAATCGATTACACTTTACGGCTTCTATAAGTAGGTACTTATATTACATCCGTATTTGTAAAATTTGTCTTTGCAAATTGCCTTTTAAATAAGTACAATCCAAAGATGTTGTGATCGAAATATCAGTTCGTACAGGGATACCTAGATACTACTACGGAGTACTAAGAAAATCTAATTTCCTAGCTACTAGATCAACCACAAATCCGTAGCAAACCGCTACGGATTTGTGGTCCACGATTATGACTGTGTGTCAAATTCCTATTAAATTATTAAAATGAGTACCTAAAAATTATTCAAATTCTAATTAAAAATCACAATAAAAAGCGTAACGTTTATTATTACCTGTATTTCCCCAATATTTTGTAGAAGAAGGCACGCACCTCTGAATTTTCGAAGTTTTGTTAAGTATCACGCGCTTAAACGGTGAAGGAAAACATCGGGAGGGAACCTGCACGTCTGAGAGATTTTCTCGATGGCGTGTGAAGTCTACCAACCCCCATTAGGCTGGCGTGGTGGACTATAGCCTGATCCCTCTCATTATGAGTGAGAGGAGACCCGTGCCCAGCAGTAGGATATATAATGGGTTGATTATGATTTGTAGAAGATACTTATCTACTTAGTACGATGCCATTCCAGAAACGTTTTGATATAATAGGTACCTATTTACTTTCGTAAAATAATAATATTTATTATTTGTTATATACTTTAATATATACTTAATATTTGTTATTTCGTAAATAACAAATATTTAATTAAGTAACAAACATATCAATACCCACTCACAACACGATAAAATCGGTAAAAAGTAGTTTGGTCTCAATATCTAATATCCGCGTTGGTAAGTCTCAGAATTCAGTAATATTTAATGTTTTATAATTCTCGCTAACTTTTTTGAGATACTTGTAGTTAATTTGACTACTGAAAGATAACCCGCTACACATTTTTTCAGATAATTTGGTTTGTGAGCTATTTATTATTGTTTTTCTCCCAACACTGCGTATTATGTGGACTAAAATGTTGCATAAAAATAGTTTGTGCATTCGCTAGCAAGGCCACGCCTAAACGTCTCCTAACCTTTGATAAAGTCGTTGCAATTTAAGTTTCCTGTTTCGTCGACATCAGAATATTATCAGTGCATTTATATTTTGTCATCTATTTATGAGACAATAAAAATATATTAGCTAACGGAATATCTAACCTGTCGCCACGTGAGATCGAATTTTATGTAGGTATGTCTTATCGAATACATGATAATAGCCGTCAAGTAACAAATTGCAGACACAATGCAAAATCTTTGTTCTTTTTTATTGCTCACTGATTGATTCAATGAAATAGCTTGTATAACCCAAGATAAAGCAAAATAACAACCATATTTACTATATTATTGAGAACTTTTTAGAGTAAAGGTTCATTAATGTTTTTGTTAGGAAGTGAAGCGAGAGCCCATATTTTTTATTAGTCAATCCATGAAACATCTGTCAATCACAAAATTAGAGTAAGTACTGTCAAATCAAATCCGTTTGATTTAGGTATCTACCTATTTCTCTTTCAATTTCTTCTATTTATTAGATACTTTCTCTTTACTTCTCCTCACTCTCTTAAATAAGAAAGAAGCCTATAGATACAACATTATTCTACAAATACAGCACGATCTAATTTTTCATTCAATCACTAATATATAAAGCTGAAGAGTTTGTTTGTTTGCTTGAATACGCTAATCTCAGGAACTACTGGTCATTAGCCCATTTATTGAGGAAGACTATAGGCTATATATCACGCTAAGACTAAGTAACTATTCCACGCGGACGAAGTCGCGGGCGGAAGCTAGTTAACGGATAAAATTGATGTTCTTTTCTAGATGTAGGCACACCTTAACCTCCAATAAAATTGTATGAACATTCTATTCTGACGTGCAAGAACTACAGAATATAACGTTCATTCGCGCCTATATAAAACTCCCATTCATCATGACATTTCTACGGTTAAGGCGCATTGAACATAGTTACGACGATCATTGACACTTCCTGTAGTGTACACGTTCTATATTTGAGTATTTCGACATCTTGGCTCATGCCTTAACGATTCCTTTATAATCCTAGCAAATTATCTCATTCTTAAGCTCCGGCTACACGCTACACAATGGCTAGCGGCATGTTAATCCATTTTAGTAGACTTAAGCACTTATAAAGCTATATCAAAAAGCGACGGTAGCCAATGGCTAGGGCGTCGGACTTACGATCATGTGGTTGCCGGTTCGATATCTACCCATTGCACTACCGACGTGAACCCACTCGTAACACAAGCATTTAGTTTAGCACGAGGGGTTGACAATAATACTAGTAATGTGCATCCCACAATGCTATCTTAGTCTTTCGGCTAGGTTAACTATCTTAGCATGGAAAATGCAAAAAACACACACACAAAAAGATAGTTAAATACTTATACGATATTCAATACCTGATACTCAGTTCCTCCGGTGACGGGGTGGCTTACATTTAATTTTATTGGACACTGTATGTCTCCTATCTATGGTTATCTCAGCTATCCTGTCATTGTAGGTACATAATTCAGGCGCCATCGAAAATTACGAAACTGTAATAAATAAACGATAATGTTTACGTTGATCTCTTGACATTTGTATGTTCTGTATCTCATTAATTATATCAAAAACTACAAAACTTTTTAATCGTTTCACACATTCTGATAATTTACGTAGTAATGCTGAAAACAACAAAAGTAGGCAAGTAATGAGAACAACGGCGCAGTAACATAAAACCTATAACATAATATCAAGCATTATTCCCTAAAGGGTTAGACAGAGGCGTAGTACTAAATGTACGCTCACAGTCTGCAATGCTTAGATCCCATGTGATAGGGGGCGAGCCTATTGCCATTAACAAGGTCTAAATCCCAAACTCCGAGCTGTTATTGAGAATTTCATAGAAAAAGTAAGTAAGTAACACTTTGCTTTGCACCTGGGAATCGATTCCAAGACTTCTAGCGTAGCAGTCGCACTCAGGACCACTAGTATAACGAGATAGCCTAGAGGTCTTGACCTACTAACGTCATAATCATAATAGAAACAGTCTGACTAAAAGTAGTACCTACAGAAATACGTGTAGATACTTACAATAAAAGAACGCATATGTTTTTAGTAAAATTATAAATTACTAGCTTCTGCCCGCGACGTCGTCCGCGTAGCGTGATGATATATAGTCTATATATAGCCTTCCTCAATAAATGGGCTATCTAACACTGAAATAATTTTTCAAATAGGACCAGTAGTTCCTGAGATTAGCGCGTTCAAGCAAACAAACAAACACTTCAGCTTTATATATTAGTATAGATATAGATTACTAGCTTCTGCCCGCGACTTCGTCCGCGTAGCGTGATGATATATAGCCTATAGCCTTCCTCAATAAATGGGCTATCTAACACTGAAAGAATTTTTCAAATCGGACCAGTAGTTCCTGAGATTAGCGCGTTCAAGCAAACAAACAAACAAACCAACTCTTCAGCTTTATATATTAGTATTATATTAGTATAGATTAAAAGCGCGTAGTGTCCCACTGCAGGGCAAAGGCCTCCCCACTCTTCTTCCTTCTCTCTGTCGATTGCTGCCAGGGACCAGTTCCTCTGGCTGGTCCAAGAGTCCAGCCCGTCCCGCCATCTACGTCTCCGACGCCAACGGGGACGCCAATTTTGTACAAAATTATAAATTGTTAAACAAAATCCACGATTGCAAAAACTGATTAATTTTATGAGTAATAAAGAATCAGATAGAAATATGAATGGTATAGCCGTTTGTCGTTACCGAATAAATCAGTACTTATGTACCTGTTGCTACGCCATCTGTAACAAGTAATTTCTTCCTTAATAATAAATAATTAATGTTTACAAATCTATTTGAAATTTGTCTTAATATTTTATAAACTTGGGCATTTAATTAAAAAGTTTGAGTTTGTACTGATCTACAGGCACATAATTATTTGCAATTATCGGCGTAGCCAAAAGCCTACGCCGCCATGCTACGAGAAATTCGCATCTCAAGTCGGGAGTTATAATTTTTGGCAGTAACCTCGCGAATTACATTTATTAATTTTTTTATTTTTGTATAAGTTTACAGAATTAGATCCAAAATACAAAGGTCTTGTGCGTAGTAGGTACTGGCTCCTCCTTTCATTGCTCCAAATAATTAATGAAATGACCGCCTCATTAGTCTAGCGGTCCCAAGATTAACTGCTACGCTAGAGGTCCTGGGTTCGATTCCCAAGTCTAGCAAAGAGTTATTGGGTTTTTGGTTCAGCTCGAAATTTGGATTTGTGCCCAGTTAATGGTAATAGGCTCGCCTCCTATTACATGAGACGTAAAACATACCGGTTAACAGCTGTGGATGTATTATACACCACTACCTGTGCCTAACTCTTCGCGGAATACACGCGGGATAGAATGTATAACTAAGTAAGTTATTACTAATGCATAAAATGAAAATGGAAGCTTATTTCTTACATAACATCTGTCTGTAATTTCATACAATAAGAGCTAAAATTCTTTAATTGGGCATAAGATTATGTACTTGACGGCACTTAATCCCCAAAAAATCCACTAACTAGTGGCTAGCAGTCTTCATGACCCCCACGAGTTGATGAACCGTGCGCGAGACGACTAAGGCATTTGTACGGACTCCTTGTGTAAACGGAAGAGAAGCCCCACAACATTGTTACCTTTGATATCGACGATACGTAATAATACCAAATACGTGACGATCGGAATTAACTATTGAGTAGGCTGCTTATCTCCTTTTTATAGTTTTTACTATGACAAAATTCCTAATGGGTACCTATACAGTAGATCTAAACATACGTTACAGGGCGTGAGCCTGTTGCCTTTCACCAAGCACAAATCGAAACTACTTACCAAGCTGCTACATAGAATTTCATAGAAAACCCCTATAATGTATCTAGATGAAAAAAGTGTCAGAAAAGATCTTTAATTTGACTGCCTCATTAGCCAAGTGGTCCTGAGCGCGACTGCTACGCTAGAGGTCCTGGGTTCGATTCCCAGGTCGAGCAAAGTGTTATTGGGTTTTTCTATGAAATTCCCAGTAGCAGCTCGGAGTAAGGAATTTATGCCCGGTTAATGGCAATAGGCTCGTCCCCTATATATAACATGGGACCTAAACATACCGGCGAACTGTGGGTGTACATTAGTGCCCCTCTGCCTAACCCTTCGGGGAATACAGGTGTTATGGTATGTTAAAGATTTTTAAACGGTTGGCAAAGCGCGAGTGATACCTCGTGTTGCAAGCGTTAGCTTACCATCAGGCGGGCCGTATGATTGTTTGCCACGGCGTGGTACATTAAAAATGAAATCAATTTAAACTTTCGTAAATACAATATTTTTTATATGTAACATAATATTGTTAAAAGACACTGAGTCGGCCTTCGACTACATACCTGTACGACAAACAAGAAAATGGACGGTCTATGCTAAAGTATCTAATATAGTACACATTATGTATACATTAAATTAGTAAACTGTTAGCCTTACGTTCTTACAGACGCATTGATAAAAAAATTAATTAAATATCGCTTAAAGATACTGGAGCAAGGTCTACACCACTTAGTTCACGGCCTACAGATATGAGTTGGGTGAGATGACTCATTTTATCATATTTTGGTCATTATTCCAAGATCTCATACTTCATTCCACTACTCGTTAGGCAGACGTTCTGTCAAAACGCTCTCCATAATATCAGTAAATATTCAGTCCTTTTAATTAGTGCTATAATTAAGTTAATCAATCACGTCGTAGCTAGCCGAAAGTAAACTGTAAGTGATACCTTCAGTACGTAGGTATCAGGGAACAAGGTCGTATAGTCGGAGGCAGGCTGGACGCTTGGCCCACGGCAGTCGTAGCGGCGCGCTCCGTGCACCACCATGCGGGACGAGGAACCCCCCCTGCCGCCCCCCTCACCCACTCCCGCGAGCTGCGGGCCCTCGCGCCTCCGCCGCACTCTACACTCGCTGCGATCGCCGTTCCGCCCCGGCTCGCCCTTCCACATCGGCTTGGTTAAGCGCACAGGCTCCTCCAAATCCGTTGCTTCAGACGGCGAGATCGCGCGCGACGAACGCACGATGCGTAAGCGTAATAAGAAACAACGTGACGCGGCCAACGACGCGTCACGCAGCACCGACAGTTCGCCCGGTGTTGACAAGAAGAAAAAAGATGGAAGCAACTTTATGCGTAAGGTGGGCAGCTTTGGAAAAAAACGACCCAGTGATTCCCCTCAACCGCCCCCGCAAACACTACCAGAAACTGCAGACTCAACCATAGCCAGCCCTCCAACTCCACCCCCTGAACCGGAGCCACCCACCCCGGAGCCCGTGAGTCCCATCGCGGTGGAGCACCCAGTCGCGATGCGCCCGTTTACCAAGGCCGCCTGGAAGCGCAATAGTGAGCCCGAAATGGAGAAGCCTGTGGAGGATCCGAGCCCAGAGAATGCTCTACGTAGGCGTATTGCGTTCGTAGCACAGGCGTCGGCTTGCTTGACAGAAGATCACGATGACGGAGAGAGGGGAGGCGCCGAGGTGGGGTCGTTGGAAGAGGCGGTGGCGCTCGCTCGCGTTAGGCTTTCCGCGGTCGCGCCTCCCTCGCCGGCACAATCACACGACGACGACACGGAAGAGGAGGGGTACACGGACGCGATGCCCGCGTACGGAGATCTCATCGAGCCCCAAGACAACGCTGGGAGCGACGGCGCACCGGTGAGTGTGTGTTGTTGAGCGGCGCGTGCGCGGCCGCCGCCCGCCTCAGTGGCCGAAGGTGCTCCGTGCGATGCGCGCGCGCCATGACCTTCGAGGAGACGGGTGACGACACCTATCTAACAGTGTGCGAGTGCTGCGGATTCAGCGCCGAGACGGCCGTGTTGTTCCCAGTACGTTACATTTCACGATAGTTTTCAGCGGACGTCACGCGGCGCGATGCCTTTCGTGAGTACGACTAGCTTGCTCGTGAGCGCTTGGCTTTGACAAAATATATCCTTCATGCGGTTGTTGTTTGTACAAGTGCACGCATTTTCTTTGTGTTGCAATGGTAGCTGCCCCTGTCACAGTATCCTTATTAGAAGCCGAAAAAAAATTGTTGACATGTAGTCAGTGACTTTAAAATAAACCTGAAGTATTTTACATTACATTACCTAACATTTTTAACTTCAAGTTTTTATTGTAGCGATTACACAACTATTAGTAATGTTTCTAGACCAATTAACACTGAGTACTAGACAAAAACGAGTTCTTAGCGAGGCAACATATCCGCCTTGATATTTTAATGAGTTGATTATAAAAATAGTTTAGGTAAGTTTTTTCACCACTCGTCTAAATTCATACTTCATATTCATATTTTCATATTTCATATAATTACTCATATCGTCATCATTTTACTAACAAGTAGGTACCTATGCTCTTTTAAATGTCAAGCACTCGTTATGATAAAAAACATCGACATACTTTAAATAATGAATAGGTATAAATTATGCATTTGCATCTTACCTTTTGATTTTAATATGGAAACTATATTATCTACTTATCTATTACAGTATAACAATATAATTATATATGATTATGTTAATAAGGCTTGCATTTGCATAATTTTGAACTTAGTATAATATTATTCAATGCGTCTCGATTTCTGGGCAATAAATTCTTTGCAATTGACATGACATGACAGACCATGATCTTTGCAATTGTTTACCTAATATTATTTCTTTTTATTATATTTTAACCACAGGGTGCCGGGATTTCTTCACTGATATTTCAATTGTTTAGCTATTGATTGAAAACAATAACTTGTAAATGTGTTACAATCTAAAACCAATTAGTTAAAATATTATGATGACCATGAAGCTAGGTGCTCTGTCGATAAAAAATTGAATATAGAACACGATTAAATTAATTCTTCCTAATTTAAATTGGTGGTTTGTAGGCACATTCCGGTTACGAAACAGAGAAAGAGAATAGGCTATAGGTAGGTTATAACAGAAAATTTTTTTTTATAGTGGCCATGACCATTGGAATTAGTATTAGTATAAATTATCTTACGATTATCTCTCGATTGCTTTCACTGCGTATTTAAATTTGAGAAGCTCCATATAAAATCAAAATAATCGAGAAGTTCGTGATCTTAAAATTGACAAAATTTTATTGAATAATAATTTTATAATTGAAACAGTTTCACCTCCTAAATTCCCCTTCACTAAATCTGTTGCTCTAAGGTTACAAAATGCCTTTTTGTATACTTCAATACCTCGTTATAAAGTCGATTTCAACTTACTTTATTAACCGTTTTTCTTACCGCTTTTAGTATTTTTTTTAATCTAAATTTGTGACCTAATCTAGTAACAAGTTATTTGTTATACAAAGTACTGATGTACTAACAACACTAGACTTAACTACTCAATATAAATATATACATATTTGTCGACCTGACCTATGCTAACATAGCAATTCAACATAGCAAGTATTCTGGTTATCCGCTAATAAACAATGCCAGTTGTAAAAACATATTTATAGAAGAGCCAGTATTAAACTAATTCATTTTTTATTTCAATTACGCCATATATTACAAGTATTTACTTTTGAAATGTCAAAAACTTGCACGGTTCCAAACCTTAGACTATTTAGTCTAAGTTCCAAATAGTAGCTCTTATGGATACGAACCGGCAAGAAACTCCATAGACTTTTTTTTTTTTTTTAAAAAAGCTTACTAGCTATGTGGGTCACACATTACTAGTATTCTTGTTAACCCCTCGTGCTAAGCTAAATGCTTGTGTTACGAGTGGGTTCACGTCGGTAGTGCAATGGGTGGGTTTCGAACCGGCAACCACATGATCACAAGTCCGACGCCCTAGCCATTAGGCTACCGCCGCTTCAAACTATGAACGATTAAGACTATGAACGACCTTACCTTATACTTACCTAAATAAGTAAAAAAAAGAATCTAAGGTTTCCAAATTCAAAATTGGATTCCTATTTGTTTTTCATGATTTGTTTGGTGAGCTAAAATAAGTTTTTATTGATTTTTAATAAATTGATCTTCATCATTGTTACTTACGCCTTTAAAATATTTAAAAAAAACAAGAAACTTTACTTACTTAGTTAGTGATACCCGTAGATCCGAACTGAATTAATTCGACATTAACTCAAACAGAATACCTAATTCCACAATGGTTAAATTTAGAAATACCAGAACTACATACTTATTTGATATTTTACAAAATATATTAATTTCGAGAATATTTAACATGAATATTATTTAAATATTAAACTTAACTAGTTTTCCCTGTTGGTTACGTTACGACCGGCTTTCATATTAATATTATAAATGCGTAGTAGGTAACTCTGTCGTTTGTTACCATGCCACGCTTAAATCGTTTAACAGATTTTGATAAAATTTGGCAATTAAATATGTATACCTATTGTAATCTGAGGTTAGACATATGCTAGCTTTATTTGCCTTTTTTTTCTTTAGGCCCATGAAACTGCGTGCAAAAGGCAGTATTACCGTATAAATAATAAAATATTATTTAAGATTTATTATATAAACCATAAAATGAGTATATTAAATTAAAGTCTATCAAAAGAAAAAAAACGAAAAAGAAAAAAAATATTTTAGAAATCGTCAAAATTGTTAATATTTGCATAATAACAATTTTGACGATTTCTAAAATATTTTTTTATTTTTCGTTTTTTTTCTTTTTTTTCTATTATATTATTTTGTTTGCTGAGCTTAACGTAGGTTTTTATTGATATTAATAAATGGATAAAAGTAAATTGATACATAATGCTTTTAAATATTTTAACAAACTTCTAAATGTTGATTTCCTTAACCATTTGAATATTATAGAACTAGTTTAACGGAATAAAAATACTGTTAGTGATGGCCGGTAGATCTAAACTGATTTAATATAACATTAACTTCAACATATTTTAATGTAAATGGTAAAGTTTTCAAGCGTTAAAGAAGTTATTAGATACTTTTGTATCAAAACTAAATATTTTCTATAATAATACCTACATATACTTATATTATTTTTATATTGAATTCATTACACATGGTACCTATTATTTAAAATATGTTTAGCCAAGTGTGCTCCAACTTAAAAACTGGTGTACTTCTTAACTCAAATAATTAAACGGAACCAGAGATACAGCTTGACCTCTCTAATGTATAGACACCCATATAAAGAAGAGGTCATCACTGTAGGTTTTCGAGCTTCAAGTGAGCAAAGCCGTGGGCATAAGCTAGTACTTAATATAACTACTTAGTATGTATTTCATTTTAGTTACTATACTCGAGGGTTTATTAAATTGAGCATAATAATATCGTATCATTTAAGAAGGTATCATCAGGTATCTAGATCTAGGTAATTCTATTTATTATATTATATTAAGTAAAAAGAATATCCTCAATATAATTTTATAAGGTGACGAATTTTTTAGCAATACAGTGAAAATCTCAACTGGGTCCCAAACAAAGGGAATTTTGGGTAGTCTCATTTTATAAAATTGCCAGATTTAAGGGAAATTGCTCTAATTTGACCAAGATGATAGAGAATTTTAAATTTATCAACAATATGCTTGATAATATGAAAACATATTATTTCTTAATTTGATTAAGTGATGTGATTGGGATCCCTGTATGTTCCTTTCGGATCAGACAGGGTTTTAACACATTGCAATGCGTAATCTTGAACTTGTTGTAATTAAAAGGAGTACACGTCAATAGAAGTTTATAAAAATAACAATACAATGAAGAAGCGGATATTTGTAGTATTAAATTAATACCTAGAATTAGTTGAGTTTTTGTAGCGTATTAGCATTTATCGATAATTTGTGCGTCGATATTCAGTATTCTACTCCACAAAATATATAAATTACCACCTAGTTCTTACCTGCGACTTCATCTGCATAGAAGACTTGTCCAGCCCTTTTGGAGATATGCTAAAACAAACAGACAGAAAAATAAATTAAATATTCGTTTATTTTTTATATAAGTATCTACGGTATAAAATTGTATTATAAAATTTAGTAAAAAGGCTGTTATTTTTATATTATAAACTAACATTTACACTAGGTATGCAAGCGGACCCGAAACAAGCTTATTATGCTTTTCAAGCTTCAATAATTTAAGGAAGAAAATAATTACCGTCACTATAAATCTGCACCAATCATTTATGTAGGCAAATGATAGGTATTGGAATCCTGGAATCTGCTACGAATTCTAAATATGAAATGTAGGCCCTATGACACGTTTTGTTTTTGATTCCTCGTTTAAATTCCTGCCAATTTATTAAATGCCTCTTGATTTCTGTAACTTTATTAATGAATTCTCTATTCTAACTTTCCCCTGTCAAGAACGGTCTGGTAATGATTTAGATTAAAATTCCAAAAAATACCTTACGGTCGTATAGGTACCTTTATCAATGAATTTCTAAATTAAATGATATGGCTATTCCCTGATATTCAATTAAAAAGTGTAATAAGTGAATTAGAATATAAAACATTAACAATATAAGTAATAGATACTTAGGTAATCATCACCATCAATTGAACTAAGTATTATTTTTTATACATTATTATCTTCTTTGCGTAATTAATTGCTATTAGTAAGTAGATATAATTTAATTATAGCACAGTTTAAACGCCGTTTGGAATAAACTAATGAAATAAACATAAAATAACATCACGCCTGTATTCCCCGAAGGGTTAGGCACAGAAGTACTAAGGTACACCCACAGTTCGCCGGTATGTTTAGGTCCCATATAGGTAATACGGGGCAAGCTTAGCGGCATTAAACGGGCACAAAATCCAAACTTCGAGTTGCTACTGGGAATTTCATAGAAAAACCCAATAACACTGCTCAACCTGGGAATTGAAGCAGTTATTTCGTATAATAAAAAATTTAGGAATAAGATGACGAAATATCTTTATTCCATTTAAGATACAGGACGACATCCTAGTGACAACGTTTTATTTAAAACAACCAAACACAGTTTTCCAGTCATGTATGTTGTTATGTTCAGCTGTTTATTAAAAGCGACTTATTTACTTACTAAAAATTACTCTTTCCCTGCTTGGGAATCGAATCAAGGATAAGCTCCTTGAAGGCAACCACGCTTGTCACCACTGCTGCACCGGCCAATTGAAGCAGAAATCACTTTCAATCATTTTAAAATAGTAACAAACCTAACGTTATTTTAGTGAAGGAAAATTCGACTCGCAGGCAGGATTCGAACCTGCGTCTTCTGGTTAGGTACACCTAACGACTTATCTCTTAGATTTTTTATACTTCAGCCTTTTCAACATAAAAGGACGATAAACAATACCCTGTCATTATTTTGCGCATTTGGCTAAACAGAAATGAAGAAAAGACCATAGATAATAATTATATTGTATAGGGACCTCTTTGTGACTTCAAGATTTCCCAGAAACTTGTTAAATGAACCGCGGGTTTTAATTCGACGTAGTTTTATCTGTTTAATGACTGCTATAACTGAATTGTGACGTAATCATCAAAATAAGAAAGTCGTGCCAGTTTCAAACATCAAAACATTGTAAATAAAAAAATATTTAGATACTTAGTTAATAGCTACCCACAAATTAAATAAATCTAAAATACTTATTACTTATTATTTAATAAAGCATAGCATTTTTAACGTGGGAGAGCCAGGCTTCGGCACGAATGGGCCGCCTCGACCAGAGGGACACCACGGCCTCACAGAAAACCGGCGTGAAAAACACTTGCGTTGTGTTTTGCCAAGTGAGTGAGGTTACCGGAGGCCCACACCATTTTGAAAGGCGGGCAACGCACATGTGACTCCTCTGGTGTTTCGGGTGTCCATGGGTGGCGGTTATCGCTTACCATCAGCTGATCCGTCTGCGCGTTTGCTTCCCTATCCCATAAAAAAATTAAAGTAGATATCACCAAAATCGCTACCTATTACCACAGATAAAAGAATACTAGTAGGTACTATTACATAGGACCTAAACATGGTGGCGAAGTTTGAATCACAATAGTCTCTTTCTAACCCTTCAGGAAATACTGGCGTGATAGTATTTATATAGCCAAAGTTAAATATATCCATATTGTGCAATTATGTCACTTTATAAATGGAAAAACACTGCACTATTTAATAAAATATTTTATTTTCTACATCTTTTCTGCATCATTATTTAAATTAGATTGTTTATTTTCATAATAAGAAGTCTTGATTTATTAAATTTAAAACAGATAGGTCTAGTCTATTATGCCAATCCATCGCACTATTTAGCTACTTTCAGTAGGTAATTACAAATATAAAGGTAAGTTAAACACATTAACTTACCTAAGTATGTTATTTGATGATATAATTATTTATTCAAAAGCATTTATTTTAATGAAAATAAGATGAAGGTTTGCAATACCAACGGAATAAATTTGTTCCGCTCACTGAATTGCATTTACATTTTTCTTAAATATTTAAATTTCGAACTTTTTACTTTTTATGTGGCCATTGTGAGAGCAATGGAACTTAAGTAAGTGGGCCATTGTGAAACCTTATAAATTAGGGGAAACTATACCCAAGCTAATGGGTTGGAAAAAATATAGTATAAAATTAGTGTGGTGGTGTGGCTTCTTAATGTTGGTATCCTATTGATAGTTTACTTATTTTCCTTTCAAACAGATGGTGAGCAGAAGATTGATGCGTTATGATTAAAGTACATTTAAAGATAGAGAGAAAGCTTCTATTTCGTCCGTATCAATATTTTATTTTCATAACCACTATAGAAATGCTTCTGGATTTTCCCGCACCCATACCTTAACGTTGAAGTATTACATTACATAGATAGGTACCTATTTGGCAAATCCTATACGAGACTGCAATAATCTAATGCATAGAAACATAGACAAATTACAATGCTACTGTTAGGATTTAAAAACGATTCGGAAGTCATTCATCCTCATTGGAAGTAACTCTAGATACACTATGCCCTTAATACATGCCCGACAAACTGTCAAGCGTTTCTATATGGATATGCCATTCCCTGTGGCATGCCAGTGCTAGTCGGTCGGAGGTCGCCGCTGATGCGTGTACGTAACATGATACCTGAGCTAGACTTACCGCGGCCAAGTCGCGGTTCCAACGGTTGTGCAATGTCCATTCGCTGACAATATGTGAATGCACCAGTATCGGATTTGTTGACTATTTAGTGAATGGAATTCTCTAGAATCTCTTTAAGAAATGAACTCAGCCTTTGTCCTATTCAGAAAAAAATACTAAGTTTGATGATGAGACCCACAGCTGATGGGCACGGATTTCCGCTTAGAATGACAGTCTTAGATGGCCTAATGCGGGTTAGCAGACCAAATTATTCATAATAAGTACATTATTTTGAAAAGTCACAGCGATTGGATTTGGATTAGGGACTTTGATTTGACAGTGTTCTTATCACTACGCTATCATCGTTATCATTAATCCATAATCTCA
The DNA here is from genome assembly GCA_947256265.1 of Acronicta leporina. NCBI lineage: Eukaryota > Metazoa > Arthropoda > Insecta > Lepidoptera > Noctuidae > Acronicta > Acronicta leporina. The sequence goes on from OX366512.1 coordinate 15,857,683, forward strand.
ATCAAAATTATGATTCAATATCATCTTATTCTATCACATAACATGTTCTCTAACTAATTCTAATTCTAACACGGCTTTAAATATTATTATTTATGGAGTACCTAAGTATATAGCTCATGTCGATACAATGGAAGAATACCTAGCTAATAAGGAAAATTAATAATAAAAATATTGCTCTTTGAAAAATGACGAATGGACTTATTTCAAATTTACTTTATAAAAACGTAAATTTTAAGAAATTTATTATTGCCTAATCAGGGCATCACATTTCTGCTTATACATATATTTTTATAGGACTATACGGAATAGAAAGAGGAAAATCATGTTTATTACTTATAGTAATTGTTAGATTTATCTCAAAGTATTGACTAAAATTCGAATCACTATAAGCTACAACCTTGACTACAACGAAAAAATAAGTAGGTACTGTTACTCGCAACTTGAAAGTTTTTACGTAAGTAATTTTATATTTTATTAGTATTTATTACAGATGTGGGTAGGTAATCAAATAAATAATATAATATCTAGAGATACCTAATTGCATACGAACATAAGTTACGCCATTTTCCGGACAGTTGAAAATTGGTAACATAAAGATTTGTAGCTGATCTAGATTAGCTAATTAACTAAAAATAGTTTCTCTGTTCATTAAAAAAGGTTGAGAAACATTTAAAAAATAGGGGAATAAATTATCATTGCAACTATTAAAAAGTATATTTAAAAATAAAATAATTGGAATGAAATATATGTACATCTAAGTACCTAATATTATCTATTTAAGGAGGTCAAGGGAAAAAAACAGGAAAGTAAAAAAGTGTCTTATTTATCCACTCGCCACAAATATAGGATCGGTTACTGGCCAAGGAGTGCAAATGACAAATACAGTCGTTATCAATAGTGTCCGATAAGCGCTATCTTTCCACTCGACGCGACTTCATAAATAGCTGGTCATCGGACCGACTCGATAGTTTGCATTTGAAAGCTGAACGATTCGGTTCGTGAACTAACCAAAATAATTAAATTGTCTATTCTCAGTTCCAAATTCAAATTTAAGCCGCGCTTGATCTAGCTTTAATTTTTTTTTTTTAAATTTTGTTTAAATTAATTATCAGCTAATAATTTAAAGTAGGTATTTATTTATTAAATGGAGGGTGAGTGAAGATAGTTGAAGTTTACAAAGTGAGATGTGGTATACATATAACAAAATCGAGAATATTCTGTATCGTTCGTGTGATTTACTTTTTTGGACTTACTTCTGTGTTTCTTGACGACTTGTTCAATTACTTTTGAATGAAAATGTCTCCGAAACAGAAGGCTAGCAGTGGCGTAAGTTCTATTTTATAGCTATGATTTAAAGTTGCTTTATATTTGTAAATAGGAGTGTTAGTTTGAAACGATTGTAATTATGTTGTGAGTGTTGTGACAGTTTAACATTGTCGCGAATTTGGATTGCGTCTGGGTATCGTGGAAATTCCTTATTAGAGACGTAACTACATACGTAGGTTCAGGAAGGCGAAGATGTATTTATGTGCCACCTCAGTAGTTACTTATCATAGTTAATTTGTGACAAATGCGGAAGAGATTATAAAGGTGTCAGAAGGATTAAAGTAACCCTTATCTTCTTATCTAGAACAGGTATTGAAATAAATTTACCTACTTGCAATGCAATTAAAAGCGTGTTGCAAGGAACACGTAACGAAAATAAATACTTCGAAGGAATGAATAAATGAATAAATTGTATCTGAAAAATAAACTATGTAATTCGCTAAGCTATGCTTATCTTTCAGAATAGTTCATATTATGTATTGTTAAAATTATATATAGTTTTCAGTAGGTAGGTTTGTATGACATTCCTTTTTTAAATTATCTCTCATCGACAAAATATGACATGATTATAATAAATAGACATAAATAATTATTATTATTCCTTGGACTATTAGGATTTCTTAGAAATCATAAAAAGGTGAGAGTGATCAATGGCCTAATATTTAGTTATTTGTACGAGTATGACCGATACATATCGGATGAAATGGGTCATTAAACTTTCTGGCTACAATTATTTACATATATAACATGAGTGAATGTGTTACAGGCAGACTGATATTGCGATGATTAAATAATTAACTTTTTAGGAAAAGAAAACCGTCTAAACACTGCGTCAGAAGTAAGAACCGATGATCAAACGATAACCAAATTTATCGTCTCGGAAATATATTCAGAACAAAATCGGTTCAGCCAAACGCGAGATTATCGCGAACAAACATACGGGTCAAAACTCAAACTGAGAACCTTCTTTTTTTGTTTTGAAGTCAGTTAAAAAGAGGAACAATCTAAATCAGATCACAGTGACACAAAAAACAGTTGAATTGAGATTCTCCTTTTTTATGTCGGTACAGACACATTAAATAAATTCGTACATAACAACTATACATAATTAAAGTAGGTAATTATTTTGCATTGAGTCATCCGCCATAATTACACGTTATAGTCTGCAATCATTAATCACATTTTAGTTACGCTAGTTAACTTAATTAAAACATTAAATGAAACGATTAGACAAAAATCCTAGTAATGATGTCCTATGTTTTTTTACACAATATTTAATAAAAGATCTTTAAATCCATCAATTAGTCATCATAGCATTTGTGGTTCATATTACATACACTCACGCCATTCTCCCCTCTGGGATAGGCAGAAACTATAGACCGCCACTTGCTACGATTCTTGCATACTTCTTCTGCTTCTGCCACATTCATACATCTTCTCATACATACGCGCCAGTTGTGAGTACTACGCACCTAACTTTCTGAAGGACCTCACCAATAAGATCGGTTTTCTCTTTTTCGTGTCACAATGTTAGTTACCATACTCCTCCGAAACGGCTTGACCGATTTTTATGAAATTTTATATGCATATTCAGTAGGTCTAAGAATCGGCTACTATCTATTTTATTTTTGTTTTTTTATGTGATAAGGGTTGTCCACCCCTTACATATATGGGGTTCACGATTCTCCATCCCCGTGCGAAGACGGGGCGGGTCGCTAGTATACATATAAATACTGGCGGCATATTAGAAAATTTCACTTTTTAATGTACAATTATATGCATGATTGATTAAAAGTATAGGTAGGTAATATTTACGCAGTTATTCCCGGTAACCGTTCGGTAGACTGTATTTATTATCTTATAGAGATATCGACGTGTTTACCTTAGACACAGATAATATAATTGTTTCACGCAAGAGTGAGTCTAGACATGTCAACATACCTAATTGGATCTCGTACCTCATAAATTTAGCAATAACGTAGCATATCATCACGCCTGTATTTCCCGAAAGGTTAGGCAGAGGTGTACACCCACAGTTCACCGTTTAGGTCCCATGTAATAGGGTGCGAGCTTATAGCTCCGAACTACAACTGAGAATTTAATAGAAAACCCCAATAACACTGCTCGACCCCAATAACAGTCGCGCTTAAGTCCACTAGACCAACGAGGTTTTGGGCATAAAAACCTTGGTTCCACGCAATTGAAGTCAATTGAACTCTTTCAGGCTTTTTCTCTCACACTAAACACCACCTAAAATGAATCACCGTAAAAGTAGATCTTGAAATGGGTTAGGTAGGTATAATTAAATTACAGCCTAGGTAAATACTAATATCGGTAGTATCCACCAAATATACCTCAAAGTCATTGCAATAAAACCTCTTTTACGTAAAGCAAAGAGAAATCTGTTCTCCCAATTTGAGAGCGACAATGCCACTGGCGAGTGGCGAACGAAAAAAACGATTGACAAAAAAGTAACGCTGTAATCAGTTTGTGTTTGTTCGGGCTAATCTCGGAAACTACTGCAACAATATTAATGCAAATATTTATACAGTTTTCACCGCTATAAAACGGTATTATTTAGAAAGGTTATAACTTTATTTATAAACATAACCGTAGGTACGTAGCCGGGGGCGGTTTGTTTTGGCGGTAACTTTATAATAAGAAAAAAGTTAAAAAATAAACACAAACTTCCTTCCGTTTGAAGCGCATTAATCACTATTTGTTTAGATGTTTTTTTTTCCTGCTTACTATAGGCACGATACTTTTTTTTACAAGTAGGACAATTTATAGGTAAATATTCTAATTTGGGTCGATCAGTAACCATGCTATTAATTCTCAATTGACATTAATTATTGTCGAGTCTCGATGTTTCTTCTTTATCAAGAGAAATGAGTACAGGAATAACTAACATGTTGCAACTTTGTGACGTCATAATGAATATATCTTATTTATTGAAGTAAACACTGGACTTAAGATAAAATTCAAGGAATTCTGCTAATTTCAGTAGGTATAGTTTTCTTATATAAGTACCTTTGTTAAGATAATATATTTCAGTATTTATCGTTTTGGTTCGTCATTCACCCTCAACGTGGTTTACTTATCACAAAAGTATGTTATGCAAGTACCTACTAACCTTATGGTTATTTATTCCATTGTGAAAAATAGAACTAATTATAATTTGTATACTAAAAAAATATTCAAATAGACACAGAATATTCCAAGATACGTATAATCGTTTAAGTTTTTTGTGGGGATTGAGAAGGGATGCCCTGTCTTTCTGTCTTTTTTCCACAAAACAACTGTTAGAATAGAATTTGTAAGACGCACGTAATATTTGACGTCACATATTAATATAGTGCGCTCTCTATCTAGCATATAATAAAAATGCTAAAAACTTCTTTAATTTTAATCGGATTTTAATTTAGCTTTTGTTGATTGTCTAGACATTTAAGGTCAACTTTGTCGACGGGCCATAAATATTAACGAAAAATACTATAGATAATATGAAAAATATAGGTATTATGAAAAAAATACTATAATAAATGAAACCAATAAAATTTAAAGAATCTCCACTGCATCAGGTCATGGGTACCATGTTTTCGTAATATTATTGGAGTAACAGGATAACCAAGGCTCAAATCGATCAGATCTGTGGACGTTACCCACATCGCTTCATGAAGTAGAAATGAGCTTGATAATCCTCAAACGGATTGCACTAGTACTTACGACTAGTCTGCTCGATCAAGTTACCTTTCAAACTTAATAAACGGCATCAAATTCGGCCCATTCATTTGGGAGTTACGATGCTATAGACAGACGCACAGATTCACACGTTAAACTTATAACACTTTTTTTTCGTTGGGAGTTAAAATAACATTTTACAAACAACAAATTATATGACAGTAATCAGACCGTAAACAAATTGTCTTTTATTTTTATACTTATTAAAATCCAAGCGGTGTTCATTAGGAACTTACGTAGCTTAAACAAAAAATAAATACTTAACCCGGCCTCTTTATGTACATACGATACTTGAACACCGAATATTAGAGAAATATTATAAGTAAAACAAATGGGAAAGTTTCATCAACGGAATTCATCAAAACCTGAAACAGATGTCAATAGAACAATTTGAACCGAGTTTTTATTAGCACAGCTCATTGAAGACCAATTGAAATAATTAATGCTTCCTAATTGCAACCGTAAATAACAACTCACAGTGTTGAATACTAGGTATTACTGAAGCTGAAATGTAACTAATAAGACCTAACAAATAGTTAGTACGTTGTTTTTAATGTATTTAGTTACTTAAATATTAAAACTAGTTGTTGTTTGCGGTTTCACTCGCGTCCCAAAGAAGATTTTGAGACAAAAGCTAAACATGTTTTTCTCCAAGTTCAAATCTATCACACGAAAACTAGACGTGAAAATAAATATGTGGTGATTTTCTAAGATTGATATTTTTTATCATTTTTAAGTATTGCCATTCTAGGAGCATTCCAACAGCGAAATTGTTAGTGATGTCATTTTATACAGGGTAATTCCGGACGGTTAACTGAACCAAAAAAGTACTTTGTTTCGATTGTCCCCAATAAAATTACTATTTTGGTTTCCACAACATAAGGACCAAAAACAAACATCTTCTTTTCCGGCTATATTGACTCATTCCAAATAATTGCGTTCGTATTTTTTAGTACAATTTCCAACAAATGATCTAATTATCTCCATCTCTTATCTCTTTCAGTCACACGCATCCCCCAGCGGTGAGCGTAGGGAGCACTTGTACAAAATCCTGGTGATCGGCGAGCTCGGTACGGGAAAGACTTCCATCATCAAGCGATATGTGCACCAGTTCTTCAGCCAACACTACAGAGCAACCATCGGCGTGGACTTCGCGTTGAAAGTATTGAATTGGGACGCGAATACAATTATACGTTTGCAGCTATGGGATATTGCAGGTAAAAGTCTAAAAAAATGTTTTTCGAGTTTTGATTAATTTAGAAGTTACCTTTTCTAAAGACACCATCTTTGGTAAAATCCGTATTTCTCTTTCAAATTCTTTAATAATAATATATTACTAAACAATGTCTCCATATGATCAACTATTTGGAGCCGTATACGTTTCCTAGGTGCTTGTAAAAGTGTACACTGACAGTTCGCCGCATGTTTAGGTCCCATGTAATATGGGGTGAGCCTATTTATTGCCAGTAACCGGGCACATCCTTAATCTTGTTAAAATTTATGGTCCTGCGAGCGTTAATAGAATTCGTAAAAATTCGTAATAAAAATCGTGGCTTTAATATCTACCTAATTACTTGCTCAAGTAAACACTTTTACTTGTATATAGATACAAGTGTTTCATAAGTGATCTTAATAAACTCATTCCTGATAGGTTCTCCAAATTTACTCAAATAATACAACATTTACCGTACCGTAAAGCCAACGACTATAACGCAAGTTAACTGTCTTCTGAACTAATAAATGGTTCCTGAACGTTACTATAAGCATATAGTTAGAACGTTTAGGAACCGTTTAGAGATCGTTCGTAACTGCGTGCCTGCTCATTGAGAATGGTTTTGTGCGGTGTGCCCACGTCATCTAGTTGTTTCCGTCCTTTATCTGATATACCTTGTTTGTTAAAAGGATGAAGGTTATTGATTAAGATTTGTTAAATCGTTGCCTTTTTAAAAGATCTTTGAAAATTTATAAAATATTATTCCAACCTCCAATGAAACGATAGAAATTGATTTGGGTTGTTTTAAAAATATTTTTTATTATTTTTATTTAGATTAATGAGGAAGATTTTATCCTAGATCATATTTGTGTTGTGTGTTGACCATAAGAAGTCGATACTGGCAAAATCAAAATATTCGCCACCACCATCACATAATTATGTTTATATTACTCTATTAAAGCGGACTATAGAGTATAAGTATTATGGAGGTCAGTACCAACGACTCATTAAAAGAAAAAAAGAAAGATACAGAAGCTCAGTACAGAACATATTGACAGATATTGACACTTTCACGTAATACTCTGTGCTTTGACAGCTCCGTGTTGTCTGCAATTGGTTTAGTAATTCATTGATTTTATTTGTAATTTAAATTATTATTAATGAAAGTTGAATCTATGTTATTAAAATAGTTCAGATCAATGAGTAGAACGTTGACTGAAGAAAATGGATGAAGACTCGGCTGCTTTCAATTTTGTGTTTGCATTGTGTCTTGTAATTATGGGATTATTGTTTATGTGTTTGCTGTTTATGGTTCCGTATTGAGAATAAGTGGAAGGTGAGCTTATATTCCTGGCATTACTCAGATGTAGCATGTATATACATGAACATTAAGCCGCAACTGGTTCGACTAATACCGACCTCAAAATAATTGGGAAAAGGCTAAGAGGATGACAAGAGCTGCTTCCCAATAAACATCAATTTTAAACTTTATTTTCTTATTGTTAAGGTCAAGAGCGGTTCGGCAATATGACCCGGGTTTACTACAAGGAGGCAGTTGGCGCTTTCATCGTGTTCGATGTGTCGAGGGTTGCCACTTTCGACGCCGTCGTCAAATGGAAGAACGACCTGGACGCTAAAGTTCAGCTGCCTGACGGATCGCCTATACCCTGTATATTGCTGGCTAATAAGGTAATTGTCAATTACATCCTAATTTCATGCATTTTCACATTTTCCCGAAAAAACTACATAACTCCACTTGCTATTTATCATGTCATAACGCGCGCGCACGGTAATGATTGCTACCGACCTTTTTTATTTCTAAAACTCAGACAATGCATCGAGATTATTAGAGATTGCAGTTTAGTTCATCGTCGGTTTTTATATTTGTTAGAAAGGATATTCTGTCTAAGAATACTCCGTATTATAATATTTAACGATCTTATTATACATATATATAACTAAAGCCGAAGTGTAGACTTTTTACTTTTAGCGCTAAACTTTAACTTGATCTTACATGTTATGTATGTCGTACGATGATCTGGGCCTAAAACCAGTTGGCTTTTGGTCTCCACGTCTACAAAATTCTACGTCAAAACTAAATCTGATAGTTTTATTGCATGAATTTTTATATCTTTCTCCAGTGCGATCAACAAAAGGAAGGCATCGTAAACTCTCAAGCCAAAATGGAGGAGTACTGCCGTGAGAAAGGTTTCGCGGGCTGGTTTGAGACGTCGGCCAAAGAAAACATCAACATTGAGGAGGCGGCCAGGTCATTAGTTAATAAGGTAAGGGATGTTTCTAACATGTAAAAATAACTGATATATTTTCGGGTCCTAAGATAATTCCCTGTGATTATTAATATAAATTTTAACTTTGAATTTGTTAGAAAAAGGCCTTAACCGTTGACATATAAAATTTTCGATTATAAATAACTTCTTAACAGGAAAACGTAGGTATATGTATAAAATAGTTGTGGTTATGTTAATAGACCGATTTCTTTAAGTTTATACCTAAACTCCGAAATTCTTTTAGTGTATATTAACTACTATATTTAACCTCAGAGCTAGTAGTTGCCATACTCGAATGTTTGCCAAGCTAATTTCAACAACTCAATAAATTTCAACGATCAATGGCAATTTATGTATAACATTGAAGTAATTTTTAAGTAAAATATTAAGCATAATCGTTCCAAAGATCACGGAATTACTTTTTTATTAAATCAAGTGATACCACGGCCTCACAGAAACCGGCGTGAAACAACGCTTGCGTTGTGTTTCGCCGAGTGCATGAGGTTACCGGAGGCCCAAACCCTTTTAAAAGGCGGGCAACGCACTTGTGACTCCTCTGGTGTTGCGGGTATCCATGGGCGGCGATTATCGCTTACCATCAGGTGATCCGTATGCTCGTTTGCTCCACCATCCTATCTAAAAAACAAAGTGACACACTAATGGGGTTATAAGTTATGGCGTTTCGTTGCCAACACAAGTTAATGATGAATAAATACCATTAAAACTCCATTGGTTCAAGCTGGCAACCTCGTTTTGTAACTTCCTATTTTGAATAGTCTTCGATAATTAATTTAAATTTATCCGATGTCGCATACCTTACAAAGTTTCTATGTTCAAGTTTCCAGTTTTCAAAGGTTGTGCAATCTGATGTCATAGAACATTATTTTTAAGTTATGGTGGACTAAGAGAAAGGGAAATGTTAACGGCTTTGTACCACAATGGCGGTTGTGTAATGATGAAAAAGTATGCTATGAAGCAACGGATCATTATTGTATTTTTCTAGTGAAGTTTCTTGTCGAATGTCTATAAGGGATTACAATAAATATTCTTGGCATCTAAAATTCAATTCTGTCGTCAAAAATATGAGTAATAAATAAACGTTATCAAAAATGAACCGTGAATGGGAGATTACTTTCTCTATAATGGACGTAACGAAATACTCGTCATTAAAAAATATCCTCTGGATTCTACAAAGTTTATAGTTCAAAGTCATCTACAGCTTATTTACGAACATATTTAACCTCACTGAGAGTTTTGGAGTCATTCATTAAATTAATTCATAGAGAGCTGGTCAGATTTTTGTAATCTTGAGCAATCCGCTGTAATAGAACACGCTCGTTTTTTTATGGCAATGTTCGAAGGTGGGAGACTTAATGTGGTTGTTGAGATGTCTGTTTGTTTTTTACGACCGTCTGTATCTACGGTGACAAATTGTAGGTCTCGGTTTGACAACTTAGATTGATTTCTTTGATTTATGATTGATGATGATGATGATGATATATATGAATGATATGATGATGAATACTAATGATTGAATGAAAGCTTAAATTAGAGTTTAATTTTTCGTTTCGTCATTCCAAATTTAAAATTAGAGTTTAAAAATATTGTTCCAAAAATATTTTTATTTGAAAATGGCGGCGTGTTGTACACCTGCGTCCGAAGTCTACTATTTCAATTGTGTAACAATGATCGACGTCCAGTTGTTTTAAGAACAAGAATAACATAAGAACTGACAGAAAGCAAAACTGTCAAAAATGTACAATTCCGAACTAATTGAATGACGATATTCACTTCTCATAGTAGAATTGGGACCCTGCTTTTCTCACTTACAGTAGGACATTGCTTCAAACAGGAATACCATTAGGTACTTAATTTTTAAGCTAATTAAGTACTTCGAAACTTGATGAACATTCGATCATTAATATGAAATTAGTGTCTAGCTCATTATAGTCAGTTGGCAGGAAACAAAATTTAGAAGCAGTGGTTTTTATTTCAAAGTTGTGCAATATTTTTATCAAAACAGCAACGCTTGTAGGTGTGGGTGCCTAACTTTTTTATGTAAAGTATTATACTAGTTAATTTAATATGCATACCGTCTTTAAATTTTAATGTTACGCAACTTTAGTTGATTGAATAATTACGGTCGGAAAAATATTTTACGTTCTTGTGGAGCTCCGACAACCTTGAATAAACACGCTTGGTTATGATATTTTAACTATAGTATGTCTAGTCTACGATTTGGTTGAACCGGTGCTAGTTAAGATACCAGGATTTATGTCATTTTAGATTTCAAATTTGTTTCCATTTGTTTAAATTGGAAGCTTGTCTGCCTATAAATCTTGCATCGTTTGGAAAAATGGATGGAAGTGTAAATGGCCAAGAAGTTAAGTTAGCGGTAATGTTAGTCATTTCTTGCCTTGGGCAAAATAAGATACTTAAGGTGAACATTGATTAAATTCATTCGAAAATTCTGGGCCCAAATTGATAATCTATGTATAGATTATCAATTTGGGCCTAGAATATTCAATGTAACGTTTTGACTCCTACGATTTTATTAATCGTAGGAGTCAAAACGTTACATTTTTTTTTTTTAAAGAATACTTGGGGCGTGATCTACAATTGATATCGAAGCCAAAAATATAGATTTTAGAAATTTGTCTGCTTGTCTGTATGTATGTCCGGGCTAAACTCAAAAAGTACTGCATGGATTTACTTCAAATTTTGCATGAATATTATCACGGTATCACCTACGGGGGAGGAGCTGTGAATCTTTATTCCACGCGGACGAAGTCGCGGGCGGAAGCTAGTAATTAATAATAATCAACCCCTTATAATGTCCCACTGCTGGGCACGGTTGTCCTCTCAGATTGAGAGGGCTTAGCTTATTTCCATACGCTATCCTAATGCGGGTTGAAAGACTTCACACGCCGCCGTCGAGAAACCTTTGTCATGCAGGTTTCCTCACGATGTTTACGTTCACCGTTTAAGCGCGTGATAATTAAATTTTAATACGCACATGACTTCGAAAAGTCCGAGGTGCGTGCCTTGGATTTGAACTCGAGACCTTTGACTTGGCAGTCCAATCGTCATATCAATAAATCTATCTATCACTGCTCATATAATTAGTAATACCAAATACCTATCTAATTTTCTTAAGATTGCCACGAGTTTTCCTTACCTTTGACATAAATTCCTTAAATTCAAATCTTGTAAAATCGAGAGCTTTAATTTTTCAATCTACAGAGTTACAAAGATGTATGGGAACCCTGTTGATACAATATATACGTTCCTAGTACGTTCATGGTCTCAAACCATTGATTTATCAATGTGCGGTGTTTTGGGCAGGCTCCTTAAGGCTGACTGCCGGACGCTTGAGGTGCACCCGATGATCATTTAATGCTCAACCTGTAACTCTGTACCCTGTAAGGGCTAGATCTGAAAGTAGTTTGTTCAGAATCGACTAAATCGATTACAGTAGTTTTCAATTTGTATAATTTTTTTCCCGAAAAGATAATCACAATATCTGAAACTATGGCTCGCTGATCCATTATTGGCTCGAGTTATGGTAAACTGAAAAATATTTGCACAAATTGTAATTGTGTGCGTGTTTTGCCTTTAGCTGGTATAACTAATTTCTTGAAAAAAATATGCTTACCTACGTGTCCTACTCCAAATGACTAGGATCCTATTATAATTATGACTCGATAATATAATTGACATGTTTGAGTCTTGTGCTTATTCAGTAACACGTTGCAAAATAAATCATTTTATCCACGTTGTATATCCCCCCATACCATCAGATCTTCTAAAATTACTACTTACATACTTATAACATCATATTTTCTACATTTCAGATACTTTTAAACGACAAACTGCTGCAGAGCACTGACACCAGAGATGGTGAAAGATTTGCACTCGACCACAAGATTGCCAACGGCGAGAACAGTCGGGATGGATCCACCAAATCCTGCTCATGCTGACCAATCAATGACTACATCCCGTCAAATGGACCAATCACAACGTGTCACACAAACACAATCCAAGGACCAAGACACGTTTCGTTCTAAATTTAAAACTCTCTATTTTTAAAATGCACTTTTCGTTTGATTGAAGTACCTAGGTAATTTGTAATTGAAAACGTATTGTATGTAATGGTGATTATGAAAATTTGATTTTGGAAATATTTTTTTCGGCCAATGCATGCAAATTGTATTATTATATTTTTGTAATCTGTTAATTCCTCATTTGATTAACGTTGCCGCTGTGTTGCCGCGGTAATTTTTTGTTATATTAAGATAAGAAATAGAATCTTTATTTTTCTGTTGAATCCTGCAAGGATTTGTCTTCCTTACAAGCTTTTTTACAAACTACTTCTGTAAACTGTAACGTAGAACCTAATATTAATAGGCCGCCTTATCTACAATATAAATGGAGATTGATCAAAGTGCCTATGATCGAATTTATGAGAATATTATAATTTTGTTTAGGCTAGATTCTGGAGAAAACTGTATGGAGTCACGTCCTGTGCCATTAGGCTGAAGTCATAAATATTATGAAATTAATATTATAGACGTAAGGAGATAGTTACACGATAATTGTAATAAGTATTATCTACTTATTGTATGAGAGTGTGTGAGATGTTACTGTAAAATAAAATGTTTAGTGATGGAAGACTTGTTTGATTTTTACATGACAATTTAAATAGATACTATTTAATATTTCCAAGCAGCATTAGATATATCTGGACTTAGAAAATGTTAAAATCACCTAAAAATTATCAATGTAATTTTCTAATGTAATTCTTTCTAATGTAAATTTTAGATTTACATTAGAAAGATAGTGAGGGTGGCAACAGTCAAACCATCGAAATGTTTCCCAAGTATTACAACATCACGCTTGTATTCCCCGAAGGGTTAGGCAAAGGTGTACTCAGGTCTTGTCAAAAGTTTCAAAAGTCAAAACAATGCATGGTTCCAAAAAGTGGCTCTTAAGGAGAATACTTGGCAAGAAACTTCATTATAATAATTGTAAACCCATAGAAGGATGTTAAGGTTCCATTTAAAAGGAGGCGAGCCTGTTACCAATTATCGGGCATGAATCCAAACTTCGAATTGCTACTTAGATTACTAATACAGGTTTCATAAAAAATACCCAATAATAGTGTACGTCCCATGTTTGAGCAAGACCTCTAGCAATCATCCTTATTTTTTGGGTGTGTGCCCCTTGAGTTATGACTTCGACTCGACCCCGAGTGCCACCCATGCTAGCTACATCACTACCGTATTTTAAAAGTATTTAAAATGAAACATTGCAAGGTGCCAAGAACTGTTTATGACGAAAGGAATCGATTTCACTTTAATTTTAGTAACACAAAGTATCTCATAGTCTAGTGGTCAGGTCCTGAGTTTAGATCTCTTCGGTAATGTTTTTTTTTGCGTTTTCTATGAAATTATCAATAGCAGCTTCAGTTCGATTCGTGCCCAGTGTATATCAATAGGCTCGCCCACATGAAACCTTAACATATCGGCGAACTGTGGGTGTTCCTACATCATTAGTAAACTCTATTTTACCCGTAGGAAATAATGTTATACATGCTATGAGATCGTGACACAGAATAATTTGTGATAGAATTAAGCGTAGATAATATTTTAGATTTTTTTTATTGTTACAAAGAAACAGTTAAGTTTAGTTACAAGCTTAGATACTTATAAACTTTATGCTTACTTATAAATAATAACGATGGATATTTGTACGGGTTTCCTCTTAGAATTAGTGGGATTCATGTACAGTTAATTAGGCTGGTTTAGTGCGGGTTGGCAGACTTCACATTTCATTAGTTTGGGTTTGTAGTATGGAGAGTAGAAGAAAGTAGAACCGACTACTGTGTACAGGCGCTACAGTAGCCACAGGCTGATTTTCAAAGAAAGTGCCAAAAGTTATTGTAATAGAATAGCGAAATAAACAAAGACAGAAGACCATCCGCTCCGTTATGGCACACTTTTCAAAATAAGCATATGATAAGAAAGATATGTGATAAATAATTTGATAACACTCAAACTTTGATGGAAGAGTTGGAAGGGGCCGACCTCGACGAACGTACCTACCACAAATTGTGGCCGTTCTCAAAAAAGGTCAGTTTAAGAGCACCTTAAACCGACGATCATGCATGCGGAGGTTAATGAACGTAGATGAAGAGAAAGTGGATCCAGAATCGTAGCAAGTGGAAATCTATAGTGTCTCCAAAATGGGAGACAGGCGTGAAATATGTATGTATGTGCGCAAACTTTTCCCATAGTTATTCAATCATTTTAATTAAAAAGTTTTATAACATTAAACGTAGGACGCCCTGCGGCGAGATGGAGTGATGATTTGCGAAAGGTTGCTGGCGGAAGCTGGATGCGACAAGCCGAAGACAGGGTGAAATGGCGCACATTGGGGGAGGCCTACGTCCAGCAGTGGACTAGTATGGGCTGATGATGATGATGATGATGATGATAACATTAAACAATCAAAAATCTCCACGTTCAGGTTATGTTTACAAAATTATCTATTCTCCATAATTTTCTATCTGACCACCCCTCAATACCCAGCTTTCATCTGACTGATCACACTTTAATTTGAGCTTTACTCTGTCAACAACTGCTACTTATATACCTATACATATGACCCTTTGCATAGGCTTCTGAACAAAGTTCTGAACTATTATATACTGTACACTTTTTCTTTTTCTTTTTTGTCCCCCATCTGAGTTGGTTCTCCTTTCGTCTACACTCCATAGTTTGTAGGTATACTGTTGTCAACCTGAAAAAAGTTTACTGAATGTTTCGATAGCAAATTATATTTATTTCTTTAAATATAGATCTTTTAAAGATACTTTTACAAGTCGATATTTTTAAACTAGATGGCGCCGCCGGCTTTTGCTAACTGGCGACCTTTGGGCAGAAATGCCGAAATAAACTCAGAGAATCATGGTTTCTTTTAAAGTCCAGACAGTAGTAGTAGTGCCTATTATAACATATGTCTGTTAGGATGTAGAGCAAAATCTGAAGAGCCTGTAGACAAGTGGCAATCTGAAGTTCGAATAGACAAATGAATAGAAACAAAATGTATGGAGATGACATTTGTGCGCGCTCGATTTGTCGAAAGCATATAGGTATTATGTAATTTGCATATATTGAGAATTCTTTTCTATTCTATTCGATTAGCGTCCATGCCACTTGTCTAGAGGGTCAGGCCTTATGAAGAGCCATAGCAGCCTTGAGTTGACTTGTGCTAACTGACGGCACGCATATATTAGTCATCGTGTAACTCAAGCATTATTTTGGGAGCTTTACGATGTTCAGAGGTGTCCAATTGATACTGGATTGATACTAGACCTACTACCAATTACCTAATTACCAATAAAAATCATTCGTAGGTATATCTACTGAACAACTACAAACGACGTTTCGAAACAATAAGAAAAATAAAAACACATTCGAAAATGTTACGTTACTCTAAGTAGAGGTTTAAATACCCAATCCCGAACCGAAGTCCCATAATAAAACCGGTCTTGATGCATTTGATGGAACTTTTTATCAAGGCATAATAAAGTAAATGTAGGAAATTAAATAAATAGAGGGTTCAATAAGATAAGAAAACTTGTCATCATAAAAAGTAGTAACATTCCGGGCCTACGGCAACTTTTTTTTAACCGTTACGATTTAAGTGGGAGTTCAAATCAAATGTTCAGTTGACTGATTTTGACAAATGAGGTGTGATCTTGTCTATTACGTGGGAGATTGTCAATGCTAAAATTATCGATTGACGTCAATCTTTATTGATTGATATTTGACTAGCTTCCGCCCGCGACTTCGTCCGCGTGGAATAGTTACTTAGTCTTAGCGGGATGATACCCTTTAGCCTTCCTCAATAAATGGACTATCTAACACCGAAAGATTTTTTTCTAATCGGACCAATAGTTCCTGAGATTATCGCGTTCAAGCAAACTTGGCAGGTGGCACTTGACAGGTGGAAAGAAGATGATGATCCCCTTCAGCGGCTTGTAGTACCTTTTGATTGAAGCTCACTTCAAGATATAGCCAATATTGTTAGTTTGATAATTGAGTACATATTGAGTATCCGAGCGGAACTTTAGTAAAATATGTCACGGGAACAGGAATAATAAAAGAACGCTAAATGAGGATATGTCCTTTAGAGCGTTTGTTGGGTCCGCTCGGACCCAAAACACTAATAACACTTTGCTCGACCTGGGAATCGAACCCAGTACCTCTAGCGTAGCAGTCGCGCTCAGGACCACTTGGCTAATGAGGATTAATATCATGTTTATAAAAACACCTTCGCAAATAATGCATTTGGAATTTTAGAACAAAGTTAGCATAAAAAAGGTTATATTGAGCCAACCTTAAAAGATTTAAAGAGTTCTAAAAAAAAGTCCGCGGCAGCATATGTCTATATGCTGCCGCGGACTTTTTTTTAGAACTTTTAAAGAGGAACAATTTTGTCATACATGATTTTTGCGAAACTTTAACCGTTTACGCAGCGCACGCATCGGAAGCTCTCAAACGGAAAATACCCCGATTTTGAAACATTCTTCATTGATGCTCCGCTCCTATTGGTCTTAGCGTGATGATATATAGCCTATAGCCTTCCTCGATAAATGAGCTATCTAACACTGAAAGAATTTTTCAAATCGAACCAGTAGTTCCTGAGATTAGCGCGTTCAAGCAAACAAACAAACAAACAAACTCTTCAGCTTTATATATTAGTATAGATATGTTAAAATATTTTTGTCGGTTAATGGCAATAGGTTCATCCCTACGATATTATATGCGATTTAAACAAACATAACAACAACTGTTGGTGTACATTAGCATGCCTCTGTTTTACCCTTTAAGGAATACAGGCGTAAAGGCAAGATATACCTATTAAAGTAAATACCTCAGTGGTTTAGTGATCACAAGCGCGACTATGCGCTAAAAGTCCAGGAGTCGAACAAGATGTTTTAGGATTTCCTATAATATTCTCAAGTAGCAATTCGGTGTTTAGGTTTCTGCCCGGTTAATGGCATCGGCTCGCCCCCCGTTTATATAAGAACCTAAAACATATAAGCAAGTCTTGCGGGAAGACAGGCGTGAAGGTGTGTATTTTTATGTTATGAACTCTTTAGATTTATACTAGCGGCCCGCCCCGGCTTCGGACGGGTGGACAATCCCTTACTCCTGTTAGGGGTGGACGACCCTTATCACTTAAAAAGAGAAAAAAATAGAAAAATAGATAGTATACTATCTATTTTTCTATTTTTTTCTTATATATTTTATATATTTTTATGAAATTTTTATGAATATAAAATTTCATAAAAATCGGTCAAGCCGTTTCGGAGGAGTATGGTAACTAACATTGTGACACGAGAATTTTATAAATAAGATTTTATATATAAGATGAATATCGATATTAAAACATATGAATATAGATATAAAAACAAGCTGACCCATTTGATTCCACTTCGTTACACATAGTTAATTCGGTCATTGATTAAATTCGATTTTTTTAATGAACTAATTACAATCAGCAAGGTATTATTTAGTGTTTTATGAAGGTAATTAGCCAATTAATATTCTAAAGAATGCGACTGATGTTAACGAGTTTAAATGCCTACTAATAAATAGATATAATTTCTAATGATTAGGTTACAAGTTATTGCATAAATCCATGACTGACGGATGTTGATATTTTTAATGTTAACGTACATTCTTTGATTCTATTCTTGATCTATGTATTATTTAGAAATAACTTTCTTTTTCTATATTGTTGGCTCATTAGTGGCATAATTCAAAGTAGTATGAACTAATAAATTCTATTTTTTTATGGGATAGGGGAGCTAACGAGTAGACGGATCACCTGATGGTAAGCGATAACCGCCGCCCATGGACACCAGCAACACCAGAGGAGTCACAAGTGCGTTGCCCGCCTTTTAAAAGGGTTTGGGCCTCCGGCAACCTCACTCACTCAGCGAAACACAACGCAAGCGCTGTTTCACGCCGGTTTTCTGCGAGGCCGCGGTATCACTCTGGTCGAGCCGGCCCAGTCGTGCCGAAGCATGGCTCTCCCACGTGAGAAAATTTAAGTTGGTTGCAAAAATTAAAGTAGCCACCTACGTAATTTAGATTTATCTAATATAAGTATTTATCGTAATATATATTTGGCTTGTCATCATCATCCTATATCACTCCACTGCTGGACGTGGGCCTCATAATGTACTTCATTGAACCCTGTGCTCGGCTTATCGCATCCAGAGGGTGCTTTAAAAAATACGACTACGGGCAGGATTCGAGCCTGCATCTACTGGTTAAATAGATACACCACCACTCAGCTACCGCGAGTCCCATCCGCCAGGTCGGAATTTGCCTTCACATTCTGAATTTACGTCTTTGAGGTGACGTCAATTAAAATTTTTCATTAATTAAAATAACTTTTTAATCTTAGCATGGAAAATGCAAAAAATATACCAAAAGTTAGTAAGTATGTAGCCTAACTAATAAATTCATTTTTTTACGCATAATTAAAAACGGGACTGAAATGTGACAAAGAGCGATCATGTAGCACTATTGCTTACCTTTAAGGTCAATTGCACCCAGGAATAGTTTTTTTCACCCAGGGGTGAACTAAACCCAGGTTTAGTTCACCCAGGGGGTTTAAAATCCAACTCCAGAAGGGCTATGAACGTTATTATTAAAGACCACACAATAAGTATCTACATAATAAACTGTTCACATATTTTACAAGCAACACTTTCAGATTTTATTTGTCAGGAACATTGAGTATAAAATATACACTATGTACTTTATTATTATTTTAGATATAAACCAATAAAATATACTTGAAATCCGTATTATAAAAACAGCACGAATCATTTGACGTTGTCGAAGGCTAACTGCTTTGACACAAATCTGTACCAGTCTAAACATTTCGTAAGTACCCTCAAAAATAAAATTATCTTTTTCTCGTTTGAATATCCGTTAGTAAACACAATTTTATTTACTAAGGTTGGGCCACTTGCACCAACTTCTTAAATGTGTTTAATTTGTATTTAAACACAATTTTCTATTAATAGTCATTTTGTGTTTAAATTCAATTTAAACATATTTCAGAAGTTGGTGCATACGGGCCTTAATAGTTTTCTATTTTTTATGTTTTTTTTTTATGGGATAGGGGAGCAAACGAGCAGATGGATCACCTGAAGATAAGCGATAACCGCCGCCCATGGACACCCGCAACACCAGAGGAGTCACAAGTGCGTTGCCCGGCTTTTAAAAGGGTTTGGGCCTCCGGTAACCTCATTCATTCGGCGAAACACAACGCAAGCGTTGCTTCACGCCGGTTTTCTGTGAGGCCGTGGTATCACTCCGGTCGAGCCGGCCCATTCGTGCCGGCATGGCTCTCCAACGTTATTATAAAAAAATATAAATATTTAATCTATCTAAGTATATTTTTTTTCACCTGAAGTAGATTTTTGCAAAAAGGATTATGTAGACAGGCGTGATAGTCAGGTGTGATAGTCAGGTGTGATATTAGGTCTTTATGAGGGCGCTGATCAACTTTTAGCCGGGACTATGAAGTGCGGAGAGAGAACCGCAAATCTGACAGTGGCATTAGAAGGAAGTATACAATCGTTTTGGGCACCTGTGTCTGGGGCTAAGGTGTGAGGCACGGCGTACCAGGTCAGGTGATGGCCACATAATACTACCTGTACGTGTGAAGTGGCAATCGCCATACCCTATGGCATACAATCATGATAATATATTACTTCGTACTGTCCGACGTACCACACCCGGCGCCAGCTTTGCCCAACTAGCGGTCGTCCATAAGAATCTTTGAAACAACCACTATTATTAATACTTAAATGGATTCTGGATTCGTTTCCAGACTGCATGATCTTCGCAATCCAACAGATCAGTAAGTAATTAAATAGAAATTAGGCCTAAGTAAAAGGCGAACGAAAGACGTCATTCTTAGATAACATTATTTTATTCAAGATTCCAAGGCAAGGCATCTTAAGCTTTTTCGTGCTGCATCGCAAATTAGGTTATATTATTCACAATTAAAATAAAGGTTATCTTTAAACTGAGAGTTCAACGTCCGAAGCAGTCATCAATGTTGACGAAACACGAATAGGTTAAGTAACGCTAATGGTTGTTGAGCTGTAATTAGCGCGTCATTCGTGGTTCGAAAGTTGATGATTTTTTAATTCCATCAGACAGCTATAGTAATTGTTGGTTCAAGCCAAATATAAAAGGGACTACAAGGACTTTCAGGCCATGATGGTATATTATGAAATACGTTCTGATACAATACCCATTTTCTGAAAGGTTCTTAGTGTGTAGCAATTATATGAACAATCAAATCATTATAATATCAGCCTGAAGAAGTCGTTTGTGTTTATGATCAGTCACAAACGCAAATGACTTCTTCAGGCTTTGAAAAAGTGAAAATGCTTTAGTTCTGCCTAATGTATTTTTTCATCAAACTACCACGGTGAGCCTTAGCCAAAGAAATCTACTTATTCCCAAATGATCGACGCGACAATACGAACCCACAATTCACAATTTAGTCCATGTAATAGGGGTGAGCCTATTGCCAGATCTAAACTCTGACAGTTAGCTTAGCTATTATTGAGAATTTCAAAGAGAAACCTATTAACACTTTGACCTTGAAATCAAACCTATCGACAGTCGGTTGAACAGAGGTGAACATTTTCAACTACAAAAATTACTTTGCAAGTAATTAAAAAACATATTAAGTATCTATATACATATGTACTTATTACACTCTTGTGAACGGCATACTTACCATTTTTTTACTATATAGGACAGGTGAATAACCTCTTCATTAAAGTTTTTTGTTTATTTTTTTAAGGCCTTGGTCAAGCTTAACTATGTCGCCTAACTAAATTAACAACGTGTCATGTCAGTCTCCAAAAATGAATTATTCATGACAAATTAAGCTGGCAAGTATGAGAAAAATATATATCTTATATATCGTATTATGAACACTTAGAGTAAACTTTAATAAATTTGTTATGTTTGTCAAATTCCTGCGATTCGGGACACTATCTTAAAAAAACAGAAATACCAGGCCAGGGACAAATTTACAATGAAGATATTGTTTTTAAATACAAGTTAAATATTTAAGAAGTTGGTGCAAGTGGCCCCTAATGGATCGTACTAAGATTCATACTGCAGGAATTCTATTCGGCCTAAATTGATTTAGATGAATTGCCCAACGTAGGCGACCTTAAATCAATTCATATATTTTAGAACCAGAAGAACATTCTTTAAGAAAATTGTATCATATTATGATTTCCAATTCTCCTTTTTTATTTTCCTAAATTTTATAAATCATTATTGAGATATATGAGGAATTATGATAAAATCCAGTAGGTATTCGATCACCCGGAAAAGCTGACGACTGTTTATAATTAAAATTACAATTTTATGATTATTCTCTCCGATCATCGTCCGTCAAATTATGTAGGTAACATGAATCAGAAAACATACATACATGCAATCTAGATTTGTAAATACTACGTAGGTATTCCACTATCTATCTGAGCCAGAAACGACAAGATAATTATGCATTTCAACGATTTTATAGAATTAAACATATACATATGTAGATATTGAATTATTATGAAAGTCTTTAGTAGAGGGCACGCTGGATGCAAGTCTTCACAAATAAACTCATATGTCTCATTTTTATCAAGTTTATCTGTTTGAATAATGATTTCTCTGTTTACTGTAGTGTTCTGTCTCATTTCATTTGAGTTCTCGTTAATTGTTTTTTGTATTATGTAAGGTCATACCTTAATTATGTACTTAGTTGACGATTTTACTGGTGAAAGAAGTGGTTTTTGTGTAATTCTGCAATTGAAATGGAGCTAGGCTCGGTGTGTTAATTTTTTATATGTTTTAAGTGATTTTGAAGTGTCAGACTATATTGTGCCTAGTGTTTATTTATATAGAGGGAATATACTGATTTCTGACACTTACGCGAATATTAGACATTGAAATGAAACTACTTTTTACGGATTTTATCGCGGTATATTGATATTATTTAGTTCCCGACGTTTCGGATCCTTTACAGCATCCATGGTCACGGGCAGACTGAGGTGTTGGACGTCTTGATGTTAAAATTACTAACAGCTACCTTACATTTTTATTAATTATTAGCGATCCGATTCACGCAGAACGAGCTCACCGTATCCTTTGGTCTTGCAGTTTTAGACTCGGATTTAGATTTTATAGATTCTATAATGGCTAGCCAAGCAGCTTGTAAGACCCAACCATCTTCTCTATTGAAATTTGGGTGTTTTTTGATTTCAATAGCCTCACGAATCATCCTGGGTAGGAATCGGTTTTCTTTTGCGAGGACTTGTGGTTTATCAAATCTGATGTAGTGCTGGGTCTTGTCTAGGGTATGTTCACAAACTGCTGACTTTCTGGAACGGCGGTGTTTGACATCGGCAATGTGTTCTTTTACGTGGGTCCCTATGCTTCTTTTAGTTTGGCCTATATATGAGAGTCCGCAATCACAATCAAGCTTGTATACTCCTGCATCTTGAAGAGGGATGTGGCACTTGACAGGTGGTAAGAACTGACTAATCTTCTTCAGAAACGTCGGGAACTAAATAATATCAATATACCGCGATAAAATCCGTAAAAAGTAGTTTCATTTCAATAGAGGGAATATTTTTAGTAACCCAAAAACTTTTTGAAACATTAAAATTAAATTATGAATAAAGTTGAATAATTTGAAGTTAAAGAAAATTTTTATAAAATTATAGTTTTTACTTTATAAAATTATAGAATATGTATTTGTATCTACATATACCTACATATAAGTTTAAGTTAGTAACAAATATTTTTTTACATAGGTACGTTATTTGCAGTACGATAACTTAGAAGACCAGGTAGAAAATGATGTAGTGATCAGAATTAAAGGTCTCAAGGTGTGGACACCTGAAGAAAAGTCCTGGTGGAGACGCAAAACTGTGAAGTTTAAAACTAAAATCCTCAATAATGGTAAGTACCTAAGTACCTGAATAATTATTTTGTAATATTACAAAATAATTATTCATTAATATCTTCTCTGAATAAATAAGTATTATTTTATAACCAAAGCTAATAATAATGAAGTGGTAATAATAAAAAAAATAATAAAATAAAAAAAAATTACTTTCCTAATTAAATTATAATTTTTTTTTTTGCCACTTATTCATAATAATAAAAACGCCATAAATACTTCATATTGCTATAATCCGTATTTGTTTTGTCTTTTTTTTTTGCCTTTCACGAAATATCATGTATCAAAACAATACAAACTTAAAGCCTAATGAAGTATAAAAGACGTTTTATTTTTTTATGAATTAGTTTAGAAAAATATATTATATTGACCAACTATAAGAGGGTGTATAAGTCCGTATCTACATAGGTACCTTACTACATGGCTACCTATTCAGAACGGATGGTGAGTCAACAAACAAATTTACCCAAGACCACCCCTGGAGAATTCAGCATCAAATTAAAAAGATTGATCAACTTAGATTTTAAATTAAGAGGGTTTCTTGAGAGCATCCCCTTTTTTGAAGTCGGTTATAAAAAAGCTATGCGTTGTTTTTTGACAAAATGTGTTAAAGTTACAGGATGTATAAGACGTAGTGAATTTGCTGCTATAATTGGACCCAGGTAATTACAAAATAATTACTAAAATTTCAATAAAATTTTACTTTTTGGCATAAGCACCAAACTTTTTCGACAAACTCTTTTTATAAGAGACATTTTTGAAAGAGATTATGTAGTTATTATTTGATTATTTCATTTTCGAGATCTACAATCCAGTCTAAGTTTATTTTTTGTTTTACATAAAATTATTTAATTATATATTTAAATGTCTTTGAACGGGAAAGCCACCCAATTTAATTTAGGCGCCAAAATTCACAACAAATTGAACATCTAATGCTACAGAATAAATATCCATTAACCGCTTTTAATATTAAAATGGAACAAAGTAAGAGAATTAATTGAATCCCTACTAATACTATAAATGCGAAAGTAACTCTGTCTGTCTGTTACGCTTTCCGGCTTAAACCTCTCAACCGATTTTGATGAAATTTGGCACAGACAATCTTTAGACCCTGAGAATGGACATAGGCTACCTTTTATTGCGATTTGTACTAAGTAACTATTCCCAGCGACTTCGTCCTTGCGATTTGTACTAAGTAACTATTCCACGCGGACGAAGTCGCGGGCGGAAGCTAGTATTTAAATAAAAGAATCATCACCAGCGTGATATAAACTATACTTACGTGATTTTCTTTAATCTTTTCACACAACACAATCAAATTTTATTCCTCAGTGGCGCCGGAAAAACGACATTCCTAGTATCTCTGGCTGGAAAATGTACTCTTCCCTCCGAAGGGTCAGTGACCTTGTGGAACAGAAATGTCACGGAATGCCAGGGAGCCGTGGAGATCGTCCCGCAACACGAGGTGTTCATGGATGGGCTGAGCGTCATGGAACATTTGGTGTTCATGGTCAGTTTGCTTATATAGATATTATAGACCCTCGCGGGCTTCCTGGAAGGTCAGGATAATTGGAAAAGGTTTTGGGTCATTGGTGAAAATTAGGCTGCCTTTATAATTTGTTAATTGTTTGTACTTTGGTTGAACTACACAGGCCGGCAATCGATTTCGAATACCATAAAAAACGTTTTAGGTAAACACTTACATACGCTTATAAAATTGTTTCTCAACCTGAGAGTCGCAATAGGTATAAAAAATATCCAATTTTGACACAGGTCAAAATAAACCTATTGCAGTGAGGGTCGCAACGTTTATTACATTGGGTGAGTCTTGATGCCATAAAGGTTGAGAAACGATAGCATAATACTAACTCCTCCCGAATTATTACTTTGTAGCTCAGAAGCTATTAGATTAATGTTATAAGTACTGGGCCTGTATTTTCTGTGGAAAAGTAGGTATATCTATATTTTTATTTGGGAAACATACCTATATTATTTTTATTTGGATAATTTTGTATCTATATTTTGTATTTGTTAAATTGATATTACCTCATTAGTCGAGTGGTCCTGAGCGGGACTTATACGCTAGAGGTGCTGAGGGTGTACATTACTACGCCTCTGCCTAACCCTTCGCGGAATACAGGCGTGATGGTATGTAAATTTATATAATTTTTATTTATGCCATTAATGTTTTAGACAGAAATGAAACTGGGCAGTTGCAAGGACCTGCAAAATCGGGCAATACTAAACAGTTTGATAGAAGAGTTCAAGTTGAAATCACACACTGATACCCCTATTTATGGGTTGTCGGGAGGCGAGAGGCGGTTGCTGTCACTAGCTACCACGGTAAGGGACTCGTATTTTATAAGATATAAAAGCGATCGGCCAAAGACATCTAAATATTTCCACGATAGATCACGGACGAAATCGTTATCCCATACAAATCGCTCTGTGTAGTGCAGTGATACCTAAAATGGTCGACCCCGAGGGGTCGTCGTCGATCTACATGGAGTCTATGTCAGCGGGAAGAAAAATTAGGACCCTAAAAATAAAATTAGGTAAGAAGGGGTCTACCCAAAACCGAAAAATATGGCAAGTGGTCGAACAAGATAAAAAAGATTGGGGACCTCTGGTCTAGTGTCATCCGACAGTTTGATAATAATACGAAAAAGAATTAAATAATTAAATGATCGTTTTTGCAGCTGCTATCAGACCCTCAGATTCTGATCTGTGACGAGCCCACAACTGGACTGGACAGTTACAACGCCCTGCTGGTCGTAGGGTTGTTAAAGAAACTCGCATTAGCGGGCAGGGTCGTCATCTGCTCCATTCATCAGCCGTCTTGTGACCTGTTCAAGGAGTTCAGCTCTGTTCTACTGATGGCTGAGGGGAGACTGCTGTTCCATGGGTCCCAGGATGAATGTAAAGATGCCTTTGAAAGGTATGAGTAGCATTTGTTTTTCTTAATTTTTCGTAATGCAGCATTCAGACTATACTTGTGTTTTGCCGATTGAGTGAAGATGGCGGGCAATGCATCCTCTGGTGTTGCAACAGGAGTGCTCGTTTGCCCGTTTGCTCGTTTGCATAAAAAAAACTTGTCCTGCGTCTCCTCTCTTGTGTGTATTTTGCAAGGATTTTTTTTAGGAATAATTATTCTAGGGTAAATTAAATACTAATATTCACCCTATTGCTTCATATATTACTAGCGTGGTTCATGATCATTTTAAAATAGCGTGGCGCAACGTCTTACCACGTAAACATTTTTTAAATTAATTAATTCATAAGTTAACTGCCTCATTAGCCAAGTGGTCCTAAGCGCGACTGCTACGCTAGAGGTCCTCCTGGGTTCGATTCCCAGGTCGAGCAAAGTGTTATTGGGTTTTTCTATGAAATTCCCAGTAGCAGCTCGGAGTTAGGAATTTGTGCCCGGTTAATGGCAATAGGCTCGCCCCCTATTACATGGGACCTAAACATACCGGCGAACTGTGGGTGTACATTAGTACGCCTCTGCCTAACCCTTCGGGGAATACAGGCGTGATGGTATGTTATGTTATGTTAATTCATAAGTACCATGTATTCAATCATGGCATGTATTCATTCATACCATGTATTCATTCATACCATGTATTCATTCATACCATGTAATCATTTGTGCCTGTTTTATTTGTTTTAATATTTCGGTTGATTTCGTTTTGGTTACTTTTGGCGACGGTTAGTAAAGACGGCCATGCGATTTGATACGTTTCCGCCGTATTTCTAAGGGTTAGGCATTGTAGTACTATAGTAGTACACGCATAGTTCATTGGTATGTTTAGGTCTCATGTAAACCGCCTAGTGCCAATAATCGGGCACAAATCCCGAACTCCGAGCTGCTACTGAAAATTTCATAGAAAAAACCAATAACACTGCTCGACTTGGCAATTGAACCCGGGCTTTCTAGCGTAGCAGTCACGCTTGGGGCCAACAAGGCTTATGAACTACATAAACACAATGAATGCACACTGTGCATATGTCATAATACATATGACATAATATCTTTTATTTTTATGTGGAATGCGCTTCCCAAGTGGGTCTTCCCCGATAGATTTAATCTGGGTGCCTTTAAATCATGAGTGATTGCAGATCAGTTTCATCTAGTCAAGCGCGCTCCATCGTAGATCGCATCAGGCAAACTTGCGATCAAGAGTAAGCCATATTAAGAATAAAAAAAACAAATTTAAAAGTTTATAGTGTCAAATTACAAAAATTATATCTATTTTGTACACTTTCCCATCAAATCCAAACTTTTACAAACTTTTTTATTTCATAACTTAAGGACATCTGACTTCCTCCTCTTCTTCTGATTCTGACTTCTGGTCAATTAGGTACAAGCATCTAATCCGCCTCACATAACAGAATTTGTCGAAAACTAGTTTTATAAAGCTCTTAAACACACAAACCATATATGGAAGGTTGTCCATAGCAATGGCCTACCCGTTGGTAAAGGCCAAAGCTATCAAATAGATTATAATCTAATAATGTTCCGGCACCTACTCATCAAAGAGTGTGTCGTCTAACGAGAACATTTAAAATGCTAGTTGAGAATCGCGGTTAATTAATTAAATGCGATTCTCTCGTTTTTGCCCGTCCTGTAGGAATTTAAATTCCTACAGGATGGGCAAAAACGAGATTCCGACATTTGACTCACCTTCTTTTATGTCAGACGATTATGTCGGGCTACCACCAACACTACCACCTTCCGAATAGGAGTGGGATCACAGGAATCGCACTCGCATGATCCGCGATCCCAATCCTGTAGGAATTTCCGACATATGCCTCACCGGTTTTTTGAGAAACTCTATTGCAAAATGTCAACCTTCTAGCCTAGACTAACCAATCAGTGAGTATTATGTAGATTTACTGTTTATTTAATTACACCATGTGGTAAGAGATATGTAAAATGTAGTGTTACGTTATGTGTGTGCAATGTGCAAATAGTAGATACTTAAGTAGGTATCATTTAAATATACCAAATATTTACCTATTAGCTGAAATCAATATCACAAGTTATCATTATAGTAGTGTCGCACGAAGGTGAAAAAGAATAAAATTTCTTCGATATTTTAAGTCCCAAACTAAGCAGAGCTTGTACTATGGGTACTATTCAATGGATATAATACTTACAAAGTAGGTATGCTTTTTTGTAAATACATACTTATAAGACATAAGAAACACCCAGACGAACACAAACACTTATGTATATTCATTCATTACATACATTTTTGTGTCCTGTGGGAATCGTACCCACGACTGAACACGAGGTTCAACAGTCCGGTACTCGAACCACTAAACCATAGGATAATGTAGATATTACCTATGTTTTTCTTTCCTATGCATGTCGCGAGATAATTTACTTTTTTATAACGTGTATTTTAAACCGCTACCACAGTCATACAATATTATTAGCACGACAACTCAGTTTAACAACATCTATTTATAACTACAAGATCAAAATAAATAAATCTGATTTAACCTAGAAATCTGAATAACCGGAAAGTAATTATTATTACATCGGTATTTTAATGTGTGACAAAATGTGTCGTAGTTAAATATACAGTTAGTTTAGTCAAGTTTTTTTTTAATATTTTTAGCTAACGAGTTAGACATTATGTTAATCAAACAGGGTTTTATTTCATTAACATATTACTAACTCGAGTAAATGTGAGCAGAGTTCAAAAGTGTTTACATTTACAACTTTTACGTTTATACATAAACCTATGGGTCTGATCTGATAAGAAAGCTCGAGGTCACTCAGCGAGCTATAGAGAAAACTATGCTTGGCATTTCTTTACGCGATCGAATCAGAAATGAGGAGATCAGTAGAAGAACTTAAGTTGCCGACATAGCTCGAAGAATTAGCAAGCTTAAGTGGCAGTGGGAGGGGCACATAGCTCGTAGAACCAACGGCCGCTGGGGCAATAACGTTCTCGAGTGGAGACCACGCACCGAAAAACGCAGTGTGAGTAACCTCCAACGAGATGGACGGAAGACCTGGTGAAGCTCGCTGAGAAGTCGGAAAATTGAAGAACAAAATAAACGATTTGAAGGACTCAACAATAACTTATAACCCTAGCATGTTAAAATGCGCTGAAATAAATAGTAAAAAGATTGTCCTCTACGGACTTCCAGAATACTATAAAGAAACAGAAACAAACCTGCACATGAGATTAATAGAGGTGTTCCGCGACATAATGAATTTAGATATAGTGGGCTATATTGAAGATACATATCGGATAGGCAGAAAAAACACTAAAAGCCGACCTCTAGTCATTGAATTACTAAGCAAGCGAATGACAAAATATATAATAAATAACTCCACATATTTTCAAGGCACAAAACTATACATATCGCAATTTTTGGATGAAAAAGCACGTTTTGAAAGAAAATTATTACAAGAAGAAATGATGAAGGCACGTAAAAAAGGCCGATTTGCAACCATAATAAACAACCAATTATTTATAGATGGAGAAAGAATCAATATAAACAACGAGACCCTGAATGTAACCAACGACACCTCAAATATCAACCACATATTAAGAAATAGATATTCAAATACAGGAAACGACGCCCAAAACAACCAAAATATTATACACACAAATGAAAACAACCAAATCCGGACATTTCGCAGATCTAGACCAACAATTTAAAATTTTATTTCAAAACTTTCAAAGCTTATACAATAAACAACATATACTGGAAGCTTTTATTAACGATAACCCATCATATAAGGCCATATGCATATCCGAGACCTGGCTATCGCCGGAAAAAATAGACAGTATACAGTTCAGTGGCTATGGGATTGTCGCATCGTTCAGCCGCAGCGCACACAGAGGCGGCGGCGTCTGCATTATTTTACAAGAAGACATAGAGTACATAGAGAGAAATGACCTCACGGCAATGTCCATTGAACATGTTATAGAAGTATGTGCTGTAGAAATATGTAAAGAAAAAATACTATTAATTGTTATTTACTGGAATGGGAGAGAGGAAGAAATATTCAAAAG
The DNA here is from genome assembly GCA_947256265.1 of Acronicta leporina. Lineage (NCBI taxonomy): Eukaryota > Metazoa > Arthropoda > Insecta > Lepidoptera > Noctuidae > Acronicta > Acronicta leporina. The sequence continues at coordinate 15,888,372 of OX366512.1, forward strand.
CCAAATTAAAACAATCTTAAAACACATAGCAATCAAATATTCTAAGCTAAACACAATAATCGGAGGCGATTTTAACATAAATATTTTAGAAAATAACACAAAGACAAACCAGTTTTTAGAACTAATGTTAGAATATAGATTTACACAACAGATAAAACATCCTACTCGTATTACCCAAAACACATCAACACTAATAGACTTAATATTTACAAATTTCCATGAGAACTTATCATACACAAAAGTAGAAGAATTAGGTTTTTCCGACCATAATGGAACAACAATACAACTCCCAAACCAAACTAATCATACCACCTGGTACAAAAAGAAAAGACTCTACAGTAAAACAAATTTAGATAAATTCAAATCTATACTAAAAATCCAAAATTGGGAAGACATAATAAACTCAAATAAAAGCATAAATGATAATTATAAAAGTTTTAATGACATACTAATAGAAACTCTAAACAAATGTATGCCTACCCGATTTATTAAAATAAAACCAAAAAATAAAAAATGCTGGCTAACAACCGGTATTAAATTATCTTGCAAAAATAAAAGACTACTTAAAATATTTACAGAAAAAAATAAAAATCCTATACTTGCAAAGTACTACAAAAATTATGAAAAAACATTAAAAAAAACTGTAACTACAGCAAAAAAACAACAATACATACATAAAATGAAAACTTCCGAAAATAAAATAAAGACAATGTGGAGCATAATAAATGAGCGAACAAATAAAAAAATTAAAACCGAAAAAAATAATATTACATTAAAAATTAATAATAACCTTGTATCCAACCCTAAATTAATAGCCAACACATTCAATGAGTTTTTTGCATCTATTGGGGAAACTAGCTCTAACCTAACAGACTGTGCCGGAGCCCCCGTACTCTCTCCTACGGAAAACTCAATGTTCCTCAATCCAGTAGACCCTTTTGAAATATATGATATAATAAAAAAACTAAAAACTAAAAGAAGCTACGGAACAGATGAAATTCCTTCAATGCTACTCAAACACTGCGCAATAGAACTTACCATGCCACTCTACCTCCTAATAAATCAATCTTTTGAAGAAGGTATTTTTCCGGACCTGCTCAAAATATCTCTTATAAAACCCATGTACAAAAAAAACGGCAAAACAGATCCTAATAACTATCGCCCCATAGCACTATTACCGTCAGTTTCAAAAATCTTTGAAAAAGCAATGTGCAACCGCATTTACATGTTTTGCGAGAAATACAAGATATTCAGCGAATGTCAAAACGGATTTCGGAAAAATAGATCGACAAGCATAGCGGTATATAAGTACATACAGGAGACCCTAAATATATTAAATAATAAAAAATACGCAGTGGGCGTACTTGTTGACATGTCTAAAGCATACGACAGGGTTCAATTTAAAATATTATTAGACAAGTTATTTGGTATAGGCATCCGCGGAAAAGCCCATGATTGGCTTACATCATACTTGCAAGATAGAAGACAATTAGTAGAGGTAGAGTATTATGACCAAAATAAAACAATTATTAAAAAAATTCGCTCTGATAAAAAAGTAGTTAAGGCATCAATTCCTCAAGGAAGTGTGATTGGATGTCTGCTGTTTCTGGTCTATATAAATGATCTGCCAAAAATTATAGAAGGACCATGTGTTTTATATGCAGATGACATTTCTATGCTTCTATCATGCCCAGATGAAACAAACTTAACTGAAAAATTAAATTCTCTACTTTTTAAAACAACGAAATGGTTAAATAATCATAACTTAGAAATTAACTTCCAAAAAACTAAAATAATAACGTTTCACCCCCATCAAAAACAGCCAATACATTTCAATTTTATTTTCAATGGTTCAAAAATAGAAATAGTTAAAGAATTCACTTTACTTGGATTAGTTATTGATACACACATTACCTGGAAGCCGCATATACAACAAATTAGAGCAAAGCTATCAAAATTCTCATATGCCTTTCGTGAAATAAAGAAATCAACAGATCTGAGCACTGCGCTTGCCACCTACTATGCGTATGCGCATTCTTGGCTCAGCTACGGCATTATCCTATGGGGAAGTAGTACGGACGCACCTAGTTTGTTTATACTCCAAAAAAAAACTAATCAGAATTTTAGTAAATATAGAGCAAACAGAAAGCTGTAAGCAACATTTCCAACAACACAAAATCTTAACATTACCTTGTATGTACATCTTTGAATTATGTAAATTAGCTCGTAAATACCCAGACTCATATGAAAGACGCCAAGATAAACAGACAAAATATACATTACGCCATAGAAATAGACTAAACTTACCAACCTCAAATTTAAGCATGCATTCATCCAGTCCTTATGTTATGTCAATAAAAATATATAATAAACTACCACAAGATATTAAAAATGAACAAATATACAATATATTTCTAAAAAAATTAAAATTATTTCTAATAAATAAATGCTACTACAGTATAAATGAATATTTAAATGATAAACAAATTAAATAATCTAGTATACTTAATATAAATATAATAATATCTTATAATAATAGTAAAAAAATAAAGGTAGATACTTAGTTATAAGAAGAATAACATGAATATAATTTAAAAAAAAAATGCCTATCACATAACAACTTATCAAGTAAATATATTATATACGATACAATTAAATGAATATAAATTTAATAAATATAATATTGTAGAATTACATATTTTTACATATTATATTTACATAATTATCGTAAAAATGCCTGAAAAAAGCACTTTTCCTCCTCTCTCTTACTATACTTTTGCTGTGCCCGACAGGGTCCATAATTGATTCTAGCACTAAGCCTTACCACCTGTATTACTAACATTATGGAATGCAATAAATTTGAATTTGAATTTGAGTCGTTGGATGCATGTGGCATACAACCGGCCCTTGTCCTTGACTTGGAAGTCTTTGGGGGAGGACTTTGTTCTGCAGTGTACTTCTTTTGACTGGTATGATACATATACCGAGACTTATTTTTATAAATGTACAAGCGAAAAGCTGCTCTGCATACATTGATTAATCAATGATTGCTTGAAATCGTATTAGAGTCACGAAAATTTGTATTGTTTTTCATAAATCTTTCATAAATTGTCCGTAAAAGATGTAAATGTGTATATTATTAAACGTTAAGTTGAGGGGTGCTTAATTTCAGTTCAGGTTTTCAGTACATCCTAAATCGATCCTTTGAACATGTTGTTCTAAAGAAAATTTTCTTATCTGAAAATAAAGGTAAGTGGTGCTGGCTGAAATTCATAAGAGTCACTTAGGTTAAAAAGGTTCTGGTAATGTAATAGGTACAGATAGATACAAGACTTCAGTAAAATTAATCCAATCAAATGGATTCAAATTTCTTACTTGTTATTTTTGTGTCTTCCATAAAGTGAAAATTCTGGATATAATTAGGTACACTAGCGACCCGCTCGCGGTTTCGCCCGCGTTATCCCGTTCCTAAGAGTCGTAGCGTGATGTTAAAAAGCTTAAAACTTTCCTCATTAATCACTCCGTCTATTAATGAAAATCCAATCAGCAGTTTTGAGTTTATTGCGAACAGACAGACAAATAGATGCGGCGGGGGACTTGACTTGATTATGTTCGTATTTACTTACATCGCTTCATTGATTGACGTCGCTTATAACCTCTACCTTATTGATAATTTTGTAACTATTTATACCTTGTTTCCCCAGCATAGGACTGCGATGCCCACTAAACTACAATCCGGCGGAATTCTACATACGAATGGTATCTAATTCCCATGGTAATATTAAGAAGCTCGTGGAAATTTCCCAAAACCGGTTGGAGAGCCATGAATGTGACGCAACCAGTCAGACACGACCTGATTCGGTATACTGCCAAAGTAGTTTGTGAGTATTTTTTTTTTAATTTGTTATTGATGTTAGATGTACCTATTACAAGGAGACAGAAACGGTAGAGTGGACTTTTTTTTGCGAACTTATTTTTCGTATTTTCACTTTATTTTATGAAACAATTGGGTAATGATTAGATGATGAATTTATCAGATATATTTACATCACAGGCTTAGTTGACCAAAGGCAAAGTACCACACCGGATGTTTGAATCCTGTCTGGAATCTATCGCCCAGCGGTTACCGAAATAATTATCTACTTATAGAAATAAATATGGCTATTTCTAATATATGTATGTTATTTTTGTATAGCCTAATCCGTCTCATTCTGAGAGGAGATCCGTGCCCAGCAGTGGGATAACCTAATGGGTAGATTATGTATATTTTTTCACCGTGGGAGAGCCATGCTTCGGTACGAATGGGCCGGCGTGACCGGACGACCACGGCTTCACAGAGTACGTGGTTTTTCGCTGAGTTAGTGAGGATACCGGAGGCCCAAACCGTTTTAAAAGACGGGCAACGCTCTTGCAACTCCTCTGGTGTTGCGGGTGTTCATGGTCGGCGGTAATCGATTACCATCAGGTGATCCGTCTGCTCGTTTGCCTCTCTATCCTATTAAATTGCGATGAAGCTTTGGCGAATAGCTATATGCACGCTTGGTTTATGAAAAAATAGAGACATTGCAATGCATGCCTTGAACACAGCTAGCATAATATTATTAAGCAAATTATTTTTTTATTCCGTGCCATAAAATAAGAGATACAAATAAATTATATGGCAACCTAAAAAGCTTATTTAGTTACATAATTATAATATTAGAAGCAGGTAGGTATAAGTTTTGAAGGCCGCGGAAAAAAACTGAAAGAGGAATTATATAAATATTAATATAGGTAGTCATGATTTGGTACAGTGGGCAAACAGAGAAGACTAGCAGTGTACTTTTAAATATGTACTTTGTTAGTATTAAACTTTTTTACATGCCATCTTTACGTACCTAATTGCTTAATACTTAATTATAACAAATTCGGTCTACCAACTAATATAAGCTATACTATTTATATTACGCCGGAATGAAAAGATCTTAATTTAAAATTTACTGATAGGTTCAGGAATCAATCATTCGCGCTTTCAGTCTTCTGGCTTTCAGACTCCATGAGTTGTGGCCTCTTTTTTCTAAATCCTAATGGATCATCCGTCACCTGGGGGGCGGCGGAGTATGCAGGACTCGTGTCGACTAAAAATGAAACGGCATGACCGTGATAGGCTGTGGTTCAGGGTATGGACCTCTTCGAAGGGCTATCCTATTGTAAAGCATACGTGTGTCGAACACGCGTGCTACCTACTGTGACCGTATTTTAGTCAGCCCCCCACAGGCCATAGCTCGCGGGGGCTGGAGGTCCGTTTGCTCCCTTCTGCGCCCGGTACGTCTACTACGCATCGGGAGAGAGGTGGTCAATTTTATTCTCTCTCCCTTTCCACCGCCTTTTTTGCAAGCATAACTTGCTCGGAAAGAAGGCGGCGGCTTCGCATGGGCTCTCGCCTCCGACCTTTGAACAAATTACCGCCGAAAGCGGAAGGTCACCTACTGCCGCGGCAAGATCACGGCGCTGGTTTTCCCAGACTGTGCATATCTCTATTGTATGAGTGCCTGCGGGAGGTTGACCTCGGGAGTCCGCAGATATTCAGCCTATCAGCCTTTTTCGTACCGTTATCGATTGATGCTATAAAGTTGGTACCACTTTCGTTTTGGTCATAGATACATAAATCTATAAAATAAGTTGGCTGTGTTGCCAGCTGCTAATTTTTATGCAATCTATGGATAGGTTTGAAATGGGTATCTACTTATTATTGTGGTATTTTCTTGTTATTTTTTGGTTTGTTGTGCGTCATACGGACGAAAATAAAAACTTTTTCTTTCTTTTCTTTATCAAAATTGCAAGTTTCGTTCGCCTTTAGTTTTTCATAGTTCTTATATACTTTAATGTCATAGAATTAATTAGGTACTTATAATTCGAATTGAAGTTAGATATCTCAAATATTAAATAATATTTTTATAACAACGCTGTACCGCTTGAATATTTAAAATATGACAGATTTAATTCAATGCTGTATAAAAATTTGCATTCATTACCTCCTGAGATACCTACTTACACACTATAACATCAACAATATAAATACTTACCTATGTAGATACATTCTTATCATTGTAAGCGTAATATTTTAATGCTAGATAATATTACTAAGTAGTTTAATATTATATTCAGATAATACGATGTTATACTGAGAACACTGAACTTTTTCGCGTTTTCTCATTATTTTTTTGCCTGACTGTTTGTAAAATAATACATTAACACTTCTATTCCATACGCTGTCTGAGAAAAAACGCGTTGCAAATGTAAAAAAAACTTCGGGCTGCTGGCAGGATGTTATCAAAGATATTTAGTATAATGAATACGACTATTGCGAACGATAGAAGGGTTAATTGACTGAACCTAAATTTGCACTCTTAGATTCTTTTTACCAGCAGGGTAATTTTGACACTTAATAATGCTCAAAATATAATTCCAATCTAATCCCAAGGTTGATTAAACATTCAGTGTTTTTTTGGCGGTTCCAATATTGTAATATCATTGTTAGACCTTGGTTTACAATTTAGAAGTCTACCCGTTTGATAATATTGTGATTCGTTGAAACTGGATTGGACTTTATTTTGAACGGTTTTTAGATCCCTTTCTGCTCGCACACAGACTGCATTGTCTGGACACAAATTCAGTAATACCATTCGGGACAATACTCTTACATTTACATGGACGGAACACAGTGTAACTATTTGATACAGAGGCCCATTGAACTACTCATGTGACACTTGCAAAGAGTTTTAACACGAAAGAAAATTGTGCGTTATGGTCGTTATGAGACATTGTAGGTATAGTAAGTCAGTTATGTTTTGACTAATTAGGGTTACGATTATTTTTCGCTTGTGAGAAAAGGATGGCACTATTCATTGTGTAGAGCGACATCCCTCTCTCTGGTCATAGTTTATTTTGTATGATGAATGAATGTTCTATTTTCAGCATACAACGATACTGGATCATACAAGTATATCTGCTGTTGTGGAGGCTGTCTCTGACATTGAAGAGGAATTTCAAGGACCACCTGATACAATTGTTTATCACTGTTGTAAGTAACTAAGATTGACTGAAAATTTTCCTAGTTAACGGATTAACGGAACGGAATTAACGCTAAGTTGGTAGGTAGTCAAAATCAAAATAACTTATTCAAGATAGAAACGGATTTTTTTAAATTACACTCTGCTCCCAAAACACCCGCCCTTAACCACGTTAATATCTTCTAAACTTTTCAAAATGGAACCAAGTAAAAAAATCTGTTTTTAATATAATTAATTCTAGATCCCTAAAAATTAATTGAAATCCGTTGAGTCGTTTCGAACAGACAGCCAAATCTAAATCTTATCAGACATATTATGTAAATAGCCGTTTGAAATCACAGACAGACATTTCCGATAGAGATTTCAAAGAACCAGTTTTTATTTTATGGAATGTTGATAAAATAAAAATAGCATGCAAACGTCTTGGTCAATAACTGCTGGAAATAAAGAAATAAAATTTAATAAAAATGTATTGCAAAGCAAATTACTTCTTATGATATAACATTTATACAACAAACCCACACAACTAGGTAGGTACATTCTTTCAAACTCATTCACCAACACCACACAACACACACACTCATTCTAATTTATATACATTCCTCATTCTTCTTGAACATGTACTTAGACACAATCGACTCTTAGAAGAGTCGATTGTGTCTAAGTACATGTTCAAGCAGGTAGACCTGCCACTCTGCGATTCCATAGATAGTTTGCCTACCTGTCCTTGAATCTAAGGACTTCCTGATTTTGACATGTTTTCGTTTTTTTGGTACACAGGTTCTTAGTTTTGTATTACAAAATTGCTCATGTTAAGTTTGTTAGCATATAATACAGGCTTCGGCTTAGTTTAAGGACCAGTCTTCCATAGATAAAATAACTTACAGCTAGGTTAATACTATACACGCATTTTGTACATGAGTTTAAGTTAAGTAAGTTTGTAAGTTACGTTTCTTTGTAAGTTTTTATACATTTCATTTTGACACACATTATAACAACTAAATTGTAAAGTAAATCAATGTTATAATCTTTGTGGAAAGGAGTATCTATGGAGTTTCTTGCCGGTTCTTCTCCATAAGACCCACTATTTGGAACCGCGCACCTAGTTTTTGACATTTCAAAAGTACCTGTATTACTGGTCTAATTGACATAAAACATTTGACTTTGAGTTTGACTTTTGTTTTTGTCTGTGGAAGAGAAAATAAACTATTTTCTTTTATTTATTTATTTAATATTTAAATTTATATAATAAAATTTAATACTTCTGTCTACTGAGACATAATATCATAATAACTTACCAGGTTTCCTAAAAGATGAGTCTTTGTCTTTCATTTACCAGGTTGTGACATCTATGGTCCTGACAGTAGCGTACGTGGGTGCTTCGGGGACCACTCAGCGCGGAGTACAGGACATCCGTGGCTTTCTGTGGCTCCTCACCAGCGAGGTCGCATTCGGAGTCTCGTACAGTGCACTCTACGCTTTCCAGTATGAGATCTCATTATTTAGGAGAGAAGTCGGAATCTATAAGTGCTCAGCGTACTTCGTGTCTAGGTTTTTGAGTTTTGTAAGTATGTTTTGGTTGTGCCAAAAAACTTTGACTGATCTTCTTTATGAGCTCGTTGACCATGGTTAAAATTAACTTATTCATCCGTGGTTATATTAGTTTTTTTCACATTACGCTTTTACTTTTAGATAAATTATTTTTCTTTTCTGCTTTACAAAGTGGGTTATGCTATTTCAGCTACAGCTAGGTACTTGTTTAATATAATAATTATATTCTAAGATGTTTACTCGCTAAACATGTCAACCACGAGGTTACAGCCATTTTCATACGATGTATTGGTGGATTTGGCTAGCCACTATTTTCTAAGGCAAGACCAGCTCCAAGCGAATTTACTGTCTTCGGCCGTATATTAACACCAGAACCCGAAAGGTTATTTTAGCTCAATTGTGCGCGCCTCCACAGACCCTGTTTGTGCTCAAGGCTAGAGTCAAAATAAGTGAGCAGTGAAATCTTGTTTCCATTAATAAACTCCGAGCTGCTACTAAGAATTTCATAGAGACTCGATAAATTATTTAACCTGGACCTGCTTGAATCGGAAATCTCTAGCGTAGTTGCGATTAGGACCACGTTACTAATGAGGCAGTTAAAAAAAGAAAGAATGTAAGTTTATGTCTCTCTCTCTCTTTAGATACCGCGATGCGTTGTCTGGCCGATCATGCTGGTGATGATCGCGACCCTGGCAGTTGATCTCCCGAACCATATCCTGACGGCGACGGAGTTCACTTGCACTTTGGTTCTGAGTGCCATCCCTGCGGTTGCATATGGTAAGTCAACCTGGAAATAAACTATGCCGTGGTGAAATAATAATGATGATAATTACCTAGTCATCGTCGTCTATGGATACCTGCAACTGCGAAGGAGTTCCCTCCCCATACAGACTGTAAAATGTCAGAGTCGCAGCAACCGAAGGGGAACTGGCTCTCACGCGCAAATGTTGAAACACACACCAAGGTGCTTTAGGACAGTCTTCGACGTGAGGGTGGTCGCCAGCCAGTCAGAAACCAAGAAGTCCTGCCACCGAACTATTTTCTTAGCTCGTACGAGTTTTTGCTTATTCTTGATAGTCTTACTCGCTTGATCACCAGTTCGCCTAATGTTAAGCGACACTGCGACCTAAGATGGAGCGCGCTTGCCCAGAAGTAACCGATTCACTCAATGAATGATGAATAACTCAATGAGATGCCTATCTGAATCTGATCAGTGAGGATCTGCATTCTAACCCGTCCCCACTTGAGGAAAAACAACCATGTCAGCCAACAACCAATTTTGCTCGTAGGGCCATTTGTAAATTGGATTGGATCTAGGAAAAAGACATAGGTTACCTTTTCTCAAAAAGAAATTTATGGGGCGAGTGAAACCGGTATTATTATCTATACTCTATATCTATACTGATATATATCTATACTCTATACTAATATATAAAGCTGAAGAGTTTGTTTGTTTACTTGAACGCGCTCATCTCAGGAACTACTGGTCCGATTTGAAAAATACTTTCAGTGTTAGATAGCCCATTTAATGAGTAAGGCTATAGGCTATATAATTATCATCACGCTACGCGGACGAAGTCGCGGGCAGAAGCTAGTATACTTAATATATAAAGCTTGTTTGTTTGTTTGCTTGAACGCGCTACTCACAGGAACTACTGGTCCGATTTGAAAAATTATTTCAGTGTTAGATAGCCCATTGATTGAGGAAGGCTATAGGCTATATATCATCACGCTAAGACTAAGTAACTATTCCACGCGGACGAAGTCTCGGGCGGAAGCTAGTAATAATCCTTTAAGTTTTGTAGCACACGTCATTCATTACGTAGGGTATGTAACGCTTATAATAAAGCATATGTTACTAACTCCGTGCCCAGGCGCAGGTCTCGAGTCGTAGTACTAACGACCCAATTTCCTTAATTGACTCGAACATCGTACATCGTTGGGATGTACTGTCAACCTATTCATATGGAAATGAGCAAGCAGATACTCTATTCTTCGCATGGTAAATGCCATCAATATTTTTTTTCACCCACGTATTTAGCATAGCTACTAAACCTGTTGGCCTGCCTCAATTTTACGATCGACCAAGGCTTTTTTAACAGTTACGATATCAAAATGTAAATTAACTAGCCGTTTCCCGTGGCTTCACTCGCGACCTCAAGTGACAGTATGTTTAAATCGATGAATAACATAGCCTATGTTACTCAGTGATAATGTAGCATTCTAATGGTGAAAGAATTTTTTAAATCGGGTTAGTAGTTTTTTAGTTTATTCGTTACAAACATACAAATCTTTCCTCTTTATAATATTCGTTTATAGATAGGTGTGTCTTTGCTTCGTGATAGGTACGCCTTTATTACGAAATAATGTTGGCCATTTGAAATGTTGTTTATGAACGATTCCTAGGGTAGATATTTACTAGACTTTTATGCTCAATCTTAGATTTTTCAGTAATATTTCATCGTTGGAGAGCCATGCTTCTCCCACGAATGGGCCAGCTGGACCGGAATGATACCACAGCCTCACAGAAAACCGGCGTGAAACAACGCTTACCTACGTTGTGTTTCGCCGAGTGAGTGACGATACCGGAGGCCCAATCCCTTTTAAAAGGTGGGCATCGCACTTGCGACTCCTCTGGTGTTGCGGGTGTCCAGGGGCGGCGGTAATCGCTTACCACCAGGTGACCCGTATGGTCGTTTGCCTCCCTATCCCATAAAAAAAATAGGACTGTCAAGACTCTATTGTGTTTTTTGTTTACTAAAATATAAAATAATACATTTTAACTTCCAGGGCTTGGCATGGCGGCTCTGTTCACGTCTACAGGCATAATGGGCGATGTGATGCCTTGTGTAGATCTACCTCTGTTCCTAATGTCGGGTGCATTTCTGCGTATATCTTCCATGCCGGCTTGGATGTACCCTGTTAAATACATATCGCATTTCTACTACGCAATGGACGCGATAAGCAATATTTATTGGAGACAAATTGATTATATAGGTAAGTAAAGCTTTCTGGTTGAAGTGAATTTTGTCTTATAGTACGCAGTCTATACAACACAACATGTAACTGAATTATCCATTGGACTGCCAAGTCAAAGGCCTCGAGTTCAAATCCAAGGCACGCACCTCTGACTTTTCGAAGTTATGTGCGTAGTGCGTAGTTGTTAGTGCGTAGTTAATTATCACGAGCTTAAACGGTGAAGAAAAACATCGTGAGGAAACCTGCACGCCTGAGAGATTTTCTCGACGGCGTGTGAAGTCTGGCAACCCGCATTAGGCTATCGTGGTGGACTATAGACTATCCCTCTCATTATGGGAGGAGACCCGTGTCCAGCAGTGGGTCATATAATGGGTTGATTATATATATTTTTTTTCAAAAAATGAGTGATACCAGCTAAACGCAAAACTCGTGGCTGTACTACAGTCGCTCGCACAACGACTATGATATCAGCGCGCACACGCACACAATTACCTACAATTTGTGCAAATTTTATAGGATTCAGTGTTCCAACTCGAACCACTGATGGATTATGGGGCCATAATTTCAGGCATTGTATTTATCTTTTCGGGAAAAATTAACAAATTAAAAACCATTGTAATCGATTCATTAGTCGATTCTGAACAAACTATGTACTTGAAAGTCTTGCACTTCTTCTGTTACATACAGGTTGTATATATTTCAAACTAGCTTCTGCCCGCGAATTCGTCTGCGTGGACTTCAGATAAAAAGTAGCCCATGTGTTATTCCAGACTATAATCTATCTGTGCCAAATTTCATCCAGATCCGTTCAGCCGTTCTGGCGTGAAAGAGTAACAAACATCCATCCATTCATCCATCCATCCGTCCTCACAAACTTTCGCATTTATAATATTGGTAGGATTATGCTAATCTTTCATTGTATTGGTTTTTCGTCAGTCGGTACAGCCATGTGTACGAGAATCATAATATTGTTACAATTTTGGCTCTATTTATCACAAAATATGCCATCCCGGAATCTTGTAATACCTACTTCAGATTCTTGCAGAAATCATTACATGAAATTTTGTTAATGTAATAACGATAAGTAATATCCACATCCATCATTATCCATGACACATCAGTAGAACAAGAAATAGTCTTAGTATGAGGGTACAAAGAGTGTCTTTTTTTAAAGTAATATTCGTACAGTGACCCCGAAATCGCAGTGCTGGTTTGAGTCTTTTACCGTGGCCAATATTAATTGAATAACTTGGTGTAAAGATTGTCTTGTCGTAAATGATTAGCATTCGTTATTATTGGTCCTTACTGTTTTCGATATTCTTTTGCATAAGAACACTAAAATTATTTGACCTGCGCGCGGCGTTTCGTAATCGCTAACTTCCGACGCGCGCTGATATTTCGGAGGTAGGTACTGTATCTAAATCCAAAGTGTTGAAGCTATCTGCAATCTGCATTGCAACACTACTGTCTGTATTGTCACTAGTACCTATCTATTCTGTGTCTCTGCAAAACGCTTAAATAACTAGGTACCTACACTGATTCAAAGAAAACGCACAGCTTGCCGGTACAGCACTAGTTTTTTTTAATATTTCGGTTGATTTTTTCTTTGGTTGTTTTTGTGTTGGTACAGGGGCTCAAGGGTTCCTTAAATATAATGTAAGTAGGTCAACATTAATACAGGGCTTTGGGAAATTCCCACGATATTAGATAGAATACAGCAACTGAGTTACATTGCGGATATACAGCTTATTAAAAGATGAAACGTTATCTTTTAGTTTTATATACAACTTTTATCTACACTAATTATTGTGAGTTTTTTTTTGTATATTGTGTTTCTAATGAAAAAATTCAAAAACTATTGGACCGATTTTAAAAAATCTTTCACTTACAGAATGCTACATAATTTTACCCAAATCGAGTAAAACATAACGTCAATTAGGTCGTGAACTCGCGAGTGAAACAGCGGGATACAGTTAGTATTCAAATAAAATCTCGATTTATATTATGAAATTTCGAAACTTTTCAAATCGTTTATAATGTCTATGGTCACTTTTTGACTATGTCTCATATTCGCACAAGAGTCAGAAATCAGATTGAAATATTTTATTTGAATAAGTTCAAGATCAAACGAATAAGTCACGGTCATCATAAAAATCTTATACTTAGAATATATTCAAACGGAATTCATACAAATTCCATTTAGGTGTTTCTGAGAAACTTATAAGATTAATTATAAGAGATATAGCGATGATAGTGATGTATTTAAAAAAGCGTCGTGATAGTTTGACGACCTCTGTGGTTGAGTGGTTCGAGTACCGGACTGCTGACCATGAGGTCGTGGGTTCGATTCCCACAGGACACAAAAATATATGTGATGAATATAAGTGTTTGTTTTCGTCTGGGTGTTTCTTATGTATTATAAGTATGTATTTACAAAAAAAAAGTATATAAGTATTATATCCATTGTCTAGTACCCATAGTACAAGCTCTGCTTAGTTTGGGACTAGATGGTGCTGTGTAAAAATGTCCCAGAATACTTATATCGAAGCATTTTGTTTGTACTATTAAAGTGCCATTATTTATTATTCTTCTGTTGACTGCGTTATCACTAGGTACGTTTTCAGAATGCCTCTGAAAAGGCCGCCTTTGAATACACTGCTATAATTCACTTAGATTTATAGAGTCCGTGATTTATTGGAGAGGATACTCCGAGAGCACTGGCATAGTTGGCGTCGGGGATACGAATGAGGTTAAGTTCCAGGGCCATTTGGAGGGTCAAGTAAACTTGGGTTTCAATCATAGCCTGCTATCCGTAGCGTACAGACTGTAAATATAAATATTCTGGGACATAATAAATATTCTGGGACATTTTTACACAGCACCATCTAGTCCCAAACTAAGCAGAGCTTGTACTATGGGTACTAGACAATGGATATAATTCTTATATACTTTTTTTGTAAATACATACTTATAATACATAAGAAACACCCAGACGAACACAAACACTTATATTCATCACATAATTTTTTTGTGTCCTGTGGGAATCGAACCCACGACCTCATGGTCAGCAGTCCGGTACTCGAACCACTAAACCACAGAGGTCGTCAAAAATAAGTACCTACAAGTAGTAAACGATAATGTTTTTTTCAGATTGTCCATCAAATGAAACGTTAACTTGCGCTAAGGACGGCGCGGCAGTGTTGCTAGAAAATGGTTACGTCAACGATTTCATCCTCCAAGACTCGTGCGGTTTCCTCTTCATTACAATATTCTGGAGTCTTCTAGGGTACTACGGACTAAAGAGGGAGGAAATGAAAGGCTATGCTTATTAGAATAAGGTTTTATTTCAGATTAAAAAAGTTTGATGATATTTTTTTTTGTTTTATTGCACAATAAGTACAACATTTTTATAATTATATTATAAATAATATAATTTAAGAGACAATCACTATTATATACACATCGATAATTGGTCACACTATTTCCAATTCATAATTGCCTTGTTTACTAAGCTAGATAATTCATTCCTATTTATAAACATAGCTAGTCTGATACGAAGCTCGTTTGGAATTAATATTATAAATTTATCAACATATTCTATCTCTACGGAGGTTTTATTTAGAGGTACCTACCTACCTGCATTTTTGAGCTCTAGAAACAATAATCTGCATATTATTAAGCTTTAAATTATGTCAATACGAAAGTTTCCATTATTGGTTATTATCGGTAAATACTAAAAATATTAAACATACCTAAACTGGACAGTAATAAATTTCTTAGGGCCACTTGCACCAACTTCTTAAATATGATTGTTTAAATTGTACTTAAACACAATTTTTCATAGAAATTTCGTGTTTAAATACAATTTAAACACCTTTAAGAAGTTGGTGCAAGTGGGCCTTACAAATTAATTAAAGATGCTCTTATTTTATTAAAAAATATTATATTTCGCTTTATGAAACCAAACGCTTATACAGAGTCCGTATATGCGTTTGGTTTCATAAAGCAGACAGTTACAGACTCCGTTCCGTCGTGGGTAAAAAAAAGAGATGCGAAGTTGTTGATTTTCATAATTCACTACTACTTAACTATTTACCCAGTACGTGTCTACTAACAAATCATAGGTGACGATAAGTCAGTGCATTGACATACCCATACTTACTTAATTAAAATGAAAAAAAATACTGCATATTCAAAGTCAACATTAATTATTTACGGTATACAGCACTGACAGTTGTGATTGTGAAGTACAACGACCAAATTATGTAGTTACTTATCATAATTTGAATTCAAAATAGCTTCTAATTTTTTCTTACTTTAAACTTGAATCATTGTCCGGTTCCGCTCAACTATGTAGGTTTTATTTTTTATTTCTTTATCGTCGTCGTAGTGTTGGGTCGTAATCAAGTCTAAAGCTTCCCACACACTATAAAAATAGATAAAAAAATGAATTTGAATATAAACTTTCTTTCATGACTCGATTAACTTAAGTAATGATAACAGGTAATCATCTCACGGTAGCTAAAATCATGGTTATTAGAATAACCCTGGGTGCCTAATTTTTTATCAGGAATAGACGACCTTAATTTCTGGTGCCTGTTAATTCTGTTCTGATAACTACAACACCTATATTATTGACAAACAGAAATTGAAAGAGAAGATCATTTGCCCCCATATGACTTGCTAAATGCAACGACATAATTATGTTATGTTTTTGAGCTCAACATAATCAGACATTTTATAGTCTACTAAGAAATAGGTGGGTAGGTACCATAAATAAAAATACATCAAATCTTAAAGTATCACTTTCATTCATTTCAAATAAATCTTTCATCTGCCGAGTATTCGCAGGCGGCTTTCCCAAATTTACATTTTCTATAATACTTTTATAGGTGTTAAGTGTATATAATGGGCTACCATACCATAACAAATCAATTTAATACATGGGTGGTAAAATTTATGATTAATGTTTTTATTATACTGTACTGCTTACTCGTATAATATCTATAACTGTATAATCTGTCAAGACAGTATAATGGTAGTGTTGATATTCAATATCATAAAATGTCAAATAAGGCAACAGCCATAGATAATAGATGGTCTATTATCTATGGCCAGTTATAAAGAACCTTCGTGTTACGACCACTTTAAAATAAAAAATAATGATTGTTGCTGGCGTAATAAAAAAAGGTTGTCGTAATATTACGCAACGATGTGAGCGTTGAACTCTTCTTTGTTTAAAGGCTCCCACGCAGCTGCGATATACTGGTCGATATACAAACGAATGCCATATTATGTCAAACTTTTTAAATTTTTATCGCGGACATTAAGGCAGGTTACATACAAAGCCATGCCTACTTTTAAAAGACCTATACAATAAATCCATCCTTAACTCTATTTTTTTTTTAAATAATCTATAAAGAACACACCTTTAAAAAATACATATATCATTATACGTTACGCGAAAAAAATTTTAGGTACCTATATTATTGTAATTTATTTATACAGGTGCCGATTTAATCACCTGCCTGTTAAAAAGGTGATTCATAGGGCAAGTTGCTCGGCATGGCATAACGAGTAAAATCAACCCTATCTATTATTTATATTGTAATATTTAATACACAGGCGTCCCCCGACTTCTCTTGACAACCATAGCATATGCCACGATGTTCCCCACACAATACATCACCAGCAAGCAGCCACAATTCCTCCAAAAGTTCTTCTCATCATACCCAAACCTGGTCAAAACTCCAGCGCCGGTTCTAATGCATGGCAGACCTACGTCCGTGCAATCAATAGTATCGACGAAATTCCATTGCAGTACGGAAATACACTCAGTGCCGTAGTAAAAACCTGAGATGTACCGGAGCCAGGAGAAGTAGGCCGGCGCTGTGGCAAGATTCAGGTAGATTCCGGAGAACATAAGGCCTATTAAGTCGTACGGGACCGAGATTAGGGCGGCCGTCTCCATTTTGTCAAACGTCGCTGATAGGAACGAGCCTGGAATTTTAAAATTCAATTGCGTATTCGATTTATAAATTAAGGTGTCTAAGTCATCAACAATTGTAGACACTGTCAGTTTATAATAGATCTACATCTATTGTATTGTAAAGTTTCCAAATAGTTTAACAAGTCAATTATTTTTTGTTCGTTTCTGCACCATGCCGGTGTGTCCGAGAACCAATAGCCACTGTGTTGTTTAACCTCTAGTGTGTTTGATTTAATAAAACGGTAATAAAATGTACAATCTAATACATTCATTTTGAAAAAGATATGAACCATTGAATTATTGCGTACGTTTTCTTTCTTTGAAGAAATAATGTGTAAAGAAGTTTAAGCGTCAGTACAGTCTTAATGAAAATGCTATTCTAAAAATAATAATCTAATAAATATGCATTTGCTAGTCGTCTGGGCTGGCCCCGAATATTGATAAATAATAAATGATATTTATTTCTGTAAATAGATCTTATAACTGACACTTTTACAGGTCAATGTAGAAATCAAATATTGAAATCACATCTTCTCGTTCTGTTTACAAAATATCGACGTAATTCTGGTACCTCATTACAAAAAAATATGTAATTCCAATCCGCAATGTATCATAAAATTAAACGTCGAATGTCTTCTAAATTATTAATCAACGTGAACATAAATATTAAGTGTGTTATTAATATTCGGTGTGTATTTATAGTTCAGTTATTTGATTTCCTTCAAATATATTATATTGTTGACGCTAAATGTTGAATGGTAATTTAGAAGAATAACTACCATTCGACATTTATTGAGACTAAAGTGGAAATATATTAGGTCTTTACCTATGAAATTGCCGTTTTGTATGAAAAAATTTAAACGATTTTTTTTCATGTATTTTTTATTTGTATTAATCGAAGTAATCACCCATGCAATCAATGCATCTTTGCCAACGCAGTGGCAGTTTATTGATGGCCCTTCTTAAAGAAATCAGCTGGACGGGAGGCAACAAATTCTTCAAATGCATTTTGTACTGCCTCTCGGGTATTGAATTTTTTTCCCGCCAAGAAGTTATCCAAATTATTTTAGTGAAGGAAAAATTCGACTCGCAGGCAGGATACCACTAAGCCACCGCGAGTCCTACCTGCCATGTCGAAATTTGCCTTCACATTCTGAACTTACGTCTTAAAGGTGACGTCAGTAACATCTATTGACAAGCAAGTTACTTTGCCTCTCAACCGACATGACTTACCTTACGGTTAGTTCTATGTCGTAGGATGCTACCTCACCTATTAACTATCTTTTTGTGATTTTTTTGCATTTTTCATGCTAAGATTCTAAAGTTATTTTAGTGAAGGAAACATGAACATGAATTTAATGAAACAAACAAACATTCGACATGGCAGGTAGGACTCGCGGCGGCTTAGTGGTCATAGCGTCTGGTGTATCAAACCAGAAGACGCAGGTTCGAATCCTGCCTGCGAGTCGAATTTTTCCTTCACTAAAATAACTTTATAATCTTAGCATGAACAATGCAAAAAAAAAACCACAAAAAGAAAGTTATCCAAATTCTGGAAAAAGTGGTAGTCTGTAGGCGCAAGGTCTGGTGAGTAGGGCGGATGACGGAGAACTTCCAACCCCAGTTCTTGCAACTTGGAGGCCGTCTGCTGTGCAGTATGAGGTCGCGCGTTATCGTGCAGGAGCAGCGGAGACGAGCGATTGACCAATGCTGGTTGGAGATGTGCCAGCTTCTCCATCATTGTGTTCAGTTCATCACAGTACACATCTGCAGTAATGCTCACCCCGTTTGGTAAGAAGCTGTGATGAATCACACTGGCGCTAGACCACCAAACAGTGACTATTACTTTTCTAGGGGTAAGTTTTCGTTTAGGGCATTGTTTAGGTGCTGAACCATGATCCAACCAACTTGCTGAGCGTTTGCGGTTATCAAACAGAATCCATTTTTCATCGCAGGTAACAATGCGGTTCAAAATTTCTTAATTTGTGTGTCCGATGAGCAGTGCAAGGCACGTTTCGACGCGTACTTCGCGCTGGCGATGGCCAATTTGACGCAAATGTACCAATATTGTTTTGACGCTAACGTCGAAAGCTGCTGCTAATTCAGCCGTCGATTGTGTATCATCAGCTTCCACAATCGCCTTTAATTCGTCATTGTCGACCAAAGTCTTCGGACGACCGCGAGGTTCATTTTTCAGGTCGAAATTCCCAGAACGGAAGCGAGCAAACCAATAACAGGTGGTGCGTTGGTTTGTAGTGTTAGCTCCGTAAACGTCGTTGATGTTGCGTGCCGCTTGTGCCGCGTTGCTGCCACGACGGTACTCATATTCCATAATTACTTACTCGAAATTTTAGCGTATCCATGATGACGAAAAAGATTGAAATGCGATGAAAATGTAACACTAATCTATAAACAAATGACTACTTTTGGAAAAAAAAATCCATGTTTTTTAAATAAAATTAATTTGAAATTAGAATTCTTAGCCAAACAAAAATTATTTTGATTTGAAATGGCCAGTACTGCAGAACGGCAATTTCATAGGTAAAGACCTATTATTTATCTTGAACAGATTTTATATTTGAATCAACTTTTTGAATATATTTTTAATAAACTAATAGGTCCTTATAAATTTATTTTCCATACAAAAAGATGTTCTAATTTTAAAAATAGAAAATATTTATAGCATATATTTTTATGGAGGTACATTCTACATCTATATCTAGGAACTTAAAATAATTATGGACGTGCTTATTTAAAAAGCTAATCAAGTAATTACATATTTCTAACGAAACATTAATTAAGTAATTAATTGTGAATTTATGACTTATGTTAATTATATCATAGTTAGAGTCATGTTGCTAATCAAATCGAACAATTATGTTATGAAGTACAAAAATGTAATTGATATATCGAATTAAGTAAGTACCTATGTTAAAGTGACTGCATGATTAATTACGTAATTAAAATAACTAAAAAACCCGACTGCATAAAAACACTTTAAAAAAAACTAAAAAGACAAAAACAAGTCTAGTAGTCCAGACCTATGTAAAGTAATATTGAATAACTGGTGTAGTTATTTAAATGTTTTCATGATCGTAGAATAAAGTCAATCTTGCCGTCGGGACCCATTCAAAATCGTGACCGTCTCTAAAATTCCCAGTAATGAGTCCAAACTGTTTACTGTTACTAGACTTGTTTTTGTCTTTTTAGTTTTTTTTAAAGTGTTTTTATGTAGTCGGGTTTTTTTGTTATTTTAATTACGTAACTTGTTTCCGGATTTTTAGTGCAAAACTACGAAAAAATATTTATATGAAAAAGTAGATGATTTCCTACAAGTCCCTTAACAATAAAGTAATGTAATGCTTTCGGTAATTGCTACCGAAAATTTGAGAATACATGATACGGAATGCTCAAAACATATTTTTCAGCCCACGCATTAAAGCGCATAAAATCCGCCATTTTGTTTTTTTTTAATTTCATGTACCGAGTGACACTCGTGCCATCAAGACAAATTTAATGAGGTATCATTTATCTAAATCGGTTGCACCGTTGAATAGTTACGAGCGGACATAGGAACGGACATACATACATACATACATACATACATACACGTCAAACACATAACCCTCCTCCTTCGGCAGTCGGGTAAAAAATGTTGACTTTTTTGTGTGAACGAACGTAATTATCATTAACATGACAGGTAAGTATTACAAGATTATTATTCATTACAAAAAATTCAAGGCTTTCAAATGCAGTAATCAAAGAGTATAATAATAGAGTCGGACAGTGGGTAACATTATATTATTATTAATATAATAATAAGTAAAGCTGTGCCCTGCGGTTTCACGCGATCTAAAAGGACTACTATAACTTGATTTCTAGACAGCGTAACAACATGAAACTTGAACTAGAATTTAAGTTAGATCTTTAGCAATACGACTATCTACACCGCATCCAAATCCGTGTCATAGTTTTTGGACTAATAAAAATTCTAAAGGTGCGTAATTATTTGTTTTTAGGTACTGCTATTATATATTTTAGTTCTTATCTCCTACATTATCTACATCGTATTTTGTATCTAAATTAGTATTCCTCTGAAAAGATACTGCTGAAGCAGAAAATAACGAGTATCGTACAAATTGAATTATTTTAACTTAGTGTGTAAGTCTTCTTTAATCTATATATTACTAATATAAAATATATAAAGCTGAAGAGTTTGTTTGTTTGTTTGCTTGATCGCGCTAATCTCAGGAACTACTGGTCCGATTTGCAAAATTATTTCAGTGTTAGATAGCCCATTTATTGAGGAAGGCTATAGGCTATATATCATCACGCAACGCGGACGAAGTCACGGGCAGAAGCTAGTCTGGGTATAATTTACAGACATCGGCTTGTTACAATTTTTTTACTTAAATGTAAGTATATAGATCGTAATAAAAGCCTGCCTGTCAGAAACTGGAGGCTAATTGTCGAGCTCAAAAAATTGTCTATCAAAAGCTCCCTAAATAATGGTTGAGCTACACGATGCCTGATGTATGCGTGCCGTCAGTTAAGACAGGTCAACTTAAAGCTGCTATGGCTCTTTCTTCAAGGCCTGTCCAGATATTGCCCTACATCGTAACACTCACATAATATCTAATAATACTATTACTGCCTTGAAAAAAGAGACCATGTTTCTCCGAGTTTGTTTCGGCGTTTCTTCTCAGAGGTCGTCAGTTAGGAAATGCCGGCGCCATCTAGATTAAAAAAAAATCCTAAACATTGACTTGTAAAAGTGTCAGTAAAAGTACAGAAATAAATATAATTTATCATTTATAAAGGCAACTAGAGAACGGCTTAATATGTAGTACCTATGCAAATCCACGATTTTACGCGACCCTTCCGACCCTTGCTCCAGTCAGCCCAAAGTAGCTTCAAATTCACTCCTAAATATACAAAACACAGATCCAGCCGAGACTCGAAACTCGGCATAGGGCGTTGCTGTGAAGACAGCTAGGGGCTGTCTTCACAGCAACGCCCTATGCCGAGTTTCGAGTCTCGTAGTGGACACCCTTAGCTGCTGTTGCTTCGTTTATAAATTGCTCTTGGCTGGAAGTATTCGGTGTCTCGCCACCAAGTCCGGTTACTCTGTCAAGATTCCCTGAATGAAGAGCCCACGTCAAACATACAATACAACTTAGGGACGTATTTTACGTACAAGTTGGAATGGAATGATGGACAATTAATAACAGTTTTGAACTGTTTTACCCGTATTTTCTACTGTATTGTAGAACAAACACAAAACTCATAAATACACACCCTGCCCTAAGAAATATTTGTTCCATGCGGGTGTCGTACCCACAATCCATGGCGCAGCGCAACGTGCCTTTTATTCCACTAAAAACTTTGTAAAGATGTTTTAGGCTCTCAATAAGTGGAATTGGTCTCTTAGGACTTTATGTTTATTTTAATAAAGGTTAATATATCTTACCGTTAATGTTTAACATGCAGCTGCAGGCTATTTACGCATTCATAATAGGCTAGTTGACTCAGTGACTGATTTTCTATCTTTATTGCCTCATGAAATTGATAACTGCCTCAATAGCCAAGTGGTCCTGACCGCGACTGCTACGCTAGAGGTCCTGGGTTCGATTCCCAGGTCGAGCAAAGTGTTATTGGGTTTTTCTATGAAGTTCCCAGTAGCAGCTCGGAGTTAGGAATTTGTGCCCGGTTAATGGCAATAGGCTCGCCCCCTATTACATGGGACCTAAACATACCGGCGAACTGTGGGTGTACATTAGTACGCCTCTGCCTAACCCTTCGGGGAATACAGGCGTGATGGTATGTTATGTTTATGTTATGAAATTGATATTTGGTACCATAAATAAAGCCGATCAATAAAGATAACAATTAAATTGGTTCAATAAAGAAAATGCATTTTAATTTTATGCTAAACAGAGAGCGTAATAAGTTGTGACGTCATAACTTACTGCGCTATGCAAATTTTATACTCACACTCGTTTTGCGGGAAAGGACTGAGCGTCCCATTTAAGCCCCCGTTAAAAAATAAAGTAAAATCTTTTAACTTTATTAGCCGATTTAAATTATGTTTTCAGAATACGAATTACATTTAACTAGGTAGGTAAGTAAGTAAGTATATTTTTGACTAAGCTAAGCCTACCTATTATTTTTTATAAATTAAAAGCCAATGTCAACCACCCTATTGGTTCAGGAACAAATAGTTTTTTATTATGGTATTAATTAGTTACTTGAGGGAGTAAATGTGCAGGAAGGAGAGGAACAGAAAAAGGGTAAGCAAATTAACAAACATAAACCACGTAAAGTTTATTGAGCCAATTGACAAGAGATAATAATTGCCAATTCATCAAAAAATCAGTAAAGATTTTAATGTTAACAATAAAATATATCAAAAAGAATTTTGACTTTATTCGAATTTTGAATCCCTTAAGGCCACAATTATTTATTCATCATACTTACTTTTCTATTTTATAAGGTAGGTAACCCTGCATTCCTTTAAGGCATGGGCAAAATTTCAAGCAGCACTGTTTCTATTGTTAAAAGCTATGTACATTTAAACTAATTTCTAATATACAGGTGTGCCCCTACTCCTCTTTAATACCATAAAGAAAGCAATCAAATGAGCTATACAGTACATAGAAACCAAACAGACGCAATTACGCCAAAAATTATCTTCTGAGAACCCAAATCTCGTTAATACTTCGGGCCCTGTTCTTATACACGGCATCCCATCAATTTCTACACATTCAATTGCTTCTATAGAATCCCATTGAAGTATCGAGATCGTTTCGACACCGTAGTAGAATCCTGATAGGAATCTAAGCCATGATAAGTAAGGAGAAACACTGCGTAAGTTGAGGTAGAGGCCGGAAAACATAGTTCCAATTAAGTCGAACGGTACAGACACGAGAGCAGCGGTTTCCATAGACTTGAACGTCGACGATAGGAATGAGCCTGGAATTTTGAAAATCGAATTGCAGTGCCAATTTTAAATATACACAATGTGTTTGTTCCAGCGATCTGGAACCGCAAAATTTTGAATTTGGAATTTTTATGATACGAATAATGTTAAAATAATGCATCAAATTTGCATCGATAGATAATTACCTATCTTATACATTTTCGACATTAATTTTGAATTTTGGAAGTCTAGTGATATTTTGTTTTAATTAAATACCTGTTGAATATCTCGTATGTAATTAACTTGATTTTATTAGGAAAGTAAGACAAGGTAAACTACAAAGGACTAGCAATGGATGAAGCATTAAATGCGCATTTTAAATCACATAAAAAAAAGATGTCTTTGTACTTACCATAAGCGTTCGCGTAGTTAGCGCATAGAATACAGACGAAGTTGAAACCCAGCCAGCCCATAAACCCACCGCGGAGTCCCGCTATCAAGAATATCAGAGTAGAGAAGAGAGTTGGCTCTATCACTGCACGGGGTATCTGAAAGAATAGGGAAAATATAATATTTAATGTAATAAAAAATACGCCTAGGAAATCAACTTGGCTTAGAGTGAAAGACGAGTACTACGACGATGAACACGTGTAGTAAAAGTCAACAAAACCCAGTACCTACGCAACGAATACCTCTGATACACACAACCTGATGGTACCTATGGCGATTTCCACTTCGCCACTTCGTGTTGTGGCTTCGATCTCCAGAGCAAATTTTATATGTAAGACCTATAGGTAGTTGATCCGGGTCTGGGCGTTTGTGTACGTGAGAATTGGTGTTTGTAAAAGAACCCACGATACAGGAGAAAATCCTAGTGTGGTGGTTGCTAATCTTACTTCAGCAAAGCCCATAAGGACCGGAGTCTTTATGGGCTTTGAAAAGCACAATGCAAAGACAAGACACAATGCAAAATCTATTGTTGACCGGGGTCAACAATAGATTTTGTATTGTCATGCAATTAAATGCTTGAAGAGTTAAACAGATGTGGCTGAAGATTAGAGTTTAATTAATATAGAACTTTGGTCCTCAGGGCAACCAAAAAACCTACATTAAACTAGGTAATTATTAGCGAATTCTCTTTATAACTTGATACTTTAGCAAAATCGGCTCTTTTAACACAACAGAAATCGGTTTTAGAGCATTTATGTCATTGTTATTATGATCACCCGATTTATTTGTTCATCCTTTAGGCAAGCAACAAGTTACTAGCATTCTAGAATTGTTTTTGGGCTGAACGCTGAATTTATATCCGGCTGTCGGGCACCGATCATGGCATCGTAATATTTTTTACCGTCGCGTTCGCGTCGTGCATAGATGTTTTTAAGTCGCTAGAATTGAGCAACGTCACGATTGCATAATAAAATTATACTGTCTATCATGGAAAGACAAGGTATAACGCCTCTTTACTCAAAAGCTAAAGATCGTTCCATAGTAACTTACCCAAACTTTCGACTAAAAACTGATAATGTTAATCGTTTTTAAAATTAACTCGTTTTATCGAATTCTATCATCAGTGACACAATTTAAGGGGGCCCCATTATAAAAATAAAAGTTTCTCATTCATTATGCCCATTTACATGAAATTATCGTTAATGACTTCTGTATGTTGAATGAGTTCTCTTTTTAGAGGAGTTCTTAAATTAGTTTTGAATTGAGCAATTGTGGTAATGTGTAAATCTCATTGAGAATGTGTACTTGTTTTTTATCTTTTTAGATTGCGAGTAGAATTGGAAGCTTGATTCTAGTGATTTTATCTTCAACCTAAGATATTCCACTTTAATAAAAATTTTAAGTAGAATAATGGGCACATGAATTTGAATGGTGCTTATAACAGGTATTTTAGAAACTATAAAGTAACTATAACTATATATAAAGAAAAGAAAAACGGGAAACTCCCCTTCATCGTATTGTTATGAAACAACAGAATTGGCCGATAGTAAAATGCCTAATAGTATAATCTTATTAAGACTGACCAAGGTTCACCGGAAAATTACTTGTAGGTAATTGATATACATAACACATTCATAATAAATTACCATCTAAAGGACCACGACATTCGATCCTACAATCTAAAATTATATAAATGCGAAAGTAACTTTATCATTATGTTTCTATATAACCTGTTTTCACGCCTAAACCGCTAAACAGATTTCGATAAAACTTGGCAAAGAGATAAATTACATCCTTTTATCTTAAAAGGTCCTTTAGGATGCAAGTATGCAAAGTAACAGCTAGCTACAAACTAAAGAAAATCTCATACTCACCCAGAATATCATCTTGGACAAATAGTACGGTAGCGGTGAGTAGAGGCCGCTGGCCGTCTCTCGCAGCAATATGGGGAGTTCACCAGGGAATGTGATGAACACTGCGTAGATGAAGAGGAATATCGCCTCTGCTACAGTGAGGTACAGTAATCCCTCCACATTTTGTATGTCACGCTGATCCAACTCTTCAAAACGACCATGGTAAGGTACTGAGATTATCAACCCCACGAACTACAGAAGTAAAGACGAGATATGAATTAGATTTACTCATTTCAATAATAAATATATCTAGGTGGTGGACACAATTAAAACATAGGATAAATTAAATACACATTAAATGAATCACGATGAAATAAAGTAGCTTTAATCGAAGAAAACTAGTAAGAGTTATAAAAAATATTTACAGTTTAAGAAAAAAATTAAAAACTATAACTAGTAAATTATTCATTTGTTTTGCGAATATTAAAATAATAACTGATATTAACTACATGATAAAACAAAATCTTATAACAAACTTACCATAAGTAATAGAAATTCGGCGACCCATATGCTATAATTGTGTTTGAGTGCTTGAATATTTCTCCACATCAACCAATAAAATTGTACGAAGTAATTGACTTTGACTCTGCAATGAAAGATACATTTAATTAAAACAATCCTCAACTGATTTTTATTTATTTATTTATTTAATTAAAATATTTTCTATTCTACAACAACACATTTGGGGACAGATAAAATAGAAGAAGCTCAACCGAAATAAGTTTGATTTGATAAATGGGAGGAATAAGACGAATTGAATACGCTTTTAATAATACTTACAGAGTTAGATATCGTTCGTAATATTGATCCTGAAAGGCAATACAAAAATAAATATGTAAGTCATCAATATTTATAAACAATAAGACAACCATTTTAAAATGTTGCAAATTAAATTACGATTTTAATCTCCTTGTTTCCCACGTAATACTTAATTTCTGGTATGTAAAGATTTTAGATAATATCTAAAATCTTGTTTAAGTGAGCAATAAATTAGATATTTATTAGTGAATTATATTTGCAAATTTAAGATAAGCACACATTATAGTGACATCGATAAACAGACCGCTATATACAAATAAATAAAATTGTTTTATCGATAAGATAAAAGAATAAAATCGAGATAAGTAAAGTTCAGATCGTTAACAGGTCTCAAATAGCTTTTAGAGCAATTATTAATATTTACATACAAGATAATTAGACAGCGATTTTTAAATAACTCAAAATTAACATATTTCATAAGATAACATTAATATAAAATAAGTTTTTGTACCTTATCGCTGTATCGATCGCTAATCTTTGCAAAGATAATAATGACCCAATTGATCTTCTTGTACCCTTGGAAGATTCCATAAAGATAGGATAAATTTATTTTGCATTATGAATACCTATAGCATCGCCATATTTCGGAATAATTCCGGGATCAACAATCATGAGATCATAAAGTAGAAAAGATAAGTAAATACATTTTGTTCTGTCTATACATATGCATGAATCAGGTCTTCCCACGAATACCGGATCACCGCTCGACGCTTGATTCTCATTCTAAAATGCTCCTATGATAAATGAAATGTTGGGTAACCAGTATTTATAGCATTTCCTAATAAAACCCCTACCTTTCCGTCCGTCTCGCCGTTAAAGTATTCGGTTTCATCTTTAACATCAACTTTGCTGTCAATCTCAGCGGCTATGTCCGATCGTGAGTACTCGTCGCAGATGCGCCTGATTCGGTCCCGGCTCTCCATCTCCTTGTCCAGCTGAATACCCAACAGAGATATGTAGTACTCCGCTGCGTTGAAGCCAACCGGGCATTTGAAGTTGAGGCTGTAGATTTTGGCATGGTTATTGCATATTATTGAAGACAGTCCTATAATTGTTTGCATTGGTATGATTGGCTACTTCCCTATGGCACGAAGGTCTAAATAACACATGAAAAATATTTGCATAACCTGCTAGTAGACCACTTAAGGTCTCGGTAGATCCTTTGGAAGTAAAATATATCTATATATATAAAAGAAAGTCATGTTAGTTACTTCATTTATAACTCAAGAACGGCTGAACCGATTTGGCTGAAAATTGGCGGAGAGGTAGCTTAGAACCAGGAAACGGACATAGGATACTTTTTATCCCGTTCCCGATACTTTTTATTCCACGGGGGCGAAGCCGCGGGCAGAAGCTAGTATATATATATAAAAGAAAGTCGTGTTAGTTACTCCATTTATAACTCTAGAACGGCTGAACCGATTTGGCTGAAAATTGGTGGAGAGGTAGCTTAGAACCAGGAGACGTACATAGGATACTTTTTGTCCCGTTCCCGGGGGATGTGATGACAGACCGAATTCCACGGGGGCGAAGCCGCGGGCAGAAGCTAGTTATTTAATACAAATCTTAGAAATCCATAATTTGAAATTACTGGAACGGTTTATTGAACTGATAGGTTATTTTATGTGACTCTGCGACAAAAACATGCATATAAAAAACAACACTATTTTTAGAACTACTTTTATCATTTCTACTAGTGACTATTTATAATGGTATTAATTCAGCTTCAAATCTATAGGTCAGATGAGACAAGTATGTGTGAAAATGTAAACTGGGGAATTTAGAAGGCTTCCTTTATGAATAAAGTGTTTTAGCAATCTAATACACCCACTCACTAGTTCCATATCAACTGACTACCGAATATTAAGTATATTAGAATGTATTTCAATGCAATTATTTAAATTCATGTTTGAATTTCGGAGCTAATGTAATCATTTGATAAGAAAAGTTATGCGATAAAAGCTTTTAAAATATCAGGCAAAATATCAAGACCTTAAAAAATAGTAAAAGTTATCAGAAAATTTATTTTATTAGGTATGGAAGAAGGATTTGGATGAACATACCATCACGCCTATATTCCCCGAAGGGTTAGGCAGAGGCGTACTAATGTACACTCACAGTTCGCCGGTATGTTTAGGTCCCATGTAATAGGGGGCGAGCCTATTGCCATTAACCGGTCACAATTATTAGGAATTGGATGAAAAGAAGAATGAATGAAGAAGTCAGGGTCAAAAAGATCTTATGTAGGTATATATTAAGTAACAAATTGTTGGCTTTAATGTCCAAAAATGGTAAGAGAAGGAAGCACCATTAGACCAAAAGGCCTAATGAGGTGTGGCTGAATAGATAGACACAACCAATAAACATATATTATAATACATGCAAGGAATCTCTATATTGTATATTTTATCTACTACTTTTTTAAATAGATCTATAATTTATATTAGACATTTATTGTTAATTCTGGATTATTTTAAAAAATCCTTTTATTTGTTTAGCCTTCAACATATTTATAGGTTGTCTGATTGACTCATGCAAAAAACGTTATGCAAACGTTTAGCATTCTTTGGCCAATACATTATGGACAAGGAAATATTATTATTATGCACGTAAGATATTATGCACCAGACCTTCTAAAAGCTTGCAGGCATTACTACAACGTTGATTTGGATATTTATGAATCAAGCAAGGCAAGAGTCACGCTGCCCGCTGGCTTTCCTTTACCGTATGCTAGAAGGAGTAAGGAATTCGTGATATTCACCCCCACCCTAACCTAAATTTACGTCAAGCATTAATCTCGAGATTTATGTGAAGAATTAATGTTATTTTAATCAAGGAAAAAGTCGACTTGTAAGTCGAACCTGCGTCTTCTGGTTAGATACACCAGACGCTATGACCGCGAGTCCCACACGCCACGTCGAAATTTGCCTTCACATTCTGAATTTACGTCTTAAAGGTGACGTCAGTACCTAACATCTATTGAAAAGCATTAATATTTGCTATACTAAACAAAATCTAATCTTAACCGTATTTCACTTTACGTCTGATGTAACGGATATAAATCATAGCGTAATCTTGTCTTTAAAATCACCTGTGTGACAGGGCTTAACATAAACCACAGAGCACGGTAGTTGGTTTTTGTAAGAAAAGAAAAATCTAACTCGATTCTCCCGTTGCTAGTTGATAGTCCTTGTAAAATTGTCTTTGTCCTTGTCAATTTTACAAGGACTAAGGACATAATAATTAAATATTGATGACTTGATGACGTAATTTCAACGGCTTTAACAATTTAGTTTATGCATAAGCAGATTGGTGGAACGTGCTTTTCACATTTTGTAAAGGATAAATTGACGATCTTATTATTTTCAACTTTTAAAATCATTGTCAACTTTTATGGCGGGAGAGGGAAATTATTTTTAAATGTTTTCGAGATTTGAAGTTCAACCTATAGAGCATCCAACAACTTAATTTTGATTGAATGAAGTCAAAGATGTATGAAGTCAATTGGGTTTTGAAACAAACTTGTGTTATTAAAGGGCAACCTTATGTAATACGACTCATAATTTTTAACATTGAATATCAGGTATCTTAGAACACATTGATATTCAAGGTAGGCCCTCCCAAAAATATGAGGTGTATGATAATCAAACTTGGTCAAGGTTTCGAAATCACTGCAATCATCTTAAATACGATCTCATCAACCGAGGATTTGTTATGGATATCATAAATCCTCGGTAAACAGAACATTTTCATGAAAACAAAGGTACACACATTTTTTTAGGAATTGTATCCCAAAGCAATGTAGTGCACAAATCATCTTCGTCTAATGGCCGGTCCCAATAACAGTCAGTGCATTTCCTTACTAGAGATAGGATTTTAACATAAGGTCCATAAAAGTAACGTCAAAATCCTTATACTTCTAGCTTTTAGTAAGTAAATCTATCGACGGATCTGTTATTGGGAACCGGCTTAAAGCGCCATACGCATTTAGTTTTTAATTTAGCAATTTTCCCTTGATATCTACGGGACATCATTGAACCAACATATCTATAATGACATTTCGATCAAAGTACAGAACCACTAACTAGTTATTATATTTAAGTTTTTTTAAATATTATACTTACGATGCAAAGAACTGGTCAGCTTGTTCAATGGTTCCATGAAACGCTGTTCTTCCATTAGCTAGCAACACAACCTCATGGAACAGCTCGAAGACTCCAGAAGCCGGTTGGTGCACTGAACACACGACCAGTTTTCCTCCTATGGCTAGGTTCCTAAGGCGAGATACTACAGCAGCAGCTGCCCAACTGTCCAAGCCTGTCGTCGGCTCATCACAAAATAGTATAGGTGGGTCGTTAAGTAACTGTGAAAGAGTATACCTTGTCAGATTCTGTCTTCAAGGGTGGAACGTATTTTTTTTTTACGTTATTCTAAATTTTTATTGTCAATTAATTAATATTATTCAAAACAAAGTCCGTTCACAAATAGCATGGCCTTGTATGACCGTCTAAAAAGTAGCTCAGGAAATGACATGTCTTGTACACTAAATTTGTCAGATAAGTTTTATTTTATATTGCAATTTGCATTTAAAGCATGCTAAACATTTCCAAAAATATAAATTTTTATGGAAGAAAAATTCGATATCAGGCACATTTCGAAAGTAATCAGATTATATATATCATAGTATATATACTTAATCTGCTAACTTTATAATCTGATAAGTAGTATCAGATTTCCAAAAGACAAATTTGTCATTTGGAAATGTTAAAAGCCTTAGAATAAGGACTACAGCATATCAATGACATTAAAAATTTTAAAAGAGGCAAATCCACTAGGAATAGGGACACGATTTTGGCATAAATTGCTTACTTGTGCGAGCGCGAATGGAAAAGCAATTATTATTGTCCTCTACCATGGGAGCTAAAAAGGGCAAATAAAGCAATTATTTTGGAGTCAATTCATATTTAGAATTCCAATCCTTTACCGGAATACTGTAGGTAAGTGACCATTATATTACAGCCAGTATTATAAATGTGTTTAAATTGTATTTAAACACAAAATAACAATGAAAAATTGTATTTAACTACAATTTAAACACAATTATGAAGTTGGTGCAAGTGGCGTTCTCTAAGACTTAAGTGAGCCAGAGATACATGAATATAACCTTGTGATGCTTCCAACAATAGATAAACATCCTTACCTGTACTGCTAACGCGACTCTCTTCCTCTCCCCTCCGGATAGAGCTTTCAGCTTAGTCTTTTCACAATTGTTGACACCAAGCTCACTAAGAAGGAGCTGAACTCTTCTTGCTCTTACTAACTTTGTTGATCGCTTGTCCATCATCATACGGGCCTAGGCATGAAAATAATGTTGTGAAATTGAACTAAAAGCTAAATTGTAATTTTTTATTTAATTATTTATTTCTAAGGAGGATGAACAGCACAATCAATGTAATTTAAAAGAAATAGGCCAAGTAAATGTTTTCACAGATAGTAATTACCATAGAGTGCTTTGGCTAGAGCAGGTACAAAAAAAATAAGTCGAACATAGTTAAAGAGCATGTCAAAAAGTAAGTTTATGTGGATAATGTTATCTAAACTACCAACATAGCAGGAACTATGAGTAATTATTATATGTATCTGAACACGCAAAATAACTTACTCGTGGTATATATTGATATTAAAAATGCTGAGGTTAATGTTTTTAATTTATTATAATTTATGCAAACACGGTACATGTGCGAATTTTAATTGTAATTTTTTGCTTATAAAAATTAAGGAGATTATAATCTACGAACGAGTCGTTAAACTCACCATAAACTCCATATGTTCTGCTACTGTCAAGTCCTCAATAGCCAAGTCTTCCTGTGGCACGAAGCCAGATATCCTAGAGATGAGTTCAGCACCAGCCAACCTGCCATTCAGCATAAGGTAGCCAGTTATCGCGCTCTTGTCACGACGACTGATGGCAGCTAACAATGTCGTCTTACCAGCACCACTGAGGAGATTATTTATAGATTTGTAGTTCAGAATATTAAATTTATAGATTTATTTTAAGATGTCTGCAAATGGTCAACATCAAATACCGGCGACCTGAATAGACTGCTAAAGAATTTGCTTGAAGACAGGGTATTCTAATTAATCTACATAATTTAATATTTTCAATTATTTCTTTTCTTTTGCTCTTCTCTTTTCACTTGCTGTCGATTCAATAAGAAGAAGAAGCATCAAATACATTACGTACCTACCTGTACACACATACGTATAAGCTTAATTTTATAACTTTTTCTGGCAGTGAGAGAAAGATAGTTATACTGTCATTGTGCAAATATTCTGGAAAGGTGCTGTAACCAGCTGGGAGTCCGTGAATCATATTATGGTTAATCAAAAATGGGTACCTATTTTGTGCACCCGTATTTAAGATGAAAATGCAATTAACGCAATTGAGTAAGTAGTTACAAGATCTCAAGAATCTAAGATAAAAACATAGTAATCTAGACGCAATATTTTAATAGAAATCTCACCTTGAGCCCATCAAAGCGACTAAGTTGCCAGAAGACACGATGCCATTTACTGAAAAGAAAACCTTCATGAAATATCAATACGCAATTTAAAACCAATAGACACGAGCCTTTAATCGTGTTACTATAAGTATTACGTAACTTTGTCTACGATTTACTAATTTTCAACCAAAGACATACATTTGAAAAGTTATAGAGCTGACATCGGAAACATTTTCGTGGATAAACTTCGACCCTAATTTGATTGCTCTCTCCGTTAGGCTGAACAATTTTACTAAATACTATTGTATTGTACAAATAATACTATTGTGATTCCCCTATGGTAGACAAATCAGTCAACAGTCGACATCTCTCACTTTTAAATATCGTTTTTCTTAATTATAATACGTCTTATCAATTATTTATCATGTATATCTTCGCAAATCTTCTGAGATGGTCCCATCATTCGTTTGGTTGTTTTCTTACAGTCGGCTCTAAAGATACACTCAGTACATAATGTTGTTTGTAATAGGTTTTCTTTTTCTATTGTTAAGTTATAATTGCTGTTTAATCATTGTCTAGTTATACTCAAGTCCCAGTAAAGTAAAACGGTCCAAATAGTCTTGCATTTTTGTTGAAGTTAAGCAATGTCAATTGAACTGTTACTGAAAGGGAACGGAGGTCGTGCCGGAACGTGCTAACACGATAATTTTTCGGTTGTGGGAAAGAGATGGCGCTAGTTAATGTGTAGAGCGACATCTCTTGCTATACTAATATAAAACAATCACCATAATATATAGTGGCCTTAAATCCTTAACGTTATTTTGTAGAATTGGTCTCTAGGACATAAAAACACACTCGCCAAAATTCAGTAATAATGTTCATTTATATCGCTTACATATCCAGACATTATTATCATGCATTATTTTCTTAAATACTGAATATAATTCATGATAATTATGCGTGTTATGTATATACGTTATGTACCTTATGCGAGTAAGTTTTTAGTTAATTAATCTTCTATTTAAATTGAGTAAGTATTTTTTTCTTGAATCGCTAATTTAATAAATTTTAATTAAGTATACACAATTTTTTGTTTAGGCTATATGGAGTTTCTACTAATAACTACTGTAATTATGTGTTCTTTTTCGGTAATGATTTTGATAAATTATATTATTTTATAACCTTTTTTGTATATAATCGTTAATATCTATACTGATATTATAAGCTGAAGCTGCAGAGTTTGTTTGTTTAGAAGAACACGCGTCAGGAACTACTGGTACGAATTGAAAAAATATTTTTGTGTTGGATAGTCCATTCGAGGAAGGCTTTCGGTTATTAACATCATGGTATAACTAATAGGAGTGGAGCAGTAATGAAAAATGTTACAAATCCGGAAAAAGTTTAATACATATACCACCTGCGACCTCGAATTCCTCAAGTTTATTAAAAAGACATCATTAATAAACAATAATGTATTTACCGGTTTCGTGTATTTTAAAAGCCTAAATAACACAGTGGTAGTAAATTAAATTACACTTCAATGACTAAAATTAATAATTTACATACTGTGACTATCGTCCGGTATTAATAAAGCTCAACCAACGGTTTTAGCTACTAAAACTAAAATAAACCTATACATAAAATCCGTAATAACAAAAAGTCCGCCTTCAAAAATAATAAAAATATGTGCGAAAATAAAAGGTCCGCCTTCAAAAACAATAGAAATATGTTATGTGCGAAACAGTTTCGTAAATTGGTGCCATTGATTTGGTCGGTTATTTTGTTTTCGCCACCGACTTCCAAAACTGTTTCGCACATAACATCATTTTTTGTTTTTGAAGACGGTTCTAAATTTTTTTAGTTATTTTGTTTCAACATTTGGAGTGGCGAATTAAATCTGACGTACTGATTTAGTCAGCCGGTACGTGTTATTATAATTTTTTCCCAAACTTGTGATCTATCTAAACCAAATTTGAATGGGGCCACCTCGGATTCATTATTCTACCAAACAAAAAAAAAAAAGATTTTTCCAAATACCTGGCCAAATTATTGCGTTAAAAACATTTGACTATCTATCCCTATCTATAGATAGAATATCTATCTATAGATAGATAGTCAAAGTTAAAAACAGACGAATTGACAGCCTCCTTACTTTTTATGTCAGTTGAAAAGTAATTTCATTGTCTAATCGAATGTCGGAAACCAAAGTATAACAAGCCGATCTAAAATTTTATATGAGGGACTTTATTAGAACAACAGAAGCCAAAACAATTTTTAAGTTCTGTATTTCTGTCGGTATGTTTGTATGAGTACTTATTGCGCAAAAACTACTGCATGAAATTAGATTCGATTCGATCACAGTCGGAGGTCTAACTTAAATCTGGTGCATATTTTATCTTAATACGCCGTATAGTAAATCAAGATAAAAGGGGGTAAAATCGCCGGCAGCAGCTAGTTTTATTAAATACCAGAATACGTACCTCCATGTAAAACCCTTATCTCTTCATAGACAGGGGATCTCCACATACTGGTCTGCATTTTTTTCTTTCTATAGACTGATAGATCTTTCCAGGACAGGGTAAGATTGCCAGGACCATCCCCAAATCCCAACTCGTCATCCTCCCAGTTGACAACTGTGCCGGTGAGTAAATTGCGCGTGGGCAACTTTAGATTCATATCCTTCATTTTGGTGTTACGTCATTGGCACTGTGGACAAAACATATATTATATGAAATGTATGAATTTTTTTTTTATGGGATAGGGGAGCAAACGAGCTGACGGATCACCTGATGGTAAGCGATAACCGCCGCCCATGGACAACCGCAACTCCAGAAGAGTCACGAGTGCGTTGCCCGCCTAAATAAATACAAATTGTAAAGTACACTGGCCTGCAAAACTAAGTAGGTAGGTATTACACTTTTAAATCATTTTTTTTTCTAAACTATAGCAGTTAGAGATTTAAAATAAAAACCGTTTTATAGAAAATTTATTAGCTTTCTTCGTAACTGCTAGGTATAGTAAACTATTCAACTCTTTTTAAGTCCTTTTTATTTCGAAAGTTTGTCTTTTGTACTTAAAAGTAATTGCTATTTTTAAAGTTACTTAGTTTTGCAGGCCAGTGTAGTTTAGCGTGAAAATGGATTTGCATTGCTATATTATTACAAATAGCACCTGTCACTGAGCCAACAATATTGCGAAAAAAGTGTCTGTAGATAGTATTTTATAACCAGCACTTACAATGCTTCAAACTGGACATATTTCACGCCCAATTCTTGAACAAATTGTCCGTAAAGGATATTACCATGTCCGGTTCTAATATCAATTGATAGACACAAATTGAATATGTTGCGTCACAATAATAGACACAGATAATGTCCCTAGCAACAAAGAATTACGTGTTATAAATAAATGTTATTTTATTACCTGCTTGTACGAAAATTTAAGTAAGTTAATCCTCGAAAAAAATGCAGCCAAGTCATTTAATTTAGAAAACTAAGGCCCTCTTGGTGTTTAAATTATTTAAACACGAAATTTCTATGAAAAATTGTGTTTAAATACGATTTGGCCCTAAAATTCTTATTTTAATAAAACCAAACATTAATATTTTTTAGAGCTCTGAATTGGTGAAAGCAAAGCATATCGGTGTTTGGGTTCCGTATGTATGTGATCGTAGACAAAATTATTTATTTTGTATCCTTTGTGCATTCTTGTAAACCACATTTTTTTTAGTAACAACATAACATACCATCACGCCTGTGAGTATTCCCCGAAGGGTTAGGCAGAGGCGTACTAATGTACACCCACAGTTCGCCGGTATGTTTAGGTCCCATGTAATAGGGGTAACAAACGATTACTTATTGATAAAAATAATAATAAAGTATGATGATACCAACGAATGCATGGGGATTTGTTCGGACACACATACATAGTTATGAATAAATCCAATATTTTTCATGTGATGTTTTTTAGCTTTAACCTAATCGGAAAAAGTAGCGTGAGGCTACAAACGCGTTCTTGTAGTTTGTATTTCTTGATAACCTGATACTTATAATTTTTTTTTTTAAAGCTTACTAGCAATGTGGGTCGCACTCGCACATTACTAGTATTCTTGTTAACCCCTCGTGCTAAGCTAAAATGCTTGTGTTACGAGTGGGTTCACGTTGGTAGTGCAATGGGTGGGTATCGAACCGGCAACCACATGATCGCAAGTCCAACGCCCTAGCCATTACTACCGACTCTTCGAAATTAATTAGCTGTCATCCCCGGTTTCATTCGCGCCTCAAAGAATATATCGAGAACAATTCATGTATATCTTTCTCCAAGCTCCAATCTAGGTATCTCTGTAGGTACCAACATTTATCAAAATGGTTTGAGCGGTTTAGACGTGAAAAAGTAACAAATATACCTACAGACAGAATTACTGAGAGTACGGATTATTTCATTCATCATCATGATTATCATCAATCTATTTATTGTCCCACTGCTGGCCACATCTCTCCTCTCAGAATGGGAGTAATACCACGGCCTCACAGAAAACCGGCGTGAAACAACGCTTGCGTTGTGTTTCGCCGAGTGAGTGAGGTTACCGGAGGCCCAAACACTTTTAAAAGGCGGGCAACGCACTCGTGACTCCTTTGGTGTTGCAGGTTTGCATGGGCGGCGGTAACCGCTTACCATCAGGTGATCCGTCTGCTCGTTTGCTCGCCTATCTCATTAAAAAAAAACAAAGGAAAAAGAGTCCACCATGCTAGCTTTGACTGCGGGTTGGCATACGTCACACTCCGTTAAGTAAAATCTAATATATGTAGATATATTAAAATTTAGTTAAAAATTAAGTTAATTCCTCTGACCTTGTAAACTACCGCAACCAATCTGTCTACCTAGACAAAACTGTCTAGGGTTATTGTCCCCGTTTAATCTGTGATTCTGTATGCAGATACAAAAATATAACTATGAAGGTCATTACATAATCAAGTTTTCGGTTCAGATTATTTTTATAGTTTGTTTTGGGATTAGTAGATCGACTACGGGTTTACTACGATCGCTACTGGTTCAGTTTGCATATTTATTCATATTATGTAGATAAACAGTAACTATGAATGAAATGCGTCACTGATTCCGCAAAAGTGACATCACAAATAATTTTCAACCATATTGCATTAAAATCAACAGTTCAGTCTGCTCCTGACCAAGGATGCTGTAAAGGGTTCATAACATAACGTTGTGATTTGTTAATGTAAATAATAATAATTTCAATAAGTCTTATATTCGCGTAAGATTCAGAATATTCTATAACATAACATAACATACCAGTAGCCTGTAGGTACTGCCCGAAGGGTTAGGCAGAGTAGTAGGTACTAATGTACACCCACAGTTCGCCGGTATGTTTAGGTCCCATGTAATAGGGGGCGAGCCTATTGCCATTAACCGGGCACAAATTCCTAACTCTGAACTGCTACTGGGAATTTCATAGAGAACCCAATAACACTGCTTGACCTGGGAATCGAACCTCTAGCGTAGCAGTCGCCCTCAGGACCACTTGGCAACAACAATGAGGCAGTTATAGTATATTTCTAATCATACTAGGAATTTCGCTGTAAATCGAATACCAAACGTCGAGATTAGACGGATCTATTATAGAGATACCTAGACTATAAAAGCAATAGAGGACAAAAATATATTTTAGAATTTTTGTTCGTCCATTTGTCTGAAATCATAAAACTGTGATTTAATTCTAGGTAAAAATACGTCACGCAATAACATAAACTAAATCTAATTATCTAATTAGCAGATTTTGCTCATCGCTTGTAGGTATCTTAAGGATTATTTGGAACGAAGGTAAACCAGAACTAATTACTAAGTTTTTTTGCATATTTCGAAGATAAAGTAGGTACCTAGGTATATTTATTCGTCAGTTCCCGAGCGTGCAAGTTTGGTGCTTGAATCGGCGCCCACCTCTAATTTTTTTACGCGGACAGACTGCAATGACCTCCGCAAACCAATGGCTGGTTACCATAAAGTGGCAATGCACGTTTAAGGGGTATTTTACTCGCGTTACGTTTCTAGTCAAATAAGTCTCCACAGTCTATACGAAAAAACATTCGAAACAACTCTTTCACCCCATTAAAAAGGGCACATGGGTGATTGACATGAATTAGTACGAAACCCCATCAAGTTTAGATACGGAGGTAGATGTTATTTCAAAGAAAATCTAGAACGGCATATTAATACATAATTTCAAGTACTTAATCGTATATTCAATAACAAAGGATATAATCCAAAGAGATATTTGCTCATTTGTATCTAACACAAATAACATAACCTTTAGAAAAACATACTGCATAAGCCAACATTCAGGAAGTGAGGCCATAATTATTTTACAATGTGAGGAGATAGGGGCCGCTTTCCACACGTGGTAACTTAACCACCGATGGCGGTGTTAAGTTACCACGAGTAAAACAACGCGTCAGTGTTGACGGGGAATATACTAATCTTTGGTTAATGTAGTGACATGGAAGGCCTTGTGGTTAACAAGTTTTATATGCGAATGCAAGCGATATTTTTTCTTGTAATACTATGAAAATAGACGGAAATTTTAATAAATAAAAGGGTAATACTGGTAATAAAAATTTTCAAAAATAATTCGTAAAAAGTAAAAAGGAACGTCAAACAAGAATAAATAAGATGGATTTGAGTTAGATATTTGACCCAAAGTGACATTTGTGACATACCTACTATGCTTTGCTAATAAGACACTGAAATTGGATTGAAATTAAAGAAAAATTAACCGCTAAAGAATATCTTAGTTGTCTGTTTGTCAGTATTTCTTTCTTTCGATATTTTTTTCTCAGAAACATGCAAAAGGCATCAAGTTGAAATTAATAAGTAAGAACTACTTTTGTGGACCCTAGGAGAAAAAAAAGCTATAAAAAATTAGCTTTTATGTCAATAAAAAAAGCGGCCATTTATGCCTCACATTTCTACGGTTCTTTCATAGCTTAGGAACCTATTGTTAATTTGATAGTGGTGTTACTTGCAACAATATCACCTAGCATGTTTCTACGGAAGCCTCGGTGGGTGAGTTTGGCTCGCACTTGTCAGGTTTTAATTTAACTATTTCTTTCTATTAACTAGTTAGTAGTTCGTAGTTCCCTTTATGTACATTTTTATTCTAATTTGATGGTAATTTGGTTTGTTTGTTTGATTTTAATTTAATTTTGTTTTTTATTTTTATTTAATTTATTTGATTGTAATTTAATTTATTTGACTTAATTTATTTGACATTTATTTGATTTATTATCTACTGTTTTTATTTCAATTAACTTTAATAGATAATTTGTTCTTTTTAATTGGATCCATTTTAGATCTAATTTTATTAATATTATATTAAATCAAGTCATTTTAAGTAATATTTTTCAATAATTCTTATCGTTTGTAATATTTTATGTGTAAATTATGTGAAACTTCATTGTTCTTCATTTATGTACCTACTTTGTGTTTTACTTTTATGTTAGGTATTGTAAACAGGAGTACATTGCTATATTGTAATATTTTTGTGTATGCATGCCGTGGCAGCCTATAAGTAAGGCAGCACTAAGTAATGTATAATCTCAATGTTATAGTATAGGCTTTGATGGTTGTCCAATAAATAAATAAATAAATTTATTATACCTGAATTCCGCTTCTGGAATCAACGCAGAAATAGCCTGAATCCTGGAAAATTACAGGAGGGAAAGGAATTTACTTAGTTAATTTTGTGACTATTACTGTGGGTAAATAACGAATCAGTCAGTAGATTTGCTTACTAGAGATAGAATTTTGACATAAGGTCCATAGAAGTAGTATCAAAATCCTATCCCTAGTAAGCAAATCGATAACGGATTAGATATTGGGATCGGCCGTTAATGTTATGCTATAAAGTCAGTATTCCTGTTATTAGATAAAATAAAATCATGAAAGTTTTTTAATCAAAAGACAACCATTATCTATATTAAACAAATAGCTTTGCTTTTTGAAATTATCTCAAAGCCTCACTTTTGCATTTAAGACAGTTGTGGGCGGAAGCCAATTGTGGAAACTGAAAGATTGAAAGTTAATATGAAGAAACGATTGGAGATTAGCAATTAACTTCTATTATCATGTAGGTTAAGGTAATTTTTAAGTATTTTACTTTACAATGTTCTGGACATTGTAAAGTAAAATACTTAAAAATTAAATTAATAACATAAATAATTAAATCGGCGATATAATTAATTAAATTAACAACATAAATAATTAAATCGACAATATAATTACATAAATAATTAAATTAATAACATATATTATGGACTTTTTTTTTGTAGGTCGTTGGTATTGCATTCCAAAACTATAGTTCAACCAGTTTTCCATCATTAAGTCACGAGAGTCAGATAAACCGCGACCTCATTTTCGTCAGACCAATGATATTGTTTCCATCAACCATTAAACCAATGACGAAAACTCATTCCTCAAAAATCTCAAGGTAAGTGTAAGTATATACATAGTATTTATGTAATTGCTAACCCCTTTTTTATTTCGAAGTCAGTTAAAACCGTCAGGTGCGTACTAGTACCTAATTGAACCGGCGCGCAGCGCATGTATAAAAAGATGTACGAACGTGGACGATGCAAGATCATAGCAAGTGTCTTTACATAATGAATACACATAAGGGGAAAAAGCGTGAGTGTAGATAACTTGTAACTCTATCACTGAATTTTAGAGATAATATGAAACGATACTTGTGGGGCAAGGCTTATAAAAAAGTAGGAGGAATGTAGCAGATTTCGATTTCAAGTCCCATAATAACAGTAGACATAAAAATCCGGTCGTATTTATTAAAAAGAGTCTTTATTTGACACAATTGCCATTTTTATAAGATTAAGTACTGCTTAGTGTAGATACTTTAACATAAGTATTTTTGGCAACCCTAACCTAGACGTAATCTACAAGGCGTAGCTATTTGTATTTTGTCGAAAAAAACGTATAGAAAGTGACATATTAAATCTTACTTATTAGTCGAAAATCACTCTTGTCGTCATCGAATAATTTCTTTCTAATAAGATAGATAATGAACTCATACCTTAGGCTTAAATTTAATTGTTTCAATTAAAATCCCATTTAGACGGAAACATTATCATCATTTTCGTAGACACGCTGATGGCACTATTGCACAACATTTTTACTTTTAGGACGGGTTCTAGTTCTCATGGCCATAGTGACGTGAGAGGAGAGGGGGGCGTACACGGAACACACACAAGATGGACTCCATGTAACCTCTGTGGATATTCACGTGGTGAATTGTTCATTTGATAGATGAATAATTAAATAAAATAATTTAGACTTGAAATAAATTTTCTTTTTACGGATTTTATCGCGTTATATTGATATTAATTTATTCATTCCCAACCGATAAAATCCGTAGAAAGTACCTAGGTTTATTTAAATGTCTAATATGCACGTAAGTGTCAGGAACCAGTATATTTTAGACTACTTTATGAAAAAGGGCCGTTAGTCAGGCCTTTGCAATGCAGAGGTGCTATTATTATAGCGTAAACTACATTTTACAGATTAAAAAAACATGTGCTCTGTTAATGGCATTGGGCTGGACCTCTATTACATGGGAACTAAACATACGCGTGA
Source organism: Acronicta leporina (assembly GCA_947256265.1). Classification (NCBI taxonomy): domain Eukaryota; kingdom Metazoa; phylum Arthropoda; class Insecta; order Lepidoptera; family Noctuidae; genus Acronicta; species Acronicta leporina. The sequence continues at coordinate 15,932,204 of OX366512.1, forward strand.
ACTGTGAGACTACAGATTTGCTCTTTTGCCTAACCCATCCAGGAATACAGTCACATGGAAAAAAATACAAAATAAAATGAGTTAAAGCCGATACTTTATGTAAAAATTCAGAAAATAAAACACATAGGTATGTAGAGTACATTACACCCACTTACTAAGTTTTTTTTTAATTGAGCCGATCGAATACGTTGATGCCTAATTACAAAATAAGACATTGCATTTTGTCCTAATTAAAATTACTTAATTTCATTAAATTAATGAATTAACCAGAAATGTGGGTGGTATAAATAGCTCTTATAGAATCATAATTACAGTTCTTCATAATTACTCTTCTAAATCCAGTAAGTAGATATGCTAATTAAACAAGAATAGAATCCTTATAGCATAACCTTTATAGCATTACAAATTTTTAGAGCATGGACATTTTTGCATAGCAAAAATGTGCGTGCGTGCTTTTGTTTCTGCCTAACTCTGTGGGAAAATGAACTATATATATGTGGGTATATAATGCATAATGTAAATATGTAATGACAAGATTTAGCACATTAAAAAAATCTAATAGTACCTATGGCGTCAAGGTCAGCAGAAAAGGCTTTTCGACTGAAAAATTTCATGCCCAGTGAGTTTTATGAATAAACTTTATCTTTCTCATCTTTTTATACATAATTAATTGAGTTACATAAAAAGAATTTTATGTTCGTTATTACTACCCTAAATACCTCATAATTGACCGATAATATACGTATAGTGTGATACTGTGAACCTATAAATTGGTTTATAAAAAATGCATTTTTCTAGGATGAAATCTCATTGTTAAACTTACCGGTAGGAAACGCAAGAAAGTTAAGTTTCACAATATTTACTTGCAAAACTACAGGTTTATCAATAGCAATCAATTCACTGGCTATAAGACCAAGTACCAACAGCACTATACTGATGAAAATCCTTTGTACTTGATCAATTAATTTAAAAAAACAACGATGCACTTTGGATGTTCTATAAAACGCGATAGGCAAACGTGTTTCACTGCGGAGCCTCTACAGCCGACTGCCTTAATTAACTAGAAAGAGCTAAGGACTTCCAAAACTTCTACTAAAACTATTAATACAGTAATGAACTATTAATTATTTACTTTGTCATACCTAATGCATTTTCTAGTGAAATTATTTTGTCCTATTTATATAAAAGTACTTAGTTAAAAACGTTACGATTAGGCAACAACCAAGTTTTATACGAATATCGGACGTCATGAGTAGGTAGTGTATGAAGGCTTCACAAGATCTTTAGTGTGGCTTGGTTCACAGATTCAAATATAAAAATAAAAATATATCTTCCGATTTTACTTTTTTAATTCTTAGCTACTAGAAACCTACTACTAGAAAACTACGAGTAAAACAGAAAAGATTAAGTGCCTTGACCTACAATTTCCACATAAAGCATCTACGTTCGAGATAAACGTAAATATTTATAACTTTATCATGAGATTGATATGGAAATCAAATAAATACATTAAAACAAAATAAATACATTAAAATACATAAGTATATTTGTAAGTTACTATAATAGAGTTAAACCTATTTACTAAATGAATATGTGTTGCTAACTTTCATCCAACAACATCCCAAGAAGATTTCTACGTACCTTACTATAATTCGGTTTCTAAGAAGTTAAAATAAAATTGAAATAATTTTATTCGTTAACATAAAGTAGATTAAATTAATTAGTGTAGGGATAAATTTCATGCTTGTGTTAGAATATCCCGATCTTTTTTTTATTTGCACAGGATGATCTATTTCAAACTGTATATTTTTGTTTAAAAATTGTTCTTTTAAGAGGCTAGACGTAACCTTATCATATATTGGTAGGGTATTGCAGTATTTGAAGAGTTTAGAGTCATTTAAGAATGTAGCCCTCACTTTTGGCAAAACAATTATTAGCTTTTGGTATCCTGAGTGTAATTTATAAATTGAGTTCAGGTAGGTTCTAAAGGTCCGTTCATAGCTAGATAGCCCATATGTTACTACTGAGTCAAATAGTGCATTAGGAGTCTGGTTTTATATGTTAACCGATTTTTTTATTATGTAAAACTTTGCTAAGATAGCACGCAGCTTTTCACAGACTCGCGCAATATGTGGACCCCAGTTAAACTTACTATCAATCATTAAACCCAAGTACATATGCGTATCAACCTGTTCAATCATGGGACATGTAGACCCACATACACTTGGCATCTTATGAAGGCATGTGTGCGTGTGCGCAATTAATTTTAGTTTGCTGGCGTTGCGTTGCAGATAAGAAGATTTTATATGCATTAACTTGGTTTTTTGTGAATTCAGTACAAGTCCTACATCGTGACACCAAAGTTTTTAATGCTCAGTTATGAATATTGTATAGCTAATGCCGCAATTACTACAGCTAGGAATCTAGAATGTGTTATAGACCTACAAATTGCGAAAAACCAATTGAAATTAGAATTTGGCGGGCTGAGCGAAACGATCAGCCTTAAACTTATTCAAGGTTATTTAAAGTAGTAATAGTTAAAGTTATAGTAGTATAGTTGGCGTATCTAAATGCAGCATGCACCAGATTTTAAGTTTAGATCCGTAGCAATTACTGTGAAAACTGCATCATGGTCCCCTGAAACAACGACGCTGGTTTATTTTTCTTTTTATAAAGAGTGGTGAATATGAAACTCAATACTTTATTGCATTGCATGAATCTGCACATTCATATAATTATATTTATTCAAATATGCAATAAAGGACAGAGGGGTAGAGGGAGACCAAAGAAAAGATGGATGGATTGTGTTAAGGCCGATGGCCATATGAGTCCATGTCTTCCATCTTTAAATAGCAACTAATAATAAACAATAGGTTAACTTGGAGTTGTCTGTAAAAAATGTTCTACAATTACATATTTCCGTAGACGAATATCGTCTGTGTCGTTGAGTACCTAATCCACAGTGAGTAACCTTAGGTACTGTGAGTGAGGTCGCTTGCAACCATAACACAAGTTAAATCTTACCATGGATGCCAGAGTTCAACGTTACACTTGTATTAATTTAAGGAGATACATATTTTGGGATACAACTTTACTGTGACCATGTGTCTACAAGTTTATTGACGATTTTATTATGTTTTTTTTTTATTTGGAAACCAAACAGGATTCAATCTATACTAGTTAATATACTTATAAAGCTGAAGAGTTTGTTTGTTTGCTTGAATCCGCTAATCTCAGGCTAAGTCCGATTTGAAAAATTCGTTCATTGTTAGATAGCCCATTTATTGAGGAAGGCTTATAGGCTATATAATATAGGTATCATCAAGCAAAGACCAAGTAACTATTCCACGTGTACGAAGTCGCGGGCAGAAGCTAGTATTAAATAAAGTTACTACATAACTAACAACACATACTTAACCCGAAAAGAGTTTATACTTACCTACCTACAATTTGTGACGGATAATAAATTATTTTGCCGATGACGGTTAACAGGGATGAATTGAAGAAAAGAACATGCTGCGCCGGCCCCAAATTAATAAGGATAAGGGCAGGAAGAAGAGATTCTTGTGTCGGGGGTTTATTTAAATTTTTAATTTATTTTTTATTAAAAACATAGTTTGTTCATGCTCATGTTCATAGCTCATGTCTTGTTGTTTTATGAATCGCATTATGGTAGGTACAGCATCTAAATATACATTTGGTCAGTTTCGGAGATTTTAATTTTGTATAAGCTTGCAGTTCTTTTTCTTAGTTTCAAATTTTATGAACCTCATTGTAAGGTGTCACTTAGGGAGGCACCTACTGACCCTACTGTGAATGAATCACAGTTCCTTTTAGCATGTGTAATTAGTCTAATTCAACAACTATCACATAAATAAACGGATGTGAGATGTGACGCTCCGATAAGAATAAACAAATGGAACCACAGATCATTAAACCATATCCACAAAAATGTTACACCAAACATTTCCATAAAATGTTTCCACAAGCTACCAGACTACTAACGCCATCTAGCGGCCCGTTACTGAACAATCAGCAATATCTTGTCTAGTAACGTAAAAATATAAAGATTAAAGAGAACACAAACCCCTGTGTTCCACAGAAAACGTGACTACGGAATCTTTTTCAAATTATACAATCATTTGGTACCTTTTGGAAACGTTCCATCTCTCTGAAGAAAACGACGCTGCCGAAGTCGAACGTGCATAGCAGACGTTTCTGGATTGTGATAAAGCTAATATTGGGCGACGCATTTAGGGTCTCGTTTTCAAAGCAAGATTTTTATAAAATTCCAGCTTACCTTATAGTGATGGCCTTTGTAGTCTCGTTGTTAAGTCCTGACAACCTCACTGGTTTATATTTAGGTACTCTATTTACTGTACATACATCTATGGGTACCTCACTCTGGTTACCTAAACCTACGCATAATAAGCACAGGCGCTTCCTTTATTTTATCTAAACAACGAATCTTCTCAAATAAACAAGATAATTATGTTAAATATTAAAAAATAAACTATCTTTCAGTATAATTAACGCACAAAAGACACCCAGTTTATATTTCCTTTATTCTAAAATAAATTATGCAAAATACCTAACTCTAATTAAAACATCAATCAGTTTGACGTTAACGAAACATTAACCAAACAGCATCCAAATAGGTACATTTATTATGCACCTATTTGTTCAAAATTAAGATTTAATAAAAATATTTACGGAAGAATTAAATGTATTTAATAAATACCTATTATTTCAGAAAACATTCAAATAAAAAAACCAGGATAGTTATAATTATGAACTCATCATTTAAGTTTCGCGCGTTATTAGTGACCAGCTCCATGCATATCCGCTCCCTCCGCACCTACTGAAAATCAAAACTATAAACCTCGTTGCCTCATTGAAAATAATTTTATTTCATTTATTTCACACTGATTCTATGATTCAAAAACTAGTCCATTACGAACTTCATTTAGAAATAGGTTTTTAAACAGTAGGTACACAATTAGTGGCGCTGTCTATAGCTTGTCAAAGTCTTCACTCGTTTTTCGTCGTTCGTTTGTTTTTAAATGTGGAAATCTGTAATATTGGACGTCGAGTGCATCGTTTGCAACAAATCGTTGCAAAAGATCAACCACGTTCCTAGAGACGCATCGCAGAAGATGGGCAAGATTATTAAGCTAAATAACAACCGACGACTAAGGACTCCTAACTGGTCACTTGAAGAAAAGCAGTACCTACTGGAGTTAATTAAGGAACGCAAAGAAGTGGTCATAACTAAAACCAACAATGGTCCGAATCATTACGAAGAAAAAGATATCGCATGGAATGAAATATTGCGAGAGTTATCAGCAAAATTTGGTTGTAAGTTTACCGGTAGCTCTACAAAGAAAGTAAAAACGCAGTGGCAAAATATGAAACGTATAGCTCGCGAAGAAATAGCGCTGATTGGACCACAATTGCAAAATTATTCTCGTTTGTCTCTAGAAGTGTGCAATATCCTTGAATTAGTGAAAGATGGTGTTCTAAAAGGTGAAAATGATAATTTGAATGAATCCACAATCACAGCTAATATTGAGATAAAAGCTGAGTGTATTGATGAGTAAGTTTTTGACCTACCTATATAATTTCGAAAATTACCTCATCTAACTACTTAAATGGTATGAATATAGATCCAATTACTTAGCTACCTACCTATTATTTAGAATATAGGTACTAGAATATAGGTACCTACAATGTCATTGCATTCCTTAGTAGGTAGGTACCTATTTAACAGAGTAGTTAATGACCTTCCCTGATTTGTTTTTAAATAAATTCTGAAGGTTTATATTTTTTTAATTATTATTTTTTTATTATATATTTCAGGGAAATTAATCAACCAAGTTGCAGTGGTATTAACAATAGCTCTATGGATACTGATGTTCCACAAAATAAAACAAATAGTACAAGCCAGTTAGAGTCTTCTGAATCATCAGTTTCTGAGCAAGTTTCTGAGGCAAATGAGTATGATGGACCTGAAGAAATTAGTCCAAATAAAAATAGCAGCAATATGAGAACTGTATCAGCTATGACTGATAAACCTTATGATAAAGAAGAAACTTGTAAGATTAATCCCTTCCACAGGGAATTGCAAGAATATTTTAAGTGAGTAATTTTTTTTAAAAGTTTATTGTAAATATTTACAGGTACTAACAAATGTGAATTAAAATAACAATAACCAAGCACAAAAAAATAATTGAATTTATAATATTACTTCTTTTTCATTTTAGTAAAAATATGGTTACCTGCCATCAATACTTGTAAACCTGCTTCATTAGATTATTTGATTTTTTTTTTACATTATTAGGTATACTGCAGCAGAAAAGCAATTGAAGATGGAAGCACTTAAGGAAGAACGTCAAGTTATCAGAGCAATGAGGGAGACTGCTGAACTCAATAAAATCATTGCAGAGCAAAAATTGAAACATGTTTTGTGGGTGAAGAAGCATGAGATGGCGTATGTTCTATTATTTATATACCTGAATAATATATTACATTACTATAAAAGAAAAAGCATGTCATGTAGTGAGTAATGTAAGTTTTAAAATAATCAGATGGATGATGTGAATTTTAAATTCTACCTATTTAAATATTCCCGCCTCATTTCGCATTTGTCTATGGTAGTTCAAGATACGATTATGAGTATAATAGAGAGTAATTTGTAGTAATATTTTTGCATGGAGATGAATCTTATATTTGTTATGATTAGCAGCAATACTTGTAGTTTAATAGTTTATTATTTTTGCTGCAAAACGTTCCTGTCATTACGGCACGAACATTTTGCAGCAAATTTATAATTTTATAGGTATAACGTAAGTACATAGGCAATGTAGAAGTCATAGAGTATAGAGTAGAAGTGAAATGCTTTAACACAGATTAAACAGCCGTAGACAGAGTAACAATAACAACAAATCTACATTTTATGCTCAATACGCGCCTGTCGCTGTAGGGTATTAGACTTTGGTATCTAGATATTTTAAATCTATTTCTATGCATCAAATGACCTTCAATAAGAGATACCTATCCAAAGTTCATGTTTTAACTATCAATGTACTACCCTGCTTGTGCACATGATTAAAATGAATAATAGTAGCATTGACTGAAATAGGACGATAGAGGATTAGTGAGGTCATAAAAGTGCGTTCCGCCCTGTCCATGTCAATGATGAAGCGTAGTCAAAAATTCAAATCCTACAAATATAGCGCAAACTAATAAATTACACTTTTTACGGTTTTTAAATGTGATAAGTAAGTATATGTATGATAAGTAGTGATTTTTCAAACTCTAAATAAACAGTGAATAAGATAGGTAGTTCTACGATCCGTATGAGGCACGAGACATTCTGATCCACAATAATTATGATAACAGTGTTATTTAATATGGAGAGTTGTAAATCAACGAAATATAATTATTACGTGATGGGAATCGCCATAACATGAAGACGAATTAAGGTAATATTATTATTATTGACCTAAGACCATTTCTTCCTTTTCCTCCTTTTTACGGTTCCGTACCTACCTACCTCAAAAGGCATCACTTCGTTGTTAAAATGTATGTTGGTCTGATAAAGCCCCGTTTTTCAGGCACGCGTTGACGTAGCAACATCGAATTTATCCCAATTTACGGGCCGGTACGGTCGGCGATCCGCCTTAATTAAATCATTCATGACTAGGTATTTGTGCTTACTGTTTTTTATATTTTAACTGTAAAACATTTATGTGATACTAGCTGTGTTGCCATGCGTTCAGATCGGACGGCTCACTTCAGACGCGCACAGTATTTTGACTTTACTGTAATAGAAATGTGCGCTTTCTTATAGCGTGTAGTTGCGGTTAACACTACCTTCACCTATTTCAATAGTGAATGTTGGGCCATTTATTTTGTCGACAGTAATCAAACTTTTTTGTGACACAAACTACATACAAGTACTGGCACATTTTTCTACGCTTTTATATTTTTTCTATTAAAAAATCCGGAACAATAAACACATTTCATTTGGTAAAAATCTAATTTGTGTTTGTTTTAATTTGTGACTATATTTTTTTATTTTATTTATACTTACATACAAATAATGGTCTCTTCTAATCCTAACTCAAAACTGGTTTTAGCAGGCGCAATAGTTGGTGTAAGGTCAGTCACTGTTGTAGCTGACTAAATGTATTCATTTTTCTTATATTTTGGCAAATTTTTACTATGTTAAAAATTGCAGTGCAGTGATTAACTAGTTGTAAGTACTTGGAATACGTGAATGGTGGTAAATTCATACCTGGGACTCTTACTGTTTAACTTTTGTGAAGAGGCCCGTGCCTGATCGGGGAACAATTAAATTATTGGGTGAAAAATCTTTGTTACCCATTGATAAAACAATTATTTTGACCAAATTGTTTTTTATATGGTGCGCTTATAATAAGTTTCTCGTCTTATTTCCATTATACGTTAATGTTTCATTCAATTACAACAGAGTAATGAGTTCAGCTGCAGAAATGGCCAAAGTTATTGCAGACCAAAAGTTGAAGTACCTTTTTGGAGTGAAGATCCAGGATAATAATAAACCGTATGTTTTTTTTTCATCTCACGTAGGTCGGTACTTATATTTTTCTAAAAATGTAACCATTGCAATAACGGGTTAAATATACCTACTTATTTTTACTACTTACCGCTTGGTATCCTACAAATTATTTGGTTCAGTCTGGCTAATTTAGTAAGCAAGTACGTACACTGATTGATATCCTATTAATTTAGATGCGAAAGTTTGTGAGGATGGATGGATGGACTCATGGATTGATGTTTGTTACTCCTTCACGCCAGAACGGCTGAACGGATCTGGATGAAATTTGGCACAGAGATAGATTATAGTCTGGAATAACACATGGGCTACTTTTTATCTGAAGTGCACGCAGACGAAGTCGCGGGCTGAAGCTAGTTGGTCATAATTGTAGAGAGTGTCCTAACCCTTTCGAATCTCCTGACGAATACTTTGTTAAAACTACTAAGATTGCATTTTAAAATATGCAATATTTTTAACTTTTTATCAAGCTTCCAATCAAGTGCGTTTTTAATTTTTATTCGTAAATTACCTAGTAAATATTTCTGAACTAAAAAGCCAGTTGGTCGCGCGCAAAAAAAACCATATAAATCTTTGGTTTGAAAACACACTCAAGAAAACTGTCATATTCATAATCCATTATTCCAGTCCACAGTGCCATTGATTGCGTATTTCTTACAGATCAGAAAACTTATTATTTTTAAGAGTTTGATACAAGTAACTAGACTAAATTCAATCATGAACTTCATTCCCAAGGCAAGGACTACTCTGTCGCGGGCTATTGTTAGCGTAAGGTGAGGTTTTACAACCGGCATTTACGTTACGCAACCTAAAAACAGTTGCATATTATTTCATTTTTAGCACATATTTTCTATTATTTAATGATGATTTATCAACTGTATAGCCGTCTGATGGCATGCTAAAATATTTGTACATCTTACTCGTATATCTGCCGTATTATTTCTATTTATAGTCCGTGACACACACCTTTCAGACATTATCACCATACCTCTAAATCGAATCGAAGATTTTTCTACGCAGTGTTTACGTTTCTTTTGTCTACTTCCAACCGTAGCTAGTGCAAGCCGTTTTTAATTGTTATTTCTTTATCTACCAGGTAATGAGATATTTCACTATCACATTGCTCACTTTATTATCATATTAGAAATTAAGAGTGTGTGATGCTGATGACATTGGTTGCACTTGGATGTCAAAAGTGTGTTTAATTAAATAAATGCAATGGAAAAAAATATTGTGAAATGAATTAGATCTATTGAACATGTTTAAGAATTTGTGGTGTGTAATGTCTATTTGGGAGGTATTTATGTAGTTGATTTTCTATATAATTGTGATGATAAAATTATATTCAATAAATGATTACGAGTGTAACAATTGAATGTAATTCATTGTTTCAGTGTTTATTCACAATTTAATTTGAGTGTTCAGTATTTTTTAAAAGAATGTGACATAAGTAGATTGACTGTATCAAAATGACAATATATTAAAAAATTGCAATACTATTTTGAACTACATGCTGCATAATCTATATAGGTAACACAAGTGTATCAGTTGTCTCATGCATTTAAGTGTTAAGTGCAAGTAGGCAAACATCAAACACAAACAGTAGCTGTTTATAGTACTTAATTTAAAAAATAATTTACTTTTTATATTTTTTTTCTTTGTGTTCACCACTGACTTCCAAAACTGTTTTTTTAAGGTGGTTTGACTTTTTGTTAAAATATATTCTATTTCAACATCTTAATTGGTGAGTTGAATCTTACACACCCCAATGACATTGTCATTCAATCAGTATGTGTTATTGTCCTTTTTTCTAAAGTTGTCATCAGTTATCCACCTTGGGAGTAAATTCTTTCACATAAAAAATAATTTTCCAAATTGCTTCACAAATGGCTGAATAATCATGTAACAAACATAAACAAAATAGTCAAATTGAGAACCTCTTCCTTTTCGGTTGAAAAAATACTTATATTGGAAGGACACTGGTCTACTGGTTGTAAACCGTTATAAATGAACACATACAGAGTTATGTTGTATTGCTGGCTACAAAGCTCTACAATTTTGTAAAATGTATTCAAATGCTCTATAGTTTGTTGCAACTACAATTTGTTCATTATAATGTTTAGATAGTTATTGCACTACAATTTCATCATTAAATTACAATAAATAACAATCTGTAAGATTAAATTTAGATGCATTGATCCAATGCCAGATTAAACACTAATGTCAATGTCGCATTGTGAAGAATCCATACAGCATGTGGAAGAGGAATCTTACATCACCGGCAGTGGAAAACCTGTGTGAAAGGCAATGCACTTGCGACAACTCTGGTGTTGCGGGTGTCCATGGGCGGTGGTAGTCGCTTACCATTAGGTGATCCGTCTACTCGTTTGCAGTACAAAATCCATTGAGAAATTGGACTGACTGGAAGAATATACTAGACATTTTAAAGTAACTTGGTCAGAATTACTCAGAATATTTTTTTTTTTCTATCTACTTTTTATACCTTCTTCATACAATGAGAGAATAAAACAAAATTATATTATGATTGGCTAGTGGATTGCCATTTCCTATAACCAGTTGTGCCCACAAAATGAGAATCCATAAGTGCCCTGGATTTTGGGAAAAAAAGTTGAAGGGTGCAAAGTATAGATTTATCTTCATACAGGCTCCAAGTCTAGGTGTGTGGTTCTAAATTATTTGTTTGCAAATTACTAGCAAGCTACTACCGACTAACTCAGTATCAGCCAAAAACCAATTAAAAAAAAACATTAAAAAACTTACTACTCATAATTAACTGTGGTATCACAAAATGTTTTGCCCAAATGTAGGATAAAACATTAATTATGCAGTGTGCTCATCATTATACTATTGATTCCAGAATGTACAGCGGTGAGCCTGGCTCTGGAGCTGGCAAGGGCGGCGGCGGCGGCGGTGCTATCCGTGAGGCTGGCGGTGCTTTCGGCAAAATGGAGGCTGCCAGAGAAGACGAGTACTTCTATAAAAAGGTTGTGCTTTTAACTAAATCATACCTATTTATTGGGAAACTGGGAATGAAATCTAGACTGTGATTTTCTACTATTCCTAGAATTTATTTTTCATAGTGTTACATTCATTATCAATCCTTTTTCGTAGTCAGGTAAATAAAAACATAAGCATCACACCTGTATTCCCAGAAGGGTTAGGTAGAGGTATGATTTTAGGTCCCATGTAATAGGGGCGAGCCTATTGCCATTTAATTAACATTTAATTATACATCCAGGCCCACTTGCACCAAATTCTTAAATGTGTTTAAGTCATATTTAAACACAATTTTTCATAGAAATTTCGTGTTTAAATACAGTTTAAACACATTTCAGAAGTAGGTGCAAGTGGGCCCCAATCTCAAAGCTGCAACTGGTTATGTTATAGAAAAAGCTCTGCAGGCTGTAGCTTGTTTGCGAATTCAGATAAAGAAACCTATAACCAAACTACAGAATAAATTCAATATACTTTCTACCTGTTTATGATAATTATGTCTTCAAACTTCATTATTAACATAAGTATCTAAGTTTAAAAACTTATCATTAAATGCTCTGAATTAACATTACATATTTTATTTTCAGCAAAAGGAACAGCTTTCCAACTTAAAGATGCACTTGGACAAAGAAATTTCCTTCCATCAGGAACAAATAAAACGTCACGAGGACGCGATCCGCCGCCAAAAAGAAAAGATGGCAGATCTGGAAACGAAAAATTCATAATTTGAATAATTCCCGTACAGTCACAAAACTGTATTTATCAAAGTTGTTACACAATTATGTTTCTAAGAATGTCAACTTTTCTGCTTTTATTTTTTTTAGTTATTATAGAAGGTTGAACTGCAATTACATATTCTGATGGCATTATAAAACTGTGTTTGATTGTATAGACACTAGGTAGAACCTAGCTTGGTTCATTGCCACTAGTTCCATGGTTATTATTCTAGGCACTTGTGAATTTTTTAAGGGTGTAAAAATATTTCACAACTGTTTCTGCCTCGTGCTTTTACAGTCTTAAAAAAGTGCCTAAAATAATAATCATAGAAATAATGACAACAAAATGCAATGGTAGTTCCATTTTTATTTTAAAATAAATCAACATTAGTTCCATCATGGAACTGTTAATGGATCTAGTGGCAATGAACCCCTAGCTTTTAGACGAAATAAATACTTGATAGATGCTACTGTTCTAATATAGGTAATAGTGATTTTAGAAGGTGGAAATGGGCAATTTTATAGATTGGCTTGATGTCGCGTCGTCGATTTCCGCTGCGTCTGACTGAAGCGCCATCTCTTGGGACTAGCTTTTACTTGTTCACCTGTAATAATTTGTTCTCAAACAAAGGGTAAGTTTTCAGGAAAAAATAATGTAAAATTAATAGTAGTCTGGTAATACTATCAAAAGCAATAATATTTGATACTAAAATACTGTCCTTGGTCACTTATTGATTAAAAAATTGCAATTTACTGCTTATATTAAACTAGCTTCTGCCCGCGGCTTCGCCCCCGTGGAATAAAAAGTATCGGGACCGGGATAAAAAGTATCCTATGTCCCTTTCCTGGTTCTAAGCTACCTCTACACCAAATTTCAGCCAAATCGGTTCAGCCGTTCTTGAGTTATAAATGAAGTAACTAACACGACTTTCTTTTATATATATAGATACCATTTAATTTCAACAGATGGCGTTGCTTCAGAATTGAATCAGCTCATTGCCATTGATTTCGGTGGTTGCACAGTGCACTGCACAAACTACTAAGAGATGGTGCACTGTCCGTATAATATAATGTATTCTGTGCATGCAGTGCACTTCAGCAATACTCAGATAGCAAACATCTATGATGTTCTAGTAAAATGAAACCCAACTTTACTTTCCCTTTCAGATAATGCACTCTAGTTGATTAAAAAGAAATTGAACTTATAATTATCACACTTACAAGTAGGTCTGTAGGTGGTTAATATTATATAATTATTTGTCTTAGCTTTGAATAAATAAATTGTATCAATTGGACGAATTTAGAGTAAGATAGCTATCGCACGAATTGATTGTTTTGTAACACAATGTTATACCTACGGTCATCGCCCTAGCAAATAATATTTCTGTCTTGTCCATGACCAAATTTAGAACAAGTTCCTTTATTGTGGGAATGTGCCAAGGAAATTTGTAGCGCCGCCGCCGTTGCGTTGATCGAACGGAAGGAGAATTTAGGGGCCTGTTTTTGTGAACGCGACGACTAGGCCATTATTCTCCTACGTAATAAATAGGAGTGCGTGACACGAAATATAGCTCCATCGACCATCGGGCGACGACCGACGTCGGCCCACACGAGCGAAGTTAGCTGCAAACTTGCAGCGTGCGGGGCGCGCGCCCTCAACGCCCTGAACCGAGTTCCAAGCGCCACTCAGTTTACTACAATCGCAAACCAACGCCGCATGTCGTTTCGCGCGCTGTTTCGACCCGTGTGTATGGTGTTAGTGGAATAACAGAACAGCAAATTGTTTTGTGGTGTTATTATTGTGTGATTGTGTCATACTGCTGGTGCGACCGATCCGGTTTACATTGTTGTGATGCATTTGAGGATATACCTATGGCTGTCTTGTGTAGTCCTCGCAGGATACGTTCGAGCGACAGAGGTAAGGGGGACCGTCTTAAATGCGGCACTCGCCCGGCTTTTTGTTATGTTTGAAGACGGGGAACGTGAGTTTAGCCTTGGAAACGTAATGACGATACATTTTATTCCTACAAAAGTTGCATCGACTTGCGTAACTGTTTTCAATGTCAACACAAGTCAACATTCAACAAGAGATTCACTAAAAGATTTAACTTGTGAGTCTGTTAGGTGAATTACTTATCGTGTAAACGTTAACGTAGGCTGAGATACATGCTTGGGTTACCTTGAATGTGAAGTAATCGCAGGTAAACAATCGTTATCGCGTTCGTTCCCATCGATTTGTGTCGCGTTATTTTTGCTTCCGTATCAGCGACTATCGTTGGATAGTGTGCGTGGTGTAAAACAGACGGATCATGAATGGAAGCGCGGTGTCGCCCACGTTTTGGGAGAAAGCTGAGACACTGCACAGTGCACACACCTACATAGCCACAGCTGGCGGGTAGGTAGGTACCTACATAGGTAAGTACCTACCTACCTACTTACGTTTGGGCTCGGACCGTGCGTAGACAGCTTACCGTGGACCATGCCTTGTGTTATATTTGTTAGTGCCTGTTTGCTAACGAACTCATTTAAGTAGGTAGGTGGGGTACCTACTTAAAGATTCCACAGAGACTATATCTACTATATACTACTATACTATATCTCCGTAGGTAGGTAGGCTTATAATTTTATTAAGTAGTTACCTACCTACATAGGCAGAAATTAACTGTAGGTAGGTATCTACCTACCTGGAGTTATGTAGGACCCTACCTACAGGAGAAACCCAATACCTACCCATTACTTACCCAACAAACTATTGGGTAGGTAAATAAGCTTGATGAATGAAAATTAGGTAGGTAGTACCTACCTACCCACTTACATTACTACTCGAATAGAATAAAATATAATTATAATTATAAATTTATTTGAAATATGATTTCAAATAAATCTTTGTGGGTAGGTACGTAGGTACTTACCTATGACACTTAAAGAAATATTTAAAGTCTAGCTTCTGCCCGCGACTTCGTCCGCGTAGCGTGATGATATTATACATATATAGCCTTCCTCAATAAATGGGCTATCTAACACTGAAAGAATTTTTCAAATCGGACTAGTAGGTAGTTCTTGAGATTAGCGCGTTCAAGCAAACAAACTAACTCTTCAGCTTTATATATTAAGTATAGAGTATAGATTACATAAACTACAAGACCAGCAGTTGTATGACCAATGGACTGCCATGTCAAAGGTTTCGAGTTCGACTCCAAGGCATGCACCTGTGACTTTTGAAAGCCATGTGCGTACCTTCCTATTAATATTTAATTAGGTAGGTATCACCGTGCTTAAACAGTGAAGGAAAATTTCATGAGCATGCCTAAGCGATTTTCTCGAGCCCCCCCGTGAAGTCTGTCAACCCGCATTATGCTACCGTGGTGGCCTACTCACAGCCTAATTCCTAATTTCTGAGAGGAGACCCGTGGGACAGAATAATAGGTTTTTATTATGTTAATGTAACTAAGTAGGTAAGTACCTATATAATTAATATACCGTTTCGTCTTTGTAAAATGATACCTCCCCACTAATATAATACCTAGCACAAGGTAGGTACATTAAGTTTAGTAGATAGCATAGCCGACGAATAATTATGTAGGTAGGCTCGTTTGCCCCATATCCCATAAAAAAACCTTTACCTAATAAATTGCAGTTGAAAAAAACTACTGTCATTTGGAATGCTCAAAAGTCAAAACAGTGCAAATTTGGCAACCTTCCACAGCAACATGCTGCAGTTTTACGAAAATCAAAGGAATAAACTCATGCTTTTGTCTCCTCATTTTATTTGTTTTTTCATATTCACACTATTAAATTGTAATTTAAGGGACCGGATATTAAATTTATATCATCATCATCATCACATCAGCCAAAAGCAAGCAGCCTCCCCCAAAGACTTCCACAAGGATCGGTTGTATGTCGCATGCATCAACGACTCCCAGCGACGTTCACCAGATGGTCCACGTCCATCTCGTTGGAGTTCGTCCCACACTCCCATTTTCCGGTGCTTGGTGATGATCGAGCATTGACCATCTCGGAAAGCAAACTGCGAACTATAAGGAAGGTTGTCAGTATCGCGAGCGCTTGTTACTTGCAATATTTTACAGAAAATTTTAAAGAACTAAGTATTCGTACGTAGTGTGTTTGGATGATAATATAATTATTATGATGACTTTTTTCGTTTCTATGTCCTAAACCACTTAAACTACCTACAGAATGCTAAATGCCAAAGCACGACTGGAATCGCATTCTGTATTTAAATAGCTGCTTGATACAAGGTTGGTTTTCGAATATGTGTGTGACAGGTTTGCTAAGCCCAGTTTAGCCTATTAGAGCGCATCGCGTTAATAAAGTATGAGATTAATTTAATGTACTTATTTAAGTGTTAAAAGTAAAGTTCAAAAGAATCCTAATCGAGATTCGAGAAATCGAGATTTTATTAAATTCCCATTGTTTTAAATTAGCCCCGCAGCCTCGCTCTGCTTCATGTTTGCAGGCAGCCTTACGGTCCTACCAGCACAGGAATCTTTGTTGGAACGCCTCGGTGCCTCCTTTGGAGCCATTACTTTAATACTTACGTTATTATCTACACCCCATAGCTCGTGTAGAAAAAACATTACCTCTTTTTCCGTCAACGGCCTACGTTCACTACCTGTCCAGGATACAGGATAAGGTCCGGTGCACCTACTAGCGAGTACACTACACAGCAAGGAATTTAAATAATGATGTTTTTTTGAATGTTTGTGGAGAAAATAAACAACAGATATTTATTTTTCATTTGAATGACATTAGGTACAGTCGAAATTGTTAAGAACAATGGCCGTAGGTAGTCTAAAAAAAGCTTACGATCATTAGTAGTAGGTACTATTAATAAATATCATGTTTGCATCCTCGCGCGACCCTAACCGAGAGATTCGCACCTCGGGAGCTTTGTTCCTCGATCTTTGTTTCTGAGGGGTGACAATAACCCTCCCGGATCCCGCATGCAGTGGTTCCATTGCATGTCAGTATTTTAGAACAAATTGTCAGGCAAGGAGGAGACGAACAAAATTCTCGTCAAAATGGCAGTTGCCGTGGACTGTGTGTTCTAAAATATTTATTTTTTTACACTACTATTCTTAGTTAATCAGATAAATACGTAACAGTTTGGATATTATAATCTGACGGTGAATGTTCGTCAAATCTATGCTTAATAGTTTATCTAATGGAATTCAGTTCGGTAAACGGGATAGACACTCAAATTTTATCAATGTAAATATTGCTTATCTTTTGCAGGTGTACAAATATGTTCGCATAGGTATATATATACTATCATGTAACACTGAAATGTTACTGGAATTTATGCAAACATGATAGTACATATAATTTGTACATAGAAAATTTATGCAAACATGATGCATAGAAAAAGCGTACAGAGACACTACTCGGTATAGAATTGCTGAAAATAGAACGACATAGGTAGTTAACATCCATTATCTAAAAACGATTCATTTTAATTACTTAGAATACTTGTACTTACTTATATTATCGGGTGAATTCGAAACTAATTATTAGGTCACCCTGTCGTAAATTGTTTGACGCTGTTCTGTTAGAAAGACGTCAAGAAATACAACTAAAAAACAAGTTCATTTAATCACCGTAAAAAGTATTCACTACTTTTGCCCCATACTAGTTATGTCATTGTGGAATCACTCGGTACTTTTGAAGGCCCTAATATTATAAGCGACACTAATAACTTGGTTCTCTCTGACTACATGGACTTACCCAATAATTATTGTTACACTCAGTATCAGCCATCATGTACTCACATCGCCAATTCGTCATCAAAGTTATAATTTCCAACAAGTAACAGAGCAGTAATAGAATTTGTCAGTGCGCGCTCGACTGCTGTGAGTTAGACAAAAAGGGGGCTCCGGCAATAGAAATAAAAGAGAGTGCATTGTCCATTTATGTACTCTTTGCGAGTTGCAGCCGGGACCGTACCGGCATGGTAGGTAGGTAGTCGCTTGTTAACTGTCTGTCGCTTAAAACAATTTTTATGCAATCCTTTTGTTTTTCTTTGCATTTTATATGCTAAGATGATAATGTAATTTTAGTGAAGGAAAAAATCGACTGCGGGCAGGACTCGAACCTGCGTCATCAGCCTCAATACACCAGACCAACTAAGCCACCTTATAGTTGTCAGTGGAATTATTTCTTCACTAAAATAACATTTTTTATGCAATTTAAATTGTCGCTTGAATTGTTTTGCTGGCTAGTGCTTTCATTGCTGCTGTATCCAATGACTGTCTGCGTCACCACAAAACCGTGTCTGGCATCTGTTTCCATTATCCATTACTTACTAATAAATTTATCAACGCAAATGTTATCTGTTTGTTTGTTTAAATATTTCAAGTACCTTGAAAAAGGACATCTTAGGCTACATTTTGTCTTAAAAAAAGTATTATACTGAGAGTGAAACTACCGGCAACATATAAAATACTTTAATTATGATGATAATTTAGAAAGATAACGTTGAATGACTACGTAAACTGTTGTAGGTGACTATATTTATTTGGCTGTTTTATAACAAAATACAGAATTAATCTGAACAATAGCTACCGGCTTAATTATTCATAGAATATAATAGCGACTACAATGCAGCATGTTCACAAACACAGTTAAATTAATTTTAAATGACGCCCTTTATAAACACTAAGACTATGTAACGTACTACAGTTATTTTTACTTTTTACAACGGAGACCATTAATAAACGCGTTTAAATTTTGTTTAGATATTTATAAAATCACTTATAAGGTACCTACTTAAATAATTTACGGAACGCTCCGAATTATTTATTGCGCCCAGTGCCTGTCCCTATTTTGTTGGTTTACAAAAAGACAAAATTTTTTGTAAGTAGGTAGGTACCAATTTTCATGATAATCTGAACTTAAATCTTACCTAATGTAAAGTTAAAATTATGCTTCTTTATTTCTTTCAAATTTATGTGTAACCATCAAATGGATAGCAAAGTAGGTATTACTGCCTAAGCGCCAATTTTTGATAATATTCACAATGAAACTCCCACATAATTGCCTCAATGGCTTTAACGCCAAACGAATTCGAATATCAAACAAAGGAATGTTAAGCGCCTTCGTAACGCACGCTGACAGCTACCTACCACAGCGATCATGGCAGGGCGAGACGCGTTGAAATAGGCTGGTCGACCCACCCCATTGTTGCTACGGGTTTTTGTTACCACTTTTGACCAGGCATTGTTTGAAGCGGTCCCAGCGAACGTAAAATAGATGACTGTTCGTAAAATACATTTGTTGGTCTTAGACTAGTTGGGATATTACTGTAAAAAGTTATTTGTAAACACTTTCAGTTCTCGAGCGGTCGTATGTTGTTGCTGGTAGTGTATAGTGCAAAAAATGAACAAGTAAAATTATACAAAAGATTTAGAAGAGGCATTTTTATACCCAGAGAAATGAATACCCATTCTCTCTGGGTATAAAAATACCTCGACCTTAAAAAGTTAATAGAATATAAAATGACATATAGGAAAATAAAATAAAATTAACACATAAACACTCATTAATTACCTGGGGAGCCTATTGATACTAACTAACCAGGCACTAATCCTGACTTCTCTGGATTTTTTTGTTAGGAATTCTCATTACGTAGTACTAAAACCTATAACTCTTCTCGACCACAATTATGTCGTCGCTCATATTGTGCTGAAATTAGGCTGGAGACGAGATAATGTGACGACTAAATTATTTCGTGGGATGGATGTTAGGACCGTAGACATCGAAGCTCCGGCTTAACACTAGACTAATGAACCAGATTCAAATAACAAGTTTCAAAAAAATCTTAACGATCGATTTAAAATGAATAAGTATTAACATGATGTTAACTAAACTGTAAGTACACGCAAGTCGTCTGATCGTCAGTTTAGCGTAAAGGTTATCTAAACGACTTCATTAAATATTGAAACTTACCAAAAATATATTTATCGATGTAACCGTTTTTAATGAGTTAAAAATATGTTTTTATTGTTTTTTTTGTTGCAATATATTTACTTACCAAATTCAGAGATATACAATAGGTACAGATACTACATCACTTTTATACGTGGGAGAGCCATGATGCTTCGGCACGAAAGGGCCGGCTCGACCGGAGTGATACCACGGCCTCACAGAAAACCGGCGTGAAACAACGCTTGCGTTGTGTTTCGCCGAGTGAGTTGAGGTTACCGGAGGCCCAAACCCTTTTAAAGGCGGGCAGCGCACTTGCGACTCCTCTGGTCCATGGGCGGCGGTTATCGCTTACCATCAGGTGATCGGTTTGCTCGTTGGCCCCATATCCCATAAAAAAAAAACAATAATCTACAGTTGAATAATGTAGGTATGGCAATTAAAAAATAGTAGAAAAACAATATTTTTAACTGTTAGAAACTCAGTTGCTATGTTAAACTCTTTACCTAAGTTTCTTTCGTGACAAACTGAAGAAACCTAGAGGGTTACTTACTTCAACAAATTCCCCGCTTGAAGCTACCTATTGCGCATATAAAATTACAAATGCTGGATGATGATTTAAAGCAAAGGTATTAAAGTTTTGAATATGTTTGAAATGGCGGTAAGTATTAGTCTTTAGGCCCACTTGCACCAAATTTCTATATATTTTTTATATTTTTATTTATTATATTTACAATTTAAACATATTTAAGAAGTTGGTACAAGTGGCCCTAAGTAGCTTGAATTGCCCGCAAAAACCTAATACTAAAATAAATCCAAACAATATTTTATCTGTGTTAGGGTAAAACACCCAGTGGTCAGCCCCGCACCAGTACTCAGCCTTTACACACATTATTTCCATATAAATAGTGTTCCAATTTATTTACAACTTAAAATTAACGTTTAATCGAATCCGTGTCTCCTCGTGAGCTAATATGCACACTCATGAGCCAATAGCATGTCAGGTTGACGAGCTACAATCGTTTATCTGCACTGCCGCGAAAGACATGACTAGACACGGTGCTGTCACAATTTTTTTCTTAAGGAAACGTGTTCGAGTTATCAGTATGTTTTTGTGCGTATTTGCTATAATTTGTGGTGAATTTTTATACTGTTTATTATTAAAGGTTTATTTTGTGATATAATTAACTATTACATGCATTTTACATGATTATTCTATTGTAATTTCGGTGGCCGACTACTGGGTTTCGAATTTTTAAGGTAGATCCAGTAATCAGCCGTAGGTGGCTGACTACTGGTTTTTTCGTGATTTTCTTATATGCAGTTGAAATTTACGGAGCAAATAGTCCCAATTTTGCTCATTACTTTGGGTTTAACTCTTATAAGACGAAAAGTGTATTTTACCAGTAGTCAGCCGCATACAAATGTAATCGTATGTCAGGGGCCGAACAATGGATCTAAGAATCCAGTAGTCAGCCGTTAGTCTTGTTGCACAAAATAGTACCTTAAAGCCTTTACTATTAGAGTTGAATTTATGCCCGGTTATTTTAGCCTTGCAATCATTTCTTTCAATAGAATTCCATCATATTAAAAAGACGACATATCATAAAAAGAAGACAATAAGCACAAGCTATGGCGGTGATTAGAAATGGGGTGATAATTAGAGAAGCCTGTCGATTTTTTTGCTTACTGTGACAGATTTTACTTATGTCATGCGGGCATAATTGGCAATTATCGTGCAGATGAACGCAAGAGCGGGGACTAGCAGCGCGCATCAGGGCCCAGAGCCCTTCTGTGGAATACCAAAAGCCCTAGCTCAAAGAGACCTTACGAATTTCAAATTTGAGAAAGCCATCAAGCTCTGGACGTAATCGCTAGGCATAAACCACTCCAAAGCCTTGATTAGCACCTAAAATGAAAGGCACACAGCCCATTTACTAGTGCTAAGCTGGAACAATCGACGCATTTGGCGAGAGTTTTAACATTGTTGCTTAACAAGCACATGTTCAACCTGAGGTTGAGCGATACGTAGATCTATAGACGCCGTGAAGAGGCTGATGAAATAGCATTTCACCTTCTTGGGGAACTCGGTTCGCTAATACATAAACGTAGTGCTCATCTAGTGTGAGTAACCTTAAGCCCGGATGAAATTCCTTTATTTCATCCGGGCTTAAGGTCTGTCTCACACCTAAGAAAATCCCGCAGTTCCTTTCACCGCTGAATACTGCAACTCACCGATCGGCGATCACAATAGACCGATTGCGGTCGCAGTGATATTATAGCCAGGAGCAAATAATAAAAATGGATTTTGCCCGTTTAATGGTGCTGAGGGACGAGATGTGTCCCCTTCAACCAGTCTAGCCCTTCCAACCAAAGGGAGGATCCTCAGATCAGGCGGGTGTATTTCCTGGCGGACCACGGCCCAACGCTATATAAGCATGTTACGATCTCAATAATTTCCATTATTATGTTCTTCCTCATAATCTGCTGTCTCATTAGCCTAGTGGTTCAAATCGTGACTTCTACGCAAGAGGTCCTGGGTTCGAATTGAAGTCCAGCATGTTTTATTGGGTTTTTCTATGAAGTCCGCACTAGCAGCACGAAGTTGGATTTGTACGCGGTTTTCCCGATCGAATTTGGCCTAAAGAAACCGGTAAACTATGGGTGTATATTACTATACCTTTGCCTAAACCTCAGGGAATACAGGCGTGATGGTAGATATGTTATGTTATAATGCAATTAAGAAATAATATTCCCGATATGCAAGAATAAGTTATAGGCTGACTACAGGGTACGACATGGCTGACTTGTGGAGAGATGAGGCTGACTACTGGTGAAAAGTGCCATTTTTTGTTTAACGGTGATTTTTTATATAATTCTATTATAAATATAATGTTTTGTTAACTTCTTTAGTAAATTTAATAACTAACCTTTCTGAAAATAATGACTGTTTTTATTCATAGTGTTTAATATTTAAAATACAGGTGAATAAAAATTTTGTTCTCGCTAAAAGGCTGACTACTGGGTGCTTTACCCTATTATTCGGATTAAGACACCGTACCTACCGAAGGTACCATTTCGTTTACTACTAGGTACCTACTTCGTTGGAAATAAACGGCCGAAAAATTGTTCCAAACTTGGCAGTTATCAAGAAATGCATTCGCTTACATTTATTTCCCGTGAAGTATTTTGGACGGAATGGTAGGAGCAGGAACCTAAATTAACGGTATCAGTATCCGAATAATAACACACCTTGAATAAATTGTATTTGAATTACGATTTATTTTGGTATTACGTCTGTATTGGAAATTCGAGTGCTTAAAATACGCTTAACTATTAAAAAAATATTTCGTATCGTAAAAGATTGGCGAGGATTTCTTAACGCGATACTAAGATAAACAAACGATATTTTACGTCGATCCTCATTCATGTGTTGGGACATAGTACGGTGATTCATTCAAGGCTAAGTACCTACTCTACTACTTACCTTGATCAGATATTATACCGCTGCAAGAGCTCCCACGTGTTATCAAAGATGGCGCCCGGCTATTTATAAAACAATTTAATTAAATATCTAACTTTATAAGTAATACGGGAAGATTCACTTTCGCGGTAATGAAAATTAAACTTTCGATTGCGTGTGTCGTGAAAGGAGTCTTGTCGGAAGTCGAGATGCTTGATGGTTTATTAGGGTTAGGACTGTAAGCAGTCATAATTTGTGGGGACTAATACGATTTTAAGCGTTTAATAACGTTCATTATTTTACAATATTATAATAGTTTGTTTTTAGTCATATAAATAATTTATAACTTACTAATCTGTTTGATTCTTACGCGGCACGACACAGTAGTGTGTTCTACCTTTATTCACACTCCGTATAAAAATACAAAAATGCTGAAATAATTTTTGAATTACTCTCGGACGACAGTGATAATGTTTCTATCCATAATAAATATCTTCTAAAATAGTTATCTCATTATCTGTTTGATTCTCGATACGCCAGTAGTGCGTTACTTACCTTTATCACGGTCCATAAATAAAACAATGAAAAGATGCTAAATTAATTTTAAATTACTCTCAGACCAGAGTGCACACGGTATACGTCACTAGTCACGTCCGTGTGTGAGTAGTGATTCTATATCTATACTTAATATATAAAGCTGAAGAGTTTGTTTGTTTGTTTGCTTGAACGCGCTAATCTCAGGAACTACTGGTCCGATTTGAAAATTTATTTCAGTGTTAGATAGCCCATTTATTGAAGAAGGCTGTAGGCTATATGAATAACACTAAGACCAAGTGAGTATTCCACGCGGACGAAGTCGCGGGCGGACGCTATAATTAATAAACATTTACCACCACTTGCACCAACTTCAAAATTATATTTAAGTTGTATTTAAACACGATTTTTCATTGAAAATTTGTGTTTAAATACAATTTTAACACATTTAAGAAGTTGGTGCAAGTGGCACTTAATATGGCATTTTATTGGGTCATGTTTGCTTTTGCTCTTGTTTTGTTTATATTTCATTTTTTATGTTACACTTTATTGATGTAGGTATTGTTCAATTTACTCGTGTATTCAATACATTGCTAACTTCAATTTATATAATGTAGCTTTTGCCCGCGGGTTCGCTCACATGAAGCTATATCAGGAGTAAAAATCGATTACCAACGTCCAACATTGATGATCGCTTCTTTGTATGGGTCTCTATACATCAGAGAGGTCAAGCTGTATCTCGGGATCCGTTCAATAAATTGAGATAAAAGTCCACCAGTTTTTAAGTTGGAGCATATACCTACTTTCTAACAGTGATAACAAAATTAAAATCTATTCAGTAGTTTTTACGCCAACCCATAACAAACTGATTTTGTACGATTTTATAATAGTAGAGAAGAGAAGAAGAATAGATAACATCATTGTGATAACGAAAAGAGCGTCTAATAAGTTACGTTCCTTCAAGATACTGGTTAATGGCAACTAACTCGCACTACATGACAACCGACATGGGACCTAATCATACTGAAGTCTGGGTATATCTGCCTAGCCCTTCGGGGAATAGAGGCGTGATTATATAGTATGTATTTAAAAATAGAAAGAATAACTTATGTACCTCAGTTGCTTTCTCAGTGACCCAGACATTTATCCATTCATTTTCCCAATTAAAGCAGCTAAACTATAGCACTGGCTGTAATTTGTTCAAAGCTAAAAAGGCCGTTGTGGACGCCGACCAAATATTTGAACTGCTGATGGAAAATAGATGCTGCCGGCGAAAGAAATGTTGTTTGAACCAGGGAAAGTTATTAGGCTGTTAATAAATTTATGTTTGAGTAGCCACTCCAAGTTTTCCTTGTAACGTAGCTCCGGGCTTGTATTTTCTTAATTGAATAAAAGTTTGTACTCCAAATAGTTTCTTACTATTCCAATCCAACCAATGTGGTCTTAACTGCCCAATATACTATTATTTTCATTATACGCCTATAATGTGTAGACCCAATTAGGATTTGTCACTCAAAAAAGGGGACAGGATATCTATACTTACTAAATATCCTTTATATCATATTTGGAATACAAGGATATATTTGAGTTGGTTTAACTAAACCTATTCAAATATACATAAAACAATATCTAACTAGATATTGTGTTATTTACTATTAAGTTAACTTATTAGGAAAATATGACTGCGCGGGCGCACGCGTCGTCCGATGACTGAATCCAATGGATTCGTTGACACAGCCGACTTTTTTATTTACCTACCTTACCTTTATAGTAGTACCCTTAGATATTAGTTTACAATAGATATAGAATATTATATTATTAATAGAATTTTCCCAAAAGAATACGGCGTGGGGTTCTTCAAAAAGGAATAAAGGTTTTTACAGGGTCGTCAACGCGTGAGCGACATCTCAGGTGACGCAGATGTCCATAGGATGCCATTGAGTTATTAAACAAGCGTAAGCAGTTACCGTACCAACTGCTTACTGCTTTAAAAAGAAAAACTATAAGTAAAGTACCGAATTAATTTATTATTTCACGCGCATCATAGTATACTGTACCAAACAAGAAAATAAAAATACGCCGGTCTGTCGTTGTCGTAGCGAGTTACTTACCGATTAGTTGTCGCCACACTCAATGACCCTTGGAAGAGATGAGGTAGTCTATTATTAGCCAAGAGACGTCTATTTGCGACGAACGAAGAACGTTTGATGCACTGTTCTCTTTAGATATTTTGACAAAAAGGAAATGACATCATCCAAGTTTAAGTACTGAATTAACTACGTCATCTTTTCCTAGTTTTCGTAGTTTGATATTACTGGGTGGTTAGTTGTTATTGCTTGTAATATTT
Organism: Acronicta leporina; assembly: GCA_947256265.1. NCBI lineage: Eukaryota > Metazoa > Arthropoda > Insecta > Lepidoptera > Noctuidae > Acronicta > Acronicta leporina. The sequence continues at coordinate 15,958,819 of OX366512.1, forward strand.
GTCCCCTAAGTAAAGAGTAACGAAGAGTAAGGTCCTATTTCACTGTCTAAGTAGGTAGCCGCTACTCGGCTAATAAATTACTAAAATCGAACATTATTTGTATGAAATTAACTGCCCAGTAATTGATCGAGAATTTACACGGAAGTGGTGAATGAGATTTTAATTAGCCAAAGGTGTTTGTTGCTTTATTTCTTAAATTGGTTTTTCTGATAATTACTGACTTACTAGTTTATAGATGCTTTTTTTAAGACACTATTGCTCCTAACTGTGCGCTTCTCTAGAAAATTTCTGCCACGCACAACAAAACTGTGGAATTAACTATCGCCTGCAGAATTTCCGGACCAAAACGACCTTCAAACTTTCAAGATAAGAGCGTACTCCCTTTTAAAAGGCCGGCAGCGCACTTGTGAATCTTCTGGTGTTGCGGGTGTCCATGGGCGGCGGTGATCGCTTACCATCAGGCGATCCGTATGATCGTTTGCCCGCTCTCATAAAAAAGTGCGCCAGTCTTTGTAAACTTAGCTTATTTTGTGTAGATTTAGTGAACTGTACCACACTTTTGAAGCCCTTTACCAGTGTATAATGACACAGACCAAGCCCATGGAGCGTAGAATCTTGGAATCAACTTCCAAATTAAGCAGAGATTTTTGTATTTATGTGCTCGGTACATAGTAGTGTGCCCGCTTTTACATGGACGGTAACAAAACATACATAAGTCATCGGCAAAGGAAAACCAACAATGAACAATATTGCAACTTCACTAATTAGGTAATTAAGAATTTTGGAACATATCCTGTGACGTATCGTCTACTTACGACGTTAAAAAGTTATCGACAAAGTATGAATCATAACAATAGCCTCCTTTGTTTCTGAGAACTAACACAATGAAATCAGATGACAGACTGAATTCTATACAGCGCTTAGCATACAAACAAACGTTTTCCATTTCGTAACAAAAATGCGTGTGACCAAACTCATTATTTAAACAGATGTTGAATTTCATAACTGCTAGACAAATAATTTGTAGTATCATTTGGCAAATGAGAACTATTACAATGTACACTAATTCACTTTACCCAAATATACGACCCAGAACATCTGCGCGTGATATAAATTACGAGATTATCCATTTTGTTACTATAGTCACTTTAAAATTGTAATAAATATAATAACAAGTAACAGATGTTTTTAAGTGTGACATTGCTCGCACTCGGTCTAATTACATTCTAGTATATAAAACTGGATCTAGTAACAAAGTAGAAGTAACTCGTCTTTATAATAAATCATACAAATTATGAATCTTTTCGTCATCACATCTGCTACGCATCTGTCGTCTCGTCTCGAAGAGCAGCTGACTCGATTCATTCATGATTTCATAGTAATAATAACATTTTAGAGTCCTGTTATGTAAAGTTATTCTTTGAAATTTGAATGCGTTTGCGAGAGTCAGAACTATAGGCAACGAGAGATGTTTTTAGGGACAAAAGGTTATGTTCTTCAAGATCCAATATATCTTTATACCAATATTCGTCAAAATTGACAGTGGTTTAGTTTACATGTGAAAACGTAACAAGCAGAAAGACAATTACGTACTTTATTTTATAATATTTGATATCCATTATCAAACACGAGGTTTTGATAAAATACCATCACGCCTATATTCCCGGAAGGAGTAGGCAGAGGCGTACTTATGTACACCCGTAGTTCGCCGGTACATTAGGTAGTACATAGGTCCAATGTAATATGGAGACAGGCACAAAACCGAAACATTGAGGTGCTACTGAGAATTTCGTAGAATAACCCAATAACCCAACTTTGTTCGAGCTGTGAATAGGACCCGTGACTTCTCTCGTGGCAGTCGCACTCAGGACCACCGGAGATTTCCATTATGGAAACGATGTGCCGCTGAATGTCAGATAAGTAATTAATCGCGTAATTAGACCACACAAATTCTGCAAGTTTTTATTTCCTGTTTTTTTTTTATTAATTTTAATTAATAACACATAAAAGTTTAGTCACATACAAATTATTATTAAATAACAGTAAGAACCATTAGTGACATACTTAATAATTATGTAACTCCGTTCTGATTTGAATAACATGCTATATTTTGGGGCGGCAACTAACACCTGTGTAATTTGCCAAAGTTTTGAAATATTATTCTAAAAAAATGCCTAGGGGAGCTGCTAACTTATATTTTGTGCGTGATGCGATAACTGTAGGTATCGACTTAGCATATTACAAGATTGTACAAAATTTGTTTAATATTTAAGATAATGCGATGATAAAACTCTGTTTGAGATAAATCGTTTGACCTAGCCCGCCAAAATAAATAAAAAATAAACTAAACTGTAGGTCGATAACGCATTCGGGTCATTTGACAATAACAATCGCGACATTAATTGTACAATAATCACAACTGCGTACTAAATCCCTTGCCTAAAAATCTTTAAACGTTATATAAATATATAAATTTACCAAATGTGTCAACTATGACGGATGGTATGGACGAGTGCTGTGTCGTTTCGCACCACGAGTTGTTCGGACCACATTGTGAATCACACAAGGACCTTTTTTCAATTTGTTGATTCGAACCACTATTATCATCCCTACCAGATGGCCTACCTAGTGTATGTTTTATTTGCACCAATTCGATCTTACGCATCGACCGTGCTCGACTCTCTGATTTGCGAAGTTCTCGGATCAAGCCAATCAGCACGCGGTCGATATGAAAAATCGAGTCGGTGAATTAAGGCTCACACTAGGGCTGCACGAAATGGAAACCAAGACTTAAGGCCACTTGCACTAACTTTTTAAATGTGTTTAAATTGTATTTATACACAAAGTTTCTATGAAAAATTGTGTTTAAATACGATATAAACACATTTAAGAAGTTGGTGCAAGAGACCTTTAGATTCGATAGCCCGTTGCTATAAATATAGTGTGCACTACACTCCATATTACACTCCTCTTTGTTACGAACAACTTTGTTTTGCATTCGGTACCATGATATTACAATACGAGTCTATGAATCACGCAATCAAGGCACGGACTAATACCAGTAAACGGTAATTAAACGTGGAACAGTGTGTTCGTAATAGTCAATATTTAAAATGAATCCTTAGCTAGGTAATTAAAGTTGGGAATTGATTATCAGTTTGCTATTTCGTGACGTTATCAAAAGGTGTGTGAACCTTGTGCCTTCTCAGAAACGACACGTAGGTACATATGTTTACTTAATTAGGAAGTAGACAATTTCACCGAGTGGCGGACTGTAGACAGGATTTAATTTACTATCAGATTTTGTAAAAGGCACCTACCTACTTAGGTACAACACGTAGGTATATAGAATGTGTTATGAAAACCCTGTCAGGGCGGACCCGTGAAGGTATCGAGATCTAGTTCTATTTCTATGATAATTTTCACTTTATAAGAAATAAACATTAATACAAGGGATCTGAAATGGCAATGCGGCGAAACCGTCTAAGGCTTGATACAATTAATTTCATAGAAAAACTCAATAACACTGATCGACCTGGGAATCGATCCCAAGACGTCTAGCGTAGCAGTCGCGCTTAGTTAGGACCACAAGCATTACTCATGAATCTTTAATATTTCTTATTTTATTTGGTTATTTGATTGGGATACCTATATGCCCCACTCAGATCGGGTTTAACATAGTGTATAATACGAACATCATGTCATGGTTCAAGGTAACTCAATTGAGTAACCTTGAAATATGGTGTGATGGTCAGTGAAGGTCTCTCAATTTTATAATTGGCTGTTTCAAAGTCACTACATAATCTGTACAGGCTTATTTTTAAAAAACACAAATAAAGCTGAAACTACCATACAACTTCGTTCTACAATGGAATTGTTCCAACAAGAATTATTTACTATAACCCCAAGGCATTGATGACTGACATGAATTCTAATGACCCAGAATGGCTAGAATACAATCACGGTACGGCCCATCTAAACAGTTGACACTGCGAACTTACAACGCGGGCAGAACCAATTGTATCAAAATGCAAATTGCTTCCAACTATTTTGTTAGGACTCGAGCGCATTGGTGTTGCTAGTTTGTGATGCTTGGCTGTGTAGCCAAGGTATTATTTTGTAAATTGTAGACACAACTTTTAGTAAAATACTTTATCTTTATCAAAAGGTTTCCTAAAACCGATCAATTCAATTGGCACTTGTTGGTTTGTTTTTAAGATTTTTGTCAAAAATATTGCCATTGCATTAAAATTATGTCAAAACTTGAATGCAAATTAGGTTTTTAGTTATGTGCTAATTGGTGTACAATGACGCCATTTGGCTTTGTTGACAAAATAACAAAAAACATTACAAAAATCTCAAAAAGATAGTTAATAGGTGTGGTAGCATCGTACAACATAGTAGAACTAACCGTAAGGTAATTCATGTCGGTTGAGAGGCAAAGTAACTTGCTTCTCAATAGATGTACTGACGTCACCTTTAAGACGTAAGTTCAAAATGTGAAGGCAAATTTCGACATGGCCTATCCAATCCTGCCTGCGAGTCGAATTTTTCCTACACTATAATAACTTTATAATCTCAGCATAGCAAAATTATAAAAAAAAAAAAACAAAAAGTTTAGTACCCTATATGAATTAATAGGAACAAATATTTGTATGACCTACGACATCTGTTCTGGATGTTTGTGTATGTGAAAATATCATGTAAATGACAATTTAAACTATCGAGGAATCGGGTGTTAAATATCCTTTTCATAAATTTTGTTTTGATTCGTATGACAATTTGCTATTATTACAACTTGCCAATGGTTATTTTTTTAAACTGGTCGCAGTCGCAGATATAAAGTAGTGTGCACACTCCCTCATACACGCGGCATCCTACTACGCAGCACGGGTCTTAACTGGCCGCATCCGTCTTGTCTAGCTCAATGTTTTACACAAGGACTTCTTGTCTCCAACTAATAAATGTAATGAGTTTCTTAATAACACAAAACTTTTTAATAAATTTATATATATTCTCTAAGTTGAATATATATATGTTGAATTCTTAGGGACTGTCATTGTAATTAGATGTTGGACTTAGCAACCGTGAAAATACCCTGTAAAATTAAGTACCACACTTTTAAAATTGCGATAACGTTTTAAGTAAGTACACAAGTTAAACTTTCGAAATAAAAAGGACTTGAAAAACAGTTGTATAGTTTCGAAGAAAGATGCTAAAATTTGCTATAAAACGTTTTTTATTTTAAAATTCTAACTTACTATCGTTTAGAAAAAAAAACAAATTCTAAAAGTGTAAAGTACTTAGTTTTGCAGGCCAGTGGCCAGAATCACCTTTGATTCTATTTCAAACATGTATATAAATAGTTCATTACGTTCCATCACGTCTGTATTCATCGAAGGGTTTGGCAGAGTCGTAAGTACGTTTCTATGTTTTATCTCCCATGTAATGGGGGCGAGCCTATTGCCAATCCATTAACAATTCCCAAACTTCTCATAGGACATGTTGAGCCCATTCTGCATGAATCGGATCGCTAATTATTAACAAAAAATGTAAAGCTTTAACATTCAGTCTACCCGTGATTATGAATGCTGTAAAGGATCCGAAACGTCGGAAATTAATAATAATACAACGCGAAAAAATCCGTAACAAGTAGTTTGATTTTAATTACAAAGGTTATCAAAATGAGAAACATGTTAAACAATTCGCAGCATTGTTTAAGAGAGCACGAGTGCTCTGCTAAAAGCCAAGCTCATAAAACTCTACTCGATTTTCAACCTAATTGCAAAGCTATGAAATCGACTGCAGTCTTCAGTGCCCCAGCTACTGGTGCAAGAATAATCTCCGTTAAAATTCATGTTTTTGCTCCACTTAGCTTGGATCTTGTTGGATCGTCGCCTCAGTGAAGGCGGAGATCTTGGCGAATTGGCATAAAGCCTTACAACAAATATCAGCGGATGGATATTATTTCTCAATCATATTTGGTAAAGGCTTTCATTCTGTAGCACGATGTTTGAACTTTTCTTTCATAAAAATTATATATTTTGAAAATGATAACCTAAAATATTAAACATTCGGCGGATCACATAGGTAATATATATTTTAAACTTGTGATCCGCCCCGGCTTCACACGGGTATGTCCCTTTATAAATTATATCCTATAACATTCCTAGACCATCTTTCTTTCTACCTATTCGAAAGTTGAAAACAGTATAAAAATCCGTTAGTAGTATCTGAGGCTAACCCGAAGAAACACAAACTCAACGCGGTAACTTTAATTTAGCGAAGAAACTGTACAGGTTTCTGATCTTCAAGTACAATATATTTTAAAACCTATTCACAACAAACAAAATCGATTTATTTTTTGTCTAATCTATTCTAAAACTTTTTGAAAAAAGAACAGGCTGAGACCTGTTCTTGAGATATTTTTTGGGTTGTGAGAAACAGATAGCGCTATTTAATATCTAGAGCGGCATCCCTCTCTCTCTCGATCGAAATAACGTGTTATGGTTTACCGTCTCTGGTCACCTAAGTTTTTCATCACGCCAAATTTGCATAGACCATAGAGAAACATGCACGTGGAGTTTGCTCTCGCCAGGAATCGATAGGACGCACCAGTTTTATCGACATCATTCATTATTCATGCGACTGGGCCCAGTAATGAGCTTCCCATGCTATTGTGAATCTACTAAACATTTGGCGGTGTGACGTCTGATAATCACTAATCACCACAATGCTCTGTGGAAATGTTATTACAGGCTTTAGTGAAGTTGTTTGGTGTGGATTACTGCCATGGCTAATTGTACAATGATGAAAACTCATCAGAGCTATATTATACAGCTCTCCGAAGCACATGGTCTCGGTGAGTTTTGGAAAGCAAGTGAAATTAAACATACGGATTTATCATTGTTAAATTTGCCGTTTGCAATCGCAGCAAAAGAGTAATAATCAGAAACACGGTTGTGAACATGACTCCTATGCTATTCTAGAGCAATCGAGCAGTATTTAGGAAGGAGAATAAGGATTTCAATTAAATGCTCAGTAGGAAAAAAATCTAACACGAAATTGGATGAAGTTTTCAAAGTTGTATTGCTGGGTTTTTCGGTTTTAACTTAAGATCCGGTGTATGTTTCATCTTAATAATCTTGAGTTATAGAAAGTACTTAAGCTATGACTAAGTTCTTTTGGGATGCGAGTAAAACTGCGTGCAACGGCTAGTTGAAAATCAAATCTGTTATGTCCAATCGGCCAACTACCTACTATTTAATTATAGAACCCGTGACGTAAGACCAATACGAGATGTCGTAAATGTCAAATTAATTGAGGGCGTGGCCATTAACTATGTGGCACAGATAATAGACAACCCGTATGACGCGATCTGATTGGCGCCATACCAAATTAAACTCGTTTAAAAATATTTTATTATCTGTTGCCACTTTATAATCTCTAGTGCTCTAGTTGAAAGCGCCACTGATAGGCGTTAGGTTCTGCGTTCCATTCCCAGGTCGATCTGTTTAATTGAGATTTTCCTGCATACATTTACATATAAATTATTAGTCTGCTTTATTTTCACATAAATTATTAAATAATGTAACTATAGTAATGTTTTAATACCAGTTGTATTATTTTAGTGCTAATTTTCCAAATTGCTCGAGGAAATTGATTTCCTCTCATTTGATTACCTATACCCGATGGGTAATCCGTCTAGCATTCAGCCCTTCCTAAACCCAGTCCGTCGTCTATCGCATCCGCTGTAGTCAATCATCGAATGAGGCATGGCCCTCGCTCGCAAAGATTAGTAAGACATGGAAGAATAACGCGCGAGTAGCTATTGGTCCAAAATTGGAGCACTAATACCTACTTCGCTCGTGTCCGTGTAATGAATATTAGCGCATAAATGTAGCCACATAATCCTTTTTTATTAACACGTGTAGTATACTACCATTTTTCTTCCATTTCCCTGTGTCTGTCCAGCCCTACTTTTAAAGATGATGGCAAGTTTCAAAATATTTGCAATACTATAATGTATTGTAATGCATAGGTCACAGAAATATATTGAAATCAGTTAATAGCCATTGTTTATTAAATTCCATGGGATATGTGACATATGGGCGCTCCAAAAGGAACTGAGCAATTCCAACGGAATCAAATCGCAATAGAAATTTTACAGGATACGTATCATTCTTTTAAATGTACCCTTTTAGCCTTTGGCTGGAACTGCCACACGTGAACTGTGACTTCCACGGCACGGGCGGATGGTATCTTGGCTTGCCCCGTGTGCTTAGCACTCTGTTCACACATCCTCCGTGTTCGAACCTCGCAAGATCCATGTTAATGAAGATTCAATACTAGGTATGTATCTACATACCTATTGCTGACAATTAGATTTATTTACGTGTCTCCCTTCCTGACTACAAACAATTTATTAGTTCTCGTGACTCGACTGCGAGAATTCATTATCAATGTCATGATCTAACAATAATTAATTGTTTTATGATTATCGATTAATTATTCATTAGTCTCAAGAGATACTTGTTTCTTTGATACAGCAGTTGTTATCGATGTTTTTATAGCTGCAAATAGTACTGTAGTATAATTATTAAGTGTGTGGGGAATAAATGTGCGCGAAATAGGAGTGTTCTAATATATTGAAATAAAACAACGGGTAGACTCAGCAACTCAACGGCCAGTCTGCCCGTGATCATGGATGCTGTAAAGGATCCGTAATTTGTAGTAATTATATCGCGATACAATCCGTAAAGTTGTCTAATATTCGCGTAAGCTTCAGAAATCAAGGTTCTAATATACTATCACGCCTGTATTCCCCTAAAGGTTTGGCAGAGGCGTACTAATTTACAACCCCAGTTCGCCGGTATGTTTAGGTCCCATGTAATAGGGGTGAGTCTGTTGTCATTAACCGGGCACAAATCCCAAACTCCGAGCTACTGCTGTGAATTTCATAGAAAAACCCAATAACACTGCTCAACCTGTGAATCGAAGCCAGGACCTCTAACATAACAGTCGCGTTCAAGAACTGGGCTAATGAGACATTTTTTCGTAAGTTTCAGTAACAAGTTAGGTACTTACTATCCAGTTTTTTGTCGTAATGTGTGCCAATATTTTCTTTGGAAAATTAGGTTTTAGTTGACATAAGATTATATTAAGTAATGTACATACATATACTTGTGAGTTTGTAAAATATTGTACTTAATTATTCAAGTGGTAATGTTTCTTTAGCATTATGAAATTATAGAAAAAATTGCCTATTCTTTGTTATTATATCAACAATATATAATATTATCGTCCTGCTATAACACCGGAAAATAAAGGACGAATAAACCAGATATGGATTTCCTAGTCAGGAAATTCAATGTCAATTTTAATTCTCCTTACCTTAGATATAGGTCTTGACACACACATCTACCTACCTAATTGAACCTTTCTTATAATATATTATTTTTTAAATATTTTTGTGACAAAATATAATATGATGTTAAAATTATTGGAATCGATTCAGTTACGTATTCTGAACAAATTATTTTCAGATTTCGCATTATACCAACGAAAAATAATGTTGTATAAGTACGTAATAACATATTTCTTCGATAATATTCATAGCTCCACAGTTTGAATAGTAAAGAGGTGACGATAACAAAATTATATTTAAGACCACTTCCTCGTTGAGATGAAAGCGCCAAGTTGTTTATGGACGACCCAGCGGAAACTACGCGTTAATTGCTGCAGTAACACGAAGACTTGCGAATTTATATTTTTAATATTAGAAATTCAATTCTTTATTGGAAATATTGAAGGGAATAATTTCCTGTCCTTCTGTTGTTCTTTTAATTTTTTATGAAATGGCAGCCATCTTGACTATATGGTGTTCTAATTTTGAAATCCTAATTGATATCCTAAATAGCCGTACACAGCGTTACCGTTTCAGTAATAAGCTTATCAATACATTAAAGAAGTAATTAACTATCTTACATTGTTTTAAGTGGTACTTTAGTAAATTTCCAGCTCAACAGATTGCTTTGATGTGTGCTTCAAAGAAAGGAGTGATCATGAAGATACATACCTTAATATATTATAAACATTAGGTACTTCAACACGGCGGTGTAACGTCATTATACTCATCTAATGATCTTCATAGAAATATTTAATCTATCGAACCCGCCTAAGACGACAAAAAAAAAATTTATTATTATTATTATTATTATTTTTTTATACATTTTTGTATCTCGGCTTTTTTGTGCCGGTTGTATAAGATAGCACGGGCCAAGGCCAAGTGCTACCCTAGTGCTGTATACCAGTGGATAGCTGGTTACGAGATATATTGTGGACTGATGAGTGTGTTTGATGATTGTGTGATAGTGTCGTTCCTGATGTTCGTGTGTGTGGTGTAGTAATTTCTGTTTCAGTGTTATTTTGTAAGAATTTCCTGACGATTCTACACGTGTTCAAGATGGCTGCTTTCTGTAGATTATAATATGTGTAGGGTGGTAATCCAAGTGTGTTTAAAGACTGATGAAGCTGGGTAGGTATTACACCCGTTGTTGATAAAATAATAGGGACTATGGCGACACTGCTTAGATGCCACATTCGGGAGATTTCTATTTTAAGGTCTGTATATTTGGTTAGTTTTTCAGCTATTGTGTTTTGTAAGTTATGAGTGTTTGGTACGGCTATGTCAATAATTTGAGCCGTTTTGTTAATTTTGTCTAGAAAAGTAATGTCTGGTCTATTATAATGTGTTGTACGGTCGGTTAGGATGGCGCGGTCATAGTAGAGCTTGTGTGTAGTATTTTCAAGAACTGTTTCAGGATTATATTTGTAGTAAGGTGTCTGTGTCGATATCAATTTGTATTTTATTGCTAATTTTTGATGTATTATATTGGCTACTTGATCATGTCGATGCTTGTAATCGGTTTGAACTATTGTTTTACACGCGCCCGTGATGTGTTGAATGGTTTCAGGTGAACTATTGCAGCGTCTACAGATGTCATTTAGGCCGGGAACGCGTATTATATGTTTCTGGTAGTTACGGGTTTCTATGACTTGGTCTTGTATTGCTATCATGAAACCTTCAGTCTCGGGGAAAAGTTCGCCCCTTCTTAACCATTCGTTCGATGCTACTTTATCGACGTTAGATTGATCAAGATCGTGGCGATGTCTCCCGTGTAGAGACTTCTGATTCCATTCTCGTATTTTAGTCTGTATGTCTGTCAGCGCTTCATTAGATTGTGTTGATTTGTCGGACATGTTCAGAGGGGTAAGTTTTTTATCGTTGTATACTATTGCTTTATGTAGAGTTGATGTGGTACTTTTAGAATTAAAATAGTTTCTTAGAGTTGTAATTTGCATGTTATGTAAGTTTTTTATATCTATAATGCCCCTTCCTCCCTCCTTCCTTGGCAGTGTAAGCCTTTGCACACAAGATCTAGGGTGATGTCGTCTGTGTTTAGTTAAGGTGGTATTTACGATACATTGTAATTTTTTAAGTTCAGACTTGTTCCAGTTTATTATGCCAAAGGAATAAGTGAGGATGGGGATGGCATAAGTGTTAATGGCTTTTACAGTGTTACGAGCATTTATCTGGGTATTAAATATTGAGTTTAATCTGTGTTTGAATTGTTTAGTGAGTGATGTTTTAATTTCCTTGTGAAGAATTTGTTTAGATTGAATATGCCCTAAATACCTGTATGTTCCGCTTTCATCTAGTGACCCTATAGTGTCACCTGTCGACATTTCATATGAGTGTTGGTAGGGTTTTCCCGATTTCATTGAATTAATTTTACACTTATCAATTCCGAATTCCATAGCTATATCATTTGAAAATCTTTCGGTTATGTTCGCTAGTTCAGATAAATCTTCTGGTGAGGATGCATACAATTTGATGTCGTCCATGTAAAGCAGATGGTTAATTTTACAATTTTGGTTGTCAGTCAGTACGTCAGACGTTGAATCATTAAACTGTAGAAAATACCCGGCTTTAGTTGGTTTGAAAGAGGGTTTAACGCAAGGCAGAACCATAACGGGCTGAGAGAGTCTCCTTGAAATATTCCGCGTTTAATCTTATTATTATTATTATTAATAAATTGTGTTATTATTTGGATTCGGATACCATTAATCTAGGCTATCTACTTCACTGAAAATAAACAATCGGAAAACAGGTCAATAATAAAAAAATACATTCTATTACAATTATTTCCAGTTAAATATTTTGCACGAAATGGTAGGATAGGAACCTAGATTAATCCAAATAATATCCGAATCCGAATAATAATACAATTTGATTTAATTATGTTTGAATTACGTTGGGCAATTTGGTCCGCCGGACCCTTAAGAAACCCCGTAAAAGTAATGTAGGTACAATTCGGTCCTTGTTTTGTATGTGTGGTCTAACCAAGTATTATATGTAAGTATTAAACCATGTCTATCACCGAAATTTCAAATAGGTACCTATTTGTTCCGTAGGTACCCGAACCTGCGATTCGGACACTGTCGCATCGCATCTAAGTATATTCTTGCACTATAAACGAAAAGCAAAACCTAAGTAACTTAAAAAACGATATGCAAATGCTTTTAGATTTTGAGTTATCACCCTACATTTCTAAATATTAAAATGACCTTATAAAGATTCACCGATCCCAAGTTTAAGGTAGACATAAACCCGATCGGGTGAACGGAGGGTTGATTAATATTGCAGTCCACAGTTTTCGATCGATCCCGCCACCCAGTTAGATTGCTCGCCGTAAAACTGATTACATAACCCTTCCTTACACCTAATATCCGTACCGTGTAAGATGGGATCCTGTTCCCTAAATCGACATTTCGATAACGAAGTTTTGACTTTATTTAATGGTGAGAGGAAGATAATGTTAGATAGATGAGCGGATGGGGATCGATCAGAATGGTTTTCCATTTTTTGCCGTCATACAAGATAAACCACTATGTTAGCCAATTACTTATTTATTAACTTTATCTTGATTTTGTTATATTATTTGATCTCTGCTAGTCTAGTACATACCTACTTACTTGTATACCTCAATGGTTACAAGTTCAATGGTTAAATATTGTAATGACTTTTGATAGAGTGGACTGATTTTGTTTAATCCACAAATATATTATGAACCCAAAACTTCAGATTGATCAGCCGCATGTTCCGTCAGCTGATCATATATTTGCAAGATACTTAAGTAACACGAATTAATTTACATTTGTTACTGTTATGACCCAATATGGTAGTGAGTGTTTCTATGAAACGGAGTTTGGAGTTTGTGCCCGGTTAATGGCAATAGACTCGCCCCCTATTACATGAGACCTAAACATACCGGCGAACTGTGGGTGTACATTAGTACACGTCTGCTTATTCCTTTGGGGAATAAAGGCGTGATGGTATTTTATGTTGTTATGATTCAACTAAAATATCTCATCAATCTAGCCAGACTAAAAAAGCTTCACTAAGTAACTGAACCCTATGTGATAAAATTTTGTTTTCATCATCATTAAATAATTGTCAGTGAAGATTTTAGAAAAAAATATCTTAATAGTTATCTAGTCCAGTGCTCAAATCACTTTGGAAGCCTGTAAGAAATCGCTTTAAGAGGCCGCCCTTTGTACAGTGTCTGTAGCATAGATATATTATATATTTTAATTTGTATTTTTGGTGTACAATAAAGTGTGAAATATATAAAAAAACAAAATATTTAATATCGTCAAAAATATAAAGAATCTTATGTTATCAAATATTATATTATTTGCACCGAATTTTGTCATAAAATATAATTTAGATAAATCGTTGTAGGTTTTTGGGTAAAAAAAACACTTGATTCGTTTCATTTCCACCAACAGGCTGACAATTTGATTTGTAAGCGAGACCAATGATTTCTAGGCCAAATTAAAAATGCCTGACAAAAATACAAAATTGAGTTCAATAACCGTTTTACAATGTGATAGCGTATGTTGTCCGACTTGGCTCAAATGCAAGACTACGACAGTTCTATTTTACGACAGTTTGATACAGTCGTTGAAACGTTAATATGCTATTAACTTTATGTGTACACAGAAATCATACTTCATACTACCTAGTTATATAATTAAATGACAACTGGCCCAATGTCTGAAGGTACTTCGTTTATATAGCAGACTAGCTTCTGCCAGCGACTTCGTCCGCGTAGCGTGATGATATATAGCCTATAGCCTTCCTCAATAAATGGGCTAGCTAAAACTGAAAGAATTTTTCAAATCGGACCAGTAGTTCCTGAGATTAGCGCGTTCAAGCAAACAAACAAACAAACAAACTCTTCAGCTTTATATATTAGTATAGATAATTGGACCAAAGTTGATATGAGGGGTTTTTATTGGAGCTATGGGAATCAAAACAATTATTTGATTTATTTCACGAAATTGGACACGGTTTTCACAGCTGGAGGTCTAACTTAAAATCTGGTGTATGTTTCATGTTGATTCGCTGCCTCGAAGTCGAGTTAAATTAAATCCTTCTGGAAAGCGCGTGATATCGCAGGCGACAGCTGGTAATGATTATTTTTTGACAAAAAATCTAACACAACATGAATTAAGAAAATAAGTAAGAGAGGTGCCAATTTTGCAAATATTAAGTTACTTCGACGGTGTGCATTTGACATCGGACCTGCTTCCTCTCCTGAATCTTAAACTACTACGAGTAGCTATTTATAATAGTGTATAGAAAGTTACAACCCAGCGCAGTAACCGCTAAGCTGACGGCGCGACGTCGACTGGCGATTAACCTGTCGCTGTCGGAGACCAAATCCGATGCGATCCAATTACGTTCTTTATTCAATTTCAAGGTTCGCAGCGTCACTCATTGCAGCTTACCTATTAGTAGTCGTAAACACAGAATAAATAATAGCACTATGCACAGAACGGCCTCTTTCTGCCCCATATCAGGTACCCCACCGCTTCCGCACTTAGTTGTAGTGTTTGTTGTCCTTAAAATAAAGGTCAGGGTAAATGAAAGCAAATAATTATTAATTTAATATATTTTATGTGATCAACCCCATTTGCAAGTTCAGTTCTGACATTTCCATCCCAAGGTTGCCTGGAAGAAATTGCAGCTAGCGATAAGGCCACCCATTGTATGTTTTTTTGTTTTTATTTTCCTGTCCTTAATATTATTTTGGTGTACAATAAAGTATATAATAAATAAATAAATAAATAAATTTTTGAAATCAATTTGGCGTGAAATTTTACAGACAAACGGAGTTACTTTCTTTGAAATCGTTAATTACCCTATAAACATTAAATATGAGAAATACCTATTTATAAAAAGTGATGATACAAAACAAAACTATTTTATAAAAAAATCGACCATTAGCAAAAAAAAAAAGTTGCGAGTTGATTAACCCTCAAATTGTCAACAGATCTTTTTATATCGTGTTCGACTTGGCCCGGTCCTTGCGTACGTCACACGACCAATGTTTCTCGTTTACAATCGATATTTAATTGGAGTTCTAGCTATTCGTTATAATAATCTAGGATTGCTATAATTTGTCACTTGTTTTTGACGGGTTAATTTGGGGGATACTGCGGTCATACATTGTTGGTTGAACAATAATGGTATTTGTTCTATCATGTGAGATGTATTATGTGACACTTTGGCGGATTTACGGGCCATCGGTATTACGTATATACGTTACGTACATGAATATCTTTACAGTAGACCCTGAACATTTCTAATCCTGTGGATATTTCCCGAAATCCTGTCTTAGTGCTCACTGCTCTACATTATACAGAGTGTTTATAAAACAGAACACCTGATTAAGGCATACTATAATACTAAGGTACTAATAAAACCTATTCATTTAAGTGGTATTTAAACCGTTTAATGTTGTGGGTAAAAGCTGCTGGACATGTAAAAAAAAAATTGTTGGTACATAATTTTGTATTGTCATTTATTCAGCGATCATTGAAAAAATCCATGACAATCATATACATACAAAATGCGCACTAAATGAATATAATACAAGTTAATTAGGATGTATTATTATATAAGTACTATAGAATATTGTAAGTAGGTGTCCCGGTTTCGTGGACATCCTGTTCCTATGAGAAACTCCTGTCCAAAAATTTATGTTCCTAGTAAATTTTGCATGTTACCTGAGGCTCAAGTCTGCTATTTCAAATGTATAAGAAAGATCGTCCAATGGCAATCGCCTTAAATGACAAGAACTGACAAATTTTGTAGATAAAACTGTCAAAAATCCACAATTCTTAAGTAATTGAATGGCTTTTGTAAAATAGAAGAATTAACGTCCTGTGGGTTGTCGGTCAGTCAGCGTTGAGAGTAAATTTTGTGTCAGCACTAATTCAACACCGAACCGTACCCGCTTTCGGTGAAAATGTTCCCGAAAATAAGTAAGTGTCTAATAAAGCCAATCTTCCGGCCAACGCTATCGTCCGTAAATTACGCCGTAAACGTGTAACCGCGCGTAATTACGCCAGTGACGAGCGTAATTCCGACCAACTACGCGTTGCGGAGATTTTAATTGCATCTAACGCGTAACGTTAATTAAGGTTATTAAAATTTTGCAAACATTATAAGTAATTATGGTAACATTTAATTGTTATACGACCAATGGAGAGATTTTAATCACGTTTGCGCTGACAAAATCTGGATTAGGTACGCACACACATCAAGCTATATGCACTGGGAGATCAGCTTATACGGACATGTCCAGCTCGGTGTGTATCTGCGTGTATAACATAGAAATATTTGTTAAGTAATAATTATAATAATTGTTAATATAATTAAGTATATTTCTATTACTTAAATATAATTATTTAACAAACTAGAGAAATACCTATAATTGTAATTGTTTTGTTTAATAATTATATGTACACATGTTATAACAACATAACATACCATCACGCCTGTATTCCCCTAAGGGTTAGGCAGAGGTGTACTAAGGTACAGCCATAGTTCGCCGGTATGTTTAGGTCCCATGTAATAGGGGGCGAGCCTATTGCCATTAACCGGGCACATATTCCAAACTCCGAGCTGCTACTGAGAATTTCATAGAAAAACCCACTAACACTGCTCGACCTGGGAATCGAACCCAAGACCTCTAGCGTAGCGGTCGCACTTGAAACCACTAGACTAACGAGGCAGTTATGTTATAACAACCCGTTTAATATCCCATTTCTGGGGATGAGGCTTAAACTATAGTCCACCACGCGGTGGGCAGACTTCGCACAGAATCGGGAAAATGTAAATGAAGGTTTCCTCGCAATTGTTATATATATTCATTAGTAATGTATTTAGTTTGTTTATCTAAATAAGCATATTAACATTGTTTACTAGTAGTTATATTAGGAGTTTAGTTAAATCTTTAAAGAGTAATATTCTCCAGCCGTTCTAATTATTACTGCCATTGTTGAAGAATATTGATTAAATTAAATCAATTACTACCAGGAGTATTCATTATTTATCACTATGGGATAAATTGCGGGATTCGAACTCAAAGCTCAACACCACTAGCCATGCCCATAGTTTGAACTACCTACTAAGTAGAATTATTTGTTTAAAATCAAAATCATACAGTGTAATGATTGTTTTCTTTATCATTCATTAATCTTTAGCCAGATTTAGGAACCGTTAAGTGGAAAACAGGTGTTGAATAATTGTTTCTAATTATGTATTGGTAGTACCTAAGTAGACATAAAATAATACAAGGATGTTATTCATCAAACTGAGTAATTAGCCTTCGAAATCGTAATTACTTAAGTACTAGCAATGTATATTACAATATTATAGAAGGGGTATCCAAATTTAATTTGTATTTTTTTTGTTTATGAAAAGACCATGCTTAAAGTTATTAAATAATGAATACTCCTGGTAGTGAGTAATTGATTTAATTTAATCAATATTCTTCAACAATGGCAGTAAGAATTAGAACGGCTGGAGAATATTACTCTTTAAAGATTTAACTCCTAATATAACTACTAGTAAACAATGTTAATATGCTTATTTAGATGAACAAGCTAGATACATTACTAATGAATATATATAACAATTGTAATTGGCAATTTAGCACTCCAGTTACTATTGAATCCTGTGGCTAATATCACAAAATAATTAGCCATGTTCACAGCGCTCGTTCAAACTACGTTTAACCCTTCGAAATCTGTGTATGTGCAGTAATGACCGCGTGTTTTGCCTGCGCGCTGCACAGAGCTGCGTTGCACAGTAATTTGTCAACGTCACCTCGCTCCGCTGATATTAATGGAAATTTAGTGTCAACTGAACGCCTTTGCGCCTTAATTACTGGCAATTGTTTCGTTATTGATTTTACCATCGCATGCTATGAATTTATTGTGACGGAGAGCGACATTCAATATTGAATTAATTTGTTTTTGAATGAAGTATTTAGTTCGGGGTGGCGGTTTCGGGATGAGTACCTATAACGTAATGGACCGTTGTAATAGATATGAATTGGTTTTATTTTTTGTAATTAAAAAAAATGAAGTTATTGACCCAAATTACGAAATTCTGGGGCCACTGGATTGGTCTGGGTAAAATTATGCATGTAAAATACAGTGCCGTAACGAGTTTACAATGTTTTTGGCAGTCTGATCATCTAGCAAAGCGCACCCACATACTGACATGTAATGACAAACAAAGTGATGGATGGGTTTTGGTTGGCCACTCACCACAGTGTAAAATGAACACGAATGAACATAATGCAAATAAATATAGCCATTATGGTACCTATATCTTCTAAGAATGTTCGTACAATGTTCCGCTCGATTTCCCACAAATTATTCTAAAGATTCTATTCTTCTAGAAGAAAACAATTCAACATCATGTTCAAATGTCAAACGGTTGTGAAAAAAACAAAGTGTAACAGGGTTCAGCTCAAATGATAAGAGAGTAGCCGCTGATCCCAACGGACCAAGGAAAAGTCGAGACTAGACGATCAAAATTCCGGACTTGTCATGCCAAATAATTGTATAGGTAGGTACTTTCTAATGTTCAAATTATAAAACTAGATATTCTCATACTATAACAGCAGGCGTCTGTAATGTGGTACAATGGCGTGCAATATAGATTAGGTGACATCATTATTAGGTGCCTCGGATGTGGGGCAACGGTTATGGCGCACTGTTGGTACTTGAGACCATTATGCAGAAAGCACATAGCATTATTGTATTGTATGCAGCGTCAAGTGCGCTTAACGTTCAAATTTCGAACTGAATACAATATTCCGTTGCTAACTTTAAATTGTGGCGTGTAAAAAAAATATTTACGAAGGAGAAAATATACTTTTGAATTTCGAAAAATATGTTTTAATAGATAATATTTTTATGTTACCTATAATATTAGTAGATTAAATTAAATAAGGATTTAAAATGATTAATAAAATTTTAGTAGGATGAAAAAGCTTAATTTAATGACAAGGAACACGTAATATGGATGTTTATTGAATCGAATGGGGATTGTAAACACGTTATCTAAAAAAAGTCTTACAACATTTTGCTTCTTAACCCGAATAAAAGTATTTTGATAACAAAACATTGTTTCAAAACAGATTTAGTAATGTTTACAACACATTCCTAAATAATCTCGTCGTCAAACTAAATTTATAGGACAAATCACAATTCTAATAAGTACCTAGTCGAGTAGGTAGTTGACATCGCTGCGAGTTTTTTAACCCAAAAACAACCAGCACTTTTTGCATACAAAAAATATTGGAAGATACACCGAATTAAAAATAAATACCGTACGGAACTGTTGCCAGTACGGCGAATAATAATAAATAAAACATTAGAATATTTTATCGAGGAGGAACGCTGTCGATAATTTGTGGTTAGGCATAGAAGTATAATTGAATTTCCTAATTGAAGTAGGCAATTATGAGGCCATTCATTACTTTCTTTAGTTCAAATGAAAGTATCGATATAATGTAATTATATCGTTGAAATGAGAACAAAAAATGTTTCGGATATTTTTTTCATTCTAAAATATTTACAATGAAAAAATATCCGATCATTACACGAGGGCCTTATGGCTGGTACTGCTCCCAAATGGCGAGCAAACCAGAAAGACTTGAATCACGTAGGATCAGAGTGGATGGAATAGGAAAGAGGAGAAACTGCGAAAACAAAATCACTTGTGAAACGAAGTAGACGTGAGCCAAGTTGTAACTTAGAATAGGGTTTTTTTCTAAAAAAATGCCGTCTCCTGCCCTTAGAGATATTCTGTAGAGAGAAGCCTCGTTCAATCCCGCACATTTTCATAGCTCTGACTTGATGGATAAGCTCTCAATCCCTTGTCCTGGTTTACCTCATCCAATATTATATTTTTAATGTGTGTTCTAGCGTACTCATCAGATTATTAACGTATCTCTAGTACCATAGTAATATATACCTCAATACTAATGTTGATTTAATACAGTGTGCAGTGAACATTGAATGAAGTGTTTATGCAAGTCGTAGATGTTTTGCACAGTTATTAGCTGTTGTTATTGTCGCCGATCGATTGTTACATGTGTTGAATATTTATGTGCGTGGTAAACTTTTTGTTGCTAAGCAATTGTGTAGCGGTATAGTGTGTTGACAGTAAAGGGTTATAAAAACTGCATTGAATGCGCTACGTCCGTAGCTTGAAAGTTGGCAGATATTGTTCTGAAGAGAGGTAATTCTACTTTTTTGTTTTATCCGTGTTGAACCCCCGCCTAATAGTCGAAGTGTGATTTTAAACAGCTTAAATCCTTCTTAATGAATCACGCTGTACGTTAGTGAAAACCGCATGAAAATTCGTTCAGCAGTTTTTGAGTTTAACGCAAAAAGACCGCCAGACCTATAATATGTAAGTATATCATACCATTACGAAGTATCGTTCCCCGAAGGGTTAGGAAGCGGTTTGGTACCACATACTTTACACCTGTATGTTTTACATTCCATGGCATAGAGTGCGATTACTACCTAATTAGTTTTATTTTCTTAAGTCCTTGTTCCATTTAATCCATTGGTATTTTATTCCTATGGATGCCATATGTTTTCTCTGGAGGTCGGCATAAATCTTCGTTTGCTTCATCCAGGTGTATACCTATAGTTATATTCATCTTTTATACACCTGTGACGATTGCGAGTATTATGCACGTTGCACGAGATCTTTTTGAAGGACCACTTCTATTATTATTTATTTCAATTATGTTATAGCAACATGGTCATCATGTACACTGATCAGCTAATCAGATAAACGATAAAACCACAGCGTAGATCAAACCACATTATTACATGTAAGCCGGTATTGTAATTATACTATTGTTTAAATAATTAATCTGCGGGTTTATTTAGTTAGCGTGTTGTATGTAAACTGGTGTGTTTCCTATTTATTCAATGGTTATTATACAATTTTATGTAATTACATTTCGTATTATATGTTTAGAGATTATTTAAATATAATTTCCGGAATAGTTAATACAGTTTTGAATTGATCTAGTACCGAATGCATAGTACATCTATTTTTATTATAGGAAATCGGAATAATGTATTTTATAAGTAATAAAATATATTTAAATTCCGTGGAAGACTGGAGTTCGTCAATGAGAGATTCCCTTCGCTGCCGCTGTGCGCAAAAGAAAATTCTTTATTTGAATATTAGTTTGTACAAATTATGTTATTATGTGGAAAAATCGTCCAGTTCAAAAATAGCCACGACATATAATATTATTATATATTCACAAGATTGCAAAAAAGTAAGTCATGATTAGCAGGTATTAGTTACTACACAATAAACATATGTGTAGGTCTCAAAGTATCTCTAAGTTCAGCCCAGTCTTGACCAGGAGCCAGGACTCAGGAGCTTTAGCCTGAACTCCAAGCATTCGCAGGGAATAAGATTGCCATTACTCTAACTCGAACTTAGTATTTTTTTATTTCAATTAGTCCGTGGGAGAGCCTTGCTTCGGCATGAATGGGCCGACCGGAGTAATACCATGGCCTCGCAAAAAACCGGTGTGGAACAACGCCTACGTTGTGTTTCGCCGAGTGAGTGACGATACCGGAAACCCAATTCCTTTTAAAAGATCGGCAACGCAATCGCGACTCCGCTGGTGTCTATAGTGTCTGTCGTCGTATGTTGTGTCTGGTGTCCGTGGGCGGCGCTAATCGCTTACCATCAGATGATCCGAAGATCCGTGTGCTCGTTTGCCCCCCTATACAATAAAATAAACCATATAAGTTCAGGTACCTACTTTTGATATGTCAAAAACTAGATGCACGGTTGCACATAGTAGATATGTCTTATAGATAAGAGCCGGCATGAAACTTCATAGATACTCCTTTAAATAGGTAAGGTACTTACCTGCTAACGATTCTGTCGCTACTAGAAATTGAATAAATTTACTGGAGCACTTTTCTCTGTGCAGGTAAGAATATTTTCGCTCCATTAACCGTCGTATCTTCAAGAAAAAAATAAAATTTATAGATGCAGTCATAGTCAATGCACACAATAACATCAAAAACGAATGAATCATCATCGCCTTGCCTTTTCTTAAAGTCTAAGCAAATGCGGCTGAATATCAGTATTTTACATGCAGCGACTGCTCGGACCTCTGTCAACCCAATTTCAGGGACATACCGATATCCTAAGGATAGACTTGACGTCAGGCTTTTTGAGCTTTGCGCGACGAACACCTATTATAATAATTGATGACATTAACTATGTAATGTGTTCGTATGAAAACTACGACCGACGGCTTTACGTGGTCTCTGAGGTACGGAGAAGTATTAAGGATGTTCACCTATCCACACGCTTACCGCACTAAACGCAGCATAACCGTGCAGATCGGCTGATCATAATTACTTAGCTACGAGGCTTTCAAGATCGAAAACTAATAAATAAAAAAATGCCCAGTCAGATAATTTCCTGTTTTCCTTGCGTTGCTTACGCACATTTCTTGATCTAAGCTAACCGAAAAAAGCGTGGAAGACGTAGATAACATAATACTAACGAGGTTGATGATTATGTGCTATGTATTGTGGATGTACATTTATATGTCTCTGAGTAACCCATCGGAGAATACAGAGGTGATGGCATTTTTTTAAACTACCAAACGTAATAAGGTGTATTTAAGATTTTTTTCAAGTCAAACTGTATACAGATTTTCATACCTTTTTTTTGTTGACGGGGTTGGAAATGCTTAAGGCGCTATCTACCGTTCCGGGGAGAACTGTGGGGTGTGATGGATTCCGAAAAGAGCGAGCTACCGACTAAAACCAACGGCGGTGTTTTGCCTCACCACTTTAGTTGCCGGGTAGCATTCGTCCGCAGACCATACAGATTTTCATACCAATGGCAGCCTATATAATTACCGTGTTCCAATGTTGGCCTATTGATAAAACATATCGATAAGTTACATTTTCTTTTTTATTATCATATTATATGTCAAAGCCACATTCTACACTGCGTCCACTGTGCTATGCGCCATACAAAATAGTGATATTATATCGCACGTGTTCGCTAACAGATGCGTCGGAATTCCAAATAAGCCGCAAGGTCGAATGAGATCCGAGATAAGCATTGTAACCGAGGCTAATGACGTAGACAACAGTTGGTATGGGTGACCCTATCTAAAGTTGGTACTAGGAATTTAAAAGTCCACATCAAAATAATTCAGAATTTATCGCTGATAATCATATAAAAATAGCTTTTTATATGGGAGATATTTCGTAAACATACGACATCTTTCGCCTAGAAACGGACAATGGCTGTTACTTAGTAACTTACTTTCTTGTTGTCCTTATGTGTCCTTACAGACATCCTTTAATGGATAGTAACCTTAATTATAATTGTCATAATGACTTCATTTATGGGCTATTTTTAAAGTATGATTCATTTTAAAGGTCAAATGAATTGCATAAAATTGCATTGTACCAGAAATTGACCTTCTATAGAAAATATTGTGAGGTTTCGTGTGATTTCAAAATAGAACCCCGCATTGTAATATATGTCGGGCTATAAAATTGTTTTAGGGCCAAATTAAGGAAACAGCAGGCTATTCTGCGAGACTTGACGATTTATACCCAAGCTCTACATTCGTAAGTTGAAATATCCATTTGTTACAATGATGGCTGTAATATTGAAAACATAAACTTCTATTATATTCTATATTGTCCCGAAGATCAGCACATGTGAACATTTTAAAGTAATCTTAGCGCAATCCCAACCCCAACCAAGACTCAAGCTCAAAACTTAGCCAGTGTGCGTTGTTTTCGTCCAATTAGCGCAATTCGAGGTCCTATTCTCAAATCACCATGATATTTTATCACACCATTTATAAGATTGTTTGTACCTAAAAAGCATGATTATGCTGAAAAATTAGGACTTATTTTCAAATACTCGTAGTAAGCTGTGATAAAATGACGGACACTGGGTTGACGCTAAATGTTCCGTCCAAAGACAACATTATAAGCTTTATTTCACAGACACCCCTAATAAAAGTTAACGTATCAATTCGGGAAAAATAAAAGCTTTGCTCTAGTTCCTTGTAGTTTCTTTTTATATAAACTTAAATATCTATATGTTACAGTTATAACTCAATATCGTTGAAAACTAGTTTCGACTGCGAAAATCTGTCAAAAGTTGTGTTTGTTGAAGGATGATGGTCAAAATTATTTCTGACTGATTTTCGCAGTTATGGGTTATGAGGTTTACCTGTAACATATATATATATATTAGACATAATGAAAAGACGAGCAATGAAATATAAGTGCCACCGTAATAGAAAAATGTCGGACCAATTACTTTTTATGACAGGTTTACAACCTCTGGCTTATCATACTTTACAGTTTAGTATGAGTTATTTTATGAGAATGAAAGAAATTAAATGTGTGGTCATAGCCTTAGTTTAATGGTGTGGTGACGAATGATTATCCGAACTTGTAATAACGTTAAAAGTGGTAGGGGGATATCATCATCATTATCCATTTCCTAAGTTCGTTAAATTCATTACGAAAACCAGATGAGGCTGAATATCGTATTTCAATTAGTGATTGATATTGTAATGTATTGAGTTTAACAGTCATGTAGGTATATGCTCGTTTCTTCCTCAAAAAAAAGCTACTACTGATCAGATTTTGACAAATAAGGTGTCGACCTAAACGAAACAAACAGGTTTCATAAAATTATAAATATATGTTGATATCTAAACTGTTAGATGGTTATAGGCTATATTTTTTAAATAATTAATTCAATATAGCCGATAAAACAAAGAAGGGAACCAAAAAATATAATAATTTAAAATGACAATTGACGACAGTGCCTGTTAAATGACAAAAAAATCTGTCAACCAGTACAGTTGTTGGAGTTGGAACTGAATTTACGACTATTATTCTAGATTTTTATAGTGACAATATTGATCACTGTACAGGTCTAGCTGCTACTGGCTGCAACTGGTCTAGCCTAGAAACACTAATAAGGTAATTCTCAATTTCCCACAAAGTAGGTACAAACTAAAGTGTTATTACTAGTGGGTGGACTGTATCTCGCAGATCCAATTTATATTTCCTTCACCAAATTATTATGGAAATCTTATCGCCTAATGACTTGATTTTATTAAGAATTGTGTGGTTTATGGCTTGACGTAGGAGTCCAAAAAAGATTATGTGATCGGCCAGACTCGGTTTTTTTTTTCAAAGATATGTTAGAATTGATCGAATGGTCAACATACTGGACGTTTTGTTTAGTAATTAATTTTTATAATTAATAAAACTAGATTAGATAATTAGGCTTTTTTAAAACGCTACTAATATCTAGACACAGAAAATATAAATGTAAATATATTTTAGTTTGACTTAGACGGAACATTTATCTTAAAAAAATAGTTTAGAAAACGAAATTTTGCTTAATTAAATTCATCATGTGTTTTGAAATGTTCCACAACCCGACGGAATTACGAAAGTTTATCACTCGCTCGACAAAAAGCTAACAAGTTGTTATCTTTCTTTGGCGCATGCGTGCGTGTAATTCGAGTGACAGATTAACACAACATAGTATCAGTTTATATCCATGTTGTTGCAACAAGATATACCTCCACGCTGAGTCGAACAATATGGTATATACTATATAGGTAATATCATTACACATTAATTCCCCAAAAGTTTAGGCAGAAGTGTAAAGGTTATAATGAAAAAGAAAACGGGGATTAACGTTATTCCGTTTCGTTCGTATCGTTCCGGATTCCTTGTAAGACGGTTATAGGGTCATCACTGTAGGTCATGCCGCGGACGGCGGACTCTGCTGGCCTAGGAGCGTTTGTAGTCGGCGCTACTGACCACTAGGGGATTGGGGTGGAGTGGGGCCCTATGGAAGTAGCGCTTGGAGGTGCGTTTCATAAACTGCTTGATGGTAGGCAGTTTTAGATCTACGTGGAGTTCCCTGTTACGCACGAACCACAGGACGAAAGTGGCGTGAATCGGTTAAAAAAAAATAGTAACGAAAAAGGTCTTATTAAATCACATAGATGATAGAGCTTAATACAATACTCCGGATGCAATTACTTTACGCGACTATTATTTATTTAGCAACTTGCATGCGAGATAAAGGCTTTCGTTACGTAAGCAACGTGTGAATATATATAGCTTGCGTGCAATTACTACTTGCATAATCTAAACGCGGCTTGACGGCAGTGGACATCAAACAGCATACTAGTAACTAAACACATGACTAATAAAGCAATGGAAATGACGAAATGCATCGTCTAAATCAAACTGAGAGTACGACACTGGGTTGGACTTCTGATCATTTCATATTCTAACAGCCGTTTAGCGGTGAACTCTAACTTAGATAAGACAAACCACGTTCGCATAACTATACACATAAAATTAAGCCAACTAAAAGATTTTATTTATGAAATCCTCATAGGCACCGCCATCCATACATATTGTAAAACAAAGTTCTCCGCCGCGTCTATCTGTCTGTTCGCGATAAACTCAAAAACTTCTGAACGGATTTTCATGCGGTTCTCACTAGTGGACAGAGTGATTCACGAGAAACGTTTGAAGTTATTTCACATCACGCTACGACTTTTGGAAACGGGGAAACGCGGATGAAACCGTGGGCGGATCACTAGTAAACTATAACTGCCTCACAAGTCTAAAGATGTAGGTTAAAATCAACCTGCCAAGTGCCGGAATCTGTGGTTGTAGGTACATCAGTTGACGAGGTAGGTACAACCGTACCGGTGATACAGGAGTGATTGTATCTTAAATTATTTAAATAAGAGTAGGTAATTACTATACAGTGGTACCTACAGTGCATCCTGACCTTGATTTTTTAGATAGTACTTATTAAATTGATCGATTCTAGCTTTACCTCTGCCCCATTAGCTAAGTGGTCCTGAGCGCGACTGCTACGCTAGAGGTCCTGGGTTCGATTCCCAGGTCGAGCAAAGTGTTATTGGGTTTTTCTATGAAATTCCCAGTAGCAGCCCGGAATTAAGAATTTGTGCCCGGTTAATGGCAATAGGCTCGCCCCCTATTACATGGGACCTAAACATACCGGCGAACTGTGGGTGTACATTAGTACGCCTCTGCCTAACCCTTACCCTACCCTTACCCTTGGGGGAATACAGGCGTGATGGTATGATGATTCTAGCTTTATTTTGTACGTCGGATATCCATTATTCAAGCAAAAAATAACGTGTGGTCGACACAAATATTATTATAACACTTTTTATTGACCCGTTCGAGAATAGAATAGCTTTTATGACCAACATTAGAATCAAATCGATCAGGGCCGGATACTGCCTAGGGGCCCGGCAAAAGCTACGTGGTCTCGTGCCCCGAGAAAAAACTTTTTTGTATTTATGATGTCACCTGAATATCTAAATCTATAATGGGTAAAAAACAGCCAAATCAGTCGAGTCGTTTTCAAGTGATAATCTAACTTACATACGGCAGTTGATTTTAATTTATATCGATATTGCCGCCAATTAATATATATATTTTTTTTTGTTTTCAGGTATGTACCCGTGTTTGGACATGATAGTAAGTTAATCGTTTGACTACTTACCGTCAGGGGGCTAGTCTGGTTATTTACCCAGATAAACAAAAGTTAGATTTAAAAGATCCTTTTTGCTTCTTAGCAGGCAACCCAACTTTTTTCTAAATTCTATTTTTTATTTTATTTTAATTTTTTAATCTACAAGAAGGCAATACAGTTTACGCACACACAATGCGTCTTATATCTCAATACACATTTGGGAGTACACAGGTGATAAACACTCCATTTCCATTACCTACATAGATAGCGGACTACCGTCCATTAGGGTTGCCACCTGGCATTGTCCTAATTTGTGTCTAAGACTTGTAAAGTAATTTGCCAAAATCGATTAGATTGTTTTTGTTCGCACGTTAATTGTTTAAATTTTTGTGAACTTCATGGAAATTTATTTGACGTATGCACACATATTTCCCAATAGAAAAAAAAACTAAATATAAAAATTACAAATATGTTCTTAATTAGGTATATCAAAATATATTATAAGTAATTACGAGTTTATTTTTGCAAGTTTATACGAGTTTATAATTACAAGCTTTCTTCTCGTGCGCTGTCGTACATTGCAGTGTCGCTTAACAAGGCGAACTGGCGGTCAAGCGTGGGTCTATCAAGTTTAAAAATGAGTGTAATGGACTCCTCTTTCAGGGTGATTACACTATTTGACCGCAGAAATTAATTCACAATTAAATTATGAAAATCGCTTTTTTAAATGTAGCAACCCTATCGATTTACTCATACATAGCCAAGTGAGTGCCTTCTTCACAATGGAGGGCGACAAAGTGCAGATTAAGCACTTTTCTTTCGTAAGCCCCGCTGGAACGCCACAATAGGGTTACGGGTATCGGGTATAATCGATTAAAAGACTTCTCTGTTGAAGCATGTGTTCATGATCAAATAGAAAGCAGGCTTATATATTTGAAATACGCCATAATTTACACACTTTGGTGATTTGTAAGATAGGGAAAGTATATTTGGTGTAGCACGGATCTTGTAGCAGTTGCAGATCGCGACTGCTACGTTGGAGAACTTGGGTTCGATTCTCAGGTCGAGCAGTGTTATTGGTTGTTTCTATGAAATTTCCAGTAGTAGCTTGAAGTTCAAAAATTGTGCTCAGTTAATGGCAATAGGCTCGCCCCTTATTACATGGGACCTTAACATACCAGCAAATTGCGGATTACATTAGTACGCCTCTGGCTAACCCTTCTGGGGTATACAGGCGTGATGGTTTTTTATTTTGATATAAGATCAACAGAGTCAAAGTCAAAATCAGTTATTAAATGCTTGTCATAGTCGTGGTGAATGTCACGAATACCATGGAGGTAAGTGCGGTTATTAGTCGGTATAATGTGTACTAAGGTCGGCGACTGTAATATTATTTATTTAAATAAAAAAGTTAGAATACGTTATTGCGTATCAAAAAACTGACTGGCAGCAATAAATGAATATCAACGACATTATCAATCAACAGGCAACACGAGCTGCTACGTTTTGTAGTTCTAGAGCTTTAGATTTGACCTCTTGTAGCTTTGTTCAAAAATGTAAATTGATTGTTTATATACAGTAAATTAAATAACAACTTTAATAAATTACATTTTCAATACAATAATATGTAATTTTTAAATATCAGAAACCCAAATATAAACACAAACAAAAGCTCGACGAGGCACAAAAGGCTTTTTACCATCGACCTTTAATTGTTTCACGAGAACTCTCGATTAAAGTACCTACGTGTGCAAAATAGCTTTTGTTTTAGAGTATTTTCATGCACCTGTCACGTTTGTCGTGCCTACTTTTCTCTTGGCTTTATATAAAAAGTCAATAAAGAAAATAAAAATAATTATAATCTTTGCTTAAAAAGGTATGATACCCTTTCAAAGTAAAACTAAAATACTTTAATTTTATTTAAATACTTTAATTTTAACCAGCAACACTTCTAAAATTTATTTAAATTTTGAATTTTTATGCCAATTGTGTGAAAATCAAAAAATAAAATTGAAGATTTTATACTCGTTGGACTAATTAAAATGTTGTCTAAGTTTTTGTGCTGATAATACTTCAATAAGGACTGTATCAGTGGCGAAGGAAGTTTGTGGCAAAACTTGGCGACGGTGTCCAGACGTTGTAGATTTTAGCGGACGAAACAGTATTGATGGGAATATTTTAGAGCAGTGGTACCCAAAGTTGACTGGGCCATGATTCATCTCATAAAGATTTCAAAATTCGAGAATCCCATATTGCTGTCATGAAAAGAAATTGACACCAACACATAATTAAAGGACTGTTCTGGAGAGTCCATTCAATATCCGCTCGCGTTGCGACCCATATTTTTGGAAATACAGTTTTAGAGGAATGATTGAGCGGAACGCTACATGCCGCAATGCAATGTTAGGTCAACTCGACACCTCGCTGTATAACAAGTTCATGATTAAAGAAAGGCTCTGCAAAACGAAATCATTATAACTAAGGTAATATATGAGTTTCGCAGTTTTATGCGTTTATTGATACTGAATGCCACATTGAGTAGCTTACACGGACTGCCAGCTTCAAGAAAGTCCTACAGAGATTGTATCAAATCATGGCGTCCCTAGTCCACCTTCTATCGAGGAAAATATTCAGCAAAAACATGAAAGTAACTTAAATTGAACCTAAACTTTACCAGGGAAACTTCAAAGAGGTTACTTAGAAAATGATACAGGGTTATTCAACATTGAAATGCGATTTTAGGGGGAAGTAACATCTGTAGGTTCGAGAGTGTGACTGTGTACCCACTGAATAAGTTCAGATTCCAATCGTATATCAATACAAAAAAAACCAGGTGGCGATCATTGAGGTGTATCATGAAATTCACTTTCGCCTGGCTTTCCGGAATTTTTAATACTTTTTTCAATGTTTTAGAACTAAGTATACGTTTCTTGACGTGTCTGCGCACCGTTTGTCACGATTTCTGATTACATTTTAGCTAACATCGCGGTATGATTAGTCACGCGATATTCTGATGTCCATACATACATACATTAAAGTAATAAAACCTTGGTTCTAACTAATTTGTTGTTATCACTCAATGGTCGGACGTGGACTGTGTATAAGTCATTTTTTTTTCAATTAATTAGCATGTCGATTCGGTGTCAGTGTAATCACACGCACAATATATCGTGTCTTATAAAAAGTGCTGCGACGCCGGTAGTCTGCAGTCCGTAGTGGCTCTTAAGGCTTGGTAATGCATCAGGAGCTCCTCTGGTGTTGCAGGAGTCCATGGACAAAACTACTATTAGGTGGATTCGTTTGTCAATTAATATAAAAAAATATAGACCCAAGTAAGTTGAATTCACGCATTCCAACATAAACAATAATTACACTTTTTCTGTAATATTTTCATCACGTATGGTATGAAAAGTTGATACCATTATTCAGTTCTTGAACGTCAATTGTTTAAACTAGGAAGTAGTTTCTTTGGTACAAAAACAAACATGCAGGTCCCGTGCTGAAATGTAAACTTAACTCTTCATGCAACTAATTATTAAAAACAACATTGTTGTTGTAATGAATCAACTGTGTCAAGATTCAATTGTTTACATGAATTTACAAAGATACATAGCGATATTGTGTTTGTGCATGAAGTGCTGTTAATAAAAAAATGAATAAATGACGCACATGGCAAATTAAACTGATTATTCGACAGTGGTAGCAGCTTATACGGTTGGAAACATTCGCGAAGAAAGCATCTTTAATTAAATTCCATTATTTAGGAGCATAAGTGACACGAGGGGGCCGGAAAAGGAAGCTTATTTATAGTCCCCTGCAGACTAAATTTCACGTTCGTCTCAATGTCAAGCATATTTATAAGCAGTATCACTGTTGCCTAAAGATGAGCCACTACTTTTAGGAAACCTACATGCTTCTTTGAAGATACTTTATTAGAATCATCATACAAAGTACTAGCCATTTCCCTAGTTGAGGTCCTAAGAGATGAGGCTGAATATCGATATATACAATTATACATAGATACTACCGCCACACCTTCGCAATGCAATTTCTGGGCTATACCCGTCCAAAAGATAATTTGGTTGCCAGGCTTTTCGGGCTTCTAACTTTCACTATTATTTAATCTTTGGTTCCGCAAACTGCCTCATTAGCCAAGTGGTCCTGAGCGCGACTGCTACGCTAGAGGTCCTAGGTTCGATTCCCAGGTCGAGCAGTGTTATTGGGTTTTTCTATGAAATTCCCAGTAGCAGCTCGGAGTTAGGAATTTGTGCCCGGTTAATGGCATTAGGCTCGCCCCCTATTACATGGGACCTAAACAAACCGGCGAACTGTGGGTGTACATTAGTACGACTCTGCCTAACCCTTCGGGGAATACAGGCGTGTTGGTATGTTCCGCCAACGTTTAGCATTGATTTTCATATGACAGATTGTACCCTAGATACTTACAGCAAATACAAAATATCGTCACTAAACTGTCAAATTGTACTAAAATATTACCAGCCGCGTCGCAACGTTAAACAAGCGACATTTACCGAAAGACGCGATAATTGGCAAAGGCCTGATTCTATCAAAATAGTCCTCAGTGCTGTAATTAAGAAGAAAAATCGCGGCAATTTTGTTGTCTGCGTTCTTACTACGTGTCGGTAACTCGAACGAAGATCGCTCCATTCTTTTTCCTCTGCTATATAATGTAAACACACTTCCACGGTAAAGCAAGTCAGATATTAGATTGGAAATGAGATAATGTCGTTAAAAGATGAAATAATCTCGTCACTTACAAATTTATATAGAATTTAATGTCAATAAATTGTAGATTTGGCTGTAGACATTTTTGTAACTTATTTTAGTATTATTGAAGATTTAATAATTAACATTGACTTATCCGATCATTTATGAAACTGCGGAGAAGCATCCAAATGCTTATTTCCGACTTGAATGTTTATTTTTTTTAATCAGTTCAGACCAATAAGTGGTGACACAAATGGCATTCTCTCGGGCAAAGACTACGAATCTCAATGTCATTGGAGCTAAATAACTCATTGGTTATCAGGAAAAGCACATCCATTTTAACATGGGAGAGCTATGCTTCGGCACGAATGGGCCGGCTAGTCCAGAGCGAGACCACGGCCTCACAGAAAACCGGCGTGAAACAACACTTACGTTATGTTTCGCCGAGCGAAAAGGCGGGCAATGCACTGGTGACTCCTCTGGTATGGCCATCGCCGGCGGTTATCGCTTACTATCAGGTGATTGGTCTGCACATTTGCCCTCCCTCTATCCCATAAAAAAAAATACAAATAGGAATCATCAATAATCAAGCTACTTGAGACTAATATCTTTCTTCTCGAATAATATTTAAGTGGATTCCAATTAAAAGTAGAGACTTATTAAAGAAACATTACTTAGCAATGCTACTACTTCATGCAATATTAATATGTCATGTCGTGTTAGAGACGAAGCGTGTGTACGAATGGTGATATAACTCACACTATATTAACGCTGAGAGCAAAAAAGTGTGAGAGACATTAATCAATATTGTTGCTGCATTCTCTGGTACTACGTAACTGATTGGTAAGTCGGTCAATATCCTATTCTAGTTATTTGGAGTTATGGATCCATCTAGCCTCTTCGATCAAGAACACATTTAAAAAAAAATATACATCAATTAAGTACAAGGACTGATTTCTAAAACCAGGTACCTTCTTAACAAGTTCACTTTCTAAAACTCTTCTGCTACGATTCTGGCACAGCAATTTTGCATCATCTACGTTAATAAACTTCCTCATGCATGATCGTGAGTGTAGGATGTTTTCTAACTTCTCCTTTTTGTAAATGCAATTTGGTTGCAGTACTTACCTACTTTTGCTGAAGTCGACTCCTTGCAACTCTTCGAAAATAGAAATGAGATAAATTTTGTAAACCGTACTAAATCATAAATCCGGAAAGTCACTCTGATCTGATTGTTTGTTTTGCAAGGAAATGGATTGCATCCAGAAAAAGAACACAGCCTATTTCTCGTCTCCATAAACAGACAGTTATCACTATTAACTCCTTTATCACTAGTTGCAAAAACTCGCTACGTTTGGACCCTGCTACGAATTCGATTCTCGAACCCGTGGTAAGCGGTGTGAAAATATCGTGATTTCTAGAGCGCCGATAGGACGGGTAAGCGATACCTCACGATGAAAGCGTAATGGCCCGCGTTAGTCACTCCGCCATTGTTGCCGGCAAGACCTCGGCTTATAGGTAAGCGAGCCTGTATTGAAGCTAAATTGTGCCTAAGTGCAGTATCGGCGGGCTAAAATTATCACTTGAGTGAAATTGCTCGGCGTTTTCGTTAGCGTTTAAGGAATAATGGGGTTCCTAAACTTTTTAGGCGTTGGGACATTCAATTAATATCCACATCAAAAATAAAGTTACGATAAAGACGGACATTATTACAAGTTATTGTGTAACTTAAGTAGCTAGGATATTACTGTCTTCCTTACTTATGTACAATTTATATAACTGACTGTACTTACCACACTTCTTTGAAATAAATAAATAGCTACTGCAATTCAAAATTAGTTTACATACATACAGTACAAATCTTGAACTTTTATCAAGAATCCGAGTGATATTTCCACGGTACCGGTAAGATTCTCGGAACGGACAGTAGGAATCTTCATTCTACGGTATATATAATTACTAAAAGAAATAACGTTTGTTCTTTTTAGTTTGCGAAAATTACGTTTTCTGTATTGTACAACGACGTGTCTCCTAAATGCGACTGCTACGCTTAAGACCCTGGGTACTTAATGGGGATTATTAAAGGTCCTTGGTGGAGCTAAATGTTATTGGGGTTTTCTATGTAATTCTCATAGGCTTGCCCCGCTATTACATGGAAGTTATACATACCAGCGAACTATGGTGTACAATAATACAACTTTTTTTTGGCTTGTCGAAATTCGCATGGACTTCCGCCGCCCGGGAAGGCGACGGGGCGTGTCGGACTCCACCCAGAGTGCGTGACCTACCGACTAAAACCCACACGCCTTATCACTTTTTGCTGGGGTCACGGGAGCGTTGTTTCATTTCTCCTCTACCCTAGTAGAGGACTACCAGTGACATTAGTACACCTAACCTAACTTAACCCTTCGCAGAATACTGGCGTGTCGATAAACTACGTGTGTTCATAAAGTGAAATGTTTTAACTATAAAAAAGTTGCTGATTTGTGTTTCCCAAGAAAACCGACATTTGGGGCCCCGAGGCATCATTACCACACATATATGTATGTTAATTAAATGTGCTAATAATATTATAACGTCTAATCAACACGTGTACCTACAATTAGATTTTCTACGAAATATGCCTCGTTTAAATTCAGAAAAAAACTTTAGCTTTACAATAATATTATAGTAATAGTAATACAACCTATTATTATTTTACCGCAGCGACTTCTGAGAATCTGAAACTCATTGTTATCAAAATAATAGTCGATTTTTTTGTATTGTTACAATTTCGATAGTATCATTGACTCCATATATCTATACTATTATAATAATGGTTTGAACGTGTTGAGAGAATGAATGAAAGACGAATACCGAAAGGAATTTATAAGGAGAACGTCAGCGGCAGTGTCGGAAGAGGTCGTCCTAGAAGGACATACGCCGATCTTACCGGCGAGGGCCTTCATAAAGTTCAGTTGCATAGTACAAGCAACTGGCGCGTATGTATGAGAAGATGTTTGATGTTTCTATAGTTTCTGCCTTGGAAGTAAGGCGTGACTCTAATGTTTTATAATAATTGATAGATCTTAGAATATACGGATCTACATAAATACTGTTATAAATAAGTAAGCGGTAACTATTAATATATAATTATTAATAGTTACCGCTTACTTGGTACCGGCCTGTGCTTCATGTTATAACAATAAAAAAAAGATGGCTACGTGAACTTCGAATCTGACATTTCGTACTTCGGAATCCGTTCTTTCTTTATGACGCTATTTGACAAAATATCAAATATATAAGTAATCATGCTTACAGTTTAAGATTGAAATCGTTGTACCTACTCATAATTATTATCAAAATCAATTAACAAAAAATATAAAGGCCAACTGATCCTTATTCTATTAACTAACTAGCGGCCCGCCCCGGCTTCGCACGGGTGGAGAAATCTCTAACTTTTTTCAAGATATTCTATAGTCTATGTTAATCTGGAATAATGTAGCATTCAAATGGTGAAAGAATTTTTACAAACGGCCCAGTAGTTTTTGAGTTTAATCTTTAAATAAGTACATACAAATCTTTCCTCTTTATAATATTAGTATAGATGGTGCCTAAAATATATATTTTTTTATCGGAATATGTTCATGGCTCGTCTGCCTCCCGGAGAGGTGGCATGGTATATCGGACTCGTACCAACCGTACTTGCCTATATTCATGGCCATATACCTGTCCTTATCATTGAGTCACTAGCAACGCAAAACGTAACTACATTGTTGTTGTCCATTAGGTAACAAACGCTTTAAGATAAGAAGGGTGATCAGTCAATAACTAACTCAAATAACTCATTACAAAGTCCACGCTTTAAGAATTCATCGCACGCGCATCCTGTGATGCGTTTGATTGCATCTCTGAGGATGTTAGGTATATTACGTGCTAAGATTTTTTAATTAATGTGCCTATATATACTTGGTTAATTATTTTATACTATCGGATACTATGAGCTATTGTCTGTTGTACGTGGATTGGCAGAGCGACAAAATCTGGCCTGTATTTTTATTATTGATATGCTTGAGCTTGATCGCTAATTCGCTTATGCGGGCGACGATGGAGCGCGCTTGCCTAGAAGAAACCGATTCACTCGTGATTTAAAGACACCCAGATGATATCTATCGGGGAAGACCCACTCGGGAAGCGCAATCCACATTTCGGCGGTATACGCATGATAAAAGTGGACTTAAAGCGTTTCGTTCATATACATACCATCACGCCTGTTTTCCCCGAAGGGTTAGGCAGAGGCGTACTAATGTACACCCACAGTTCGCCGGTATCTTTAGGTCCCATGTAATAGGGGCAAGGGGCAATGGCAATAGGGTCGCCCCCTATTACGTGGGGTTTAAACATACCTACCGGCGAACTGTGGGCGTAAATTAGTACCTACGACTCTACCTAACCCTTCGAGGAATACAGGCGTGATGCATACAAAAGTTTCATTATCAAATTAATATACTGCACAAATTTATCTCTGTAGGTGTAGACGATAGGGAGAAGAAGAAATGATGAACACGGTTTTTAGACTTTTGAGCGTTCGTCGCGACCAAGCGTGCGTCCAGTATGCGTATAGCAAAACGACTTAACATAAGACTATTCGTCCGGTGTTACTTAACCCGCCCCGCGGGCCTTGTCTACCCCTTCAGTGCCTGGACGCACACTTGTGCACGCCGAACTATTTATTAAAATGTAAACAAACTGAAAGCTTAATAACTAAAATACATACTACACATAAAATATAAACATACGAAATTGCGTCGCTAACAGTAGGATTGTAAAAGCTAAAATCAATCTGTACTAAAAAGAGCATGAAATGGGAAAACTCTGAAATAGTATTGGAACTGTCAAGGATAGCTGTGGTATATGACAGCAACTGACGAATGTTCAGCCAATTTTATCTGGCTCGGACATCTGGACCGTCATATGTTATTGAGGATTACGGCACCATCGGTATCGATACGCTGTTTAAACATACCTATATTACAGTAAATATAGAATTATGAAATGTTTACGAAGTTGAAGGATTAAAAAAGATAACGTTACAAGGAGTTTAGTACTGATTGATATACACTAGGTAGGGATGATGGAAATAAAAAAGGTAATTAAAAAAATACTTAAATAATTTAAACCCGGAGCAGAGACAGCGCTGGTCAAGTAAATATTTCAGTAGAATAAAACGAGAGTTCAAATACCATCGAACTGCATATTACTATCTGTAACTGTTTGCAGTTATACTTATCTAAATTTGAAGACGTAACATTTTTTCATGGTAGATAAATCGACGAAAATGTTTACTGCTTAAACGAAATTATAATTATTTTTATGGATTTTTGCTACATTTTCCATGCTTAAGATTAGGTATAAAGATATTTAAGTGAAGGAAAAATTCGACTTAAAAACGTGGCATTGTACGACATCGAACTAATTGCAAAGTAAGTCATGTCGGTTGAGAAGCAAAGTAACTTGCTTTCAATAAATGTCACTGACGCCACCTTTAAGACGTAAATTCAGAATTTGAAGACAAATTTCGACATGGCGGGTGAGACTGGCGGTGGTTTAGTGGACATAGCGTCTGGTGTATCTAAACCGAAGACGCTGCGCGCTGGTTCGAATCCTGCCCGCAAGTCGAATTTTTCCTTAATTAAAATAACGAAATTATAATACATAATTTACTTACTTATTACTTACAAGCTTTGAACACCACAAGCAGAACAAAAATACACAGTCTATCAGGACATTTATTCACCTCGTGCTTATTCGAATTCTTTTGATACTCTCTCCTGTAATAAAGGTTGACGTTAATTCAATTAAGAATTTTAATACTTTTCGCAAAGTTCTGCGAGACCGGCAGACTGTTCGAGTGGAACGGGTCGATTTTAATAAGCTAAGCTTACCTGAGAAGTCTGCTAATTTTTTGTCGATTTAAGAATTGCCTTTGATCTCTAATGAAACGGATTTAATTTCATTGATTAGGCCAACATATATTGCCTAATTTGCTTAACCGATATTTGCCTATTATCGAATTTACGTTTCTGAACAATTTCTTAACCTTTTTTTGGTTTAGAATTTAAACCATTGAGATCTGAACTTTAGATCGTTTCATACTAGATAGATTGAAATATGCTATCCTTTGGCAATATCAAAGTAAATGGCTATAAAAACGAAATTGAAGTTTCAGGCTGATACTAAAATGTTTCTGAAACTTCAGACAGCGTTAAATATGACTTAATTTCTTGAAAAAGTATTTTATTTCCATAGTTTAGACAAACAGGGCTTTGAATATAAATTGTGTGGGATAAGTTAGACGAAAACTTAAATTAAGCGCGTGATGAAAATTATAAATTGAATAATTTAGTGCTAAAACATGAGAAACAGGCGAACTTTTCTCATATTTACCGAATGGTATTAAATATTCCGTTTCTAAGACATCTTTCATTAATATTTTAATAAGCAACGGCTTGTGTACATGAAACGACAAAATTGTGAATAAGGGAAATTTTAATATTAAGGTCTATTATGAATCTGAATAAAGTAGCCAATCAAAACCAGGTGTCGTATCGTAGAATTTGAATAGGCCGGAGGGGATCGATGTTGCTCCGATAACATCTAATACTCAAGGCAAGGATCATTTGATTACTTGCAATTCATTCTTCGTTTAATTGCATCTTACGGGCTCGAGATTAAGCGATGGCTTTTATAGATATTTTAAGGACAGATTCTAAAGATTTCGAGGCTTTAGGTAATTGCACGGTGGGAGGCTTACGTTGAACAATAAGCAGACAAAGGCTGATGATAATGACGTAATAAATTGCGTCAAAGGATAGAAATTGGAGTTTCGCAGGGAATTAAGTGAGTTGAATGAGCTACCTTTCAGCGATATAACAGGTCTTGACGTTATTTCGGTTATTATTTTAATAAACCCCGCTTTGTTGGATGGAATTAGTTTGGTGTACGAAATATTGTAGGTTTACCTATGTTTAAAGAGCGGTTCGGTCCAAATTTAGCAACTACATATTGTTACAAGGACCACAGGTATGTTGCAATGCGTAAAACTTATTCCATTATTATGTAAATGGGTTTAGTAACTCATTTGAGTAACTAGAAGATTAAAGACGGAGAAAGAAAAATATCTGCTGTTTTCATTGCTTACAAAAGATTTTAGGTACAACTATTTAGCCAAAAATGGTATCATGGCTTTTTACGACGAAGCAATGAAAGAATTTAAAATGAAAATAATTAACAAAGCAACAAAAAGCTAGGAAATTTCTAGAAATGCAACGCTTGATAGAGACTGCTCGGGAAACGCCAAAAAACCCTTCATAAGAATACTAAGGCATGCTAGTTGCGATATTTTTGTCAACTAAATATGAACTTTAAACTATTGGAATAGG
Organism: Acronicta leporina; assembly: GCA_947256265.1. Classification (NCBI taxonomy): domain Eukaryota; kingdom Metazoa; phylum Arthropoda; class Insecta; order Lepidoptera; family Noctuidae; genus Acronicta; species Acronicta leporina. The sequence goes on from OX366512.1 coordinate 15,998,998, forward strand.
ATTGGAAGTCCTGGATCCTTTTGGTCATGCTCTGGGCCCTATGCCAAGTAGATGTGGAACGCACATTTTCGTCTGTTTTTCATACAGATGCAAGTCTGAATGGTTCTAATATTTATTTGATTTTTTATATTTGCACTTAATGCTACCTACCAAATTTATTTGTGTTAGGTACCTTTGAATAAATTTGAAATTATTTTATCTATTTACTGTCTTGCGAAGAATGATTGAATTATTATTTTATGTCTGGAACACACTAAAATGTGTTTGATTTGCACCTTCCAGACGTTATATTTAGCGTGATTTTGATACAAATATTCTGCTTGATAAGTAAATAACCACTTAAAGTTTATTTAGAGTTCGGTACGTGAAAAGAAGCGTAAAAATATTTTCGTAGAGATTTCTTTAGAATATATTTTTGTAACCTTTATAAAGACCACGCCAATTTTCTAAGCAAAATAAATGGGATTTCGATTTGCTTTAACATTGGTATCTCCCATGACGACAAATGGTTCAAATAGAAAATTTATTTATTCATTCATAGCACCGATATCTTTACATTCTGTAACCGCGTTCTCTTTGATCATTACTCAAAATGGTGTCCTATATTCATCCAACGTATTACTCAAGTGGTAAGATTATACCAACGGGTACATACATTATTCTGATTACAAGCACGAAATTCACGGAATATTCCGCATTCCCCCCCCCCCTCTCCCTGTGCCCTAACCCATCCCCATTCCCACCTCGAGCTTGTCACTTGGACGTGACTAGATTCGGAACAGAATCGATTTATTGAAATTGCCAGTGGACATACATTGGGTTCATAATCTAATCAATCGATTTGGAGAACCATCGTATTCGTGTGACTTAATGTTTCAGTCTTGTTGCCAAAGTGTAATATTAAATTATATGGGTTTGATTGTTTGTTGTGTTTAGGAGCAGTTTACTCTTCTTCTGCAGTCTCGAAGTATCCACACACCACCACCACATATACAAGTGTACAAATTGCGCTTGCTGACTTGTCTAACTATTCTTCGAATCCAATAAGTTTTTTAAATAACACTAATATGATTCTGTTTTGACATGAAACTATTAATTAATAATTTAGTATTAAGTAGATATATTAAAAAAATTGGAAGCAATAAGACGGTTTCTTAGAAAAAAGAACACATTAGATTCTAGATATATAATTTAGCTTCTATGTTTAAACAGATAAGTAATTCGTTTAGACCTGTAAATTGGATTTCAGTGACCTATATTGTACATTCTTGTTGAAACGATGGCTGCTTCTGCGAAGCTAGTTTCTGAATTACGTTGAAGTTAATTTTCAATATTCCTAAAAGCCTTCATACTTGTGATCTCGGAAAATTGATATTGTGTTTGAGTTTTGCTGGCATTTAATTAATTGAATAATGGAACTTTGTGATATCGATTACATAATAACCTTTGTTTATCATGAGGCGCGGCTTCAGTGTCAAGGTCAGGAGGCATTACATTATTGATGTTTACGTTCATTTTATTTGCTTAAACAAAATGAACGTTTCTTTGCTAATTTTAAACAGGTACATTATCGTAGATGATGAATGAGCATTTATTTGCACAGAAATAAAAATGACTGTGGTTATATTTATTTATTCTAGTAGTTATATGTATTTGTTTTGCGGAAAACCACCGACTTCCCCTTCATATAATAATTAAATTAATGTAATTAATTTGATAACAAAAGGATATCGAAATAAATTACTATAATACAAGGGTTTTAATAACCTTTTGATTATATTACGACTGATCACTGTTAAAGAAAACTTACATGTTAAACGTGGATACTGTTATACTGAAGTTAATAAATTTAATTTATTAGTAGGTAAAAATCGATAACGATATTTTATTGTACGGTGCTGCCCTAATGCCAAGGTCACGAGTATTGTTACCAAATTGATGAGATTCGTATCGATCTAGCACCGCTATAGCACGTCAATAGTTTCTATGTTCCATGTATCGTTAAAATTGTGTAATGTTTACGACCTACCGAGTCGGTTTTATTAGTTTTTTTTTGTGTTTATGGCATTGTGTTGTTTTATTGATCAATTAAATGGTTTCGGATGGTGACATAAGAATTAATGCGTTGTTGTACGACATACGTTTAATTTTCCTTCTATTATTTTATCTTGAGACTGAATATACTTAACAATGGGTATATCTAAAGTAAAACACAAAGAAGACGAAGAAAATGTCGTAATATATAATTGGATAAGGAAAATCTCGAACGTAAAATATTGAAGACCGAATTCTACTTTAGGCGTATCATACGTTTTACTCAATTAATCTTGTCTCGATTTGTCATCACTAATGACGGGCCATTAGAAATAACTACTATCATCATTATTAATTCACACTGAGTTACCTCCTTTTATCATAATTAATTAAGTACAAAGCTCATCTAATTATTAGTGCCATACAAAATCCATTATTCATGAGCGAAAACAAATGTTACAGAAATACAAAGAGAAGAAATCGTCCGTAACGAAATTGAAGAACAAAGAAAGCGTACGAGAGGCTCTTCTCGATATTAAAAAGCAACAAAGGCTGTTCATAAAAGCAGTTCTCTAGATGTGTCTCCAAGAGTGCAAGCAGTATTAATTATCTTTGCCGTTACGATTGTTTTCTTTGTGGTTCGCATTCCGATGGTGACTTCAGCAGTTTATCCGGCAAAAGGTTAGATAATGTCGCGCGGAAGAGCGAATTTTGTAGTGTTTTACTTTTTTTGTTGTTGTTACGTTTGTAGCCGCATGCGGGAATGAAAAAACTTTTTATCATGACCTTTTCGCCATGAATGAATTTGCCCGCATTGGTTTTTGTCGGTTTTTGTGCTACTTATTGTTGTTTCTAGTATGATTTTCCATGTTTTATCTTTGTGTTTTATTCTTTTCCGACGCGGGCGTTCCAAAGTTGAACTCAAATTGTCATTGTATTTTTTTTATGTCTGTGTATTTCTTCATTCGACCTGCGCTGCGGCCTTAAAATATATAATTAATTAATTATTACTCTACTCATAGTTCTACTTCAGCAACATAAAACCTTTTTCTTCCTTTGTCTGGTTAAGCAACACGTGCGTTATTTAAGAAATGAACGGTTGCCTGCAGCTGTAGCCGGCCATAAGCTGCATAATATTAACTTGTGACGTCAAAATTATGATAACTAATTATTCTTTTATTTTATTTCATTAAAGGAAAGGAAGGAAAGGAAAACTGCGGGCAGGATTCCAACCTGCGTCTTCTGGTTAAATACACCAGGCCATGACCACTAAGCCACCGCGAGTCTCACTCGCCAGGTCGAAATTTGCCTTTACATTCTTAATTTACGTCTTTGATGCGGTAACGTCAGTAGCATCTATTCAACTATTATTCTTCACGTTTACAGATCTGATCGAATTATAGCACACATAAGCTTTTAGGAAGCATGATTGACAGGATAAGTCAGGATCACACCCCTGTCAACATTTCCTTTAACTGACAAGTTTTACATCATATTGGAAGAAGGACAAAGTGGACAGATATGATTAATGTTTAACCGTTCCATATACGTCTAGTCGAAACAATATGTAACGCATTAAATTTTTCTACCTATTATTCTCTTAATTTCTTTTAAAAAGAAGAATTATGTTAATCCTCCACATTATCATATTGAAAACTTTATTTAAATGTGAGTTACTTTGTCTCCCTTGGGATTCGCCTAATGCGTATCTACTACAAAAGGCACTATGTTAAGTTTTACCGGTGCTATCTCTTTATTTCTTAGGTTATACAGTACATAGTACTACCTAGTACCTATTCTTGAGTAAATATTTCCAGACAAAAATGTGTCAATTTCTCGCCGTTGTTGCGACTATGATAAGAAATATGATTGAACAAAGGCTTAATATCTTTACGCCCTTTCAGTGTTAAGGTGAAGACACTAAGTCATTTCTTTTTGTACTTGACAACGCATAGCACGGCTATTCCTGAGGCTCAACTTCGAGTTACATTTTACCGACTCGATGTTACGCGTTTACTGCGTTCTGCGTGCTGATTGACGTGACCTTCACAAATCTTCACCTATCAGAGAGCGAAACGCAGTCGATGCGTAAAATTGAATTGGTGAAAAGAAACTCACAGTACTTACTCTCTGACTCTGACAACTTCTGAGAAGAAAAACTGAAACAAACGCAGAGCATCGTCCAGTCTTAGAACTCGCAAGGGTGTCACAAATGCAGTAAAATTTTGACGTGGGAGAGCCATGTTTCGGCACGAAACGGTTCGACCGGAGTGATACCACGGCCTCACAGAAAACCGGCGTGAAACAACGCTTGCGTTGTGTTTCGCTGAGTGAATAAGGTTACCGGAGGCCCAAACCCTTTTAAAAGGCGGGCAACGCACTTGTGACTCCTCTGGTGTTGCGGGTGTCCATGGGCGGCGGTTATCGCCATCAGGTGATCCGTCTGCTCGTTTGCTCCCCTATCCTATAGAAAAAAAATGCCTGAAAAATGGGAAATGTTATATAACAGAAACTCTTTATGAGTTTTTGACACACTCGTTATGAACCAGCACGACCCCGATTGTTCCCAGGGGTGAGATTACACAAGGACGATACGCAGTAAATTGCCCACCTGTGCTTTAAATAAAATCTGACTGCAGCCATCAATCCGCCTGCCAGGTGTGACATGAGCCCAGAACCATACGGCGGCGTTGCGGTTTGCGGGCAACCCTATTTACGGAACTGGATATTCATGTATTACGTCACGCGTAAGCGAACTAAGGGCTCATTCCCACAGCATCATAATTTTTAATACGACCGTCACTTTATTGGTTTCAGCTACAGAGCAGAAATGCGGGATCGATTTCTAGGTCTCTTAGGCTATTTGGAAGTTCGCGAAATTGTGGTCCTTGGTTTGAATTTTCCGGTTATTGACAATATATAGATTCAGTAGAATTAAGATGTGTGTTTTCAGGGAATATAGGCGGTATCGTACTAATAAAATCTAATTTCTATAAATAGGAAGAAAAGAAAGAAAGAAAAACCGTTCATTTGACAACACCGAGACTCAAGTAAGTAGACGAGATATTAATGAAAAATTACTATGAGTGGACTTTTATAGAAGTCAAAACAAATATATTTGTTTGTCTATCTGTATATTAATACGCATCATGCAAAACTTCTACAAATTAAAATGTTTAAAAATTTTCTGAATCACATTGATCACAACCGACCCTCCCATTTTAGCCAAACAAGTAACGTAAGCAAAACGATCTTAAAAAAACAAAAACAAAACGGTTGAATGTAATTGAATTAGGAATAGCATCAGTTTGGTATCGTTTTACAAATTACTTCGTTTCGAATAACGATTGTTTGAAATGAAATCGATAAAAACGCGCTATGTCGAAGTGGGGCAACCTTATTTTATCGGCGCATATTCTATTGTCTTTTTAGAGGTCAAAAATCGCCAAGGGGATTTGAAGTTCGGACGAAATTTGAACCCAAAGTATTGATGTTATAATGTAAGAATGTACTGAAGTTTAGTTACTTAGTTACTACTTTAAAAGACTCCATTCCATCCTTCGCATATCAATTTAATCATACTATCACGCCTGTATTCCCCGAAGGGTTAGGCAGAGGCGTACTAATGTACACCCACAGTTCGCCGGTATGTTTAGGTCCCATTTAACAGGGGGCGAGTAAAATTCTCAGCAGCATACAGGCGTGATGGAATGTTTAGTTAATTTTTTTCCCAACTTTTTCCCATTTCATTCTACTGCTGAGCAAAGGCCTCCCTTACTCAGATTCCCTCTTTCCAAGTCACTGTCTTCTGTCTGTATTTTTGCTCTGGAATGGCTATGTTGATCTGGAATAATTTAGCATTCAAATAGTGAAAGAATTTTTGAAATCGGTGCAGTAGTTTTTGAGTTTATTCGTTACATACCTACATAAAAATCTTTCCTCTTTATAATATTAGTATACATAGACATTATACTATATGCTTGCCTAACGTGCACTTAATTCAGTGTCAGTGCTTGCAGCTCCAGTGAATGGGATGCATTCAATGTATGGCGATAAACGACGCCATCTGTCACGCACGTTAGCTAAGAGTTATAGATGCTCTGCACAGGAGCTGAAGGTCTTTGTCGAATGGTTGGTCTCCGTCTTATTCGTCGTCTGATGTTAGAATCGTATACTTACATCTTCATGTCACATAATTTTCTACCATAATACCGGCGTGAAACAACGCTTAAATTGTGAGAGAGAATACCGGAGGCCCAAACCCTTTTAAAAGGCAGGCAACGCACTTGAGGCTCCTCTGGTGTTGCGGGTGTCTATGGCGGCTGTAATCGCGTACCATCAGGTGATCGGTCTGCTCGTTTGCCACCCATAAAAAAAAACAAAAGCTACCTCCTCAACTTCCTCTAAACCCTTGCTGAAACTGCTATACCTGAGACCGCCTGGGGTATTAAAATGACCGCTTATGACTATTATTTCCAGTACAGACTGACTTCGCACTGTATAGGCTTTTCGTATGATGAAGGGTCAATTTATACAGGTCTTGTCCGTGAATCGTAAAACCACTTAACAGATTTTATCGTGTTATATTAACAAAATAAATTCCCGACATTTAGGACCATTTACACAGCGTCCATGGTGATTATGTTGAACATGGACGCTGTCCAATTGGGCTGTCTTTTAACCCGACTGCGTGACGCAAATGAGGGTAATTGCTTACATCGTATCATCGTATGTTGTAGCCGTTATAGCCGTGATAGACTAGTAATATGACCATTGGACTGCCAAGTCAAAGGTCTCAAGTTCAAATCCAAGGCACGCACCTCTGACTTTTCGAAGTTATGTCATTATCACGCGCTTAAACGGTGAAGGAAAACATCGCTGCATCGTGAGGTAACCTAAATTTTCTCCACGGCGTGTGAAGTCTGCCAACCCGCATTAGGCTAGCATAGTGGACTATAGCCTAATCCCTCTCATTGTGAGGGGAGACCCGGCGTGCCCAGCAGTGGGACATATAATGGTGATGATGATGTATGATGTAGATCTATCTTGAGATCTAATGAGAATTATTTCGTTTAATAAGTAATTGATAGTATATTGAAATTAAACTACTTTACGGAGTTTATCGTTAAATTTACATTAACAAAATCAATAATATCAAATCAAAGGTAAATATAATTATATCTATATTTTTTAATATATAAAGCTGAAGAGTTTGTTTGTTTGTTTACTTGAATGCGCTAATCTCAAGAACTTCTGGTCCGATTTGTAAAATTCATTCAGTGTTAGATAGCCCATTTATTGAGGAAGGCTATAGGCTGTAGGAAGGATATATCATCACGCTACGCGGACGAAGTCGCGGGCAGAAGCTAGTAATATATAAAGCTGAAGAGTTTGTTTGTTTGTTTGCTTGAACGCGATAATCTCAGGAACTACTGGTCCGATTTGAAAAATTCTTTCAGTGTTAGATAGCTCATTTATTGAGGAAGGCTATAGGCTATATCATCACGCTATGACTAAGTAACTATTCCACGCGGGCGAAGTCGCGGGCGGAAGCTATAATTATACTTCATGCTTCGTCCTCAAGATTAGCATTTTGACACATGTAGTAACGCGTAGCACACACCATTCCACACTATTTTGAGTTTTTTTTTTTTTTGAGGGTAGTCGTAGGTTACTCGGTCTCTGCGTTCGCACTCTGTCTCATTCGCTTTTTAGTGCTCGACCGTTCCACACGCGCTCGCAATAGCAGAATATTATAGTAAATTAAAAAGTGATATAGTTAGTTAACATAGTATAATGCCTAAACGAAAAAGTGATGATTGTTCTCGTATTAAACGTAAAATCAGAAGATTAGAAAGAAAATTAAGACGCAAACGGCGTAAATCTCGTGACCGGTATTATTCGGATGACTCAGTATTATCGGTATCATCCAGTTTGTCCCGCCGATCATCGTTGCATTATCAAGGTAAGGTTTTTTGATACTATAATAATTAAGTGGTGTGTAACCTACTTGCAAAATAAATACTTTTTTCAGTATCTACGTTAAGTATTAGGTATTTGACAAGGCCTCATTTAATATATTTTTATTTAGGCCTCATTTAATTTATTTTTATTTGATCTGAGCTCATAATTAAATTGTTGTTAAAACATTACGTGTTTAAAGTTTATGTTAGCTCCGCTTACCTACATACATTTATAGTATACTTTATAGTTACTTCGGCTCGAAAAATTAGTGTTACGGACAATACATTGGGATTGTTTTTTCACTAATACGAGTCAAATACAACAAGATGTTATAATTCTTTTGGAAATACACAGTTTGCGGACAGTACTTGCTTGCATTGGGACTGTTTCTCACTGTTAATTCCAACCGGTATATTTGCATTAAAATCATTAAGACTTTAACAAAATAAACAACTTGTTACGTGTACCATAATGGCAATAATGCAGTCATTTCCCGGCCCACCGAGCAGTACAATGGGACTGCCTCACGGTGCCTTATAAATTTGTTTGCGGACAGTACGGTTACTATAACTTGGGACTGTCTCTTACAATATGAAATTGACTCGCATGAACAGGCTACAAGGGATCTTACGTCTTCTTTCCAGACGAAGAATACATAGAATCGTCCAATAATGAACCAGTCATATTAGGTCAAGACCAGCCTTCTTCCGAGCTACCAGCAGAAGAAGACCTAGCGCAACCCGAGATGGAACTGGAACCAATCCCCAGTACATCACGCGTTGAAAACCCTGTCCAGATTCCTTCTGTCGTGACAGTTGCCCTGAATCCTGCAGACCTGTCACAGTCAGTAGGCCCAGAGCCCGTTTCGCTAGTAGATTCGGCATTATCTGCAAAAGAAGATTCGGTACTTGATAGTGAGCTACTGGATATATTAGGAACAGACCCTACAGCAGATAAAAAATATGGTAAAAATATACAGAATGATTTGTCAATTCGATTTCAACACTGGGCTACAACAGGGATACCAAAAGAGTTACGCAAGGAGCTTAAAGAAAATTATCTAACTCCTGAAAATGCAAAATTGATTGATCCTCCAGAACTGAATGCAGAAATTAAAGCTGCAATTTCAGATATCATTGCTAAACGTGACAAAGCTATTGAAAATAAGCAAAAACAACTTACCTTAGCTATTACTGCCTTAGGAGAGGCCATTACACTAGTACTATCTGCAAAAGAGAAAAATACCACTCTACTCAAACTTTTGATGGATTCTTCGCGTCTCATCTGTGACTGCCAACACGCTGACTCTGTGACCAGGAGAAACTTTCTTTTGAATGCTGTGAAGAAAGAAGTTAGGGAACAGCTACAGAATACCAAAATAGATAAACTTCTTTTTGGTGAAAACTTAGCCGAAACCATAAAACCTGCCAAGACCATCAATAAATGTGGTACAGATCTTAAACCACCAGTACCTAAACCTCCAAACAAGAAGTTTACACAGAGTACAGCTAATCCTTCCAGGAATTTAAACTGGAAGAATCCGGGTCCGACGCGCAGGCCGACGGGTCCACCAAGGATGAAGGAGCCTGCGACATCCTTGACATCCAGGCGGCCAGCCAGCTCGTCGAAGCAGTCTCAGCATCAGCAGCAGCGACCGAGGCGTCGTTAAACAAGGTAAAACCTGCGGGTCGATTATCCTTATTTTATAAAGAATGGTCAATGATCACTCATGACCCTATGACGCTCTCATATATAAAGGGGTATAAAATTCCCTTTTCAAGGTTACCAATTCAAACGGTAACTCCTAGCATTCGCCAATATTCCCACTCAGAAAGGGAACACTACATTGAAGCCATTGATAACTTATTGTCATTAGGAGCTATTTCAGTTTGTCAAGCTCGGCCCGACCATTATTTATCCAATATTTTTTTAATACCCAAGCCAAATGGAAAGATGCGCTTTATATTAAACTTGAAATCCTTAAATAAATTTATCGATACTAATCACTTCAAGCTTGAAGACTTGAGAACTGTACTAAAACTAATATCAAGAGATTGTTACTTATGTACTATCGACTTAAAGGACGCATACTATTTAATAAAAATTGACAAAAACGATCGAAAGTACCTTAGATTCCAGTTTGAGAATGCTATTTATGAATTTAACATCTTACCTTTTGGCTTGAATACTGCTCCCTTTGTTTTCACTAAGGTGATGAAACCAGTGATTAAATTATTGAGAACATGTGGATACCTATCTACTGTATACTTAGATGACATTTGCCTTATTGGTCATGATTATCAAACATGTTATAAAAACCTGCAAGAAACCCGAAACCTCCTTCAAAGTCTGGGGTTTATCATAAATGAAGAAAAAAGTAATTTAAATCCTTCCCATACTTGCAGATTTTTAGGCTATATTTTAGATTCGAAAAAATTTCAAGTCACATTACCAGAAGAAAAAATTAATAGAATAAAATTAGAAATAAAAAGAATGACGAATTTAAAAAGATGCAAAATCCGAACTTTAGCTAGTTTTGTTGGTCTTCTAGTTTCAGCCTGTCCAGCGGTGGAGTATGGCTGGCTGTATACTAAACAACTTGAGAGATATAAATACCTTAATTTAAAAAATACAAATGATTATGAACAAGTCATGAACCTATCAAACTGCTTAAAACCAGACTTTGAATGGTGGAATCAGGTTATTGACCATTCAGCCTGTAAAATCAAAACTGATAATTATGACCTTGAAATTTTCTCTGATGCCTCAACAACGGGGTGGGGAATTGCCTGTGGGGATCAGAGGGCTAGTGGCTTGTGGGGAAACGATGAACTCAGTCGACACATTAATTACCTAGAAATTCTGGCTGCATATATTGGCCTTAAAATATTTGCTAAACATTTATCTAACGCTCAAATTCTTTTGCGTATCGACAATACCACCGCAATTTCTTACGACAACAGAATGGGCGGCATTCAATTCCCCCATTTGACGGATGTTACGAAGCAACTTTGGCAATGGTGTGAACAAAGGAAGCTGTTTGTTTTCGCTTCATATATTAGTTCTTCGGATAACTCTGAAGCAGATCGCGAGTCCAGACGTACACATCCGGATATTGAGTGGCAACTTGCAGACTATGCTTATCAAAAAATTATAATCAAATTTGGTTCCCCAGACATAGATTTATTCGCCAGTCGATTAAATTATAAATGCGCGAGATACGTATCCTGGCATAGAGATCCGGATGCGTACACTGTAAATGCTTTTACAATTTCATGGTCAGATTTTTACTTTTACGCGTTTCCTCCGTTTACCATGATATTAAAATCATTACGTAAAATTCAATCTGATAACGCCAAAGGTATAATGGTTGTCCCGTACTGGCCCACACAGCCGTGGTACCCACTATTTAAAAAACTTTTATTATCAGAAATGCTAATATTTAAGGCTAATGAAAATTTAATTTTGTCAACTGATTTCAGTCGCCGCCACGTGCGCAACAACATTACCTTGGTGGCAGGGATTTTATCCGAGAGACGATGTTAAGAAGAGGTATCCCACTTTCAGCTATGAATATAGTCCTCAACTCTCTCTCGGAGAACTCTTATAAACAATACGAAGGGTGCTATAAAAAGTGATTCATTTATTGTAATGAGAATAATTTGAACTTGTACGAAATATCAATTCCCAATATTATGAACTTCCTAACGATTGCATACAATAATGGTGCCCAATATGGAACATTAAATTCATACAGGTCAGCTCTCAGTCTCATAGCTAAAGATAATATTTCTGGTAATGAAGATATCAAAAGGTTCTTTAAAGGAATATTTCGTTCCAGACCCCCTCAACCTAAGTATAACGAAACCTGGGACACATCTTTGGTTTTAAATTATCTTGAAAAATGGTATCCTAATGAAGATCTGAGTCTTGAAAAGATTTCTAAAAAATTAATTACTCTATTAGCACTAGTAACCGCTCATAGGGTGCAAACATTATCAAAAATAAAAATTTGTAATATAAATAAGTCCGTAAAAGAAATTAAAATTAAAATTCCCGATCTTATAAAAACATCTAGAATTGGAGCATCGCAGCCTTTGTTAATTATTCCGTTCTTTGATATAAAACCAGAGATTTGTCCAGCAAAAACTTTACTTGTTTACCTCGAAATGACAGAAGCACTTCGTATCAATACGGACAACTTATTTATTAGTTTTAAAAGACCCCATAAGTCTGTTTGTGCACAAACTTTATCTAGATGGATAAAACATACTTTAAGTTTAAGCGGAATTGATACTTCCACGTTCACTGCGCATAGCACTCGGCATGCTGCCACATCTGCTGCACAAAGGTTAGGAGTTAATATTGATATAATTAGAAAAACTGCTGGTTGGAGCCCTAGCTCCCAGACATTTGCAAATTTTTATAATAGACCTATTAATAATGTATCTAATTATTGTTTTGCTTTAGCTATTATGAACGATTCAATTAAGACATAAAATTATTTTTGGTTTTTTGTTACTACATACAATAAATATGAGTTTCTTTACAACTAATAACTTGTGTATGTCATTTAAAAACGTATATTTTACGATTCACATCTCTAAAAGTCTACATGTGTCAAAATGCTAATCTTGAGGACGAAGCATGAAGTATAATTAGAGATTAAACGAACTTACCTGTTAGTGAAGTTCTATCCTAATTATACGAAGGCTTCGTCCGAAGAGATTAGCAACCCGCCCACCCACTCATTTACTCTCTACCCCCTATGAATCGTAAAATATAGTTTACTAATGTGAATAAAATACTAATCTCTAAACTAAATGAGACAGAGTGCGAACGCAGAGACCGAGTAACCTACGACTACCCTCAAAAAAAAAAAAAACTCAAAATAGTGTGGAATGGTGTGTGCTACGCGTTACTACATGTGTCAAAATGCTAATCTCTTCGGACGAAGCCTTCGTATAATTAGGATAGAACTTCACTAACAGGTAAGTTCGTTTAATCTCTAATCAATATGTTCACCAAAAGCTATCATTTGTAGTCTAGTCTAGTCCTCGTATCGTGTTACGACTGGACCGTAAAACAAAGTACGGAAGTATCAACAGTACCTAATTATCGACTAATTTCGTGACGTGAAGCAAGCACGCTTGCTTTATTTCTTCAATAATCGTCTAATAATCCGCACGCCCATAAATAACTGGTTATTCGCTTACTTTACGACTTGCATTTACAATTACTTACTATGAATTGCTACTTACTGTTCGTGAGTGAAATTTTAACTTACCATCACGCCTGTATTCCTCGAAGGGTCAGTCATAGTAGTATTAATTTTACACCTACAGTTAGTCGGTATGTTTAGATCCCATGTAATAGAGCCTAGCCCTATTGCCATAAACCACAGCACAGACCTAAACTCCGAGCAGCTACTGAAAAAACTGACTTAAGTGTACGGCGGACCGAATTTCCCATAAAAACGTACCTAATCTTCTTATAATATAACAATGAATCGCCAAATGTGTTGCTAAGCGCAAATCTCGAGAGCAGCTGCACCGATTTCGCTAATTCTTTTTTTATAATATTCCTTGAAGTACAAGGATTCTTACGGAGAGAGAAATTTATAAAATTGCCTAAAAAAGTCTAAAAACAGCACTTTTCTATATTCCCACACAAAAAATTCGTAATTAAAATTTAAAAGTCAATTTGAACTTTAATACCATACCATAAAATTTAAGTGTTAGTGGAGGGATTCCGGTAAGAAAAAAATTGCGTGACGTTAGTTTCAGAATCGACTGTTTGGTGGTACGCAGTTCGCCGGGTCAGATAGTACTAAAATAAACCGTAATTCAAACACGGCTACAGCTTCTATTTAATCCATATATGGCTTTATCTTAGAAACATAGATTTATTTTAGTTTTACAGTCGCTGTAATAATAAATCTTGATATGATTGCCAATAACTAGATCATGGCCCTGATTATTGATCACGTTTCGCGGTCTCTTAAAAAAAATTTGAATTAAGCCTGTAGCCCAAGCATGAACACTTTCGAAAACGTATTCGTATCGAAATCGAGAATAATTTGTATGAGAAGGAGGTTAATGAACGTAGATGAAGCGAAAGTGGTGTGCCAGGATCATGTGTAGTCGATGTCTACCCCAATGAGAGACAGATGTGAAAATATGTGTGTATGTATGAGATTTGTAGCAGAAAAAACTCATTCGTTTACGATACAAATTCGATAGTTGTACGTGCTTGGGCTACAGTGTCCTATCATTTAGCGTGCGACATAATCTATTGGGATTCGATACATTCTGTTTCGTTATGTTCGTCGATTCGTTTGTGAGATTCGATTCAGTTCTAGAATATTTGTTTTCTAGCGAACTTATTTCAGTAAAGAAACATTTTTATCAGAAAAAAATATGTCGTATTTTGTATGCAAGAGGCGAAAGCGTCCACCTTGAACGTTTATTATTGCAAAGAGACTGACAGTAGCGTTTAATACTTCCATCGATCACAGACGGTGTTGTTTTTAATTAGCCATCCCTGTCTGATCTGGTGTCAACATCGTTCCATCTCTTTCGCTCAGGGTGAGCCGGCTAATTGGGTGTACAGGGTCGTTTCTCGTTTACAATGGACGAGTTTTACCTTTTTACGTGGTATCCTTAGTGAGTGATGGCTGTGCTGTATGTTGGAAGCCATGACGAGAAAAAAAACGAAGCAATTTATATTAATTGTGCTTGTTGTGGTCATTAAAAGAAGTATAGGTAGCTGGATATCTTACAAAATAATAACGATATTCATATTTGCTCGATTTTTTAACGAACCCATAATGAAGAAAAGATTCAAATGCGATGAAAACATAACAATAATCAATAAACAAATGACTAATTCTGGAAAAAGAATTCCATGTTTTAGGGCCACTTGCACCAACTTCTTAAATGTAAGTATTTAAATAGTATTTAAACAAAAATTACTATGAAAAATTGTGTTTAAATTCAATTTAAACATATTTAAAAAGTTGGTGCAAGTGGGCCTTAAAATAAAGTTAATTCGAAATTAGAATTCCTAGCCAAACAAAAAATATTTATGGCCAATAATGCAAAACGGCAATTTCATAGGTTTATACACAATAAGAGGTGTCTCATGTACATACAATACTGTACATTTATCTATTAATTACTTTTTTTTTGTTGCAGGTATGTGCCATCGTCTGATAAGACCATCTCTGTGGGATTTCATAATTATATAGGTATGCATTAATTTGTTAAAGCATCTTAGATGAATGAAATCGATCCCCAATCACTGAGTCACTCATTAATCATGATGATTTTGACACGTAAAACAACCCACATACTAACCACGGCAGGCGCAGCTTAACTTTCCTATTTCTATGGATCTTTCATTATTCTATGGATAACCTGTTCGGCAATTTGAGACGTGAGACTACCACTAATGGTTGTCATAGTGTTCATATGACAGTAATAACTCAGATTTACTTGCTCTGCAATCCACGGAATAGTCTCACTGTGGAAGACGCAGGTCAAACTGCGCTCTAAGCGAACTAAATAACTGAACTTAGCGCGCAGTGTAAACTAAAGTATGAAAAGGCGCCGCGCCGCAGCAAAGTGAGCTAAGATAAGCGAAGTAAGCTTTGTTTGTAAGTTTAACTTGTTAGCTCGCGATGTGGCCTATGCTTGAGAACTAAGTCTAACTAAATATATAAACATCAATACTATATTAATAATAAGTTCTCTCACTCATAAAATGGGCCGGCTGATTTTCAAAAGCGTCCAATTTGATCAAGCCGAAGCTTCCACATCGTTCCTTTAATTTTCTGTAAACGAAAACTCTTTTGTATTGGCGTTTTGACAAGTCGCGTCGACCAAGTTGCATGGAGGAGCCAATTTATTAGGCCAATGCTACGAAATTCCACGCGGTTGAAATCCTATAGAGTTTACAAACCTTGTCCTGTTACAGTGTCCCACGAAGGATCCGTCCTGGGATTTTTATACTAGAGTAGGGATGGGGAACTCTTAGGCCGTTTGTTCACAGTGCAGTTTCTTTATGGTACGGCGGCGGCGTGCCGTATGTTCACCACGGTTGTCACTGTTTTATGGAGCTCTGTGGAGTGTGTTGACTCAACAAACACGGCGCGGCCCCGTATTGTACAGATTTTTTCCTTCTCGAAAATTTATATATACCTACTTAGAACATAATAATAGGAATCTTCTAATTAGGTCTCAAAAAGTTCCATAAATCGCGCAATCGGATGAAAAAGACAGCTCAGCTCCAATGGGATCTGGTTATGTAGCCGGGTAATACACAAAGAGGTAGGTACTAAGGCCCAGTTGTTATGACTATATAAAAGCAATGAAAATGAAATAAACATAAACGTCAATTGCATTTAAAGTAAGATTGAATAGAAGCTTCCTCGGAATATTGATTACCTTGGTAATATATACAGAATTGCGATTACTCAGGCGACACGAGATCTGCAATCGATTTTGTATTTTAGTACACAGGATTTTTGATTTAATATAGGTAAATAGGTATATTATTATGATTGCAGAAAATGATACAATGTGCCACATGGGTACCTACCTATGTATATCTATGCCTAACCCGTCCAAGAATACAGCCGTGATGGTATGTTATATTAGGACTTTAGGAGTTGTTATTGCGACAATTAAGCACTTTAACCTATACAATATATAAACATATATTAGAATATGTATTGTTGAGATATTGTAAACAGAAACTAAGCTTTGTAGTTAACTAGGATTAGCTAAGTACAACGGAATGCTTGCTATGTGAGGGGTCGTCAACCAGGTTTCAACAATAATTTGCGGCTGGTCGCCTCGACATCCGCGGAATGCAATATCGGCGATCGGTACATTCTAAATATCGAATATCGCATCGCATATTGATCGTGAGCGTGACATCTATAAAACAGTGACAGCCATATTTAATTTTTGTATCGTTCGAAGTTTGAAAAAATATTTTAAGAATAAGAAAAAAAATACATTTAAGATTTTGAAAAAGATTTTTATTAAAGTCGATTAAAAATAAATGAATAACCAATTTTTATTTTTCGTTGATGTCTGCAAACAGTAATGTAAATTGTATTTTTTTTAAATTACAAACATGAGTAATGCGATATTATGTAGGTAATCGAATTTGCAATTATTATCGATGTTTTATTCGAATGCGAATGAGTAGGTTTAGCACGCAGACGCGGGTAGCTAATAATTACGATAATCGGCTGACTACGATTATCCTAGTCATCAATTTGTTACGGTTTAAGCGCACAAGTGTTTAATAAATTCATTAACTGTTAATTAACATTTACGCATTACATTAACTGTTAATAAAGATTTTCTTAATTAAAATAAACATTTCAGCGCAGTCTTTTCCAATGATTAAAACATCGTTCACTTTTTTGCAGATATTTTCAGCAAAAAATCTAACTGGTTTTTTTCGGAATAATGGTCATTATGTAGATTGCGAATAATCCATAGCAGTATCTTTTTTCTGCGTGGAAATTCTTATCATCATCATCAGCATAGGCCCACTGCTGTACATAGGCCTCTCCAAATAAACGCCACTGAGCCGGATCTTCGGCTTTCCTCATCCAGTCACTGCCAGCTGCCTTTCGCAAGTCGACACTCCACCTGTCTGGTATGCGTCTTACACTACGTTTGCCTTGACGGAAATTCTTATGATAATCAGGAAATATCAAGGTTATATCGGACTCTCTTACTGACCAAAGCTTTTGTTAGCTTAGTGTTAGATTTTTCTGGATGCCACCTTACTAAGTGACCGAGCGACTAAAAACTGACGGCAGTTTCGCCTAGCCACTTTGTGCTGGAGTCACGCGAACGATTTGACTGTCTTCAGTGACAAACTAACAAAGCTGCCCATGCCTGACCTTATGGAGCTGAACATAGAATTCCGCAGCGCATCTCAAGGGTAGCCAAATACGTGTAATTGATTTTCGTGTTCGAATCCAACAAATCGAAGTGCTAATTATCAATGAGGCAATTATCGAACTGCTATCGGCGATCTGTCACTTCAAATATCGTGAGATGGATTGAAATGCGACGATTAAAATTCATAACTGAGATTACTGTTTGAAATCATGAAATGTGAGGAATGTGAATGCCAGAGATTTTTTCTCAACGGTGTGAGAAGTCTGTTAACCCGCATCAGGCTAGCGTGGTGCCATTGTTCCTACTACACAAGCAGTAGTACCCCATCTCATTCTGACTAGTTTCAGAATAAGCGGGGTAGGCTAGGTAGACGACCGACTTCATTGTGCTGGTAGATCATTATGAACTAAAATGTTCAAATTAATAAGTTGTAGACATATTTTTTCTCTGTATTATTTTTCCATTTAGTTATTCAACATATTCTCTCAATGGTATCTATAACAATGTGACTTTTATAGCATTGGTATCGTTTAATTTCTTTAATTAGTATTTAAGATAACATTCTAGTCTGGTATATTTTATTAAAAATCGTAAAATCCAGGCATAATTTTCATTACTTAGCATAGTTTCTAACGGCCCATATTAATAGCCTATCTCTGGATTGTTTTCACTACCTACTGGAGATTGAAATTTGACATAAGATCCATAGAAGTTATATCAAACTTTGATCTCCAGTATGGAAAACAATCCATGCATAAGTAATTAATTCGACTGTTTATTAACAATATCATTTCTGACAGCCACGTGCAATTACAAATGACAATTGAAAGTGAAGTTCGCTAAACTCATAGGAATGCGATACAATTATGATACAACAGCGAACATCTTGATTACATTAACGTCATCAGATCATCATTCGCAACATTTTTTTAACGAAATTATATGATGCGCGTGACTTTACTCTGTTTCGATGTTTTAATTAGGATATTGGCCCGGAATAATGTTTGTTATTATTCCGCTTTCAGTTATTTGAAAAATGAAATGGTTTTCGGAACATGCGAGTATCGTGTATCAAGGAATAAGAACAAGAGTAGTACGCATTGTGTTTCTTTACTGTTTCCATTTCAAGCAGGTCCCGGCATTTCTGTGTAGGCCAACAAAGCATCGGCCTAGGGGCAGTATATGGGACGCTGAAGCCCCAAACCCTTCCCAGCCACGGCAAAAGCGGGCATAAAAATACCAATAGTATTTTTTTAAGACCGCAGATTGGCAACCTATCGACATTAATTAATGTATTGTGTTGTAATTGTAATGATAATTTTTAATAATAATATTTTTTTACTAAACTACTAGCACATTCGTAATTTTTGAGGGCACTCCGGTCTAGTTCCTAGGAAGTTTGGACCTTATTTGTAGAGCAATAAAACCACGCCAATTGCTCCGCTTTAATCAATTCATCATTTATATTCCTTGTTCTTTTTTGAAGTAAAATTTATTGCTTGACAGGAGACATAAAACAATTTATTTATATTAATTGGTTTTTCGCAATTTGTAAACGCCAATTCGTTCATGCGATATCGTATTTCTTATCAAAAAGTAGCTCGTAAAACATTATTTACATGAAAAATGCCTGACTGCCATAAAAGAGACAATGAAACCTAATTATTCTCCTTTATGACACATTGCCATACATCATTTACTAATAACATCCACTACAGACGCACGCTCATAACACATTAAACATTCACTAACGTCGCTTTGTGTTGCATAAAATTTTGCTTTTGTTCTTTGTGGTGCCAGCCCTGGAGCGGAAATATGGCTGGCACATCATGACATTTATGTCTCGTATTTCAGCGCTTGTGTTTCATGAAAGGTTGACTGACGCATAAGGTTCTAATTGATAAATAACAAGATCACCCAACACATTATCTTGCAAGGATGGATACAGGATGATCCAGTTGATCTCTCGATCCACTTTAATGGAAAATACTAGTGTTGTTAGTACTGGTAGTTGTAATTTTCACGCATACTTTGTGCAATAAGTTAATAACACCTCTCTATCTGGGTTTATCTTGAATTTCATTAGCTGCACGGAGTGTTTTGTACAATATTCATTGTAAAAGTTTGCCATTTTTGTTGACAACCTTAGCGTAACATGACAGCAGGGCTGTCACGTTAGTATTATACTGTGTACTGTATAGGAAATATTTGTGTTCTGTATTCTCAATCCTCAGAAGTTCAGAACTATGTGTTATCGTCTTATTGTTATTTTATATCTGATTAACCTTGAAGGTACCTCCTCATTTCTTTCTGCACGTTTATTTGTATCCTCATTTGTAAGAGCCGTTCTTTTGATTATTTCATTGAAATGTCAAGGTCTGTACGAGTCTATCTTGTCACGATGCTCACTGCATTAATAATGCAGCTTATGTCGGGTTATTGTTGTGATCACGTTTTTTTAAATGGCGCTTTATCTATAGTTATCCTATTAATATATCTATACTAATATATAAAGCTGAAGAGTTTGTTTGTTTGTTTGTTTGTTTGTTTGCTTGAACGCGCTAATCTCAGGAACTACTGGTTCGATTTGAAAAATTCTTTCAGTGTTAGATAGCTCATTTATCGAGGAAGGCTATAGGCTATATATCATCACGCTAAGACCAATAGGAGCCGAGCATCAATGAAGAATGTTTCGAAATCGGGGTATTTTCCTTTTGAGAGCTTCCGATGCGTGCGCTGCGTAAACGGTTAAAGTTTCGCAAAAATCATATATGACAGAATTGTTCCTCTTTAAAAGTTCTAAAAAAAAGTCCGCGACAGCATATGTCTATCTTTTAAGGTTGGCTCACTATAACCTTTTTTATGCTAACTTTGTTCTAAAATTCCAAATGCATTATTTGCGTAGGTGTTTTTATAAACATGATATTAATCCTTAACCATATAAATACGTTATTCATCAGCCCTTAGAGCGTTTGTTTTGTATCCGTGCGGACCGAGCTTGGGTCCGCTCGGACCCAACAAACGCTCTAAAGGACATAATTATCCTCATTTAGCGTTCTTTTATTATTCCTGTTCCCGTGACATATTTTACTAAAGTTCCGCTCGGATACTCAATACTCAATTATCAACTAACAATATTGGCTATATCTTGAAGTGAACTTCAATCAAAACATACTACAAGCCGCTGAAGGGGATCATCATCTGCTTACCACCTATCAAGTGCCACCTGCCAAGTTTGCTTGAACGCGATAATCTCAGGAACAATTGGTCCGATTAGAAAAAATCTTTCGGTGTTAGATGGTCCATTTATTGAGGAAGGCTATCATCCCGCTAAGACCTAGTAACTATTCCACGCGGACGAAGTCGCGGGCGGAAGCTAGTATAATATATAATACTAAAGTGATTGTTCGAAGGCAAACTCGATTGATCTATCTCTCGGTCTACTCTATCGATCCAGTTAGGCTGAACGATATCAAAACATTTTCTAATACTTGATTTATTGTCTTACCCTTTTCCAAGGAGAGATAAAAGTTTTATACGCGTTCCTGCAGTCAGATAACACCGATGTTTTTTTCATTTATTATTTTACTACGATGACAAACAAGTATACGGGATAGAGTAACGGTATTTTTATCCGAATAATAATACCCTTTGATTAAATTGTGTTTGAATTACGATTTATTTTGGTATTACGTTTGTATTGGAAATTCGGTACGTTCTCGACTCTTAACCAGCCGTTGATGGACGTAATAATTAATTATGATTTCAAGGTCATTTGCTGAGTACACTGAGCATCAGGATACGTATTGGATACTGTGCTGATGCCATCTACGGTGTCACCATTCGTTGTTTCATTGTATTTAGTTAATAACAGACAAACATGATGCGATCTACAAACTAGATAGTTGTAAGATCAGTATTAAACAGCATTATTTATATTTTTATTATATTTCCAATAATTCTACACCATGTAATATTTTGTTTCAAAAATATTTAAAAAGATACAAGTGGGACACCGAGCGACACTAAGTAACAAGATTATAACTTTGTATTTTTTTCGTAATACAGTTTTGAAATTTTGAACAAAATACATTCTTTACATAAAAATACTAGGCACGTGTCTGTGGTTACGCATATAATATAATATACTCAAGCTAATAGACAATTATGATTTTGAAAATGCCTCTTTCGTCGAGTCTGCAAATGTGGCTGCTGAGAAGTGAGGTTCGATTCACAGGACGAATGTTTTTTATACAAAATACGAAGTTTGCAGATTGCTTAAAAAAAACCGAATTTACGAAATTTGCATTTGATAGAATGTTATACCTACATATGTTTATTTAAAGCTTACTAGCATTGTGGGGCGCACATCACTAGTATTCTTGTCAACCCCACGTGCTAAGCTAAAATGCTTGTGTTACGAGTGGGTTCACGTCGGTAGTGCAATGGGTGAGTTTCGAACCGGCAACCAAATGATCGCAAGTCCGACGCCATAGCAATTAGGCTACCGCCGCTTCTATAATACATAATCATGATCAAAAAGTTTTTATTTTTCTCCAAACTACAACCTGACAGAGTTAACGGCGTGTCCCGATAACAAATCAAGTCAGTAGATTTGGTTACCAGAGATAGGATATTGACATAACGTCCATACAAGTAATATCAAAATCCTACCTCTAGTAAGCAAATCTATCGACGGATTTGTTATTGGGATTTGGGAACCATGCCGACTGGTGACAGACAGTTCTTAATTACCCTAATAAATAATGAACTCTATTGCTTGGAGATTAAATTGAAAATCAATTGAAGAATTTTGATTGTTTTGGATACCATGGTGTACTGGCTGGTTAATTACATAAGCAAGGGTAAGAGGTATATTGGATTCCAATTTATCTGAAAAATAGGTAACAGTGTATTCTATAACTTTCCTTTTTTCTACACATTTGTAACGGGTTCCATCAAAAATTGTATTCAATATTTTATTGCAGTAGTTACTTCTCTGATGGTAGACAGACAAATGCAGTGGTGTGAATGACCTAGAATTAAATACATTTGTTATAGAATAAATAACTACCAAGTGGAACTTAATTGCTACGCTGTGCGAACACGCTCCCTTTTTATTTTATAAACTGGAAATTAGTAATTTTATTTGTTTATTTTTGTAAGATGGCATACAAAATAAATAGACTAAAGTTATGGTACAAATATTTTGAATATCATTATCATCAGCCAAAAGGGATCTACTGCTGAATAAAGGCCTACCCATAGACTTTAAACCTCTAGATAATAATGAAGATTCCAATGCAATGGTTTTATTAGCACGTAATTATATAACGCGACATGCAAAACCAACATTAAGCATAATAGCATAATTTTTTTCTTGACATTTAGTTGATTCGGAGACCCGTTTGGTCTAGCCGTGAGTTACATGCAAACGTTATAATAAAATAATCATATCCATATATTTTTTATGTAATCCTTTTGTTGGTTTTTATTTGCATAATGTTATCATTAAGTATTTAATTAAATTGGCCAAATATAAGATATTTTCTTTCTATCACCTTGACTACAGCGTAAGCTACTTCAAAAAGGGGTGAAAAGGTTTTCACAAGGTGGTGTTACAGACGTCCATTGGCTACGGTAACTGCTTATCATCTGGCGCGCCGTGACACTGGCTACAGTCTGCCACCTCATTTGTATAAAAAAAAAAACTTCTCTGTTTAAAAAACAAAGCATAATTATTCTAAGTAGTAGTCAGCCATAAACGAATAAATGTTACTGATGTTGCTTTTCACTTTCGCCCTATCAAAACATGATCATACAGTGACGTTTTCCAGCAATCGTTAATTCACTTTTCCCACCGTATAGCTGTTAATATGTGAGGAATATATAATAAAACTCACTCGAGTGTGGGCATTACTGTCTCGTGCAACACGAAGCGTCATTACGATCGACTGACTACCGTATAATCGATAACGTTGCGACTGTCAGCAGAATCGATTTAAAGCAACTTTTGAATCGATTATTTTTACCCGCCGTCATTAGAATCCAATGGTATAGTCGCTGGTTTTACCTCACTTTGTCTTTTAGTGATTTTCATGTAAGTTTTGTTCCCAAGTCATTGTTTAGTATACTTTACCTGTTTAATACTACTTTGCATTACTTTTTTAAAACTAATAGATATCCAAGCGAAGCTATATTCTTAGTATAGTTGGAAATCCCGCGTGATTATACATTAATTTAGGAGACTTAGACCTACACCTTAGACCTTAGACTAAGACTTAAACCTAAACTAACCTTTAAAGAGGCGCGGTTGTTGAATGTTATTGACGCTTCGGATAGACTAGTTGGGCAAGGATTTTCCTTGACTTGGCTATAGGAAAAGGTAACGCAAGTGCTGTTTTTATTCAGTAAGTACAAGGATTGAGGATTTTCCGCACAAAAGGGATGTTTTGGTAAATCCTTAGTTATAACTTGGATTTAGCCTTCTTCTTCACCTATGCCACCTACAGGAGTTCATAAAAAAGTTTACACAAGCAATGGAAAGGGAGTTTTACCCTTAAGTAACTTCTGACGTCACTATTACGATGCCCCTTAGTTAGTAGCTTTGTCACACCCTCAGTCACACCTGACCTATTCCTAACATGACCTGATTCTTATTTTAAAAATGTGTCAAGTTGAATGTAAGCCTTGCATCTTGGGAAGCGAAATGACACGTTTTAGTAACTGACTATTCATTCTATTGATAAAGGGCTACAGAATATATTGATAATGTTTTTTTGTTCTATCGAAATCAGTTGCAACATAATTGTAGTGGTTAAAAATAGTTAATCAGCAGGTTTTTCTTTAGGTAACGTGTAAAAGGTGCTACTATTAGGTACTGTCTTCTTGTAATATCTTAAACATTTCCACATAACTTTGACTCTAACGAATAGAGCAGCTTCGAGAACTTCACACACAATGCCAAGTACCACACCATTGATATTCAAGAATAGCCCGAAATACCTGGAGTTGGGAACAAATCTGTACTCCATTATTCTTTTGTTGTAGAAAAAAACTATCTAACCTAAGAATTAACGTGCTTGCGACTATTAGACAATGATATACTTACATGATAAATAATATTACTAACTATATGAAGAAATATGACTCGTTTACCATGGCTCAGTAATAGTGAAGATAAAAGGCTCTTTGCATTACATTACACAGAATATTACATTCCGTCGTATAATCCCGTAAGGTGGGACGCGTTAACTTGAATTTAAGGGCTCTCATTTATTCATAGGTGTTCGGGTCGTCTCATGCTGGTGTAATGCGATATATTTGTGCAGAAACCATGCATTTTTGATGAATATTACGTAGACGCAAAGACGCGTGAGTATCATACTTGTTTAGTCTCTAGCGAGTTGTTCTTGAGATTCTGAGATGGACGAGAAGCTACGTTCCAAATTTGAAAAATGTTTTATTTTTATTGCATTTTTAAATAAAGTTTATACCAAGCCAGTGTCACAAACTTAAAGCCCTTTTTGTGATTGTTATCGTGATTACGAAGTAATATGAAGAAGGTTAAAGGACATTGCAATCCACATATTCTTGCGTTTACAATGTGGACTATTTATCCCTTTCAGTTTTGCAAGTTTATGTGGAGAGAAGATTACCTAAGAGAGATTTCTTTGAGATATTCTTCATATATTTTTTTAGGTGTTATATATGTATTTCCCATTTACATTGATCCTAATTTTTCCTAACTAGTTGACATTATATCCTTCGAATTTCCTTCACATTTATCTGTGAATTTCGGATGAATTCGGAAGGCGTCGGATACGTTCGGGCTAGTATTTGAACTCTACGATTTTCAAAATGAAGAGCCATTATTTCGATTACAATCGTGGTTATTAATTACCATTGAGTTTTATCACGGCATTGTTTACCTTCTAGTTTTGAAAATCGTAGAGTTCAAATACTAGCCCGAAAGTATCCGACGGCTTCCGAATTCACCCGAATTCTAACGAATACCAAGATTTATTGTTTAGGTCAATGCGTTGCCACTTTATTCTAATTCACATAAGTTAAGTGTTCAGAGTGAAAATACCATTGTCTCTTCGGTTTTATTCCGACACTTTTGTGTAGAATTTATTGTAACTGGACGACATTTTAAGGATGTTGTAGATTTTTCTTAGATATCCTTTTCATTATCACCAACTAACATAGTAGCACGTAATGAAATGAAATGAAATGATGAAATGATATATAATGATATAATAATTATTTAATTTTACCTGACTATGAAAAAGGTAGAGTAATGAGTTAAGTTTACCACGTTTAGTGTGACCACGGCACTAGCCAGTACACCTGGGGCTATGTTACAATCCATCATTTTTAGGTTCTGAGAATGGGACAGCGCTATTTAATCTGTGGAGCGGCATCCCTCTCTGTCAATCTGACATCGGAATACCCGTGTGTGTATGTCTGCCATGACATGTAAAAATAGTACATTATGATAAGTGCGGTAAGTTGAAAACTACAGCCGAAGCGATATTGCAAGCCCGAGCCGCAGGCGAGGGCTACAAGAAAGCAGAGGCTGTAATTATCAAAGCGCACGTATGTCATACGACGTTTTATAACATATTTGCGAGGAAATAATAAAAACAATACAGCGAAAAGAAAAAGCGCGCGAAATCATTTTTACTTGTTCACAAATTAGCGATGCGCGCGCATCAGCGCTTTTTTTTAAAGCAAAGGCACAAAAAACAGCCAGTATTACTAATACAGTAAATTAATATTTTTGTTTTTTTTTGTTACAGATAAATAGTTGTAATTTATTGTCAAAATTAATTGAATTAAAGATTTAAATGTTTATTTATTATAATTTATCTCCCAAAGTTAATTTTATTCATAAAATGTTGGCCAATACATAACTAATTTGTGACGACATTTTTATCGGGAAAAGTTTCCCGAATATTTTTTTATCGTAAGTTACCTCACCTTTTCTGGTCACTGTTTATTATACATGAGCGTCTCCCTTATTCTGAGTGATATCTCACAAAAGAATATATTTTCCCTTTGCTGTTCATATTCAAAATTAATATAGCATTCTGTTAGATTCCGAGAAATACTGTTTTGAATTCCCTCAGCGCCTGTTACTCGAAATTCTAGCAATGAATTAATAACAAATAGGTTGGTATTAGTAAGTACACATCACGAGAAAATTGTTGGCGTGTTTGTTTTAAAATAATTTGGTTAAACTGAAATTTTGATGTGTAAATTTTCAAGTATTGTATTGTTTAAAACAAATACTGAGTATTTATGTTTAAATTAAACCAAAGCTCGCAGTTTGGGATTTGTTAGCGGTTATTAGCAATAAGTTCGCCCCCTATTACATGGGACATTAGTAGGCCTCTGCCTAACCTTTCGGAGAATACAGATGTGATGGGAAATTAAATAAAATATTATTTAACAAGAACTAACACCGCCATCAAAAACAAAATATAATGTTATGTGCAAAATAGAAGTCGGAACTAGACGATGTCACAGTTTATTGCAAGTTGGTGAAAAATATCCTGTCTCTAACAATTCTTAGGCAGGTTACCATTGTTATACCTATATTTCCCACGTTGACATAAATATGATACTGATAGGTAGTACGTTATACGTATCATTATGCTTATTTGCCTTTCTAGTTGTTTACTGGAGTCGTTTCCAATGATGTATGGGTAGTGGCGACAGTTCATGGTCACTGGAGTAGCTATCAAGTTCCTAGTATTGATGGCTGTTTTTCTTTCCCACGCATACGTAAATAATGCGTCATTGTTCTAGTAATCGCTAGCTCTACTACTGGATAAAGAGGTGTCTGCGACAGGAGGTCCGAAAATCGTTTTTTTCGCGGAAGTTCATGGCAATTTCCGTGCGCTAAAAAAAGGTGAAATAACCTGAATATCCTGGATTAAGTTGGAAAAAGCGCCAATGTCCAATAGAGGATCACATTTTTTTATGAGATAGGAGGAAACCTTGCATACGGATCGCCTGATGGTAAACGATTACCGCCGCCGCTGGACACTCGCAACACCACAAGTGCGTTCCCGGCCTTTTAAAAGAGTTTGGGCCTCCTGTATCCTCACTCGGCGAAACACAGCCCTAAGCGCTGGTTCACGCCGGTTTTCAGTGTTTTACATACATAATCAACTAGGCACTTAAAAAAGATACAACAAGTAGACTTCTTATTCAATTTTGTTCAATCAACTAGCACTATTCCCCAGCAATCTCTAAGAAGTTCAAGAGATATTTATTTTAATTTATTCTGAAGAAACAACTATGGCTGAGAGTTCATTATGACAAGTCTGTAGTCACTTGCAGATGTAGTAACAAAGTGGTAGATTTGTGAGCGCCCTCGATACAGACGGTTGTTAATATTCATAAGGCGAATAAATCTAGACTGCGTTGCTATGTTTCTGTTTCAAATTTTCATGAATAGATTTTTGGTTTAAGATTCTCTTTGCTTTTAATTTTTTCGCTGTTGAAAAAGAAGCTGATTCAATGATATCTCATTTTGTCCTTTAAGAGTATTTCAAAGAAAGAAAATACCTATATTTATGCATATAAAAGGACCTGAATAATACAAACTATTGTTCGGAGACTAAATTGAAAATCGATTGAAGACAGTTGACAGTTTTGGATACCATGATGTGCTGGCCACCGTAGGTAGGTACTATAGATTTTTAATATATCTTTTTTTATATCAAAAGCATTTGCATTATTGTGGTCCCTTATAAATCTTGTTATAATTTTTAACAATAGCATAGCAAATCATCCTCAATTGTTGCAATATTTTGTCAGTATTATGTTAACTCGACTTTTTATCTGTATTTCTTTTGTTTTATAAAATCGTGGTATTTTTCATTTCATCACACCCTCGCCTCTCACATTTTACTTTAAGTTAATGCAATTTCGTCCACGTTAATTTGACATCTTCCGTATACGAAATTAATAGGGATTTTTGGGGAGTGAAATTAGATTTTTTGTTGTTGTTGGGGGAATGGCACGAATTTTGGGAGTGTCCTCCATAATTGGCTTTTAAATTACGGCACACATCTTTTAAAAGCTAGACAGAAAAAAGTCTATTTAGGTTGTTTGTGATAGTTAAGAATATCTTAATATTAGTTTTTTTTAAAAGCTTACTAGCAATGTGGGTCACACATTACTAGTATTCTTGTTAACCCCTCGTGCTAAGCTAAATGCTTGTGTTACGAGTGGGTTCACGTCGGTAGTGCAATGGGTGGGGTTCGAACCGGCAACCACATGATCGCAAGTCCGACGCCCTAGCCATTAGGCTACCGCCGCTTGTGATTATTATATATATAAGATTAGTCTTAGGCTAAATTTTCTGGAATACCCGCGACTAGCTTAGTCTAATCTAATTATTCTGGGGGGCTACATGGTTACTCAACTACCCATTATGTCCATTTAGAGCTCAGCGTATACTCGGCATACGGCACTTTGTGTAGTCGTATGTAAAGTGCAAAAAGAGCCCAATTTAGCCCCTTGGTTTGTTACTATTGTAAACATGTTCTGACTTATACAGCCGTGGTTGGATCTCAAGCATAGTGGGTCACACATTACTAGTATTCTTGTTAACCCCTCCTGCTAAGCTAAATGCTTATGTTACGAGTGGGTTCACGTTGGTAGTGCAATGGGATGCTGGATTTCTAACCGGCAACCACATGATTACAAGTCCAACGCTCTAGCCATTAGGCTACCGCCCCTTCTTTTAATATACTTACTGTATAAATACAATGTCACATACCATCACGCCTATATAACTCAAAGGGTTAGCCAGAGGTGTACCTACTTTCTTACAGGTACACCTACAGATCGCCGGTACGTACCTATATTTAGGCCCAAAATCCGAGCTGCTACTAATCGAACCCAGGATCTCGTCAGGATCACTAGGCTAATGAGACAGTATTATGTCTGAATTTAATTAGTCATTCCAACAGTTCAAACGCAACATCTGCCGTACAAAATTGCAATCTCGTTTTATATTAAAACTCATCTTCCGTGAAGTCTGTTTCTTAATTAAACGTTATTAATATCTTAAAATGATAAGTTTTCAGGCTTCGTCGCTCCTAATTAGCCAGAAGTCGGTCGTACTGTCCTCATAATTCTTACTGTTCCGCTCATTTCGTGAAGCAAACTTTTGCGGTTTCGTCTTTTGTATTTCATTGTTACTGAACTTTTCTTTGGTTCCATTTTTAAGAAATCTTTATTATATTTTACTTACCTTACCTATCTTTTCCTCGTGGACAAGCGATTCTTTTGGGTCGATGGCTAATAAAACCAAACGTCTCCGCTCCATCTGAGTGAATCTATGGAGGTTTTTTTTTTAAACGTTGCCCCACACTAGGATTTTGTCCTGTATCGTGGGTGCGTTTACAAACACAAATTCTCACATACACAAACACCCACACCCGGAACAACTACATGTAGATCATACAAATATTTGCTCCGTGTGGGGATCGAACCCACAACACGTGTCGCAGAAGCCAATTGCTCAGCCGCTACGCCAAACGTGTCGTCAAAGTTTCTTGCCGGCTCTCCATAAGACCCACTTTTTGTATTGTTGTCTCCAACTATTTATAAACAGGACTTGTAAATGTGAGTACATTGTAGCATGTCTAAGTGGACACCTAGTTTTATATACTTTGACGATGTGTGTGTTTTCCACATAGTTTATTTTTTATTTTTACATCGACCTCTTCCACTTAGACATGAACCTTCAATGTTCACACAAGCTGCTATCGTAATATTGTACCTGCGTGAAGATTGTAACCTTATTTATTTTAAAAGAGTGTCCATGGAGTTTCTTGCCGGATTCTTCTCCATAGGATCAACCTTTTGGAACCGTGCAACTAGAAGCATAACGTTTCATAAATGCTTGTAAAAGCTTATTTGAAATAAAAACATTTGAACTTGAACTTGAACTTTGAATTCGTGCAACAAGTTTTAACTTTACGGAATTACGTATTATAGTGGTCTAATTGAAAACATTTAGACTTTAGACCTCATACAGTATCTATTGATGAAATAACCGTGCCTTAAGTTCACCCTTTTTCAGAATCTTGATTGGATACTTCAATCTCCTGGCACACTTTGCTGGAAATTGAAAAGATGATGGAATAGATGCCACTGATGTCACCTTTAAGTAAAAATCGGAATGTGAAAGCAAATTTCGACCTGGTGTATTGAATCAGAAGACGCAGGTTCCAATACTGCCTGCAGTGGATTTTTTCCTTTACTAAAATAACTGTATAATCTTATTATGGAAAATGCCAAAAAAATAAATCGAATTAATTGCAAAGTAAGTGCATGTCGGTTGAGAAGCTCTGTAACTTCCTTTTCAACAGATTCCACTAACGTCAACTTAAAGAAGTAAAATCAGAATCAAGGCAAATTTCGACCTGGCGGGTACGAATCGCGGTGGCTTAGTAGTGTATTGACGCAAGTTCGAATCCTGTCTACAATCTTTCGAAATTTTTCGAAAATGCAGAATAAATTACAAAAAGATCTTTTGCTGGTTCAGTTGGCAATGCCGTCATAGACTATCTCTCGTCTTATCTATCCTCTTTACAATCTCCTTAATACATCGCCCAGGTTTTTCCTTACTGACTTACAGAATACTAGTTCCCAGTAACGAGCGATGCACCGTTTGAATCCATGAATAGGAAAATTTATTGAATTCAGAGATCTGTTTAATGAGCTGCATCATATTACAGTATGCACCTTAAACCTTCACTGTTACTTTATTTGCATTTAAAAGTCATTGCGTTGATATATTGGATGCGTTAGAAACATGAGCTGTATAAAATATAGGTGTGAACTGGAAGCCAACCATTGAATCAATAAAAGTTCCATTTTTGAATTTTAAAGTGAATAAAAACACTCGTAGTTTGTAACAATTTGTACAATTTAATACAAGCTCATTTATTTGTCCAAATCATGAGTATACATACATACACTAGGCATGCAAGATGTTAACATAGGAAATATACCAATGTAATGTAACAATGAATGACTTTGAATACAATTAAAACTTCAAAGATTATATCTTTTCGATATAAGTAGATAGGTATATGTATAGATAAATATGAAAATTATTGAGACGACACGTAGCGTGTTATTGAAGTCAACTAGGGAGGCAAACTGTCTCTCCTTAATACAGGTTGTTCAACAACCTAGCTAGGGCAACAGCGTCTCGCCCAAAACATTGTAATTTTACTACGCTTATTTATCAAATTGTCTAATATTATGTATTACAAATACAAAAAAAAGTATTGTGTTTATTATATTGTATAGATACGTCTATTTGTTGTTGATACATTTTAAGGGCCACTTCCACCTAGATCTAAACACGATATGACATTGAAAAATTGCGTCTAAATGCATTTTAAACATAGGTTATTTAAGAAATTGGTGCAAGTGGCTCTAGGAAGCCTTTGATTACGCACATTCAAATTCTCTAGCTTCTATAGTATTCTCTGAGGTAAGAGTACCTCGTTTTAGTATGTATACGGCTCTTATAATATTGTTAGTGGACTCTACATTGAAGACAAACATTATTTTAATACAATAAGTAATGGAACGATGCAAATGGGAATGTTATTTCTGTTTCTGTATTTCTACTGTATTGAAAATTCATTTTATATTATAATGTGTTGTTTCTAAATATAAAATCGGAGACTACTGGCTAAGTCAAGAACTGTCTGAAAATAATGAGGTTTAAACAAAACCTTCGCACAGCAGGTCCTTATTTTAAACAGAATCAGTATAATATTTTTTTATCTGCAGTAAATAGTAACTATATTTTACACATTTACATAGTTCCAAGCTCCATTCGTGAATACAAAATACTTCTCTAGTTACCACTCAATTCATCCTCGTAACGATGCATCAACTCTCCAAAAACAATGGAATTACGAAAAATGGCATGGGTAGAAAAATAAACCTTTTTCCTTTATTCCGACATTGATGTATTAAAGTACCCAACAACATTGGTGGAGTTTAGGCGGGAAAATGAAAAGTGCGCATTGTCGATTTTATATTATTTTTCAAATCTTGAATTTCTCCGAAGTTTAATATGTAATTATGGTGGATAATTAACCATTAAGTGTTTGTAAACGTGTGAGAGTGTAGGCAAATGATATGAAATTGAAAATCGTGACTTTTTGGGTTCACTCCTAAACTCCATCGAAGCCTCAATAAAATTTCTACCGTTTTATTGGGACAACTCAACAACTTATACTTGACACTGGCGAACACAAAAAGTGTGGTGCCATATTACAATCCCTAGCAATCCCATAATGGGAAATATTATTTGATTACTTTATTACTTGACACTGGCAAATACACAAAAAGTGTGGCGCCATAATTAAAAAAAAAAACATTGGTATATCCTGTACTAATATTTGGTCACGAACGGAAGTCAAAGTCAATCCGCATTCCCTGCGAATACTACAACTCAAATAATTTCCTACTATACATCAAACAAAGCGAGCTCTAGCTAGACTATGTTACTAGTATAGTATGTTTGATTATTTTTTGTAAGTCTGTTTTAGTTTTCTGTCATTTCTTGTCATTATTAATCAATGCGATTATGTAAGTTTGATATTTGTCTGTGTTAATTCATTCGAAGCTGTAGCAATCATTGGCATGACAACGCGAGCTGTAATGTACTCTCCTTTGTCACTTGCGACATAATTCCTTGTACATATTACCTCAATGTATTTTGGTTTCATAATCCTCAAAGAAATATAGGCCAGTGACATTGGAGGAAGCATCAGTAGGTATTGGTTATCGATACATATATTTTCTTACAAATACACGTGTCTAATTCCCAATTGGATGATGGCCAACGTTCTCTGTGTCATATGTTATGTTTTCATTTAATATTATGTAAATAAAATCTATTGTAATAATGGAACAGCTAGCTTCGGATATAGGTCAGATGTCCTTTGCATGTTGCAGAATATAAAGTAGTGTTTATACTTGATTTTCAGCATAATAAGTTTGAATGAAGATTCAAGCAGTTTAGAACAAATTTTCTTGATATATTACTAGATACATTTAAGAGCGGTTAGTGGTTAAGTTTCAACGTTGATCAATCGATTTGGAAAGTAAAATTGCTCATGCTGCGGTCAGTCTTTGGATGGTTGAACATTCTTAATAAACCGAGACCCATGTCACGGAGATATCCTGTTCGACCGTAGTAGCTAACACCTAGGACAATCATTAGTGGACTTCTGAAGCTTAAAATGCCAACCAGTTTATCTCTATCCCTAGTTATCGATATTGTCCAAACATTGAGTTTCTTAGCCCCAGTGAACCTGTTTTAATATTTCATCTATATATATATAAAAGAAAGTCGTGTTAGTTACTCCATTTATAACTCAAGAACGGCTGAACCGATTTGGCTGAAAATTGGTGGAGATGTAGCTTAGAACCAGGAGACGGACATAGGATACTTTTTATCCCGTTTCCGTGGGATGTGATGACAGACCGAACTCCACGGGGGCGAAGCCGCGGGCAGAAGCTAGTTATATATAATTATAACCTTAATATATTATTTATTAGATTATTGTAAACATGGACGACAAACATTAATTAGAATAAATTGTACGTTAGTTATCAAAGGTCCAGAATAAATATTTATGCAAATAATCAGTATCGACTTATACGCATAGGATAGAACTAAATAAGTTAGAAAGAAATTTATTTTTGGGTAATAACACACAAATTATTACAAGTAAAGCTGGACTTCTACATACTACGTTGGCAAAAAACGAACGAAATCATCTCGCCGACGTCTTCTAGGGCAACCTCGTCCAGGAATGAAGGACCCAAATGGTGGCTAGCCTCGCCCACCTGTCCGGATGCATGCGCCAGCCGTGACCCGCCCATCGCCGCTTGAAACTCGCAGTTTCGACGCTAACATCCACTATGAGTGTTTTGGAACGAAGGGTTGTATTTCGAACATGGTCTGTTCTCTTTACACCCAAAATAGGTACTGCGCTCTATCTATTAATATTAGACATTTCAACGTTGGCCCATTAGGAATTTCAGCTATGTCTTGGGTGCGTTTAGAAACTCCTATTCTCAAATACACAGATGGTTTATTCCGGGTCTAAAAAATATTGTTCTGTACATCATTCATGTAATCAAACCGCAGAAGCGGATCGCTCAGCCAATATCATCAAAACATACTAGCAAGAAGAGAAAAATGTATTTTCCAAAGACTGTTCTTCGTCGAGTTAGAATGTGTTCACTGTATTCACTACGATGTTACACTAAAGACAAATGAGGCGAATATCCGATCCATTTTTCCTTATCTTCAACAAGAATACTCATATCTTTTCCTCTGTCATATATCTATAAAGTGAGGAAAAGAACTGCCTCATCAGTCTAGTGGTTAGTCGTCCTGTGTTTTATT
The DNA here is from genome assembly GCA_947256265.1 of Acronicta leporina. Taxonomy (NCBI): domain Eukaryota; kingdom Metazoa; phylum Arthropoda; class Insecta; order Lepidoptera; family Noctuidae; genus Acronicta; species Acronicta leporina. The sequence continues at coordinate 16,034,404 of OX366512.1, forward strand.
CTTAGTTCAAGCAACGTTTTATGCTGGTTTTCTATGAAATTCACAAAAAGAGCTTAGATTTGTACTTGGTAAGTGCTTTTTTTTGCAGTCGGTTAAAACCTAATAAGGCGGGCTACACACACTGATCCTACAACCCTGGCATGCCATCGGCGGGTGATTGATAACCTCCGTCCGTGCGTATCTGGCCTAAATGCGCTATCTACCCTTATGTCAAAGTCAACTTGTATGATAACATCGCTGCTGTTTACATGTATAATAAAGTGTTATGAGTACATGGGTTAAGTGTATTATCATTATTTTTAGGTAGTAACTCGTGCCGTACGTCTATATTGGTCGTTATTACCGCATTGCCTAATATTCTAACCACTCTAGCAACAACATTCTAGCAACAATATTATGTTAACACTAGCCGATACCCGCGGCTTCGCTCACTTGAAGCTCGAAAACCAACAGTGATGATCTCTTCTTTGTATGGGTCTCTATACATTAGAGAGGTCAAGCTGTATCTAAGGTTCCGTTTAATTATTTGAGATAAAAAGTATACCAGTTTTTAATTTGAAGCACATACTTTCTAGCAGTTATAATAAAATTAAAATCAATTAAGTAGTTTTTCCGCCAACCCGTAACAAACAGACAAACAGACAAGAATTTTAAATATCACATTTTTGGGTTCGGAGACGTTTATATACCCTAACCCACTTGTTTTTTTAAATATCTTCAATGTACAGACACAGCTTTTTTACAATTTTATAATAGTAGAGATTATTGTAAAAAAAAAATCTAAATGTCACCTCCTGAATTGATATAGGCTCAGTTTTTGTAAATAAGCACTCTTAGTAAGTGGTTATTTACGGATCCCGCACCGAATGGCGCCAATAACTTAAAATGTTTGCTTTCCTAATATACCTATTCATTCTTAGACACTGCCAATTATGATATTAGTGTCAGAAAAGCTGTTTATTATATAATTATCACTAACTTAAAGGGTAAAGGAACATCTTCGGCGGGTGAAATTTGCCAAATCGGTTTGGACAGCGTGGTGGACTATAGCCTAATACTTTATATTCTGAAAGAAGATTAGAGGAAAATGAGAGGAATTAGGCTATAGTCCACCACGCTTGCCGAAAGCGGGTTGGCAGACTTCACACGCCGTCGAGAAAATCTCTCAGGTATGCAGGTGTCCGTCACGATGTTTTCCTTCACCGTTGTAAGCGAGTGATAATTATTTATTAATACGACCATGATTACGAAAAGTCAAAGGTGTGGCAGTCCAGTGGGCATACCCCAAGGCTATCACTTTGGGCCAGCAGTCGCTCACGATGCAATCTTTAAAACGCCTAAGGTTTTACGAGAATTCTATACATACATATTAAGGCGATTATATACTCTATCTACATTCATTAGAATCCAACGAAAAGTAATGGTGTTGTGACCTTTTCAAAATTGAGCTGTGTTCAGTGACGTTCTTGAATATCGTTAACCACAAAAAGTATTTCCAAAGTAACATACTTCAGGCGAGTCGAAATTAAGTAGCCCGTAAAAAGGTGGATCTTTCAATTCGCTGAATAGTAAACATCTTTATAACCAGTCTTCGCTTACAAATAAAGAGTTTTCTTTAAGAATTTACATACGGTCCTCACCGGTTTTCGTTTCCTTAACAACATTTTTCTTTTAGTTAGTTTTTAGCCATGATGGTTTCCTGGATCGTTTGTGAAGTTTGGTCTTGTAGAATACAAATTATCTACGTGAGTTTGAGTTTTTAAATCATTATGTTAAAGGTATATAAATAGCAACCGAAATAATAAGCATTTCAATTAAAATCCAAGACAGAATTTCAAATAAACTTACCTACAGTAAGTATAGTGTTAATTTTAATAAGCGCTTCGTATAATAAACACGACTTAGTATCTGGTGCTCAATATTCAAAATAGATTGGCACTAATTGATTTTACAGCATCAAAGTTACCGGTAGGACGCCGCTGGCTATCAAAGATATTCAATTTTAGTAATATTTTCGTGGAACTGCTTGTCTACCATCCATTAATATATTACGGACCTACTTTGATAGATTTCTATAGAAGGCTTCAAGTATTTCAGTAAGTTTAGACCTATAGTAAGAGATCTCGATCATTTATTAAGTACAAGCTTCTGCCCGCGACTTCGTCTGCGTAGCGTCTGCGTAAATGGGCTATCTAACACTGAAAGAATTTTTCAAATCGGACCAGTAGTTCCTGAGATTAGCGCGTTCAAGCAAACAAACAAACAAACTCTTCAGTTTTATATATTAGTATCTACTAGCTTCTGCCCGCGACTTCGTCCGCGTAGCGTGATGATATAGCCTTCCTCAATAAATGGGCTATCTAACACTGAAATAATTTTCAAATCAGACCAGTAGTTCCTGAGATTAGCGCGTTCAAGCAAGCAAACAAACTCTTCAGCTTCTAATCTATACTTCATATTAGTATAGAGTATAGATAGATAGTGGTGCACATTTTATGTATTTGAGAGTTAATAACCTAATTTAAGAACTTTAAGTACCTAGTAAATTTTGAGAAAGTAATTTAAGTACTAAGTAATTTAAGAACTCTACTTAGTAATTTAAAAACTCTACTAAGTAATTTGAGAACTCCGCCTTCTTAAAATCATTGATTACGTGTAGGATAAACAACCTATATTTATATTATATTATGGATTTATGATGAATGGATTATAGATGGAAAAGCTATGTTATAATTATATTCAACTAAGACCGAAACTATAAACAATGGGAAGAAGAGAAAATAAGAAAAGTTATTCCGCGCCCCATCTCCGTAAACAAAATTGTTTGCATATAGAAAAGTAGGTGCCGCCATTTTAAAACGTCCGCGGGAGAGTCCTGTGGTAATAATGTTTATGATTTATGGCATATATAGTATTTCTAAATAGAGGCTTTTTACTTCGGTTTTCACAGTTGTAATGCTGGAGTTCTAATTTAAAAAATGGTCCATATTTCATCTTATTAGGAAATAAATCCTTTTGTGTTACGAGTGAAATCGCGGGAAACGACTAGCAATAAACATATATATTATTAAGTCATGAACTTATGTCATTATTCTTTTTTTTCTGTTATTATCCTGTGACTGTTCCGTACTTCATGGTCGCCCTACGTATGCGCCTTGATCTGATACTAAATAAACCGAAAGGAAAAGGCTTGGCTTTTAACTGTGAAAATGTCTTCCTCCTGTTCGCTGTCGGATTATTGGATCCCACCTCTTAGGATTTGTTGGCAGCCAGACATGTAATGTGATTGGAATAGTTTATTATCAATATTGAAACAAGTCAGCGAAGGTACCCAATTCTGAAGTAAATATGTTTTTATATACAGTCATGTTTGTATTTTCCTTATATGTGCCATTAGTGTAGGTACCTACCTAATATTCGTTAGCGCGACTGCTGCGCTAGATCAGAACAGGAATCGAACCCAGAAGCGGGTTCGGTCCCAGGAATTTTTGAACATAAAATGATAGCTCATAGAAACTAACGTATAACAAAAATAATTATTATATAATCTGCCATACGTTACACTGCAGATTATACCTACGGTAATAGACTACTACGGATATAAAGCTGTAGTGAATAATTTTTTTAGATGACTTATCAACAAAAATACTGTTATTCTAGAATGCATCCATACCCACTGCACCCAATACACACATGTGCTATTCTCAGACGACTTTCGTTAACTATTTGTAGAATTTTAATGCTTTATTAATAAACCATGAACGCAGAGAAACGTAAATACAGATGCCACGAAGCTTTCTATCAAACATGCAGATAAGATTAATTAATATCTTCTGGAGCGCACGTGTTAAAAGCGCGCATATACCAGTATAACTCGAGCATTAATCATGCATCTCGGTTCGTAACACCTGATCCTTCGTTACTCGGTGTTACCCGCATTTTTTATGAAAATACGAGTTTTTTTATATATTTTATTTAAGCTTCGTCTTTTGTATGGCTGCCGTAAAGATGTTTACGCTGTGTTAGGGTTGGCGAATTTTAAAGTGTGACACTTATACCTAAATGTATAAGAAGATGAGTTGAAAAACTTGAAATAGGATCATTTTAGATACTTTTGAGGAAACTTAAAAAGTTGTACTTAGTTTTTAGGAAAAGCCTACCTGTTAATAAATAGTTTTACGATACGTATAACTTATCCAAAAAAGGTCTACTGCTAAAGACAGGCATCCGTCATAGACTTCCATAAGGTACGGTTTTATGCTGATGATTTATAAGTTTACGGGATACTTATAAATATACGGGTTATCTCACGAATAAACTGCGCTGTCCATTGTACTATAACTATTACTATATTCTCTAACATAAAAAAATTGTAACAACCCTGCACAAAAGTCTTTATGGTTTGCGTTCTTAGTTATGGGTTACGTTTACGTTCGTCGTTTATTTAAGTCGCGTATACGTTGCTTTCTTTACGATTTTTATTGTGTTTTGAATACGAATAAAAATACAAAGAACGGCCTTAAAACTGTGGGATGTGTTTTGCGGATAAACTATAAAATTAAACGTGTTTTTATTGTTATTTTGGAATCGAAATGAGACCTTGGAAACGAATCCAGGCTTAGCTTAGCAGTCGCGCTTAGGAGCATGAGTATAATAAGGCAGTGTTTAACGTTCATTCTATAATTATTACATTTTATCTTTGTAAAAATCGTTACCCCGCTGTGGCATTTTCTCCTGTATCATGAGTGCGCTACAAACTCAAATTCTCACATACACAAACGCCCAGACCAGGAACAACTACGTACCTGTAGATCATACAAATATTTGCTCCGTGTGGGGATCGAACCTACAACACGTGTCGCAGAAGCCGATCACTCAGCCGCTACGCCAAAAGTGTCGTCACACGTATTCATTTCCGAAACCCTAAAACAACATTTAATAAATTTAGTTACATAAGTAGGTACCTACCTTGGAATACTGTTTTTCCACCATATATATAATTTCACCCTGATATCACTCACCCTATTCCTGATTAATTTACCACCGTGAGAATACAGACAAATGTTGTCTCTCAGTTACGTAAACGTATTATTAACAACCCTTTTACCTAATATTTTCTCTCTTAGGGATTTTAACTGGTTAATAAAATTTTTGTATGTTAATACTTAACTTACATTATAAAACAATTTTTGCACGTCATTAATGACTGAATATATTATTATTTTAAGGACTCCAATATATTAGTAACAAGCGGCCCGCCCCGGCTTCGCACGGGTGGAGAAATCCCTAAGTTTTTTCAAAATATTCTATAGCCTTAGATGTTGATCTGGAGTAGGTAATGTAGCATTCAAATGGTGAAATAATTTTTGAAATCGGCCCAGTAGTTTTTGAGTTTATTCGTTACGTACATACGAATCTTTTCTCTTTATAATATTAGTATATCTCTTATCTCTTCTCTACTATTATAAAATTGTAAAAAAGCTGTGTCTGTACATTGAAGATATTAAATTAAAAAAACAATTGGGTTAGGGTATATAAACGACTCCGAACCCAAAAATGTGATTTTTAAAATTCTTGTCTGTTCGTCTGTAATATAAAATGTATTTATTGATAGAGGAACTGGCAACTTAGCATCAGAACCTGTCTTACAATCAATCCTCACAATCCACTTTACGAAGACATTCTGTATAGCTTCTTGAGTTAACTGCGAAAATTTTCACAAGCAAAATATTTCCAGTAGGCACACTTTACAAGGGCCGTACTTACTATGACGTGTTATCGCGGTAATTTTTAGGTTGTTAGAATGGGATAACGCTATTTAATATGTAGAGCGGCATCTCTTTCTTTCAATCGGAAAATGATAACAATAAAACTTCATGATACGGCCTCAGAGTACAGACATTACAGAACAAGACATTACTATTGATAAATCACAATATGAATCACGGATACCCGGTCATGGTGCAATATGGTTTCAGCATAAACTAAGGTCTTATAGTTTAGACTTTTCAGTTAATCAGCTTAAACTGCCAATATAGGTTGGTATCGCACTATGTGTAGCTCTTGAATCTGCCTTTCCTCAATCATGTGCGTATTAATAACTAGCACTCGTTCTAACTGTGAAGGAAAATATCGTGAGGAAACCTGCATGCCTGAGAGATGCTTGCATGTAATGTCTGTCAACTTGCAGTACTAGCGTGGTGGATAGCTTATAGCCTAACCCCTCTCAATCTGTGACGAGACCTGTGCCCAGCAGTGGAACAGTATAATGGTATGATTATAGCCTAGCGTGGTGGACTATAGCCTAACCCCTCTCAATGAGAAGAGATCTGTGCCCAGCAGTATAATAGTGAAAGGATTGATGATGATGAACTGACCAAATGTAGTTGGGAAAGGTTAGAATCATAGTGGAGATGGTGCTTTTAATACTTCTGGACATTTCATTTTACTGTGGTACAATTTCTAGCCCGATGCACACATCATACTATCGTTCAACTCCATACAAAAGTTATATCCGTTAAGCTGAACCACTGAATAAGTTTTATGTGCACAGTAATGTTTGTCTTCTGTTTGAAATATTCTAAGTTAATGCACTATGGAAATGTGGATCGGAGTTCCGGGCCTCAGTTTTGTTTGTGAATAAAGTTGGATGGGATTTCGTTGAAATCGTTCGATCTATCGGATGATTGCGGTTGGAGGATTAATTTGTTGTGTGGTTTATTGAAAAGTTAGATAATTGGCTTTTGTGTGTTATTTTTTACCTATGCTTTCTCACAGTTGGACAAAAGAAACATTAGAAAAAAGACAAAACAAATTTATTCCTTAGGTATATACTGCCATATCAGCATTCCTTCTAAATTAATGAAGTAAATAAATTACGAGGAACTTAAATAAATCCACCCAATACTTTATTAAATAAAACTGTGCCTTTGACTAGGAATTTCTGAGTGGATGCGATTTAAAAAAACAATAATTTCATTATACTCCCAGACCTGGAACAGCTATGTGAGTGTTAATTACTTGAATTGCTCCGTTTTAGATACTGTTTGTGCTTTTCATTGGAAAAAACTAGGGTAAACTACATTCAAGTCGACAATTAGACAGCAGTAACTTCTTTAAACATGGTAAGTTGTCGTTGTTGGACGTATAACAAAAAATAGGAGACAAAAAAGTACCTATCATAGAAATATTCCCTTCGTCCATAAAGGAAAAAAAAAATCTTCAAATAAAATAGCGACACATTTGCCTGAGATCAACTAAGTATTATTTAAACGTATCCCGGCGAAATGAAATGCAAATATCGTCGCGTAAAGTCAGAAAATATAAACAGTGTCTTTGGCGGGTGCACCGATGCATCAAGTCTTCTCTACGAACTACACAGTTAATATATTGGGTCTTTACCTATGAAATTGCCGTTTTGTATGAAAAATAAAAATATCCATGATGACGAAAAAGATGAAAATGCGATGAAAATGTAACACTAATCAATAAACAAATGACTAATTTTGGAAAAAGAATTCCATGTTTTTAAAATGAAATTAATTTGAAATTAGAATTCTTAGCCAAACAAAAATTATTTTGATTTGAAATGGCCAGTACTGCAGAACGGCAATTTCATAAGTAAAGACCTATTATATCCACGTATTTATGTTGGAATGAGCAGCTATCAACTCTGATTTTTATATGAAACCTGTGATTGTGTACGAGTACAAGTACATACTATATATTATACATATCCAGGATATTTATATCATAATACTATATCTAAGATACCTACCTTAGGTTACCCTATTTGTCTTGAAGCCTCTACTTGATTCATAGTGCTACTTAGTAACATATTACTTAGTTATTATTCATAGTAACACTTCTTCTTTCGATACCGTTTACAAAAATATAAATTAGTGGCTCGAATTGATAATATGTTCAGATGGTTTGCGCATTTCGAGAGAATAAAGGCGACTAACAAACGGAATTTATAAAACGAATGTCAGTGGAGGCGTTGGAGATGGCATAAGAAGACATACCTAACTTATTGGTAACCCGTGAACTTGTTGGTCTTACGAAAAGGTGAATAGGTACTACGTAGCACGGAACGTAAACGATGTACGAATGTATACGAATGTATGAATGTTGACGTAGCAAAAGAAGTATACAAGAAAAAGTGGCTTTCTGTAGTTTGTACTTGCTCCTATGGGAAGATAGCGTGAAGAATAAATGTAAGTCCCGCAAACCGTGCATTTTTTAAATTTTTGGGTTTAAATCTTTAATATATACGGATAGGTACTTGTGCATTTTTTTAATGAAAAGTAAAATCCACTGACAACTCACCTCAATTCTACGACTGTAACAAATTAAAAAATAGGCAGAATTTAAAACATATCTTGTATTCAAATGGACGATGCCCATTTTACCGGCAAAATCCCTTAGTGGTCCTTGGCATTGAGCCATGGGAAAAGATGGCGGCGACCCATTTGTAGCCGACACCGGCCCGATACTGCATGCGTTATTAGGTGGTATAATGCTCCACTCGGTCCTGAACGCGGTTGGATCTGGAGTTTCATTTTATTTTGTATTTCGGTGACGAATCTAGTTTTGTATGGGTCAGAATTGAGCCATAAAAGTGATCCATGAAAGGAAATTGTTGAAAAGAGAAGGCTGGAAGGAATGTGTGGTTAGAATAATTGATAATAGGGAGATGACAGCTGATAGAGAAGTATGGAAGAAGAAAATTGGTACTGCGCCGATCCCAGTAAATTGGGATAAGGGCAGATGAATAGTGATAATGATTGGGTTGGGGAGTCCAATCCTTTGGATGCTAATATAAGTTTAATATAATACTGCGAAAAATTGTCGAATGGTTGGCTTGGGGAAATTGGATCTAGATTTTACTCAAAGTAATTTAGACTGTGCTGTAATCCAATCTAATTCAGTTTCTTTATTTCTTTTTTCAATGTGAATAAAGTGAAAAATCGTTACCCGTAGGTACCCCCATAGGTTATCTACAAAACATACTGAAATTATAAAGTGAGGGAACGGATATTTTATTATGAGCAATTCTACGATGTAGCGGGTAGTAGTAGTGAATAATATTAGGTATCTGAAATTCCAGTATCACCGCAGAAAATCCTAAAAAAGGATCTAACGCCGTTAATTAAAGATATAAAATTTTATTGGCGAAGAAAAAATTACAGAAGTATTCGGGCAACCTTGTTCAATGACTTCGGACCAAACCACAGCACATATGGGTTTTATCTATTTTACGAGTTGCTCTTTACGCGGGAAAACATTGGCGACGCCATTTTACGGCGCAGCAGGAGTATAAATCAATCGGGGGTAGACTTGTTTACGTTATTATGTAGTTGCTTGTTCGCTGGGGTGAACAGGAGTGGTGGCATCTGAATTTAAAATAGTGTTTATATTCAAATCTTGAAAAGTTTGCCTTTTCTCAGCGACTTTCGTATTTAAGCGACTTCAGAAAGATCAATCATTTATCATCTTCATCTACTTCTACTGTATTAATAAAACTGAGTCGCTGACATGTATGTGCGCGCATAACTTCCCAGCAGCTACACCAAATTTGATCATTGTCTTTTGTTGTGTCTGTAATAACATACAAACATCATAAAAATACTTTCATACAAACATTGTCCTGAAAATATTCAGGACAATGTTTGTATTAAAGTATTTTTATTAACCACCAGAAAAACCGGGAAAATTTACGCACGTGAAACTGCGCATGGGTCGCTTGTATTTATTAAATATTGTCACACATAAATGTGTTGTTTATAAAAGGGTTTTCAACAGAAATTGACCCTAGATTTTTGATGCCGCCTACCCTTAAAGCATGAGTGCGAGCCTTTAGACATCATTCAGATACATACTGAGAATTTAACATATCATTAAAAGCAGTATTTGGTGCGTCAATGCTGTATAAAATCGTAAAAAAACTGATGTCTGTAACACCAACAAAACATTTGAAAATACTAGAGGCTTAGAGTATCTGTAATTAATTACGGATAATATGTTCCGTGAATCAAACAGAAGGGAATAAAAGATAATAAAAAAAAGTCTTTATCGTGCCAAAAATATTACATTTACAGTAACAGATAAAATCCTAGACCCCACACTAGGATTCCCTGTGTCGAGGGGTCTAGTCTCTTACAGCCCAGTTTACATAGAACGTGGCACAAATGATGAATTCATTTCAGTGGCAAAATTGTGTGGTGTCGGAGAAACAGCCTGGGATGTGTGTAATTGGAAATAATTAATTTAAATATTAATGTTTTTTGTTTCAGGTAAATACATCGATAAACCCGGTTCAATATCTCCATAACACAATTGCCGTTAAATACTTACATGAAGCGGCTTGGTATGTATTTAATAAAGCAAAAAATTGGCTATGCAAATGGCTTGGAATTCGTCTGTATCACCGCATTTCCCGATATCCTGCAACTAAGCAATAATGTGGTAACATTATTGTGTTCGGATTTGAAGGGCAATGTAACCAGTAAAATTATAAGATACTTAAATAAAAGAAGTCTCAAGTTAACAACGCGTTATCATGCTACTGGTCTTTCAGGCTGCGGTCGCGGCTTCTTCCATTTTCCATCGCGCGGCTCGTATACAATAAAGAAATACATTCCTGCGTAGGTAAATACGACTAATTCAAAAGTTTCAATATTCACAAATCCTCAGTACTCCGGTCTAGTTGATCTTTATGTCTGGGCGAAGTTGTGGCTACCGATTAACATACCGGCGCCTAACTTTACCCTTCGGCTTCAGACGAGGCGATATGTAAATGTAAACGTGCTTGCTTAGGGCTCTAATTAGGTGTTTAATTAACATAAAGAACACATTTGTTATTTCTGTTTGTATTTATTTATTTTATTTTGTTTACAAAAATAAATTATCAATAACCCACAAATGCCGCGCACGGGTTATGCAACAATCCAATGCAGTCTACTGCGGGTTGGTGGTCAATTGGTCATGCCGTCTAGAAAATCTCCGGCATGTAGGACTTAGCAGTTGAATGGTCATATCATTAGTGTTAGACCCAATTCTGAAGTCCATGCAGGAAAAGACGCAGGCCGAAGCTGGTTGAGTATATATAAATGATAATGCCAAAGGAACAGTGCACTACAGATACAGTATATTTTCTCATACATACCATCACGCCTGTATTCCCCGAAGGGTTAGGCAGAGGTGTACTAAGGTACACCCACAGTTCGCCGGTATGTTTAGGTCCCATGTAATAGGGGGCGAGCCTATTGCCATTAACCGGGCACAAATTCCTAACTCCGAGCTGCTACTGGGAATTTCATAGAAAAACCCAATAACACTTTGCTCGACCTGGGAATCGAACCCAGGACCTCTAGCGTAGCAGTCGCGCTCAGGACCGCTTGGCTAATGAGGCAGTATATTTTCTCGATATTCCGATTTTCACGCGGATTCTCGTTACAGAGGTAGCTCGTAAAAAAGCAATTCCCACCACGTCAGATGGATTGATTTAGGATACAGCCGCTACAAGTGTATCTTGGAAAGTTAAACAAAAGGGCATCCCAGTGTTGAAGGGTAAGCTTTATTTAGTAAATAAGACATAAGACTAGAGTTCAATGGATTTCTTGTAAATGCATGTGTTAATATATAAATAAAGGATTTTGGTGAAGTTCTTTTGAAAAAAAAAATATCTTTACCTATTTGCTGGTTTGCATAAGAAAGACTTATTATTTAACAAATGTATCTCAGTGTTTTCAAAGAAAGAATATTGAACTAGTGTAGTAAATTATTTATTATAGATATGGGCAGTAATATTATCAATATTATATTTTGAATTGCAATAAAACTATTTATATTATAAATGCGAAAGTAACTCCGTCTGGTTTGTTTGTTTGGTACGGGTTTTGGCACAGAGATACATTGGATCATAAAAGATGGGACATACCTAAACTACCTTGACATATTATTGTTATTTTCTTTGATGGAAGTGATTAAATTAAGTAGTAATAAGTGAATATTTACTACCTGTATCTACATTGTTTTTTTTAAAGCTTACCTACTAGTAATGTATTTCACATTATATTATTAGTAATAGTATTCTTGTTAACCCCTCGTGCTACGCTAAATGCTTGTGTTACGAGTGGGTTCACGTCGGTAGTGCAGTGGGTGGGTTTCAAACCGGCAACCACATGATCGCAAGTCCGACGCCCTAGCCATTACGCTACGGTCGCTTATTAAACGTTTTCAGTTAATGACACCACTTTAAGCTATACAATTTCAACAAAAGCAAAATCACCTTTTGTGACGAAATACGGGTCGCGCAAAATGCAAACTACCAAGTTTGCCGCGACGTCGTGTGTGATACGTTTTACTAGTATCGTACAGCGTGTGATAAAGTAATTTCCAAACCGTCTCATTGTAATTGCACTTATCCCTACTATGTGCAGAACGAGTACCTGGGGCCCTAGTCTGCTATTTCAATTGACTCAGAATGACCGTCCAATGGCACTAAATGACATAAGAAATGTCAGATTTCGTAGAGAAAACTGTCAAAAATCAACCAATATGAAGGCTCTGTAGCACAATTCTGACACAACTGAATAGTAGACTCGGCACCCTGAAGTGTCAACACACAGTGCATTGGCATTTTAAAATATTTGCAGCAATGCTTTTGGCCTAAGTACCGTAAAAGTAGAAAGCAGTGGATAGTTTGCCGGCCCATTGCCTAGCAATGCTACCAGTCATTTGTTCCGACAGTTGAACTCGAGCAGTTGGAACAGCATAATATCAGAGCTGTTTTTCAGTATCTACCGCGCTACATGTAAAATCCGAGGAACAAATCCTGAATCTCATAAGTAACATTCGCAACGCCACTTATATACGACATCAATGACCAGCCGTGGCCCGCCGGGCAAAACAGCTACCTGTTCGGAGGATCCACAGTTTGGTTGGAGTATGTCCTCCACAAGTATGATGGCTTTACCTAGAATCGCATTACTTGGATCAAGGCTGTAAGCTTGGGCTGCTTTTCGATCTCTGGGTCTGACCAGAAACTATACTTAACATCTTTATTTTTTAAGGTATAGGGGTGTAACCCAAACATCTCCTGGCCATGCCGTGGTAATATGCATGAAGGTCTCAGACACGGAGTTCAAACTATGCTGATGTTGGCTTCCAGTCTACCCAGATGCGGGTGAATATTTTACTGGATTGCTGTGCTCTCCTATGGAAATATGCTAAGGACTGGCTAGGTTATTGTAGTCGTGCATTACTGGGATTAACCCATGTACTGTATATAATAGCTCTATAATATATGGGTTTATAATGATGATGATAATGAACGTTTGACATAGGTAATGGTATAGCACGTCCTGGGACGGAGAGTACGTAGGGTTCTCGATTACTCTTAATGTATTATTAACAGTCGCCTATTCATATACTGATGTATATGAAGTAAAAGTTCCTGTCAAGGATTTCAGTCATGTATTAGGAAGCAGTTGCAGTGTATTACCATCTCAATGCACCCGCCAATTCACTCGGCGACCAGTGGCTAATCTCGGCCAAGTTGTCACAGGCGACTTATGGTAATGAATGCGTCATTGTTACGCTTCTATGCCACGAGCGGGCGATCTCTATGTACCTAAGGCTGTGGATATATTGAGGAAACGCGTAGAACGCTAGTTTTCGTGAAAACTGGGACCATGGCATGCATTCTTCATTGCCATGACCGGTATTTATTGTATAATACTTAAATATGTGTACTCATAATAACAAACAACAATTTTTCATGATCAATATTGAAGAGATAGATCTGACCTTGGACAACGAAATAGACTACCTTTTGTATTAAAAAGTACTACCTTATAAATATAAAATACCAGTGAAGAGTGAATTACCTCTAATTTTAAAAGAGATCCATGGAGTTTCTTTTCAGATTATTTTCCATAGGATCAACAGTTTGGATCCTACACTCATAACGTTTCATAAATGCTTGTGAAATCATTTGCATTGATAAATGAAACAATAGCCGAAATTCGATAAAATTCAAGTCGATTATTACCTCATTCCACAATATGGCGTTCAAACAGACAGTTCTAACAATAATCCCAGCTGTAGTAGATATGAAACTGATATAAACTTTCCAAAGACATCTGAAATGAATTTTCATGCTGCCGGTACAACTTGGCCAAGAAAACCAATATCGATAAGATTCAATATTTGTAGTTAGTAACACTGAGAATAATAGTTTTAGTTGGGGTTGCCATATATATTCCTTAAGGGGTAAGTAGGAGTTTTGGTAGTTTGACCGTATTGGCGCAGTCATTTATTATGGCCCGGAAGGGACTAAAATGTTTACGGTTCAGTTCTCTTGGGGCCCAAATCGTGATGATAATCTGGCCTTTAGCTACGTTGGCTCCTAAATCACGGTTTTGAACGCTTCAATTTATTATCCTGCCGAATTGAGAATTTGGTAACAATTTATTGGAGTTTCTCGTAGTCGTATTGTCGCAAAAGTTGCAGCATTGTATAATATTAGGAGATATAAAAATTAATCAGGATATGCATCTATGGCTGATCATCGGTCTGAGCATCCATTCATCTGTCTTTATAAAAAAGAAGCTTTAAAATTGTAATTGTGAGACGCATAGTGGATTAATTTAGGAATGCCCGTAATGACCCTCGGAGACCAAAACAAAAGATTTTCTTATTTGTCTTTAAGACGGGATTTCATGGGTTAATAATGAATCTTAATGTGATATAAATAAGACTGAATCGAACCGAACTGAACAGACTGTTACCACCACTACAAGTCATTCAGTCTCATGGTCAGTAGTAGATGCACTTAAGATTTTATACCGAGCATCATTGATATTGCTAACTTATCACCTACTAGTATCGCTCTATCGATACACAGAACAAGCGTCGTAAATCTGCGCTCCACCTTTATTGCTCACAAAATGCATTTTGAACTCCCGAATTTTACGGCCAAAGATATTGGCAGCCAGAGGGTCGCGTCACATCGAATCTCGTTCAAAAAGTCGTCAGCTGTCGGACGAGCATTGATTGATATACGAACCGGGAAAAATATCACAGTATGTTGCAACATAGAAAAGATTATGGTATGACAGATTCGGTAACAAATATGGAACATTTTTTATTTATAGAAAAGGATGACTAATGTAGCAAAATAAATTTACTGTCGAAAATGTTACAGTTTGTTGGAGGAACTTATAATTGGCATTATAAGTTCTTATAAGAACTTATAATGTATAATAGGTTCATATTAAAATGGATCAAACATTTGTATAATATGGTAAAAAAACATTATATATGCTGGAAAAGGTAGTAAATGATGTGGTGACGGCTGACAAGGGTGAATGGGAGAAAGTACTTGCTGTGTCGATTCCAAATAAGTTTGGATATTAAGTGCAGGAAGAAATAAGGAAAGAAGAATAAAGATTTTTATTATTAGTTATTATTGGATTAGTTACTTCCAAAAGAATGTATGATGAGGTCTTTTATTTATGTCTTTCCAAATGTTGTATAGGTAATTGAGGATGAGAGTTCAACGATTTATGGTGGTCATTCATCTTGATTGTCTTTGTAATGAACAACAATGTATTAGTTACAATAAAAACATTTTTAATTTTTTTAATTTTAATTTTTTATCATTGACATCTTCATCAATCTTAACAGCAGGAACTGAAACAGACCCTAAGCATAGAAATACATAGGGTTTTTATTTTTATTTTTGATAGGCTTACGCTTGATCGCCAGTTTGCCTGACGCGACCTAAGATGGAGCGGGCTTGCCTAGAAGAAACCGATTCACTCGTGATTTAAAGATACCCCGATTTTATATATAGGGGATTACCCAAAAAAGTAAAATACAATTTTGAGTAAAAATTTGACAATAGTAGAATTGTATTAGTATAGTTTTAATTCTAAGTTTAACAAAATAATTAATCTTTAAAATGTATACTTATATACAAATACTAAATGTTAATAATGTATTACAATTAAGTATTGCGGAATGAACTGAATTCCGATGCATAGTGCGCTTTGAACAATGTGTTTCATTAAGCAAGAAATAAATGAATGCTGAATACTCTGAATTTATTTACTGATACAAAACGGAACGTGTAAAGTATCCAATAATAGTTACTAATAGATTAGGCGTAGAATCTTCAAATTTAATGGGTGTAGTACTTATGATTTTTTAGATTCATGTGGGAAATATAACTGATTATCACTGGCTCTAATGTGATAATTATGTGAAATCGATGAAGGATTTCAGGTGTCTCAAATGAGCTTGACCGCAATAAGGATTGTTTTATTTGGTTTTGGATTATCAGCCTTATTTCATCCCAAATGTTCACTGCGAGTTCCTGTATTCTTTGCTTCAATTTGAGGCTAAAAATTCTAGGAAAAAATGCCCGGGCAGCCTTTAAAAATGAATTGGCGTACAAAAACGTAATTGCACCAATTTGTTCTGTACAGAATGGGAATATTCCAATTTGTTTGGAGTTACAAACGGCGAATGTGTTGATCTCGCCCTAGGGTGCCATAACTAACCCAGGTTTATTGTGATTCAGTGCTTCCAAGCTATATGCAGTTCCATTGAGGAATTCCCGAAGCAATCCTGTCGTTTCCTGCTAGTTGATAGTATTGGTATTGGCGTTTATTGAAATTTTGGAATGGTATTTGATAGTTGTTAGCTTGGCTTCAGATTTTTCATGCATAACCTACATTTCTATGTAATAATAAAACATTTACAGCTGTCTAATTATAAATCGATCTATACGTTTACTGATTACTGATCCGGTGGTACAGCATCAAAAATCAAAGTAAGCATTAACAGGTTCAGAAATGGTTCCTTCCTTTCTAAGTTCCGATCTTAGATGTATTTACATTTGACATTGAAGTTTCTGAATCTGACAGCTGTCAGTCTCCTTGATGCGCTCTTTCCATACATGCGTGGATTTTCTTACTTGAGAAAAGTTTTAGACCCTCTCGGTTATTTCTTTTCTGTACGAACAGTTTACTCATTCTCATTACGTCATAAAGACTTTATTAGTGTATACTTACCTAGTGTGTACACTAATAAAGTCTTCACTTAAAATTTTATTTTTTTGTCATTTTATCGCGGTCTTACGAAGATATAGTTGTGTAACACCGAGTTTATACAAAGAATACAGGACTTGAATGTAATTTCACGCTCGGCACTATATCTTGGAGCTACTTTAGTGCTTATTTCAGCTGGTATAATGTTAGTTGCACGACTTGTAATTTGTGCTGACATGTCGCTAAATCTCTAGCGCACAGTTAGACGGTGGACGATTACACTTGCGTTCCAACGTTTTGTTTTCGCAGAGTGCAGACTGCTGTGACGTATGTAGGTACCTCAAATGAGGTTTTATTTTATGTGACTTGACTGTGAGTTGTTTTGAATTGTAAAATTATAATATTTTTACACACCCTGTGAATTATTCTTAGAATTTATTATACACGCTCATCCTCATCCGAAAATATCTTTTGTGACAATTGTTATGTATTTTTACTGGAAAAATTGGAGTTCTAAAGATGCAAGTGGAATATTTGGAGGCTACATGAATGATATTGAGGTCAAAGATTGTAATACTTCGTGCAAAATAACAACTGATAAATGGACAATTGTTTACTTATGAATGAATAATGTTGTCCCTTTCCCTCATGTGGATAAATATGAGATATGAGACGATACGTCTGTGTAGTTAATTATAACGTAGGCCACCTAAAAGGCTTTGTTATGGTATTAAGGAAATCATTCATTGATTGGGTAAATAAACTCGAAAGATATCAATAATTAATTATTCTTGAAAATATTAACAATGATATAACAAAGTCAAACAAGACTGTTACAAATTGTCAGAATTTGCATAGCTAACATTACTATTGATATAACCAGGGTAACCAACAAAAGGACAGGGGTAAACGTTACAGTATTCGAATTAATCAAATTAATACCAACATTTGAGAATTACTGACGAATGTTCTCGAATCAATATTGATTTGTTTAATATAGGCGCAGTGCAAAATCCAAATGAACATTTACAAACTTTTATTTTATAATATAAATATTCAGATCACTCTTAAAATATATTATGTGGGAGACACCATATTTTAATATGTGAATTTCTCAAAGTTAATTAAAAACTAGATGTAGCCCGCGGTTTTACTCGTGACCCAAGAGGTTTTACTTACTATGTATAAAATGGCTTCTAGGTGGCGTATCAAGATGAAACATGCATTAAAGCTCTGAATACCGCATACCTTTTCATACAGTAGTTTTTCATGATGCCCATAAAACCTATAGATTCTTAGACAGACAGACAAACGAACAAAATTGTAATTATATTGTTTTGGCTATTGTTCTTGTAGAGACCGCTCATATATTTTTTCTTACATGTCTCATAAGTAGTGTAATTGGCCGATATAGCTACATCGGCCAACTACTGTAACTACGGTAGCTACTGTCAAATGTCAACCAATATCTTCTTTTTCTTGTAGCAATTCGACTGTTTGTGTATTTTGGCAGTGACAAGCTGGTTTTTTTACAAGATTATAATTATTTTATTACGCATTTACGCGCAATACATCATTATTATTCATTCAGAATTTGTAAAATTTATAAGATTTAGATTTGGCATTGAAGCATGCTAAATGTTTTTAAACATATTTTTTTTAGCGATAAAACTAATACTGTAGAGATGATTTGACATCACATACAATGGTACCTATTGGTAGCTTAGTTAGCTAATCGGAAGGACGCAGGTTACAATCCTGCCTAAGAAAAAAATATTTCTATATTTATATCTGTAAGATTTACCAGAGATTTGAGTAAACTTCTAGAGACGGGCGTTGTCTTTTAGAATTTATTCAGTTGTTCAACACACTTTGCCTCTCAAAGGGATTCTAAGACTGGTAAACCAGTTGCTTCGAGACTTCGAGTTATTTATACTAGTTAGAGCCATGTACGAAGTTTACTTAGTCCTATGCTTAGATACCTTCGCTTCTAGCTTTGCCTTTGCGATGTTTGTTGTTTTCTCACCGCCACACCGCGACGTAGAAACACACCGAGGTGCTTCACGACAGAATCTGACGTAAGGATGGTCCTCAGCCAATCAGAATGTGGAATGCGCTTCCTGAGTGGGTTTTCCCAGATAGATATAATCTGGGTGCTTTTAAATCACGAGTGAATCGGTTTCTTCTAGGCAAGCGCGCGCTGCCCTGCATTGTCCCACTCACATTATTTGCATTATTTTATGTCTGGACTTTAAAAGAGACCATGATTCTCTGAGTTTGTTTCGGTGTTTCTTCTCAGAGGACGTCAGTTAGGAAATGCCGAAGCCATCTAGCTATAAAAAAAAACCATTGACTTGTAAGTGTCTCTAAAGATCTACTTACAGAAATAAATATCATTTCATTTCATCGTAGATCGCAGTGTCGCTTAACATCAGGCCAACTTGCAATCAAGCGTAAGGAAT
The DNA here is from genome assembly GCA_947256265.1 of Acronicta leporina. NCBI lineage: Eukaryota > Metazoa > Arthropoda > Insecta > Lepidoptera > Noctuidae > Acronicta > Acronicta leporina. Next base: position 16,053,926 of record OX366512.1, read on the forward strand.
AAAAAAAATAACCCAAGTCTTACTACCGACAAAGTCAGATATTTTCTCGCCTCTTACGAGATACCTATTTGAATGTCAGTAAGGAACTATATTCGAGCCCATCCTTACAGAGGGTTACCCTTTAAATCATACCTGTGTACTTTTGCCTAGTATATTCGCATTTTCCTTCTTAATATCTTTTGCCATTTGCGAGTCCTTTAGGTCGGAGTCCATCTTTTCGATGACGTCACCAATACGGTCAGCGTACACGTCCTTGTCCTTTCTACAGCGTCCTTTGACGTCACTTCAAAACATATTTAGGGATGTGCGTAATATAACGGTATTCTTAGATTCTGAATATTTATTTATATGAGCAACTTTTTATATTACCTAGAGTCCAGGGACCGAATTTCCAATATAAACGTAATACCAAAATAAATAATGATTCAAAAACAATTAAAAGTGTGTTATTATTCGGATACCGATACCGTTAATCTAGTTTCCTGCTCAAACATTTCGTCCAAAATACTTCACTGGAAATACTTGTAAGTGAATGCAATTCTTGGTAAATTTACCAAGTTTGAAAAGATTTTTCGATTGTTTATTTCCTGTGTAGGTATTAGTAGTAGACGAAAAGGTAGGTACGGAATGCGGCGGGAATCTAGATTAATGGTATCTAAATCCGAATAATAATACGATTGGATAAAATATTTTTTGGATTACGATTTATTTTGGTATTACGTATTTGTGGGCAATTCAAGCTCCGTCGGACCCTTAAGAGAATTTATTAGAATATCAGTGATTTTTTTAAGTAGATCATCAAGAAAATTTTACTTATTCGGTGATATTGCTTCACATGTTTTATTGATTAGTAGCTAGAGATGATCGAAACGTGATGATCATTGCGGCAGCAACAATTTAGGTACTTACATGTTACGTGATGGTATGGTATATATATTAACTTCTTGTATTCACCTATGGTTTAAGCAGAAGTGTACTAATGTACACCTGAGCTGCCACTTGAAATTTCATAGAAACACCCAATAACACTGCTCGGCCCGGGAATCGAACCCGAATTCTTTGTATGGGTCTCTATACATCAGAGAGGTTAAGCTGTCTAGGCTCTGCTAATCTCAGGATCCGTTTAATTAATTGAGATAAGTTCACCAGTTTTTAAGTTGGAGCATATATTTTCTAACATTGATAACAAATTTAGAATTTCTTCAGTAGTTTTTGCACCAACCCGTAACAAACAGACAAGAACTTAAAAAATCATAATTTTAAGTTAGGAGACGTTTATATACCCTAACCCACATTTTTTTAAATTATGAATGTACTGACACAGCTTTTTATAATAGTAGAGAAGAGATAATCAAATCAGTAAATGTGATGCCAGCATTAGTTAGCAATCTGAATCTCAATGACACAAACTTGTCGTTAAATACTTAATTACGTTTATCTGTGTCCAATTCCCAGTATTCTTGTATATCAGCGGGTCATAAGATCGACCGACAAGGAAATGTCGGCGATATAAAGATAACTGAGACATATTTGACTTATAATTTATATATATTTTCACGCAAGAAAACTCACTGTTTCCAGTTACATTTCTTGCGTGAAAAAAAACAGCTTACTTTTGTACTTACTGCATCGTTGAGAGGAGACGAGTCAAGGCGATAATTAAAATTGTGTGGCAAAATTTCCATTTTCTTCTAGTTGAAAATACCATATGGCATTTTCTACTATAAGTTCGCCGCGTATCCCATTACCGGAGACTCATGGCCAGTAATTTTGAAGCGTCGGTAGCCTAATGGCTAGGGCGTCGGACTTGCGATCATGTGCTTGTCGGTTCGAACCCCACCCATTGCACTACCGACGTGAACCCACTCGTAACACAAGCAATCTAGCTTAGCACGAGGGGTTAACAAGAATACTAGTAATGTGCGACCAGCATTGCTAGTAAGCTTTTAAAAAAATAAAAAAAGAGTGGAACCTTGCAACCAGCGTCTATGTAATTGTATATGTTAATATGTATGGAATGTGAAAGAAGTATACAAGAAAAGTGGTGGTTTGTATTTCCTGACTATATCTGGGAATAAACATATGTAGGTACATTAAGAGTATTCTTGGTAACCCGTCAAGGTAAATGCTTGGGTTACCGGCAAACAATACACGTAAGTCCGACGCCCTAAGCTACCGTCGCTTTCTTATGGGATAGGGGAGCAAACGAGCAGACGGATCACCTGATGGTAAGCGATAACCGCCGCCAATGGACACCCGCAACACCAGAGGAGTCACAAGTGCGTTGCCCGCTTTTTGAAAGGATTTGGGCTTGCTTTACTTTTTGTTTTAAATTCTCAAAACATTTTGATATTCTACATCCAAAATGAATAAGTCATATCAGGATACAGCTTAAATTTAACGCCTGCCATAATATTTTGATTTCAATGTTATCATCCGTGACATTTGCTATCACGGAGTCTGAAACAAACAAAGCTATGCATACGTGACCAGATTTTATTACCTACACTAGAATTGTCTCGCGGATCCGATTGCATGCCTTTATATTATTTTTTAAGTAAATTGGCAATGTTTCGTATATTTTTTGCATGTTTCGTACAAGAAACAATAATTAGAGCGTAGCATTTATTAAAAGCTCAATAGGCTTATACTTAACTGAATAAAAATGACACAAAATATTATAAAAATATTTATTCCATCATAAAAAAGAAAATTTCAACAAAACATTATGACTTTCTGTAATTAAAAGTCGTAGGGCACAATTTATTTATTGAAAAAGAAAACGTAAAATACAATAATGAAAATAATTAAGAGATAAGAGTTCACTAGAATTACAAACCTTGGTTATGTTTTGTCTTTAAATACAGATTTTCTCTTAAGGTTACGCAGGTCAGACGGAGCTAGGCGCCAGACGTGTCGTTTTGTAGATCTTGCTAAATCTTTAGTATCAACGCGGTTCATCTTTGAGTACCCAGTGTGACCTAATGACCATAGGTTACATTAACTGCAATGCAATTTAAACTACGCACTGTCAGATAGAATTTTGAAATCTACTGATAGATTTGATAAGGAAACTTTGTTTCTTTTTTACGCCTCAACGATTAGACCGATTCGAAGTGGTACTAGGTGAACAAGCCAAAAACAACGACTTATGTTTCATAGACAAGGAAAAATCATTGCAACTGGTAAACACGCCAATGATGGGGAAATAAGTTACGATTAAGTAGTCATAATTATTATCTTTAATTACATTTATTTGCAGTCCACGATCTGAACATGAAATCCCACTCAACCCATTAAATACACATTTATGTGGTATTTTTTCTCAAGTTTAAGCTATATTTTATCGATGAAAGTAGGTACTCATGAGGCATAAATATATTAATGTTACATCAAATTAATATTAATACGATATTATGAAGACTTTAATTTGAGAGAAGTATTTCAAGAGGCTCTTCGCCAAATTAAATTTCAAGGCCATAATTCAAGTTCAAGGTCACCAACATAAAAATCCCAATGCTTGACTTATGCTAAAAAAGGTCGTGGAAGTTTGACCTTTTTTATTCAAGAGACATGCCAGACAAGCTTTTTAATGAGATAGAAATGTAATCACTTGGAATTTGAGTGATTTTTTGCGACATTGATCTCGTTAGAAGTACGTATTGACTTTAAAAGGTTGTTTGTATAATTAAAATTATAAACAGATTTTTTACTCATTTCCTTTGTTTCCTCGTAATTTGTTGTAAAACCAATAAAAACAATTATTAATTTACTAATTGGACTAACTGAGTAGTGAAGAAAAATATTAACTCATTGATATCTTTTTGCTTTTAATATAGAGGTGATACTAATTATTAATTATTCCAAAATGGTAAAACATTTGACACACGTTCCCAGTCAAGGTCATAGTCATTTTTTGAAATGCCCAACACTCAACTACATAACTCTGTAGTCAGGTAATGCTAATGAAGGATGATGGAGGATCAATCATCCTTCAAGAGTTGTGCCTACAGTCAAAGCTTCCTAATAAGTTAGAAACAGAAATCACTCGGCAATATCGTAATTATGATGTTTTTGATCTAGTAGTAAGTTACATAACTTGGGAGTTTAGGTTATTAGATTGAATTATGTTTATAAAAAAAAACACTATATATTAATTGGAATGTAATTATAAAGATAACATACCATCACGCCTGTATTCCCCGAAGGGTTAGGCAGAGGCGTACTAATGTACACCCACAGTTCGCCGGTATGTTTAGGTCCCATGTAATAGGGGGCGAGCCAGATATTGCCATTAACCGGGCACAAATTCCTAACTCCGAGCTACTACTGGGAATTTCATAGAAAAACCCAATAACACTTTGCTCGACCTGGGAATCGAACCCAGGACCTCTAGCGTAGCAGTCGCGGTTAGGACCACTTAGCTAATGAGGCAGCTATAATTATAAAGATTTGACTGTATTTGTTATCTAATAAAATATTTATAATTTTTTTATTTTTAAATTTCAGAATATCAGTTCATAACTCATTTAAAAATATAGGTATCTATATAAACAAACTGTCTAACAACAGTTCAAGGTCAAGGTCACCACCGAAAACACTCAACTCCCAGTTGTCTAGCCCTAAACAAGATATATAACTCTTTGTAGTCGGGTAATGATCGTCCTTCATCCTTCGAGGGTTGTGCCCACATCCAAAGCTTCCTAATGAGTTAGAAACACAATCACTCGGCATTCGCGTGATTGTTTGCAAACTTGCGGGTAGTTTGTCAACTAGGAGGCTGCCGACATTCGTTAAACTTAGGTAAATTGTTACTCGAATGCGGCTCAGAGTGAAGGAGGCTTTTCACTACTTCTGCGTGCCTGGTACTTATAATACGTATCCGCTTAAAATGTTTGCATAATTGGATTCTTGCTGATTGAGGGAACTTATCACGGTATTTTGAACCTTAACTTTTGTCAAATAATAACGCTATTTTAGGTTTATTTGATAAATTGTGTAATCCGATTTTATCTAAGTTACTATCCCCAGTCTTATAGGAAATACTTGGTAACATAAAAAGTTATCCAATATTGTTTATTGGCCTATGTTAGGTTATTTATTGTAAATACCTACCTAATTAATTCCTATAACTAATGAAAACGTAAAATTTTGCTCTAAGTAATCAACTTTTCACAATTCATGAGCCGTTTTGGAGCCTTCGATACAAACTTTCAAATAGAAGGACAGCCGAGAATTCTAAAAACTTGTCTTAAATTCTTAACTTATATTTAAAGCTGTTTTCATTTCAATTTGGCGTTTATTTTAACATTACCGTCAGATACTTCAATTTTATTTATAAGTAAAATAAACAAAATGTTACGTAAACTTTGTGTTTTCGAAAAAAACTTGTCAGCCTATTAAAAAAAATATAACGAGGAAATTGAAATGGCAATAGGTATCTACTTAATACATTGTGGTCGCGGAACGGCCCGGAGTAAGTACCAAACGTAATGAGACCTATGTAGGTTTAATAACATTTTAAAATGTCCTGTATTTTGGGGTAGTCGTGGCAATTTCCGATGACCTTGAATTTTAAACATCTTTAAATATTAAAGATGTTTAAATTAAATATTTTTCACTTTAATTAATATTTAATGTTTTTTTTTAATTTGTAGATGTGATTGTTATAACTGTATACCCCATTCGGAACGGACAGGTGTTTTTTACATAGTGTAAAATCGGTAATCAGTCACCTAGTATAATTACAGCAGCTGCGGTTTATTGAACCTAAGAGATACAATGCTAACAACCATTGCAACACCTTTCTCAAATACTAGGCTAGGTTACTAGGTGCAAAAAACAAGTAAGAACAAACAAAAGGAAGCATTACTACACTGAAAGCAGGATTTACACACAAGGAGAACCTCGTCGTAAAACAATAAAGGTACAAACAATACCTTGGGGCTGAATCCAGACAGACGTAGAGAGGGGGCACAGACAGCCTGCCCTCCAGTGACAACACTGTATAAGGGATGAAATGCGTCAAGCTTTGAGGGAGGGCCTCCTTTGTTGGAAGTGTCTTTTTTAATGAAAGAAATTATCGCATATTATAATATTAGAATACCCGTATAATTATTGGATTCGTGTAGAATTAAATTTTGAAGGCACGATTGGCGTAAAGGTTAAGCGGTGATTCGGCTATTGTGTTACAAGTCGCAGGTTCCATGGAACAAATACTTATACGGCCTACATCTATATTCTATACTTTAATATATAAAGCTGAAGAGTTTGTTTGCTTGAACGCGCTAATCTCAGGAACTAGTGGTCCGATTTGAAAAAAAAAAATCTGTGTTAGATTGCCCATTTATTGAGGAAGGCTATAGGCTATACCTTTATCATCACGCTAAGACTAAGTAACTATTCCGGACGTAGCTAAGTAGCTAATGTAGGTAGTATAATTATGATTCACGGATACCGTACTAACATACATAATCAACCCATTATTCTGTCTGCTATGTTAGGCTATAGTCCACTACGCTGGCCTAGCGGGTTGCAGACTTCACACACCGTCGCGTCGAGAAAATCTCTCAGGCATGTAGGTTTCCTCACGATGTTTTCCTTCACCGTTTAAGCGCGTGATAATTAATAATACGCACATGACTTCGAAAAGTCAGAGGTGCGTGCCTTGGAGTCGAAGTCGGGACCTTTACAGTCCAGCTATCGCTTATAGGCTTATCGTGCAACTTTTTTCAGAATAAGCTGATAGGCTTTTCGTACAGTGAGACTTGAGAGGTTACAGCTTATTGTGATAGAGACGATATTTAAAAAAAAAATATCCGCTATAAAATATTATGTGACATCCCTTTTGACCAGTTGAATTTATAATATGGTGCCCTAGTGTGGGCACTTTATGTATAAAATTAAAATACACCTCGCATTTGCTAACACAGCTACACCAGTGCTAACTTCTGTTGATCCCTACGCGATCATTTAGCATTGCGAGCGATGATAATAATACTAAACGACAGAGCTATGACGTTGCTGTCATATTGCAAATTGAGCTCTGCATTATAAATAAATAGAGTACCTATATTTTCAAAATTATGTCATGTAACACATCAGAAATTATCATTTTCATTTAAATGTTGAAGTAAAATACGCACTTCAGAGGCTACCTTTTAGTATGTACAACACTAGTTTTTGTTATATCCGAAACCCGAACAAGTGTCTAGTATTTTTATATAGAGAATCTATGTAAAAAATTTCAAAACTGTATCACCGAAAATCACAAAGCTATACGCTTGTTATGTTACCTGGTTGTCCTTGCAAAAACGTGCACACCACGTCATTCTTAACATACCTATAACGATGATGACCTTTTTATAGACTGTCACTTTTTTGTCTGTGACTTTTTTAGGCTGTCACAAATTTCCATGGCGTCAAGTGAGCGTTTCGTATTTTAAAGGCTACAGTTTCGTAGCAGTTGTCGTAGCAGTGGCGCTACGACTGTTATCCGTAGCACTTTCGTAGCAACTGAAAGAGTCCATTTACTTTAACTCATCTTACAACCTTCTTTTCTACAACATTACTGTTTACGTCACGCAACTTCATGAAGTCACACGGTAGTACAAGGTTTCATTTTGCACGTAAAACTGATACCACAAACAATATCCTTAAAATTGTTATCAGTTCGTTATTGTCCAAAATCATTCATTTGAACTGTAAACATTTGAGAAAATAAGAATAGATATGTAGATAGAATATTCTTTATTATATTATAAGACGATTATTTATCTGGTTCTTCCTTATTTTTTTATTACGAAAGAAAAACAGCCAAGTTTCTTTATACCTAAAAATATGAATAAAACCACTTCAATCGAAACCATCTAAAAACAAGTATACAAAGAAGATTACGTTGAAAATGTAAACACAATAAAGTAAAATTAGTAAACATTGTTACTGCGGACGTAAACAGGTCAAACGTGCTGCACAGGCGTTTAAACGTATTACATTTATTGACCATATTATCATTTGATAGCCTTCCCGAGGATCGGAATTAAAATGTCCAATAATCCAATTAAGTTTTAAATAAAATACTGGGCTTATAAAAGTTAAGTGTCATTTTAATACCAATGAAGCTATTTAATTAACGTGATCTGTATGAGCTGACTCATACAGATCACGTTAATTAAATCATCCAGCCATATCAAAAGTAATTTGAACAGCAGAAACCTTTATTATCTTATTCAACAAACGTTTTCTGCTTACTGACTAAAGTGTGGTGTAAACCACCACAGACCACCACAAACCACAACAACCAGTTCACCCATCAATCTAGAACTTGAGTTCACGAACTTCCAAATAGTTGTGAGTACAGATATATTGAGTAACAACTTGGCATATGAACTCGTCGCTCTAATAGGCTTCTGTGTAACCTTGCTGCTAACCATTTGTTAGGCTTCAGCTTGTGGTGTGTAGTGGCGTAACATAAGTATGTAACCGTGGCTTGTTTTGTGATTGTAGAAGATTATCACGTAATAGTTCTGCTGTTTTGTGCATGTTGAACAATATAATATTAGGCAGCGGTATTTAAGTGTGACATGCACCATGTCACGCTCATATATATAGCATAGGTTATACCTAATTTATACCTTCAACAATACAACTATTTTTGTGTGATGCGATATAAATATACAGAGAGATAAACAAATATTCTAAAGGTGTTTATTTTTCGCTTCTACTACTGTTTTTTTTAAGATGAAAAATAAGCAATCAGGCCGGCTGATGGTAAGCGGCAACCGCAGTCTATAGACGCCAGCAACATCAGGTTTATCACTCCCATATTGTCATCTAGCTTCAGTGTAAGGCAAATTAGGTCTCAACCTAATTTGCCCAATAAACACCTACACTGACTACATTAACCTACACACTGGAACACAATAAATTGTTTATATCTAAGTTTAAATAATAAATGAAAATTGCTTATTATTATTAAAAGCTTGTTGTGTCCTACTAGTACAAAGCGAAGACCTCACCACTCTTCTTCCACTTCTCTCTGTCTACTGCTATTTATCAGTCTTTTTAGGATGAGTCCAGCTCATCCCACCAATTCGCGTAACGGTAAGAACATTTGGCAAAACGGTGGTAACCAACTCAGACGAAGTCAGTAGAAGAGTAGGTACCTCAAATTTAGTTTTGACGGAATGATTAAACGTTGCTTTCATGACAATAAGCTCCATAGCAGTTAACTTTAACAACACTTTATCACGGGAAATTTATTACTGTTGAATCTATATTTAATATCAGTCGGTTTGTTTGTGATTATCATAAATCCTATCGTAATTTTGTATGGCCTGAAATTTAAATTATACTTACATGGAAAGGTATCGTTAATGCATATTTATGAACGGGGGAAAAATCCCGGCATACAGTCATTAGTACAGCATTACTTTGCCCACGGCGTAAGATATAGGCGGAAGTGTGCAATGTTACGCGAATGCCAGTCCGACCCTGGACTACGTAGCTTGTGCGCCACGAATTTATTGTGTCGTCGCTTATCTCGTGAAGAAACTTTAACTGGAGACGAGATAATGACGATAAAATCATATCGCAGCATGCATGTTAGCCTCGCAGAAGATTATTGAGCGATCTGCAAAATATTTTACCTACCTACATGTAAAATACCTCTAATGGTCACCTGAGGAAGTTGAATTTCCGTTTGTATATTTATATATATCTCACCTGATATTAGTCTTGATTCCAAATCCAAGGTGCAATCATACAAACTTTCAAAAGTGCTTTGCCTAATTTCTTTTCTTAAAGGCCGGCAACGTACTTGCAACCCCTCTAGTGTTGTGGGTGGCAGTGGGCGGCGGTGATGACTTACCATCAGGTGACGCTGCTCGCTTGCCTTCCTCTTCTATAAAAAATCGTAGTGCTTTGCTATTAAGCTTCTAGAAGATGAAGCTAGAAGCATTAGAGATCTCTTCAAATAATATGATACAATATATTTGTATCATAGGTATACCTCCTTCCAATCCCGCTAGCATTTTCTGCTAGTCTTGGCACTAGAGTATATTCTGCTCCAGGAAAATACAAATAAGTCTCTTGTAACTTGCGCCCTACTATTACTAAGGGCGGGGGCATAATGGGCTTGTGCGTTTGACGGGGCACGCCCCACTCCGCTCACTTTGTTCCAAATGTATTGGACACTGTTCGCGTGTTCTTTTTGTTAACAGTGTGCACACACCTAATTTTTAAAGGCGTGAAAGGAGTATTTATTTGGACTAATTCAGACATAGTACAAAGACGCATTTAGTATAGGTGTTTTTAAAGTATAAGTACACTCCAATATTTTGTCAAAAAGATTCATAACAATATGTATTATCAATGCAAAAGTAACTCTGTCGCATTGTTACGGGTTCACATCTAAACTGCTGAACCTGAGATTGGACAATCTAGAAGCACTTAAGCTACCTTTTGTCTAAAAAAATCTTTTAGGATTCAAGTGAAACCGCAGGCAGCAGTTAGCATAATTAATTATGTACTTAGTAATAAATCTTTTGGTCTGCCTGCGCATTAGCCAAGTGGTCCTGAGCGTGACTGCTACGCTAGAGGTCCTGGATTCGATTCCCAGGTCGAGCAAAGTGTTATTAGGTTTTTCTATGAAATTCCCAGTAGCAGCTCGGAGTTTGGAATTTGTGCCCGGTTAATGGCAATAGGCTCGCCCCCTATTACATGGGACCTAAACATACCGGCGAACTGTGGGTGTACATTACGCCTCTGCCTAACCTTCTGGGAATACAGGCGTGATGGTATGTATGTACCCGAACTTAACGTAACACAACTCTACGCCAACGTTTTAATTAAAGGTTAATTGTAACATGAAACTCTCTTATTACTTAAATTTATTAACCTGTGTGTAGAATGTGTACTTTTACAAATTAACTTAAAATTAAATTCACGTTAAATAAAAACGATCAACTTTATATTCCGGCAAATTGAAAGTGCCACCTCATTGTAGGCTGCAATAATTGTTTTAATTAACGAACACTTATTTGTTGCAGGTATTTCATGCTGATGGCAAGTTGCGGGTAGTTCGATGAAGCGTTATCCATTAAGAGAAGCGCGAGCGCGACCGCAGTCGTTACTGTGATGTGCGCAGTGACCACAATGTGGGCACGGTACATGGTACATGGAACAATGTGTAGGCTGAAGGTTTATCATCGTTATTGATAAGGTTAGGCTAAAGAATTGCTCGTGTGTTCAATTGAAATTAGTGTGATAAGCTTCGAAAGAAAATTTTGTTGTAAAACATGACTGAACGCTCCGAGTTATACTTAGGTGCAAAAATTGATTCAGCATCAAGTCATCATCGACTTCACTATCGACTTCATCATCATTATCAACTAGCTATGGCTTTTCAAAAGTACCTATTTTAGTAGTCTAATTGAAATAAAACATTTTGGTTTTGACAACTCGAGAACCGTCCCGTCGATGATCGTACCTTAAATAAATAAATCGACTTACTTGGTTCAAATTTCCAGTAACGACCCGAAGTTCAAATTTCTGCTCGGTTAATAAATTGAAACCTTGTAATTGCTAGTGGGATCTATGTCTATGTGATTGATTTATTGCTTTATTGACATAATTTTACATCATAATTTGAATTCCCTGACTCCTGCGCAAGTAAAAACTGTTCCTGGAGCCACTGACCTTCCCTTTCTAAGGATACATTTAATTTATGTCTAGGCTATTCATTAGATATATTCAAATATACTAAGTACCACAGAAATTAAAGCCACAAAAGTAAAATAATGGAAACCTATTTCAATATTCAACAAAATTAATCCACAAAATCCATTACAACAACAATATTAATCAATCATGTGACCACAATAAATCACTCAGTATAGCGACAAAAAACTAATGAACGCGGAAAAATCCGTTGAAACAAGCGCTAGATTGTCGCCCTACGTTTAATTGTGTTCAACCGCGATAATACAGATTAATGATCGTTTTGTACAGCGTTTATCATAATTTATGGTTACCACTTTGTGTAATTTAAAAGTTTTGTTCACTGTTAAGTAGGTTGATACCATTTTGACTCAGGAGATGATATTGTCTTTGTTATGTTCTTTTAGCTTCCTTATTGTATGCTCGACTGTGAGTGAATGAAATCGATCGATTCCAGAGGTATTGGGATTTGTGCATGCTGTTACATCAGACCTAAAACATACCAAAGAACTATGGGTAGAAATTCCTTTACCTAACCCGCCGCGAAATACAGGCGTATAAATGGTATATAATAATTATGCAGAATATATTCCACGTACCTTAATAACTCATGGTATAATCCGCTTCGGAGCATCATTCAAAACTTCGATATAGCAGAATCAGTGCCAGCCCAGGTATTGCCATGTGTCGGTGACATAGTGGTTATCGTGGCACGTATTTTAAGGAAAAAGACTGTACATATCCTCTGAACTTCTCAACCCTTTTCTTAAAATATGTGGGGAGTGGGTTTAAAGTCAAACCAACTAAGCTAGCAAATTAACTATTATAGTATCACCGCACATCCGACTTAGATGATTGTTTTATGAATTTTTTTAGGCTTCCCGTGTTGATTACAATTTTCTTCACCGCTTGCTTTGTCTGTCTTTCTCCGGTATGCATCCAGATCGTCTCACCGTTTCATTATTTTAGAGTTTCGTACCTAACTACCTCATTAGCCTAGTTCTGCAACGCTAAAAGGTGCAAAGGATTATTGGGTTTCTATATGAAATTCTCAGTAGCAGCAGTTGGGATTTGTGCCCAGATAATAGGCTCGCCCTAGTGCCTCTAGTGGGACCTAAACATACCGCCGAACTTTCTTACCGTTGTTTGCCGGATTCTTCTCCATAGGATCAACCTTTTGCAACCGTGCAACTAGAACCATAACGTTTCATAAACACTTGTAAAAGCTTATTTGAAATAAAAACATTTGAACTTGAACTGCCTCAATAGTCAACTGCTACGCTAGAGGTCCTGGGTTCGATTTCCAGGTCGAACAAAGTGTTATTGGGTATTTCTAAGAAATTCCCAGTAGCAGCTCGGAGTTAGGAATTTGTGCCCGGTTAATGGGAATAGGCTCGCCCCCTATTACATGATATGTTTTTTGAACTTGAACTTGAACTTCGGGGGATACAGGCGTGATAGTTTATTATGTTATGTAAAAGAAAATGAATTGCGTTATCGTTTCCATGTTGACGGATCACTTTTATTCATGGCTGGTTTGGTAAGTAATATTCTGAAGAACGTGGTGTGTATAAGAATAATGCACATACTCCTACATCTGTATCGGTAAGATCGCTCACGTTTCATCTCGGTTACGAAATTTCAGTTTCACTCGCAGTAGGGTTTAAACGTTAAAGAACATAACACCACGCCTGAATTTCTAAAAGGTTAAGTGCCTCTTTATCCTAGTGGTCCTGAGCACGACGGCTACGCTAGAGGGTTCGATTTCCAGGTAAAACATTGTTATTATGTTTTTCTATAAAAATCCACAGTAGCAGCTAGGCTAGGCTCGCCTCATATTACATGGAACCTAAACATACCGGAGAACTTTGGGTGGTACATTAGTACGGCTCTGTCTTCCCCAGTGAACCTTTCGACTACCACCGGGGTGTGTCGTCTCGCCCCTTTTTGATCGGGTTCCAATTGTGGTAGACCACTATGGTCTCCAGTTCATCCATTTTGATACCTGGCTAACCCTGATTTACTTTCTATAGAAACGCTGGACGGTTTGTTGCATGATTTTGGCTTGTTTTTCCTTCATTCCCAAATTACCGAGGAAATTCAAGTTAGCCTGATTGCCGTTTTGATGAAACTTCAATCGAACTCGCCAAACAAACAAACCACAAGTGTTTGGCAGGAAATACTCAAAGTAGTAGATAGCGTTTCAAACTTATTTACCCTGCTACTCGTAGAAAGGTTGGAACATCGAATATCACAAATAGATGTAAATAGATCATCCTCCTAACCTTCTCAACTATGTTGGGTTCGGTTTCCAAACTAAATTCGACTTAATATCTGTGTTTTACACGAAGCTGGCAACCCAATTTCTGGATAACATCTATATAATATCCTTATTAGACAAGTTGTTAGGCTTTTTATTCTTCTGACTACCACTAACTATTGTCATAATATGTGTTATGATAACCGGTCTCTTTTTAAGTACTTGTATGACTCGCAGCCTCTTTTTAAGTGTTTGTGTATGTATCATCCATATACTGACCGCAGTAAGCGCAGCTTTATCGATTGATCAGCATAGTTTCACGACCACGAGCCCCGCAAATAAATGTAAATCGATATGATTGGGAAAGCGACCTATAAAATAGATCATCCCCTATTTATCATTTTCGGGTCGGATGAGCGTAAAAAGATTATTCGTAATAAAACATCCGATTTCGTGACGAATAGTGTAGATTTTTGCAGGCGGACCTTTTAGATACTTGGCAGTAAATATATGGTACCTATAGTCTATTATTGAACCATTGCTGGGTCTTCTTGGGATCTTCCCTCAAAATAATAGAAAAATAAGAAAAGTAAGGTGTGTTAAGTGTATGAGGATAACATAGTCGGCCACGCATTACGACGACCTCTGTGGTTTAGCGGTTCGTGTACCGGACTGCTGACCATGAGGTCGTGGGTTCGATTCCCACAGGACACAAAAAAATATGTGATGAATATAAGTGTTTGTGTTCGTCTGGGTGTTTCTTATGTATTAGTATATATAAAAAAAAAAAGTATATATTGGGACTAGATGGTGCTGTGTAAAATGTCCCAGAATATTTATTTATTAGTTTAAGACCGAAAGATAGTCGAAGGAGGTGTCAACTATCTAAAATGACGTAAGTGTAACAAATCGTTTTCTTAAACTTTAGCCCCTTATTAATAAACATGGTTTAGTCTAGGAGTAGTTATTCCATGTTTTGTCTCTTTCCTATTCCTGTGACTTACAAATGATTTGACAGTGACAAAACACAGAATATCTATTCTGAGCTTACACCTCATTTATTGAGGCGATTTGAACTTTAACACAGGGTGTAAAAGTCAGAAATCAAGAAATGTAGAGTACCAACAGATCATCTCATCTTCCGAGCATTTACCCAACTATGTTGGGGTCGGCTTCCAGTCCAACCAGATGCGGCTGAATATCAGTATTTACACCAAACAATTTCTGGGCAATACCGATATTCGGAAGATAGACTGGTTGTCAGGCTTTTTGGGCTTCTGACTACCACTAACAATTGTCTTAGATGTTCGTATGACAACCGGATTCAGTGCTCTCTGAGGCATGGAGAGCCCCATTCACACCCTGACCGCAGTGAGCGCAGCTTAACCTTGCAGTTCAGTTGACCAGCTTAGTTATTACTTAGCCACAAGCCCCTCCTCCGTCCCCGTACCAACAGATGTGAATTAAAAAAGCTGCCAAAAATATATTTTGTAAGGTACAACTGATGAAACATGGTATAATAAACATGTTTATAAATTATCTTTATCTATATCTATATTATCTTTATCTATATTAAGAACCTTTCCTTTCCAAATTCAAGTCTCATTCACGTGGGTTTCATCGCCCACGAGAAAGTAAATACCTCACGAATATGTAGTTTTTGATCTTAGCTCCGTACATTTGCCAGCAAACGAAACCAATTTACTATATATCGGTTTCATAAACTATTTATGGTTCACATCTGGATTCGTGTCACGTAAAGGGTTCCGAGATATTGCGTGGCGTCGGTGTTGCCGTGTTATGGCGTTTGTGTTTTAATTTCAGGAGTTTTGACGTCGGTTTGTAGGTATTCTTACTTTAGGAATTGAGTTAGTGAACGTTGTTATTGATTCCATATTTTTTTTTGTTATGGTAGGTAACTATCGTATTATTATGAAGCACTTGCTATTAGATTTTTGTTAAATAAATAATACCCAGTAAAAAAGTAAGTTTTCTAAGAATAACTTAACTCATACCTAAAAAACAATAAGAGCAACAAAATTTAATAATTCTAAAATAAAGAAGTTAAAAGGAAAATGTCAAAATAATTTGGGAAATAATAATTTAAGATCTGGCAACTCCATCGGGTTAAACGTATTGATACCCCGAAAAGTTCGCACACTATAGGAGTGCGATGACTTACTTTTAGGACCCTTTTGCTTCCATATAGACCTTTTAAAAGTAGCATTCTTTTGAAACAAAATCGTAAAAAAGCTGTGCCTGTACATTGAAGATATTAAAAAAAAACAAGTGGGTTAAGTAATATAAAGGTCTCCGAGCCCAAAAATGTGAATTTAAAATTCTTGTCTTGTTACGGGTTGGTGACAAAACTACTGTTTTAATTTTGATTTTGTTCTCACTGTTAGAAAGTATATGCTCTAACTTAAAAACGGGTGAACTTCTTATCTCAATTAATTGAAAGGATCCTGAGGTACAGCGACCTCTCTGATGTATACAGACCCATACAAAGAAGGGATCATCAATGTTGGTTTTCCATTTTTACTCTCCTCAGAAAATCACTCAACATGGAAAAGTCGTCAAGGATTCGTTTTGGGTATTTCGGTTCGGCACACATGGACGCTTTCAGCTATGCCGGCTGAAAGTGAGTATGCCTGTGATGTCGAATTTCTATTCCGCATTATTTCATCTCGATAATTTCTAAGCATGCATTATGACATAGTATTACATAGCATACCATCACGCCTGTATTTCCCGAAGGGTTAGGCAAAGGCGTACTAATGTACACCCACAATTTGCCGGTATGTTTAGGCCCCATGTAATAGGTAACTATTGCCATTAACCGGGCACAAATTCCAAATTTTGAGCTGTTACTGGGAGTTTCATAGAAAAACCCAATAACACTGCTCGACCTAGTAATCGAACCCAGGACCTCTAGCGTAGCAGTCGCGCTCAGGACCACTTGGCTAACGAGACAGTTCTTATTATTTATCTTTACATATTATTAATCCTGATAATATTTGGGTTATCTTCCTAGGCTAGCCAGACGCGGCTCACTATCCTACTAATATTATAAATACGAAGGTTTGTAAGGATGGATGGATGTTTGCTGCTCTTTCACGCTGGAACGGGTGAACGAATCTCGATAAAATTTGGCAGGGAGATAGATAATAGTCTGGAATAACACATGGGCTTTTTATCTAGGTTATCTTGGTATCTAGTTAAATATACATGAAGATTCCCAAAATAAAAATTCAATATTAAATAAAATGTCTCCACTCATTGACGGCATCTCATTTATAATCGATTAATTCGAGAACCCCATCATTGGAATTAAAGCGCACTTAACGAGATCAATTAAGGCGACATTCATTCGGCAAATCGATAATCGAGTGAACTGAGTACCGATTCCGATTACGAGGCGTTCGACGCGGCTGCGGTTGCGAGTGTTTTGTATCGATGCATACAAATACCGATAGAACACCGAATAGTCTGGTTTGAATCGATAAGCCTGTTATTAATGGTTATTAATTGCTGTTGGGTTATGAAGATTATGCGGTTTAATGTTTTGAGTTGATTTTGTGATGAACTGATAGGACCTAGCTATGTATTCAATAATGTTGTTGGTGGAGTTAAAATCGCCATGGGTTATATTTAAGGCTCACAGTGGCTCGTGCGCGATTGCTACATAAGCAATTATGATGGTTCAACTAGATGAAAATCTTTAACAGATTCATAAACTATTAATCCTACAATACGATAAATATGTAAAGACGTTCTTAAACAATCGTTTTAAGTATTCATTAATTTCCGATCATGGAGTTTTTGCATAGAAAAAAAATAAAGAGTCCTGTCCACATGTACTTCTTTTAACATCCATAATGAATTAAATGAAACACATATCACACCCCACAACACATATCTTTCTGAAGTAATCTAACCGAAATAACATAATATCCTACAAAAGTCATAAATTTCAACATTTCACATCGCTGCACTCTGTAGGCCCTCCCATCTTTCACCCCAAAATTATTGCTCCCATCAAGGCACCCCAAATTAACCAGCAATATATACGCACATCACGCGATCGGTTCTTGTTCAATATTAGGCTGGTAGTACACTCTTAGCGTCAATATATTTGATGGAAAGACGCCTACGCATATTAATAGCCAGTAGCTTTGGAAAATCGAATTATATGTTTCATGGAAAAAGTTTTTGATGCATGTTTCAGACGATATTTAAATCAATAGGATAGTTGATTGGTATTTGATTAAAAATAGCTGGTTTATTGAAAAATCAAATGCGTAGTCTGAAAAAATGCTGCCAGACCCTTTGAAAAGTCTTTTACAGAGTCGGTAACGCACGAGTGATACCTCTGGTGTTACAAGCGTCCATATACGCTCGATGGCCACCTTAGTGGTAAAAAAAAACAGCTAGTACAGTTTTATGATAGACAATTTTCAAGTTTTTGGCAAGAATTCAGTGGAGGATAGAATTTGTATGGTGCATTGGTTTGTGAAGATACAAACCATTACAGTACGCTGTTATAGCATACAATTAAAAAACCTTTACTTTGTTATAATTGGACCGATAATTTTGTATTTATTATTCAGCTCTATATTATAATTAAAAGCACATAGTTTACACTTCAGCCCAGAAATAGAGACAAACTTGAATGATCCATAATTATTTTTTTGTTTTTACGTGCATTTATAAAAGCGTGGTTTTCTAGTGTTTTTTAAATTATTAATTAATGCGATTCTTTTCGAATCGCTTTATGAAAAAAGTTACGACGAGTCAAAGTTTCCAAGTTAACTAAAGACTTAAGCCTCCTCCAATGTGCTCCATTTCATCCTGTTTTCGGCTTGTCGCATCCAGTTTCTTGTCTTTGCATCTTATAAAAGAAGTTTTATATTGTCACTTTCACACATTCGAATGTATTATGCAAAACTTTGGCTACTCCGGAATATTTTATGGCCAGCCTTTCGAGACCTAAAAATACTCCGAGAACTCGCTTGAGAATGAAAATAGATCACAATGAAAGGAAATCGATGATGACATAACTTCTTTTTTATTTCCGTGTCATAATATTATTTTTTATTGTACTGAGAAACAAGCTAACGGCTCGCCTGATGGTTAGAAGTTATCGTAGTCTGCAACACCAAAGGTGTTGCTCGAGCGTTGCCGACCCTAGTAGATATTTGTGACATCAGGTTATATATAAAAGAGTAGGTGTTGATTGAAGCTTTGTGACTTCGGGGACTTGGCTTTATTGGGGATGCAATTTTCGCAAAGATTGAGAAAGATTTACAGGTTAGGCAAAATTTTATTGGAGTTTCCTGTTAGCGCATTCGCAGTAGGAGTCAAGAGGTTTGAATTGTGCCATACTTATTACATGCAGGTATATGTCCGTGGACTAATGGTATGTCATGTTGGAAAAGACTGCGCTAATAAATATCACAAACAATTTGAAATAGTATTTTGGGAACACGTTCCTAAATGAGGAATTGTCTCTTGTTTTATTTAAGGGCTCTATACTCGCTCGTTAAGTCTTGAAGTGTAGCACCAGCTTTACACCGCTAAGCGTAGAGTTCGTTAGTCAGGAATCGAATCCCGAGGGAATAGTTGACCTTAACTGTAGTCTTCGAACGTGAGCCGAATAAAGGGAAATGAGTACAATTGATGACGGAAGTTTTGAATTTGTGTTATATGCGCAACGTAAGAATTATAAAAGAGAACATAACAACATGTCTGTATGCTCGAAAGGTTAGGCAGAGGTGTAATAAAGTTAGGACACTACATTTTCAAATAATTACTTCCAAAAATTAAGACAGTATTGATTATCGGAAGAATTTTTGGCAATGCGATGATGATACCACGGTTAAGATGCTACCACGATGATCTCTGATTCTTACGCGCAAAAGTCTAAACGCCAAGGTGCTTTACGACAGACTCTGACGTAAGGGTGCCCGCCAGCCAGTCAGACCTAAGACCAGTCAGGTCTTACCATCGAGCGGTTCTGAGAAGCAGTGTGGAAAAGTATTCTAACCTGCCTCATACGGGTTTACAGAGATACTTTCAAGGTAGGCTGTTAAATAATACATACCTATATAAGATTCAAACACATGTTAAAAAAGTGTGCTACCTAGCCAAATAAACTATTATTCAGTAGTGAAAAATATTCTATTCCCGGAAGTTCTACGTCTGTAGCTTCCTGAAAAACCGTTATGTTTTTAAAAGCGCTGTATGTCAAACAATCACTACAGCTGCGATGTATTTATTTCGATCCTGGATTAGCGTATGGCACGGCGAGTTTCATTTATTCATGACTACGGCATCAAACATAGCTAAAACTACTGCAGTTGAGATTATTTTTTATCCGTAACTGAATCATGGAATGTCGACATTTTTTTTTTGTTTAGGATCAGACGCGTCAGGCAGGACGCGTCCATCACGGAAAACCATAAAATAAAATTTATTTCAGAGATCTAGGTATGTTTATTTCCAATGCTTAATTATTCAGCTCATATTGACATCTTCCCAACCTTACGAAAAAAATCCGCTTCTAACAACTACAACTTCTTAAAATTTCTCACATTGACAAATTCGCACAAGTCACTGTTACTGCAGTCCAGTCAAATCATTATCATGGCGCAAAGAATCGTCATTTTAATTTTCATAATTTTGGTATATACCGTCACTCGTCCAAATTGAGACGATTCTAACAATGCCTCTCAAGCTAAAATCTATCAAGCCAATTTGGCTGCCTAGGATGACAAAGAAAAATACATACATACATACACTCGAAAACCATAATACGCCTTCTAACGTATTGGGGTAGAAATGTCATCCACTAAAAGAGTTGGAAGCAACCACATTGAAATTAAATTGAATGCTGGAACGTCTACCTTTTACCTTTCATAGATTGCATTTCAGACCAGATTTATAGGCTTTTAGTACAGAATACCTGGAAGACAACTTCCTTTATTTTATGTTTTTTTTTATTCTTATGTGTAATAATGGTATCCTTGAAATTAGATTTTTTGACTAGTACTTTTGCAAACTTTATTCATTAATTATTATCAGATAGGTTTCATGAGTAATCCTTTGATACACGAGCTCTAAGCTCATAACCTGCCAAGTAGTATTATTACAAATAAGATTAGTAAATTAATTTGAAATCCCATTTTATACGCCAAAAACAATTCGCCATTTTAACAAAAGTACGCCAAAAAGTTTCACATTTCCCGAATGAAATTAAGCCAGCAAGTTACACCTTGCATTTCAGCTGGAAGCTGCAACAATATTAAATCAGATTCGCGAGCTGACGTGGCGGAAGTGTGAGAATGGACCCACGTGTGAATACATCCTTCCTGCTCGACGCGTCAGGCCAAACTAGGCCCGGTGTTACAGCAACTGTGATTTTAATTTTCAACTTGTATTTTTTTTAAGAAACCATAAAATAGTAGTTCTGTTAACTGCCTTATTAGCCAAGTGGTCCTGAGCGCGACTGCTACGCTAGAGGTCCTGGGTTCGATTCCCAGGTCGAGCAAAGTGTTATTGGGTTTTTCTATGAAATTCCCAGTCGCAGCTCGGAGTTAGGAATTTGTGCCTGGTTAATGGCAATAGGCTCGCCCCCTATTACATGGGACCTAAACATACCGGCGAACTGTGGGTGTACATTAGTACGCCTCTGCCTATCCCTTCGGGGAATACAGGCGTGATGGTGTGTGTGTGTGTGTGTAAAATAGTAGTTAATTACATTATAGTTTATCCTGATAATCTATATATATAAAAGAAAGTCGTGTTAGTTACTCCATTTATAACTCAAGAACGGCTGAACCGATTTGGCTGAAAATTGGTGGAGAGGTACCTTAGAACCAGGAGACGGACATGGGATACTTTTTATCCCGTTCCCGTGGGATGTGATGACAGACCGAATTCAACGGGGGCGAAGCCGCGGGCAGAAGCTAGTTTTATATATTTAACCAGTTCCTTAGATGATATTCGTTTATTGATTCATTTATTATTTATAATATTCGTTTGGATTTAAAATAACCCACTATTATAAATAGTCTTTACTATAATATAAAGTAACTGGACTTTTGATGTTATATTTAATAAACAAACGCTTCTAAAAATACGATCGAATTGAAGCTTGAAATAACAAATGCGTTGATGCGTTTTCGACTTTTCATCTGAAATTGAATATGTACATTTTTATTAGATTTGTGGATAAACATACAGTAGATTACATGCATTAAATGTAAATAAATCCAGGTTTTATTAGACTAGACTAGAAACTTTTAATATTCAATTTTATTAAGATGTTTATTCTCTTAAAATAATTAATACGCAATTTCATTAATGTGCACAAGAATTTGGTGTAGGTACATAAGGAGCTGTTTTGTAAAACAGCCAGTCGGTATGTAAAACAGCGTATTATAGAATCTAACTTAGAAATGTATTATATTGTGTATTTTTGAATTGTAATGTTTATTTTCAATTTACCCTGCAACATGCTGCAGAACAGGCTACAGGTGTAACGACAAAGCGTGACACGTAACACTATAGTCACTGTAAATTTATTTTAGTTAATCTTCATTTAATTCGTTGATAGTATATTAAGCAGCCATCTCTTTGTTCTGAACGTTCTTATAATTTTAAAATCTTATTATCACAGATCATTAAATTATCAAGATCAGAAACACATCCCAACGAAGTTAAAGAGTTTCATAAAAACCTAGTCATGTAAAAAAATGCAGGACCATTAACTTGTCAGACACACTTCTGCGTTATCTGTTTTCCAACAACGTATAAATGCAATTAGAGGAGAGTGTCAGTGATATAATAAATCAAGTTACCGTGCAACAAAGCGGAAGCACCAGGCTGATGCAATGTATCCTGCAACACGTAACATAACGCGCTACGGAGCATGGAGAGCAAGAGTTGTTGAAATGTCCATTGTTTATTCTTTTAAATATTATCATCATATTTGTTTTGATATCAAGTGACGTTACACAAAAAAGCTTTTTTGAGTATTTTTAAAACTATACCGTTTTGTCCTGTTTGTATCCAGTCATTATTATACTTTACCTTATTACGCTGTGGCGTATACATTTTTTATCTCATGGCTTTTAAAATAATTACAGGTTATTCGAAAACACAGACAAAACAGTAGGTTAGGATTGGCATTCTGGGGGTTTGAACCCAAAACCTCTTATTTGCCTACCGTGGTCTTAATGACAATTCATATTTACCTGTTCACGGACCAATTTGGGGAAACGAATCTACGCATATTCCCGCGGCAGAGTATGCAAACGATCAAATTTAAACATGCAAGCTGTCTTTCGTTTACGAAATCTTTAGTACGCTCACGGAACCTTGCTAAGTGGACTTACAAGTTATAATGCAAGTACAAGCAAATCTAAAATTAAACTTGTGTATCTGTATCGCCTTGTATAAAGACGATAGAATCAAAGTTTTGTCATTCAGTTAGGTATTGCACAACTACAGGCTGTAAGATCAGTCCAGCATACGTTTAGACAGCGAGCTTAAGGTTCAAATTGGTTGTAGACAACATACCATCAGGACTGAAGGATTAGGCAGATTTGTACTGAAAATATGAGATATTTAAGTGACTGAGGCTCCAGCTTCCAAATAATATGAGTACTTACACAAAATGATCCAGTTTATTCTACAACAAAGAACGTTGATAACTGACTAGAGCAAAAATAAAAAAAAACCAAAGTGCTACTCAGTATTTTGGAAAACATACCAGCGACCTGTGCGTTTACGTCAGTACACTTCTTCCTAAATCTTGGGTGGTAGGGGTTAAGGGCGATACGTTATCTGGACCAGTCTAAACTATGACAGGTTTTGTTGATTGATAAGATTTAATAAATAGGACTGTTTTGAAATGATTACTCTGGGTGTCTTTAAATCACGAGTGAATCGGTTTCTTCTAGGCGAACTGGCGATCAAGCGTAAGCCTATCAAGAACAAAAAAGAAATTGCAGGAATCAGTACAAAAGATCGTTATTTTCCTTTGAAATTCAGAAAACACATTAAATGTTAACAGCGAAGAAAATAAGGAAACTCGATAATGAAAATACTTTATATAGAAATTATTACAACAAAAATTACGCATTAAACGACTCGAAGCATTTCCTTCATTAGGGATGGGTACCTCAACAGCGGCTGTTTATCCGTTTAATGCCCAAGATAGCTACTAACATTTTAACACGGCCAGACTACTAGACCCGTGGGTTGTTTGTGGCGTCCCGAAGTTCTACAAGGCACCGGGGATCTTGGTATATTGGGCTGGTAACTTCTGTTGACACTCTTTAAAGCTCTATTATGACGTTGCCGCGGATACGGCGATCCTCCCAATATTTGCACCTCGGCTAAGAAAATTTTGTTTGAGTTGCAATTCTCTGGAAGTCCACAACTTTGGGAGTTACATTTCGAGGGATCGGGCTTGTTTTATATTGGATATTTTATTATGTTAGCGGTTCGGATAATACTCTGTACACACCAAATAACTCTCCATATCATAAACGACATAGTAGATTCAATTACATATTTTCTTACAACGTTTGTTTTATAAAAGCTGTATTCATCAACTCGCTGGCTATTTCGAGTTTGTTTTTAGTGTTCATAGCTATTAAAATTCCAAGGGTATGTTTAGCCTATCAGGTAGATTAATAGGGATGGAAGACCACACTGCAAGCTTGCTCGTTGACCTCCAACCCACAGTAACCCGTGTCTTTGCCAGAATTTGTGCCATAAAATCTACGTGGATTTTATTATAAAACCCGATTCTGACTGTCATGAAAGACTATATGAATGGCACACTACATGAAACGATATACATACACAGTTTTTATATAACTGGCACATTCTAGGTCCTGCTAGGTAGACAACCTAACTTTTAACTTGCTCACTCATAATTTTTTGACCAAGGGAATAGTTGTGCAAATTAATGCAAAAGATATGTATTTCTGCTGAACTCTTTAATATTTTCATGATTACCATACAAAAATCCCAGCACAATATTTTACATAAGTTACCTACATGAATGACTGTACTTAGGTAAACTAGACAAATAAAACGCTACCTCATAAATAAATGGATAAATGAGAGCTCCCATTCCGGTCATTACGTTTGATGCTCAAGCTGTCCGGCGGAGCGTTGCGAATGCAATCACAGATGCGGTCACCGTCCATCCTCGAGGCATCCGGCGGGATCTGCCGTACTCAACCGTGCCACACTCGTTTGTCTATCCTCTCGGAACAATACTGTTTGCCTTACTGCGAGGACTTGACTTTAATACCTCTTTTACTGTCAATGTCTGCACGTATTTGAATTTTAAACAGTTGGAATGCGTTTGAAATTAGAATTGGTGTACGTTGATGGCTGTTGAACTCCTTTTTTTTTATTGAAGTTAGCATATATAAGGGGTAATTTCCAGAACTGATAATTCAATTCCTTCATTTATAAATCCAAACAACCGCCATAAACATAGCTGAGGGCTATAGGCAGAAATTATTTTCCCATTTTTTTTATAAAAGAAATTTATGTATGTTATACATACATAAATTTCTTTTATAAAAAAAATGGGAACGTTCAACACGGTGTGTAAATAATGTTGCGTCAGTGCTTTTACCTGAACCATCTACAGTTCTGAATGTTCTAAGATTTTTTTTCTGTATTGAACGCTCCTGGTGCCTTCCACACAGAAACAAATTTAAAAATGCAAATAATAGAAGACAAAATATAATAACATTGTGTAGGTACATACAACAGGATGAAAAAGTTCCACACGGAAGAGGGCACTAACAAAGAATTAAAATAATCCAGTGAGATTACTATTTTAAAAATGTTCTGTATGCTTGAAAACATAATAGCGTAGAATGCTGTCGACAAAAAAATTCAGATGAAATAGAGGTTTTTTAACTTACTTGGTAACAGAAGTAGACTGTATATTGCGACCAAGAAGGTTATGTGAAGATACTACTTATAATGTTCTTGGTTGTGACATACGGTCAAAAATGATATCTTCACTGACTGTAAACTGAATTTGTTTTTTTATCTGACCAAAGCTTAGTGGTCGTATTTGGTTTCGGCCGATAGATTAAAACTACAACATAGAGACACAGGGATTGTTCCGTTGTGCGGAAGTTGTTTATAAAAAAAGGCGTGATATGATAAAAAAGCTTTAGCTTTTCTGTGGGGAACTGTGAGGAATTTGAAAATCGTCCAACCTACGAGCCCCTACAGGTATTCCTGTCATCTCGAACCCGGCACTCGTGTGCCCAACCTCTTGGAACAATACTATTTACTTTACCGCGAGTAGACTCTATTTCAGTTGGCGGCTTTCTGGGAATATTGCATTTTTTTTTATTTTTTATATTTGATGCCAAGTCAGATTTTCAAACATAGTGGCTCATTCGTTTTTTTCTGTTACAGGTACGTAATATAAATAAACGTGTAAGCTACATAGTTCTAAGCTTCGTAACGGTAAGTTAGATGGCAAAAAGTACATAAGTTGTCGCAGTGTTACATTAGTTCAAGATTTTGATTAGTTAATTAATATATTTAAACTGCCTCATTAGCCAAGTGGTCCTGAGCGCGACTGCTACGCTAGAGGTCCTGGGTTCGATTCCCAGGTCGAGCAAAGTGTTATTGGGTTTTTCTATGAAATTCCTAGTAGCAGCTCGGAGTTAGGAATTTGTACCCGGTAAATGGCAATAGGCTCGCCCCCTATTACATGGGACCTAAACATACCGGCGAACTGTGGGTGTACATTAGTACGCCTCTGCCTAACCCTTCGGGGAATACAGGCGTGATGGTATGATGATGGTATGTAATTAATATATTTATATTCGACTGCCTGCCTCATTAGCCAAGTAATCCTGAGCGCGACTGCTAAGCTAGAGGTCCTGGGTTCGATTCCCAGGTCGAGCAAAGTGTTATTGGGTTTTTCTTTGAAATTCCCAGTAGCAGCTCAGAGTTAGGAATTTGTGCCCGGTTAATGGCAATAGGCTCGCCCCCTATTACATGGGACCCAAACATACCGGCGAACTGTGGGTGTACATTAGTACCTACGCCTCTGCCTTACCCTTCGGGGAATACAGGCATGATGGTATGTATGTAAGTATGTATTTATATTCGACCACTAAATACTAGGCATTATACTTTTTTCTGATAAAGCTTTTTCACGATGCCTTCTCAACAATCATTTGTTTGCTTTCGTATAATATGGAAATTACTCAAGCCACGATCCTTCACGAAGTCATCAACAAAAGTTTATTGTATGAATTGAAAGTGATTGAATACCTACTAAAGTGAAAAATCACCATTGGAACGCATTGAAGAAAAATAATATTTTTTTAATTTACGTTTCCCTTCAAAACGAACGAATAGATCTATTCTTGTTGAGACTTCTCATTTTTTCACCTTGATATTTCATGCAAATTTGTTTATACCGCATGATATACAAATATAAGCTCTATTGCATGCCTTTAAGGTGTTTATTGGTTACGTGAATGGTATTTCCATTTGAACGAAGCAGCTTTAGCTCGCTGAAGGAGATATATGGCTTTGAAAAGGCGAGAATTGACATAATATTGTCCTTTGAGAAACGTGGGAGCGTTAGCCCGTGAATGCGATACATTAAGCTGGATCCTTCACTGTGGAAAGTTTTAGCGGAAAATTTAGAGTATATTTTTCATAGAAGAAATAAGTCTCTCTCGATTTTACCGTATAATTATTGCACTGAAAAAACGTAGATGCATATTGTAGAGTCAATGCTGACGCATACGTTTGGCTACTGAAAACTTTAATCAGTATTTTTTTTTTAATTACTGTCAGTAATTGTTTATAATTACACAAATAGTGGGCAACAAAGACCCATCTTTTGATTTCGTTTCTTTAGGCAAGTAATTTATAGATATTAATAAATAATTAAGGATCAGACACTCGACTTGCCCGTCAAATTTAGATTTTATTTTGTTTCTCGCAACTATACTTACCTTCCACACTTTATCCAACTTCCACAGCTATATTATGTTTTGTCTTGTTTAGACACATGGTATTCTATGACAAGGAAAAGAAGACAAAAGTTATTACAGCTCTAAGACATTTGATAAGATATAAGAGAAATAATACCATTACTGTCTCCCCCGCGGTTATGGGAGAAGCTTAGTGTACGGACACGAACCCGCAATTCACCGATATATGGGTTCCGTATCAAGAACTTTTCCATACAAAGAAAATTCCCAATGAAACTTTGAGCTCAGCAACGAAATTGAGAAGTCATTAATTCGGTAAGTTACTACGTAAATACCTGCTTTTTCACATACTGGAACTTTCACCTTAAAATAAAATTCTCTTCAAGCCATAAAATTTCTGCGATGCTTAGATCGTCTCCTCTCTCAAAGATCCGTTTTATCGTCGTTTAAGTGAGTCGTTGGTATCAAACAGTTTTATACCACAATTTTATAACCGGAGGATTAAACATCTACTTTAGCCCACAGTTTAAACCAAACTTGCCATCATACGAGCTATTGATAGATCTATGCTTGGAGTTCATATTTTCGTTTAATTTACATATTTTGAATATAAATTTTATGACACTGTATAAGGACTTACGTCACACTTTTGGGGGGTGAGGGGGCTGGGGCGGCAAAATGTTACTTTTTGTGATAAGGGGGTGGGAGGGGTCATCAGCTTTGTGATATCATCATCATATCAGCCAATAGAAGTCCACTGCTGAACAAAGGCCTCCGCCAAAGACAATGAGCTGTTATATGCCGCCTGCATTCAACGACTCCCAGCGATCTCATGATGTGATGTCATATGTAAATCTAAATAAAAAAATGACCTGCTGCTTTACAGTCCCCCATTGGGGTAGGCAGAGCAGAGACTTATATATTTCCACTTGCTACGATCCTAGCACACCATTTTCGCTTCCATTAATCTCCTCGTGCATGATCGTCGGTTTAGGGTGCAGGATAGCAATGCTCTTATCCTGACATTACGGTCATACTACTGGTTTACTTTGATTATTTCTAGGTTTAAAACTATGTTACGTCACTCCATGTCACACGTCACATATGTGATACCCGGAGGGGGTATCACATAATTATGTGACGTGTGACATGGACTGGGGAAGGTCAACAAATCAAAAACAAATACGGACTAGGCTGAACAGTACGTAGTCTATTCGTTAGTTGCTTCACGATATTTGAATTGCTCACATGATTTAAGTAGGCGTTTAATCCCTCTTAAGAATCCAAAGAAACCACAAAATAACATTCTCCCACCATACATTAGTGTCAGTTATAAAACTCATTATTTACGTACTGCATAACAGTATCAAGTCAAGATCGCTGTTGCCCTTCCCTAAATTAGGTACGTCATACAAATTTCATAATTTATTGACCTTCCTCAGTCCATGTCACATGTGTTCATGTAATTTAGGGAAGGCCCCCTACAATAAATACCGTTTCTATCTAACATCTATAGTAAACAACAAATCATTTCTTCCACGAACAAAACGTATGCTAATTTAATCTGGATAGTGTGGACATACTAGCATCCACAGCTGTGATCATGACCTGATAACAGAGACGGTGCGACCCATATAACGAGGTTTATGACTGCCATTAATTCGGCGGCTGTTTGTTGCGGAATTTGGGGGACACTGGTGTATAACTAAATAAAAAATCATAACTTCGAAAAAGGAGTTCAATTGGTAGTTTTATCGTAGGTAACTATGTTGTTAATGTTTTTTCTGATTTATTGGCCAAATATTTGTGAAGTATCGACTATACCTCAAGATCTTTTTTGTATGAATTTACTCGTAAACTATAAGTACATTTGGAAGTCAGTAGTATTTTTGTACATCAATATTACAAAACAGAAACCCCCAATACGCCCGCCCTTTGTGGCTTCACTAGTGCTTTCATAGGGAGAAGAAGCCACAAGAAAATCCCAAGCACATTAATAGTCTGTTACGATGACTAAAGTGACTTTCAAACTATAATGTAGTACTTCAATTTATAAAAGAACTCATGAGAGTATGAAGACGCGCGCAAAATTCGAACCCACAATGTCAAGTGCGTCTCTTCACCTCAACTTCACCGCGGCAATGATTACCCCTTCCAACTGTGTCGTAATTGATACCATTTAGTACTACCAGGTGGCGGTGTCGTCTGGATTAGTTAACAAACCATCCATGTTTTGCTCCGACATATGATAGATAAAAACAGATTTTTACCTTGTACCTGTATTCTATCTAATCTTGCGAAGGTATCATTTGATCTGTACGAAATTCTTATTAAAAATTGGATCAGATCGAAATTATATTGTTTCACGAAGACGGATGCTAGCGTTGATGCAAAACTCAAAGCATTGATTATGATTTATTTGTTTGAATGTCTGAACAAAGTTACCATCCTTCGAGCCTTGTCTTATGTTGAGGTTGGCTTCCAGTCTAGCTGGATGCGGCTGAATATCAGCAGGTAGTTTACACGAAGCGCCGGCCATCAGACCTGCGCAAGTCCTCAATCAACTAAAGGCGCAAGCAACCCGGGACACCAGAATAATCGATTATACATTGTGTCTGTAATTAGTTACCTGATAAAATGAAATGAGCTGTCAACTATGTTGTGAGCTGCATTGAAGGAGAGAGAGAAGAGTTATAATGAAATAAGCTAATAATATAATTGCGTGGGCAACAGCGATCTTGACCTGATACTGTTATGTAGTAAATAATTTGTTTTTTATCTGACACTGATATAAGGTGGGAGAGTGTTATTTTGGGGTTTCTTTGGATTTTCACGAGAGATTAAACGCCTACTTAAATGAGCATGTAAGCAATTTTAATATCGCAAAGCAACAATAGACTACGAACTGTTCAGCCTAGTCCGTATTTGCTTCATTTCAGCTCAAAAATATTATATCTTTCTAATATTATCTATATATCTGTGTGTATGTTTGTTACTCAATCATGCAAAAACTACTGAACGGATGTGGGTGATTTGATACACATATAGGTAGTTTTTATCCTGGACTAGAACATAGGATATCCAGGCCTCCGGTATCCTCACTCACTCAGCGAAACAACGTAAGTGTTATTTCACGCCGGTGTACTGTGAGGCCGTGGTATCACTCCGGTAGAGTCGGCAAAAAAGTCCATGCATAGCACCTTTGTATAGCTTTAGCCTAAGTTCATTTTAGGTAGAATAGGATTTATTAGCGTATTCGTCTTGGAAATTGATTTCTCTGGAACTTAGCTAAGTGACCAGCTCTTCACACAAATTTGTGAGCAATAAGTCATGTGCTGAACGCGCTCTCCGGAAACATCATCATAATGAAAACTACCTGCTATCCCTGTGCCTGGTTCCTATGGTCCTATGCCCGGTACTTTCTGTGGGTAGTAGTACTACCAGTACAGGAGAATGCATCAAAGACGCCTTTAATGTTACAAATGTTTATGGGCAACGTCGATCACTTGTAAGGTGAAAGGCTTTATCATTTGCCCCCAACATTTAAAAAAAAGTAATTTATCATATACAAACCCATAGCATATACCTAACATTTCCCGTACGCTACGTCACAACCTTTTGCGCATCTATCAAAACAAATTACAATTTCAGCGCAAAAATACTGACAAATGCTTGAAAGCGGTTCCGTGGTGTGCCATCATTAATTTCAGCTGACAGGGGTCCGTCAAACGGACCTCAGTGATTTATTCTCGTGTCCTCTTTGATACCTAACACTGACGTAAAATACTGTTCTCCAATATGCCTGTCATTATCGCGTCTAAAACGTAAGGGTTGAAATTTTTGGTGGATTGCCAAAGTAATGTTTTAGTCTACCGTTTCAGTTATTCAAATTATGCTTTATTGGTGAAATATTGATAGGCACCTACGTGTTTGAGTTGAAGGATGCAGCCTGCATATTAGCTTGCTAAATAAAAGAATAGGTAAGTAACACTTCGTTGAAATGGTAGTGCATAGTAGTGGCGAAATTGGTAACACTGCATATACAATAAATCAGCTTAACTATAAAAAAAACTGGTTCACACTAATCTTATTCAATTAACAGGTCCCGTTGAATGTCAAGTGTAACCTGTATTACGTCATAATTACATGGTAACTACGGTCTGTAACCAACATTGTGCTTGAGAATTAGATATGCCAAGAACACAAATGTTGTTATACACATACACTGTGTGATTATAGGTGACAATTTCTAGGATACCTAGAATTAAGGGTAATTAATTAGGTCTTAATTTCTCAGTGTAAAATACAGATCCTTAGCCAATAATAACAAACAGGCTAATGATATTATTTATAATGAAGCAGAAATAGACAAATCTCCCGTGGTTCCTTGCAAAAATGTGAATCTATTTTAGGGGTGCCGTAGATACGTAAGAACGTAGGATTTATGCTAGTATATTGTTAAAATCAGCACTTTCTCAAATTATTTTTGTCCATCTCATACTATATTTGCAAATTTTGTGATAATATTAAGGAATTCTCCGTAGATTCTTGAAAGAAATGTCAAAATTAAAAATACCATTAGGCTTTCATACTAACCTGTGAAGCATAGTAGTAGTAGTTTAGCTCAAAAAACTAAAGTGCAGAATCTTTGCTTACGTAATCCAGATTTTATTTGAGATTGGCGTCTACCAATCGAACATATTAAATCTCCTAGTCTTCCCTTACTGGTTCCCATCAAATACATCCCGTATATACTCTTATACTTCGATATCCAAACATTTACAATATGTTTCACCCGTGCTCCACTTTGAAGTTGCCTCTAAGTAACCCCCTTACTTCTTATCACTATACAAAGTGGAGACTAATTTCCTTATACCATCTTCGCTACACCATTATTTGGTATCGCGGATCTGAAATATTACGGAGCATATATTTTTTAAATTCGTTCAAAATGTTCGCTTATTACACGGCAGGGAAGAGATGCAAGTAACCTGATAGGAGTTCAATTTTGTTTTGGACTTAATTGGCTCGGCAACGCATCAGCAACTGCTCTGTGCGATAAATACTTACCATCAGGCAGTTCATCTGTTCGCTTGCTGACTTACCAAATAAAAAAAACTATGATTTGAATTAATGAATGAAATAGTATTACTACTGGTTTCCGCCACAGAATAACTAATATCTTACTGATGTAGGGCTTAATGCTTATTATAGAAATTCAGTGCGAATTGATTAATGTTTGATATAACCTATAGGATGCAGCCAGGTCCTTCACCAGGATTTTAGGATTTTGTTTCAAAAGTTAAACTAGAAGTTGCAAACGGAATCGTAACTATTTCCTTAATATTTTTATTTGCCATTTTGATCGCTACGGTGCCAATTTACCCTTAAACCCGAATCTCAATTCTGTACAAAACTAACAATAACACAACTTTAATATCTATTGCTAAAGCTATTTGAAAATCATGTATAAACCAAGTATTAACAAGTAGAAGTTGATGATGACTGCATTCAACGTGGTTGCTGAATCAGTGGATGCTTCCGGGGTCGGTGCATACACAGTGTCTATTGGGTTATCTACGGAGTCTGAAGGGTCATCTACGGAGTTTGTAGGGTCATCTACGGAGTCTGTAGGGTCATCTGAATCTACTGGGGAGTCTGTACTTGGAGCATCCACTACGATAACTTCATCAATCACTGTGTAGTGGTCTTCTTGCCTGAAATAAGGATAATACAGTGTTTTTTATGGAATAAATTTTTTGTGTTAGGTGTGTAACAATTCCAATGATGTTCTTGATGTTATTACAACTTCCACTAGCTTGCAGTAGGACAGAGGGTTGGACCATGATTTGGTACCTCTAATTTTCAGCGGTTTTGTCTAACAGTAAGGCAGTAGATCACACTGTATAATAAATCAACTACCCAATTTGCCAACTACACAAATTTCAAACATTGAAATAATCTAACTTTGTTATGGATATTAATAATCATCAACTTCCTAGTCTTTCCCCCCCTTCTAGTTTAACCAGGTACTTCTGATTATCTGTATTATATACGAAGCGACTGCCATCAGAGCTCCGCAAATTTCTAAGCAATATCTTAAGGATAGATTATCTGCACTATTGTCAGGTTTTTTGAGCTTCTGACTAAAGCTAACGATATCGTCGCGTAACGTGCGCTACGAAGCACGGAAAGGTTCTGGTTAAAATGTACAGGACATGTTAAGAATGGGCACCCATCCATAACCTAACCGCGCCTAGGGCAGCCTTAAAACTCGATGGATAACTTCGAGAACAATTTTTACTAATTTATGATCACGTTGCGACGTTACACATCCTTTACAGCATGTTATAATATCTATCAATGTAAAGCGTGTCAAAAAATATCAAGCATTATCTTGAAAATGTACTTACCACTCATTCGTAATAGCTTCAATAATGTAATCAGTGACTAACTCTTTCGCATCTAAAGCGACCATAAAGTCCTCATGCAGGAACGAGGGTCTTGCTACCTGTCGCGCTATTGCTCTCGGCATATCAGCTACCATGGCGTGCACATCCCTTTCATCCAACAACGTGTCATTGAGCGTATAGTGCATGGTCACGAAAGTAGTGATGAGACTTAGGTCGTATAGCGGTGGGTCGGCGGATCCATAGATGCTTGGATTCACTGCAGAACCGTAGTGAAACCGGCGGAATAGCTTGTCTCTAATATTTTGACCGTAATGTGCTATTTGTTTCAAGGCTGCACCAGGCAGGTCTGTTGGGGAGCCTTCTCTCTGAAAATAATAAATATATTTATATTTTTGGGAAATTAATAAATGTATTTGCACATTTATTAATTTAAAATATGTAGACCCGGTATGTAAATATACATACATATTGTAATCATTATTATTCCTGAACTTGGTACATAATTGAATATTTAAACATATATAAGCTTAATAAAATAAAGCTTAATATCGACTCTTTTCCAATAAACCAGACAAAGAAATAGTGAAATCTATTTTTAGGATAAGTCTAGATATCAGTTAATATTTTTATATATATGTACATACTCGAGTGTGCTTGCACTTACTTGGCGGTGTACATAAAGTGAAAATTTACTACACTATAAAGATAACATTTTATTTGTACAATAATATTTATAAATGATACTGAGGCGAAATGACTTGCTTTAATGATTCCGGTATTTGATAAAAATTACGTAAACACGACACAATAAAATTGGTGATTAAACTTTACCCCCTATGATTTGAACAATCACATAACTCCACGTAGTGGCTATTCCACAAATTTTATTAAATACATATTATTTTTTTTAAGCAACAACATTTCTACCATATTCCCAAAACGTCACGTTTTTTGCGAACATGGACCCCGTCGAATCTCCCGTAGACCCTTGAGGGTCCACCTAGACCACTTTGGAAACTAACAAGAACTAACTCACTGACAGATAGGTTATAAGGACAGTTATTGAGGGGTTATTTATTGATGCTTACCATAATATGTCGGATACCGAACAGTTGACACATGTGCCTCTTAGTGAAGTCTCCAACGCAGTAATCAGAGGTTGTCTGGTACGGGAAGGGCAGGATATCGCCAGGCACCATCTCCGTGGAGTTCGGGGGGAACAGCTCCACTATGCCGCTATCTAAGGCCATTCCCTGTTCCAACAATACATTTAGGAACTAGACTAATTCGAGCTCCGGCTTACTAGTGAATATGTCATGGAATATTCCAATAACACTGCTTCTAACAGGGCCTATTGAATCCAAGCATTTTTAATTAGCAGACGCGCTTACGAGCCAGTGAGAAAAATAAAGATATGCTTAGGAGCCACTGTAAAATATTGATATTCAACCGCATCTGGTCTGTTAATTATTATCTAAACAGATCTAGATTTAGAAGATGAAAATTTTACATTGTAGACTAACGTATTATATTTAAAATAAATCTAGAAAGATTAAACAGAGCAACCTTATACAAAGCGAGCCTCAGTTTCAGCTAGAGCTACCTAAGTAAAGAAGATACACTTACGTAAATAAAATCAGTCATCGCTGCCAGTTGTGCCAATTCCTCTCCTGGGAAATATTCCTGATATCCAACTGCTGCCAGGAGATGAGCTGATGATATCTTCTGGTTGTACTCTGGTAGCATAGAAGCGAAGACCAAGAAGACTGTGCCACCCTAGGAAGGAAATAGGATAAACGCTATAACATACCATCACACCTATATTCCCCGAAGGATTACACAGCGGTGTACTTATAATCCACAGTTCGCCTGTATGTTTAGGTACCACGTAAACAGATCCAAACTCCAAGCTCCTACTGAAAATTTCATAGAAAAATCCAAGGAAAGGAAATATTGAACAATGTGAAGATTCAAAACTGTTATCAAAAAAGTTTTTACTACTCTTCCTTAAAAACTTTAAGAGGTGGCAATGCTGTTACTTAGTGTTGGAACGATACCACCGCATTGCCAAGTATTCTGACGGTAAGCCATAATATGCAAACATTATTGAAAGTAATGTTGCCAATAAAATTACTGAGCAATGAGCATATCAAAATAGAGTTGTCTAGAGATGACAACGCGCGATGCTGGCATCCTGCGGGTGCTGCTTACTATCAGATGGATCGTCTGCTTCTTTATCGTCTTTAAAAGATAAATTAGGATCCTATAGGCATATTAGCTATAAATACCTGAGAGTGCCCAATATAATGCAGCTTATCTTTCCCAGTATATGCCAGAATATAGTCTATCATTGCCGGCAAGTCCAACATCCCTATCTCTTCAAAACTGAAGTCGAAGAATTGAAACTTCTGCTCTTCATCATCAGGGTCTAAAGAGACGTGGTACCGGGAGCTCTTGGAGCCCCGAGCGTTGCCCATCCATACGTCAAATCCAGCATCAGCTAGATTGTAAGCTGTTAGAACAAAGTTCAATACCTTTGATACTTGAATCATTTTGAATGGTCAATTAAGTGCAATTGGGTTGGTTACCAGGTCCGTTATAGTTCTTTTCATAAAAAATATTTGAAGGACCTGTTGATCTTATTCCAAAGAAAGATCTTTGCTACAGCAGCCTAGAGTTTAAAATTATACACCAGTATTTATAAACTATCGGTAAAAAATCCAGCTAGGTGGGGTCTTCTGGTAAGGACCTTCAAAAAAGTCAGGTGTGTAGTACTTGCAATCCTGTGTGTATGACAGAATGTATGAATGTGGACGAAGCAACACAAGTATGCAAGAATCGTAGCAAGTGGCGTTCTGTACTTTCTCTGTTTTTTCACTGCTTTGAGAAAAGTGTGTATGTATCAGAATGTACCTATCAGGCCGATGATTAATGATATCATGTAGACACAAATATTTACCTACCTACACTATATTCTGGGCCAATTGCAAGAAAGGCATTGGAAGCACCCATAATTCCATGCATGAGAAATACAATAGTTCTATCTCCATACACATCTTGAGCTGATCTTCCGTAGGGGATCCTGTGCATCTCCAGTATGTAGCCATCGGCTGTGGTGACATGATGGGTTTCTGATGGGAAACCGTCTGCTATAATTTTTTCAGCCTATAAAAATGAAAAGTTTTGTAAATGGAGTTAGGTCTGATGGTGTGGTCGACCGAGCTCAGCTGCTTTATAGTACCTACAGTACAGGCAATGTAACTTTACCCCTCTGAAGTTGCTGCCCCTGTGCAATTGGATATACGCCATAGTCTTTTCTATAATAACGCCAAAGGTGGGGCGCATGCGCGCACTGGGAATTTTTAATTTTTTTTTACAATATGTCTTTTTTACACCAATGTACCTAGACACTATTTGGAAAGGTTAGCTTCAAAGAGGTGTAGTTATAATGCTCGATCATTGTTTAGTCTTTATATTTATAGCCCTACATTCTTAATTTAATTAGTTACGAGTATGTATGACCCTAGTACCAACATTATTGGTAAAAAAAATAATGACTACTTACAGTTTGATACACCGAAAATTCAGTCTGCACTGCATCTGATGATGCCAACACACACAAAACACAACCTAGAAACAATCTTATAAACATATTTGTAACACTTTGATAGTTAAGCTTATAAGATTGGCCGGCAAAAGTCCAGAGGAATGCGTTCTAGGGAAAACCGACGATGCATTAATTATTTTGACGTACCATAAGGAAATGGTTTGAAGATGCAATATTTCTAGTTTGGAAAACATACAGCCTTGCACAATGAATATTTTAATTGCATTTATTCCAAACAATATTTGGTGTTACCGCAGTTTTTTAATTTAGAATTTGAAGAAAGGTGCTGATAAAAACTGACTTCCGAAATTGGTCCTATTTTTCTGACTGATCGCATTCAGGGACCTCTAAAGAATAAGGGTCTGTAGTAGACCGATTTGACAGAACTGATAATTCTCGAATGCAACATCCATTTATAATCTAGTCTTTATCACTGACAATATCATTTGGTGCGTATAAATTTATCTTTGGTCTATCCATCTCTACTGGCTTATTAGCAAAAGTGAGATATTGTATGTTTTCGGTGACATTATCGTATCATATTTATATTATGGTTATAGAGTAACGGTTGTAAATAAATGTTTTAATAGTTTTACTGTTTTCGCACGTTTACTTCAAAAATATGAACTAGAATAAATTTGTCTTTGCTTTTTTTTATTAAAAACGTTGCTAAACTCTATGATTTTCTTCTGTATCGTGGGTGCGTTTACAAACACAAGTTCTCACATACACAAACACCCAGACCTGGAACAACTATCATACTATTATACAAATATTTGCTCCGTGTGGGGATTGAACCCACAACACGTGGCGCAGAAACCGATCTCTCAGCTGTTACGCCATACGTGTCTTTGTGGATACTTCTCCTTGGTCGATACATCTTGTAATCATTCGTAGACCTTACAGATAATAGTATACATATTATGAGTTAATGAAGTAATATAAAATAAC
The DNA here is from genome assembly GCA_947256265.1 of Acronicta leporina. NCBI lineage: Eukaryota > Metazoa > Arthropoda > Insecta > Lepidoptera > Noctuidae > Acronicta > Acronicta leporina. The sequence continues at coordinate 16,092,887 of OX366512.1, forward strand.
CATTCAAAAGACCGGTAGTCCCTTAGAGTAAGAATATTAAGACAGGTAGTCCTATACTTAGAGTAACCTTCTATTCTATTCTATACTTAGTGTACCCAGAATGTGACGGTACGAACTTGACTTTGACAAAATAAAATTAGACTTGGATACAACTTTCCCAACTCTAATGAAAGCAAGAGAGCCTTCCAGTGGGACGATCACGGGTTCAAGAAAACAAACAAAATATTTTTAAACGTAGTAAAATAAATGATGTGACTAATAAAGACTATAAAATTACCCTATCATTGTTCTTTTCAGTAGCAAAATCACAACAGCAAATAATCTCCCATGTTGAATATGAAGCCACTAATTAATTGCATATTAAAACAACTTCAGGATCTGATACGACTATGTTATTATCATAAAATTTGCAGCCACGCGTCGATAACCGGCGGCGCAGTAATCCTGTTACATGTTAATATCGCAGGAAGGTTATTCTGTCCTGGGATATTGGAAGGTCAGTCAGTCTGAGGATGGGTGATCATCAAGATCCCTTGTCTTGGAGAAATGTAAAGCCGTCGATTCCGTTATCATTTCAAGTTTTAGTAAGTACCAGGTCGAGTAGAGTTATTGGGTTTTTCTCATACATTCTTAGCAGCAGCTCGGTGTTTGAGAACTTGAGCCCGGTTGATGGCGATCGCCTTCTATTACATGGGACGAAAACATGCCGATTGAACTGTGGGTTGACATTTATTCGGGGAACTTGAATAGAATTTTAAAAAATTACAAGTTTTATTTTGTAAATTTTAAATGATACCGACGGCAACGCCCAGCTTCAGATAATTATAAGACAATAAAGTAGGTTTTTCATTTTGATGATCTTGAAAACTTCACCAAAATGTTGTATATCACCAGAATCTTGAAATTTCGCCATAATTTAGAATTAGACTGATAATATTCATTAGATAGAATTAAGAATTAATATCCTCAGACCTTAAATTTATGTTACGACAATATATAATCTACATTTTCTGCAGTTATTTCCACTCTACACCGATCTCAGGCGCTTAAAAGTGCCAGTTGATAACATCGTACTACAATTGCTGGGAATGGTGATATTCCGGCTATTGAGGACAACCCTAAGTACAGTCGTTAAGAACTGTACTTAGGATTCTTGGTTTTTAGGTGTCATTAACTTGGAATAGGGTTGTCACATTACCTACGAACAGCATTACTAACTGCTTTGCAAATTTTTGACTTGCTTGAAAAATCTAAATGTGTGACATGGCATGTTGGCTGTTTGCCTAACCTTTCGGGGAATACAGGCGTGTTATTATGTTATGAAACTCATATTTTATTTCCTGCTACAGTCAACCCTGTACTTATACTCATTGAAATGATTGCAAGGATAACGTATAAGATCATTAGGGAGGCCGTAAAACGCGTCATCGCGACCTGTGACGTGGGCGTCACCGCTTGTTACTTAACAACGTTTATTTATACTCAAATTAAGTCCTAAATTTATCTTGAACCTTGTAATTAGTGTAATTGTTTCGATAAATAGGCCTCTATTATGGTACTTTTTATTTGCTTATAAATGTAAGCCGTTTACATTTTTTTTAATTCTAAAGTCACCTTCGTTTATCTTGAAATATAATAGGTGTTTTGATAGTTACTGTCTTTATGTAGCATCTACGTCCCAATTAAATTTAAAAAAAGTTACACATGAACTCAGTTATTTACTTTGAAAGCTTGTCTAACTGGGGAAATTCAGGATTTTTCTTTTCGGTTTGGGATAATCAGTCGGTACAGATTTGGTTCCTTTTTTAACAAAAAATATTAACAGTAAAAAACGCGGCGGAAAGTGGTCATTCAGTACATAGGCATAGAGGAATATTCGTTAAAAATTACAGAAGCAAAAAATCTATACAGATAGCTTCCACACTTTGCCAAAAACAAAGTGTAACAACATTAAAACCCTTTAATTGGACGTAGATAACTCAGATCGCGGAATTCCGTAAAGTGTAACACTTCTAAATGAATCAGAACTTTTAATGGCAGCGGAAAAGAACTCGACTACACGGTTGAAACAAATAAACTCGGAGAATGAGTAACGAGTAAAGTTCCTGATGACGACACTCAAAGACATGGTTGGGGACAATTTGAACACTCTAGAATTTATAGGGCGATTAATTTGTCGTAATCTTGGAGGCATCACATTCTGGGTTGAAAAGTGTATGTTGGTGTCTGGCGTTCCAATTATTTTTAGGCTTTCCAATTTTACATGATTTATAGCGAAAGCAGTTGCTGAAATAATGTTTGGATTGTTAACAGAAAATAAAATAATATAAACCACCTTCGTCTAATAATTTCACTGGCTACCTTTCGAACGAAACACATTATTGCTTATCTGCAGAATATTTGGCAATACCAACCCAAACAAACTTAGCAGCTCAATTCTACCACCTCAAAATTAATCGAATACGAACAATAGTTTTCTTTCAATTCAATACATTTCAAACAATCTAGAACAACAGTTTACTATTGATCATCTAAATTCAATTGAATCCAGATAGCCAGGGTATGTAGGATCACGTCCAGCCTAACGGTTCCATCGGCACGTTCCGCAGGTTTCCACCTAACGATAAATTCCATTTTTAAAATATAAAGGGTTGCAGTTTTAAAACGTAACAATTCAATTGAGGTTTTCTTCGATTTCTATTGGAGACTAGTTTCGTTTTGTGTCTCTATATACAACACTGTACTGTGACATATGCTCAGCGTGAAGGATAGAATATACCTCAATGTTAGCCGTTAGAGGACCAGAATTATCTACATATAGATCTCAAAGAATTAGCATGCTGAAATGGCAATACGCTAGTCATATTTCTCGGAGAACTCAAAAAGGGGGTTTAAACACGCATAGTACGAAGCCGGCCAGGTTGAATGATGACTTGCAGAAGGCAGCTGATAGCAGAAGCATAGGAAGACCTGAAGAGGAAGGAGGAGAACTCTGCGTTTTGGAAGTGGAAAAATATAGTTTATAATGATGATGATTTTCGTAAAGCAGCTCTGAACAAGACGGTAAAAGAAGAGCGGATATTCTAAAAAAAACCTAAGACTGCTGCGAGCATTCGTGAGAAGGTTAACTTTATAGATCAAGCGAAATAGTTCTAAGTTGGAAACTTATAGTCTCTGCCAACCCCAATGGGAGACAGGCCCACAATAGAACAGACAAGCTGAAGCATAAGCTGAAGCTTATGCAAATAATATAAACCAAGAATTTGGTAAAAAGTTTGTGAAGTTTGATTTGTATAAAAGGAAAATTTGAAAACGCGAGTCACTGTATCTCTTCTTTCTCGTAACAAAACTGTGTCTGTACATTGAAGATATTAAAAAAAACAAGTGGGTTAGAGTATATAAACGTCTCCGAACCCAACAATTTGATTTTTTAACTTCTTGACTGTTTGTTACGGATTGACACAAAAACTACTGAACGGATTTTAATTTTATCACTGTTAGAAAGTATATACTCTTACTTAAAAACTCGTGAACTTATCTTAATTATCTTTTGTGTTGTATTTTTTGCATTTTTCATGGTAAGATTATAAAGTTATTTTAGTGAAGGAAAAATTCGACTCGCAGCCAGGATTATCTTAATTAATCAAACGAATACTGAGATACAGCTTGACCTCTCTGATATATACAGATCCATACAAATAAGATATCATCACTCTTGGTTATTGTTATTTTTGGGATCCATTTCTTATCCTAATATAGCTTCACAGGAGCAAAGCCGAGGGCAAAAGCTAGTCTTATCATTCTGTGACCAGAGATCCTAATAGGGTTATAAAAATAATATTGTTAAAATGTCCAATTGGATAAAAGGTCATGTATAGCCGCTAGTCATCTATGAGCAGAAAATATTCTAGTAAAGATAACCTCGTTTCGTTTTTATTTCAGAATAAAAAAACATATTCAACCTTTTTATTCAAAAACTCTTTGATAAAAATATCGTGTTGACATAATATACCTAATATTTTTTCGCTCTAGTAAACCTAGTAAGATAAAACGTAATTTATGTTCAGTAGCGTAATCAAGCAGACCTTAGAGTTAATTTTAAGATGGAGACAAAACAGTATCTTTGATGATATTTGTTCAGATGAAAATCAAGAATACAGACCTGATGGTAAGTGGCAACCTAACTGAGGTTTCAGGATGAACGCGCGAGTGATCCTAATGTCATTGCCTGGGTACAGAAGGGTATTTTCTTCAATTAGGTACTTAAAATGTTAGCACATTATTGCTTAGCGACAGAATAATTGGCTGTGCGGTAGTGGCAGACGATCTCAGCAGCACCGTAGCAGCACATAAAAAAAAAGTTGTTGGAAAACTTCCTCCAAATTGAATATTTTATCCTTCCCTGAGGTACTGCAACCGAAGAAGCTGCAAATGTCACATTGATAGAAGAATATATTGCTTTTTTGTACTGCGTAGAGAATAAATAATGGAACTTTTGACCTAATAGATGAGTATAGTTAGTTCGCCGTCATTCATTTGTCGCTAATCCTTGGCTTACGCGTGACAGCAGAGTTTCCTGTATCGGGGATTACCTACACTTAAATAATTAAGCACAACGAATAGTGCTGCGCTGTGATAGTATTCCCGGCCGGGATTTACTTGTAAATACTTATTGAAATATTGCAACGTGAAATTATGTTAGCGCAAGAGATAAATGTGCGACGTATATTCTGTAGTTTTAAAGTGAATTCATTACAGCTGCGCGTTGAAACCGGGATGTATCTGTGTTTATTTTTTAAAACATGAAACTTTTTCTTTTATACGTTGCAATGCATTTTAGCCTAGCAACGTGTATTTAACTTACCTACATACTTAATATGATTTCGTATTTTATGAAAATGGCAAGAGATTTTAGAGAATATTTTATCGCAGCTCTAGAATATTATATGGATTTAGTTTTTTTTTATGGCATAGGGGGGCAAACGAGCAAACGTATCACCTGATGGTAAGCGATAACCGCCGCCCATGGACACCCGCAACACCAGAGGAGTCGCAAGTGCGTTGCCCGCCTTTTAAAGGGTTTGGGCCTCCGGTAACCTCCTTCACTCGGCGAAACACAACGCAAGCGTTGTTTCACGCCGGTTTTCTGTGAGGCCGTGGTATCACTCCGGTCGAGCCGGTCCATTCGTGCCGAAGCAGGGCTCTCCCTGAAATTGATTTAAAAATCAAGTGAAATTTATTTCAAAGTTAAGGAATTAGGTTATTTTTTAACTATTTAGATGTGAACATTATACATATAAATTTTATATACGTACAACAACTCATCCATTTACTGTTACATGCCTATATTTACATTTACGAACTTACGTTAGGTACTAGAACCTAATTTCACTGAAAACGATTGACGAAAAGCGATCAGACATAAATCGATTGTTCGAATGGCAAATTTTATAGAAAGTGTGGGATTCTGCATTTCGCGGACAATGCGATCGTGGCGTGTTCTAAAGTCCCGGCATCGCGGGGTAATTGCTAGCTGTCCCGGCGACTAGCAGCACTACCTGTGACGTATGCGTCTATTCTCTGTTAGGGACGTAGATTCATCACGGGATGCTATGTTAGTCAATTCAAGGGCCTTTGTGAATTGTGGATTGTGAATATATGCTATATACAAAATTTCAAGCGCGAATGGGCCTTAATTAGGAAACGGATATACTTAAAGTTAGATCGCAATAATGACAAAAAAAAATTAAATAAATTTTATAGTATACCCTAACCCTTACCCTAGTAAATACGTTTTATAGTATAGATTAGGTAGAGAGGTACTAATGTATACCCATTGTTGGTCGGTATATTTAGGTCCCATGTAATAAATAGGAGGTGGGCTTATTGTCATTAAACGGGAACAAATGTATAGATACTCCAAGCCGCTAACTGCTGCAACTGCAAGATGCTACTGAGATTTCATAGAAGAACCACAATTTGTTTGACCTGGTTATCGCAACCAAAACACTACTAGTGGTTGTAAACGCGATTGATACTATAGAGGTTTTGAGTTCTGAAAATAACTCCCACATTGTCACTAGACTTATATTCGCAATAAAAACAAACAGTTCTTTAAGTGTATTTTACCACTCTTTATTTGGCCGTTTTCTATCGACGAACTCTTTCATAATAATATTAGTTCACCCACTTTTTTCTAACCAATATCATATAAGAGCCGCGTATTTTATAAGTTACTAGCGACCCGCCCGCGGTTTCACCCGCGCTGCCCCGTCCCTAAGAGTCGTAGCGTGATGTTAAATAGCTTAAAACCTTCCTCTTGAATCAATCTATCTATTAAAAAAACCGCATCAAAATCCGTTGCGTAGTTTAAAAGATCTAAGCATACATAGGGACAGACAGCGGGAAGCGACTTTGTTTTATAATATGTAGTGATAACGTAATCCCTAACAAATTATATGACGGACAGCCCTGTCGACAAGTTGTGGCATCCGTAGGCCATCCGCTAGCCTGCAATGATTACATTTACACGAGACGATGCGAGAACTACACGACTGAAAAACATAACAAACACACAAAAGGACTTGGGTTTTCGAAATAATTTCATGAGAAATCATGCCACCTACAAAACTACCATTAGTATAAGAAGTTTGTTAATAATGTGTTATCTTTTGTTTCAGGTATGTTCTTTAAAACTGACTACAATGGAAGAAGTTCGCTAACGGCTAGTCCCAATAACAAATCGATTGATAGATTTGATTTCTAACTGATTTTATATTGGGATCGGCCGTTAATCACCTACGATTGGAATTTGAAGGTAAAAGTGTATTTATAGAATTCTGGGATCGCAACCAGATTCAACTAGATCTCAAGTGCACTAGAATTCGTGAAATTCAAGAATTTAAGTCGCGTAGGAATCGTATCGTTTAGTGTGAAAAAGCATCTAGTTTGCTTTCGACCGATCGTTTGATAGATGTCCCTTGAGCTTTTCATCCGATTTTTTACCAATATAGGAATATAATTTTATATAATATGCTTATATAATTTACTTTTACGAATAGTTTTTTTTTGTTGCGAGAATTAACGAAGAACGGTTTAACTTATTTGCACCAACAAATTCTAATACTGTCTCACTGTGGGCTACGGACGCGATAAGAATGTGAAGGATGAGGGGGCTAAAATAACCACTATTTATTAATCACATTATGATTCATAAAACAAAATTGCTATGGAATTACTACGGGTTTTAAATATGGATTGTTTCAGAGGAATTGCTGAATATGGTGCTACTGCTGCTGGCTATTTTAGCGCCTAAGACCAGATCGTTGGTTATAAAATTCTTACGATACATCATAATCATCATCATCAGCCTAAAGTAGTCCACAGCTGGACCTAGGCCTCTCCAATATGCGCTATTTCACCTCGTCCCCGGCTTGTCGCATTCAACTTTCGCCAGCTACCTTTTGCAAATCATCACTCCATCTTGCCGGAGGGCTATCTACGCTACGTTTGCCGAGTCGCAGTATCCACTCAAGAGACCCATCTACCCTAGCGGTTGTTTGTCGGTACGATACATGTAACAAACAAATTCTGTAGAAAAATAACCACTTATAGGGAATAAGTGGTTATTTTTCTACAGAATCCAATCCAATCAATCTTAACGTCTTCAGTAAAACATTTTAAGGTCAATCTCGCAAGCGGTGCACATAAGATCCTCGCGGCATCTGACGTCATAGGTTATTACATCATTTATTTTGTTAAACACTCGACGTGACGGGATGTCGATACACGCGTTTGCTTCGCATGTCACAGGTTTAGAAAAATGTTTAAAAAATGTAAGCGATGGGTGCAGAAGTGAAAATGAACGGACTTTTAATATGCTTTTTTTCATAAAACTTCTTTTCAAGGAATTTTATCACGTTCATCAATGATCACTCAGTCATGGACCATGGATGTTGTCATGGATTATGACTGCTGCCAGGAATCGGAAAAATTGGGTTTTTCCAAAGGTACAGCTTATGAGACTTCAATCCACAGTCCGCCGGTTTACCATGCGGACTGTTTATCTACCATGTAATCGAATTTTGGTTGGTCGAGCAATGGCTTTATAGATAAACCCATTGCTCGTCCTGGAAGTTGAATCCTCACGTTTACTAGCGTCAGCCAGCGTAAAATTAATTTTGTCCCACACTAAGATTTTCTCCTGTATCGTGGGTGCGTTTACATACACAAATTTTCACGTACACAAACACCCAGACCGGAACTCTTCGAAAATCTTACCGCCAACCAGCGTACGCTTTTACTGTGGACAATGGGCAAGCACTCGGACCATTTATCTGAGATTGTGTGATTTGATTGCCTAGCCCTCACAAGGTTTTGCTGAAATGCTGTTTAACCGACAATAAAATAAAAGAGGACGTCCACAATTCGTCTTTATGTGTGTACGAGTATTTTATTTTGTAAAATTAGGTACTTTATGTCTTCCATCCACCTGTTCTTTGGTCTCTTTCTACCCACGTAGTAACACATTCATGCTCAGAACTTTCCAGGTAACTCTGGCTGCACTCTTTTCACTCTGTATCACTTATTTATTATTTTACTTTACCGTGAGAGAGTACTTCGGCACGAATGGGCCGGGCTCGACGTGGGTGATCGACCTCACAGAACATCAGCGTGAAACAATTGTTGTGTTTTGCCGAGGGAGTGAGCATACCGGAGGCCCAAACTCTTTTAAAAGGTGGACAACACACTCCTCTGGTGTTGTGGGTGTCCATGGGCGGCGGTATCGCATACCATCAGGCGATCTGTCTGCTCGTTTGCCCCCTATGCCATATAAAAAAACGGCGGCTGGCCAATTTAAATATAGACAGCATTCATACACATATAACTAACTTTTCAGTAAGGGGTAACACCTATACTGCCTCCTATACTCATTCCTTACTCTGGCCATTTGATTCTTGTCAGAAGAGAGATAGGAAAATAAATAAAAGCGCCTGACAAAAATGTAAAAGCAATAAGTTGAGCGAACGCAAGATGCTAATCTTATTCATCAAGGAGAAAGCAGTCGCGTCCTTTGCTTTCACCAATATCACCCCTTTCACTCTTCATTTTACGGCGGCGCGCATATTGAATGCTGTAAAGTTGAAGTAATAAAACCTCGCTTTAAAGTCCAAGTCATAAATAATTTCATAAATATGATTAGAATTTCAATCACAGCACTTAGAAATTAACTGTTGATTTGTAAACTCTTTAGGAAAACTCTTTAGGAATATTTTTTTAGAATTCTTCATCACTACCTACATTAATATCTACCGATTATAAATTAAAGTCCGAGCCGAATTGAATTTTTGTTTTGTCGTTAATCTCAGAAACTACCTGTAAGGATTACGTAACGTAGGTATAAACAGGTAGGCCCTAGCCTACCTATTTTTTAGTGTTGTTGTTTGTTGTTGTTGTTAGTACCTATACTAACGCTACCGTAATAATCTGTAAGCCCTTTTATAAATTTCACAAACTCGTAAATAAGTGTCGATCAATATTTTTCTCGGCCTATAACCGTTTATTCTGTCCACTAGGGGAGGGTGTAATGTAAGGGATGGTTATCTTTATACCGCTTAAGATTGGGCTATTTTAGATAACATTAAGTATTTATCGGTATAGTATTTACTATAACGTTAAAATATACGATCTGAAGAAAAAAAAATAAAGTCAAAAACATTATCTATGTGTTTCTAAAAAGAAACATGGCATTGTGCGGTGGCAATGGGCGAACCAAAAAAAAAAATTATATAATATGTAATTTATTTGGAAATTACCAAACACTAAATTTATAAGACGTAAATGGTTACTAGATAGTGCTGGATTTAGTAAATCGAACATTTATTATTAGATTATTGATTTCCACGCGAGCGAAGCAGCGAGTATAATTAAGTTTGAGAACTCATAATTCCCAAGGTAACGAAATTTTGTTTAATTAAAGTTAGTTATTTTACTTTAGTTTGCCGCAAACTAACTTTACCTACGTAATGGCGACTTCGAAACAACATGGTTCATATTTTTTTGTTTCTTCAATTTCGACATTCTTTGGTTATATTACAAATAAACTTTTCGTATATTATAATATTAGGTATATAATAGCATATATTCAGTAACTTAAGCTTACAAAATTGATGGACTCTGATGCAGCGTTATAAATGATCCATCACTCAGCAGTTCTGCTGCATATTCGCTGATGGATCGCTCGCAGATCTGAAGACTCGTCTAAAATATTATATGTAGGTGTATTGGGTAGATGTTTGAAAATAAGTTTAAATTTAGTTTGAAACCATTTTTGGCTTTAAGAGAAAATTAAGTAATAGATACTTCCATTAATATCCTAGTACCTTTTTTTCGAGTGGGGATATGCGCCTTATGTATACCGCCCGCCCCGCTTCGGGAATGCGAAACGGGCTCTCTGGTTAGGTGGCCAGCATTCCGAATAAGACCACCACCGCCACCTTCGTATTGTGGTGGGATTGGGACAGGACAGATATAAAGCATTTAAGTAGCTAGATCTATTTTATGGAAATCAAGTTTCAAGAAAAAGAGAATTTCTAGAAATAAGACATAGCCACATTCATAAATCATTTGGATTTCGCGAACAGCTCGCAATCGAAAAATCTGTTTTTATAGTATAGGTACTAAAGGTTATATATAATTTATGGTAACTTTGGAGTATAATAGGTACTCCTTTTTATAGCCTATTTTCCTTCTGAACGTTATATGTCACTATTAAACGTCTGTTTTATTCACGTTGCTTTTTTCACTTTAAATATTTTATTGTATCCAACCGAAAATATCTGATCCAGATTTGGCAGTAATAGCAAAAAATATCAGTACAATGACGATTATAATAGAAGATTCCGAAGAAATACCATGTTCTCACTGCGATAAACTTCGAAGGACTTTTATTTTGATAGCACTATCAGCTGTTCTTCCTATGGTGTTATTCGCAGCCCTACTTCTAATAACAGTGACTGGAGAGATAGATGTCCAAGTGGAGTTCACGACAGACCTCATTGTGGAGTTCGTATTCGGACTCTTGTACGTGCAACTATTCGTCGCTACTTCCATCCTCATCTTCAGCTTCATGAAGAGAAAGCAACCGCTGCCTTTGAAGTACCATTACTGGTACTTTTTCTTCCACATAGCGATCATGGGTCTGTTCCTCGGATCCTCTTTGGTGATGACAGTGGTGAACAGCGCCTACATCACATCTGGATTAGTGGTTTTCGGTGGCTCCTTTTACTTCTATATTTTATATAATTTTATGGAGACGAACAAAAGCGTTTGGACGGCTTTAAGAAGAGCTTATTGAGGTGATTTGAAAATGCTTTTGAGAGCTTAATAAATGGTATCCGATGTCTTAAAATTGTTTGTGAATTTAGCGAAAGTTTAAGTGAGTTTAGGTTGATTTTCAGTAAGTCTGGTAAGATGGGATTCAGCAATACAATTTTAAGATAAACTTGCTAACTTGACTGTACTTGTCATTGGCTAGACACTGAAATTATGAGTCTTTCAGGTTAGGTTACCTAAATATGCTTTACTAAATGTTGTTATAAAGTCTCAGGAGTTTATTCTGAAGATTATCTGTTTAAATGTATGTACTTGGATGTCTCTCTATAATGATGCGATGTCTAGGACAGATTATAGTTATTGTATTACCGAAAATAGATAATTACCTACAATGACGCGATCAACATATGACACTTCTGATTACTTATTCTATTTGAATAGCGTATATTTTCAGACTTGAAACTTTATAGTAAAACGTGTCAACAAAGCATCTGAAATCTTTTCTGAAATGAAAAGAGTATAGGGTCATAGCGTGATGTTAAATAGCCTGTTCCTTCATATAGCCTAATCCTTCATTCATGAATTACTCACTTTTTTCAATCGGTAAAAATCTTGGTAGTGTTTTTTGACACATAGAAATGGCGGGAAGACTTTGTTTAGCTCGAGACAAACAAAGCAGGCAGGCCGTTTAGAAGACACTCTTGGAATATTTTATAAAAGTAGCCATGCCAGTCGTTTTGAATCCCAAAGCATATTTGCCGAATCGTGTAGAGTAAGCGAAAAATAACAACCTAGGAGCTACTTCAGTCTAACTTTGTTTACTTAATAGCTACCAACTTTATAATTCAGGAGCTGCTTTCTATTTTATGCACTAAAAGAAGTATCTCAAAGTTCTACTGTAACAAATTTTCTGTTATTCGTGTTTAAAAATGTATTCTCTTTGCTAATCCTTCAAGTTGGGCTCTAGGTAAATTTTTGAAGACTTATTAATTTTGTTAAGAGAAAAGAAAACTAGGTATCTTCATAAAAATTGAATGGAATTGTGAGTAATCTAGAAACGTTCAATGTAGTCAGATGGTAGGGTAGATAACTAGATACCTAGATTAATGGTATTCAAATCCAAATAATAACACATTTAATTAAATTCTGTTTGAATTACGATTTATTTTGGTATAACGTTTGCACGGGTAATTCGGTCGAACGGAACCTTAAACATTTCTAGAAATCTATCTACCCTCTTTAGTGGATTAAAACTCAATCATTTTATTTCAAGCCTCCAAGATTCTTGGTTTGAAAATCTTGTGAGTCTGATTATAGACTTTTACGACTGTTATCTTCACAGCCAGGCCGTCGCGTTCCGAGGGAGCCAAATCGAATCACAACGGAACCAAATTTATGCGATTGTACGAAAAATATAAGGGAAATAAATCTGCATATTAACGAAGTAATTAAAATATTCGTGTAGGAACCTATCTCGTCTACAAAGTTAATTCGGGCGTTTGTCTGCGGCCCCAATTTCTGAGGATCTGAAGGCGGGCCACGTCATAATCGGATTTACGTCTCCCAACCTCACATAAAGTTTATGAATTTGCATAAACTTTACTATGGTATCAGCCTTTTATGTAAGAGCTTCGGTCGTGTCAATTAGGGCTGGATTTTCGTGATTTTCTTGTACATTTTCCTAAACTCTAAGTTTTGGCTTTGAAACTATATTGAGCGAGGAGTAAAGTACCATAACATAATTTACCTACACCAAAAACCTTATTTCTGTTTAATAAATTATTGCATTTAAATTGTATATTTCGTTAAAAATCCTGTATTTTATTTTTCTTGAAATTACTATTATGCCACAATTTAAAAAAGTAGTATCTTATTCATTCACTCAGTTAATTATTCCTATTAAAAATGGATCCAAGAAATAATTTAGTCAATTACCAATAATGATGATCTCTTCTTTGTATGGGTCTGCATATATCAGAGAATTCAAGCTGATCTAACAAAAGATAACAAAATTAAATTGGAGTATGCTAGTACAGTAACTTAACAAAAATAACTCAAAATTTACTGGTAAAAGAGAGTTTAAATGTAGACCAAAACCAGGTTTAACAAATTATAACTCAGTATTTACCTTCATTACTCGGCAATATTTTCGACACCGACTATCATTTACACTTCAGAATTCACGAGCGGTTTCATAAAAAAAGTTACGTCGAAAATCTGCCGTACCGAGATATTATTTGATGAAAAAAGGTTAAAAAGTTCACTCAATTTGTTCCTTGAGCTCTAAAACTTACCGGTTTTATTACTCGAGTGCGAGTTTTTATAAACTCTTCTGTGAGCAAGTTAGTGGCGACAATAAGTTTTAGTTAGTTAAAACAACAAGTTATCTGCCCCTCGACGACTTTAGAATGTATTAAATGAATGAGTTTGTATCTTTAGTACCGTGTTGTATTTACGTTAAGGGGGCAATTCATTATAATAATATACTCAAGTCCTTCTAGATTTTACGGTTGAGTAAGCTGCAATCGAAGTGGATTTTCAATCAATGTCCCTATAAGTATAGTAATTTATTATGTTGGTTAAAAAGCTGTTAATGTTTCTAACCAATTATTAGATCCCGAGGCAAAGGCATGGCTAGGTAAATATATAAATACACATCTCTACTATTACAAAATCGTAGAACAGCTGTCTTGAAGATATAAAATACAAAAATGAAAAAGTGGGTTAGGGTATAGAAACATCTCCGAATTCAAAAATGTGGTTGTCTGTTTGTTCCGGGTTGGCGTAAAAACTACTGAATAGATTTAAATTTTGTTATCACTGTTAGAAAGTATGTGCTTCAACTTAAAAACTGGTGAACTTCTTATCCGAATTTATTGAACGATTCCTGAGATACAGCTTGACCTCTGATGTATACAGACCCATACAAAGAAGATATCATCAATGTTGGTTATTCCATTTTTACTTCATGTGAGCGAAGCCGCGGGCAGAAGCTAGTAGTACATATATTATATCTGTCTCGTAATTAATTTATACTCATCCTGCCCAGCCCCTATTGTATGTAGCTCTAATGACCTCCCATGATTCGAGTATCGAACATAACTTCACCCCAAAGGTTGCCACAGCCTGGCAAGAGATGGGTGATTACAACAACAATGTTTTTTTATGTGATTAATTCATAGAAACATGGGGTTGCCCTGTTTTATCGCATTTTATGACACCCATGGGGGTCTGGTTATCTCACACTGAGAATCACACACCACATTTAAACACACCCATAGTAATATTACGAATAATGAATTTGTTACCTCTGTTTTTATGACTGCGATGCGTAATAGAGTTTATTCACTGGTAGAAGTGTATGTATAATATTTTTTACTGTATTTATTCTCAACCTAGATATGGCATACTGATAGCCTAGTGATATGACCATTGGACTGCCAAGCCTAAAGTCTCGAGTTCGAATCGAATACCTCTTTCTTTTCAAAATCATGTGCTCATTAACAGTTAATTATTAGCACTCGCTTGAACTGAGGACAATTGCCTTTTCCTTTCTATTAAAAAAAAAACTATAAAAAAGTGCCTCACTAGTCAGATATTGTCTGATTACTACTCAGTAAAGCCAGACGTCTTCGGTTCGATACCTTGGGTTATTCTATGAAAATATCAGTTTATATTCGTGCCCGGTTAATGGTAATAGGCTTGCCCTCTATGACATGGGACCTAATAATACCGGCGAACTGTAGCTGTACATTAGTACGTGTCTGCCTAACCCTTCTGAAAATACAGGCGTGATGGTATCTTTAAAAGATAAGTATGGTGTTAAAAGTTAAACTGATTGGTGGAATGGCATCATGGATCAAATAGTAAATAATTAATTATAATTGCTCTACATTAGTAGCGCCATTAACAATGTTCGTCTGATAGATGGTCCTTAACGCAAAACTGACACAACTCACTTTGAGCACTTAGTATGATATATGAGATGGTAACACATATATACAACATTATTTTTAGCATAATGCGAAACCTGAATATAGGTAGTTTGTTCAGAATATATTTTGTCCCAAAAATATTTGAAAAAGGTTACAAGTGGGACACCGAGCGACACTAGGGATCTTTCTGCAATCATACGCGCAGGACGCAAGTCACGGTAGGTCACAGCATAGAGGGACTAGGCGTGGGCGCACATCGCAGCGTGGTGAGCATGATTTTGTACGGACAACCAGGTAACATAACAAGCATAAAACTTTGTGATTTTCGTGACAGTTTTGAAATATTGTACATAGACTCTTTACATAAAAATACTACATACTAAAACTAATGTTGTATACTCGTACATTATTACTTGCCTTTAATAAAATTATAACAGTCCGATGTCTGTACATTATAGATATTCAACAAAACAAATATGGGGGTCTTTGTTACAGCAAGAGAAGCCAAACCATCAAATTTTAAGAATTTTAATGTCGGTATGAAGTGTAAAACTACTACGTGAAATTGGATTCGGTCCTATTAAAATCTGGTGCATATTTCATTGTGATACGCTGATTAGAAGCCGAGATAGAGCAAATCGTTTTGGGAAGCAAGGGACACCTGTTTTCACAGTGGAATACGACTCCACAGATTTTACAGATTTTAAAATCTGGTGCATATCATCTTGATAGGATGGCGCGCCGTCTAGAATTCGGGTAAATAAATAGTAAATGCTTTTGGCAAGCAATTTAAATCGCGGGCAGCGGTTAGTATTTATATAAATATAACACTATATTAAGACGAGCGTAAACGTAGTGACGTAATTAAAATCCACATAATATGCCTTTCCTTGGCCTTGATTAGCCTAGTGATCATATTCAACTCTACCTAGACAGGTGTCCCCTGAATGCCGAGCCCAATATTTAAGAGGTTACCTACATTAATTACAGAACATAAACATACCATCACGCTTCTATACCCCGAAGGGTTAGACAGAGGTGTACTTTTGCACACCCACAGTTTACCATGCATAGGTCCATGTAATAGGCGCACGGAAGAATTTTATAGAAAACCCCATTTACAGTTTGCTCGTGTTGGGAATCGAAGTCAGGACCTCTAGCGTAGCAGTCGCGCTGGGGACCATTAGACAAACAAGGCATTAATTCTATTGCCTATTTACGTTAACAACCTCTTCCTACGTTCTAAGGTCGGTCTTATGTTCATAAATATTTACTTACCTTATTCTGTCTAGCGATTCCGTAAATTGGATCAAAGTCAAGATTACTGTATACATACATACACTCACGCCCTTCTCCCACAGGGGTAGGCAGAAACTATAGACTGCCACTTGCTAAGATTCTTGCATGCTTCTTTTGCTTCTGCAACATTCATCATACATCTTCTCATACATACGTCAAGATTATGGTACACAATTTGTTGCTACGTTATAGGTTTGATCCCGAGGTTGAATAAAGAGTTTTTCAAGACATTATCTGTAGCGGCTGAGAGTTTAAATTATTTATTTTTTAATGGCAATGATCTCATCCCCTATTACATGGGACCTAAAAACATTCTGGTGTACATTTGTACACCACTGCCTAAACTTTAGGGAATAAGGTAAATTCAGTGCACTATCATCAAGAACAGTCCCACTCCGCTTCAGTGTCCTTCAAAGGGTAAACCTTTAAATACATACATAACATACCATCATGCCTGTATTCCCCGAAGGGTTAGGCAGAGGCGTACTAATGTACACCCACAGTTCGCCGGTATGTTTTAGGTCCCATGTAATAGGGGGCGCGCCTATTGCCATTAACCGGGCACAAATTCCTAACTCCGAGCTGCTACTGGGAAATTCATAGAAAAACCCAATAACACTTTGCTCGACCTGGGAATCAAACCCAGGACCTCTAGCGTAGCAGTCGCGCTTAGGACCACTTGGCTAATGAGGCAGTTATGTATATAATGAGTAGATATTATAATGAGACAGTATTATAATGAGATAGATAGGTACTTAAATTCAGTGCACCATCATCAAGAACAGTCCCACTCCGCTTCAGTGTCCTTCAAAGGGTAAACCTTTAAATTCACTAAACGTTATTCATTGAAAGCATTTCAATATTCCGTAATAAATTCATAAAATATCGTATGTACAATTCGTAGAAAATACTCAGTCGCCTAATTTCACATTTATTTCTCGGCAATACTTGTTCAAACATGAGCTTATACTATATCAGATTTTCATATATTTCACTTGAGAACATAATATTATGGAACCTCCTTCATTTTATATGGTTAGAATATTTTTATCTTATTTATTTTGTGCTTATACAAGAAAAACCGGCCAAGTGCGAGTCAGACTCGCGCACCGGGGTCCGTACTTAAAAATAGTTTTATTATATGATGTAACTAAAACTTATGCTTCTTGCAATTTTTCCTTTATATGTGCTATAAGACGTTGCTTCGTACCAAATTTCAAGATTCTGAATTCACGGGAAGTACCCTGTAGGTTTGATCCTATAAGGGTTCCTTTTGAGGTACGGAACCCTAAAAAGCAGTGATAGTCTTGTGGTTATGACTTTAGCATATCATGTATGGTTGTGTGAGTTCAAATCTAAGACTTTCCTAAAGTAGACCGTTACATTTACCTACCAAATTCACGAATATGAAGGATGGCCTTCTATTTGAATAAAAGATCTTTTTAGGTTAATTAAGCATGTTGGCTGCCACATTGGTCTAGCAGTTGCAACTCGAGGTCAACTTCAGGACGCAGGGAGCAGTGTTGTTGGATTTTTCCATTAGAAAATTCTGATTAGCAACCTTCAGTACCTACCTACGGATTTAGAAAAATATAAACGTTCTTCATCTTTAGCTTTTTTTTTTTTTGTACTCCCGAAGTAGTTTATTCGATCTTGATAGAGAGGGACGAGAGATGACAGATATCATATAAATTGGTCTAATCGAAGTAGTTTCCTTTTGTTAGCAATATTGTCTTCACGCCTTAACTGCTAAACCAACTTTGATTAATTTCAATATTATCTATAGAGATTGATTGAATCTCGGGTAAAGACATAGGCTTCTTGTCTCAAATAATTCTTTGAGCAACTGCTGCTTATACAGTTATTATATAAAATACAATTTTAGAAGCTATAACTAACTATGTATAGTCGCTATATTGCTCTTTTCCAGTACTCTATGAATACAACAGTAGCGCCAATTAGTGCAACGTGAGCTTATCGAAGCCAGCAGCTCTGCGTTTTTATTGGCTAACAGCAAAATGATTTTTGGAGCACAAAATCTACAATTAATGAATATTCATGCACGATGGACTATTCTGTAATTGTGTTACCGATCCGTGATGACTTTGTTAACGGCCAGTAAGTACCTATAAAAAACCGTAGATAGATTGCTTAGTAGAGTAGAGATAGGATTTTGACTTTACTTGATTGAATCATAAGTCAAAAGCCTATCTCTAGTAAGCAAATCGATGTAGTTGCTTTCATAATTTTCAATTGACGTTTTAAAATTCCAAATATTTTAATTATCTCTTTAAAAATCGTAAGCGCTATAATTACGTCTGTATTTTCGGAAAAGATAGACAGAGATGTAATAATGTACTCACCACAGTCTACACCACAAATCTGTCCACTATTGCCCCCCACTTTTTGGAATTAAGGGGGCATAAATCCCTCGGAGCTGCTACCAATGCATGGCTATATTTGAACTGGCATTGTATGGTAAATACAAAAAATGTAGTTGTAAAACTGCTGCTCAATTGGTCTGGGTACCAATACCGCTTAGCAATACTGTAGATACTAATATTATTGTCTTCCGATTAGAAGGGTATCCAGAGAAATTACCTACTGGGAAAACGAGACTATAGTACTTACTCAAGTCTTAAGATGACAGCGTGAGAGTGATACCACCCACACTGGTGTAACTAGCGTCTTGCTTACCATCAGCCGTGTGCTTGTATATTATATAATCTTAGTACTTAGTGTTTTTTTTAGAAAAAAGCGTTGTCCTAAAATAGCATTTTCTCGAATAGGTCTCACGGGTGGTTTTACTGACAAGAATTCCCTGATACACAATCGCCCAGACCCGGAACTACCTGTAGATCATACAAATATTTGTTCCGTGCGATGATCGAATCCACAACCCGTGGCGTAGACACCGATCCGATCGAGACCCGCTACGCCAAACGTGTCCGAAAATTAAAAAGAAAATTCCTAGTACCGTAAGTGTATACCTTATAGTACTAGATAGTATTTCAAATCAAAACGCCACCGCCGCCAACCGGCCGATACACGCCAACTCCAACAAATTAAGGTTTCTAACAAATTGAGTGTCTGTGTACGTCAGAACTCCTGTGTGCGGGGCTCGAATCGCTTAGGTAATTGCTCTGGATGTAAGAGCTGCTTTCGCCAGCGAAATTGAACGTATTGAAGAATCAACTGGTAACCAAACTGCAGGTTGTAAGGATTTTGCAGCGTCGAAATATGCGAGTTTGAACCTGAATGTATTAGAAATTGGCTTGGTTTTCCAGTACGCCTATGGATTTGATGAAAAGCTTAATAGGGAAAGACGTCTCTAGATCTCTTTGGTTGTTCCAGTTGCTTAAAAGTAGTTCTACATAAATACACAACAAGCCTGTATCCTCAAAGGATTAGGCAGAGGTGCCAAACTTTGGCTAGGCTGAAGCTATCAAAACACTTACTTTTATTTTACTTTTTTATTTACTGACGTATTCTAACCTATCTTATCGACGTGTTTCGAAACCAATCCATTAAATATCCCTGTAAATACCTGAATACTAATAGGCTTTCTTTCAACCAAGCTCTTATTACCTAGATTTGGTGGATGTTCAATTCTGCCTCCAATAACGAGATCGATTATAGAGATCTCGAAAAATAAGCGAAATGGAGCGAGCCGTTTTCACGCCTAAAATTGTCGGCACCAATAGTATTAGGCATTCTACACACGCGCCATAAATGACCGTAGCAACGGCAATGGTAGTTGGCGCTGTGGGGAGGTGAGACCAATTAACTTGCCGCTCTGTAAAAACGTGTGTAGACTGCCGTATTGCGTACATTTCATTCAATGATAGGTAATATTAGGCTTAATAGCAGAAATGATAGGGGTGTTGCTATGGAACAATCACGAGTGATGCCCTCCTTTCCGAGACTCGGAAAATCCATGAGGATTTCCAGTCAAATTTTAAATAAATCCCTGAAAATAAAGTTAGAAAAAATGAGGTACTGCAATGTTGATAACGACCAGTCATTGAAACATCGAAGCATTGTCACATTTTACCAAAATAATCCGTTTATTGCAAGTAACTAACATGTCACACACAGGAGACCAATTCATTACTACCTCTCTGAAAGTGTTACCTGTGCCTTACCTTTAGGTGAAAAATCGCACGCCACCTACGACCTCCCTGTAATTTTAACGCCATTTATTTCCCTCTAATGCACTCATCTTTACGCGGAGTCAGATCGAAATCAATTCAATCCGCCCCGCCCCGTCAATTTAAGTTCGATTAAGCCGTGGGACACACTGAAGAAAAAAACTATTCGAGCGGTTTCTTTAAGAGCTTATTGTCCAAGTTCACACAAGTTGCGACACTTTTGTACGAATGCTTATTGTAATTGATGCGATGCTGTGTTGAATGTTGGCGATCGTCTTTTCCAGCCAAGGTTGGATCAAAATAAAATGTATATCTTTGGAAATGTTTGCATACAATAACTGGTAATTACTAATCACTGGTTAGGCAATATAGGTCGTCATTGAACTAACGAACGGTTTACGATCTTATACCTACTCGTATAAGTAATGTATCATCTCATCACTCATCAGCAGTACACATTACTGACATCCGTGAGACGGAGAATGAGGGATTTGTATCTCATTTACATATCTCGTACCGTATATAAATGAGTCTGAATTAATATTTTTATGTTTATCTTCATGCTGAGTTTTTTTACTAATGTTGCCAGTCGATACATTGTCAACAGAGTTGAGAGCGCAGATACCTACTCCGGTATTTTTTTTTAATCTATATTTCCTTTCCGAGTGACTGAATGAGTCGAATGATTCGCTATGCGCAAAAACCTCTTACAAAACATAATTACCCCCATGAAACTCAACTCAACTCGTCTTAAACCATTACACATCACACGTCAACCGACTCCATTTTATTACCAAATCGCAGATTACAGGTACTTCTCGAAGTGGAAGCCATTTAGATAAAATCCTCTCGGCTCGGATCTGCAGAACTGATAAAAAAATTACGTGGAACTGGCTGGAATTCAATGGTATTGCCGAATCAAGGATATCGCACAACTTTCAGTTTAAATGTGTTTTTAGGGTTATTACAGGTTTTCTGACTGGAGAAATAAGTAAGTGGCTGGTTGAGAGCAATTTTGGTAATCATCATTAACCAGCGTAATGTGCTGGGCATGGGTTTCCTTTAAGAATGAGAGACTACAGTCAACCACGCTAGCCCAGAGAGACTTAGATCAAATTAGACTATACAGACCTTTTAGGAAATCTCTTAGGTGGTAGGTTAGTCTCGTAATTGTAGGTTTGCTCATGATGTTTTTCTGGGTAAATAAACATGATTTTGAATAAATCCATGACTAGGCATTCCATAGACATATTAGGAGGCTAACCGTGGCACTCAGAGACATCAATAAACGTTTATAAATCGTAGGTTATCCACTGATAACATATCTATAATTTAAATATTACATACCTACGTCATAATACGGGAACGAAATATATCTAATTGCTGCTCTAAGTAATCACAACTACAAGAAAATATAAGAAGACTTCATGAATATGAATACGACACGAACGAATCGAGAATGTTACAGTAAAGTGTAATCAAAGATAAGTGTTATCTACACATTGGCAAGCGTTGAATAATAATGACGCTACTTACGCTGAACCCTTTGATCGCAATTGAATACAAATGAAATTTCGAAACCGACAAGCAACGTTACGGTTGAAATTAATATAACAAAACATCCTACCATGACTTTATTCCCCGAACGGATAGGCCCTCTGCCTATCGTAGTAATGTAACAAAATTCGCCGGTATGTTTAGGTCCCATGTAATATGGGGCGAGCCTATTGCCATTAACCGGGTACAAATCCCAAACTCCAAGCTGCTACTGAGAATTTCATAGAAAAACTCAATAACACTGCTCGACCTGGAAATCGAACCCAGGACCTCTCGTTAGAGGTTAGGGCGGTCCTGAGCGTGAACTCAGGACCGCTAGACTAATATAAATAAAAATATATAGAACTAGTTTCTGCCCGCGACTTCGTCCGCGTGGAATAGTTACTTTAGGCTAACGGTAACTTTGACCCGCGACTTTGTTTACGTAGAAAGTAAAAATATTGTTAAATAATACATGCGATACGGAGCTCTTTTAGGTACATCACGCTTATAATCTTACCAGCGCGCGTAGTACTTGATCATTATTTTGCTGTGATGTTATTTTAAAACTTCGATATCTCCTAAGATATTCATTGAAATCGAATGATATAAACTGGAGACAACAATATTTTAGTCGAACCCATTCACAATAATACCTAGCAGTTAGAAGCACCCTTCCATCCATTTCCTTCGAATGAGACCGTCCCTCCCGAATAAAATAGATTTAGGTACCTCAGAAGCCCATGTTATTGTCGTGGCACAAAACAAATGTTGCCCTTACAACCCTATATATTTGCGTTCAAGGAATCTGCTAGTAGGTAGGTACAATGGTTTAGGGTTGCTAGTATAAATAAATATGTAGATGACGACGTGTCTGTCAATCTGTCTATTTATCAATTATTTACAATATACATAGGTACTAATATTGTAAATACGATAGTTACTCTGTCAGTCTCTTTGTGACTTTTACTCGTATAAACGGCTAAACAAATTTTGACGAATATTGGTTGAAAGATAGACTGAAGCTTGAAAGAGGACGGATGCAGGTGAAGTCGGTTAAAATTTAAAGTAACATGCTGCTTTCAAGGATATACGAGTTTGTCAGATAGAAATTTTATTATGGTCTAATAATTAAAATGTTCTTTAATTTACTTTTTAATTCATTTTCTCTTAAATTGTTAGGAATTTTGTTGTATTTTCTCGAAGACATCCCAAAAATGCTTTTTGAAAAGAGAGCTATTTTTGACGGCATACCTATTTAGAATGTCTACGAGAGTTCAGATTACCGAACATATTTTTATTTAATTAACAAATATTGCCACGTCAAAAATATACAGCGCAGGTAGCGACAAGATCTTTAGTTTCTTAAAGTAGGGAAGACAACTATCTGGACCTATGTGAATGCCACATGTCGCTCTAAGGCATTATGTTTTGACCTAAGTTCTCTGTCTGTTGCATTGTCCCAGAATATTAAACGGTTTTTTTTTTGGAGAAAGGTAAGATAATAACCAAGATTTACTCTTATAAGTATTTACACAAAGCCAAATAGTCAGCAGTATAAAAAAAACAGAAAATGATAATAATCATCGATAATAAATGCAGACAGAATATAAACATTTCGATCATAAGAGTTTTGTTACAACCCTACAACAAAAAAGGTTTATGTTTCAAGATCCAAGACCTAATAAATTATCCAGTAGCGGACTGGTGATTCTTTGAACATAGCTTCATGATCCTAGCCGAAACTGGTACACGCTAATTTAGCTATTATAACACAGAGTTAAGGGTCAAAATAGTGTGTAGTATACAGTGACCATACCAAATTCAACTGTAGTTAATGTTGCGTAAGGACGATTGAATTTAATTGCTTTTGGGTGTTGGATACGTTAATATGTACGTAGGGTTGTCAATTACGCGTTTTAATTATTTACATTCGTACAATTGTAGCGCACATTCTATGTGAATTTAAGGGTTAATCGTCAGGCCTCTGAATTCCACTGAATTGTGTAACAGTTCGAACACGCCTGTACTTATTCCCCGAAGGGTTAGGCAGAGGCGTACTAATGTAACAAATCCGGTATGTTTAGGTCCCATGTAATAGGGGGTCAGCCTATTGCCATTAACCGGGCACATATTCCAAACTCCGAGCTGCTACTGAGAATTTCATAGAAAAACCCAATAGCACTGCTCAACCTGGGAATCGAACCCAGTACCTCCAGCGTAGGACCATAGCTTAGGACCACTAGGCAACTATGTTACGAGATATAAAAATCCGCACCATGATAGGAAAATACATAGATATCCCTATCAGAAACTACTAAAGCCTATGTACCTATAAAAACCAGTATCAAACTCTAAAAAAACTAAACTGAAAACTACGAACCGGTTTCAATTGCGTCTTAATAAATCGAGTGGTTGGTTGTATCGGACAGGGCGACCGCGGAGTTACGATGTATTGTAATCGATTCTGCTGCTCGATTTCGCTGAATCGAGTCGGGTTTACCGTAGAACTGCACTTAGCCGAACTCAAATTGATTCTGAATACAACATTGCGAGCTCCGAATTATAGCAGTGTAACTGTTGGATTTCGGACGATATGAAAAGTTTCAGTAATATGGGTTATCTCTTCTTCTCTTCTCTACTATTATAAAATTGTAAAAAAGCTCTGTACATTGAAGATATTTAAATAAAAACAGGTGGATTAGGTTAGCTAACCCAAAAATTTGATTTTTAAAACTCTTGTCTGTTTGTCTGTTTGTTACGGGTTGGCGCAAAAACTACTGAATAGATTTTAATTTTGTTATCACTGTTAGATAGTATATGCTCCATCTTAAAAACTGGTATCCTTCTTATCTCAAATAATTAAACGGATCCTGAGATACAGCTTGACGTCTCTGATGTATAGAGACCCATACAAAGAAAAGATCAACACCGTTGGTTTTTGAGCTCCAGGTGAGCGAAGCCGCGGGCAAAAAGCTAGTATAAAATAATATAATATTGCATAGTAAAACAGTTATAGTAGGTATTTAATGTTAATCTATGAAATAATATAGTTTTGGTAATACGGTTGGCTTATTAACTTTGAATTCCGATCGCGCTTATAGGATTCATTTTGTATTTAACTCATTTAAAATATTGTTTTACGAGTGAATTTATTTTACTTCTTTTAACAAAGAGGCAGGATGTTTTTATGAATGGGAAAGAAACTATCATTCAGTACTTGTATGTAATTACATATTCACTCCCAGACGAAATTCTTCAAGGCAATTCTAATCTTAACGGATTACTACAACTGCTATTAATTTTTAGTGATATTTATTTATTTTATTTACCAGATTTTAGCCCGGTACAAATTGCAATGTATGTATATGTACCCATGTATCTTTTATTATTTAACTTTCAAAATAACTTATGACTACAAACAAAGCCCAACAAGTAAACAGTTTGTTTGTGGGAGCAGAAGAAACTTAGTTCGATAGATTACAAAAAAATAAACTTTATGGGTGTACATGACTTAGTTTCATTACTACACTATGTTACTGTGACTATGATTAAATTAAACTTACTGCATTTTAAGCAACTGCTGTAGTAGAAATTGTTTCAGTAGTTTATACTAATATTTACAGGCAAAAGAAAGCAAGTTAGCTCTTGTGGAATTTTAGATGCCCTTACCTGCATCATTTACCCATATGTCGTCATCCCAAGGTTTCTTCCTTAGAGCAATGGCAATCCCAGCTTAACATAATCCTACGTAACCCGCAAATGACCGATGACAGTCAAAACGGAACGTACAAACTTTATTAACCTTTTACGAGCGACTGGTTTTAGTGTAACCGGCGTGTGAACTTTGAAAGTCGAAGGATCTTTCTATAGCATTTGACCATTTAACGACGAAAATTGTGTGTCGTAAAAATGCTGTCCAGTCAGTCTATGAACTTTATTGCTAGCATTTTGGATTGATGTTTCTCTATAAGCAAAATCAGAAAAAAATTTAGAAGTTATGAAGTCACGTAATTGGACAAAAAAATCTAATTATAAGAGCGATCTACCTTATCCATAAGTCTGTAGAATAATATGCTCTATAAGTGAATCCGCATAGACGAATGCCTGTGTTTAATAAGACCTGTCTGCATGTATGCAGCTTCGGCAAGCTAATCCCTAAAAATCCCCAAGCGGTATGTTTTACCCAATTAGACTTTACCGGTACAAATAACATTTTGCTCTAAGGACCTCCATGAATTACTAACACGGTCAGTGGTGCAAAAACATGGCTCGTTATCTCCGCACGTTGGTATTGGGAGAGCTGTAATGGGGTCCAATTTACTGGACCTCACGTTCGGTTCCTAATTGCCTCCATATCGAAGGTTCATGCTTTATAACAAAACGTGATCTGAATATGTAAACATAGATTGATTTGAGGACAATGAGGTTGTACGCTATGTTGACCTTGATGCTAATCAGCAGTCACTATAATTTCCCCTTAAATATAAGTCACTTAAAAAAAGAAAAAGTCTTGTGTGTATTGCGTGATTTCTTCGGCGATATATACTTAAAGTAGCATTTGCACATTTAATGCCAATTGAGTGATCTTATATTTACAGTCATACGTTAGAAAATGAAAAAGTAATTTTGGATATGTAGCTACATAACAAAATGTATTAATAGACTGTTATCTTTTGTTCCAGGTATGGTTTACAATAGCAATATTGACCAAGGCTGATGATTACAGAGTTGTCAAAAACTGAGCCTTACGTTCCTTTGAATAACGATGATAATGAAGTAAGTCAGGTTATCAAAAAAAAATTACGTCGTCGAATACGATTGTACATACTGAAATTGTTAAATTATTTTACATATGCTAACTTTCGGTACTAGATTAGAGGAATAAATTCAGTTATATTACTAACGAGCAAAGCAGACGTTTTCCTGCCGAGAAAAAAAAACTTCTGTCCAAGGATAATGCACAAAATGCCATCTGCTGGCATTACCGAAACCAGCGTATAACGCCATGTTCATTTTCGTCCGTGTTTTGATTTTGTGAAGTCTGTCAAAACGTTCCCGATACAAAATGAAGGATATTTTCTCATTTATTCATAATTTTCGTATTCGTTATTTTTTCGATCTGTAGTTATTCTGCTATTCAGGGTGGAGACGAATCCAACAAATCAAAGATTATAAAAATCGGTCCATGCGTTCTTGAGTTATAAATGGTGTACTAACACGACTTTGTTTACTGAGACTGGGATACTCAAGTAGGTATGTATTATTGACCCTAGAAGGTCACGATTCGATTGTACTATACTAGACGGCACTACACACAATACCTTTCTTATCAGTCTGTTAGGATGCTACAATAGTCCCAATACCTATTATAACGATTATAGGGATTAGTTTGTATAAATTTCTTTATTATACCTCCAAAATTAAACGATTGGATTGTGAGCCCAGATAGACAACATAATTCAAGCGATTCTTGAATTATGTTGTCTATCTGGGCTTAGAAGATTATTACTTTTTCTTTATATACTTTAAATGAAACTACTTTTTACGGATTTAACCTAACGCGATAAAATAACAGCAGCCATGGTCACGGGTAGACTGAGATGTTGGACGTCTTAATGTTAAAATGCTGTAAAGGATCCGAAACGACGGGAATTTAATAATATCAATATACCGCTATAAAATCCGTAAAAAGTAATTTCATTTCAATGTCTAATATTCGTGTAAGTGTCAGAAATCAGTATACAGTGTGATTCTCCAATAATTGGCAAAATTATTGGATCGTACAGACGGTTGAATCCTTGACACGTTTTCTTTTTATATTTTATTATGATACGATTTATCTCATATCAATCGTATCAAGTGTGGAAAGATAATGTGATGAAAAAAATCCTCAGTAGCATTTCATTTTCCCGCGAAACTTATAACCGAGGTCAACAGAAACCAATTCACACTGCGCGCTTTCAATGCCATAACTTTAGTCGCAACACGACCGTTGCGTGAAAAGGGATTTGTGATTCAATCAAAATTGATCCTTTGTCTAGTACCGTAACAGACATTTTATTATCTCTAGACTTCTAAGCCTGGCTAGAAAATTCAGAATTCTTACAAACGAAGCCCAAAAGTAACTGCCACAAAAATCGAAAATTCTGGATGTCCCAAAAAATATTCAGTACTTAACCTTTTTCGATATTGTATATCAAAGAGGTTAGCATAAGGATTCTTTTAGCGACATTATTAACGCAGACAGACGTGTCTTCATCAACAGACTCCGATTGAAGCCAGGGGTCCGCCATTATTGAAATTGGTTGAGAAACGTTACAGCTGAGATGGATGGTGAGATAAGTTCATTTAAATGTTCCCTGAATTTCGGACTGTTTTTTGTGAAAGGTGCAAAGTTAAGGTCGATTTAGTTTTGCTGTTCAGGAGACGTCGTGACGTTCTCATCATCAACCCATTTACTGTCCCACTGTTATGCACGGGTCTGTTCTTCATCATCATCATTACCACCATCATCAGCCTGTAGTAGTCCACTGCTGGACGTAGGGCCTCCCCCAATGTGCGAAATTTCGCCCTGTCCTTGGCTTGTCACATGCAGCTTCCGCCAGCAACCTTTTGTAAAACATCACTCCAACTTGCCGGAGGGCGTCCTACGCTACGTTTGCCGAGTCGCGGTCTCTACGTCTACCCCAGCGGTTGTTGGTTCTTCTACAGATATGGCCTGCCCACTGCCATCTCAGCTTGCTCATTCGTTGCGCTATGTCGACGACTGGTTCTCAGTTGGATAACGTCGTTGCAAATTTTATCCTTCAGAGAAACTCCGAGCATAGCACGCTACATTACACGTTAAGCAACGAGTTCGGTCTCCTCTTGGTTAGGCAACATTGCACCATGCATATTTCACACACCTCCAAGAAAATTCTCAGGTACGGGTCGTTCACCGTTTAAGCGAGTGATAATTAATTACTATTTTTAAACTAAACTATAAAATAGGTATTACTTTTCTGGTTTAATTGTATCGGTTTCTACATAAAATGCTGGCTGTAATTCGATAGCCGCCAATTCCGTGCATTCATGTACAAAGTTGATTATAAGCTACCTCGAACTTCCCTTTGCCTCTGATGGTGGACCCCTACCCAAAGCTTTTATAACTTTCCCTTTCCAAAGTATTTCAGGACGCGGACCTTTTTTTTGTCGCCAGGTTTGGAAGACCTCGCATATACGGTAAATGATATGCCTGTCATTTATTTAAGCGCTTGTAAGGCGAGCGCTGGCGAGGCCTAATGGCATAATGTTTACGCACGGAATGACACGACCTCGGGTGACACCTCTCCGATGATAGTAATAGAAGTGATATTGAATAACGTAAAGGCAGTGTCAGGGGAATAGATTACAATGCAAAAATGAAAGCGAGGAGAGTGACTGTATAATGAAGGGGTTCTTGTATTGTCTACAGAGAATATTATAGCTCAAAGCACACACGAGACTTTAAAGTCGATGAAAGGCACTTTCTCCCGAAAACCTTAAGACATTCAAACATGTAGTTGGAAAATCTTAGCTGTTTCCTGAATAGTAGCATCAGTGTTGCTGGAAAAACGGCAAAGTGGAGCATATGGTTATCATTGCATATTTTAAGCTCTAAAAAATCACTCTGCCTGCAATCTCATACCGTTTTCATGTCTCCATATACACCTACAAAAAATATGCTCAAAACCTTTTTTAATACTTGGGATTTACTGGTTAATATATTTAATTTGATTTTCAAAGAAAGTAAGAATCCCATCAAATATTTCACGTACCAGTGAAATCATTCGATCAATTCGAACGTTTTCCGTATTGTATGTATTTAATTAAAACTTAGTTTTTTCCAACTTTGGATTGGTTGAGGCTCAGGGGAATGTTTTTGATCTTCGTCGGATCATCGGATAACCTTTGTAATGCTTCTTTGAAGTCAGTCATTAGTTGTTCAGTGACATGTTTTCGGAAATTTGTTTGTATGTACTGACTTTTCTTTAGCGAGGTTATTAATTTGTTTCCTACATAACCATGTTTTATAATTCTAGCCTATATCGGTTGTTCGTTCAGTATATTGAAATGAACGATATTGTGAGTTGATAATGTTAAAGTTTAACTGGTTTATTAGTTTAGTAGCTAGAAGGCGTAGGTTCGATTCCTAGTTCAAGCAAACTGTTTTTATAAGAAAAACCAGCAGTTAGTTGTTTGGATTTGTTCCGGTTTATAGCAATTAGTTATCTATCATGTGGGACTTAAATACACCAGCTAACTATGAATGCACTTTACCTCTGCCTATACCTTCAGGGCATATAGGTTTGATGATATGATGTTATAGTCTTCCAACTTTAGGCAGAAGTTCAACCTAATCTGATGAACACTGTCAAAGGTACAAAACCCAGACTAATGTTGCCTTTCACCTTTACTCATTTCTCCCCCTGAGGAGTATATTGCCATGCAATATTAAGCTCTATCTTTGTCTGCGATGTAACACTAAGTTGTAGCAATAAAAATCTTAAACTCCCACGTTTTAACTTTATTAAGGCGAGATTCCCACTGCAGCAGTAATAAAAACTCAATAAGCACCAAGTAGCGAGGGTAAATATGAAAATGATTCTCCTACGGAGTCATTAAGCGAATTTATATTTTTCTCAACAAAAGTGCTCGCTTTGAGCGCAAGTTGTCACTAAGTGCTGTAAGATGAGAGTATCCGTTGTTGCTGGGTCCTAGTACGATACACTTAAATATCAATGGATTATCTTTTGTGCGTTTTATGAGAAAGGATTTTTTTTCTTGCGGTGTTATTAGAACCCTATATTAAATAATAGTGATGGAACAATTTTTTGCAGTTTTCATTAATAATGTTGTAATCTTTTTGTAATGAAATTGAGTCAACTTTAAGCGAGACTGAACTATGCAAAAGATTTTACTTCACAATTATTTCTGTGTTGTTAGCTATAAGCCATCCAAAGAAAATAAAAATAAAACGAATGCAATATCTTTCTTATCTTAAAGAAGTATGATGAATCAGTTTTTTATCATCAAACTACTAAACAATACCTATATAAAGCTTACGAAATCAGTCGACCGTTTGTTTCACAAACAGTACGTCAACTCGTTACGAACTCAACCCACACAGTCAGATTACGACCTCTATGTTATGCAAATGAATTTCCTCAGGATATAATTGTGCTTCCAACTTCCACCGTCTCATTTAAAGGGCATTCAAAAACTTCAAAACTCGATATCGAGTTGCAAACAAGCGAAGATGTGGCGTGTCCTGGTGTTTGCTTGCTGATAAAATATAAAAATAAAAAATCAAATAATTCGATTGGTATATTTCGGGTATCAAGCGCAGTCATTCACACCAATCAATCAAAGATCAAACCAACTGCAAACGCCTACGCACACAATGATGTTTGTGTTTTGTAATGAAACGCACACAAGCGTTCCAGACGTTAATTACTTGGTTAAACTCATTTCCTACTTCTGTTTGTACAGTACGTCAGTTAAATAGTACTTGTGAGTTTGGTTAACCCAGTTCTGAGAATGGTTAATAAGGATATGTTAATCAAATTAAGAAAATTTTAAAGAATTTTATTTTATTAATTTGCTATAAATTTATTGTTATAAAATATAAGAATATTTTTTTATATTCTACTAAACTTTTTATTTTATTAAACTATTTTCTTACTCTTCTAATAAAAACAACTAGATAATCAAATTAATGAAATATAGAAACAAACTCTAGACTTAAGAAATAGTACAGAAAAATGAATTTTAATAGCACTTTGACAGTTTTATTAATTTTCTTATAACATTTTAAATAACTTGCTAGGAAAGGATCATCAATTATCATGGGCTCACTAAATTCACATACTTGATTCGTATCAAAGGATAATAATAGAAATAATGATATTCGATTGTTGAAAGCTTATTAAATGTCATCTAGTTGCCTCAGGGTAAGGCAAGGCAAGTACGATTTGTAGGCGGAACGATTCTAAATGCTCATCAGTCATTAGAGGTCCTTGACAGCTTCCGCGAAACGAAAACACTTATCCGTCTTTATATTCGCTCAGAATACAAACCCATTCATTCTATTTAACACCTCAACACGAACAAAACTATTTCAACTTACTTCTTCAAATGTTTCAAATGTACCATGAAGGTTTTAAGGCACTCTGGACTTTGGCTAACTCTTTAGTGCATCTTAAAAGCGTCTAGTGTTCTCCAACGACCAATTCCGACTTTAACTGAGCCGGGAGACTCTAACGTGCTTAAACTTAGAAGATATTTCACTGCTATGTTAGAGAGACAATGTAGTTCTGTTTTTCGGTGCTTCAGAAAGA
This sequence comes from Acronicta leporina, assembly GCA_947256265.1. Taxonomy (NCBI): domain Eukaryota; kingdom Metazoa; phylum Arthropoda; class Insecta; order Lepidoptera; family Noctuidae; genus Acronicta; species Acronicta leporina. Next base: position 16,125,503 of record OX366512.1, read on the forward strand.
CGTGTCTATTGCATTGAATTTTGTCTATTGCAAGAGGAAAGCCAATGCAAAGCTTAAGCAGATGTCAGCACCTGCGATTTTTCTAACGACCAATCAAAACGCGTTACAATGACATTAGCGATCAAATATATTTTAGCCAATCGGATTGCTTTGGTCGAACAGAAGTGGCGCCATTCTAAGGGATGCGTATCTTTAAATTCTTAGAGGAAGAATATTTACTTCAATATTTAAATTATACTTGTGTTAATTGAAAACTGGGTCGTTTTCTTTTTTCAATAAACGTAAAAATCCTTAGGCACGTACCTAGCATTATACTGACATGACTTACCATTTTCGAACAAATTATAGTTCAATAACACCAATTGTCATATTTGTTACGCAGTTTCTCTGAATCAGGTCAAAAAGTCCCCTAAAGCGAAAATATAAATCGTCTGCACTCAAAAAGCGCACCTTTGACAACTTGGTCTACAAATTCAAAGTCTGGTAGAAAAAAATGACAAGTGCAGTCGAAAGCTAGGAAGCGCTTTACTCACGGGCAGTAATCAAAGGCTCTTGTGAGGTTCAAGTGTTCTGCAAGGCTTTATATTTGAATTCGATGGCTGAGCTACACGACTTAGGAAGAGATTGCCGAGTCAAGAAGTTAGTGGAATGTAAATGTGATCCAAAGAAATGTCAAAGTTAACTTTTTATTCTCTTTATCATTGTGTCATGTTGATGTTAAAATTCATTTAGAATATTTTTTCCCCTTTTTCATCATGAGAATTAAATTATTGAACATTTCATACCCAGATCGACCTGATATTGGATCTCAAGTTGTTTTGTGATTTTAAATATCATCTTTTGTTTTAATATTCCACTAACTGCGTGAGTATAGATATTACTAAACGATAGATGTTTTTTAAATATCTCAATCATAATTTTTAGATCACAATCAGGCCAAAATCTGCACAACCCAGCGAACCACTCGCAATGAAAGATGGACGTCGACGAACCAACAATCCAATTTGCCTTTGCTTTGTGAATGTAAATTACAATCACGAGTCGCTCAGCGCGTGTACAGTCGCTGATAAAATTTGATTAACAAATGAGAAATTCTACACATAACATAATGCATGCAGTAACAAAGCATGTTGTTTTAGCTTCGACATGTTGAAAAAATAAAATATATAAGGCAGAGGTTTTATATTTTCACTCAGGATGTATGGGGACATACCTTTGCGCGTTGCACCTCCCGAAACGAAAAACACATTGAAGACAACAATATATAAAATTTATATTCTAAAGTAAATTGACGCAATGTTATTTTATTCCGAATTCAAAACAGGAACGAACACGTTGCGTGGATTTGCGCAACAATCAAAATTAATCTAATAGTAATATTAAAACGCCAAGAAATATTATTTTCATAGAACACCAAAATCTTTTTTATGCATATTTCTGTTGAAAATAGGACTGCAATATCAAAATTCAAAATTTTTGTAGCCTTATGGAAAAATTAGTACCTACTTTTTTTTGTTGTAATTATTAGCTTTTTTTCAAAACTAGATAATTCCCTGGCGCACAGTCAGTCGCACGCAGTCAGTCTTTGGATTTTGATTTTCATCAGGAATAATAATAAAAACTTATAAAGCTAAAAAAAACTTTATGAACTAAACTTTAACAATTTTCAGACACCGTTGTGTGTAGTTGGGTCTACAACTTTTTTGACAATTCACACAACGCATGTCAAATTTGATTGTGATGCATTACTGATATGATTGATGTCACTATACGATATATATCATTTTACTACAAATTCTCTTTTTTTTTCACTCTACAGTTCCCTTGTTTTATTGGTCAGCGTCAACTTTTTTATTTTGTTCGCCAACTTGTAAAATTCCTCGTTTCATGCGGCGTTACAACTGTTATGGGTTTTTGCTAGAGCTGTTCACTTTAAAAAAAACGTTGTTCAACTTTCGAATTGATTTTGAAAAGTCTTCTATGGAGATTATTTTATGATTGTTTGAAGTAAAATGAAATATGAATTTTCCGACCGTCTTTAATACCTAGGAACACTATTATTTTGGACGCTATCGCGAAAATTACAAAAGGGAAAGGATATAAAACGCAGTAAAAAAAAAATTATAATTTCGGTACTTACTTACGACAACATAGTATCGATACCTATAGTTAATAGTAAACTGTTTAATGATGAAGTGCTGGAATATTAAAGTAAAAAAATATAAGATACAATCCATAACGAAAAACAAACATACTTTTTAATACTAGGTACCGATGGTAAATAATAAAACAATTGTTTTAATTGTTTTTGATCTTATTAGGAACACAAAAAGACCTACATATAGATATTGCAGATAATGAGAATATATTATACCGTAACAAATTATTGCTGGCAACTTTTCGTTCGAAATGAGAATTCGCGAACTCTCCAATAACCGTTGAAAGGAATACCTTAGACGCGGGTTGCATCGGAAAATGATTAGAACTTCGAAATGTTTTCAAGTTTCTGAACGAACAAATATTATGGGTGATTAAATGATAATCGTGAAAACAAAAACATGTACCTACCTATTCAAATGCGTGTACCAATATAAAACCCGCTCTATCTAGTACCTAATAAACTTCAGATAACACTAACGCCTGTGAGTTTAGAACCATGAAATTTATTTTAGTGAAGGAAAAAAATGAACTCCGGGCAGGATTTGAATCTGCATCTTCTGGTGAAATACACCAGACGCTATGACCACTAAGTTAGCTCGAGTCCCATCCGCCAGGTCGAAATTTGCTTTCACTAACCTTATAAACTTACCATAAAAAAAAAGTTTACGAATTCGTTCCCTACTATGTACATATAACGTAGGTGAGCAGTGGGAAATTCTCTCAGGATTGGCAAAAGAGAGACCATTGCGGCCACGCAGCTTTATCGAATATAAAGTTCAAACAATATTATAGAAAATATCAAAGGCCAGAAATTCCGAAATGTTTATAACCACAATACAGTTTAACACTCCCGCCTTCGCCATCCGAAGCCAAACTCATTAACGGCTTCGACATTTGTTGTCCTTCAAACGCGTTAAACACTCCACTTTATTTATATCAATAAAGTGCCCTAGCGCCCTGAGCACTCAAAGGATTTCACTCTTTCGTTGGTTTAAAACGTCGCAGTAACTTGGGCCGTAAACAAAAAGTTTGAGCGGTTCCCGTCGCCAATACGTATTGAACACTCAACGGTTGACATGGAACTTTTCCCATTAGAACTTTGAAAACGTGAAAATTATTCGGTTTTGAAGCACTCCCCTCCATATGCTTTTTATAAGCACTCAGTGTGACAAACGGTGACTGATTTTATAGCTAAATGTAATGGACGGGTCGCTAAAGTTAGGTCTTTGTTCTGTAACTAATGTTTCTGTATGGACCGAAATTGGATATCTGGTTAAATAATGGATGTTTTACTGCGAAGGGTTTATGTTACGTACAGACTCACATGTTCAATTTGAGTGTGACCAGTAATAGATGTAAGTAACAGAAGTTTAGTGAAACTGACGGGCCTTTTGTAATATTTTCGTATGCCTATTTTTTTATTGATATAGTCAGTAAACGAGCAGTAGAACCACATGTTAGTAGTGGCTGGTGTATTGCCGAGCATCAAGGTGCTTTCGACAGACCACCAGCTAGTCAAACTAGTCTAGAGGTCCCACGACCGAGCAAGTTGGATATTTTCTCGGATCATATGAGATGCCCGTCTGAAGTGCAGTGAGGTAACAAAGCGATTTCACAAGACCGTTCGTGCCGAAGCATGGCTCTCCTATGGTAAAAGTTTTCTTATCCAAGTTTGTTACTTATTCATTTACTTTAAATGCATTTTAAGTACGAGACAACACCCTAAAATAAACTAATATCAATATACACTAAACACTTAGCAACACATATAAAATACATCACCAGTACTTAGAATCCAATTAGATGAACATGCATCAGCAGGAACAACATAATTTAATTAGAAGTGCAATCCTCAGTGCCTTTTGAGATTACATTACATCGCAACATGATTTTATGTTTTCCTCCGACGCAAGGCGGAATACTTGGATGCATTTCTGATTTAATAAACGAAACATATTTTTGAATTGGCAAGTTTAGTTTTATTGTCAATGGCAATGTAATAATGATATGTGCTGTACTTGATGTTGTTAAAGTCGCGGGAAAAAAACCGGATGTTGAGATTGATTTCATAGAAAAAAAAATGTAAGTATACAATAATTTCATAGTTACGTTATCATTATCATGTGCGGTTTAACGAAACACATCAATGAAACTAGTACTCTTCATCATCATAATCCCGCTCTTTATTTAAGGTTACCCCAACTAAATCTTAAGTTCTTCCAATAATTCCTTCTTTTGGAATCTGCACTCTTAAGAGAACATCTTAAATAGGGTCAACCTGTCGACTACCTAGAGGCTTTAGCACCATTCCCCATAGATTAAGAATAAGACGGGTAAACAGACTACTGTTTACCCGTAAGTCATCCAGGAGTAAAACATTTTCCCTATTATATGTGTACAATAGGTATTAAAATTTCGATTCTGTAACGACCAATACTTAAAAATGAGTAATAAAAATATCGTATAAAAATATTCGGCGACATTTGGCTTCGTATCACGCGTGCTTTGGGCAACAATTGGTAACTGCTAACGAATAGTTAAATAAGTTGGCAACATTAACCGACCGCCGCATACGCTGACCTGTGGTGACCTTTACATTGGCTCAATTCCATGCTTTTGTGCACATTACACAACATTACGATGCTCGGGCTAAATTGTGGGTAGAATATTTTAGTTCTTTATTTAAAATTTTACGAATATTTGAGGTTTCTGCGAGATAGAGAAGGTATTTATGGCGCTAGAGTCGGGCAGATGAATAGTCGCTCTAAATCGCCTAAATTAGAAGTCTGTTGATGCGATAGTTGCGTGGCTAGCTACGATACCTGCGATAGCAACATCTACTAGTTATTTTGAAGGGAATAGAATTCCATTCTAATTCGACCCAAAAGTCAAAAAGAAGTGATCGAACTCTGTATTGTTATCTGTAAATATGTTCCATATTTTGCCATATTTTTCCAGGGAGGATGTGAAAAAAAACAGTTTTTGATCGATTTTTATTGAAATCGATGGAATTTGAAAACAAGACATTTTTAGATGAAAGAAAACACAGTTGATATTCGTATCATTTTGGAGCTTTCACTACTCGCGCTAACTTTGGTAGATAGTTTTACATTATAAGAATCTGTAGGTTAAGTTTACATATTAATGCGAATAATGTTGGAGTATGTAATCTAAGTAAACTTAACAGGTGGGTGGAGCGGGGTTAAAAATGACCTGTGTAGAATAACGACTGAATTATGAAGTAGAAATAATTTTAATTTTTAATGTGGTTTCGCAAGGGGTCGTCGCCCGTAGGGGTCGGTTTAGCCAAATATAGCTTGGTTCAGTCACCCCAGTAACTTGACCTATTCGAGTGGTCCACAGCGCGATTTCTACCTGAGATCAGTTCCCTGGTTGAAATACATTGTGTATTTCAACCAAGGAAAATCACTGATTATTGCGTTTTTCTATGAAATTCTCAGTAACAGATTGGAGTTTGAATTCGTGTCCAGTTAATGGCAATAAGTTCACACATGGGACTTAAACATACCGGCGAATTTCGGGTGTATAACAGTACAATACCTACACTTCTGCCCAGGCCTTTAGAGAATACACGTAAGTAGATTTTAATGATTGATATATATAAAGATGATTTGAAAATTTAGATCTGCGACTGCTTCATGCACAAAATACATGATGTATCTGAATGAATACTATTCATAATTCTGCCCCACCGTTGATTTTTCATCCCAACTTTGACGCTTCATTTACATTTTTAGGGAATATAAAATTTATTCGTGTCACGAGTGCAATCAATGCGGGTTTAGTCAAATTTTGTTTGTGCAATAGTAGTTATATTGTTTTACGGTTTTTATAGAGAGCATATTTTAATAAACGCCATATATCGAAATTATAGCCATAATCAAATTTTATTCTCTGATTAGAGCAGACCCTGCTATTATGTATGACTTAACAAACCCAATAAATACATGCTCCGTCTATAGAGCTAAACGTACATAGAGGTACATACATATCATCACTCCTGTATTCCCCGAAGGGGAAGGCAGAGGTGTACTAAATATATATACACCCACAGTTCGCCAGTATGGTTGGGTACCATATAATTGCCATTAACACATAAAATACAATCCCTTGAGCTGCTTCAGAAAATTTCATAGAAAAAACCAATATCTCTGCTCCACCTGTAAATCGAACCTAGATACAGTCGATTTCGGGATCATGGACAGATTATGGACTAATGAGGCAAATCAGAGATGAATGGCGTTAAAATGAGGAGGCTTTGCATTGGGTGGATAGAATTGGAATCATGAGTGGGTCCTTGCATGGCTATGTTAGTTTAGCAAGTTTTACACACAAGTTTAGTACACTTTAGCAAGTAGAGTTTATTTACTTATCATACTTTCGTCATCATACGAACATCATACGAACTGTTTTCCTAATTCTAAGCCAACCGTCACGATCCACAGCTCCTATCCACTTTTTTGACCTGTCTCGCTTTATGGACGCTTCTGCTGTAAGTTTACAAAAACCGGACCGTAGACCAGTTCCTAAAGATAGCTGTCGACCGTCATTACGTTTGTCTAGAGACTTTAATGCACGAGTTCCTTTACTCAAAGCAACTATACGAGCGAACAACTTCAAACAGCACTGTGCGTGTGCATCTTCCAATACCTTCAAACTATTCGGAATTCCATAGCTGCAAATACAGCCAGCAACATATAGCATAATTAAAGTACGTAAACCGTGTGTCCCCTTAAAACAGAACTTATTAAATTAAACAGTGCTCCTTGAGTTTCCTAGGCGCTCTTATCTCGGTGCCGGCTCGGAGGCCATTAAAACTTGGACCACCCTACTAACTGTGACACAACACTAATTGGTTGGAGAAACCACTTTGTGATAAATTAAAAATTATTATCAACTCCCCAGACCAAGGAAAAGTGTAGTTTTAGAGTACAGTTTGGATTGCATGAAGTTTTGTTTAGTTTTGGCCATTACATTCCAGTGTTGCCTTAGAGATTAAGGTAGAAGTGATTTTATAACCTTGAAAGTAACAGTTTAGGAATGTACAAGCTTAAAACAAGTAAACATAACGATAGTAATTAAGACTACAAGAAAATCCAATAACTATCGCTAAGCTTGCTGTTACAATTACTCTCTCTTTAACAATAATAACGAAAAACTGTCTAAGCCATTCATTTCTATAGGAGAGTGTAGCTGCGCTATTCTTATAACTTTATATCAGTGAAAGAATGAAAAAATCAATAGTTTCAGAGATTCCTAGAAATATTATGTTATACAATGAACTTTACCTTATGTAAGAAAAAGATTCTTAAAAATTACCTGCTTATTCTAAACTAACAAGCTAAGCGTCAGTGCGCGTGCACTTAATGCACCGGTAATAACTTGTAAAATCCGGTACCGAGCAGTTCAGTTCAGATTGAACAGAGTCCCGCCTCGGGCGCCAAGTAATGCTCAACTTCAACTACAATGAACCGCTTAGCCTCGCTTCTATTGTGGGTTACGTGATGAGCATGGCTGATGTTTCATGTGAATATTACCCACTTATCTCCGCTTTTGAATTCTTTACCTACATTTTGAAAAACGGACTCCATATTCTTTAAATTTTAGCATGTAGATACATTTCCAAGCGCTTAAAAAATATACATATAATATTGCCTTCAACGTATATTCATAAGCTGATGGCAATAGAACTCAATAAAACTCAATCCCGAAAAAACCGTATCCTAAACCGTATACGAAATAACTAGGTATTGTTTTTGTAAAGTAGGTAATTGGGGGCAGACTGGGGCAATAATGGATAGATTTTAAAAATTTTTGGCCTCTACTAAAATTATATTGAGAAGTTTGGCCTCAGGAAAGCCGACAGTACCTACCGCGAAGCAATTAACTAGTTTGTTATAATTGAGCCATATCCCTTCCGAGGTAAACCGAATGAAGCCGAAGTTCTATGGGCTAATTTGTTTATCTTGGCATGAGAATTATTCATGTGTTAGTATCTACCGATAGTCTTCATTAGAATGGGACAATATTTCATTGTTTAATTACAGACTATTAAACTACCGTATTTTTTTACCAATTAAGTCGCAATTACTCACAAACTTTTCGTATTTCGAAAATAAGCGACGGTAGGTACCCAAATACGCGTAAAACATTGCAAGCCAAGCGTAGTGTCAAAAGTTATATCACCCTCCTGGGCCGATACGACAGCGTAATAATGAAACTCAGTAGAAATGAAAGTGACACTTCGCCCCCTCCCACCCAATTCTTATTTCCTATCTGACAGTCAAAGTGACAGATGTCAACTTTCTACACCAATTTACGTTTTTCGCTATAAGAACGAAGACGGGCCTAGAATTTTTTTTTGTTTTATAAGTACCTAGGTACTTGAATATTTTATGTTTAAGACAGAAAAAATGTTTTCATATACTTTGGATATTATTAATGCTACAGCTTTAGCTTTGTCTCTCAACGATAAGCTGATTTTTTAAAATTAATGCTGCTTTTTTCCTTCTACAGATTAAAAATAGTGTCGTTATGGTTAGTATTTAATGGTTCATATGCCTTATGTTAGCCATAAATGATAAATTAAGACTAGAGTGGATTTTTTTAACTTACCCTTAAGGATAAAGTCAGGGCTCGTAACGACCTCTGCTCTTTAAATACGTTTTAATTTTTTAAAGTCATCATGTCAACATGTCGATATTATAGAGCCACAGGAGCCACAACTTATAAGACATTCATTTAAAAGATTATCGATAAAACTATTTACAACTGAACTAATAATGTAATTTATAATACTTATACTAATACGTAAAAAAATATAACTTTCTTCACATGAATTCGGAATTCTTAAAATTATAGATTAAAGGTAGGATATTTATTAACAAATTCCAAACTCCAAAAATACTCCAAGGAGTCTACAAGCTAGGAGCGTATGAAAGAGGCTATTTATTAGTAAGTATAAAAAATATCTTGGAGGACAACTGACCTGATCAAATATTCTGTAAGGAAAGTATGATTAATTCAATTCTTAGAGAATTGGACCCGAAGCCTAATGAAGCTCTCCAAGAAGTCCATCCATCCATTCGTTTTATCTTTTCCTTTGTTGTCTATGTACTGTACCTTGGATTTCTTATGAACACGACCTTCCAATGACTGAATAATTGATAGCACGAAGAACCCGAAAACAACAGTTTTTGTCATAAGTACGTAACTTAAAAGATTTTAGCGGTAAATTTGTAATTTTTATTTTGATTTTCTGTGATGATAGTACCTGTAATGATAATAAGTAGTAGTAGTATAAAGATAGTAATAATGATAATAACACACTTTTATAATTGAAAACCAACAAAGCAAAAAGAACTGAATTTAATAAGTAGATTGTATACTTGACCATTCCTTTTCCGTAATCAGGCAATAAGAAATATTACAATCTTCATTGATATCGTAGTAAGTGGCGGTCTATAGTTTCCGCCTACCCTTGAAGGAGAAAGGTATGAATTTATGTATGTAATAATCTTAATAAAACCAAAGGCAAAGTTAATTTTCTCATAATAAAAAAAAAATCCGCCATGTTGGCGCTTCTGTGCAGTGGTTTTATTAAATAAGTTTCAATTAACGACCGGCCGTGATTAGATAAAGGAAGCTTGGTCCAACTTGTAATTAGTAGGTCCAAGAAGTTTGCGGGGGACGACTTCGCAGGATATTGTACTGTTGTAAGCTGATTAGGGTGTATTTTGTAATTCAGAATGTTTTTGAGACCGTTCATTGGAAATCATATCATATTGTGAGCGGGTTCTTTGAAGAGATGTTAAAATACATAGCATTTTATTTCACCTGTATAAGTAATCCCGAGAGGTAGTCAGAGATGAATGATAGTAGGTACACACACGGTACACCACTTTTAAGGTCCCATGTAATAGGGGACGAGCCTATTACCATGAACCGGGGCAGCAAAATAAACTACGACGACGAAACGGAATTTCTTAGAAAATCTCGATAACACTGCTCGAACTGAGGATCATACGCAGGACTTCATTAGTTGTTAAGAGCGCTCGCGCACTTGTGATTTTTAGTCGGGCGATAGTTTGATCGTTCTGGGATTCACTATGGAGTTATATGGCAGTGCGCGTATTTGACGATTAGAATTCAACATGAAATTATACACGACTACTACAGCGACTAAACTATCGGTAGACTAAAAATCACAAGTGCGCGTTAGCCCTAAGGTAACTGTGAAAATATGAATAGTACTAAATTATTATTTGAAACTCCATAATTAGCACAAAATTTAAGTGAATAGAATAAGCCGAAATTAGTTAACTAAGTATACACTTACAGCAACATGCAAATCCTCCACAAATACAGCACACTCCTGAGTCGGGTAGAACAACAAACTTCATAAATATGCAACATTCAAACATCGTCAGAATTTCGTTAATCACTTTGCTCGAACATTGCACATTTCGAGCACTTATAAGCATTAACAATGGGCTGAAACTTTCCTCATTATATGGTGCGTTCCCCACGATTTACCACGCTTTTCCGCTTACTGCAACATTCATGAATAACCACTCAGAAATTCGCCAACTGAACTCTGCGCTAATTCAGTGCAGATATTAGTAAACAAAGCTGCAGACTTGCACGTGTCATACGATTCTAGCTCTTAAGTCGATGACGTCGCACATAAATTTTGGATCGCAAGAACTCGCAGCCAAGGATATAAACAATTTGGATTGAGCCACGTAACACGCGTATTTTGCCCAAATTGAAAAATATTGTTCTGATAATTAATTATGATAATCTCCTCCATACATTAATACTTACTAGCTTATTGTATGTAAGTAGATTTCCTTGGAATACTGATTCAACAATTTTATAAATTAAATTTTATTTCATATTGTAGTGACTAAGAATTAGCACATTTTTTTATTAAATGACTATGATTAAAACGAATGATTCACCCCAATAAACTTATTAATTATACGTACCGTGTTTAACAGTGATTGATTGAATTAATGACCAGCCAAAGAAACTGTAAACAGCATTCTATAAAATTGAATATGGGACAACGAGCCCGTGTCCCCACTGCTAGACAGTTCCAGTTACAGTTCTTCGCTGCCATTCAGATAATCATCTCGTAAGAACCGAGAAAATAACTGACTTGCTCGGTAGTAGGATTTCTTGGGATCTAACTGGCGGACGACCTCCGGTGCTTTACAACAGTCTCCGTTGTAAAGCACCTGTGTGTTTTGACTTTTGCATCAGAGCCCACGATGAAGCCCCCGATAGCTGCGGCTCTGACAATCTGAAGTCCGTAGGGCCTCCGAAAGCTCGGCAACGCTTTTGTTATTGCAGATGCTCATGGTGGCGACAACTACTTACCATCAAGTATCTCACCTGTTCGTTTACTGACCCGAATAGTTTTTATCTTTACTAGATAAAAATTGTTGTTTAAAGATCTTGGCCAAAAAGTATTTTTACCTACATATATGTAAGTAAAGACGTAAACCATTATTTCAAAGTGTTTTGTTCATGACAACAATTCAAACCTGTATGGTTGGTTTGGTTATACTAAAAAACACTGTTGTTGCGACAGAATAAGGTCGATTAAAGAGCACAAATTGTTTCATATATCTGTTTGAGGTGCCACGTCAGAATATTCGCTAGTTCTATGGCCCCAACCTTAGTGCGGTAAGTGACGACGGCAGCAGCGCCCCGCCAAGAAGATTTACAGGTCTTGGTGAATGTAAATGAATTCGCGTAGTGCCACTCACTCCGTCCTGTGCAGCTGAATGCTTATGATATGCTGTGATGCGTGATACAGAAGAACAGTGTAGTTTGCAATAAATGATTTGATTTGATTTGACCTTTGTTTGGTAAATTGTCAATAACTGCTATCTAATAGGCTCGAGATCCTCCACAATGTACTATGGATGGCCGTGTGTTTTTAGTAAGTAGGAGTCCGACATAATCCTCCGCCTTTCCTTCCGAGAGACGGTGGGCATCGATGAGGATTTTCACACGAAAAAAAATTGTGTCACCCTAGTGCTTTAGTGATATGACTATTGGAGTTTGAACTGCCAAATCGTGGGTCTAGAGATCGAATCCAAGGCACGCGCCTCTAATTTATTGTAATTGTACGCATATTAATATTGTAATTCGCTTGAACGATGAAAGAAAACACCGTAAGGAAACCTGCATGCTTAAAAGATTTTCCTTACGGTATGTGAATTGTGTAGTCTGCCAATCCGTAGCAGCCTAGCGTGGTGGACTTTAGCCTAACCCATCTAATTCTGAGAAGAGAACTCATCATGCCTCGCAGTAAGACAGTAAATCGATTGATGATAATGACACTGCTATATAGGGTACTTCCAAGAGCCCGTCTGATCGGGTTGCTGATCCTAAATTGATGCTACAGACGCCTTTAGCCCGTAGGAATAGGTAAACCTACCTAATTGAGAAACCCAACAACACTGCTTGACTTCAGAATGAAACCCAGGATCTCAGCAGTCGTGCTTCGAAGTCAAGCAAAGTGATGTTGGGTTTTCTATTTTTTTTAATATAAAATATAAAACCCAATATCACTTTGCTTGACTTCAGAATAACACCCAGGATCTCAGCTCAGATCTCTAGACAGAGCGCTATAATTAGGTATATATTAAGAACCTCCTCTTTTTTTTAAAGTAGATTTGGCATCGATTGTTTTCTTTTTTTCATAAAAATAATTAATTTTATTTTGATCTCTTGCCATTGCAAGTTGCACAATACTCCTTCAATACATACAGTATACTTATAAAATGTTCTATTGTTTCAGGTACGTGGCGATATGAAAACAAAATGGCGGTCAAAGTTTAATTAAAACTACATAAAGCGCAGTTTTCTTAACGTCTACCGAAAATAGTAATGTGAAATCATTCGACCAACCTTTGTTTGTTTTATAATCGTATTATAGTGGCTCACGTAGATTTTGATGTAGTAAAGTCAAGACCAAATCCTTTATTTCAATTAGACCATTACAATAAGTACTTTTGAAAAGTCAGAACTAGTTGCACAGTTCCAAAACGTGGGTCTTATGAAGAAGAGCCGGCAAGAAACTACATAGAAACTCCTTTTAAAAAAAAAAGTTACAATATTAAGCTTTAGTAATTGCCTCATTGACCTGATGCTCGTCGTATTTGGGATTTGTACCTGGCTAATGGCAATAAACTCGCTTCCTGTTACATGGAACCTAAACATATCGGACAACTATGGGTGAAGGTACGTTATTTCGCCTCTGCCTAACCCTTCGGGGATTACAGGCATGATGGTATATAGTGTAATGTTAAAACAATTTTATATATTGAGACCTTATGTATTTGAAAATAACAAGCACAAGCTTATAATATTTATTTTATCGATAAGGGACTTCTTAACTTATAAAAATCATATCCATCTGTGGACGTAGTTTTACTCATATTGATATAGATAGTACAAATAAATACCTATATCTGTAAAGCCGAGATACGTGAATGTCTGAAACATACATTTAGTTTATTTGAAAGGTTGAGTAGGGATAAAATTAATGTTACTGTCCAAACACAGCCACCTCGTTTATACGAAGGAAAAACGTAAGTACCTATACATATTTTCTTCTTTTCAGCCCTACATTTTCTGTTCCTGGATACCATTGGCGAAGGGTCAATTATGATAAGAAAGAATTTAAACCGTAGCCAAATTACTTAGCTTGTATGACGAATAGTGAGTGTTAAAAAAGGAAGCCGGTTACATGAATAGTTGTATGGAGCCTTCGCGAGTGAAAAAGTGCAAATCAAAAAGCGGTCTAGGTCATCATGCCATCTTCTCATCAAAATAAGAATCACCTACGATAATTCTAGTAGCCTAACACTTTCCCAACTTCCAAAATAAATCGCATGGCATAACACTCATTTGGTTTACAAAAAAATCCATACTATTGTAAAAGAATAGCAAATCGCATGCGATAACAACGGCGGCCATTTTGTTGTGCAAAACTAACGTCATGAATATGTAATGAACCTAACGATGCAACATAGAGATACTTCGATCGCAGGTGCAACGATTTCTAAATTTTTGGCTGTATTTTTAACAGGTCATTAATTACTTAGTAGCTTCGGCTTCATATAGAAAGCGAGCGATCAGGGTGATCTAAATCTGAAAACACACAAAAAAATGAGGTATTGGGTCAGACCTATACGGGTGGTGGTGAATGCGATGAACTCCCACGACTGAAGCCGGGCATGGAGCATCGATAAGTGCGACTTTAAATTAGTACAAGTCATAACGATAATAACAATTTGTCTACTTTTAAAGCAAGTAACAATGATATAATTCATTGGTAGGTAATTTAATATTGTATTATCAATAATAACATACCAAATTTTTAGCTAGATAGATCTAAAAAAATATATAAGTAACTTGAAACGTAACCATACATTTTGTATTGAAATGGCAACATTTCTAACTTTTTGTCGTATGGAAACAAAAAGGTTTTATTTACCTGATATGTACCAGTCAAACATAAATACCAAGTTAAAAGTAAATAGCCCGCAGTTAACGTGCGAAACCGCTTCGCAGTGGATTAGCGGCTTATCAAAGATTTTAACAGAAAATGGATTCATTTACATTGCGGTTTAGACCTTTTATTATTTGTCACGCTAAACAAACCCTGTTTAAGCATTCAAAGGAAGAAAAAAACATTATTTAGATCAAAATAATGGTTTTTTCCAAAGTTCTAATAAAATAACAGCACAATTTAAATTTTCTAGAATATTTCGCCTAATCAGCACATTGACAGCCGTAAAGTTTTATTCTAATGTAAGTATACATTACAATGACAGTATGGTATGCCCAAAAAGGTTATACAAACTTTATAACAGCCAAAATCTCACTGCGGGTGTGGATATATCGATAGTGATTAAAACGATTAATTATTATGATCTCCAAATATCGAACAATCGCTTGAAACTTATTTTTTAAAGACTATGATTTTAAAATAAAACTAAAGGTTGTTAAAGTGCTGATTAGGCGACAGATTGTCCGAAATGTTCCAGAAAATTTACACGGCCACTAAAGTTTTAAAACATTTTTTTTATTAAAGTAATTCATTTATGTAGCCATTTATATTTAAGACGTTTTGAAATTAACAAATTGTTATACTTTCCTTATATTATTAGGTATGTGTTAAATATTGCCCTTCGGGAAAAAAGACGAATTCTGGGAATAAACTTAATTCAGAACAATACCCACTATGGCATTTTCCCTGATGTTGCTGTCCATATTCAATCGATTGGATTAAAACAACTAATACGAGTCTATATCCAATGCGTCCATGCGTTATCAAAACATTTCATAACGGGGGCTTAAAAGGGGATTAATTAAACTGAAAATTTTGCTAAAAGTCCGGCAAGCGAAGCGGTTTAGACGCCATACTGCCGGCCCCGCCAATCGCCGGGAACAAATTGATTGAAAGTTTAATACCTTGTCGACCACGACTGGTTTTCAATTTTAAAGCATTGAATTTTTGTTCGGTGGGCTGTTGTTGTTGGCATATGTACTTATGGTGAAAGTTCACTGGCTGACTGACGTTGGAGGGATTATCTTTATGGTATAGTTCAATCTGCTTACTGTGTATGATCTACCAAAGATAGAATAGCAGTAATAGTACAGTCGACATAAGAGTTCTTCTTCTTCTATCTAGAGACATCTTCGTCTTTATATATATAGAGTGCGTTATAAAAACTATCCGTGTAAGGGATCAAGATATGTATGCATCCAACACCTTTGTTTTAACACAATATATTGCGTGATAGATGTCGCTAGTTACCTGTATACATTTATCCTTTGTCAACTGTACGTAGTCTAGGAGCTACTATTGGTGCTACTTAGATCTTTTGACAATGTTTGATTTTGATTAAAGATTGTCGATAGATAAAAGTAAACTGAGTTTCAAAGACAGCTCTTAATCAGAGACATATCATATTTGATTTATGCCATATCATGCCAATTCAGTGATCATCCCAATATAAATTGGATTCCAATAACGTAATTAGAAGCTATAATTACTTATGCAATAATTCAATACCAACTAATGCAATAATTAGTTAAGCTATTATTCAACAAGCGACGTGGTGTGATTCACTTGTATATTATAGTTTAATTAATTGGTGCATAATTATGGATTTAGTAAGGAATATCCGATACACTAGGCATACATTGCTTATGATAAGGAAATTGTATTACAAAGTAAAATATTACTTTCTGGGGAAAGGTTGTCAGAAAGTTCTTTAGAATAATAATAGTAAAAATAGTTTTTGACTTTTGTACGACGCTTTTTGTAACCATCTTTAAAAAGGAGAAGGTTTTCTATTCAAGTGCATTTTTATTTGTATTTTTGTTACCCGATATCTTCGATACACATCGATAAGTAAGGAATTAATATTAAAAAATACAAACAAATCCATTTGAAAATGAGCACCTACAGTCGTTCTTTAGTTTCTGTCTGATTATCACTTCAAAGATACGCCAAAAAAAGCTTAAAGTAGAGCTTTATTTCGAAACATAAAAATATTTTTATTTAAAAATCTGCAACAAAAATGTAGGTATCGAAATCGTGCAACGGATTAAGCAAACACCTGCTCGTGGAACCTATTGAATAGTCCATGAAGTTGCATCTCTCTTGAAGTCAGTTCGTTAGGCACGTGCCGCAGTTTCCAGAGGTTATACTTTTTCACTCGTTGAGATGCTAAATTATACACGAATAAATAGCACGAAGATCCACGTGTTCTTTGAGTTTCAGTTACGATGTTTGAAAATGTTGGCTTTAAATTTTGTAATTATTATAATCAATGATATTTATTTATACCGGCGGCTCCGGTATTTCCTAAATGATGGCCTTCGAGAAGAAACACCGGAGAAAACTGAGAAAAACATGGTCTCCTTAAAAATCCAGACAGTGCTAGTAGTAAAAGTTTTTGGAGACATCATGAACAATATATAAGACGTAAAATAATTGTTTTCCATACGTAACAAATCGTTTTGTCGTTGAAATCTGGTGGAAATATGGAATAAATATATTTTTGCTTCAAACTTGTAAGTACTCGTAAGAACATAGCTTAATTCACAATATTGGACTAGAAGGATGTTTTATTAAAACATGTACCAGGTACCTATCTCATAACTCATTACCTTACTTTCGCACGTGCCCCTTCAAAATACCTTTCAAAAAGTTTTGAATATCCAACTTCCGAATTCACTTGAACGTTAATTAATCATTTTTAATCCAAATAGTTGAGCGAACTTCTGAGCGCCGAACGCGAAGGCATTTTGCAGCATTCCTGTTCACCTGCATATGATCCTATAACGCTCTATTGAAGGAGTTTTTCCGCCCATAAAACTTTATCCCATTAGAGCAGGTATAAGAATGCTTTAAGTTATGGGAGACGCGATTTATATTACGGAGCGGAAGCGATAGCGATTGACAATATTGTTACGTCATCTTATTGACTTATTATTATGTAATAGTTTTATTTTATCTTTAGAATTTAGCATACAAGACTTAGGGCCACTTGCACCAAACTTTTTGATTTAAGTCAAACATTCGTCTTGCACCAAAATAATTTCCGTAAAGAATCCGAAATCGGAATAAAATAATATTAATACCAAAAAATCCGTAAAAAGGTAGTTTCATTTCAACAGTAAATATTTTAGTTTTTTTTGTCTGGGACATATTTCGCCGCCGTCCACTGCTCCTTTACTTTTTTTCTTGCCTCTAAATCCTTTTACTTAAACCTAGCCCTAAAGCGCTTAGTGAGGCACCGAGGCTTGCTTTAATTAAAAATACCTACGAAGAAGGTGGCGACCAACTTCATTTGCTGCCACGATTAATTGAACTGGAATAAAGCCTTCGAGGTGTCTGATAGTTCCTCTTTGTGCACCTGTACCGGGAACATCGCCCCTTTGTTTTCTCACTGGAGATTATTCAGACCGCAGTTGATTTATCGTTCCGTGGTTCATGGAAAAGTGGACTAATCAATAAAAGTATTGATGTCAAAGTAATCAACATACTCGTATAAATTTCTGTTTTTGCACAAATTATTTTTATAGACGAGATTACAAAAAAGGTAGGTTAGGTTATTTCTGTGTTATAGAAGTGAACTTATAAGATTTTTGAGTGTTGAGTGTAGTTAAAAAAGTCATTTAACAATGACTTTTTTTCTTTGACTATTTTTTTATACATCTGAATTTTTTTAATCTGTTCTCCTTTGACGGGCACAGTTATGATGAGTTCCCAGTTTTATTTTGATGTTAGTGGAATGTGGGGCTGCTGTTGTAGACCTGTTGATGAACGCATTTCCCTGATAGTTCTACACAGGTGCTTAATAGGCAATTTGTAGAAATGTGGCTACAAACGAGCAGCATTTTATGTCTCTTTAGGGAAGTGTTGTTTGATGACGCTCTTATTTTAATACCTACTAGCTTTTGCCTGTGGCCTCACTTGCAGTGCCATTTTATTTTACCTGATAAAACAGAGCCGTTTTCAAACTTGAATAAGTACTGTAAATGTTTTTTTTAAACGGATTTCAAACACAATCTATATATATAAAAGAAATTCGTGTTAGCTACACTATTTATAACTGAAGAACGGCTGAACCGATTTGGCTGAAAATTGGTGGAGAGGTAGCTTAGAACCAGGAGACCGACATAGGATACTTTTTATCCAGTTCCCGTGGGATGTGCTGACCGAATTCCACGGGGGCGAAGCCGCGGGCAGAAGCTAGTATTGTTATAAATTGAAATCTAAAGATGTTTGTGCAAATAGACTATTAGGGCAGAAAGGGCAATTACCACCCTCCCTTTTTAAGATTCTACTTCTCTTTTTGATTAAGATATCTATATTTCTACAGTCTACACTTTGTTATTATTGCTCTGAAGTAATTTGACTACAAAATACATACAAAATATTAAGTCCTTTACTAAACCCTGTTATGAAGTTAGCGCACAGAATTAAATGGAACAATAGTCTCTAAACATTAAAATATAAGCCGCAACCCGCAAGTTAGTGTACAAAAGCAAGTTTAATTAAATCTAGGAAAGTCGCACATATGTTAACAATATGTTTGAGAGTTGAATAAGTCCGAAATATGTTTTATGTTGATAGCAAATAGAAAAGAGTAGAACCGTAGATAATAAGTTGTACCAAATGTATTGCAACTCAGAAGAGTATTTTTTAAATAAATTAATAACAGCAGCATTTATGCGGGCAGTATAATTGAGTAATAATTACTGACCCGACTGACTGATAAAATGATAATTCAGAATTATCATTTTATCACTCAGTCTCATGGTACATACCGATTTATAATTTCGAAACTTCTTGTATGGTTTCCGTGGTGTAGCGGTTATCACATCTGCCTAACACGCAGAAGGCCCCCGCTTCGATCCCGGGCGGAAACAGTTACTTTTTGTGTTTTTCTAATGAACTTCGAAATATTTTTTGTTGCGTATAGTTTGTACTTGTTTTTTTTAAATTATTTATTGCAATATTATCACCTAAAACTGAGTACAAAGACAACATATACTAGAACCGCGTTGTCTCAGACAGACATCCCGATTTATAGCATGCTGATAAGATCTGCGGTTCCTGTAGTCATTTTTAACAGAGAACAAGGCAGGGTAAAGGTTGACATAGACACGTTCTTTTTTTAAGACTCGTCTCGGGCGTTCTATTTTCAAATCGAGCGCCTCTTGTGTTGATTTTTCTTCGGCTAGATAGTGCTGTACTAAGAATACTAGCAGCTAGCGGAGTTTCTACACGTGTATTCTTATTTGCATACCTATTAAACATACCTACCTATTTATTTTTCATTAGGTATATTATATACTACAAAACATTTGGAATGTCAGGAATAACAGCTAAATATTCACCACTTTCTAGTTCAATAACTAGCTGCTTTCCGCATGTTGTCACTCTATCTTGCCGGTGGACAGTCTACATAGGTATAAATATTAGATACGTTTGTCTAGATGCGGTTTCCACTATTGCTATTATTTGGGCACAACTCCAAACTCCGAACTGCTACTGATAATTTCATGCTTTTTTTTCTCAAAAACCTTTGCCCGGCCTGGAGGGCTATAACAGCCACTTTTTAACATAATTACATACCATCACGCCGTACCGCTACCGCCGTATCCTACACACGTAGGATAGGCAGAGGCGTACTAATGTACTGTACCTACACAATTCGCCGGTATGTTTAGGTCCCATGTGATGGGGGGCGAGCCTACTGCCACTAACCGGACATAATTCCCAAACTCCCTGCTACTACTGAGAATTTCATAGAAGAAAAACAACAACAACTTTGCTCGGCCTGGGTATTTAATATAGGACCTCTATCTACCATAGCAGTCACGGTCGGAACCACAACACTTAAAAAAAAATCCTAATTAGATTCATGCTATTGGTACAATATTTCTAGTATAAGTTGACCTCACATTGTTTCATAACCTTTTTGCACTCTAGCGGCACAGATAATAGAATACTAGTACCTAGCGGCCAGCTAGATCTCCTTACTGGAGATAGGATTTTGACATTATTCGTATGGAATTTATGTCATATCTTTAGTAAGCAAATCTACTAAAAGATTTGATTACAAACCGACCGTTAGCTAATACTTCGGCATAGTCCTTAGAAGAGTCCTCCTAGTGCCTTGGTGTCGAACCGTCCTTGGTTCGACATCCAGGTACTAGTGTTCAAGAAATAAGGTAGTAACAACGGGTAGGTAGTTACACCAATAATTTCAGAATCTAAATATCACCGAACCCTACACAGAACAGCATTCAGCTATTATCTCGCAGTTAATCCCCTAACACCATTACAACACTAATTCCCGGCATTAGTCCCAATTATATCACTATTATATTAACTAAATCAACACTACAAATCCCATTGCTGGTTCCGTACGGGCAATGAATAAATTATCATATGGAAATGTGAATGGAATAGTAAGTATTAGAAGAACATTGATTAGATATAGTTATGATTTTAGATTAGCACAATAAATATTTTATATTTATTTTGACCGCGACTTCGCCCACATGAAGCAATATTAGGATTAATACCTAATATTCTATATTCGTTTAATTAATTGACATAAGAAGTTCACAAGTTTTTAAGTTGGAACATATACTTTCTAACTGTCATAACTAAATTAAAATCTTTTCAGTAGTTTTTACGCCAACCCGTAACAAACAGATAAACAAAAAGACAAGAATTTTAAAATCACAATGTATAGGTACCCTAACCGACTTGTTATTTTTTAAATATCTTTAATGTACAGACTTTTACGGTTTTATAATAACAGGGAAGAAAAAGATTGACTGACTAGAATCTCAAAGTTTAATAAGAAAACATACATAACATCACACCGGAATATCCCGAAGGATTGAGCAGAGGTACTAGTAATGTAATTCCACAGTGCTAGGCCCCATGTAAGAGGGGATGATACTACTGCCACGCTACTATTGCCAGTGACCTAGCAGGCTAGCACTAATCCAAAGTCTAAGTTGCTACTGAGAATTTCAAAGACAAACCTGATAACACTACTTGACCTGGGAATCGTCACTTTTGCATTTACGTACACGAAACAAAATTGTTTGGTTTACATACTACTAGCGACCCTAGCGGATGATACAGGCAACCGGTGTTGTCTAATTCAATGTGTGCGTATCTACGCACTGTACGTATTATGCACACGCTCAAGCGAGGATTCATAAAACGACTTGCACACAACTATAACCAAACCAGAAATTAATCTCATACATAAAAGGAATATGTTGCAGTATTTTAGTTGGCAGGATAATAGCTTCCGTGGCGTTACGGTGAGGTGACTGGAATCGAAGCACAAGCGGCGTGTCGTGAGTTCAAATCACGGTAGAGGAAATTATTTTTGTCATATGTCATACTTTTTATATTTAAAAAAAGTAAATTGTGTAGGTAAACTCTTGTGGTTTAATTGACTTGTTTTTATTTGTGTTGTATTGATTTGTTTGTTATTGAAATAAAACAACAAAAATGGTAATTAAAACATTTAATTAACTAAATAACGGATCAATTAATATACACAATAGAAAAACAATTTTATCGAGCCTCGAGGCAGTTATTATTTATTTATTTATTATTACACACACTACTCGTATCGTTACAGGATAACCTCCACTACAATAATGGTTGAAAAATCAACTTACGGTTAATCGTTTCTTTAATGAAACGGTTACTATTTTATCAGTTATGAATACAAAGTTTTGTTTGATGGGTAAGTATGAGCGTAATATTTTGTTAGAGGTGATCAATTTAATCAAAAATAAAGACGTCAAGTAAGTAAATAAAAATTTACAAGTTAACATTTCACATCATAATAAGACAAAGTTATTTTTGTTGGATAAGGATGGACGTAATATATTTTGTCAAAGTATCGAGTATAGGTATATCAATTTAATCATAGTAAAATAAAATGTGAAGTGAATCAACATGTTACAAGGAGAAATTATGGCAATTTCTAACCTCAGGAACAATAACATCACTCACATTACAAAATGGCTACATATTCACTAAAGACTTTCATTATTTATGATACACACGTCGTTTAAAACAGTGTGATCACTTTTAAAATATAGTGTGAAAAATATAACACGTCATGGCAATTTATTATTAATGTGTCGGCAAACCATCGTTATCAATTACCTCTTGTAACCTTCTAGGCATGCTGACTACCATACTAGCGCATATATTGCTACCCCGTAGCGACTCCCAAGTGGACGTAACTACGTCATCTAAATTAGATTTTGATCTTGTATTCGATGAGTCCCAGTTTAGCACCATGTGACCCCCTAGGTTTTCTATGGGGTATAAATCTGTACTTTTAGCAGGCCAGTCAATAATAGTCATGTTTTCTTGGTTGTCAAATCTTCTGTGCTGGTTTGCTGCATCGTAAACCAGCTGCACGCAAGTGGTTTCGCACGGTTTGTAAGCACACATTATGAGCTGTTGCGGTTATTCGGGTGGGGAGGAATGGGTCCGCTCTGTGCCTAGATATGATGTCTCGGTGTCATTTGAAAAAATCGCCGATGGTTTTGGCCCACGTCAGCGATGGTCTACGTCACCGGAATCTGCAAATCGTCGAACCCATAACTGCACGGTTCTTCTCTGTAATAAAAAAGAAATGCTCAGAAACCAGTAAGTATATAAATGCTGATATGTGTAAATAAATATTAATCATAATTTAATATAATTATAATACTCAAAACATTGATTCCAATGATATACCTATTATTTGTATCATCATTAGTAAACTTAATTAATATTAGTTACTTAATTCGAATAATTGAATCTTGGCTCAAATCCTATGCCATAAATTTAATTTATTTATAACATGTGTTAAGTCAGTATTACTTATATGACACTTTCCTAAATGAATTAATTATTATGTGTTTTAATATACTTACTATATTAATTAATAATATAATTAACTATAAGTATTATGTATTAGATATATATTATATTATATAGGTATACTTATATTATATTATTAATATAATTAAATAATTATATTATTAATTAATATAGTATATTAAAACACATAATAATTAATTCATTTAGGAAATAATAAAATATTTAATATACTTTCTATATAATATAGTATAATTTAATATTTACAGGCAAGAAGAGCATAGGTTCATAATGAAAATGTCCATAAATGTTACTCACCGATATCATTAATCGCCTCGCTATTTCACTGATAGAAATGTTTTGCTCGTGTAATACAACAATTTCGGCCTTCTTAAACATCGTTAAATGTTGCATGATGAAGCAATAAAAAATAGGATAACACCGCACACAAATTATTACAGGAGTTGTAAGAAGCAATCTATGCTAAACGAAGGTCGTAATGGTTAATGCAAATAGACTGGACAAATGACGACGTTCAATTTTTATAAAATAAAATAATTGAAAAATTGTGGGTAGCTTTGTCTACTAAGGACACAAAATAAAATGCTTAGTTAGTTTCGATGGCATATCTCTAACGTAGCAAAACTTCGATTGTCTTATGAACTGGATTAATAGTAACTTGTAAAAGATATTTTAAATAATATTATAAAAAGAATGTAATTCGCAAGTGTGGTTTGATCATACGGCATTCGATTTACCAGTCAGAGACATTAGCAACGGTGCTAAAGCTGCTATAGTAAAATTGTTTGAAATAGTGCAATACATTGAACCACACCAATTAGTAATAAGGACTATTATAGCGTGTTAGCCATGCCTAAGTATTGATGTAGGTGTGTGTGTAGTAGAAGTCGCTCGCTTGGACGTTAGTATGCGTACTGATTTACATCGTCTTATTAGTTTACGCACACAATAACAACGGCAGTTATCCATGTGTTGATGTAAACTAATTAGGTGGTTTCACTGTACGACCACTTGAGTTAATGTTATGCTATTTGAAACTAAGAAATTTTGGACCTAATAACAGCTTTCAGGGTTCATAAAACTCTTTTCTAAACTAGAAATACGGTTCAATTTAGACATCACGCCGCATAGAGCGCTCTCTACGTTGTTTCACGAAAAATCAACACTAGAGGCCGATTTGAAAATAGAAGCAAGTCACGTTCGTTGAAAAAGCGAAGCATGCCCGTGTCAGCTGTGCTCCGTGCCCTGCAGCCGTGTTCACTTAGCCTTTGTGATACAAATGTGTATTGTTCACTTTATATTATCAAGGTAGGTATAGAGGTGAGGGAAAATATCGTGAGGAAACCTGCACACCTGAGATTTTCTTGACGGCGTGTGAAGTCTGCCAGCCGCACTAGGCCAGCGTGGTGGACTATAGCCTAATTCCTCTCATTCTGAGAGCGACCCGTGCCCAGCAGTGGGACAGTATAATGAGTTGATTATGTGTGAAATCCAACCCGCAGTAGGCTAGCATGATCACTACATAGTATAAAACAAAGTCGCTCCCCGCTGTCTGTCCCTATGTATGCTTAGATCTTTAAAACTACGCAACGGATTTTGATGCGGTTTTTTTCAATATATAGAGTGATTCAAGAGGAAGATTTTTAGCTATTTATCATAACCCTACAACTCTTAGGAACGGGGCAGCGTGGGTGAAACCGCGGGCGGGTCACTAGTAGTCTATAGTCTAATCTTTGAGATCACTGAGATCAATCACTGAGAGAGGCCCGTGCCCAGTACTGAGACAGTATATGGGTTGATGATGATGTTGATAGAAGTTCAGGTATATTTTTTACGAAGAAGAACTGCTTCTGGTCCTAAGCGCGACTGCTGGGTTCGTTTTCGAGAACGAGCAGTTTTCTTGAGTATTTCTAGAAAATTTTCATTAGCAGCTCGGAGTTTGAATGGGTGCCCGATTAATAGCAATAGGTTTGCCCCCTATTACATAACATGGACCTAAGCATAACCGGCGAACTGTGGGTTACATTATTACATCTCTGCCTAATCCTTCTGGAAGTAGCAAGGTGCTTAATATTTGTTTTTACAAGCTATTGATGCGAGACAAGAAATGGGATACTGAGACACTTTTAGATATAGTAGAATTTAGTGTTATAAATGTGTATTGAACGCACTGGTGTTCCTTACGGAATATCAATAAGGCTTTTGCCTATTGGTATCTATCAGTATTACCTATTTCAACTTTCAACTTAGGGAATGTAAGTGCGTACTTGCCGACCGTGAAGGTGATATTGACAGGCTCAAGAAACAATTTCGTGATAAGTATTGGCACTTGGAATGTTTGTCTAAAAAAACGAGTTTCCTATTTCTATACAACCTAGGCACGTGTTTCGGGTTTCATATATACTAAACTATAGTATATATGAAACCCGAAACACGTTCCTAGTATTTTTATGTCAAGATTCTATGTACAACATTTTAAAACTGTATCACGAAAAAAGTTATAAGCTTGTTCTGTAGTTAGGTAAAATCACAAAGTTATAAGCTCGTTCTGTTGTTACCTGGTTGGCCGTACAAAAACATGATGTAATAAGACATGCTGCAACATGCACCACGTCTTGTTACCCCCTCGCCTCAGGAAACCTCTAGGTATGAGCAACCTACTTTTTTTACTGTCGTGATTATTTGGACCAACCTGTATTAAACTACACCAAAATATTCAATCATTTTATCATAATGACTTTATCGAAAATATCTAATAATAAAAATTCAAAATTCAAGGCCTTGTAAACACACTGCCGCGGCCGCCCTCTAACAGTGTATCTGAATTTGATTTTTTAATGTGAATCGTTCGAGCTACCCTCCAAAATTCCATTTCGATTACTATTTTCATCTATTTTCGATATGAAATATCACGGGTTAGGTCGAATTTAGACATAATAATTAACAAAAACCTAAGTATAGTTGCAGAAATCTCTTTATTTTACGTCTTGCATAATATCTGCCTCGAAGTAGAATAAATATTTACCTTACCTCTCTTACTTAAGAACGAATATTAATGCCCCGTTCCACAATTTGATCCCAATGGAGTAAGCTATTTCAGGCCACCTGAATATTAAATGGTCTATATCTTACTTTAAGTCGCCCAAAACTGATATCTGTAAGTAGGTACGTAAGTATCTGTTTTGCTCGTATTTTTCTCTTTTACGTTCGTTTTCCATAAAGGTTACCAGATACACTTTTGAAGTGTTAGTTACAATTGCCACCACTTTGCGTCGTTATTCATGTAATCCTTTCACGTAGATGCCAACTCACCTCGTTATCTATTTCCTTTTTTTGTTGTGAAAAACGAATTTAGGTACTTACCGAATTTCAATTCCCGTTTCATTCTCCTTTAGAGGGTATACATTTTGCGACTGTACCATTCATCGGCTATACATTTTTAAACCCAGTTTTCAAAACCAGATTTTATAAAACCTAAAATATTTTTTGTATAATCCTCTTTCAATAAATAAAACCTACTTACGTAAAACTCATTTGTGACAAAATGGCGGCGATTACAAAATGGCGTCACATGATTTGTGATGTCACTAGCGTGCGCGCTTCGATAGCGACATTAGCACGTGGCGCCCTCTGTACTGCGATTGTGTAAATCACTCGCACCAGCTTTGGCGGGGCTTAGTGGCATATTGATGGGGATATATTAGACACTTTTATTGTTCCAATTTACCGAATATTGAAATCAAATCGCTAGCTATCCATGTTAGATATTGATTTCAAATAAGTGCAATACCATGCTAGCAGTTCCTATTGTGTTCCCATTTGTAGGGAATCAGTGAAAATACCAGTAATTTCACCAAATGAGGTTTCAAATTCAGACTGAGGAATTGAGGATGGTCACACGTAAATAAATATACATATAATGAGGTGACTTCATTGAATTATGACATGTGTATCGTTCTTCTGAGGGTGACCTACTGTTATAACTCAATGGAGGTGACAACTGAGACGACAACGAATGGTACCACTGGTGTTGCTGCGGATGCCGCTTCTTCTTATACCACTGAGGTGGCAAAAAAG
The DNA here is from genome assembly GCA_947256265.1 of Acronicta leporina. NCBI lineage: Eukaryota > Metazoa > Arthropoda > Insecta > Lepidoptera > Noctuidae > Acronicta > Acronicta leporina. The sequence goes on from OX366512.1 coordinate 16,153,245, forward strand.
CTTTCGGCCCGCCTGATGGTAAGCAGTTACCGTAGCCTATGAACGTCTGCAATACTAGAGATGTCGCTCGCGCTTTGCGACCCTGTAAAAACCTTTTTTGAAGAAATGGGTGGAAAGAAATCAGAGCGAAAAGGTTTTTACAGGATCGGCAACGCGCGAGCGTTGGCTGTAGTCTTTTGGAAAAACCTCGGCAGGTTCCTACTTAGTTCACAATTACAGGCTCCCAGTATACCTACTTGTCTGTCATCTTGGTACAATAAAAAAAGTGAAAGTAAAACAGTGTAGACTAAACTTAGAATGATGAGTATCAATAGTAGGTACTATTTGCGTGCGACATTTAGTTGTACTAGAACCGTCATTAAATGTAACATTGATGGTGATAAATTATACTGTTTTACTGTCTCCAATGTCTGTAATAGATGGGCTGCTTGATTTATCCTGCTATAAACAAGACGGCAGTTGTTTCAAACTTTGTATTTTAATAGTTAATAGTCGTACTTTGAAAGGATCTAATATTTATGTACTAAGTAATGTAATGAAAAGCGGATTTTGGAAATAAGATATTAGTTTTTGCAGCTATTTCGGGGCCAGTGGTTATAAATAAGATATAATAAAAAATATATGATGATTATTTCCCATATACCTCATCAGGAGATAAAGAGATCTTGGGTTCCATTCCTAGGTCGAGCAGTGTTTTTCAAAGATATTCCCAGTAGCAGCTCGGTGTTTGGAATTTGTGCCCGGTTAATAGCAGTAGGTTCGCCCCCTATTACATGGGACTTAAACATATCGGCGAACTGTGGGTGTACTTTAGTACGCCTCTGCTTACTAGAGAGCAAACAAAGAGCTATTGAGTTAAATGCTCAGTAGCATAGCTTTTTAGAACAAAGAAGAATAGCTTTTTAGTATGAAAATTCTTCAGATTCTTTATTATTTATTTTAACGAGATAACTCGAGTTTCATAATGTACTCCTGTATTTTTTTTAATAAAATATCAACGTTCTACAGATTTTTTGTCCTTTGTTTCTTTTATCGAATACCTTAAAAATATTTTGTAATTTTTGAATGACAAGAAAGTGGACGAATTTAGGTAATTATATTCTCGTATTTTTTTTTATACAAACTTACTTTTTCATTTATCAATATTCAAGTATTTATAATTATGAAAAACCAAAAATTCGTATTTTCTTGCCTATAAATATAGATTTCACTTTTATACATTCTTTCATTATGTGTTTATACAGAGAGACATGCCGAGATAGCCTAAAAAACGTTTAAGTAAAGCTTGTTTTTTTTTATGGGATAGGGGGCAAACGTGCAGACGGATCACCTGATTGTAAGCGATAACCGCCGCCCATGGACACCCGCAACTCCAGAGGAGTCACAAGAGTGTTGCCCGCCTTTTAAAAGGGTTTGGGCCTTCGGTAACCTCACTCACTTGGCATGAAACAAGGCTTGCGTTGTTTTTATATGTATTTATATGTGTTTTTTTAACGCTTGCAGGTTTTATTGTAGTGTAGATATAAGTAGAGATAGATATAATATGTACTCATTAGCTGTAAGACACTAGATATATATTTGGATACATCGTAAAAAAGAGTTAGTATGATTTCACCAGTCTTGGGTTTCATTACTCACTACTTATTATTATTACATCCTACTAATATTAAATGTGAAGGTTTATGAGGAAGCATGGATGGATGTTTGTAATTCATTCACGTCAAAACGGCTGAACGGATCTGGTTAAATTTGGCACAGAGATAGATTATAATCTAGAATAACACATAGGGTACTTTTTGTCTATATTGGACCCAATTCTGAAATTCACGCAGACTAAGTCGCGGGCAGAAGCTAGTACTTAAATAAAACAATAATGAAATGTCATCTCCTCTTAACATTCATAAAGCAGTACCTACATTCAAGTGAAATACTTAAGCTAAGAGGATTACATAGACGCTCAGTTTGCAGGTATTCAGTCCGAGCTAGCTAAAAGGCAATTCTTAAATATTCAGCTAGAATTCCTGGCCTAACCGTGAATATTACGTATCTTCTTGTGTATCTATGCATTTTACGAATGTACGTGAATTATAAACTTTATGTAAGTGTTCTTACGGGTTGGACTCCATTGTCAATACGAACTAACACTTCTCACTCACTAATAATACTCATGTACCTATTGATAATAACTCCAAGGTGTGTCAAATCGCCACGTGATTTCACGACACAATTATTTTTCGCATTATTCTTCAATTTTGTCACATGTATAATATATACCTACTAAGCTACATTTATACTTATATTGTGGAACTATAAAAAAAATGGTAAAAATCACACCTTGTCAAATATATATATATATTTTATGTGATAGGGGGGCAAAAAACCAAACGGATCACCTGATGGTAAGCGATAACTGCCGCCCATGGACACCCGCAACACCAGAGGAGTCACAAGTGCGTTGCCCGCCTTTAAAAGGGTTTGGGCCTCCGGTAACCTCAACTCACTCGGCGAAACACAACGCAAGCGCTGTTTCACGCCGGTTATCTGTGAGGCCGTGGTATCACTCCGGTCGAGCCGGCCCACGTAAAAAAACAAAAGCTTTTTTCTAAGAAGAAATATTTAGGTTTTGTAAACAAATCAAACAATCACAAAACATGTTCGGTTGAGTTAGGCTAAACTTAGGCTTCTATGATAAGAGAATGGAATAGAGCTCCTGGTATGTATCTATAAATGTAATGTAATATAATGTATGTATGTATGTAAATAAGAGTCATGTGTGTTGTGGCCAACGGGGTGGTTGTAGTGGGTAAGAATCCTACCAGTCCACGGCGTATCCTCAAAAACCGGCTGCCTTTTGAGAGGTTTCCCCTTGTAAACAAAAATAGAAGATTCGTAGATTTTTAAGTACGGTCCATTTGCTATTTCTGTAGGCATATGTAGTTGTTGCGATAAAGGTAAGCAAAACGAGGTGATGAGTTCTTCACAAAAGAGATATATCACTAGATAATTAACATATTACAGAGTAAAAAAAGAATACTATATTGGACACAGATTAGTAATTTAAAGTTTATTCGCGCCGCCGTTAGGTGGCATTGCCGATTTATATAATAAAAAATATATAAACAGTAGTCTTTTCACGTTTGACCTATGTTTTTCTGACCTGTCTTTCTGTCTTGAGCTACAAAAAACCACCGCTTTGAAAGTTATCGAAACCACCACAGTCTTCCAATTTATAACAGCTAATTAACTTCATTATATTTCACAAGACCATTCTTAACTTAAATAAAGTCTATAATTTTTTGCTTTATTTAGTATCCAACACAATTGCTACCGCGACTGGCGGAATCTCAGCGGAGATGGAATTTCAGTTAGCTGAAACACTGAAATTTAATTATGCGGAAGCAACGAGGCCGGTTGTTTCTGCACTTCCGCCGGATATCAGTTTGGTTATAATTTCCACAGTTTATTTTGTTTAGTTTTGCGAAAAATATTTTTTATTGCAATTCTCTTTTTATTTATCTGTTTGCATCAGTTGCTTTTTTCCTATAAGTGTAAATCATTACAGTTACGCGTGAAAACAGGTACCTAGGTAATTATCGTCAACTCGCAATATATTGGAACTTTTTTTTATGAAATATTCTGAACGCATTGTCCTTTTGTTCCATTTTTATACTTTTCCGTGTTAATTGAAAAACAATATTATTCGTATTCCTCTAATTGATTATAATTGTGTCAAAAGCATAGAAACAAGAATCACATTAAAAAAAGCACTTCAGATTTTACCAGAATTTTCTAAGTTTCCGGACAACTTTTCAAGAAAAGTGAAAGAGCTTTCTTTATAATATATAAGCAGTACCTTTGTACTCAGTAGTCCTAAGTTATTTATTTTACTTTGTTTTATTAAGGGCCACCTTTTTTTTTGTGCGTGTGGAAATCCTCGTGGACATCCGCCGCCCAGGGAAGGCGGCGGAGTGTGTCCACCCAGAATGGGTGACCTACCGACTAAAACCACACGGGTGTTTCGCCTCACCACTTTTTGCTGGGGTTACGGGAGCGAGGTTTCATTCCTCCGCGACCCCAGCAGTGGCAGACCGCCATATTTAAACACATATACAATTTTCTATTGGCATTTTGTGTTTAAATTCAATTTAAACATATTTCAGAAGTTGGTGCAAGTGCATAAATAAGTTAATTAAATACTAATGGGGACTATTACGAACTTTTAAACATAAAAATACTCATATCGTTTCAACCGTTCTCAAGTGATACGCTTACTATCGAACAGCATTCAATTTTTATTTAAAAAAAAAAGATAAAAGAAATGAAGTGGACCTAGGTGCCTAGGTACCATTTTTAATTTGTGACTAGTTAGTAAATATGTAATACAAAAAACACTAGCAAGTAAAATTCCCTTTAGACTCTGAGCAAAGCCAGACCTAAGTAAATATTTTATGAGGACAAACACAATAATATTAGGTATATTTATACCTGTTTATTTCAAGAGCAATGGCGCGGTTAACATTTTTATGTTCGAACATACCTCCTTATCTATTAAATGTAACCTACTTACTTATTTTTCTTTTCGGTTATTTTTTTGTAGGTATTTATTCAATGCCTACAAAAAATAACTCTTATAACTTCAATACTATTGAAGTTTCTTTGAATATTCTATACGTTACGTACGGCTGGTTTATTAAACAACAATAGTTTAAATGTTGAATAAATATTCTTAGGCCCACTTGCACCAACTTCTTAAATATGTTTAAATTCTATTTAAATACAATAATCTCATAGTAAATTTGGTTGCCTGGAAGAAATCGCTTTAAGTGATAAGGCCGCCCATTGTACATTGTTTGTTAATTAGATAAATAAGTATTTTAATTTGTATTTTTGGTGTGCAATAAAGTGTTAAATAAATAAATAAATTTGTGTTTAAATACGATTTAAACACATTTAAGAAGTTGGTGCAAGTGGCCCTTAGACTCAAATTCAGAATTTAATATTTATAGATTAGGGAGTCAAACGAGCAGACGGATCACCTGATGGTAATCGATTACCGCCGCCTATGGACACCTGTAACACCGAAGAGTCACAAGTGCGTTGCTAGCCTTTTAAATGGGTTCCAGTACCCTCTCACTCGGCGAAACACAACTTTTTTTCCGCGCCTGCTTTCTGTGAGACCGCGGTATCCCTCCGGTCAATCATGGCTCTCCCACGGTACGCGGTACGAGTATCTTAGCCCATAATTATCAAATTTCAAAACCAAAACCCAGGACACAGCGCAATGACAGTGGCGAACTGACCACCTTTACATCAAAGTGCAGTCTCGCCAAAGTTATTGGTCGGTACATTGTTACTTAAACAAGCACAAAATGGAGGCGTTTCGAAGTAAACTGGTAGGTGCTTGATTATGTAAGAGCGAACCAAGTGGCGTGCACCAACTTACAGCGAAGTAAGTTGTGATACAACTAACTAATAAGTCGAACTTTAACTTGTGTACAAAGCGGGATACAACCTTTATGAAGCCGCTTTAAACATTCAGAGGTTCATGTGTCAACTGAAATAAATTCAATATTAATATATTTAATAATCAATATTTGTTTATATCTTCCCATTTTTAAAAGAATTCAGTAACACTGTACTGACACTTGATTAATAATAGATCACACTTTTTACCGGGTAGCTCGTCAATTAAAAAATATTCCTTACGTGCAAACTTGAACCTAAGCATCAACGCAGAATGAATTGTTCCAGTCAACCTGTCATTTCATTGAAAAATTCATCCAATTTTGAAAACACTGAATGTCTGCAGTAGTAAGTAATTGAAACTGTCAAACATTAACTGACAATCCCTTTGGCATTAGATTGTAACCGGATCGATACCCGACTATCATTTAATCGGTTTACCCGGCGGAACAACCGGCTTAACCTAAACCTTTATCGGTTAACGCCGAGTCTTTTGCTGTATTACGGAGTTTAAGAAAATCTCCGATAGTTGTCGCTAACGGACTTTTGTGATTTGTGTTTTGTAGAGATTTAAAGCACCTACATGCTTTCTTTGTTTAAGGGTATTGAAAGTTGTTTGTATCACTACTATGATATAATTATGATAGCGACTGCAAATAGCTCTCCGAATAGCTTTTTCCTGGATAAATGATATTTATTAGAGTAAATAGATCTTTTAAAGACACTTTTACAAGTCAATTTTTTCCATTTTTCTTTTTATTTAGATGGCGCCGGCATTTCCTAACGACCTCTGAGAACAAACACCGAAACGAACTCAGAGAATCATGGCCTCTTTTAAAGTCCAGACAGTAATAGTATTATAATAATAAGGGTCAACATAGTTCTGTCAGCCAGTGTCGATCCAGTATTTTGTCATTTTCAAAATGTTTAAGAAAATTCTATTATTGAGAATGTCCTGAATCAGTACAACGTCTTACATATTCATATGCTTGTTAGTACAATCTAGTTATACGCCTGGCTTTCTATCACCCTCACATGTCACCTAAGTACCTGGCATTAAACGGTTTTACTAAAGGCATTTTACTTGAGCTGCATTTTAGACCCTAAGACAATACTAATGTCATATACATTTAACAAAATAATGAAGAAGACCATGATGACCATGACCATGGATTCACCATGAATGCTGTAAAGGATCCGAAACCACGGGAATTAAATAATACAATTACGACGCAATAAAATCCGTAAAAGTAGATTTATCTACACATATTATAAAGAGTAAAGATTTGATTGTTTGTTTGTTTGTTTGTATTGAATAGGCTCCGAAACAACTAGACCGATTTGAAACATTCTTTAACTATTAGAAGCCTACATTATCTCTGATGAACATAGGCTACTTTTAACCGCGGGAAAATGCTACATTCCTACGGGAAAACGGGCGAAGCTGGGCCGGGCAGCTAGTTTCAAATATTTTAAATATAAGTTTTGCCGTCACAATGAATTAAGAACTAAAAATAAACGATAAGTATCTCGAGCCATGATGGACTTCAGTAGAAAAATAACAGGGTAACAAATGTCGCCTCCTTCTGCCTGAGTGCCATTCTCACAGTTCGTTGTCACACTAGCTTTTAGCCATGGCTTTTCTCGCTTTGCTGCAGAGCTGTGGACGACAGCTGTGCCTTGACCTGGTTGAATTATTCCGCCAGCTTCCCAGTGCATGAAGATTTCTGAATTATTAATAAGAACCGCTAAATGGAATAGCAGAAAATGTATAGAATACACCATTATTACAGTATGTGTTAGGTATTGTAGCTATTTCGTGGGTTCTCCGTTTCATTATCATTTTTTTTTTAATTTATTAAAGAGAAAAGGAACAAGGTTTTATATTAATAGCATCCCCAAAATAATAATCCAGGATATTATGCTCAACTGTGTGTCTATATGCTGCGCTGAACCTATTTGGCGCAGCCGCGAGGCACACAATATGCCATAATGTGTAAGTAGGTGCATATTTATTATTGTTGTAGATTATTTTATTTTTATTTTATTTTTCTGTCTAATCTGTTTTTGTGTGTCTTGAGCGTTGTCAAATAAATTTCATTCTTTCTTCTTTCTTTCTATATTTGGAGGCCGTATTCGCAAACGCACATCACCGTGATGCGCTGCTAATGTTTGAGTTTGTGAAGATCACTATCCTACAAGCGCATTGCTCAACTAGGGAAATCTATTTTAAGCCTCGCTGAAAAAATAAGTGCTTAGTCTGTTGATGGTAAGAGCGACAGCTACGCTATGGAGGTCCTGGGTGCGATTATCAGGTCGAACAGTGTTATTAGGTTGTTCTATCAAATTCCGATATCAACTGAGCCCTTTTAAGGGACTTAAACATACTGTCGATCTGTGAGTGTATGTACACCTCTGCCTAACCCTTCAAGGAATACAGGCGTGATAGATAGATAGATAGGTAGATAGTATCTGAAACAAAGAAGCTCAACCCTAAGCAAAACTTTAGCGATGAACTCTTCACTCATTTCGTGGTGCTCACAAAAGATCGACTGACTCTTCCGTCGTATGTAGCAAAGATAAGTATCTACTTCAGTCGTCAACAATAAAAATTGTTCTACACAAATCGACGAACTTTTCAAACGTCAAAATTGCCTTATTCTGTGTCATCGTTTCCAAAAGAGCCCTAAAAACGTTCGTAACATGTTTTCCGTTTCAAAAAACCGTTTCGAATGTAGCTGTCGCTTAGCACCCAATTTGTTATTCAGCGGAGAGCTACTTATTTTTGTCAGTGTCTGCGAATAATTCGCCCGTGAAGCTTCTCGTACAGCGAAATTAATTGTTACGCTCTGGAAAACGTAGCTGCCTGAATTTTCAGTACACAACTTGTATATATTAGGAAGTTTCAACGACATGAAGCTAATTTTTCGTCAAGTGTTGTGTTGTGATTTAGTTACGATGTGTGTGCTCACTTTACCTTTGTTTGTTGTTTAAGAAGCGTTAAATACAGATTTACATATTACTAGCTTCCGCCCGCGACTTCGTCCGCGTGGAATAGTTACTAATAGTCTTAGCGTGATGATATATAGTCTATAGCCTTCCTCGATAAATGGGCTATCTAACACTGAAATGTTTTTTCAAATCGGACCAGTAGTTCCTGGGATTAGCGCGTTCAAGTAAACAAACAAACAAACAAACTCTTCAGCTTTATATATTAGTATAGATGTGAATATCTATGTACCGAATTTATCTTTGCCAACAAGAGTTGAGAAAGTCTTCTGTAGTAACATAACACATAACATACCATCACGCCTGTATTCCCCGAAAGGTTATGCAGTCGCGTAGGTATTAATATACACTCCACAATTTGCCAGTATGTTTGAGTGCCTATTGCCATTATCATTAATCCCAAACTCCGAGCTGCTCCGGACAATTTCATAGAAAAATCAAATAACACTTTGGTCGATCTTTGAATCGAATCCAGGATGAAGTAGCAGCGTAACAATCGCGCTCAGAGGCACTAGGATAACGAAGCAATCATTAAAATTGATAAGAATAAAGTATATAGATATACCCAGTCGAGATATATTATTTTTAATCTCCTACTAAAATAAGATTAGGTTGTCTGATAATTATCACAATTAAAGATAATTCCGCCATTGTACCAGGTTTATTATATATTTATCTCTTAATATTTTTTGAATACCCACTTCCTACTGAATAAATCCTACTCATTTTAATTTGTTGCCCCACACTAGGGTTTTCTCCTGTATCGTAGAATCCGGAACAAAAATACTTATAGGTCATATTGTTCCGTATGGGGATCGAACCCACAACACATATGGGAGAAGCTATCACTCAGCCACTACGCCAAAAGTGCCGTCAACTCAAAAACTTAATGTGCGCTTAGAATAACTTCTAAGCAAATAAGCATCGGAATTCTTCCAAAATTCCCCTCGAGGTGAACAAAGGGTAAAGTCGCAGTATTCAGTAATAGCAGTGCAAGTGTTGAGAACGGGTGAGAGTTTCTGTCGGCGCACAGCTGCCGCTGACTTGTACCTACGTACTAACGCTTTCCGCCTTCTGTGGTACATGGGGCAAGCTTATAGCGGTGATTAAAAAAATAACATTTAACAAAAAGCATAACCGCATTAAAAAAAAATGAAAAAAAATGTGTAAAACTGTTTCGGAAGTCGGTACAATTGATTTGGTCAGATCTTTTGTTTTCGCCACTGAATTCCGAAACTGTTTCGCAATAGTTAAATATCCAACTGCCTCATTAGCCGGTCTTGAGCGCAAATGCTACACGAGAGTTAGAGTTAACTGAGTTTGATACCCAGGTCGAGTCAAAGTTAAAGTCAAAATAATATATTTGAATTAGACCACAAAAAATACTTTTGGAAAGTCAAAACTAGTTGCATGGTTCCAAAAAGTGGGTCTTATGGAGAAACACCCGGCTAGAAACTACTAAGTCCACTTTAAAAAAAAATTGAATACAATATTGCTTTACAACTTTGTTACAAATAGTACCTGAGAATTATGGAGTTTGATGTATACGATTTATTCATTACTAGCGGCCCGCCCCGGCTTCACACGGGTGGAGAAACCCCTATTTTTTTTAAAATATTCTATAGGCTATGTAAATCTGGAATAATGTAGCATTCAAATGGTGCAAGGATTTTTTAAATCGACCCAGTAGTTTTGAGTTTATTCGTTACACACTAACATACAAATCTTTATTATTTTATTTATTTATTATTTATTTTATTCTTTATGCACAATTAGTGTACAGAGGCGGACTTAATGCCTAAGGCATTTTCTACCAGTCGACCTTAGGGTGATGCAGAGACAGGAAAAGGTAGGTGCAACAGTATAGTGGTTCTGTTGAGTTACATACATAAATGTGATAAATATATATATAAATACCCCTTTATACAACTACTAAATATAAATATATAGAATATTGTACTTATGAATAATATATAGACATATGATATAATAAATATATATAAAAACTTATATAGGAGAGGTTAATATTATGAATCTGCCAAAGAACTGAGGAGGTGTTTGCGAAGTTTACATTTGAAGGAGTAGCGACTTCCTCTTTATAATATTAGTATAGATTAAGGCAAGAAGAGCTGACCAGCCTTGATAGACAGCACCCGTTCACGAGCATGACCTGTGTATCGGCGTGGTTCGACTCAACCATATTACAGGGAAGGTGTTATTGGGTCTTTCTATGAAATTCTCAGTAGCAGCTCAGTTTGGATTTGTGCCCGGTTAATAGCAATAGGCTCCCTTTTACATGGGACCGAAAACCCACCGGTGAACTCTGGATACATTAGTACCTACACCTCTTCCTAACCCTTCGAGGAATACGGAAATGATGGTATATGTTTATATTTTTGTAATTTCTTTTACCGTACCCTCGTAGCAAGTGACACGCGTTCCGTAAGTTCGGCAGCATAAGATTAATTTATCTTACGTACGAAGAAGTTTTGTCGTCGCGTCGCAGCTGGCCTGATGAAACTATTTACTAACTATAGTATAATCTTTGTAACTAGATATAATGAGATTTGGGACAAAAGAAATAAACGCAATTAGGTATTTACAAACGTTTCGTTTAACAGCCCTAAGCCCTCTATCTATCTCTATCTATTTGTTTGATTATATGTATGTTATGTATGTGTATTTGCTATATTTGAAATTTGTGTATTATATCATTTGTCTTGAGTTACTTTTATGTACGCCAGACTGCCTATTTTTTGCCTTTCCTTTCTCTTGAGTCCATCCAAAGGTATGTAAGAGATCGCTTTTAGAGATAAGACCACCCGTTGTACCATATTCTATGATTGATACTCGTAACTTACATTTGACATTTGTTTTTGGTGTACAACAAAGGATATTCTATTCTATATCGTGTCACTAATTCAAACGACAAACAGGCAAACTAAAAAAAACGGACAAGAGTTTGCCTGTTTTTCACCTTCCATGACTAAACTACTAAAAAAAGATATCTTTATAGATATATAGGTATTCAAGTGAAAGAAAAATTCGATCTCAGGCAAGCGTAAGGCGTAAGCCCATCAAGAATAAAAAAGGAAGGGTTTGACCTGTACCCTTCCGGATTAAGGAATCTTTAAGCCAATGTAAGATTTAGAAGATATATAAATATAGAAAAGACACCTTTAAACACCAGGCGTACCGGACATAGTCGCATACTCAAGCTAGTAATCAATACATAATCATAATTCATACAACGATGAGTCAGTACCATCAGCCTATTGCCGTCTACTGCTGAATATAGGCCTCCCCCAAAGCCCCTCAGCCACCAATACCGGTCTTGGGCAACTCGCATCCATCCGCTGCCAGCCACCATCAAATCGTGTCGCAGGGCGTCCCACACTTACCCAAACGCGGTCTCAACTCTAACACTTGTCTGCTCCATCGCTCACGTATCCGTCTGCAGATATGACCGGCCCACTTCCATTTTAGCGTACTAATTCTTCGTGCAATGTCGGTGACTTTAGTTCTTTTGCGAATGACTTCGTTGCGAATTCAAAGAAACTCCAAGCATTGCTCTCTTCATTGCATGCTAAGCTACGTTTAATTTGTGGACCAGTCCGACGTACCAAACTACACACAAAAATCAAATTCCAAATATAATATTCGCATGTATAAACAGAGTAGTTTCACACGTCCTCCACACAGTCCTTAATTTTCGCAATTTCCGCCATAACGCCTGGACTAACACGAATTAACTACGAAACAGAGACCTGATTTACACATTGGAACTCACGTACTATGAATAAAACATGAAACTACAGTGCTCGTGAATATAACCCAGTTATCGCGATATTTTTACAGGGAAAAATTGGGGAAGCGAAGTAGCTACTTTTGAGTGGCTGACTGGCTGTATATTTTTATTGCAATGTGCCCCAATTGTAGTGTTGTAAAACGGTATTACTGTTGTTATTTCTTGTCCTATATTAATATAAAATATATACTAGATATGTGCCGTGATAGCCTAGTGATATGACCATTGGACTGCCAAGTCAAAGGTCTCGAGTTCAAATCCAAGGCATGCACCTCTGACTTTTCGAAGTTATGTGCGTAATTATCACGCGCTTAAACGGTGAAGGAAAACATCGTGAGGAAACCTGCACGCTTGAGAGATTTTCTCGACGGCGTATAAAGTCTGCCAACCCGCATTAGGCTAGCGTGGTGGACTATAGCCTAATTCCTCTCATTGTGAGAGGCCCATCAGTGGGACATATAATGGGTTGATTATGTATATACTATGTATTTTAAAACTTAAGAACATTTTAAATCACAACTTGAGAAAATCTGCAACAAAATAAAACTTTATCCAGCATGTTATTCTTGATACTCGTATTACCCAAAAACTGAGGTTTGGGTTGAGGAGATACAATGTCTAACGCTTCGTGTAAAATTCTGATATTTAACCGCACTAGACTAACGGTAATTACGAAAACGTTAAACTTTACGCAAATCGTCAAACTGAGTCAGATATTAATATTATGTCGGTTCACTATAAGAACAAGAAATACCTATAATAAAATTTAAAAAAAGCGCCAATAGTCTAATGGCTAGGGCGTCGGACTTGTGATCGTGTGGTTGCCAGTTTGTAACCCACCCATTGTACTACCGATGTGAACCCACTCGTAACACAAGCATTTAGCTTAGCACGAGGGCTTAACAAGAATACTAGTAATGTGCGACCCTCATCGCTAGTGATTTTTTTATTTAAATAAGAAACATTAACGTTTTAACAATAATGGTAAAATTTCTAAAACGGTTTTTAAGCGGCAATGTAATCAGATTCACCTTAAGCTGAAGAAAGCGTTGCGTGGTTTATTCCGGAAAGAAACCGTAAAACGATACGTTCAATTCATCCTATTATATTCAAAACATACTCGTGCTAACAGGGTTGAAGTTCCTTTAAAAAGATGAGCGATTCTTTTAAAAGCGAACAACAAACTAGACGATTATTCTTTCATCGTCTAAGAGCTTTTGCTGGCAACTATAACAGAATGCTACGCAACGCAAATAGGCCAACTGCACTTTGACATTAAATTCACAACAATCTCTTTAGACGTTTTCTTCCGAAAGAATATCTAGAACAACTTTAGGGGAATGTAATTTTTGGACCATTAAACTTTTAAACCGACTTACAATGGAAGATGTACAAAATTTTTTGTTAGGTATCATAATTATGTACCTACCATATCTGTATATAGGTAAAGATTGGATGAAGCTTTTCTAAATAGGTACCTATTATCATAAATACTATCTTTCAGTCGTCAATGTATAGGCAAATGTATAACCTGTTTAATGTCGTTAGAATGTGTTTGATTCTAAAAACTGTAAATTATTTTTATCATAATCAATCAGGACTTTGATGATCAAACTTGAAAATTTACCCAAAGAAAGAAATTATTTTACCATATTTTCGAATGGCGAAATTAGTACGAAATTGATACATAGGTATAACAATATCTAAAACTAAACGAACTTATTTTTTTTTTCAATAGCAGCCACGGACGTCAAAAGACATTTCACACAGAACGATATAAAATCAAACGGTTCTTTTCTGAGTTCAGGGTTGCCACATGTGGGAAACATTTAAAAAATAAAATGTTGTGACATATAACAAAAGATAGCTTTGTTAAGGTGCACGTTTAAAGAAAGCTCAAGAAATAGGAGTTTCTATTTAAACTCGGCGTTTATAAAGTGTTTGAGACATTTTTATAGACATGTGCTCGCATAAAATATAATATAAAATATTTTATTCATCAATTACTGACCTATGTATTTTATATAAAATCCGTAAAGTGATTAATTTCAACAGTTCAAATCGAAGTAGGTTAACTTGTAATCATAGTTAGGTTATAATTTATTGTTTCTGATCGTTCAACTGCTACGCCAAACGTATTGTATACAGTATACTAGAAACTCACAAAAATCTATTAACATAATTTTGCCTACAGAGTCAAACTGGCAACATGTACTTCTTTATATTTTTTTATTAAATTATTCCACGTGGTTCAAGTGAGGCTTTATGCTGAGTCGTAGGCTTTTCACTGCCGCATCAAAAAAAAATTAAACTCAGTATATTATGTATAGTTATAATTATGTATACATAATATACTTATGTATACATACTGCCTCATTAGCCAAGTGGTCCTGAGTGCGACTGCTACGCTAGAGGTCCTGGGTTCGATTCCCAGGTCGAGCAAAGTGTTATTGGGTTTTTCTATGAAATTCCCAGTAGCAGCTCGGAGTTAGGAATTTGTGCCCGGTTAATGGCAATAGGCTCGCCCCCTATTACATGGGACCTAAACATACCGGCGAACTGTGGGTATACATTAGTACGCCTCTGCCTAACCCTCCGGGGAATACAGGCGTGATGGTATGTTATGTTATGTTATGTTATAATTATGTACCTAGTAGTGAATAAATCTTTCTTTCTTTCTTCTCTTCTTCTTTATATCTTTTTTAATCAATTTAAATTTCGAATAGATCTAATGCAATGATCACTAATTTTATATTTACCCTATATGGCCTACTTGCATACTCACTGCGATGCACCCAATTTCGAGATATTGGAAACAATATCCGCGATGCAATGGAATGAAGAATCGCTTTACAGGCCAAGTTAAAAACTGCTTAGGTGCTTTAACCTTATTTCTTAAGAAAAGTATTTCAGAATATTGGATACAAAATTTTGGGTCTCGATATATTACCAAGCTAGTTGAAATATTTATAAATTTTATCTCACTTATTATTTGATGGCACATAAGGCGTAGTGGCTATGTGATCAGTATTATTGATTCAACTTTACAGTAAGATGGTTATAGGCTATAAATTTTCTACTAGGAGAAATTTCTAGTTACGTTTTTTTTTTTCCTAGCCCGTTTCGTCCCACTGCTGGGCAAAGGCCTCCCTTCCCTCCTTCCTAGTTACGTTTAAAAATAGAAAAAACTTTTTTATATTATACTAGCGACACTTACGCAGCTTGGTCTGTTCTATCCATATCTCCGACTTTTCCGATGAATTTTTGATGGAGATTTATTACAATTGGCTATTTGACAGTTGGTACGATAATAAATGAAATATGTTTGATAAGGTAGTTTAAAGGTTAAAAATAATTATACAATACATATTTGGCATGAAAATAAATTTTAAATATTTTTATTTTTAAAAATTAAATTAGTTTTTTTATCTATGGATTACAAGATGCGAAACGCGGGCGGCCATGATTGAATTTCGTATGACGTCATACCACACAAAACAAAATAATTTTTGATAGCGCCGTGTATCTTTTTTTAAAATTAACACAGAAATATTTCGATTTGTTCTTGTGAGAGGTTTCAGGCGAAATGGAATCAGGATATATTAAAGCCGATAGTGCAAATCTGCCTAAAGTAGATTCATTTATGGTCGCTAATTTCTTTTGTAATCCTAACTTTTACTCTGCTGAGTTTCGGAATGTGAAAACTTCATTGTAAGTACCGAAATGAACAAGGTATTGATATATAATTTAAATTAGGTCAAATAGTGAACATTTTATGAAATGATTTGAAATTACTAAAAGGTTATGTTTATAATTTTAGATCTTCGCGACAGTCTTATGGTGACGACGCTATTGGATATGTCCAGTTAAAGAGGGAGGGAAATTTGTGTATCGTAAAATGCAAAATTCTCGGTATTTACCATTCTAGTAAAAAATCTTTAAACTTTTCATTCAAAATACGCTTATAAAAAGCTTTGTGGTCATTCGTGGTTAGGTTAGCTTTTTGTTTATTGAGTTATGACGTCACAGAAGGAAAATGTCACTGGACCGGCTGTTTTCGCGCGAATTTAAAATGAATGGATATAAAATATTGCTTTTTCCTAATAAATAACTTATTTTCGAAAAGAAATCAATTTTAATAGGTATAAAATAAGCCTACGTAAATAATATAATATATTTCCGAAAACTGTCAAATAGCCAATTACGAACACAACACAAAAGCTGAATTAATGATTCACAATTTATGATTTTTCATACATGCCTCAATTGAGTTTTATTTATATATAAACAGATTGTATACCTATATTATCTACTTATCTCTCCCATTCCTTCAAATCTTTGTCTTGGTAATCATTTGGCCTAATTTTATTAATTAGTAGGTAGGTACTTGAATGTGACATTGTAAGTAAATGATCGAATCAACAGTTCAGGAGATTGAGGAGAGAACTATTTTTTATCAGTGAACCAAAAGTTCTCTCCTCAGTCTCCAGAACACAAAACATAATATGTATATTTTTCTTTATAAGTTTAAGTTTTATACTTACAAAAATATTTTCTTTTTCAGGTAAGATGAAACTTTTCAACATACCTGCCGTTAAACTTGATTTCAAATAAGTACAACAGAAACATACGTAAGTTACAGGGCTTCGTCTTATTCTTTGAAACTAACTTATTCTATTTACTGCTTACATAACTACTAACTGGTGACTAAGGTCAACGGTTAGTAGTAGTACTAGTATTCTATTATCTGTGGTAGTAGTTATGTTAGTAGGTATTTATTTATTTATTGCACAATGTATACAAAGTAACAAACTTGGCTTAAACTAAAGCTAGGACCATGTTAGGGCGCAGCAAAATAACTTAAAACTGGAATATATAATATGTATAGAACATAAGTATCAATTATATGTTAGGTATATGATGTATCAAGTTATACTTTTTTGATTTATTTTATCGACACTATGAAAGATGTAGTACCTATCTAATAAAAAAGTGTTTTTTTTTTAATGGCAATAGACTCGCACCTAATTGCAATGAACTTTGGGCATACATTTGTATAATTCTGCCTTACCCTTCCGTACCTTTATACAGTGTGTGAGTACGCAACTGTCGAATTTTTCATACACATACATACATACATTTGAAGCAGTGGTAGCCTAATTGCTAGGACGTCGGACTTGCGATCATGTAGTTGCCGGTGCGAAACCCGCCCATTGCACTACCAACGTTATCTCACACATAATCATAATCATTTAGCTTAGCACGAGGGGTTAACAAGAATACTAGTTATGTACAACCTACATTGCTAATTTTTATAAAAAAATAAAGATTTATTATAGAAGGCTAAGTACTTACTAAGCTAACTGATAATTTCCGCCTAAGTCATTTCCTTCCAGTATTGCATCTGATCAAATATGTATGACATTTGCTTCACTTGCCTACAAGAAGCGAGTTAGCTGTCCCGACTGACCTTACTGGGTCAAGTTAGGTTGTTACTAGTGCATCTAACTTATGTAATAACTTGCGTTCCATGATAGCCTTCGGATAGAAGATGATAAAAACATCATGGCTCTTCCACGTTATATTATTATATATATTTTTAATAGGCAATGTATGATAGAGCATCAAAAATCCTATATAGGTATAGGATTTTTTTACCTACATTTCTGTTCAGCAAAGGCCTTTCTACATCCTTTCACACCCTTTCGTCGCTTTTCCTGATACCTATGAAAGGAAATTACCTAAACAGGTTCATATCAATGTTTTCTAAATAAATCGTGTGTTTTCCAACCACGATTCAATTTTGACATTTTAATTCGTCTTATTGAGTTGTTCTACTCCGTAATGTTATTTGACAATTAGGGTACTTTAGTAAAATCGTAAGATTTTTGTGCATTGTTGTTTCATTACGGTTCGAAGCTTCGACATTCTATTTCCATAATAGAATGGCGCACATACACACACCCAGGGCGTGTGGTAGGTAATGTCGTCTAAAAAAAAACGAATGTCTACAAATACTCTTTCAAAATTTATCTGTCTTCCCAGCATCTCTTGCTTCCCGCATTAATACATACCATAAAATATGTTCGGCATATTTTAAAAGTTCCGGGTTTCACACCAAAGTAATTTGCTTTGAAGGCATTCTGCCGAACAAAGGGACGACGCAATATTGTCCTAACGAATTCCCCACGATATTTAGGCCGTCTTATTTTATTAGGGTCCCGTGAAGACACGATGAAAACGGTATTAAGAACGTATTTCAGTTTTTATGGAAGTTATTAGTTTGAGAGTTGGGTTAGAATTTTTATTTGCATCGGTATTTTTAAAGTCAAAGTTTATGTTTGATTTATTCATCCAGAACTTACCTAGTTTTTGTATTGAGAGAAATTTCCCACAGGGCTAGATATCCTGCTAATATTATATACGTGAAAGTTTATGAGGATATCGATGTATGAATATTTGTTACACTTTCAAGCAAGAACAAACTGGAAAAACCCATAGGCTACGTTTCCTGTTTTTTTTGCCAGGTCGACCATATGATAGTGCTATTGATTTCTGATGGAATGGGACTTGTTGCCCCTATTATACATGGAACCGGCGACATGTACGCACTACATTTCTGCCTTTCCCTTCCAGGAATACAGTCGTGATGGTATGTAATGTTAATCTCATTACGGTTACAATTCCGGAAATTTACTTTATACTGGATAACAGAAATATAATGACTTAATTAGCAACGCCCGCTTTTTGTAAGCTATTTTAATATTCCAGTAGCCCATATTATTAGGGCAATAAAAATAATAATTTGTCGCCCCGCCCGCCCAAGTTTCCGCCCTACGATTTACTTACTTTGCAAGGATTCGTTGCGACGCGACGTGAATTATTTTTCTTTAGATTCTTACTGAACTTATATCTGTTGAATTAGTCGTTTTTCAACATTTGAAGAGGCAGGAAAACTTTGCAACGGAATTATTATTTTCTTACGTTTTTGGGGAAATAGACAAATTATTGTGTAATGTAAACAAAAAAAACAAACATATTTTACTTATAATTCTGTCTGTACTTTTTTGTCATAGACCTCAAAAGTTTTCCAATACTTCTGAAAAACCCACTTACAAACGGTTTTTTTAGTTTCAACACTTACGCCCGATCCAATCATCCAAGGATGACTTTATTAAACGAAATCTTCTTGTGCGTCGTATCATCGTATGGTTTATGTATTGTGTGTTTATGTATTATTCCTGATTTTTTATGTTTCCTGATTTCAAGGTTGGACATTCTTCAGATAGGAAATGCCGGCGCCATCTAGTAATAAGAAATTAAAACATTGACTTGTAAAAGTGTCTTTATAAGATCTATTTACAGAAATAAATATCATTTATCATGAACCACAGACAGTTGTATATATTGAAATGCATTGTTTATACAATCACACCCTTTTTAGACCAGCCATTATATTATAAGACTGACGTTAGTATAGCGGTCCCGAGCGCGACTGCTACACTAGAGATCCTGGATTAGATTCCCAGGTCGAGCAAAATGTTATTGGGATGCAGTTAGTAGCAGGTCGGAATTTGGGATTTGTGCCTGGTTAATGGCAATAGGCTGGCCCCCAATTATAAAGGACATTTAAACTGTGGGTGTACATTTGTACACCTTTGCCTAACCCTTCTGGGGATACAGGCGTGATTTTATAACCGATATCTCTCAAATGTATAATTCCCACAATATAAAATAACCAGCAAACTATCGTTAGTAATACTGTTGTTACGGTATAAGCCGCCGCTCGTACGTACGTAATAGGCGTTATTAAAATTCAGTTTATAAATACCACGCGACAAGCACGTACCTATAATGTAAGCTGTCTGAAACAGTGTCTAGACGCGACTAACAATGTAAACTAGACTGAGTTTGTAGCTAAACGTTGTAAATGTCAACCTATATCACGCTTTATTGTTTACTTAGGTTACGATATTTTCGACTCGAATTAAATTGTGACTTAGACAAGTTGTATTATGAAATATAAGCAAAGAAAGAAATATAATTATTCCGTCAACGCCAATAGCACACGAATAAAGGAACAATTTAAATAAAAACTAACAATAGGTAGGATCTATCCAGAAATGACTAAAAAAATAATGTTTTTTTTTATGGGATAGGGGAGCAAACGAGCAGACGGATCACCTGATGGTAAGCGCTAACCGCCAGAGGAGTCGCAAGTGCGTTGCCCGCCTTTAAAAGGGTTTGGACCTGCGGTAACCTAAATGGTTATTTATCTATTTATGCGGCAATCTCATGGTTGTTAAATAAGCTCAAGAGCTCATTAATTCAAAATAATTATACTTTTAGATTTACGAATTTCAATATGACAATGAACACATTATAAACCACACGCTCTTCATTGTCTCCTAGTACTAATGTTAGGAAGAGCGGCATAACAAATACTAGTAAATTGTCTGTTTTTCTTATGTAGTCTTGTTATTTTATTTCGAAAAGCAACCTCTACGTTATTTATACAAAGACCTAAACACGATTTGTTCGTAGGATGATTTGATCATTCGAATTTTCGACATAGATAATGAGACAATGGCGAAAACTATCTCAATTTTTGGTTCTGGCGCAGGGCGTCACATTTCTAGCGTACCCTTACTCAACATCTCACGCGGATAAAACAAACATAAACAAAACATATGTTTTCACTATTGTATAATTATCCGTGTTTTCACAAAATCCCTAGGGTTTTCGCAAAAAACTGAATTATCAAGTCATCCTTCAACATAATTGGTATATAATTTTCAATTTTAATTACATTTGCAATAATCATCATCATCATCATATTAGCCAAGGACGTTCACTGCAAAACAAAGGGCTTACCCATAGATTTACACAATGACCAGTTATAATTACTTTAAATGCTGCCTACATGCATGTTACACCTCCGTAAAATGTTTAGAGAAAGTATTTATATTATTTTTCATGGAAACCAATATCATGTTTTCTTAAGGCGGTTTGAAACATAGTTTAATTCATTTTAATTACATCTTTATCTTCTACAGAATGAAATCTACATTAGTTCCCTTGTTTCAATTTCATTAGGGATGACGCTATGCCCCTATTTCTACCTATCCTTCAACCGTTATCACTCATTCCCATCTCCCAGAATTGCTTCATATTTTAATTACTTTATATATTTTTTCTTGGGTAATCTTAAACGTTGCTCATAAAATAATTCGTGTATCTGTGATTTAAGTACGAATCACGTTCGTGCTAAGAGGATTTTTTAATATTTTCACCCTGGTCTGATTTACCGGCACCGGCTGTTTCTGTTCCGTTCCGTGCCTTACGGTTCGAATGCGGGGTACGAATCGTTACTTTTTATATGATACTTTATCAAGGAAATGGGCTAAATACTTTATTCCCTGACGTGTTCAGGTACGATGTTTTTATGTTGAACTGATGTAAGGGAATTGGGTGAAACATTCCATGAACATTGTTGCGATCTGATGGCACACTTAGGTGTTGTCTTACCTAGCCACGTATCGTACGGTCAATGATCACTTTGGTAACCTTAGCTTTAGGAATCGCCTTTCGTTCTTAGTTTGAAATGGGTCCAATTTATAGAAGGTTCAATATGAGACCTAAACATACCGCGTTTGTGTGTAACTCTTCCCCTAACCCTTTGGAAAATACAGGCGTGATGGTGTGTTACATTATATTTATTGTTACCGTAGTAGACTATATACTGAGCCCTTTCACTTCAAGAGGAGACCTGAGGGCCTGTGGGATAATGCGTGACCTAAAATCACGCCTGTATTCCCCGTATTAGGTTTGGTTTATATTATTAAATGGCTATAGTAATTCTTGTTCGTCGTTTGCTATACATTTGATACAGTCTATGTAAGTACAATAATAGTTGTATTAAGTAAATGTTGTTGAAATATTTTATTTAGAATAACATAACATATCATCACGCCTGTATTCCCCGAAGGGTTAGGCAGAGGCGTAGGTACTAATGTACACCCACAGTTCGCCGGTATTTTAGGTCCCATGTAATAGGGGGCGAGTCTATTGCCATTAACCGGGCAGAAATTCCTAACTCCGAGCTGCTACTGGAATTTCATAGAAAAACCCAATAACACTTAGCTCGACCTGGGAATCGAACCCAGGACCTCTAGCGTAGCAATCGCGCTCAGGACCACTTGGCTAATGTGGCAGTAATGCGTGACGTTTAAAAAAAGCGTCATTAAAGCAAGCAACAGACACAACGTAGACAAAAGTCATAGCAGCTTTAGTCATGATTGCAAAAACCGTACCCCAACGAAACCAAAGCTAAACCGAACAGCTTTCAGCTATCGAATCACTGCCGAATCAAAAACCTTAATACCACGAAAAGGCGTCAAAGAGAAGTCGTTAGTCAGATAAACAAAATATTTCCCGGTCAAACGTCCCGTTCCCTATCGCTAGCTCAACTGTATCTGTATGCCCAAATCTGACTAAGTTACAAAGGATATGAAAGGCTCTCCGTAACCCTTTGATGTCACGCCCTCGACGCGGTCGATTTCGTACAGAGAAAGTTCTGGAAAAGTGTTTTCGGCTGTTCGGTTTTGTTGGTGAAATTATGTGAGGAAATCGTATGTCAAGCGGATTTTGTTAGTGATCGAATAGTTGGAAAATAGTTGATAATGCCGTAATCGTGGCTTCTTCCAACTTTTCAGTACTGAATGAAGAGAACGAGACCATCGTTGATAGTCTTAATGATAACGATAATTTTGACAAAATAACATTTGGAATGAAAAATTCCGTGGGGTACCTAACTAAATACTGTGTTTTGAGATACTTAAATATTTAAAAATCTTTTCTTAAAATACTTGTTACATATTGAAATAAAACAACTTTACGGATTATAGAGTCTGCCCGTGACCATGGACGCTGTAAAGGGTCCGAAACGTCGGGATTTGTATTGTATTTGATACTAATATAACGCGATATAATCCGTAAAGTTGTTTTATTTCAATATGTCTGATATACGCGTAAGCTTCAGAAATAAATATACTTGTTACAGTTAAGAAAATATCTTGTAAAATTTTATTTGCATGAATGTTAATTTCTTAATAATTTGATTTCAGTATTCTTAGAACTTTTTAAAAACTCTTTTAAATGTTCACATAAATAAAAGTATGTGTCTTTATCTATGTTTTTATAAAATCGAAGGTAAGTCAGTCAAGAAAATTAAAAATACTGAATGAACAGAATTGCTCTTCACAAATTACGTAAATGCTTACAAGAACAATCGCGGATTTCAATTTCGAGCTTTCAGGACTTAGGGTCCTTGGAGACACAGATTGTATCCTCGTTCGAAGTAGTAACGTAATGAAATTTTCTGGTTAAATTATATTTCTTAGTTAACCCCAGAACACGTAACGGCCAATAAAAAAATATACTAGTAAATTGGTCAAATTTTAAACTAAACAATTTGGATTTAATGAGGGCTTCTAAAAGAATGCCTTTTATGGTTTTTCTTAGAAGACGGATTTTATATTCATGAATTTAATTCATAGGAATTAGGAGATGGTGCATATCAATTAGAAGATACTTGTCGTCGGAGATAGTTTCATACAAAAAATCCTTAACGGGTCGAGCTGAGGCGGTCCTGACCTGATGCCGAGGTTAGATACGTGTTTTCCGTTTTAATTGCCACCACATTATGTTTAAAGTAATTTATGTTACATCCTACATATAGTTCAGTCCTAAATATACATACGAGTATATCGCGAAATTTACAATTCCTAAAACAAATCCAAATCACTCCCAATCTAAACTCAGCTTTCTCGTATCTAACAAGCGATGTCGTATGCAAACAGTAAACTGGAAGATGTTTACAATGTACCCGCATTTAATCGCTTCCTGCAAACTGTCGCCGACCCTACTGGCCTGTGTACTCGCCTTGTGTACTGTGTACTGACAGTTGACAGAGTGAGTGTACGGTGAGGGTTGGGACGAATAGTTTGGTTCTGATTGAGAAGGACTGGGTAGATTAGAAACGTGGCGGTGAGGCAACAAGGCAAAAAATCATAGAAATGCTTGATTTACGTATGTACATATGCGTTCAATAGGATTCCACACTTTAGGTACATTTTCCAAAGCCAAGCATACTTACCTGAGTATGGATAAATTCTAACACTTGAAACGAATTAAATTTTCAAATTTAATTCGTTTCAAGTGAAACAGACATTTTAAATTAAAATGATACATTTATATTTACTACAAAACGCCTCACTGCTCATTGCATCTATATGTTAATTTTCACTAACTGTTTACGAAACAACTACTAGTTCACACCGACAAAGTATTTACGAGACCACATTACAACGCACGATGTGCCTTTCATTCACATAAAAGGACCAAATGGTTTAAATTGGTAAATCCGGATATCAGGACCAAATATGTAGTTCAGATTACCAAATTCGACCATGCTGCACTACAACAGAACACAGCTTGAGTCTACACACGCTACGAGCCTTTCGTACCGAATCTACGCATGCAACAACCCTTTCGTAGCGAATCTACGCATGCAACAACCCTTTCGTAGCGAATCTACGCATGCAACAACCCTTTCGTAGCGTATCTACGCATGCTACAAGCCTTTCGTAGCGAATCTACGCATGCTACAAGCCTTTCGTAGCTGGTTCATAGAACTCTCACTATGTTGAAACAAAATACGATTGTTATTCTAATTGAAGCGGCGGTAGCCTAATGGCTAGGGCGTCGGACTTGCATGTGGTTGCCGGTTCGAACCGCACCCATTGCACTACCGACGTGAACCCACTCGTAACACAAGCATATTTAGCTTAGCACGAGGGGTTAACAAGAATACTAGTAATGTGTGACCCACATTGCTAGTAAGCTTTTTTTTTAAAAAAAAAATTCTAATATCCGTCTTTATAGGAAAATGGTAATTTGAATACAAGCCTGATAGTAATTATTGTGAATGGCAGGTGACAGCTTCGAGTAATACCGACACCGGCGTATCGCCCTAGATACTCTCCCTCCCTCTCTAACTCCCTGAATCCTCTACTGAACTCCCTGAATATTCTATCAATTTCTTCAATTTTACTTTCTTTTTTAGCAAATATTTTATTACGAATACTTTTTGTGTTCCGAATTAAAAAAACAACGAAGGAGAGTTGTGTTCTGAGTGGTGGGCAGAACAATGCGAGCGGATGCGTTGTTCGGGCCTAAAGATTGTTTTCTTCCACGCCATTGTGTTGGCCGATCGCAAGATTGGATGGGAATGAGCCCCGCGGCTGTGTTACAAATACTTTTCATGTTTAATGGTGTTTTTTTATTCAGATGGTATCATATATTTGAAAAAGGAATGTATTTTTAGTTGAGAAGCACTTTTTTCTACTAGTTGCTATTATAATTATTTTTGGAACGGTTTCAGAATCTTACCTTTCCGTCAAGTTCTGCCACATAACAAGAGCTTTTTATTTTCATTCAAAATGGATCAGTCACATATTTAGATAAAACATGACACGATAAATCCTATTATTATTAATTGAACTTTCAAATCTTGGTGAACTATTTATTTATTTTAGTAAAACAAGACTTAGGCCCACTTGCACCAAATTCTTAAATGTGTTTAAGTCACATTTAAACGCAATTTTTCATAGAAATATCGTGTTTAAATACAATTTAAACACATTTAAGAAGTTGGTGCAAGTGGGCCTTAGTCTTCTTTTACTAAAATAAACTTAGACTTGTTAGTAAATTTTACCATAGCTCTAGTACGACAATACTTAATACCTCGACGTGTATTACGGTATTTTTTTCGATACGCAAACATCATAAGCTTGCCGTTGTTAAAGTTCTCGAAGGCTCGTCTCTAGAGAACTCCGGAAAATATTTATTTAACGCGAATTCTCCAAGTTACGACGCTTTTTTAGGCAGCCATTTTTCTTTGTTAACGAAATTGAATTCTCATTCAATGCTTTATAAAGGTTATTTCTTCTATTATTTGGTTATATTATTCGGCGCTCTTTTTATTGAAGTCCTCTGTTTTTGTCATTGTGTGTGTTTATTGAGTGTATCTACACTTGTGGGTTGGGAATTAAATTGTGCAATTTTTTAATAGCATATTGTATAGGAAACTTACAATCATTTTAAGCAACATTAAATAATATAAACTGCCTAGGGTTTCTAAGCATGACTGCTACGTTAAAGGTCGGGCTGTATTCCCAGGTCACGCAAAGTGCGGCAAGTGCAAAATACCAGCGAATTGCGGGTGTACATTTGTACACCTCCGTCGAACTCTTCAGAGAGTTCATGCGTGTTGGTATATTATGACTTTATAATATTAGTTTTAGCATAAAAATCATGTTTTTGTTTATAAATATCACATTGTCTAAAGATCTATCTAGTTAAAAATATTCAATCGAGCCATATTGAATAAATACCAGTCGTTAAAAATAAGTAATCACAGTTTTTTTGATGTAG
Source organism: Acronicta leporina (assembly GCA_947256265.1). Classification (NCBI taxonomy): domain Eukaryota; kingdom Metazoa; phylum Arthropoda; class Insecta; order Lepidoptera; family Noctuidae; genus Acronicta; species Acronicta leporina. The sequence continues at coordinate 16,180,021 of OX366512.1, forward strand.
ACACGCGTATTTTTTTAATAAAAACTTTTCAAAACATTTTCCATTCCCTTAAATACCAGGCATACAATTTCTTCAAGAATAAAAATACTCAAAAGAAACAACATTTTAGTTCAGACCCATATTGTTTACACACAGCAGTATTTGTTCGGCCACCTGATGTCCGCTTAAGGGAAACGAGGAATAATAATGAGAAACAAATAGGGCTTCCCCGTGGAATACTGGGGTTGGGGAAAACTTATGTACGTTAGAAGGGATCGACGAATGTTTGCAATTTGTTAGTGTAGCTCCCGTCGATCATAGTCGTTGTAATTTTAAAAGATCGGCTTTGTTTGCTTATGATTTATTTATAACTATCTTATGCCTGCTGTTTCAATCGCTTCACAAAGGACTTTTTGAAAACAAAAGACAGCCTATGTCCTTCACCAAAGTCCAATCTTTATACTTGAAATCTTGAATTCTCCAAAATTGATTCAGCAGTTGGTGTGAAAACTTTACAAAAAGATAGACAAAGTTACTTTCGTAGTTATAATATTAGTTTAGGTTTGAATTATAATGATAAATTATATTTATTTCTGTAAATACACTTTTACAAGAATTCTGTTTTCTTAGAATTTTAATTTAAATGCAACCCTTAGTTGAAAAGCTAGTGTCACCGACCGCCGACCCTCTAAAAGCAGACAGTGTATTCTCTTGAAGCGTAAACGAAAAACGTTAACATTTACAAAGACGAGTAGAAATATTAAATTCACAATAAAATAGGCATTTCACAGGGCAGATAGTAGCTCGACAAAAGCCTATGGACTTCAATATTTGAATACGTTGATAAAATTTTATGTTTTAAGAAATTATGACGATAAAAACGGAATGTAAAATATAATAAAATGAAAGTTATTAGAAACTTTATTTTACAAACCTTTTTACTACACTCACTATCTTCATTATATAAGTATACATGATTATATATGTACTAGCTGATACCCGCGCATCACTAGGATTTTTTGAGACAAAAAGATATTCAATCTATCTCTCTACCAAAATTCATCGAAATTGGATCAGCAATCGAAGAGTGAAAATGTAAGAAACACACAGTAGTAACAGTGGTTACATTCACATCTACAATATTAGAATGAATTTAATAGAAAGTACCTACTTTATTACTATAATTATATATTTACATATTGTATCTTTAATATTCTTACCACTAGTCTCCCAGTATTACGTCAGTAAAGAAAGAGGATTTTCAAGAAATCTTTGATATATCTTAAACTAGCTTCTGCCCGCGGCTTCGCCCCCGTGGAATAAAAAGTATCGGGAACGGGATAAAAAGTTCCCAATCCTATGTCCGTTTCCTGGTTCTAAGCTACCTCTCCACCAATTTTCGGCCAAATCGGTTCAGCCGTTCTTGAGTTATAAATGGAGTAACTAACACGACTTTCTTTTATATATATAGATAAATGTAAGCATTTAGTTTTTCTTCAAGATACCTACAACCCTGAAAATTAAAAATAAATAATAATCTTCTACGTGCTATTTAATTTGTCTCTGAGAAAAACGACTTTAACTGACTGACTGACGGACACCAAGGAGATGCCATAGTTGTGCTATTTTTGTCATTTGGGTTCATAAATATCTGAGAAATTTGACAATATAAATTACCTGTATGAGACCTAAATACGGTGTTTGACTGACTATAACAACACACCTTCTGCCTTTTGTTATTAACGTCGCCTAAAATTTTAATGTTGGAACGGATGATAGAAGTAACAAAAATATTCTGAAGCCAATATAAGGAGCCAAGGGATGTCCATATACCCATATCCATAGGAACTCTTTTTGAAATGCAAATGGAGACCCAAAAAGCCCTCAGATTTCTCTTTGATGTGTTAATTCTATATTCACGGGCCCGGAATCTTATCAGTTTTACGTTAATAACGTATAATCTCAGTCCAGTTATATACAAACTATTAAAGTATATACTAAAACTTCAATATTGACATTTGACTTAGTGGCTGAGCGATCGATCCCAGCACAGGAGAAATATCAGGGCCGTTTTCTATATGAAACGAACCCATTGTTAAGTAGTATACAATTTTGTTGGAATTTAGAATTTGTGTTGTCAAGAAACATAATAAGCAAACACGACCTCTGCACGATTGTATGTATCCGACATTGTACTTATTAAATTTGTGGAAGTAAGCAACAGCACTAAGTAAAGTACGATTAAACGATTGTCCGTACAAAATATGAAGCTCCCCACACTATAAATAAGGGTCTGTGCACCGGAAAGATTACTCCTATCGTTATCCTTGGGAACCGCAGACCTATTTTTAGGTCCTCTACGGGGAATAAAAGTAATTTTGAACTATAATTTATGTGTATTGCTGAAGATACTGCTTTCTTACTACGGCCCTATCTTTTCTTCAATATGAGAGACCTTTACCTGAGAGGTTCTTGGTAAGTCAGAAAAGCAAAAACTAATTTTACGCGACTTATATCCATTTCAGCAAAGAATCCAAAGCCACAGTGATCACGAAATAAACATACTCCATCAAAGACAGATGATAACAGGATCTGATAAATTATACACAGCATTAAGGTTGTGCTCTTGAACATAAATAAATACAAATACGAAATTCGTAAGATAGTATCCGGTGCTCTTTGTGGGGACCCCTGATACAGATAACGCTTTGGCCACGCGAGCCCGATAACATCGGGGAGCGTCGCCCAAGTAATAGTGGATTTATTTTCCTATTCCATTACTGTGTTAACAACGGACTAAATGGTCTTATGTTTCAACACGAGTATATCTCATACTAATATTTTTTTTAGTTTATCTGTGATAAAACCAATCGATACTTCACCTTTCGTGTCGTCGTCTATGGTGGTCCTTAGGTCTGCCTTTTCTACTTTATATCCTGAGATGTTATTCTCATTGCCCCAGTTACCTACTTCATCATCATTAAAGGTGTGAGCTGGCTCCAGTAGTGGGGAAACCTTCGCTCAGAATTGGAACAAGTAAACTTACCCTAATTCTCGGTTAGCGTCTATATAGGCGAAACATCTCTTTTAATTTAACTTAATAAATAAATAACTTAGCTTAAACAACTTGTTATCTGCGTTTTCAATACACTTCTTGGTATATTTAGTAATGCGGTGGTACTTTATCCAACCAAACGAACTTTTTCAGCATAATGAAACTATCAGAACAAAGGCTTCTCTTATATCGTGAGTAATTTTACAATAACAAAAATATCAACTCTCACAATATAACTCGCAAACCCAAAACCACTTCCAATAAATCAACTGATATTTTTACAATATTGAACCTGCAGCAGTGCCACTATTAGTATTTTTTATCTTACACTAGTTTGGCAAACAAAATATCTTTCAAAACTGCGCTCGGGAAACGAACGCGGCCCACTCAACCCAACCTACCCACTTAAAAATCTAGACCGAAAAAATATAACAAATAAAATACGTAGTTTCTCACATTCCAATTAACAAACAGTATGCTTATTAGCACTCGACCTCGTTACTTTTAAAACGTATGTGTGTGAGAAGGAATAAAATTGAAATGTAAAATATCTGGGGAAGTTTGTTGGCGCCCAACGTGGGGCTCCGCTACCAATTGCAAATGTACCCTCGCATCACTGCTTTTATGGCTTTGAGAATTCGCAAAATCCAAAAGTTGAGTTCCAAAACATTCTTCGTTTAATGCACGAGCTTTGAGGCACATTTTATGGGTGCAGCAGCCATTTATTTGTGGATGCACTTTTAGAGTATGGTGACTCTGTTTTCGAGTTACGTTGCAGTTATGAAGGCGAAAATAGTTTTATTTACTGCTGATGTATACAGTTTTGTCACAATTCAAATTTTTTAAATTACTACATTCATGTTGTTGTTATTGCAACATATTAAGTTTATAATTCACATCAATAAAGTTTTATTATAATGCATATTTGACAGCTTTAGCGGCGATCTACTTATGAAATAGCCATTGTACTTTGTTTATCTAGTATTTGACTAAAAGTGACGTCAATTGAATTAGTAAAAACAACATTTTTCGTAATTTATCAATGTAACAAACTCGATAATTAAAAGTGAATATTGTGTTTAATAATTTATTATTTTTGACTACCCAGTTAATATGTTCATATGTTTGATTCTCTACACAGTTCTGTAGTTCAAATATCTTCAGTTAAGCTTGATATCTCAGCGGTGGTCTTTACCTCAAAGACGGTTCTTGATTAATCTGAGGCAGTGCTGTTAGCAATACAACTTAAGTATTTACATACAGACTGGTTTTGATCGAGTTGGCTGGCAAATTCTGCGACTAACTCAACATGCCGTAACATTCATACTAACACCTTCACCCTACCTTCCTCGAAGGGTAAGGTATCGTATGTACTTATGTTCACCCACAGTTTGCCAGTATGTTTAGATCCCATGCAAAAGGGGGCGATCATATTACCATTTGCGGGGCACATCCAAATCGAACTCCTACTGCGAAATTCATAGAAAAAATAACATTTGTCAATCTGGAAAATAACCTAGGACCTAAAGCCCTAGAGTTAGTTAGGACAGTACCTTAGGACCGCTAGAGTAACGAAGTATTCTTAGTATCTTTTTGTTATTTTAGTAAAGGAAAAAATCGACTCGCAGGCAGGATTCGAACCTGCGTCTTCTGGCTAGGTACGCCAGATGCTATGACCTCTATGCCACCGCGAGCCCCATTTGCCATGTCGAAATTTGCCTTGACATTCCGAACTTACGTCTTAAAAGTATTGTTAGATTGATAAGGAGCGAGTTTCTGTTTCTCACACTTCAAGACTCATATTTTACGTCTTGAGTAACTACAAACAATACGGAATTAATTCTCTAAATAAATCCAAACTATAACTGCAACAAGACTTAAAAACCACGGCAGACGAGGTTTCCACGCAAATTATAACCCGCTTGTACAATAACTATCTTCAAAGTGTACTGGAGCAGGTAATAGGTACGAAACCTCGTGGATTTCCACGGGATTATTCTCCAAATTCACTGTACCCTTAATAATACCGCTATTTGTAAGGGTTTTACGATATGAAGCGCTCCTAGGCTAGGCATTGAAGGAAACTGCTAACAAAAGGAAAGGATCCTCGAGTAATCTTTTGAAGGTTAAACTTATATTCCGTATACATGAGCTTTCTTGTGAATTGGAACTAGTACATATTAAGTAAATTTATTTGAATACTAAAAGGGTTAATGCTTTATATACATACATATATAATAGATAAGCATAGCCCAAATACTTTCCAATTACTCATGAGTATCGATTGGTGTAGGGTTTATCAATTAAGATGAAAATTGGTAATTAATTGTATCTACAGCTTCCGAAAGAACTAAAAAGATGAGATATCATAAACACATATGATTTTTTTTAATATAAAGAACTTATAAGTACGTTCTCCATTACTTATGTAGTTTCGTATTAATTTGGATAATTTGGAAGGATTCACGAGGACACTGAAGCATGAAAAAAATGCATATTGGACTAAATAGTCTTATTTGAGCTATAACTTTTAATGCTATATTTGACGAATGGAAATATAATGAAAACATTAGACATTTCAATAATTTTGATTGGAAGTCGTTGCTTCAAAACTATATCATTACTGTTTACCCACTTACAATAACTGATCGCCTCATTTATGTAATTTATAATGTGGAGAAATGCATACAAAGAACCTTCCTAACACATACCATCACTGTTGTTAGTAAGACAGAGACGCACACCCACAGGTGACAATTGTAGTTCTTAGGCCCCATGTAATCTGTCGTTATGCTCGATAGCCTCCTATTGCGCCCTAGACCAATAACTTAGTCCTGAAGAACCGTGAAAGGTGATAAAATGTAATCTGTAGCAAAAGTCCTGTTGGTCCTTTAATACGGCTAAAAGGACCAACTGGGATAATCGATATTAAAAATATTATTAGTATTTTCTTAATAATATTCTGTTACTCATACTAATAAAAACTATTTACTAAGCGTACATTTTAAAAGCTGGCTTATATAGGTACTCCAAAATAAAGTTATTTCTTTTAATTATAACTGATTAAAATAACAGAGTAAGGGCTGACCTTTATATAAGAGATCTCTTGAAGAACTAAAATTAGTTGAACATTTTAGAGGTCTTTAATATTTTACGCTCGCTCGTGGTTAATTTTCTAATACAAGAAATTTTGGCGAAACGTTTTTGATATCTAGGTAATTTTAAAATAAAATCTTCTAACCCTAAATTTTTCTTTCAGCCCATCCATTGAAAGACACATTAACCTTGTTTCAACAATGTAAGGGACGATCAGATCAATCCATCTGATTATTCTGAATATAGTTTGTAGCTATTGTCCCTTAGGATTCTGTGTGTAGGAGTGATAAGCCCCTGGTGTTGCAAGCATCCATAGGCTACGGTACGGTAACCGGTTAGGTTACCATCAGGTGGGCCGTATGCTCGTTTGCCACCATAACGGTATAAAAAAGGATGATTCCTCAATCAGAGGGAACCACACACTTCGTTCCACCGCAACGGTAGCCCTATCGCGATCATCCCTAGGAGGTATTCACCACATAGGCGGCTTCAATAATATAAATATCATATAAATTCGTAACATGACAATATACCAAAAAGTACAGTAGCCGACTCAAGTACGTGACTTCAAGTTTTATCGCGGCACACGAGTCACCACGTCGTCCCCACACATCAACCTGTACTTGTGCCCTTAAAATGACACCTACAACACGACACCTGCGCGGCAACGACCCTTATATTACTACAAGCTTTTAATTTAAATCCCTTAGAGACGTAACAATGCTCTTTGACTAAAATGAAGGAACCGTCAAATCTTTGCTACAAGAACTCCTTCCATTTTCTTGTCCTGTTTTTTTTTTATGTAAAAGACAAGGCCCGCACTAAGGAAAAAATGCAGTCTTCCACGACAAAGGCCTTGTCTATGTCGCCGAAGACTTTATAAACATATAATTAACGGACATAGTGTATAGGTACCCAGACTGAACACAAATATCTCTGGAACTCGCAAATATTTGCCTCGGGTTTGAATCGAACTCGTGTCAGGGAGTAATGCTAGTAGTGAACTAGCGAGGTTACCACCTCAACTCAAAGGGACAGGGTGTGAAATAAAAAAAATCTACGAATTACCATGGATTGATATAATAAGACCCATTACACACAGTCGATTGGTCGCTAGCAATCAAAATTATAGTCAGGCGATCGGCAACGAAGTGCGTGACACCTAACTTAAACTATAGAAATCCACAGTCACCATCGACCAGTCGAAGGGCGCAATGGCTCTTAAAACAGTATTAAGTCTAGAAGGTGACCTACAAATGACATCTTAGCACAACCTGTGTCCAATGATTAATTTTTTGATTTTTCTTTCATATTTTGTACTACAAAGCAATCCAGCGAAGTTATTTCATTCTGCTAAATAAATATTTCCCAAGCAGACAATAAAAACGTTTTGCCTACATAAAGGCAAAAGGCTACCAATTCACACTACAATCTTGTGTTACGAATGAAAATAAAACTTTCATCTACAACAAAGACGAAAGCAAATAATCTCATTTCATCCCTCGCATAAATACTCGCGAATGGCCCATTGTCCTTACTATCGGGACATTCCACCTTGGGTATAAAAATCCACGCAATCAAAGTTTACCTCCTTAGTACCCCAGTCACATCAATATTATATTGCATGAATTCCAGTCTTTATGTCCCACTCAGGTCGAATGTACCAAACGGGACATTGTTAGTAACGTCTCCTTTGCCATTCGGCCCACGCTATCCGAGCAATGTGGACACAGCCTAAACTATTATATTATTCAAATATGGCTGTAACGCAGGCCCTTTTGAAGTTTTAAGATGGCGGAAGATTGTGTACATTTTGGGACAGATTGAAGAAAGAATTTCTTATCTTGTATTTTATTTGCAAACTAACGTATTTCGGATTTGTTTAGATTGTAAATGCCTTGTGATAGCCTATCGATATAACCATTGGACTGTCACGTCAAGGGACTTTTTGGAAGCATGTGCCTATATAATAATTAACACTCGCTTAAATAGTTTAAACATAGTGAGGAAATCTGCATGTCTGAGAGATTTTCTCGACGATGGGGACGTGTGAAGTCTGCCAACCTGCATAACATCATAGTGGTGGAGTAAAGCCTTATTTCTCTCATTCTGAGAGGGAATCCGTGCCCAACACCGGGACATATGGGTTGATAATGATGAGTAAATGCTTTTAACAAATGTGGTCTCTTCTCTGTGGTTCATTTACGTTTGGCGTGCTTCTGCGCCACGGCATACTTATTAAAACAAACACACACATATTTTAATTGCCAATGTTAAATGCTTTGGCAGTATCCCTAACCCTGTTATCGCAATATTGGACCAGTGGAGAATATAACACCATTTATTATAATAGAATCAATGGAGTTCCTTGACGGATTCTTCTCCATAGGATCAACCTTTTAGAACCGTGCCACTAGAATCATAACATTTCATAAACGCTTGTAACAAAAGCTTATTTGAAATAAAAAAGAGCTCTCATTTCTCTCATTGCGCGTGGAAACTTCGACGCTCACTTCGCCAGTATAAACAATTATCGTGTATATTAATTAACACACGTTACATGCTCACGCCGCGTATTTTGTTAGCAGTGCACAGGTGTATATCATTTGTTGCCGTGATTACTGTGTTAGCCGCTTGCAGTGGGACGAGTTAAAAGAGGTAGCGGGAACGGGATTTAAATAATGATTTATTTGAAAAACCTACACAATAGCATTTATGATAGGTATATATAGTTAAACTAGCTTCTGCCCGCGGCTTCGCTCACTTGAAGCTGAAAAACCAACAATTATGATCTCTTCTTATTAGTATGGGTGTCTATACATTTGAGAGGTCAAGCTGTATATCAGGTTCCGTTTCATTATTTGGGATAAGAAGTATACCGCAGTTTTTAAGTTGGAGCACATACTTTCTAACAGTGGTAATAAAATTACAATCTATTCAGTAGTTTTTGCGCCAACACGTAACAAACAGACAAGAATTTTAAAAATCTTATTTTTGGGTTCGTAGACGTTTATAAACCCGAACCCACTTGTTTTTTTATATCTTCAAAATACAGACACAGATTTTTTTCAATTTTATAATAGTAGATCGTTTCGTAGATTGGTTTCCTTGAATAAATTATTGCTCAAGAATATTCATTTAAAAAGATTTAAAATCAAGCGCCTACTAGACAATACTTCTTTTAATGTAGGCGTTTGAGATTAAATTTCAGTTGTAAGCCTAATTTAGATAGAATATAAAGCGATTTATACTTATGTTTTATGATTTATACTAGCTTCTGCCCGCGACTTCGTCCGCGTAGCGTGATGATATATAGCCTATAGCCTTCCTCAATAAATGGGCTATCTAACACTGAAAGAATTTTTCAAATCGGACCAGTAGTTCCTGAGATTAGCGCGTTCAAGTAAACAAACAAACAAACTCTTCAGCTTTATATATTAGTATAGATTAGATGTCATACTAATGAAAAGACGAGTGATGATGATACAAAAATTAAACAGAATATAATTATTATATCATTCTAACAATTCGCTAGTTCTTTCACCTTGGACCACAAACGAGTAATCCAGGTAATTTACTTTCCGTCTTAGGTGGAAGCTTTATTGTATATTATTGCTTGCCTGGATATAACAAATCGCGACAATTTAATCCGGTTATACAACGTGTAACTGTATAAGTGCAAGACCTCAATCACAAAACCCTAATCTGCCTCATTAGCCAAGTGGCCCTCAGCACAATGCTACGCTAGAGGTCCTGGTTTCGATTCCCAGGTCGAGCAAAGTGTTATTGGGTTTTTCTATGAAATAGTAGTAGCAGCTTGAAGTTAGGAATTTGTGCCCGGTTAATGGCAATAGGCTCGCCCTCTATTACATGGGACCAAAACATACCGGCGAACTGTGGGTGTACATTAGTAGGCCTCTGCTTCACTCTTCGGGGAATACAGGCGTGATGGTAAGAAACCCTAAAGTAATTTTGAGACATGTAGGCATATTTCAGCTAAACACAACTCTCGTGGTTGTACTACACACAAAACCACTACGATATCGGCGCGCACACGCACACAATAACAGTATGTGCAAGTAGGTTTCAGTTTTCCAAAACTAGAGCCACTGATGAATCAGGGGGCCATCGGGAAAAATTTACACATAATATAAACCACTGTAATCGATTCTGAACAAACTACTTTCAGGTTACTACGGTACTACGGTTATTCTGTTACAGGTTGTCTATTTCAGTACTAAATTACCTAAATAATTTATTACTTAACACTTAACCATATGGCAACATAACCTTGGAGAGAAATAGGTCTAGGTTCTCATATTCAAGTTCAAATGTTTTTATTTCAAATAAGCTTTTACAAGCATTTATGAAACGTTATGCTTCTAGTTGCACGGTTCCAAAAGGTTGATCCTATGGAGAAGAATCCGGCAAGAAACTCCATGGACACTCTTTTAAAATAAATAAGGTTACAATCTTCACGCAGGTACAATAAAATATGAATACCTATGCCAATCTTTAGTGATGGCTGAAGTCCAAAAGCCCTGATAACCGGTACACCCTTAGAATATTGCTGAAGCCATAAGACGAAGATAAAAACATAAGACGTCGTCACGCCTCTATTCCCCAAATTCCATATTCCCCTATCTAACAGGGGGCAAGCCTATTACCATTAACCGGGCATACGATCAAACTCCGAGTTGCTACTGTATTCATTATAAAGATAAATAAGTTATAAGTACTTTTTTGCATTTCATAACATCTCTTATATTGATTGAGTTCGTTATTTGATTTACACATACTTTAGTTACTGGAGCATAATAATTAAATAAGGTTATGAATATCGAACTCCGACGACGTTCATATCCAATTATCTCAAATGCCGCCTTCATGGTTATTTGAAGCGCGTACGGAACCCATCAAATAATGAGGCCTTATAGCAGTTATACCTAAACTTTACTTTAGAGCCCTATTGTCCGACTTTCCCCCTTTTGAGGCTATGTGCCGGACAGTTCAGAACTATTATTTTATTCAAATTCCCCCTATTGTCATGAAAACAGCTTATCCTATGGAAGGGCAGAGGAAACGGGGCAGCAACACACCTCTCCCTCTAACACTGGCAATTTATGCTTATAAAAACTTGGCGGAAATGGAAGTAACGCAAAGAAAATATCCTTTTTTCGTTCAGAATTTCTCGAATCCATTAACATCTGCTGAGAAAATTGTATGGATTTATTTTATTAACTTTGATTCTTAAAATTGGTTGTTCGGTATTCTGAGCTTATTGAGGGCGGTGTTGAATTTTTGTTGTAGTTACTTACGTTTTATAAACGGGGAAGATATCGGCATGACTAATTTAGTCATCTTATTTGCATATGTATAGTCACTATAAAACAGCAGTAGTACTTCAGGATAGGATCAGTTTTTCCGGGAATTAACACTATAAACTCAGTAATCAATACAATTTACAATACATTTATTTCCCAAATAAACTTTACAATATTTAAGAGTTTCCAATGGTCCCAAACCAGGCTAGGCCTGTATCTTGGGCACCAAAATACATTCTACCTCTTTATAATATTACCTTTTTTATGGAATAGGGGGAAAACGAGTAGACGGATCACCTGATGGTAAACGATACCGCCGCCCATGGACACCCGCAACACCAGAGGAGTCGCAAGTGCGTTGCCGGCCTTTGAAAAGAGTTTGGACCTCCGGTATGCTTATTCACTCGGCGAAACACAATGTAAGCGTTGTTCGACGCTGGTTTTCTGTGAGGCCGTGGTTATCACTCCGGTCGAGCCGGCCCGTTCGTGCCGAAGCATGGCTCGCCCACGGTAAATTCACTGTAGCTCGTAGTTTCACTCGCATCCCAAGAGTATTTCATTACTATAACGTTTAGCAACCATGCATCAGAAATATGCATCATATTTTAAGAGTTAGACCTCCAGCAATGTAACTAAAAATGGCATTCAGTTTCGTGCAGTAGCTTTTACGCCATGGGCGTATAAACTTTGTTTTGTCTTAGACCCCTTACATTTTTTCTTAAGTTTTATTATTCAAAGTATTAACTTTGTTATAATATACATTATAACAAATAGTCCTTAAATGTATTTATATTTCTCGCCTGAAACACAGGATTACCTAGTTCAGGCACATAATGTAAATAATATAGTACCTAAGTAAGATTTTATAACTAACTAGCTTCTGCCCGCGACTTCGTCCGCGTAGCGTGATGATATATAGCCTATAGCCTTCCTCAATAAATGGGCTATCTAACACTGAAAGAATTTTTCAAATCGGACCAGTAGTTTCTGAGATTAGCGCGTTCAAGTAAACAAACAAACAAACTCTTCAGCTTTATATATTAGTATAGATTTAATCATGTAGTACTTATTTAGATTTGAATAAATGATTTGATTTGAAATCTATAGTCTAGTCTATCATTAGTCTAGTGGTCCTGAGCGCGACTGCTACGCTAAAGGTCCTGGGTTCGATTCCCAGGTCGGGCAAAGTGTTATTGGGTTTTTCTATGAAATTGTCAGTAGCAGCTCGGAGTTTGGAATTTGTGCCCGGTTAATGGCAATAGGCTCGCCCATTACATGGGACCTAAACATACCGGCGATCTGTGGGTGTACATTAGTACACCTCTGCCTAACCCTTCGGGGAATACAGGCGTGATTGTATGTTTATGTTTATGTATAATATAGAATATAAATAAGTGGGTACTAAGTAGTTATTAGCGATTCGTATATTTCAGCGATACCAACTTGTGTGCTGAATATTTAATTTCCCAGTTTAATACATGTAATTTTATACACGCACGTACGTACATTAGCGTGTATAATAAATACATTTAATATATTGTCATTCAATAAATTATGTTACCTCACCTTAATTTGCATACCAACACACATATATATACATACTGCTACTCTGCTTATATGTATATTAAATTAAGTGCCGGCTTTAATTAAATTTATGTATATGTTCTCAAATGGTTACATTTCATTCATAACTACACTCATTCGAACCCAATTGAACTGTATTTATTGTTTAGTGGTAGTTTCCTGCGTCTTCCTTAAAATCCATGTAACAAAGCTGACCTCCAAAAAAAAACTAATTGTAAACGGTGGCAGTGACGTCACAAAAAGTAATATATATTGTTGAAAAGGACCACGCTGTTTGTGTGATTTTCCGTGATGTAATGTAAATATGGGTGTCACAAAAATTACGGGAATTTTCTTGCAACTTCAACCCCAATCTATAACTTTACTGCCAACCCTAGGTGATTTAGTGTGAGTATTACAAGTCAGAGCAGATTAACTACTTAGCTACATCAATGCCCTACGATTTACTATTTATTTGGGCATCTGTTTTATTTATACCTTCAACCTTAAAGGAGGGCCATTACTAAACAACACAGTAGGTAATTTATCAACAAAGATACTACAGAATGTCGTTGAATTCCCTTAAATCCCAGCCCCATTATTATTCCGCGTTGCCCACCACAAGGATAATTTGCGTAATCCCCGGGTGATTTTTTAAACTTCTTGAAAAAGTGCGATTTTCGAAATATAAATCGCATAATATTTATTTTTTGCGTTAAGTATTTATAGACAAAACAAACTCATAAACCAATGATGTTGCTAATTTTATTTGATAACTTTGCTGGTCCCATTAAACTTAATTCTCGTAACACAGTTGACTGATCAAGACACATACCGCGTTATTAATGCTAAATAGATCTGGAACATGCCATAAAAATTATTAGTAAAACTCAAACATTAACTATGTTAAAAAGGCTAAAAAAATAAAAATAAATTGGACTATGTAAACTACTAATAGAAATGTGTTTCACTGATGCCTTGTATATTTCAAATCTCTACTATTATAAAATCGTAAAAAATCTGTTTATGTACATTGAAGATATTTAATAAAATTAGTTGGTTAGGTTAGGTTAGTATATAAACATACTTATACGAACCCAAAAATGTGATTTTTTTTATTCTTGTCTGTTTATTACGGGTTGGCGTCAAATCTACTGAATAGATTTAATTTTGTTAAAATCACTGTTAGAAAGTATGTATATGCTCCAGCTTAAAAACTGGTGAACTTCTTATCTCAATTAATTGAACGGATCCTGAGATACAGCTTGAACTCTGTGATACAGACCCACATAAAGAAGAGATCATCATTGTTGGTTTTTGATTAAATTATTTTTGGGATTCATTTTTAATACTAATACAGCCATATGAGCGAAGCTGCGGCAAAAGATAGTAATTATTATAAATTAACTTCGATAAAGAAGGTCATAAGTACATTTCCAATTTCATAATAGCGCTCAAACATAATTTAAAATCCTCTCATTTACTTTACAGGCCAGCCGTGCAATACCAAAATATTTAGCATTTTCACAACACTGTCCCGGCCTGTAATCCCGCCATTAGGGCTGTTGCAAACGACCATAAATTACGGAGCTTAGATAAGCTCAGAGTTTGTCATCCTGTCTTGAAGGTGTGCAAGTTGCTTGACATCAATAGCAGCAAATTGTAAATACCTCCTCAGTAATAGGGATGTAGATAAAGACAAACATGTTGGTTGAGTGTTTGGACCTGAAATGTTATTGCTTTTTTGCCAGTCTTAATCCTGAAGGTTAAGTTAAGGAGAATTTATTGTGTTACAGTGACTCAATGCAATGTGATGCATATTTCTTAAAATTTGTGCGTTATATCACAATAATGAACAATGTTAACCTCCATTGTGGCAATCTGTTGTTGGAGGAAGCCATAAACATGCCTTCGGAAGCTCCCTTTAATAGCATTATAATGTTATTAATGTGTACTAATAAGGGGATTCTACTGACCGTCCCCGTGGTGTAATAACTTAGTAGCTCCTCACGTTTCTCAGGGGACGCCATGAGGTAAGACTGTTTATAAAAGGGAATTAAACAGAACCACAGCTGCCACAACAATAGCTATTATACGACTATCGGTCAAACACACTCATTTAGGGTCGTCACATGCGATACATTAATGCATAATTGTTGAATTAACCTGTAAAATATGCTGTAACTAAATAGATTTAAGGGCTATTGTCGATTATTTAAGAATGGACATTGTCTTACATATAAATAAATAAAATAAAATAAATAAAATCTTTATTTCTCACCACTAAAAAAGGTTACAAAACTGGTGACAACTTACAATATTTACGTGATGGTTAGAGGTATTACAGAAAGGTGACCCTATCTCCTGAACTAGGCGGGACCTGTATCTCAGGAGGTAGTGTTCAGCCGTTAACTTAAAAATTTCTATTAACTTAACTTTAATATTTAATTATCATGGTAATAATAGTAATAGTAATAATAATAGTAATAGTAATTGTGTCACTGATACACACATGAGCACACATATGAGCCTACACAGAACGAATCGTTACATATAGAGTAGCAAGTACCTAATTTATCACTATGCTTTATATTTCATGATGCCTGAAAAATTTATTGAATACCTACTGGTTTCTGAATTAAATAATGACAATACAACGCGATAAAATCACTAATCGTCTAAACTGCCTCATTAGCCAAGCGGTCCTGAGCGCGACTGCTATGTTAGAGGTCCTGGGTTCGATTCCCAGGTCAAGCAAAGTGTTATTGGGTTTTTCTATGAAATTCCCAATGGCAGCTCGGAGTTTGGAATTTGTGCCCGGTTAATGGCAATAGGCCCCTATTACATGGGACCTAAACATACCGGCGAACTGTGGGTATACATTAGTACGCCTCTGCCTAACCCTTCGGGGAATACAGGCGTGATGGTATGTATGTTATGTTAAAATCACTAAAAAGCCGTTTTATTTCAAAGTTTACTGAATGTTGACTGAAGTATTTTGATCACGAAAAGAATTCATTTGAAACGAAGATTACTAACCTTCCTTTTATACTCGTAGGTATACAGATTACCTAAAACCATCTTAAGCTGTCAAAAATATTCCCAATGCACTACAACGAACAAATACATTTGACCTAGTGACACGATTCCTATTGGCAAGGCAAGGAATCCTTTTATTACTTTTATGGAGCATATCCAAGGCGAATGTACGTGAACGCGTCTAAATAAAATTCCCGGGAATTTTTCACGCTCCGTTGTCAATTTATTAAAAAAAATCAATTTAGGAAATTACGAATACGTTTTGAGCGGTTTTTGGAAGGTGGAGGGTTCGCTTTTCAAAAAAAGCTTTTCAAAATATTTACGCTGAGTAAATAAGAATACTAGAGTACCGTTTAAAAATGTGTGAATTCATTCTGATATTTTTTGTGCCAGTACACAAATACCGTTACAAAAGAAGTATTTTAAAAAGAAAATGTGGAAGTTTGTTCTTATCTCGAAAATATATTTAAAACAAAAACAAAGTTGCATATAACTTGAAGCTTGGACCATTAAAAAAATCATCTTCGTAAAAGTCTGAGCGTAAATTCTAACGGGAATTGTATTCCGAAGTTTTTGGCGTCTCTTTTATTGTTCGTGAAGTTAGAAGTCGCAATGGAAAGGCGCGGAAGCATGGTCGATTCAAAGTAGTAGTTATGGCGCCCAACGTGGGCCCGGTTTTTTTTTTTAAAAGCTTACTAGCAATGTGGGTCACATATTACTAGTATTCTTGTTAACCCCTCGTGCTAAGGTAAAATGCTTGTGTTACGGGTGGGTTCACGTCGGTAGTGCAATGGGTGGGGTTCGAACCGGCAACCACATGATCGCAAGTCCGACGCCCTAGCCATTAGGCTACCGCCGCTTGATTTTTCTTTAAATTATTTTTATACTCTTTACTATTCCTTAGTTATCTATGCTTTCATTGAAATGCCTGACAGGTTGTCATGTGTGTTGAACAGCTACTTTGTGACTTATTTTTAGTGTTCGACCGAAGGTGCAATTCTGGCCGAAGCCGAAGCCGAAGCCGATTAATCGGCATTCACCAAAACCTTCGGCCGAAGCCGAAGCCGAAGCCGAAGGTGTCATTGACCTTGAGAAATACGATAGTTACTTTGATCTCAGAATATACTAGATACATATTGTGAGAGCTTTAGAGATTTAGCCCAATAACGAGCCGAGTGACCAACATATACAAGTAGGTAATAAAATATTGTCTAAAATAAAAGTTTCAAATATACAATGTTAATTAAATATTTATTTACTTAAAGTAATTTTAACAAAAATAATCAAATAATCAGTCACATTTTTTTAATTATCAGACGAACACAAAATATTTCTATAAAATAATTGAGCAAAGTTTAACGCTTTTTCAATATCTATTTTTTACATATAATTTTTTGGAATTTTTGCCAGATAAAATATTGCGAGATAGGATTCAGCTCTAAAGATGTCATTGGGTACCTGAAAGAAAATATTCTATATAAATGCACAAGTACCTACCGAGCCGAGCCGACCGCCCCGTACTCGCAGTAGGACTCTGCAACGCGGATGCGCCTATATCCTATCGGTTTAGGTAGTTAACTAAAAGTAAACAATCTTCACATGTCTTTTTATCTAAAAATTGCATAAAAAAACATACCAACATTGTTTCCATGTAGTTTCCTACCTAACGTTAGATAACATAAAAAATTTTAAACCAGACAATACTTACGGTTTTTTGTTTCTTAGAGTGCCTCACAATAATTAACGTATCACCACAGGTACTACTCACAGTAATAAATAAAATAATTTGTAATAACAAATATGAAATATTTAAAAACAGAACACTTATTAGAATTTTAAGACGCGCTCTCAAACTTGTTTTGACTCGTTTAGTTTACTAACTGCGATTCGTTTGGTCCGGTGCGGCGGCGCGGCGAAACTCTGCTGCTCTGCACACTCTCCGTCTCGCTCTAGCATCGTTCAGTAAATTTCAAATTTTGACAACTAGCAAACCTTCGGCTTCGGCCAAACCTTCGGCAAATTTTTGGCCGAAGCCGAAGATTTGGCCGAAGGTGCTTTTTTGGCCGAAGGTGGCCGAAGCCGAAGCCGAAGCCGAAGCTTCGGTCGGACACTACTTATTTTATCTTCTCTACTATGATAAAATCTCTGTCCTATATTTTACCGGCGTGAAACAATCCTTGCGTTATGTTTCGCCGAGTGAGGGAGGTTACCGGAGGCCCAAACCATTTTAAAAGGTTGGCAACGCACTTGTGAATCCTCTAGTGTTGCGGGTGTCCATGGGTGGTGGTTATCGCTTACCATCAGGTGGATCAGTCTACACATTTGCCCCCCTTTCCGATAAAAAAAAACTCTACTATTATAAAATGTAAAAAAGCTGTGTCTGTACATTGAAGATATTAAAAAAAAAAACAAGTGGGTGACGGTATATAAACGTCTCCGAACCCAAAAATGAGATTTTTAAAATTCTTGTCTGTTTGTTACGGCTTGGCGCAAAAACTACTGAATAGCTTTAAATTTTGTTATCACTGTTAGAAAGTATATGCTCCAACTTAAAATCTGATGAACTTCTTATCTCAATTAATTGAACGAATCCTGAGATACAGCTTGACCTCTCTGATGTATACAGACCCATACAAAAAAGAGATCATCAATGTTGGTTTATTTTTACTCCTGATATAGCTTCATGTGAGCGAAGCCGGAGGCGAAAGCTGGTGTATAATATACATATGAATATTTTATTGAATTCGGGATATTATTAGCACTAATGAAAATTGAAAAACACCGTGGCATTTTAAAAATTAACAGTTTTAATCTACCCTCCACGATTTACTAATGACGCCCCAAACAGTTTTCCACCTTATGCCAAATCTTCTAATCTTCTAAGCCTTAACAATACCTCATTTGCATTCGCACAAACCTCAATTCAATTACCTGCATTTGAAGAATAAGTCTTCGAGAAGGCAAGATTCATTTCGTTCTGTTATTCCGTCTTTTTCTGGTTCGTTTAACACGATGGGCCTGGGATTATTCTCATTAGGCGTAATTTGTTTCTCTTGGTAAGCCTACTTGACAGTTATGACGAGCATCTATTACAGTAATGACACTAACATTGGACGATTGTGTTGGAATTGGAGTAGATATTATAAATTACAAAAATAGCCTTTATATCTGTGAAGATTGCAGATAAATCTGGTATATAGCTTTATATAGGCCCCTATTATATGGGATCTAAACATATCGGCGAACTGCGGGTGTACATTAGTACGCCTCTGCCTAACCCTTCGGGGAATACAGGCGTAATGGTACGTTATGTTATGTTATTAAAATCAAAACTATATAAAGTTATATATAGTTTTACTATGGGACCGCACTGGAGAAGAGACGTGGGCTCACACAGCATTACATTGAACCAAGTTTTCATCATGCCAACATGCAATAGAACGAAATATAAATTATTCATTCTATCTCTTAAAAGGATAAAGAGAAAGAATGAGGAACATAGGAGTAGTTATTATATGAAACAGAAATTCACATGTCATGACATTTAAAAAAGTAAACAATTTAAATCTACCCTCCTTTTACTCTACGAGATAGAGTCCGTAACAGAGGAGTAGTTATTATTTCAACAGTTAATATGGAAGCATTCTGTGAATTGTCAAGTTATATAAGAAAGTAATTATATAAGCATTTTAATAGTAATCATTCTCAATGCCCCACAGTAATAGCTACATTAATAATTGAGTGCTACTTGGTAGGTATACTCTTCTTCACACACTACTCTAAGATGTTAATAAAATTGCCTTTTTTATGGTTGATTGTTTGTATGATACTTATATAATATAGTATGTACATTTAATTTTTGGTATAACTTGGTGAAGAGAAGAGAGAGACTGACAAAGTTACAGATTCAAATAGTTTTTTTCTGTTCAGTCCATCCTTCCGTTTTATTGATAGTTTTTAATTCAGCCTTTACATTTGATGTTAATTCTGCGTATTTTTAATGATAAAAATAATTCACAAATTATTTTTCACAAATTATTTTTAATTACAAAAATAATAGCTTTGAAACTCTCTCAAGTTTATTCATATCGTTTTCTGTTTCAATTAAACTAATTTCGAAATTCTGATTTGTTTCAGGTAACTTGGCGTTCTACTTTGATCAAACAGTCCCTTTTTTCAAAGGAATGAAGTAATTTTAATGTTTAAATACCTATCAAAAACATTTATTTTATCATCATCAGACATTTCATTTAAAAAGTATTTTAATGTGAAAGAATAAATTAGTTGTGTGTAAAGTATGTCATAGACAAACTGTGAGGATTACATTCCCAGGTCGAGCAGTCTAAATATTTTTTCAATATTTTCATGAAAAACCCAATTTGTTTTCTATAAAATTCTCACTCGCTCGAAGTTTGACCATTCCGGATAATTGGCAATAGGCTCACACCGAATTACATAGGACCTTAACCTACTGACGAACTGTGGTTGTACATTACTACGCCTCTGCCTAACTCTTCAGGAAATACAGGCGTGATGATATCTTTACCTGTTACACATTAAACAAATGAGCCAATTTCAGAGGCAACGCAATTTCACAAAAGTACCCCCAAATATGCCATTAAAAAATCAAATACACTGACTAGCCATAAAGGCAGTCTATAAATCCGCAATCTTTCTCACCAGCTGCCTTCCTCCCAATCTTACAATTACGTGATAAAATTGAAGGCTTTTTTACTCAGACAAATTCGTTTCACTTAAGCTTCAAAATCTCTTGGGAGAAGGCCGAGGCACGACGCTGCGTTTAATAGGTATTAGGATATATCTTAGGGAATCAGTTCTTGTGCCTCATTCAGACTAATTCAATGTGCTTCGGATTTGTAATTTAAAAGCCGGCCCGATATTTTATTAAGATATTCTTAATTCCTTCTACTTTAATATATACCTACTAAATATTAGTCCAAAGCATGATTTCTCTAGTTACTAGGTATTACTTGCACAGTACTCTTTTTTTAAAGGAATGGGAGAGGCAAACGAGCAGACGGATCACCTCATGGTAGGCGATTACCGCCGCCCATGGACACTCGCAACCAAAGGAGTGGCAAATGCGTTGCCGGCCTATTAAGTAAGGCCTTGTAAGTGGGGTTAGGGTCTCTGGTATCCTCACTCACTCAGCGAAACACAACATAAGTGTTGTTTAACGCCGGTTTTCTGTGAGGCCGCGGTATCACTCCGAACATTCGTACCGAAGCATAGCTCTCCCACGGTAAAAAGGTCAGGAATAAAAGGTCAAGAACTTCAAAATTATTTGAAACTTCAATCGTTTTCATTATGTTCTAAACTGTTTAATTCACATGATCTAAAACATAATAAACAAAACAAAACTCCTTCTTAAAAAAATATAATGCAATGAATGACAATTTAAATTATCGAATCGAAAGTAATGTCTTAAAAAAACTACAAAAACAACACTTACCCTTGACATGAAATCATAACGTGAAATACTGAGAATAAAAAAAACATACGATTGTTTCAAAGTTTCGTTGTTTCGAGCCACACAGTGGAAGCGTACCGTTTCTGATTTACGACTAAAAGATTGCATCATAAATCATTGTACACAGCCTCCCTGACGGCGGGCGTCGGAAAAATTACAGAAGAAAAAAATTAAACTCTTTCAAAACAGACATTTACTAAAGAACACGTTATTAATTAATCCGCGTAATGAAAATATATTTAAAGGAAAAGTTTTAAGAAGTACCTACTTGCCTAATTCGTTTTCCGTTCTAGAAAGTGGTAGAACATGAAATTAAAAATTGGAACAATGGTTGACTTTCATACAAAAGAAAAAGTAATATAAATCACTAGCTTCTGCCCGCGACTTTATCTGCGTGGTTTTCAGAACTGGGTCCGACCTGGATAGCGACAGCTATATACAGTAGCATAGTTATTATTCTAGAATATTATGTATCTCTATTCCAAAATTTATCCAGATTCGTTTAGCCGTTGTGGTGTGAAAGAGTAATAAACATCCAAACATCCTCACCAACAATTTGCGAACATTGTGTGATTTCAATACTTAACACTTAGATACTTTATATAATGTACATACATATTACCCATCTAATATCATTTATTTCCAAAAAAATATTCTCAGCCCGGCTAGTTTGGCTCTTTCATAAAATATTTTAACCGCATCTGGACTCTTTCCAATTTCTGGATATGAAAGACTGCAATTTATAATAGCAAGCGATTGTACAAATACCTCCTTTTGATTTATAAATTACACTGAAGAATAAGCAAATAAATTAACATAAACCTACCCCCAGCAGTGGGACAGTAGATAGGTAGATGATGATGATGATTTCATTAATGTCTTTGAAGGAGACACAAAGGAATATAGTCATGGCTAATTATAACGAATCTGATTATCTAATCTGCAATATCCTCCGAATAGAAATTGGGTTACGAAGGTCTGATGGCAGTCACTTCGTGTAAAATAATGATGATCTGGGTAGACGGGAAGCCGAGCACAACAGTTGGGAAAAGCCTCGGAGGGTGATAACAGAGGAATATGATATTACTAGCTTCTGCCCGCGACTTCGTCCGCGTAGCGTGATGATATATAGCCTATAGCCTTCCTCAATAAATGGGCTATCTAACAGTGAAAGAATTTTTCAAATCGGACCAGTAGTTCCTGAGATTAGCGCGTTTAAGCAAACAAACAAACAAACTCTTCAGCTTTATATATTAGTCACTAGCTTCCGCCCGCGACTTCGTCCGCGTGGAATAGTTACTTAGTCTTAGCAGGATGATAGCCTATAGCCTTCCTCAATAAATGGACTATCTAACACCGAAAGTTTTTTTCTAATCGGACCAATAGTTCCTGAGATTATCGCGTTCAAGTTCAAGCAAACTTGGCAGGTGGTAAGAAGATGATGATCCCGTTCAGCGGCTTGTAGTTTGTTTTGATTGAAGCTCACTTCAAGATATAGCCAATATTGTTAGTTGATAATTGAGTATTGAGTATCCGAGCGGAACTTTAGTAAAATATGTCACGGGAACATGAATAATAAAAGAACGCTAAATGAGGATATGTCCTTTAGAGCGTTTGTTGGGTCCGAGCGGACCCAAGCTCGGTCCACACGGATACAAAACAAACGCTCTAAAGGCTGATGAATAACGTATTTATTTGGATAAGGATTAATATCATGTTTATAAAAACACCTACGCAAATAATGCATTTGGAATTTTAGAACAAAGTTAGCATAAAAAAGGTTATAGTGAGCCAACCTTAAAAGATAGACATATGCTGTCGCGGACTTTTTTTTTAAACTTTTAAAGAGGAACAATTCTGTTATATATGATTTTTGCGAAACTTTAACCGTTTACGCAGCGCACGCATCGGAAGCTCTCAAAAGGAAAAAAAAACGAATTTTAGAACAAAGTTAGCATAAAAACGGTTATAGTGAGCCAACCTTAAAAGATAGACATATGCTGTCGCAGACTTTTTTTTAGAACTTTTAAAGCGGAACAATTCTTTCATATATGATTTTTGCGAAACTTTAACCGTTTACGCAGCGCATGCATCGGAAGCTCTCAAAAGGAAAAATCCCGATTTTGAAACATTCTTCATTGATGCTCCGCTCCTATTGGTCTTAGCGTGATGATATATAGCCTATAGCCTTCCTCGATAAATGAGCTATCTAACACTGAAAGAATTTTTCAAATCGAACCAGTAGTTCCTGAGATTAGCGCGTTCAAGCAAACAAACAAACAATCAAACAAACAAACAAACAAACTCTTCAGCTTTATATATTAGTATAGATTACAATTCACTGCCTGATAAACAAAATATAACATGAAGATACAGAACAAGAAATACTCTAATTTTAATTTTCTCAACTGAAGGTAGAATAAATTATTACTCCGGTCGCTCGGCATCCTCCGGAGGCGGCTTTCGCAATAGAATATCATCCTTTAACGACGCTCTTAATAATACTTTATTGCGATGCCGTATCTTTTAATGTCATTTCTTAATGTGCCCGCCCTTGGCAGTCAAACGTAATAAGCTATCGGTGCCCAAATTCGATGTCCCGGCGATTCAATTGTCACGGAAAAATCGAATCAAGTTCGGTATAATTTTGTAAAAGCGCCGCGACGCTTCTTGACCTAATTTAGGTCGTGTTAGCCAAAGGCCGACCAGCCATTTCCCGGGCTATTGGGCCCAAATGCTACCCCGAGCCTTGCTATATTCCACAACGGCTTACGACGTCTAATTCCGCTGACGAAAAGGGGAATTTTATGGCCCTTACTAAATCTGCATTCTGAAAGACTCGTTTTTAGGGAATTATGTTTAATGTTGATATATCGCTGTTTCATATGTTTTTTAAGAGGAATTACGTGACCTAGAAGCTTATAGCCAATGGGCATGTGAAATCAACCACATACATATCATGCGTCGACGAGTACGGAGTCGAAACGTTAAATGAACCGTGTTCCCTTGTTAGTGATCTCTCAAATATTCCTGCATATTTACACAGTCCGAGAATAATTCTCATTTTCCGGCTCAAATAATTTGGAAAGGGTACAATTGATAACGGGTGAAGCTTCTAAGTTTTGACATTTCACCGCAGGAGAGGTTGAAATGACTAATGATAACTTTTATCTAACGTCTGAGGGTAATAAAGTGGCCCCACGTTGGGCGCCAATCCGACCGGAATGGCCTGAAGCTTCAAAGCGTTTATTGTTATTGTGACTTGTCTGTTAGTATTTTCTTGCTTGGACATCTCGACAGCAAACTCAATGGAATTGTTTTCATCTACTTTCCGATGTCTTTCAAAGAGTCAGCGAACCTTGAAGGAAAATTGACAAATTGTATCACAAGTTATATGAGAAAAGCGATTTTAATTTAATACAAAAAATATCACAAGTAAAGGTAAAGTTATGTTGTGTTGCCGCTAAATCTATATCTTTTTTTTTAATTTATTGGAACCACAAACAAGTTTACAATCTCTATTATATAAACCTTAACTAATACAATGTTACTTATTGTAAACTCAACATCGCTGGTCACCTAATCATTAAGAATTTCAAATGGTGAACCTGTGTTACAATTTTGATTTTATAAACTTAATCAACTAGTAATTGATTGTACTGTATAGTTGTTAATAATACATACAAGATATTTTATGTATATTGTTATTGTTTAATATATTACATAGTTATATCTGATGTGTGTGCGTAATTTTGAGTATTTGTGAGCGTGTAAATTAAATATGTATATAGGTATGTATGAGTGCGTGTGATTACAGAATAGAGCGTAGGCAATTTGTAATTTACAACTGTTCCTCTGATAACATCTTGATAGTCTGTTTCTTAAATGTATTTTTACTATTAGCGAACACATCTAACGTATTGAAATTGTCATTGTATGTCTTAAACATTCTATTTAATGGGGACCGGACACCTGCGTTAGTACCAGACCGCATTATAGCAAAAAATTTAGTACGGCGCGATGGCCGCACATGAGCTCGTGGGGGCACTGAGTAAGTTATTTTGTTTATTATATTTATGCAGTCATACTTGTTATTACAAATGTCAAAAAGCAACATAGTTTCCAGTTGCAGTCGTCTAGATTTAAGATCAAGCAGTTTGTAAAACATAAGAAGGGACTGGTAAGGTAAACGTTTACGATAACACTTGTAACTAGTATGACGCAAAAAACCTCTTCTGTACCCTATCTAAGCTTTTCTCATATTTGTTGTATAGTGGGTTCCATACAGCAACAGAGTATTCGAGTTGTGGCCTTATTATTGATTTAAAAAGATAAATAAGCGTGGATGGTTTTCTAAATTCAGTGACAGACCTTGTGACAAAGCCATACATTTTAAAGGCCTTACTATTAATATTTTCTATGTGAATATCAAAATGTAATTTACTGTCAATTGTAACACCCAGGTCTCTGATTGATTATACTTTATTTAAATCAGACCCACAAAGTGAATATGTGAAATTGCTTACTGTTTTTTTTTTGGTGAAGCTTATACTTTTGCATTTATTTAGGCTAAGCTCTAATTTATTTTCATAGCAGTATGAACTGAATCTATCTAGATCTTCTTGTAGATAGATGTGATCTTGGATATCTATACTCTATGCTTATATATAAAGCTGAAGAGTTTGTTTGTTTGCTTGAACACGCTTATCTCAGGAACTACTGGTCCGATTTGAAAAATTCTGGCTATATATCATCACGCTACGCGGACGAAGTCGCGTGCAGCAGCTAGTGTGGATATAAAACCAAAGAAAAGAGAAATGATATGGATACCCAAGTATGTGTTAGCTGATAGAGATTTATTAAAGAACATGACATACTGCGCCGCCCCCGCGTGAATTGATAATAACTACTTAGTTATAGTAAATATTCTAAAATATGGAATACACCGTTTCCTTTCTTAAATTACATAAATTCAGAACTAACAAACTTGTAACAAGGGTAACAACATAATCTGAAGTTATTAATTGAACTACGTTGAATTAATTGCCAATATTATTCGTAAATCACTTTGGAAATTAATTTGATACCTTGGAACGGCTGTCGAAACCATGTGCCCTTTGTTTCTAACCGGTATCGGTATACTATTAAATGGAGCGTCATAATTTATAAATAAATCATTTTGTATCCTTCCGCTCCTGACTTGGAGAATGTTTAAATCATTTAGAGTTACAATGATTTTTATTGTTATTACATCCATCACGCCTGTATTCCCCGAAGGGTTAGGCAGAGGCGTACTAATGTACACCCACAGTTCGCCGGTATGCTTAGGTCCTATGTAATAGGGGGCGAGCCTATGGCCATTAACCGGGCATAAATTCCTAACTCATAGAAAAACCCAATAACACTTTGCTCGACCGGGGAATCGAACCCAGAACCTCTAGCGTAGCAGTCGTGCTCAGGACCACTTAGCTAATGAGGCAGTTTATTTTTATTTTATTTTTTATTGTTAGATATTATCGGAACAAAATGATTTATATACTAACGTAAATTAGAACGCCGCGCCGCAGGCCAGTTAGGCGGGCCGAATTTCCAATACAAACGTAATACCAAAATAAATCGTAATTCATACACAATTTATTCAAAGTCTTATTATTCGGATTCCGATACCGTTAAATGTAGGTTCCTGCTTTACCATTTCGCCCGAAATACTTCTTTAGTATCGATCTTAATATACAAACCGATATTATTAAAGTTTCCCTCAACGACAGTGCATATCGCACATCAAAATCCCATCAAACGCCAGCAAGCTGACAGAAATAGTTCATTCACTCCCGATCCCGACTCTGCACAATTTTCAACGCCTGAAGCAAATGATTATCCGATCGCAACCGATCATCCACGATCCGCTGTTCAACCCAAAATTATTCACTAAAATGCAAATCGTCCTTTTACATTGGTTTTAAATGCAAATTGTATATGTATTTGCAATTTTTTTACTACGAGAATGGGTTTTGATAATAATGGGTACTATTTAGAAGAATTTATTAATAGATTTGATCTATTCTAAACGTCAATTGTGGTCATTACTTCCATTGAGACTTCCCAATTATCGGCACCCGATTACAAATTTCTCACTCTATTGGGCACCGTTGATTTCTATAATAACTCTGAACAACAATGAATTAACATTACTTTTTACCTCATGTGTTCAAAGTAACAAATTTACATGCCTCAATAGATAATTATCCCTTTATACGATATTTTTCGTAACTCATTCATACAAAATTCCACAGCTGCAATAAATTCCGAGCGACACACTTCACACATCAGCCCGTACTGTTGTTATAAACAGGTCGGGATAGGCGCTGATAACGCTAAAAATGTATTTTTGAGCCGTCACGAAAATGTTACGGAGGCTAATTGTCGAGAAGGGCCAATTACCAAGCCTAACTGTGGACCCCACTCGCCCGCTATTTTGTTTGAACGACCAACAGAAGGATTTTTTATTGTCGGACACCTTTGTGCCTAATGAACACCGCTTTAGTCTGTTTTTGTTTTGTACTTTTTAACAGAACTTAATGATTTTATGTTTCATGCCTTATGGAGGTGTCTGTATATTCAAAACAAAGTTATACAGTTGACTTTAATGTCAGTTTTAGAGGTTGAGTCGAGCTTTTCTGTTATTTTTTTTTCTTTTAAACCGGGTCAGACAGACGTTTAAACCGAGTCAGGCAGGGCAGTAATTATTCACGATATTATGAATGCCTCCAAATTAGTCAAAAGTCCAAACTTTTCTGGTTTTAACGTCATCATGATAACAAGCTTCATTAAAGAGCCGTTAATTTTTTATACAAAACTAGGGGCCCGCCCCGGCTTCGCACGGGTATTTGACAAAAATTTCAAAAAATATTAATTTTAACACGTCTATCGCCTATTCTAATGGTGAAAGAATTTTTCAAATTAGTCCAGTAGTTTCAGAGCCTATTCAATGCAAACAAACAATCAAATCTTTCCTATTTATAATATTAGTTTAGATGCAAAAAGCCCTTTTCCATACACCTTTGGGCTAAATCATATTTTCCTCGTGTTATGCGATATTACTAGGAATATTATTATGATTTATCACCAACCGGCTCGTTAGCCTAGTGATCCTGAGCGTGACTGCTATACTAGAGGTTCGATTCCCAAAAAAGTCCCGAACGACCCAAAACGCAGTGTCCAGCTTTAAGCCAATTAAAACGTTTCGACCAAAAAAGGTCATACAATGCTTTTACTGAATAAAAGTAAATATTTTGAACTGGTGCACTGAGACGTGAACATATCGTAGCTCAATGTAGGAACATGTATGAGTAATGTGGATCTCCGGGCAAATCGGAGACTTTGCCCCACCGAATCCGAAACGGACGAAAACGGGACATGCAAAATAAAACAGTTGGCATAGCAAACTTGTATTAATAGTTATTAAAGTTGTATGTAGGAAAGAATTGGTGAATCTGTTTAACAAAGAGTAATTGAAAAAATATCAAAATCGATTCACCTGTTCAGGCGCTACGATGCAACAGACAGACACACAGTTAATATAGTAGCTGATATTAACTATTTACGAACTGTACATGACGTCTTTTTGTTTGTGTTTTTTGCATTTTCCATGCTATGTTTATCAAGTTATTTTTGTGAAGGAAAAATTCGACCAGATCCGAACCTGCGTCTTCAGGTTAGATACACCAGACGCTATGATCACTAAGCCACCGCAACTCCCACCCGCCAGGTCGAAATTCGCCTTCACATTCTGAATCTATTTCTATGTACGAATTTTTCCTTAAAAAATAACTTTATAAATGACTTTTAGGAAAAGAAAACCGACACAAAATGCGTCAACATTGATAATGATGATTGATGGTAAGACTGTAATATGTAATTACATACAATTATATATAATTGTATATGTTGGATTTTAGATTCTATCAGATAAAAGCAAAGATTCTAATATCGATTCACAACCGCCAAAAACATCGCGTAAATTATAATGAAATCTAATCTAAATAATTTAGTCCAATTGAGAACTACCTTTCTACTAATTTCTTATGTAGTCCGCCAACACTAACCCACAGAATAATAGAAAGTCTATTTTATACAGCAAGGCAGAGGTCTCAGTTTAGCTTGGCTTATATTCCTAAAGGTCTTACGTCGGCAACTTGTCAATTGTTTGCAACAAATAAATACGAAACAAGTCGGCGGTCAGAGCGACCCGATTCAATAACACATACCGATTCTGTTTACCCATGTAGGTCAGTACTAACGAGGGACCATAATATAAAATAGACGGGAAATATACCTGGGTTTATGGTAGAAACGGCAAGCGGGAATTTATTGTCCACAAGCTTCTGCCCGCGAATTTGCCTGCGTGGACTTCCGAATTGGACCTGTATAAAAATTAGCCTATGTGTTATTCCAAATCTATTTCTGTGCCAAATTATATCCAGATATTTACAGCCGTTCTGGCGTGAAAGAGTAACAAACATCACATTCACATTTATAATAGATATTACTAGCTTCTGCCCGCGACTTCGTCCGCGTAGCGTGATGATATGATGATGATGAACAATTCTTTCAGTGTTAGATAGCCCATTTATTGAGGAAGGCTATAGGCTATATATAGCCCTCCTCAATAAATGGGCTATCTAACACTGAAAGAATTTTTCAAATCGGACCAGTAGTTCCTGAGATTAGCGCGTTCAAGCAAACAAACAAACAAACTCTTCAGCTTTATATATTAGTATAGATATAGATTAGTAGGATTATAATATTAGTAGGATGTCTTTAGACATAAGGTTCTGATAGTTAATCTTTAAGTTAATTAACTTTGAACGAACTTTTGGGCCGTATCAATGTCAGCACCCTGGATGATTTAGCCCGTGAGAGCAAATAAATGAAAGAAATAAAAAACTTCATCTCCATTGGGAAAACGCATGTTATAAATGTCAAGAAAACCCACATTAGTGGTAGGATCTAATATTATAATCCTAATTAGCTAGCATAATGTAAGAAACATAATATCAGACCTGTATTCCCCGTATGGCTAGGCAGAAATCTCAATCTATCTATCTATATATATAAAAGAAAGTTGTGTTAGTTACTCCATTTATAACTCAAGAACGGCTGAACCGATTTGGCTGAAAATTGGTGGAGTGGTAGCTTAGAACCAGGAAACGGACATAGGATACTTTTTATCCCGTTCCCGGGGGATGTGATGGCAGACCGAATTCCACGGGGGCGAAGCCGCGGGCAGAAGCTAGTCAAAATATAAAACAATGAATGAAAAAATAAAATGTAATTAATATTCTAATGGGATTAAGTTTGTATTGTGATTCCTAATTTCCCTCCTATGACTTAAGCCGTAGGTACTATAGTTACATGCACGGAACACAGCGGTTGACCCAATATAACTACCAGCTTGGCCTGACCTGCCCGTCCCCCCAAGTTCAATACACCAATACACTACATAAAGGAAACTTGTCCCACTGTGGCAGGTCCAGTCTATTTGGTCTAACACGGTGCCACCTCACTGGAACCAATCGAATGATGCTCGAAACGTTTTCATTTGATCTCGTTTGGGATTTAAATTGGACTGCAGAACATTCAGACAGGACAGATAACCATTTGTGCTTCGATAAAAAAGTAACAAAGTTTTAAAAGTCGAATGGACAATGAAACTAGCCTTTTTGCTGAAAACTTTTTGATAATCCTAGTTCTATGACAAATTATAAAGAAAGAATATGTACACATTATTATTTTTATGACCGTAATTACAAAATAAATACCTATCATTATTAAATTTAGAAAAAGTAGTTTTACAACTTGAGAATATCTCTCTATTTTATTATTCTAAAAATACATTGCATACAACATCCAATGGTATTGAAAATTGTTGATGCCGACGTGCAACTCGCACACAGAGCATTCTCTAAATCTTAATTTAGTAGTTAGTAGTTTTCAAGAGAAAAGAACATTATTTTACCTTCAAAAGAGTACAGAATAACTTACAAAAAATATAATAAATGTAGTTTACCTCGCCTCGTGCACAAACAAAGCATACAAATCAAATTCCATCATTTTGTTAGACCAATAAATCTGTCATAGAGTTTACGATAAATAACTCACGTAAAACTTACTTCCCTGTCCTATACACAATGAATAATAGCTTCACCTTCAATAAAGTGTTGCAAAAGTTTCACATTTGACATATTCGAGTTAAGAAGAAATGGAGACGAAAGAAAATTCCCGCTCAGTTTCTTGACACCCCTATAAACTGGTGTGAACTAGTTTATTCCGGACTATCGATTCTTTACTGACATGTTTGAAGTGCCGTGTAACCTCACAGTTTTCTTCTTTCAGAAAGATTTAAATAATGAAAAGCAAACTTCTGGTATGATATTATGAGTACTTTTCCTATCTATACTTACTAATATATAAAGCTGAAGAGTTTGTTTGTTTGTTTGTTTGCTTGAACGCGCTAATCTCAGAAACTACTGGTCCGATTTGAAAAATTCTTTCAGTGTTAGATATCCCATTTATTGAGGAAGGCTATAGGTATATATCATCACGCTACGTGGACGAAGTCGCGGGCAGAAGCTAGTACTTATTTATATAAATAACTGATTCGTGCTGTTATTCGTTTGACCGCGAGAGATCATACCTACTGTAAGGTATGATGATAGGCATATATAGGCAAGGTATGACGAATACGAAACATTTAATACCCCAATTTTCGTTACATTGAGTTTAACACTTTAAATCCACTTTAGACAACAAAAGTGGACAACTTCAGACGTCCATCGTTATTTAGACCATAGGTAGTTTAATTTAAATATTGTCATTCTGACAACAGGTTGTTAAAGTTAACTTTTATTTTCTCACGACGCGACAGCATTGACGACAGTATTCTGTTACGGGAACTGTTTCTGGTGGCCCTAAGCGCCAGGCTGTGAAAAAGAAGTACTATTTTATGTGATAACTAGCGACCCGCCCGCGGTTTCACCCGCGCTGCCCCGTCCCTAAGAGTCGTAGCGTGATGTTAAATAGCTTAAAACCTTCCTCTTGAATCAATCAATCTATTAAAAAAAACCGCATCAAAATCCGTTGCGTAGTTTTTAAAGATCTAAGCATACATAGGGGCAGACAGCGGGAAGCGACTTTGTTTTATAATATGTAGTGATGATAATTTATGCCTACCTACCTCACGTAAGTCCATTAATTTTAATTGTTATATGTATATAATATGTACCCTATTGAAGATGATTAATCTTTAATTATTTGGAGTGTGTTGTGTGAGTAATCTACTAATACTCTGGATTTTCGTTATTTTATCCACGGTCATGATACAACTCATAATGTTCTTAACAAGATTAATTTTCAATAGAGTATTTCATAATTAACCATTGATATGCGTATTTTGTCGACAGGCCAGTATAACCGTAAAGCTCGTTACAGAACTTCTTATGTATTATGGGTTCACCATATACCTGAACAGGGTATAATTACTGGCGTGCGTGTACAGCTACCTTTACAGACCTCACTCCATAAACAAGTTTAAACTACAGGCTTAGAAACAGGAACTTAGCCGATTAGACCTAACGTCCTCAGATAACGGGCTTGACGTCAACCAGCCCATTATCCCCTTAATATTCCCTTAGCGCAATGGTTTTCCATTAAACTTTGTACATTCTAAACAGTTGCCTTTTGCGCCCACTTCCAAATTCAACGCATATTTAAAGAGCGCTCGCAAAGTGGCGTTGTTTAACTTTTTAAGCCGGTTTAAGGGCCTCGTTCGCATATCAAACTGTGTATAATGAATAGAAAAGGGTGACAGTTTCGCATCTCGTTGTTTGCGTTTGCAATTTGGTAGGTAAGTATGTGAAGTAATTTTTTATGCAACTGTTTGAATATTCATGTTTTCCTAGCAGAAGAATATTCTGATAATATTTTTTTTTCACAATTAGTAGGCTGAATTATATTGGATATATTTGCCATGTGTAGAATATAGGTTTAAAGAACTATATTTTTAATAAAAACATAATTATGTCGTAATGTTTACAGTTCAATACGAAAATTGGCATTTAACGTGCTTTATAAAAAAAATGGTTGGAAACTCATCCACTTTCTCGCCTCAATAGACGTCACAGGTCACAGATTATGTCACTTGAGACCCATACTAAAATCTAAAAACTATCATAAGTTTATCGTCGTCAGTTACAAAGTAGTTATTAATTAATTGCCCATCCAGTGCATTCATTATAATTAGTTTATGGCTATTCATCAGAAACTTGAAGTCTTCAAATCTGACACTTGACAAATATTCAGGGGCCCAAGTCTGCTACTTCAGTTGTATCAAAATGGTCGTTCAATGGCACTAAATGACTTACGAACTGACAGATTTCGTAGACACAACTGTCAAAAATCAACAATTCTGAAGCCATTGAGTGTCGATTTTGACACGACAAAATAGCAGACTTGGGGCCCTGTTCTATCATGTCATTTTGCGAAGTGATACTTTTGATTACAATACGTCCCTTGAGAAATCTGTCTAATTTACCATTATACTAAAGTTTAGACGCGGGTATACATTTTTAAAATATTAGAAAAAATAATAGGTTTTATGTAATAAATGTAATTGTATACTAGTAAAAGTTTTAGACAAGGATATTTATGAAAGTAAAAGTAATTACACGCATATGTTGGCATTACAAAGTTTTCAAACATCACATTATGTACATACGGTACCGGTAATCTCTTCAGTGAAAACTTCGTACTTACGTCATTCTACATAATTATATAATGTCAAACTAATGTATTGTGGATTTTTGGTGGAAGAGCAGTGCTGTACTTACGCATGTGCTGAATTTATTTAATTTTCTAGGTAGCTATTACTAATGACCCGTAAAATTATGATGCGCCGACCCAATCATACGATCCAATCGATTTTTGAATCGGATCGAAAACATACAATCCGATCGCGGAACGCCGGTATGTTTAGGTCCCACGTAATAGGGGGCGAGCCTATTGCCATTTACCGGGCACAAATTCCAAACTCCGAGCTGCTACTCAGAATTTCATAGAAAAACCCAATAACAGTTTGCTCGACCTGGGAAACGAACCCAAGACCTCTAGCCTAGCGGTAGCGCTCAGGACCACTAAGCTAATGAGGCAGTTCGAATGATACCTCTGACTATTCACGTATCGATAATAAATTTATCACTCGCTTCAACGGGGAAGGAAAATATCATGACGAAACCTGCCTGCCTAAGAGATTTTCTCGACTTGTACCGTGGCAGAGCCATTCTACGGCATGAATGGGCCGGCTCGACCGGAGCGATACCACGGCCTCACAGTAAACCGGCGTGAAATAACGCTTACGTTGTGTTTCGCCGAGTGAGTGAGGATACCGGACGCCAAGACCCTTTTACAGGGCAGACAACGCACTTCTGACTACTCTAGTGTTGTAGGTCCATGGGCGGCGGTAATCGCTTACCATCAGGTGATCCGTCTGCTCGTTTGCCTACCCTATTCCATAAAAAAGACTAGTAACTACAACTCTACAAGTAAGCTAGCGTGGTGGATAATAACCTAACCTCCGTCAACATTTAAGGACGTAATTTGGTGTCAAGTAATTGGGTCGATGTTTCAGATTTTGAACTTGAACTTGATATAACGCTACAAATAACGTCACAACTGGTTACAAAGTCAGTCAATATTACGAACCACCGTTAATTAGTCTAGTGGTTCTAATCGCAACGACTATCACGCTAGAGGTACTGGGTTGGTTCGATTCCCAAGTAGAGCAGTTTTATTGGGATTTTCGAGTTTGGATTTGTATCCTATTAATCTACATATACCTACATGGGACCTAAACATACCAGGAAACCGACATCAGGGTCTCAAATAATGTGAACCTTCGTTTAATTTTATCGAATTCGGTCAAACTTAGACATTCGAATCGTCCACACATCTTGTTATCGCAATACCTATTGTACTATTGAAGATTGTAAAATAGTTTATTTTAAAAGAGTGTCTATGAAGTTTCTTGTCGGATTCTTCCCCGTAAGATAAACCTTTCGGGACCGTGCATGTAGAATGATAACGTTTCATAAACGCTTTTAAAAGCTTATTTGAAATAAAAACATTTAAAATAATAATAAATTAATTTGCTTCGAACTGGCAATCAAGGGTAAGCCTTTCAAGAATAAAAAAAAATATTTTCGTTGTGTGTGATTTTCGGGAACGCAGGTTTGATGGTTTATTATTTTAAGGATAACCCTATTATATGCCATACCCATAAACAGAAAGTTCTGGTTCTCATCAATTATGATCCAATGTTTCCAAAAGTAAATCAAATCATGTCTAAACGCTCCCTACCAATTCCAGTGCTTGGAATTCGGCCAAAGATAACACCAACTTACTACATTTAAGTACACCTTTTAAACTCATTTGCATTCATATTCGCTATCGTCATTTAACGATCTAAACGCAGCATGGAAACAGAGATGGGGATATATAGATCGTGGTGTGCGAGAAAGGGAAGGCACGAGTTATCAGTAGGAAGTACTTGCTGCTATCATTTTTATGTACCGCGTAATGTAGCCGATGTTATTCCCGGTTTGATAGTGTAATATGCTCTCGGGTTTTTTTAGGCGTAACGTAGGTACTATTGTCCTGTCTGCGATTTTCCCGGTATTTTTTATTGGGTAAAATAACAGGTATTTTGTTTTTGAGTAATTATTACCCATATGGGTACCTAAAACAGAATGAACTTTATAGATTCGATTCCCAGGTCGAGGTGTGTTTTTAGTTTTACCTACTATGAAATTCTCAGTAGCAGTTTGGAGATGGATTTGTGCCCGCTGGTCCACTTCTGTCTACCCCTTTGGAAAATAGAAGCGTGATGGTATATAAAACAGAATAAATACATAACTTAACATAACATCATACCTATATTATCGTAGTAGGTAGGTAAGGCAGGACGCTCTTGACTCATCAAACTCTCATTATCCTCCTGCTCAGTTCAATTAAAACTACTTCATATTATGGAATCGTTTTTATAGGGTCCATATCCCATTGCTTAGTTCTATTTGAACCCTATGAAAAACAATTCTCTAAGAAATAAGTATGTAATTTTAAGATCCATTCGAACATTTTCACCAATTAGGGCGAATTACAAAACCTTTGTTAGCTTACCTTTTGTAAACATTTTGTGATACAGTCATTAGGAGGTACAAAGATTGGATCGCTTTATTGTTTCATATTTACCTAATTCGGCGGTTTTCCGGCCCTGTACGTACATTCCCATACAGTATATAATGTACAACGTAAATGAGAATAAGCGCAAGACCTCAATCACGTAAATTAGTATACCGAGTCATTCAGTCATTTTATGACAAGTAAGCATTTTTTTTTTCAAGAAATTAGTTATACCAGCTAAACACTAAACTCGTGGCTGTACTACAATTGTACCCACAACGACTACTATATCGACGCGCTTGCAGATGCACACAATATTGTGCAAAATGGTTTCAGTTTTCCATACTTAGCTTGTACTTGTACACTAATGGATCAGGAGGCTATTGTTTCAGGTATTATAATTATCTTTTCGAGAAAAATTAACACAATAAAAAACTGTAATAGATTCAGTAGTTGATTATATAAAAATTTTAGGTTTTGCGGTTATTCTGTTACAGGCTGTAGGTATGTATATAACATGGAATAATCCTCATACTTGATGTTATAAGGGAAGTTTAATAGTTGAGTTATTTTTAAGGCTAATTCTAAAAAAAGTGTGTCATGACAATCATTTTTTTTTAATCACGGGGCCCATTTTCTTTACATGATATAAGTAGTGTCTCCTGATCACTGAGGAGACACTACTTATACCGAGACTGATTGCGAGCTTGCCATCCATCAGCGCCAGCGATAGTATGCACACATTACCATTCGCACATCTTATCTCAATGTCATAAGGGTCACTTTATGGCCATACCATTAATCACACCCAACAAAAAGGGATGCTTATTGCTTATTGTAGTCCTTTCTATGTCAGCTCCAGGGAGCATTTTCGCACAAAAGCCGTTCTAATTTCCTGTATACGAGGAACTAATACCTTCAACTAATTCTAATAGAACATAAACGGTATTTTCCAAAGCCTATCATTTTATATGACTTATGAAGGCTGGAAACACACGGTAAATTAGTGGACGCGAGCATCATAGTAATAAACCTTTGTAAAATACGGACAGGTCAGGACGCCCACATTATCCCCGAATAGGGCTGCTAGTGTTGAGAATAAAGTTTACTCTCCAAAAATATCGCGTATTAGTAACCCTATTGCGGTCTTTTCACAGGAAATACTGGTCCCTACAGTGTGTCCGGTAGGGCTAGGATTTTATTAGACACTAGCTTCTGCCCGCGACTTCGTCCGCGTAGCGTGATGAAATATAGCCTATAGCCTTCCTCAGTAAATCTAACACTGAAAGAATTTTTCAAATCGGACCAGTAGTTCCAGAGATTAGCGCGTTCAAGCAAACAAACAAACAAACTCTTCAGCTTTATATATAAGTATAGATTGTGGATTAGCTAAGCTAACTTTATTATTCGTCTTCAGCATGCTTCGGCACGAATGGGCCGGCTCGACCGGAGTGATACCACGGCCTCACAGAAAACCGGCGTGAAACAACGCTTGCGTTGTGTTTCGCCGAGTGAGTGAGGTTACCGAAACCCTTTTAAAAGGCGGGCAACCGCCGGCCGTGACTACTGTGGTGTTGCGGGTGTCCATGGGCGGCGGTTATCTCTTACCATCAGGTGATCCGTCTGCTCGTTTGCTCCCCTATCCCATAAAAAAACATTTCAAAAGACCTCCGGGATCTCTTATTACAGGCTTTAATTATTGCCTGGACAGTGGAGGATATTTCGGTGGCAGGAGGGGAAGTACCCTTACCAATATCTAACTGATTAAAATACTAATACAATACTACTAATTACAGAGAAAGAAATAAACCAGAAAAGATACGAAAAATGAAGCTTTCGGAGTCCCAAGTGCGTTATATCCAAACATCCAGGGAAATGGCAACCCTATACCCGGACAATAAATAATATTTCTCATTATACCCGGACGGGATTTACGATAAAACTCCGGTAATCACACAGAATACTTGAATACGGAATAGTCATTTATTTTTAATAGTAATGATGGTGTACTTGGCTGTTCAGAAAAGGTCACGAGAGAAGGTTTTTGATTATGTTTTTGCTGATTATGTTTCATCTTTGGATTCGATTCCCAGGCATAGCAAAGTGTTACTGGGTTTTTGTATGAAAATCTCAGTAGCAGCTCGGAGTTTGGGATTTGTGCCCGGTTAATGGCAATAGGCTCGGGTTTTT
The DNA here is from genome assembly GCA_947256265.1 of Acronicta leporina. Classification (NCBI taxonomy): domain Eukaryota; kingdom Metazoa; phylum Arthropoda; class Insecta; order Lepidoptera; family Noctuidae; genus Acronicta; species Acronicta leporina. Next base: position 16,218,992 of record OX366512.1, read on the forward strand.
TATATGGGTCCTAAACATACCGGCGAACTGTGGGTGTACGTAATTACGCCTCTGCCTAACCATTTGGGAATGCAGGCGTGAGGGTATGTTATAATTGCTCTTATAAGAAAGTCAAATACATATTATTCTTCTTTTTTAATTGAATGTAGTTGCAAATCTTAGAGCCACTCGCACCAACTTCTTAAATATGTTTAAATTGAATTTAAACACAAAATGACAATAGAAAATTGTGTTTAAATACAATTTAAACACATTTAAAAATTTGGTGCAAGTGGCCCATAATCAGCTACAATTTTTTTATTAGATCCGATTTTCGAAAATCAAATAAGATGCTCATTTATGGCAAATGCTATAAAAATAGGTAGGTATGGTTATGAAACAGTAATCAAATCAACAGCATTAAGGTAGACCAATTATGGGTCTTTTAAAATAACGTGAGGTAATTTTGGAAATAAAAAAATTTTTTTTTTGCATCTTAGCGATGTAGCATCAGTTTTCCGAAAACCGAAAATATAATTCTGAGACTTAAAAAAATCAAATCAAGTAGATATTTCCTAGTTAATGTTTCTTTTTATACCCTACCCTCAGACTTCAAGAAAACCGATTATTTTGAATATATCTAAATGAAATATTCGAATATATTGTGTGCCCGTTGTTCAATAAACCTATCAAGAAAGGAAATTTTCGGTAAAAAAAAACAACCTTTTACAAAACCAAGTTTTCCTTATTGCGAATGAATGACATCTGGCGTGCAAAACCGAAACTTCTTACTCGGTCGCCCTGAAAATGCCTGAATTCACCCCTGAACGAAAGCCTGAAACCATCTATCGGCGGCCGGGGGAACCCGAATGTTCCCGGCTACCCCTCCCTCCCCACGCCCCGAAAAAGCCTATCGATCGCCTTCCCTGCAGCCACAATTCACGCTAACAGTGCAAAGCAGGCAATCTGCTATCAAAATTATCAATAAAATCGCAATCAGGCCTAACATTACGAATTTTATACCGAAGAAGGAATAGAGGTGAGTGCGTGTTTGTTTACGTGGCTTTAATACACCATTCATGGTCGGTCATTCATCGTGACGGCGTTAAAACCCAATAGTGTTTTTTTTTGTTATTGTGCTAAATTCTTCAGTCGTACTAGTCCGTTTTTTTTTCTAATAAAGCAGATCACAATTATTTTCATTCAACGTAGACATTTCAATAAGGATTTTGGTGGCGTAAATTAGGTCAATCCTGAAACTGGTACGTCAATGGGAGATTTTTCTGGAAATAGGTCGCTGATCACGTCATCTGACATCCGTGCAGCTTGATCAATATGATACAGTGAATGCGTTGCACTACTATACTCATATTTTTAGCAAATATCTTTATCTAGATACGGAAAACAAGTGAAAATTTAATTTTTTACAGTGATTTTACAGATACCGTTTCACAAAGATAGATTTTACGGTGTTTTGCGTTTCCCATTAAGACGCAACAGTTTTCACTTGGTACCTGTACTATTGGGTACTACTGTCTTGCTTTTCGGTTGTACTTCATTACTTTAGGCACAGATAACAGAATACTAGTACTTTAGGTTAAAATTTTTTGGTGATACGTTGAACCAATTTTGGTATTCCTCCTTCAATTAATTTGTCAGGATACGTACCTATATGTATTTTTTCTTCTTACTTTTAACAAACTTATTTTGAAAAATAAACAAGAAACATGATTATCTAATTATTGTCTTCTCCATTATTCCAGGACGCTGCCGTAGAAAAAGCAACAGAAGAAACAGTAGTCCAAGTACAGAACGACGTTCATTCGCCTCCAGACCCCGAACTGTTCATCGACGCCGCTGATGAGGGCTCGGGCCTAGACACAGACGAGAGCTCGGGCTCCGGGTGGGGAGCCGGCCCCGGCCCCGACGACGAGGACGGCCGAGGATCAGGTGACGAGCCCAACGGTCCCCCCGATGACGAAGACTATGGCTCCACGACCACCAGCAGAGACGAGACCGAACGCACTATTATTGACACCCCAATCACGCCCGAAATCCCGGAACCAGACGACATAGATATCCCCGAACAATCGGAGACTCCCATCGTCCCCAAAGTGGAAACCCCGCTCCAAATACCAACAGATCCCAGGCAGATCGATGTGCTCATTCGTGAGTAGTGGCTGAAGCATGCCAGTTTTTTTGCGTTGATTTATTTTTATTTTTTTGATACGAGAAAACGTCATCGTTATATAAAAATAACACTGAACTAGATGATGTTCTATTATTCTATAATAAATTTCCAAAATCCTGAAATGTGATAATTTCAAATGAGTGACGTATTCTCGTATAACCATTTTAAATATAATTCTATAAACCACATATTGATTTAACATAAAATTTACACGACAATCAACAGGATAAATAGTTTAAATCACAACATAACTGTGTAAACCATTGGAGTTCATCATAAGTGGATTCATCTTTTCACAATAACTGGCGTAACCTTGAATTAACAATTTAATTGTTATCTGCAGTTATTTCTAATTGCTGGTTTAACACGCCAGTAACTATTGAATCATTCAAACTGACGTACGCTTGTTTGTTTATATTAATTTTATATAAAATATTAATTAATAATTAAATCAGAATATATGCCTAACATTTATAACCATCCCAGGATTTTGGTAAGTTTTTCTTAGTTTTTGTACCTATATTTATAAAAAATAATGTCAATTTTTTTTTCTTATATATCGCATGACTTCATTTCTACCATGCAGCTATTAGACAACATACTATAGCGTTCCTTTTATAGTCCTAGTTAGCATGTGGAAGGTAATAAATAGCCCTATTCATCTCATGAATCCATTAGCTTAGCGATATTGTCCATATCATTGGTGATTTTGGTATTTTATTAGAAGTTTACTTTTAATTCTTTCTACGCTTTTGTTCTTGCCATATCATGTGTTATCCCTTTCCAATCCTTTGTCTTGTTATATTGGACCTATTTGACTTTTGTATAAGCGACTTTCATAAAATGGTTCAATTTCCCCCATTTCCAATATTTCAGTATATTTCAAATAGTTCGATATTCCTACGTAAACATGAGTCCCATGTAAACTTTTAATCCCTTAGCCTCCTTCGAAGGCTGGTAATTGTCTGCATCATAATTCCTTCCAGTCTCTTTAATCCAAAGTATTAGTAAAATAGGCGTCTAATTGTCTAATAGTCGTCGTCTTATTCAGAGTCTGTAAATATCTGCATTTTAAATACATTTAAATAAGTATTTTTAGGTTAATTCCCATAAATTGGGTCATGAGCGCAAATAATCGCAACATTAACATACCTGCTGAATTAACAGTCATGGTTAACATGATTGCATCAGAATCATAGTTCCTACTAACCTCACGTAATAACAAATAATGAATTTGCTGCATCTTGTAGACAAGACGACTTTGTATCTAGAGCTAATTAAAAATGTCAACATTAGACAATTTCAATAAAAAAGAAACATATTTTTACAAAAAAACCTACATATTTTAAAATTAAACAAGGCTTACACAAAATCGCTGACGGAACATTATTTACCTTCAATAAGAAATAAGTATGAACTAATGTCAAATATCGTGCCATTTCAGCCACTACAAGGAACCGACCAGGGGAAGGCACCTCGGAGGACGGGCGAGGCGCGGGGGAGGAGCAACCCTCGCGCCCAGACCAGACGGACATCAGCATCTCCAGCGAGGACGTCGTGCCTCCAGTGGTACGTATAGTTTTAACATTTGAATAACTATAGCTTAGCTTAATTTGTATATTATTTCATATAAGTGTTTAGTTTCTTTTATGTACGCCAGACTACCTATTTTTCGCCTTTCCTTTCTCTTGAGTCCATCCAAAGGTTGTCTGTAAGAGATCGCTTTTAGCGATAAGACCACCCATTGTACCTTATTCTATGATTGATTACTTATACTTGACATTAGTTTTTGGTGTACAATAAAGGATATTCTATTCTTTTCTTAGATGCTGCGGCAAACCTAGTGTTTATTGTCGTAGTAGAATTGTATAATTCGGTTTATTACATAGCTGCTAGCTGCTCTACAAAATAACTCTGTTATGTAAAATAGCTATATATAATTTTGTAAAGATGCTAGCGATTATGTAAAATAGTGAATTATACAATTCTACTGCGACATTTATATGACTTCGGAATTGTTAATTCTTGTCAATTTTCTCAAAACGATATCTGTCACTTCTTATTTCATTTAGTAACATTATTCGACCATTGTGATACAATAGAAATAGCAGGGTCTTGGGTCCCTGGTCAACGCAGCATTTGATATAGATTAGATATTAATATAATATATTCCAAATTTAAATTGCTCAATGTGGCGTTTTTTTATTTAATAATAACAATTAGAGCTCCTGTAGTGTTTTCCTAAAATCATTATTTATACGCAACATTATTTCGAAAAGTGACCGTTGCGTGTCTTGGAATCGAACTCACGTCGTTTTTCACTCATTAGAATTCATACCAAGTTAAGGGTTATGTTAACTTGGATATTAGGTATACTAAACCCTTAATGAGTTTCAATTCTGAATAATTTATTATTTTTATCTTCTTCGACCTTAATTAATTTTCATCAATTATGTCATTACATCAATCATAATCTTTCGTGTTGTGTGTTTTATTTTTATATTGGTCAGTTGACTAAAATGTAACTGGGTTTCAGCTGATAAAAAAAAATCCCGGTTAAAAACCGGAATTGAAATGGTGTCTGATTATTAGCGGCGGGAGTTTTTATCACACAATGATGAATTACGTTAATTCTTTTAATGGTGAACTGTGGATATGCTGCTATTAAATCACTTCAGGGATTTTATACATAAAATAATTACGAGAAGAATTATCTGATCTGCATCATTAGTCTCTTGGTCATCCTGGTGCGACCAAGAAGATTATTGGGTATTGACCATATTGTCCTTGAGTTTGGGTATTATACCTTTATTATTACTAGTTAGAAGTTGGATTCTTGTTGATCCTATAACTTGGAATTATTTGATGGGAAATGATAGTTGCAAAATGTTTAAATTATATTCATTGATAAATGACGGCACGTTTGGCGTAGCGGCTGAGCGATCGGCTTCTGCGCTACGTGTTGTAGGTTCGATCCCAACTCGGAGCAAATATTTAAATAAGTAACCTGCAGGTAGTTGTTCGGGGTTTGGGCGTTTGTGTATGTGAGAGTTTGTGTTTGTAAACGCCCACGATACAGGAGATAATCCTAGAGGGGCAACGTTTTAATAATAAAGAAAAAGAATGACACAGGACTGTGACACATAAACAATGTGTCACAGGAGACTTCGTATTTGGAACGGAGTACTCGCACAGACTATCCGACTATTGCGAGGACCTATAGATATCGATACTATTCTATTATCTGTGTCGATACTATTATGTTACAGACAACATATGGGACCAATAACATAATTATACTGTTGCCAAACCGAATACAGATCTCTGCCTCTTAAGAAGGATTAGTAGTCGTTATTTTGGAGAAAAACGCATTCTGTAACCAGGGCCGGATTAAACTAAAGCCAAAGTAGACATGAGAACCGGCTCTGGCTTGAGACAAATTATAAATCTTATCTCTAAGAAGGTTAAATATGAAATGCGGCCCTCAATAGTCACATTATCTGGGTGTCTTTAAATCACGACTGAATCGGTTTATAAGCAAGCGCGCTCCATCTTATGTAGCAGTGTCGCTTAACATCTAGTTAACGAACAATTTTTATACGTAAAAGCCTACTACCTAAAACAAATAACATTTTCAATAAAAAAATACAGGACAAAATCTTAGGTCGCAGTTTGCCTATCAAGAATAAAAAAAAAATCTAGAGACCTCCATAAATGAACCCGATTCTGCCTGCAACAGAGACAAGAATTTCGATAAAACTAACTGGTAAAAACCAATTCCTCATTCAAATTGTATAACGAAGTGCTATAACGTTTCAGGATCAGGAGCCATCAGGCAGCAACGTGAACCAGGAGTCGCGGGCACCCGACAAGGTCGTCATCATGAACGCCAAGCCCGAGGATCGCGCCACCAGCTTCTTTGCCCAGCCAGGCATCCTTGCCGGTCTGTATACGATAGCTTTTAAAAAATACATCGATGATATGTTTGAATGTCTGTCACTCTCTGTTTGAATTGAGAAGCCAACTTTGATGTCCTATAACTTAAAGACTTTTACCTATAATCTCAAAAGTTCCTGTGAGATTTTAAGCTAGTCTAAGGCCCACTTGCACCAACTTCTTAAATGTGTTTAAATTGTATTTAAACACGAAATTTCTATGAAAAATTGTGTTTAAATTCAATTTAAACATATTTCTTCATCTAAGTCCTACTGTGGAATCCTTTTGAACCCCACTATTAGCCAAGACTACATGACTATAAACCTTACTACTCTCTGAGAGGTAACCTGTGCCCAGCCGTAGTATAGAAAATAGGTTAATTTTGATATTAGAGGGAAATATTCATACATCATCATTATTCATCAACATCACCCACACCTGAAGTATACCTAGGCCCTCCCTTTTGTAGTTTCAATCTCCAGCCAGCACATCTTTGCCAGTCTCGTACATTTGATTATTACATTGGTATATTTTAATTTAATTCCGTCATCTTTAATCTTGGGTCCGTAATTAATTATTCTTGTTTCTGTTTTCAGCCGTGATTGGCGGCGCAGTAGTAGGGCTACTATGTGCAATCTTGGTGGTGATGTTCATTGTGTATCGCATGCGCAAGAAGGACGAGGGTTCGTATGCGCTCGATGAACCAAAGAGAAGCCCCGCTGCTGCATCGTACGGGAAGGGGCACAATAACCGCGAGTTCTACGCGTGAGACGACACAGAGCAACCAACGCCACGTATTTACTAGTCTGCGGCTACGCCTAGACTGACCGGTTAACCGCCGCCAAACGGTCAGGAATTCCATTTTTAAATTTTGACAGTTACTCACCATACCCGAGAAATGCGCGGGATATAAAAAAGTAATTTAATATTTTTTATGAACGTGGCTAAAATTGTTCTGTGATTTATTTTCAAAATTATCGATCGATGAAATTATTTATTGTTCTATAAATGTTTGACATGGATACAATTGTAATGTACGGATTGTACAGTGATGTACAAGCCAGGTACAAAATGAAAATTACTGTCTCAGCGACAAGACAGTATGTTTAGAAATTAAATTAAAATATTGAATTATCATCTTTGAGACCAAGTTTTTAAATCATTTGTGTGATGATTTTAATGGTGTTTATCAGAGGTTCCGATATTGATGTCCCTATGAAAGACCAATGTGGTTCGCATGTATTGTTCTGAATGATCGATCTTTGTATGTTATCTGTAAAAAAAAAAGAATTTTGTGCCATCCGCTTTCCTTCAACTGTATATTGCCAATTCTCTTCGCGTAGACTATAAAGTCGTCTCGATAATAATTTGTGGACACGTCCATAACTTTGACTATTATGTGTAATATAATTATGTGTGTATGTATCTAGATCAAACTCTAAAATTAAGTAGATTTTGTAATATTTTTGCTTCCAGTTTGTCATCGAAATTTTTATTTTTAACCGAACAAAATATTGTGTGAATTTTCACTACCTTTTCAACGATATTTTTCAATATTTGTGTATAATTATTTCTACGTAGCAATTATAACTGGGTCTTATTTTTAATTTTTAATAAGATTTTTTGTTGTCACTTTTTTGGGGTTTATAATTTTAGGAATTGACGTATCTCTATTATTTAGATGTTTTAAATCTAGTTTTAGGTATTTTAATCTCATTATTCAATTGTAATTTCTGAAAATAGGTTGTGCAACGATTTTTTACTTTGTATTTGCTTGAGTGCCATCTTCGATTTCCCAATTCATTTGTAAAGGTTCTTCTACATTAGTAAATGATGCGTTTATATGTTATTTTAAAATAACGATTATTTTCTGTGTGTGCATACATAAAAATGTACAGTGTACATATCACTATGTAGACACACGAAAAAATGTTACAAGGTGTGTATTATCTATATCTCCTGTACTTGTATCTCTTGTACGTACTTCGGTGTAACACAACGCAAAATTTATTAACGTAAACACGATTGAACGCCTGTGTTATTTAATTAATTTAATTTAAGTAACACATTTGTGTCAATTAATTTATTTTAATAGAATCGAAACTAATTGATCACTGTATTTAGCGAAGATGATTGTTAATAGCAAACTGTATTTTTTCGATAGTCCATTGAGATATTTGATTACCCGTACGTGTAGATACGCTTCTGGATACAAGTGAAGCATTGAGTGTATAAATATAAAAATTTAAATTCAAACATCTCATTGTAACTTATATTTAATGTGGAAACACTCATGTTATAGATTTTTCTAGATTTGAACTGCACAACTTCCTATATTACGTAATTGTTATAACGTAAGTTTAATCAGAGTTCAGCCAATGACTATTTGAATGACACAGTAAACAAGTGTTATTCGATTTTTATATATTATCATAAATAGGATATACCTAGATACATATATCATAGCAACAGCAGACAAGGACAAAACTAATATTTTTAATCCTTAAAAAATTATGTCGACAAAAGTCGTGTCTTCAGCACGGAACTTGTTTGTGAATATTCAAAAATAATCCGATCGAAAAGTAAATATAATGCATTTAAAAATCGATACGATTATAACAAGTCCATAATTCGGCGTTTAATTGTGTGTAGAATTGCAGAAAGCTAAACAATGAGCTTTCTGTCTGATGTTATTCTAATCTTCAAGTGTTTTAAGAGCGAATTTGCCAGTTTAAAAATTCTTTATCCAAAAAATAAATTAACATTATACTATCAACATTGTGTTGACATCGTTTCAATTTATTTTTAATTACTACACAATATACTAAAGGAAATCCTGGAAAATCGCCCTTAAAGCTGTACAAGGGTACATCTATTCACTCAGAACGGTGCTTCCATCAAGGCTCTAAAATTTTATACTCGTCAACAAAAACGCAGTTCACTTCTTGAAAAATCAAAAAAAAAAATATCGAAATACATTCCTATCGGATTGGTACATTTTTAAGCAGTAGAGAGCTAACCGCTCATTAGTGTAAGAAATTTGTACATTGTAATTGTAAATTCTTCTAGAAGTTAAAACTGAGTAATTTATACGGTAATAATATTGTATAACCAATTATAAGTAGTTTATACTATTATTTTTGCAGTTCAGGTAAACATGTATAATTTGCATTTGACGAAATATACTAACAAGGATCTAAGTTAGAAACGCACCCGGACATCGGCGGAGGCCTTTTGTCGTCCGGCAGCTAGGGTAACTTCAAATTAATTGTCCCACAGATTTGATAAGGGGGTTTATTTGTAATACGATATATGGATACGCAACGCGCCACTATTGTACTGATAATAATAACACATTGTGTTATAACTTCCGTGAATCAAATGGTGATTCATAATTGATTTTAATTTATTCATTTTAGCCCCCTAGTCATCAATATCAAGTTGTCAGCATCAATATGTAAGAGTAATAAAAACAATCTTACTGAGCATCCGAACCGAGTATGTTATTCACTAAAATGCGTTCTTGTCAATAAATACAGTTGTTTTGCGTTCAGTCTTATTTTCCGAACGAACATTATTTATAATAATACGTGTCGTAAATGTCATGTAGGTACACCATAAAGTACTTGTAATAGTATTTATTGAAATAGTTTTATTGATTTGAACGCAACGATCGTATCGTTAGGATTAATTTGTTTTGACATCGAAAGCATTGAAATGCAATTATTTTAATAAAATATGGAATCTTTAAAAAATTAACACAAATTTTTGAATGTTTATCTGACTTTTTTGGTGAAATAATCATTTATCAACTTTAATTACTTACCTAAGGTAAATTACATTTTTATGTATTTAATTTTTGGATAAAAAAAAACGAAAAAGTTTTTTCTCCGTTATAACCTGTGTAGACTAAAAAACTGTAAGTATAAATAATTTAATTTTCAATTCAAACGCCTAACTAAACAAAAGAGCAAGACGCTTTAACGTGTAACCGTATAAATAAAAGGTGCTGAAATGTACACTATAATCCTAAGATGTTTACAATACATTAAATAATTTGTTAAATTAATTATTTAATTTATAGTTGTCAAATGAATTTCATTATCTTGCGTTTAAGTTAACAAATATCCCTTTCCTTTTATATATGAACTTGAATTCAATCTATTTGCGTAACAATTGGCTAAACAAGATAAAAAATATAACTAATTTAAGTTAACATTACAATATTTTTTTATTATAATTATCTTCATTTTGATTTTTGATAAAAGAGGCTAATCAAATTTTTAAGGCAGTTAAAATGTATTGTATGCTTTTTACTATTCTATACTTTCATTTTTGTTGTTTTAAAATCTCATGTTTTTATAACTTGTAGGTTAGGATAAGAGTATATATACAATAATTATCGATGTCCACCTTGTAAATAATTCTCCTTTACACTTAGGTAAATATACAGGATATTATGAACAACATTGTTTTATTCATTTCCCATGCCCGATCTATTTTTCCATCCTTCTAGATGTTCAATGCAATTCATGTATTCAGTTAATACATTGTAAATTTGTAACATCGTGCCTGAATTTTGATGTAATTAATAATGAAAATGCAATAAACGAAATAAGTATTGAGTATTGAAATGAATCAGATCTATTTAAAGTCTTTTTAGGGCGCGGCCCAGGGCCCCGTGGGGATATATAGGGCCCCAGCTCCCATTAGTGATAAATACAAAAATTGTGCTTTGTTTTCCTATACCGTGTACACATTATCGAAAATACTTTATTGGGAAAATAATTAGTTCATTAATTAATTAGGCAGACCCCTAAGTAATATTGTCTGCCCCTGCATGTAGAGCTTGACAGCTTGTAACTAATACCGTTCACTAAAACTCCTAAGCGCTTTTGCTAGGAATCGTTAGGTACATAGTTCTAAAGTAGATAATAACGACCTACCTATACTCTACCGAGTACCGTACCGTACCACCACAGTTTGTAGGAGCCAGCAGGCAGCAGAATAAATTATTCAATAGTGTTTGACAACGCTTCAAGCGACGAATCAGTGAGAATAAATATGAAGCAGAGGTCATTCAAGTTCGCGGCAAACATCACAGATGGCGCTAAAATCGCTAAATATATGAATATCATATATTTATATATAAATTTATTATGATACAAATCCACAATAATTACTGTCTAATCATAATCATAGTTTCATTCATAGTTAGGTATATTATTATTGTTCTAAAATTATTAAAAAATGCGGCGCTGTACTTACATTTTTTAATATTTTTTCTTTTTCGGTTTCATAATGAGTCAAAACTTTGTAACAACCAATGTACCCTACGTAGGTACTTACATTTAAATGGGAGTCCTCTAAGCTGCACTTTCATAATATAGGTAAGTACCTGCGTAAGTCTAAGTCGGTAGGTAGGTGCATAACTGCATACACGGAACATAAAAAAAAGTAACATAAAATTTGCGTAAATTCGATACATGTAATCATGCTAACAATCTAACTATAGAACAATGAACTCACGATTCAATTACTAAAGGTCATTGATGTCAATTTATCTTTGTCTCATTGTACCGCTTGATAATTTAAGCAATCGTTCATAACGGCAGCGTGGCCGAGTGGTCTAAGGCGCTGGTTTTAGGCACCAGTCCGAAAGGGCGTGGGTTCGAATCCCACCGCTGTCAAAAACTTTTTGTTCTTTTTTGATAATTATGAAGAATTATGTTGAAGATTAAAAATCTACTATTTCGCCTTCGAAGAACTGTATTACGCAGTTCTATAGTGTATCATAGTTTTTATTAAACATTACGGTGTCTTTATTCTCACAATTTATGATGTTATTGTGAATTTTGCGAAATTGTAAAACCTGAATTAAAACGTAGTCATAAAGAAGCTAATTTTGATAAGATCAACATAATACCCAGCTCTATTCAGTTCACTTAAAAATAATCATAATAATTTCGCACAAAATTAAAACAATATAATAAAACACCTGTCAACCAAAATTATAATTGAGACGAGTTCTTGTGAAAGATGCGCTTATCCCGCCATCTGAGGGAAATAAATTATTTAATTAAGACAGACACATCTACCGTCGTTAATTTAATCCTTTAATGATTTATTTTATTACATCAGGTAGGTACTTATTCATGGTTTTTTTTTATGGGATAGGGGGCAAACGAGCAAACGGATCACCTGATGGTAAGCGATAACCGCCGCCCATGGACACCCGCAACACCAGAGGAGTCGCAAGTGCGTTGCCCGCCTTTAAAAGGGTTTGGGCCTCCGGTAACCTCAACTCACTCGGCGAAACACAACGCAAGCGTTGTTTCACGCCGGTTTTCTGTGAGGCCGTGGTATCACTCCGGTCGAGCCGGCCCATTCGTGCCGAAGCATGGCTCTCCCACGTGAAATGAATAATGAATATTTTGACAAAACAATCCGGGATCAAAAAAGGAGCGTGTAACCTAAAAAATGTAGTAAGTTGTTAGTACCTTCATAATGTATTTATTTATCAAAAAAAGAAATTCGGACAGAAAAGATAAACCTTGACCTACGTCGCCCAATGACATCATTCGTGACTTTCCACACCTATTAGAAATTGACAGCTGTCATCGAAAACCAACGGCACATTTTATTACCCGCAATAACCACCAGTTTCGAAAAATTACTATAACTAACCTCTAAATAAACTCTGCAGTATCATCCTCAACTATCGTTTACTTTTTTCGAATTAAAATAATTCCTAAATCGATTACACCCATAAATCAAGTTCAAGGCAAAGTAGTGCGGTGTATAACCGGTACATGAACGGACTCGATATCCGATCTCAATTTTTCGATTCGAGACAGTAATTAATTGATGTCACGATTCGAGGTATACGAATTTGGATATTCTAACGTATTATTTACATATTTACAGAGTAGCGTTAGATCAGAGGCTAAACGATGTTTTAGTGATGATGGCCGTCGAACCTGCTCCTTGCTACTTGACGAGTTCACATCCAGGAAACTGCGCGCATACAGAAATAAATGTAGGTACGTTACGTCTCTGGAAACAAGGTGGGTCTCTGGAATTCCCTTAATCGTAACGCTAGAATATATAAGGAATCTTTCGAATAAAGACAACAAGAGATTAGTTGGCCTCTCATAACACCTTTTTTTAATCTTAATCGATTTAAATAAGTAACGATACCTACAAGATGATTACATGACTTAGCTTAACCGTACAGTAAAAACGTATAATCTATTGAGCTAAGCAGGCACTTAACGTGACTAATAGTGCCTGCAAACTACACCGTTTAATACATAATGTGCCTAACTAACCGGCTCACGTAACGGAATAATCAATCTCTATTTATCATCTGTACCCGTTCATTGCTCTATGTATTTTTTGCTATATTTTTTTCCGATATAAACTATACTTGCCTATTGTTAATACAATTATAGCTTTTAGAAATTAATTTGCATAAGCAAAATAAATATGTGCACAACCGCTTGACAGGGAAAGTTTAGATAAGAGCTGACAAGCTAGCTAACTAAACAAGACGCAGTTGTCGCATCGAATTTTCAGCATTGGGCACATAAGCATAAAAAAAATCTAATATTTACCAAATAAAGCACCTCGTAGCATCCAAAGGGCATTACATCCGAGGTATTTACGGTCTAATTTTATTCTGGTTATTAGGTTTATAGAAACTTTATCTGTAAATAAAAATGCATCGTCAAATGTGTTGCTAAGCGGAAACCTCGAGAATGGCTCAACCAATTCGGCTAATTTTGTTTCATATTTTCGCTAAGGCATAAGTAAGGTTCTTGAGGAGAGAAAAAACTTAAAAATTGTGAGGAATATAACTTTTGGAATATATTAATAATTAAGTATAGATGAAGTTTGTCGGGGCAGCTAATGCTCTTTATAAACATAACTTAATTATGTTACTTACTTCAAAACAATAATACCTATTGTATACGCCCAATGAATAAATATCTAGGGATTCTAGGGTATGACATCCAAGGCATGTCGTCCGCGACATCTGTCAAGAGTTCAAAACTTCTTAGTTCAATATTTCCGCGATGAATTCCGAAAAACTAGTTTTACTTCAAGTTACAAATCTGTTTTTGCTTCATGATCTCATCAAAAGTGCTTCAACCCACCTTCTTTTGCGATATTAATTCTTCTATTAATAATACCATTACTTATCTTAGAAATGAATTAGCATAAGCAAAATAAATACAAGCGTCAGGTGACAGGGAAAGTTTTGATAAGAATTGACAACCTAGCTAACTAGAAAAGATTCATGTGTTGCAATGCAGGATGTTCCTAATTAAAAACAAAGTACTTTTATGTAAAAAGCTGCTGAATATTATATTACTTACTTCTCTGCCTAACACTTCGGGGAACACAGGCGTGATGGATAACATCTATTAGACACATTGTTTACTAAAACATAATCTACCGTAATTATGTTTTAGTAATACCTATGCTTGTGTTTATGATTTAGAAATGTAGATTTAGATTGCAAATATGTAGCAAACTTATTTCAAGTTTATGCAAATGTGTTTGCGCTTTAGAGTGGTGGCGCTAAGCTTCGTCGCCCGCCGACAACCTCGCAGCTACGCCTCAGGGGGCCTCAAAAAAAATTTTTACTATTTATTTTTTTACTAGCTTCTGCCCGCGCCTTCGTCTGCGTGGACTTCAGATAAAAAGTAGCCTATGTGTTATTCCAGACTATAATCTATCTCTGTGCCAAATTTTATCCAGATCCGTTCAGCCGTTCTGGCGTGAAAGAGTAACAAACATCCATCCATCCATCCATCCTCACAAACTTTCGCATTTATAATATTAGTAGGATATTATATAGTAGTATAGTATATAGTAGGATAGGATTAAAAGTACTAAATGCCAAAAATCATTTATTTTCATTTCATTATTGACGTAAGAAAATTTTGTCAGTCTTATTCCGTTTGTCGTATTCTTTCTGATTGAGGAAGAGGATTTGCAACGCTGATGTCGCCGACGTTTATTTAAGGTCTTGCACCGCCACTGGTGCTTTATAAACTCATCAGTCCATAAGAGCTAAAATGGTAACTGTGATGCATATTTAGAGCCCAATAATTTTTCAATTGTTAATCATTAGGATTTATCAAAAGCGCATTTTTAGACCAACAGATTTTAACGTAGTAAGTACAAGTAGTCTGTGGACAATAATCATGAAGAAACGTGAAGCATTTACAACTCCGATTGTCTTTATAGGTACCGACTTTTCTTATCAAACATTTACCACCGCAAATCCACTTACGATGAACTTCTGATGCGTACAGTTATTTTGACTATAGCTTCCTAAGGGCCTATTTTTCCATCGCCAGATAAGTTTTGACGGAATAAAATTGACTTTTGACAGGTTTTGTATAGAAAAACTGTCAAAAATTCGAAGCCATTCCTCCGATAAAGTTATCTGGTGATTGAAAATCGGTCCTTAAATGAGCGGCAATGTAGGCTGCGATTACCATGATTGCGAGTATAGGCACGGGATGTGGGTAGCCGGTTGCGGGAAGGCACATGAGAGACGTCTTCTTTTAAATCAATGAATAGTAGAATGGTGTAGTTAATTTACCTGACATAACTGCTGAGATGAACAAGAATTCAATACCACTGATAACAATTAGTCGTTATCACTTTGTAAAACAATTTATTACCGACATTCACCATTTCACCGTCGCGCGTCGTCAAGCAAAACTTAATATATATTCATAACTACTAAGTAAATACTTTTTTAATATGGTGCCACACTTTTTGTATATTTGCCAGCGTCAAGTTTCGAGAAATCAAGTAATAATAGTTCACATCATGGGATTACACTTTTCGCGTTAGTCATTGTCAAGTATTCAGTTGTTTCAACCCCAAACCAATGCTGCAATGGTGGAAACTTTATCGAGGCTTCAATGGAGCGTAGAAGTGAATCCAAAAAGTCACGATTTTAATTTTTTATCATCTATTTACACTCGGACACGTTCATGAACACCTAATGATTAATTATCCACCATAATTACACATTAAACTTCAGGAAAATTCAAATTTTGGAAAATTATATAACATCGACAACGTACACTTTACAGTTTCCCGTCTAAACTCCTATTATTTTCTTGAGACTTGACACTAGCAAATAGGTACACAAAAAGTGTGGCGCCATATTAAAAGAAAAATAAGTAGTATCATTAATCTTATTAACATTCAGTCAGGCAAAGATTTTAAAACCATACAGCCTAGTCAGCGCAGCGATGCAATGTTTGCGATGAGTAACCCTTTCCCCTATCATAGTAGTTTGAAAAAGGTCGGAAATATATTAACTAGTACAGCTTATTTTATTTAAATATTATTATTTCGAAAATCTACCTAGATTATTACTCTTGTTACTGTGAGATTACAAGCTTTAATCAATATTAAGTACCTAAAAATAGGTAAATATCTACTGGCCGAAAAAATATAGAAAACTTATTAGGTAGGTAACAACCTTAAATAAAATCGTTCAGTGGTTTTGTCATCTAGATAAGCTTGTCGCAATGTAGTAAACTAATTATTTTAAAAAATGTGTGGTCACCCTCAAGTCCTTCGTTAGTTTTCTGTAATTTTCTTACTAATTTATATAAGTATCTATTTATTTTTTGTATTTATTTTTATAGGATAGGGTAGAAAACGAGCAGACGGATCACCTGATGGTAAGCGATAACCGCCGCCCATGGACTCCCGCAACACCAGAGGAGTCACAAGTGCGTTGCCCGCCTTTTAAAAGGGTTTGGGCCTCCGGTAACCTCATTCACTCGGCGAAACACAACGCAAGCGTTGTTTCACGCCGGTTTTCTGTGAGGCCGTGGTATCACTCCGGTCGAGCTGGCCCATTCGTGCCGAAGCATGGCTCTCCCACGTCAAGCATGGCTCTCCCACGTCACCTTATTTATGTAGTCCGGGTTTTATCTTTGACTATCTATCTAGTCAAAGGGTTTTATCCATTCATTTCATAGTTTTTACGCTTTCGTGGGCCTCCTTTAGTAACCCTGCGAACATAATATAACTTATTTTAATAGTGCCATTAACTGCTAATTTAGAAAAGCTTATAAACATAATTATTATTTTGCGAATCGAGAAATTTGACACCGGAAAGAAAGTCGATACTGAGCTTGACAAGATATTATAATTCATAGTACAACATATCTATTAAATATGAAATAATTAATATATCATATATGTTAGAATATAAAAGCAGAAACTTTCAAATACCAAAAGAAGTATAAGGAGAGACGATGTTTTTGACAGTTATTTGTTTAAAAAGTACTTCCTCAACGGTCTAGTCACTTTAGATGAATTGTAATACAGTTCGTCCAGGGAATCGAAATCATCTAAAGTGGCATTTAAGCCGCCCTTAATCGCGCCATTCTTCACCCATTCTTCTTCTCCCTGCCCTTGTCCCAATCTATTTGGGGTCGGCGCAGCATGTCCTTTTCTTCCATTCATCCCTGTCAGCCGTCGTCTCACCATTCACTCTCTTTTCCATCATACCGGCCTTAACACAATCCATCCATCTTTTCTTTGGTCTGCCTGTACACCTCTTTCTCTGCACATTCATATTCATCACTCTTTTAGTCACATGCGTTTCATCCCTACTCATCACATGCCCATACCAAGACAAACGATTCCCTTTCAGCTTTTCGGTCACTGGCGCCTCTTTCAGACTTCCTTTATTATACTCGTTTCTTATTTTGTTAATTCTAGTCACTCCACACATCCACCTTAACATTCTCATCTCCAGTTTACAAAAAAAGGCACAGGCCTACTTCCTACAGCCTCCTTCTCACCGAAACGCTAATAGGCACACATTTCAAAATTTGATTCTGTTCCGCAATTAACGAACTTATAATATTTTATGATCTCAATAGCGCCATAAAATCTCCTTTATACCTGATTAATGATGATGCTGACATTATTGCTCACAATATTCTCACTGACATAATTTCTATAGATCTGGAAATACCGAAAATGTCTTATTAAGCAGGTATCTTTGTTAATGTGTAGGCGATGCTAAGTTGGTGTTATATTTATTAATATGATCTTTTTAGAGTCTAAGTTCATTTAACCCACAAATATATAAAAGATATTTATATGTAGATTGCGTTGTTGACGAGTTAATAGCTACGATCAACTACTTTATCAGATTCAATTGAGTAGATAATTCCTAATAAGATGTTAATGTATTTTTTTATTTAAAGATTAATCGGTAATCACACTAAAATTGTGTAAATAAAGAAAATTATAGTCATTAATTAATTAATTGATAAAGCTGGGTCTCCACCAAAAGGAAGCTGACAAATAGTAGGTATGTTGTAAGCACGTGTAGGTGAGAAAAAGGTGCATAGGTAGGTATATGCTGAATGAAAAAAACTGCAAATAAGTAGTATATTTTGCAATTGTAGGTACCTACCTACTTATCTATAATTTGTCGGAAAGTAAAAATAGTAATACATATGTAGCGCTTCGAAGCAATATTTGTGTTGAATACAATATTGTACCAGTCAATTTCCCTTTGGAGATAAAGGGCTTTTCTACTCTATTGATTTCATTATTAATATTGGTACTTACTTACTAGAGTGAACATGTAGCGAACAAATTTTTATCAACGGAATTAAATTATTATTTACTAAAAAGCTATATCAAATATTTGTTTACATATTACCTACACCCAGGGACCATTTTAGTTACCCGTTGAACGGGTTTTCGATAGGGTTTTGGCCCAAAACCCTATTGAATACCTAACCGTTCGGTGTAATACTTACACCTAAAGTTAATAAAAACATTTCTGACTATTTAAGTCAGAAATGTTGTTAAGTTTTGTATAATTTATACGATCTGATTTTTGATGTGATTCCATTGATTTTATTCATCCGTTCATCTTTGAAATTATTGTTTTAAATAATGCTATTGACCGCAATATTGCCTTATTTATTTTCGGAGCTTCAGTGAAATGTCATACTTTTTTTAAATGCCATTTTTATTAGACTATGCTCCTAATAACATAACATACCATCACGCCTGTTTTCCCCGAAGGATTAGGCAGAGGCGTACTAATGTACACCCACAGTTCGCCGGTATGTTTAGGTCCCGTGTAATAGGGGGCGAGCCTATTGCCATTAACCGGGCACAAATTCCAAACTCCAAGCTGTTAGTTACTGGGTATTTCATAATACGTAAATAAGATTTATAAAAACAGCATTATCGCGTAGGTTCAATATATTGAACTTAGTTGACTAAATCTATATTTCTATACTTGATACTTATATAAAGCTGAAGAGTTTGTTTGTTTGCTTGAACGCGCTAATCTCAGGAACTACTGGTCTGATTTGAAAAATTCTTTCAGTGTTAGATAGCCCATTTATTGAGGAAGGCTATAGGCTATATATCATCACGCTACGCGGACGAAGTCGCGGGCAGAAGCTAGTAGCTCATATACACGTAAACACCTTATTTACTAAAATAAATTGCATATAATATACCTAAATTGTAAGTTTATACCTCATAACTGGGATGATACAAGTCGCATATATATTTTCTTTCTGAAAAAGAGTAAGTATAATTAGCGAACACAAAAATTTCACAAATGTTTTAATGCAAATCAATTAATTAACATAATTAATTGAGGCAACATTTTCGCTGTTCTCTAAATGTCGATAAATAAAATAAAATAATATCATAGACTATGTAAACGCCATAAACCACTTAAGTTTTGTTTTACAACTGTCATTAATGTCAAAAAAATGGAATCGGGAGCTGCTTCTATTTTGTAGACAAATAACCTTACATGGCTGAGATATTTTGCTCCCAATATGTAGGTACCTATAAGGCATTGACCGTAACAAAATGTAAAAAAAATACTAATTTAGTCAATTTAAGTCCACCCAATGTCACTCACTCTTTTCCGATTATACCATTTTTGTTTTTAAAAAAGCTTACAAGCAATAATATATAACTGCCTCAATAGCCAAGTGGTCCTGACCGCGACTGCTACGCTAGAGGTCCTGGGTTCGATTCCCAGGTTGAGCAAAGTGTTATTGGGTTTTTCTATGAAATTCCCAGTAGCAGCTCGGAGTTAGGAAATTGTGCCCGGTTAATGGCAATAGGCTCGCCCCCTATTACATGGGACCTAAACATACCGGCGAACTGTGGGTGTACATTAGTACGTCTCTGCCTAACCCTTCGGGGAATACAGGCGTGATGGTATGTTACAAGCAATAAATACGTGGGTCGTACATTACTAGTATTGCTTGTGTTACGAGTGGGTTCACGTCAATAGTGCAACGGGTGGGTTTCGAACCGGCAACCACATGATCGGCCATTAGGCTTTTAATTGTCCCACTGTTGGGTACGGGACCTCTCAGAATGAGAAGAGAAGTGCTTTCATTCGCTTTCAACATAATCATACATACATACGTTACGCCTGGAATACCCAAAAGGTTAAGCAGAGTAATGTCCACAATACCAGTAATAGTAGCCTAGTGGTATAATGTGCGAGCCTATTTCCATTAAACAGGCAGACATTCCAAAATTCGAGCTGTTACTGAGAAATTCATAGAAAAACATAACAGTTTGCTCGACCTAAGAATCAAATCCAAGACCTAGCAAAGCAGTCGCATTCAGGACCGCTAGCCTAACGAGGCGGTTTTTTTTTTAAGATACAACCTAAATATATCCACTAGATCCAATCCATATGTATAAAAATTCATCAAATCTGCAATTGTTCTGTCGTGAAGACGAAACAAACAAACAAATACAGTAAATAGAGTATATTTTGCATTTTTAATATTGGTATAGCTTTGGCCTACCCGCCTACCCTACGCCTAGCGAAAAATTGATAGATAAATGATGACAAATAAAACAAAATCCAGTTGATGTGTTGAGCCTGTCACACTAGTTTCATTTATGACCATCGGATGTGAAAAAAAACATTATTGAAATAAGTACCTTGTTCACAAACCGTGCAGAGCCAGCCAAAAAAGGACCTTATTTAAAAATAATATTGAAAGGTTTTCAAATCTTATCAAATTAATTATGTAAATTTTGTCATACATACATAAGTACATAAAGTCACGCCTCTTTCCCGTGGGGGTAGGCAGAGACCACAGACTTCCACTTGCTACGATTCTGACATACCTCTTTAGCTTCATCCACACTCATCAATCTTTTCATACATGAACGTCGGTTTAGGGTACTCTTGACCGAGCCATTTTTCAAAACGTCCTCAATCTGATTTCGGAACGTTCGCCTAGGCTTTCCCCTTCCTACATTCCCATTCACTTGACTCTCGTATATCTGTTTAGTCAGTCTCCTTTCATTCGTTCTTTCAACATGACCAAACCATCTCAACATACCTTTCTCGATTTTAGTCACTACATCTTCATTCACACCACAACGTTCCCTTATCACACTATTTCTTATCCTGTCACTCAATTTCACTCCAATCATACTTCTCAAAGCTCTCATCTCAACTGCATTTATTCTACTTTTATGCTTCTTCTGCCACACCCAACTTTCACTACCATACATTAGTGTCGGTACTAACACGCCTCCATGAACAGCCAAACGTGCCCTCTTGGACACTTTCTGACTCCTCATAAAAGCATGCAACGCTCCGTTCACCCTGTTTCCAGCATTCACTCTCCTTTCTATGTCACTTTCACACTTTCCGTCTTTTGTGAACACACTTCCTAAATATGTAAACTCATTCACTAAGTAGTTCAACTTTTTCAAATTTTGCCATCACAACAAATATTAATAAATAAATAGTACAGTAGGTATCTACCTACAGTATAGTACCTAGAAAAAAAAAATAGTTTATTATGAATAAGACTACCTACATTATGTTCATAATTAAAATCAATCAATTTTTACGAATTATGAAGAAATAATTATTTATAATATGACCGTTGTCACAGGTATAAGCGTTAATGGCCTTGGATAGGAACCACCTCATAACTGTCGATACATATCGTAAATTATGCTTTGCTCTTAATTTGCGTTAAATTAACAGGATACTGATAGCAATAACATTACTGATTAGACGAGGGCAATGACGTAATTACGAAGTTCAAGCAACTATACCTGATTTTATCTGAAGATTAGGCATTAATCAATGAATTGGTTATATTTTTAACTGATCTAATAAATCATAGAATCCAATATATAACATAACATACCATTACGCCTGTATTCCGCGAAGGGTTAGGCAGAGGCGTAGGTACTAATGTACACCCACAGTTCGCCGGTATGTTTAGGTCCCATGTTATAGGGGGCGAGCCTATTGCCATTTACAGGGCACAAATTCCTAACTCTGAGCTGCTACTGGGAATTTCATAGAAAAACTCAGGACTTACAACAACACTTATAGGCTAATGAGGCAGTCCAGAATCCAATACGGATTTTGGAAAGAGTGGCTAGCTAAGATGAGTATACAGCTTCCATAGGTCTCACGGCAGCTTTGAAGGGGTTCAGCGAACTGGATCAAAATCTGTCATGGTTGTGAGGAATATTACGAAGAGCCGTGACTTTCGCTTAGGTACACCTAAGCGAATGCAATTACCATTTCATCCAAAATACTTCAATGGAAATAAATGTATTTATTTCCAGTGAAGTATTTTGGATGAAATTGTAGAGCAGAAACCTAGATTAGCAGTATCGGAATCCGAATAATAACACACTTTGATTAATTTTTTATTGAATTGTGATTTATTTTCGTATTAGCATTAGTTAGGTACGTTTTTATTGGAAATTTGGTCCGCGGGGCGAAATGTATGAATTCTAATTACGCCTGTAGGACCCGCCATCATGTTATTTTTTTTTATAAAGCAGAGTAATGCCGTGAACCAAGGTATCATCGGCATCTTCCTAGCCATTTCCCAAAGGAGTCGAGGTCGACTTCCATTATAACCAGATATTCCGTCTTGTTGTTTGTTGTCACCTACTTTCTTCGACTTTTCGTTAATATATGAAATATATTTAATACTAGCTGACCTGAGAGACGTTGTCCTCTCCTAGTTAGTGTTAGTTTCAACTAACTACCACGAAAAATCTCATAGAAAAAGGATTCTGGTTTTCCATATTTTTAAACTTAGCGCTATTGACTTAATTTACATTACTTAATTTTAAAAAAATGTTCGCAAATATAAACAGACTTACCTGCATAGATAAAAATCTCAATTATCTGTTTCGGCATCAGTAAAGATTAACGATTTTTTTATTTATTATACATAGGTAGAATACGTGGTATATTATTTTATGATTTGATTAGATGGAAACTCTTTAGAATCTACACTATGGAGGTTTCACATTATAAAATCAGTTACTTTAAAGCTGGATGCTATAAAGAAGAAAATAATGATTGTCAAAAATTGTCAACTCAAAATGACACCTGTTATGGAATCAAATTTCATTGAGGTAATAACGATGTCGTGTTAGTCTTCTAGAGAATAAATTGTCATTCTTTGTTTACTTCTTTACCCTACTCAAATATTTAGTTTTTACACCGGCTGATGCTCGCTGGATAAGTCCTATGTATGTCCCGTGATGCCTTGTATAAGTAGAGTTAGAATAACTGTACTAATAATTGTAATCTAGTACTAATACTAATAATCCCGTTCACAATAATTGTTTTTGATTTCTTTGTTTTATTTTCTTGTTTTATCTTATTTAGTACCTGTGAGTGTATTTTTTTAATTTTATTTCTTGATTCTGTTATAATGTTTGACCCGTGCTAGTATAGTACGGAAATACTTAAAAAGGAAATTTGCTTCAACGGTTATTGTTCAAATTCTACGTTTTCAATCGTTAAAATGTTAATAACTTTTGATAGAGTGAACCGATTTTAATGAAATATAGCCTAAATGTTAATCCAAGAAACAGGCTATGAATTCCTGTCCACTTCCTCCAAATCTCTTCAGTAGTTATCATTTGATGCGCGGTCAAACATACAGACAAACCGACAGACAAACCGACAGACAAACCGACAGACAAACCGACAGACAAACCGACAGACAAACAGACAGACAAAAGTTCCAAAAATAATAGAAATGGATTGTGTTACTGATTCTGAGTCCCCCAAATTAGTTTTTTTGTAAATATAAGCAATGTACAGACACGGCTCACTTACATTCTTATTATATGTAAGATAAGAAGATGAGATAAGAAGATGTAACCTTTGTGAATACAAAGGAGTTGAATAACTACTCCGGTTATTAACTTACTCATTTACAACACTATTTAGATAAGTACCTATTTACAATACTCTCTCTTCTGTTCTAGGATTAGTATTGATATGTTGGTATGACATACTTAACCACACCAATATAAAATATTATATTAATTAAAATATTCATCCCTTTTCAACTCACACAGGAACCAGAGTTACTTGTGATTTGGAAAAAATAAGGGACAACAAAAAGTTCATACAAAACCAAGTGCTGTAAGACGTGCAAGGAGGTACAACAAGTAAAGGGACCCCAAATATATAAGTACAATTTGTTTATTATTGTATTTACATATTATTTCCTTTATTTATCTTTGTAAGTACATATTTAATTACATTTTTATATTTTTTTAAAAATATTCTATTTTACTGCCTCATTAGACAAGTGGTCGCTAGAGGTCCTGGGTTCGATTCGATTCCCCGGGTCGAGCAAAGTGTTATTGGGTTTTGCTATGAAATTCCCAGTAGCAGTTCGGAGTTAGGAATTTGTGCCCGGTTAATGGCAATAGGCTCGCCCCCAATTGCATGGGACCTAAACATACCGGCGAACTGTGGGTGTACATTAGTACGCCTCTGCCTAACCCTTCGGGGAATACAGGCGTGATGATATGTTATGTTATTCTAAATTAAATATTTTAACAACATTTGCTTAATACAACTATTATTGTACTTACATAGACTGTATCAAATGTATAGCAAACGACGAACAAGAATTACTATAGCTATTTAATAATATAAACCAAACCTAATAGCTCAAGGATAAGGTTCATTTTAAAACTCCGAAGAATGGGGAGAATATTTACACCTAATATGTCAAATAAGGATGAGGTCATTGCACCTTTAAACATCTGCCGAACGACGCTAATGTACTAATAAAATGTTCTTTTAATAATAAAATCACATTCGATATCCGCGCGTCACGTTGATCGCTAGCCATCACATAATTTATGGGTGTCAGTTTGTGGGTGAAGTTCGCGGGTATGGGTCAGCTGCGCAGGAGTGGTGGTAGTCGGTTCGTAGTATATAAACGCGGAGAAATGCTCTCACTGCATCCACTCATCCGTGTCCTCTCTACGATAATCAACTGAACATGGCGGCTAAGTTTGTAGTAGCTGTGGCGCTGATCGCCCTCTGTCGTGCCAACCCTGTCCTCATAAACGGTGAGTTGATAAATAGATATATACGAATTTACAAAATTAATATTCATAAGAAATCCTCCTTTATGATCCTGGCTCTATTAGTAAAATAGAACTTTAAAGAAACTACAAACGATTTAATAACAAAAAATGTTTGCTTAAGGTTTTTTTAATCTGTTATTTTCTTGTCTCTTTAGGTGAAGCATACCGTGATGGACGCGCCTACTCCAGGGGTGAGGCGATTAGCAACGGCCCCGGCGTGAGCCAGGCACTAGCCAACGCATACGGAGATGCCGCGCAGGCTTTCGGCAGCTCCACCAACGGTGGGCAGCTGGCCCGCGACGGGTTCTACCACCCTGGAAGCGCCATCGCGCAGGCGCAGGCTAGCGAGGTTCCCGACAGCTCCCTGTATGGTAACGCCAAAGCCTTCGCTCAAGCCCACGACGGAGCCTACTACACCGTGCCAGCGCCAGCGCGTGTCATCACCTACGAGCAGAACTTTGCCGCTCCCTCGGACGCCTCTGTGGCTTCCGCGTTTTCTGCTGATGGTGGTGTCGCTGAGTCCTCGGCCCAGACTCAAGGAGGCCTCGGCGGTTTTGGAACAACCTTGACCAACGCTAAGAGCTCCGGATTAGGATCAGCTGGATCCGCCGCCAAGTCTGGCTACGGCTCCACCAGCACCTCAGCCAAAACTCAAGGCCAAGGCTCCGCCGTATCCTCCGCACAAACCAACGGTGTCGCCGATGTTGTGTACAAGTTTACTCCTGTCGGACCCGCCGTCTTCACCCAGCAGCAACCCGCCGTCATCGATGCCAAGTCTCCAATCTTCTACACGACTTACGTTCCCAAGGCTCCCGCCCAGGAAGTCGCTGCTGCCAACGCAAAGGTGTACGGTTCTGGAATTGCTGACTCCTCGGCCAAGCTCACTCACGGCAGGAAAATCTCTTGGCGTTTTGGCTCAGCATACGCTGCTCCCAACACTGAATCAGGTTTTGGTGCCGTTCAATCTGCCGCTAACAGCCAGGGCTTCGGCTCCGCCAAGTCTTCCGCCACCTCTCCCTCCGCTGGACATGCCAGCGTGCAGTCATCCGCCGCCTCCCAAGGCGCTGGCTCGGCGAACGCCAACGCTAACGTTAACGGTGCATCATACGGCAACGTCAGGTACGTCGCCAACCCTACTGCGTACTACGGCGGTTCCAGGAGCATTGTTAACGCGCAAACCCAAGGCTTCGCGAATGCGGCTTCCTCTGCCAAGACTCATGGTGTCAACACCGTTGACTCTCAGGCGAGCTCCTACGGTTCCGGAGCTGCACGAGCCAACGCTCAGTCCTTTTAAAGAATCAATTGGGTTCACCAACCCTAGTAAGCAACCACATCACGACGACTTCCGGGTACACCGAAAACTTGTCTTGATGTAATTGTGAAGCACTCATCTGCAATGAGTAATTAATTTCTAACTTATTTATTTTTTAAATTATTCAATTTAAATTTTTAATGATTCAGCAAAATAAAAACCATAAATAAAACTGTTTAAAATTTACCACCTAGTTTATTTATTAACTACCTGCCGTTTCCTACTTATTAAAAACTAAGGCCCACTTGCACCAACTTCTCAATAGTGTTTAAATTGTAATTAAACACAAAATTTCTATGAAAAATTGTGTTTAAATACAATTTAAACACATTTAAGAAGTTGGTGCAAGTGGCCCTAAATTCATAGTCGCTAAATAACACACAATCACACAATAAATAATTTGATTTGAAACAACCACAAAAGGTTGGTTTTCTTAGAAAGCGCTCAAAATAGTTTAAAGATTAAAGGCCACCTTTTTTTTTTTTTTTGCGTGTGGAAATCCTCATGGACATCCGCCGCCCGGGGAAGGCGGCGGGGTGTGTCGGACTCCACCCAGAATGGGTGACCTACCGACTAAAACCACACGAGTGTTTCGCCTCACCACTTTTTGCTGGGGTTACGGGATCTACACAGACAGCATAAAGTTTATATAATTTCAAATTACCTGCCTAAAAATCCCTAAATTCGTCATTAGCTAAGAGCCGATGACGAATTTAGGGATTTTTTGTTTAGGATCTCATAATATATGTAGCTGTAAAATGTAGCTGCAAATAAGATCTAATTATCCAATTTTTAACATTTTACATAAGAACTTATTTGGTCGCATTCAGGGTCTGGCAGACGCTGCGCGCTGAATTGCCCATAAAAACATAATGTATACATCTATACTCTTACTCTATACATACAAATAAATAAATATTATACGAATAAT
The DNA here is from genome assembly GCA_947256265.1 of Acronicta leporina. Classification (NCBI taxonomy): domain Eukaryota; kingdom Metazoa; phylum Arthropoda; class Insecta; order Lepidoptera; family Noctuidae; genus Acronicta; species Acronicta leporina. The sequence goes on from OX366512.1 coordinate 16,246,808, forward strand.
AATTTACTATACATATAAAAATAACATAACATACCATCACGCCTGTATTCCCCGAAGGGTTAGGCAGAGGTGTACTAAGGTCACCCACAGTCCGCCGGTATGTTTAGGTCCCATGTAACACCCAAATAACATTTTGGATGTATACACGGTACATATACAAAAACAACATTTTTCAATTTTTGTCTGTCTGTCTGTCTGTTTGTTCCGGTTAATCTCTGAAACGGCTAGACCGATATTGACGGGACTTTCACTGGCAGATAGCTGATGTAACGAGGAGTAACTTAGGCTACTTTTTTTTTATTTATTTTTAAAATACCACGCGGACGAAGTCGCGGTTAAAAGCTAGTACCAAAATAAATCGTAATTCAAAACAATTTAATCAAATTATGTTATTTATCGGATTCTGATACCGCTAATCTACATTGGAAATAAACAACCGGAAAATCGGTCGATATTTCGTAAAGCTATTAAAAATTACATTCAATTACAATAGGGTATTTTACACCATGTAAGAAAAAATATAAAAATGCATGTTTATGGTAGATTTTAAAAAAGTTAACGAGTAACGTTAGTATATTTTATTTATAAAAAAGCATTGTAAATTTTATAATTCAATTTCAAAAATCGTCATTTTTAATCTGTTTTTTAAATGTGTAAAACGTGATCCGCCATATTAGATTCCGACGTGATGTCACTCCGATAGTTACTTCACGTTACTTGGTCTTTTGCAGTTGTATTGTTTAGTAACGAAGTGACGTCACGAGCCGAAGTAGCATGGCGGCTAGCGTTTCCGCGCGAAAATTCAAAATCATAAACTAAAAATAGTTTTTAAGGCATTTTTCGGTTTTATAAAACTGAAATAAAAATTCTACTGGTTCATTACGATCTAAGGATTAATTTAAAACAGTTTTCAAGAAAAGGTGTAATACCCTATTATTTTCCGGGAAACATTTTGCAAGAAATGGTTGGATATGAACCTAACAAAATTGTATTAAATTCCCTTTGAATTAGGATTTATTTTGGTATTACGCTTGTACGGCCAATTGGGTCCACAGGAAAAGCGGGTCACCTCAAAATCATAGGCACGCACAATAGTAATCGTAATATAATAATATGGTAATAGGAAGTGTTGGCAGAATTCACATACTGTCGAGAAAATCTTTCAGGTACGTGAAGGTTTCCTCACGATTTTTTCCTTCACCGTTTAAGCGCGTGATAACTTTGACTTTGTAATGTTGTACTGGGGAAGAGACCGCGTGTAGGCCAACGTTGTGGAAAACGTACTGCGGCAGTGAGTGGATGAGGAAAGTCGAAGATCGGGAGAGCTCTACGTCCAGCAGTGGACGAATATCGGCTGATGATGAACATTGTCTTTGTTTTATAACATACCATCACGCCTGTATTCCCCCTGGGGGTAGGCAGAGGCGTACTTATGTACACCCACAGTTCGCCGGTATGTTTAGGTCCCATGTAATAGGGGGCGAGCCTATTGCCATTTACCGGGCACAAATTCCAAACTCCGAGCTGTTACTGGGAATTTCATAGAAAAACCCAATAACAATTGGCTCGACCTGGGAATTGAACCCAAGACCTCTAGCGCAGCAGTCGCACTCTGGACCACTAGGCTAATGAGGCAGTCTTTGTTTTATAATAATTCTATAATGTCTTGTATGGATTGTGTGGATTGTGTGTAATCAATAAATTTACTTTCTTTCTTTCTTTCTTTGTGAGATGGTGAATTGATTTTTCTTGTAAATGAATTCACCATCATCATTATCATTAATATGATCCGTATTATCCACATTTTTGTATTCGGAGACGTTTATATACCATAAACCCATATGTTTTTTTTTGAAATTTCTTCAATGTCCAGACACATGTTTTTTTACGATTTTATAATAGTAGGGAAGAAGATGATTAGATGTAAATACTTATATACTTACATATACCATTGCACGTGCATTGCCTGAAGGGTTAAGCAGCGGCGTACCTACTAATGTATGTACCTACAGCCAAAGTTTGCCGGTATGTTTAGGTCCCAGGTAATAGTAGGGTTTGCCATTAACCACGCTCAAATCCCAGACCCTGAGCTGCTAGTGAGAACTTCGTAGAAAGCCAATACCACTTTGCTTGATCCAGGAATCGAACCCAGGACCTCTAACAGTCACGCTTAAGACTACCTACTAGACTAATGAGGCAGTTTAGAGCAGATTAGATGTAAATCTATACATATAATAAAATCGTAGGAAAGTCAAAACTGTACATAGAATATTTTTTTTAAAGAATACTTGGGACGTGATCTACAATCGATATAGAATTTTTGTCTGTTTGTCTGTATGTATGTCCGGGCTAAACTCAAAAAGTACTGCATGGATTTACTTCAAATTTTGCATGAATATTACCAACAGGTCGAGTCAACATATAGGCTACATAATATTATCACGCTAAGACTAAGTAACTATTCCACGCGGACGAAGTCGCGGGCGGAAGCTAGTATTAAATATTAGCTATGTGACGCTTTTCCAATGAATTAAAAGTGAACCCTGCTGTGAAACACAGTTTGTAAAATCTACCTACAAATTTAAATAGGTAATCGTGTGATATAAATTCTATAATTCTTCTATTACTAGAATAATTCTTCCTAGAATTAAGGCCCACTTGCACCAACTTGTTACATATATTTAAATCGTATTTAAACACAAATTTACTATGAAAAAATGTGTTTAAATACAATTTAAATATATTTAAGAAGTTGGTGCAAGTGGCCCTAAGATTTGAAGTTTTTTTTATTCTAAGAAATAATATTTTTAAATAATCTCCGATCTTAACTGATTTCAAATGCTTTGATATACCGTTGCATTGAATAAAAATCCGCGCGTATCTTTCTATAATATAAAATGCTTTGTCCTGAATGACTGACTGACGGAAGCACAGCCTAAACCGCTGATCGTAGAAAATCGATGGAAGATCGTAAATGTATGTAAGTATGGCTGCAATTCGGTTAAATAGAATAGAAGCAACAAATGAAAATATATATGTAATCCTATGTATAATAAGAAAACTTTCACGTTTTACTAAGCACAACCATGTTTCCAACGAATCATATCATAGGTAGGTACTTAAGGAGATTTTCAATTCTCAATCCGTTAGATACACTTTTTTTTTTTAATTATAATTAGTTTGCTCGCGTTTCGTTTGTTTTTATGCCTAATTTATTTTAAATTATTGAAAGGAATAAAAGCTGTTTGTCTACCTAACCGAAATAAATAAATTTGTTTAGAGCATTCCATTCCGAAGTGACAAAAAACCTTAACAGGCTGATGATGCCGTAGTCTTACTAAAAAATATACACTAACCAACTTATTTTCTTATTTTTTTCTTTATAAATTACCTCTTCGTGCATAATAAATTCAAACTAGGATACTGCTCGGTCATCGCACTCTAGATTATACGTCGCTAATGTACTAATAAAATCTTACTTAATTAATAAAATCACATTCGATAGCCGCGCGTCACGTTGATCGCTAGACAACTCATAATTTATGGGTGTCAGTTTGTGGGTGAAGTTCGCGGGTATGGGTCAGCTGCGCAGGAGTGGTGGTACTCGGTTCGTAGTATATAAACTCGGAGAAATGCTCTCACTGCATCCACTCATCCGTGTCCTCTCTACGATAATCAACTGAACATGGCGGCTAAGTTTGTAGTAGCTGTGGCGCTGATCGCCCTCTGTCGTGCCAACCCTGTCCTCATAAACGGTGAGTTGATAAATATATACGAATTTATAAAATTAATATTCATAAGAAATCCTTTTTGAACTTTATGATCCTGGCTCTATTAGTAAAATAGAACTTTAAAGAAACTACAAACGATTTAATAACAAAAAATGTTTGCTTAAGGTTTTTTTAATCTGTTATTTTCTTGTCTCTTTAGGTGAAGTATACCGTGATGGACGCGCCTACTCCAGGGGTGAGGCGATTAGCAACGGCCCCGGCGTGAGCCAGGCACTAGCCAACGCATACGGAGACGCCGCGCAGGCTTTCGGCAGCTCCACCAACGGTGGGCAGCTGGCCCGCGACGGGTTCTACCACCCTGGAAGCGCCATCGCGCAGGCGCAGGCTAGCGAGGTTCCCGACAGCTCCCTATATGGTAACGCCAAAGCCTTCGCTCAAGCCCAGGACGGAGCCTACTACACCGTGCCAGCGCCAGCGCGTGTCATCACCTACGAGCAGAACTTTGCCGCTCCCTCGGACGCCTCTGTGGCTTCCGCGTTTTCTGCTGATGGTGGTGTCGCTGAGTCCTCGGCCCAGACTCAAGGAGGCCTCGGCGGTTTTGGAACAACCTTGACCAACGCTAAGAGCTCCGGATTAGGATCAGCTGGATCCGCCGCCAAGTCTGGCTACGGCTCCACCAGCACCTCAGCCAATACTCAAGGCCAAGGCTCCGCCGTATCCTCCGCACAAACCAACGGTGTCGCCGATGTTGTGTACGAGTTTACTCCTGTCAAACCCGCCGTCTTCACCCAGCAGCAACCCGCCGTCATCGATGCCAAGTCTCCAATCTTCTACACGACTTACGTTCCCAAGGCTCCCGCCCAGGAAGTCGCTGCTGCCAACGCAAAGGTGTACGGTTCTGGAATTGCTGAGTCCTCGGCCAAGCTCATCCACGGCAGGTCCATCTCTTGGCGTTTTGGCTCAGCATATACTGCTCCCAACACTGAATCAGGTTTTGGTGCCGTTCAATCTGCCGCTAACAGCCAGGGCTTCGGCTCCGCCAAGTCTTCCGCCACCTCTCCCTCCGCTGGACACGCCAGCGTGCAGTCATCCGCCGCCTCCCAAGGCGCTGGCTCGGCGAACGCTAACGCTAACGTTAACGGTGCAGCATACGGCAACGTCAGGTACGTCGCCAACCCTACTGCGTACTACGGCGGTTCCAGGACCTCGGCTAACGCGCAATCGCAAGACTTCGGTAATGCCGCGTCCTTTGCCAGGACTCAGGGTGTGAACACCGCCGTCAGGATTATCGACTCTCGGGCAAGCTCTCACGGTTCCGGCTCTGCACAAGCCAACGCTCAGTCCTTTTAAAGAATCAGTTGGGTTCACCAACCCTAGTAAGCAACCATATCAAGACGACTTCCGGGCACACCGAAAACTTGTCTTGATGTATTTGCGTAGCGTTCAACCGCAATAACTTATTTATTTATATAATCTAATTTTATTAAATTCGACTTTCGTTGTTCAACATTTTTTAAAATGAATGTCCTAAGTGAATAATAAAATTAAGTCATACTTAAACTGACGTTTTTTTAATACCTCATAATAAGTACAAATTATTACAAAACTGTGACAAAATTATAGTTTCCCCTGCATGAAGGGTTTAAGATACTTGTGGAAGCTCTGGTTGACGCGCTCCGCATTGAGGGGACTCTTGAGCGCCTCCGCCATCAGACGCTCGTACACACGACCGTCGTACGCGCCCAAAGTTGAGTTCAAGATCTGGGAATTATAAAAGTATTGATCAGCACATACGTTTCTATATTAATTATATAGATCTTGTAGATACTTTAAATAGGTCTTCATTTTACTAAGAGGAACGAGCTAATTGAAAACTACATATTACCCTATCCTATATATTATTCGTGTACATTATTTAAAGTTGATAATAGTGTACCAATAACTGTAAATTATTCACATACATATTCACGCCTGTCTCCCTTTGGGGTAAGCAGAGACTATAGATTTCCGCTTGCTACGATCCTGGCTCACTACTTTCGCTTCATATAGAACAGCCGCACGTAACGTAACTTATTCACACACTATATATATATTACAACTAGTTTTTAATTTGTAATTAGGCCTATTTCTATGCTTAATATAGGCTGATGATGATAATAATTGAAACAAATTTAAAATTTTAAAAAACAAAAAAACATTTTATATTTTTTATATGTAAAAGTCGTGCTATAAAAAAAAATCTCCAGCAATGTTAGCATAGGTACCTGGTCATCGAAGTCGAAAGCATCTACCAGCCCCACAGCATTAGGTCTGATCTTCCCGAGGAGCTCTTCGTAGAGGCTCTGTAGATGTCTGACATCACTCTCAGATATCGAAGTATACTGAAAAATTAGAGCTTTTGAGCGCTTACCATAACAACGCTCAACTCACGATTACTCACTCTCAACGGTTAGCATTTGTTTTTCTTAAAATATTTCTTTCATAAATACACGAAAATCACACGGGTTCGGTTCTCAAGTCGAGCTAAGTGTTATTTATGTTTCTTTGAAATTGTCAGTAGCAGCTAGGAGTCTGGATTCGTGCCCGGTGAATGGCAATAGGCTCGCCCCTTTTTACATGAGACCTAAACATACCGGAGAACTTTGTGTGTATGTACTACATTAACACAACTCTGCCTAACTCTTCGTGAAATACAAGCATCATGGTATGTTATATGTTATGTTTTCGTTCCAAGATTCAATATACAGTTGGCGCAAAATAACTTGAACCAAAATGGCGGATGCGCAGTAGTAGATTTTTAGTATATTTTGTACGCAAATGCACTGCGCAAACTTTCCCCCTCTCCGATAGTTTTGGGTCAAGTTATTTTGTGCAACTATACCATAATTATAAGATCAATGTCATGACGTCAACACAGGTTTTGTACTCACATAACTTGTTCAATGCGTATAAAAGATTAACAATAAGTAAAACCGCCTTCAAAAACAAAAAAAAGGCTATTACAACAGTTTTGGAAGTCGGTGTCTTCGATTTGGTCGGATCTATTGTTTTCACCACCGACTTCCGAAACCTTGCTTTATTTTGAAGGCGGTTTTTGCTTTGTGTTATTTTTACTACTAATCTATAAATACTGGCTTCTGCCCGCGGCTTCGCTCACTTGCAGCTCAAAAACCAACAATGATGATCTCTTCTTTGTATGGGTGTCCATAAATTATAGTGGTCAAGCTGTATCTCAGGTTCCGTTTAATTATTTGAGATAAGAAGTAAACCAGTTTTTAAGTTGTAGCACATACTTTCTAACAGTGATAACAAAATTAAAATCTATCCAGTAGTTTTGTGCCAACCCGTAACAAACAGACAAGAATTTTAAAAATCACATTTTTGGGTTCGGAGACGTTTATATACCATATTATATACCATATTATATACCAGTTTATATACCCACTTGTTTATTTTTTCACTTAATTTTTTTCTTCATTATTTCTCTGATTTCATACGCCCCCGTACTCTTTCTGTGCTCTCCTTTCTGTGCCACGGTTGCCTAAGTAATGCGGGTTGGCAGACTACACACGCCCTCGTGAAAATTTTCAGAGATTTTCACCTTTTTCCTTTCTTTCCTTCACCGTTTAAGCGCGTGAAATTAACTATTAACACGCACATGACTTCGAAAAGTCAGAGGTGCGTGCCTGGGATTTGAACTCGAGACCTTTGACTTGGTAGTCCAATGGTCATATCACTAGGCTATCACTGCTTTCGTGTGCCTTAGTGCGGGAATCTAGTCTTTGGATAGATTTCTTCATCCTTCGCTGTTTTATGTCTAATTGCTTACCCAAGACGGAAATCCGGTACGCAACACTGAAGACGCATTAAAATAATTTCTATATTTTTTGAATGTTTAATTACCTTACTATTTAAATCTCTAAGTTATAAATGGACAACTAAAAACTATGCCGGACTTGTTTTTGAACGTTGTCGCCAGCGAAAACTGTAACAAAATACTTTCTCCATAGTTTTTTGCACGGAAACTAAGTCAATAGTTTAACAACCGTTTATTTTGAACCAGACCTGGTTCATCGGAATGATCGATATTGATCTCTTGACACTCGGTCAGATTGATCCATTGATTTTTTGCTGGTCCGTGTATTGACCCCCATTGAAGTAACTGTAGCTAGACCTAATGACGGTAAGGTCATTTATATATAGAAAATGATTTGTGAGTTTGTTTGTCTTGATAGGTTTTTTAATCTGTATAAAAAATAACTTTGATATACGTAACTGCCTCATTAGCCCAGTGGTCCTGAGCGCGACTGCTACGCTAGAGGTCCTGCATTCGATACCAGGTTCGATACCAGGTTAATGGCATTAGGCTCGCCCCCTATTACATGGGATCCAAACATACCGGGAATCTGTGTGTGTACATTAGTACGCATCTGCCTAACCCTTCTCGGAATACAGGCGTGATGGTATGTTAATATAAAATTGACTACTGAAAAACCACTTACGGCCTTATTCAGTCGCACAGTTAGTCGACCTTTCTGTATGTGAGTAATCAATATTTTGAGGTCACCATTGTTGTCATGATAAAGCGTAAAAAATAGCGCTTTTGTAAATAGATTTATACTTCTTCAAATTCTTATATATGGCATTCACCAGCTTTTTAATTTTTCTTGACTAATTAATTCACACTGCTGAGTATATTTTCTTACATAAATTTATCGTTAATGTGATTTAAATCATTTATCACTTGTCAAATCTCAAAAAAATTTGCAAATTTCTACGTACCTATTTTAAAATAATAAATAAGCCATTCTTCAATATTTTATTATTTAGGATACATATACTATGTATTTTCAATAGACTCCACTTTATCTCATCATCAGCACCAGTCTGTACTAATCCACTGCTGGACGTAGGAATCCCCCAATGTGCGCCATTTCACCTTGTCCTCGGCTTGTCGCATCCAACTTCTTCCGCCAGCAACCTTCTGGCTTCCATCTTCTTTCTTTCGCAAATCATCACCACTCCATATTGCCGGAGGGCTTTCTGCACTACATTTGACGAGCCGCGGTCTTTTGTTATCGACGTTTTCTTTTAGTCGATATCTGTATAAATTATTTCAGACCTCAACATTGAAATAAGCACACTTAACACACCGAACTTTTTTAATACTATAGTAAAAAAACCAATAGGTAAGCCGAAAATGTCCTGTAATACCATAACTTCACTATTTAAACTAAGTACGTTCCTATGACGACTTAGGCTAATATTATTATCAAATTAAGAGTCAAATTAATTAGCAAATTATGTTAAAAACACGCAAAAATAACATTTCCATTAAAAATTTATTAAAATTTTGCATAATTTATTCAAAATTTATTAAATTTTTCAACTTTCTTAAAAAATTATCATTTATTTAGTCTATATTGAATTAAGAACCCTTTAATCTTTGAAGCAATTCTATTGATTAATGAATTTGTTTTGACTAACAAAAACTGCTTAAATGTAATTTAATGTATAATTTATGGCTTTCCATGGCCATAACACCTGTAAATCAGAGATAATTAATGTTTTATTAGAAATCGAATCAGATTTTAATATGAAAAATAAAGAATTTGGACTAAATGATTCCGATTGGTATGAATTATGATATTAATACACCAGACATTTTGTTTTTATTAACTACGAGTAGGTATCTATATCCGATACCTATGTAAATTACATACCTATATGTATTTTTTTAAGATAATGTATGGAGCATATATACATTTATATTTTTTTGCGTATACATTTTCATTAACAAATAACGAATCTATCAAAGATCTACTCACATTGATCCATATAGGTACCTACAAATCTTGATAAGCTTTTCGGTTGCATTAAAAGTTGTGGAAACTTTTAATTGAGTTTTCCTAGCACAACAATTAAAATTCCCTTTTTACCTTATCGTGTGGAAATTAATCTAGTTCGATAAAAGGCGATTATTTATAATTATTTTATTGTTTAACTATCACGCAAAAGTCGTAAAACACACCGACCGAGGTAAGGGTCGTCGCCAAGTAAGAAACCCTAAGAACCCCAGAAGTCTTACCATAGATCAAGTCAGATATTTTCTCTCTTCTTACGAGATGCCTATGAATAGGTAGTGAAGAATTGTATTTTAACAAGAGGTAAAAATTTAAATGAAACTACTTTACACGGATTTTATCGCGTTGTATTGATATTATTTTATTACCGACGTTTCGGATCCTTTACAGCATCCATGGTCACGGGTAGACAGAGGTGTTGGTCGTCTTAATGTTAAAATTACTAACAGCTACCGTAACTTGTTGGCGCAACTGCAAGACCAAAGGACACGGTGAGCTCATTCTACGTGAATCGGATCACCAACAATAACAAAAATGGGTAGCTGTTAGTAATTTTAAAATTAAGACGACCAACACCTTAGTCTACCCGTGACCATGGATGTTGTAAAGGATCTGAAACGTCGGGAATAAAATAATATCAATACAACGCGATAAAATCCGCAGTTTCATTTCAATGTCTAATTTTCGCCTAAGTGTCAGAAATAAGTAAGAGGTAAAAATTTAGGTTTGCCGTTTTCTCGTATAAATATACATGGTCAACCATAGCGACACAATAATACTTATAATATTCCGCCAAGCTAGTAACTTGTTACCTAAAATACCAAATAAATTAATTTGATTTTGATTTTGACACCGATCCCGGTGTATAAGGTTATGTAATGTAACTTAGGTACTAGATCCTTTGCTGTGCTATTGCTATACTTACACTATGGCCGTCGGCACCGAGCCCGACAAATTCAAATTTCAATGGGTTTTTCGAAATTTGTAGGTCTATTACGTATCCAAGATTCATATGCCTCCGCAAATGCCCTGCTGAACTGGTATTGCCGTGAAGCGGGTCGTTGAGCTCCCTAAATAATGGTTGAGCTACACGATGACTGGTGCATGCGTGCCGTCAGTTAGGACAGGTCAACTCAAGACTGCTATAGCTCTTTCTTCAAAAGGCCTGTTCAGATTTTGCCCTACATCGTAAAACACATATCCTATATAATACTAAGTACTACTATAACTGTCTGGACTTTAAAAGAGACCATGATTCTCTGAGTTTGGTGCGGTGTTTCTTCTCAGAGGTCATCAGATAGGAAATGCCGGCGCCATCTAGTAAAAAAAATGTAAAACGACTTGTAAAAGTGTATTTTTAAGATCTATTTACAGAAATAAATATCATTTATCATCATCATTTATCATTATCATATAAGTAGTAATTGAGAAATTAACTATACAACATCCACAACTGAGAACTAAAAAACCTGCGCTTAAAAATCGTTATCAAGCTAGAATCTTGGCTAAAACTGTACCAACGGGCAAAATTGACGATTTACACTAGGTACTTTTAGCTTCTGTAACGTTTTTTAAGCAAAGTTTTTAATTCTCAGTTGTAAATATTGTATAGTTAATGTCGCAATTACTACTATAATCTAAAATGTGTTACAGATCTACAAATAGCGAAAAAACAATTGAAATTTGAAATTGGCGGGCTCAGGTGAACGATCCTCCTGTCAAAGCATCACTGCAATGCACAACTGAATGTACCGTACCGCTATGTGACCAATGCACCCAAAAAAGAGGTTTAAATACCAGCTTTAATATAAAGGTAATAAGTATTATATTTTCTCTAAGCTTTAATAACGCCTGGTTCATTGCCTCAACAGAACACATAAATAATTCACACTGATTTAATTTCCAACTATGTTTTATTACATCGATTAGCCATAAATTTCACAAAACGTAGGTAGATCATATAATTTATAGGTAACAAAACTTGTCTCAAAAATTTAGATCATTATGATGACAACTTCGATTCTAGTCTTTTATTGCTAAAATAAAGAGATCATTTGAACAAAATTAATTGTATTGAAAAACAAAATCTTAAATTATATTAAATGTTTATCGAAAACTAGTTGTTTATCTTAAATATAGAGATCATCTTAAGTATCTGCTGATAGCTTAGAAAACATGATATGACCATGTTTTCTAAGCGAAAGTCCAATTAATTGATCGAACTAAAAATATTCATAAATTGATAATAAAATCGAGTCGATTTTAGCAATAATTTAGCGATCATTATAATAAATGGTCACGTTTTAGAAATAAAGTTCATACTTAATTGATTAAATTGAATCTCAAAAATAATTATTATAAATCGAAATTTATTACTATTTAAAACAAAATACTAGAAAACTAAAACTTTTAGTTCAACATACAAAAAAAACGAAAACTTTAACATTCAGGCCCACTTGCACCAACTTCTTAAATTTATTTAAATTGTATTTAAACACAAATTTACTATGAAAAATTGTGTTTAAATGCAATTTAAACATATTTAAAAAGTTGGTGCAAGTGGGCCTCAGTTTGTGTCATAGAAAAAAATTACTGGAGTAGGTACTTAATTTTAAAATGATTCAGAACTTAGTACTTATTTGTAATTTTCAGTCTCCTTTAACTACACATAAATACGTAATATGTCTTATGTTTATGCTTTAGACGTAGGTGTACATAACTCACCATAACCAACTGACGTTAAAAAAATACCCAGTACATATTCTTATTATCTCCTACTATTACAAAATATTACATACAATATACTACATACAATATACATACAATATACTACCTAATATTACATAGGTGACCCAGACCGATAGGTCTAAAGAAAATTCCACATAAATGAAAATAACCTTCTTATACTGTTTCTACACTAAGATTTTTCAAGCCAAAAAGCGCTCTGTGCATTAAAATAAAAACGTTTCTTTTTTCTAAAAATCTTGATAATTTCCATACTGAAGATAGCCGCCAATAGAGATACGACCCCTATTCCACATTTCCTTTTGGACTTAGGACGCCCTGTATATTGTATTGACCTAATTATGGTATACACCACCCGTCCTCTCACAATTCTTACCAAACCTCTCACAAACCTTTTTATTCACTCCCACTTATGATAGGCGCAGACGTATACGTAGCGTGACCCTAAAGGACTAGTATTCTTTTATCTGTGCTAAAGGCAACGGAATAAAAGAATAACTGTTATCGTGACAATGAAACGCATCAACATTCTTGCTACTCATAACATGTGTTACGCAATTTTTTTTATCTTCATACCTTTTCCTTATTTGGGAAACTTCAAACGGTATCAACATGAACTTGAGTACCACTAAAACTGCATATAGCTGTAATGTGTCGGCTTTATGATGACAAGAAGGACCGCCATTTTTAAACTCAACATTTCAAGAGACATTAAAAAAAATACGCCCTGCGGATCTCTTAGAAATCTACATAAATCTTGGTCTGCGTTCAAGATAAAATTGCAGTAAAAAGCTTCTAAAATAACGCTATATAAGGAAAAATAATGAGTTATTTAATAATACACACCTAAAATGACAGATTAAAAATGTTGTTTCTTGCGTGTAATAAAAAATTAAAATGAAGAATGACTGCCTGGCAGACGCGGCGCATGAAATATGTTGTTGCTCTCATCATAACGTGCTGTGAGTTTTTACAACGTTATTATTTAACTGTACCTGTGCAGATAATCAAAGCTATTGTTGACCGCTATTATTTTCTTGGGATCCAGTTATTTTAGATTATCTATATTATCTAACATAACAGTACGGAATAATTGCTATGTAGAGATATTTGTGTCAAGTGTAGATGCGGCGATATTGAATGGGATCACCAGATCAGTAGACTATTGATCAAAGATAAAGTACCCGTTTATAACGACTTGTTTTATACATTGTTTTTCTGCAATGATCGAGCAAGATATCAATAAAGTACCTAATTACTTTTGTACCGTTTATATTGCTTAGATTTGATTCGTATATTTTAGATTAGCAAGTCTTTCAAGTAAACCTGTGTTATACGATAAGTACGCTTAAACCTGCTAGGTTTAAGCTGAATTATACCTACCAACTTTTGTTTTTAATGCTTCAATTTTCTGAACGGAGTTTCATGCGATTTTTACAAATAAACGGAGTGAATAATGAAGAAGTTTTTAACGACGACTGTTAGGGACGGGGCAACGCAGGTGAAAGCGGTTGGGTCGCTAGTTAACTTTAAAAATATGCACTATAGATTCAGATTTGTGCGGCATTTTGCTTCATCTATAATTGTTCATTGATTATTTGCATCATAGGGCTTTATCAGACGGACGTTTTACATAGCAATCAAACTGCAAGCAAGCAAATTTCCCGACCAGAGAGCTTTTTGAACTCGTTTCCTACTAGACGGAAGCAATATCAGATCGCCTGATAGGAACTCTTCCAGGACTTATTAGGTATACACATTAGGCCGCGATCCTCAACCATGTGGGACCGATTTAGAAGAAAAACCCTTTATTACCGTAACAACACTTACCAGCAAGAGATCTCCAAGTTTCTCCAAAGCCCAGTAGATGGCATACAGCTCCACCAGGTGGTTCAACACCCTCTTCAACGGTTCAGATAAAGAACAAGATGTCTTTTCCACTTCTGTCTTGTACGTTGATAAAATAAACGCACGGCAGTGGGCCTGGACACAAACATAATTAACATAATTATTATCATAATAATGATAAATAATTTTACAAACCAGTGTAAAGTGTTTATAATGGTGACAATGAATATTTATAAGTGTACCCCTGCTGTTTTATCATTTACTATTTTGTAGAAAATAATCGACACACAAACTTGAATCGGCGATTTTTTATTTACAATTTATATAATTGTGCAAAAATAAATAAGTACAAATCACTTAGAAATACTAGTACACATTAATAGGCTCCTAAAGTTGAATGAAAATCATCTGTGTCCGAACTAGATAAAAAATATATGTTCCTATTTCGAACATTAGCGTTCTTCCCGAAAACATGGGTCACTTAGTTATAAGCCAAATTGGTTCAGACCTTTGTACAGCGAACAGAGAACGAAGAAAAAAAAACACAAAATAATTAACAAATTACACAGAAACGTAGTCGTGTTTTTTAGTTTATTAAATTAACTTTTTTATAGATATTAAATTTACCACGGTAACACCACTTGCGGATAACTTCATCCCTGCACTGTTATATCGGGGGTAATGTATAATTAAAACTGTTCATAAAGCTTGTTCGTTTTGTCTGAGATTTATACAACTCAACAAGTAACATATGGAAAAAGATTCTAGTACAGTTGGCGCAAAATAACTTGAACCAAAATGGCGGATGCGCAGTAGTCGATTTTTAGTACATTTTGTACGCAAATGCACTGCGCAAACTTTGCCCCTCTCCGTTAGTTTTGGGTCAAGTTATTTTACGCGAACTATATTAGATAGATACCTCTATACGGAATTTAAATGTGAAATTGTCTTAAGTTAGAACATAACAAAACAAAATTATCGATTAATGATGTGTTATTTCACTAAGCATCACTGATGCACGAAGCCGCTGTCAATCATAAATTTTAGTTTTAATTCAATGTACGAACGAGTAGATTGCGGTATATTATACCTATGATAAAAATAATTACTACCATTTTTGTATGCCAAACATAAAGACATAAATTGGTAATATGTCGTTCTTAAAAAACAGACTAATTAGGTCATTGTACTACCTGCCATATTATAGGTATTACTATTTTATTTATTCTCTTTCCTCCAAAAACTTAACATCCATACTAACTTACCTACTACTTTACTCTTTAGTTTTCAATCAGTTTTTAATATTAACCCAACATCATACTCACATAATCTTAAAGAATTTCTTTATTACTGGATGTCTAATTATAATTTGAAATCGCCCATTACAAGAGAATAAATTAATTATAAATTACACAAATGGGACTATAAAGACTTATAAATTTTAAATTAAATTAAGTATTTGAAGTGTACAGCCGTAATATTATAGACTATTGAAGTCATTAGAATACATGAATTGGCACAGGTTTATCGAGATTTTTAATCTGTTTCTTTTTTATAAAAAAACCGCTACGTTCAGAAACTACGGAAACAGCATTCTCGAAACCAAGGAAATCCATTAGCACCAACACAATAATATTATCAGAGTAATAATTAAACGTAATAATGTAGTTTTATAGCGTTTTTGTTAAGTATTATTAGTGTTAATTACTTGAATTGATTTTTTATCTTCGTTTTTGGGGTTATTGACATGGTTTTTCATACACATACATCAAGCAGATCATAAAAATGTTATTTATGTTTTTGGCACCATCTTTTCGAGTTCAGAATAAGCTAAACTGGAAGTATCACTTCGCATAAAATATACCTAGATACTAATAGATTTTCTGACGTATGGGAATTAGTAAAAAACATTACCTATATAAAATAATGGTTAGTAGACTAATCAAATATTTAACTAAACTACCTAAAGTACCTAATTTAAAAAACCCCAATAAGCTGCATATTAATGGGTTACCATGGAAATTCCTGCAATTTATGCAGTCTCTTTATTTTCACAATACATACTCGTACAGTATCTCAAAACGTCCAATGAGTTCCATAATCTATCCCCTTTTTATTTATGCTATAATTTTATTTTTTACTAGCTTCTGCCCGCGGCTTCGCTCACGTGAAGCAATATCAGGAGTAAAAATGAAAAACCAACATTGATGACCTCTTCTTTGTATGGGCCTCTATACATCAGAGAGGTCAAGCTATATCTCAGGATTCATTTAATTAATTGAGATAAAAAGTAAACCAGTTTTTAAGTTGGAGCATATACTTTCTAACACTGATAATAAAATTAAAATCTATTCAGTAATTTTTATACCATAGAGAGACGTTTATATACCATAACCCACGTGTTTTTCTAAATATCTTCAATGTACAAACACAGCTTTTTTACAATTTTATAATAGTATTCTTTTATCTGTGATAGTAGAGAAGAGATAAGCTCGAATATTAATTAATCTTATTTACTAAATCGTCTATTATTTAAACCTTTAATCGAATTATATAATTAATCACCAGTAAGATTGCTTTTAAATAAATTTGTAGCAGAAGTGGCATATGATTTATCATATCTTAGATATTTATCATTTTTAAGAAAAAAAAAACAGAGCAATTAATCAATTGCAAGCCAAGCGAAATTGGTATTTCCTTTTTTGCCTGCTAAATGGCTAAAATATTATGTGTGTCTTCTATCACCTTTTGATTAACTCTTCATTTCTTACATATCGAATAGTTATTCTATCTCTAAAAGAGTAATGATACTTATAAAGATTAAGTATCTAAAGCAGTACTTTGTTTTGCGTTTTTCTTTTTTTTATTGCTTCAAATAAATGAATGCATTACAGCAGTAATAAATAAATGTAGTAATAAATGAATGCAGTACAGCAGCAGAGAAGATTGAATATTCGAATATTAGATCTTATTGTGAATAATGTCAATTATTATTCGAATATTCAATTTGTTGCTGCTTTTGTAGACTAATTCCATTTTATAGGTTGTCGTCCTGTTAAATATTCATCTCACAACATCTGTAAATGTGAATAATGTTCACTATTAAGCGGTAAATAAGTAGCGATGAGAGGATTAGTGATCATCTGAGATAATCCGTGATATTTTATCGGATTTATGCAACTATCTAATTTAGAAAACGGTCTTTTTTATTGGAATAACAAATAAACTCTCTTAGAAGCTACTAATCCCCATTAGCAGGAAAAAATATCAAAAATAAATCGAAAATTAAATTGAATAGTGCGATGTTTGAATAAAGTTTATTTAAATTTTGTAATATTTTTAATAATTATTATATTTTGGCACTATTTATGGTATGTTTTATAATTATTCTGAATAGTAATGTCGATGAAATACGAAACTCAAATGGTTAAACGTTCAATAATATTTATAAAGACATAAATAACTCTTTGATTTGATGTGAATACTGGTAGCGATAAAATGTCGACACGTTAACTGTATAGTAACATTTAAAACATAATTTATGTATTATTATTAAGGCAATATGTAAGTGACGGATTTCTCCCTTTGTGTTGTTCGGACCAAAATTGCTCGTACGAGAGCGTCTCATGGGTATACCTACCATCCAAAATATATTTAGCGGATCCACGGGGGACTAAATTATAGGTACTTCATTATTTATAAATTTAATATTGTGATCCCCGCCCCAAAAATCCGACATCCTTAATCCGCCATTGCGGAATATGATCATATCAGGTACTAGGGATTCGCTTATAAAAATATATGAGTACCTCAGAGGCAGCAACAAGTTGTACTGATGATATGTTCCACGCATCTTCAGGAGACAAGCCTTGTTTCCTATACTTCTTTAGACTAGCCACTGCTGATGAGATTTTACTGTTAAAAATGAGATTTTGTTATCATCTATACTAACACTATAAAGGGGAAAGATTTGTATTTATGTAACGAATAAACTCAAAAACTACTGGGCCGATTTCAAAAGTACTTTCACCATTTGAATGCTACATTATCCCAGATTAATTATTATTAATTAATTAAATGAATCGTAACAGATGAGGTGACAAGAAAACCCTCACTTGTGATACTACTGGTGTTGCTAACATCTAGGTAATATGCTGTTGCCGGTAACCATCAAGCAGACCGTAAACTTATTTCATCATCATCATCATCATATCAGCCTATTGCCGTCCACTGCTGAACGTAGGCCTCCCCCAAAGAGCGCCAACCATTCCGGTCTTGGGCAGCTCGCATCCATCCGCTGCCAGCCACCTTCTTTAAATCGTCGGTCCATCGTGTCGCAGGGCGTCCCACACTACGCTTGCTAAACTTATTTACCATCTTATTAAAATAAAATAAAACTTCCTTCATACCCAATAGCAACTCTTCGGAAGCCTTTAATAATTCCATCGATAGAAGGTTCCCATTTCTGTCTGCTATTGCTATTGTGCTCTGACAGATATGTCACCGTTGGAGTCAATGCCTTGCCAGCAAGCGCTTGTTCCCATGCCTTCACAAGTGATCTGAAAAAAAAAATTGCGGCTGCAACGTTGCATCTGAAGTCCAAAAGTTCATAAGCACACCTAAGACAGTGAATAACGTAGTCAATAGCCTGGCAACTAATTTATAAAATGCTGATAATCGTTCCTTTTCTAATTTTTTTATCGCAATATTTTTTCGATAATAGTTTTTTTTAGAATTTTTTCAAAAATAATCTTTATGTCTAGCAAGAATCAGATTCGAACGTATTTGGAATCTCCATTGCTCTGAATATAATAAAATCAAAATTATTATATTAACAAAAAGATTAAAATCTTTTAAAAGTATTAACAAAAACAACAGTTTAATATCTAAGTGGGTGTAAATGTTACGAGTCCGTTAGCTTCCATTTTACATAATTATAATAAAATACCAAATATTTTAGTGATATCTTTTTCGAAGCATCTGTTGGACCAAGAACTAGTCGGGTTGGATGAATCATCTCAGTGCAATTTATCAAAGCCGTTTAGTTTAATAATAAAATCCATTTTACATAATGTTGTCGTTTGAATTCGATGATAAACTGCCTCAATAGCCAAGTGGTCCGGACCGTGACTGCTACGCTAGAGGTCCTGGGTTCGATTCCCAGGTCGAGCAAAGTGTTATTGGGTTTTTCTATGAAATTCCCAGTAGCAGCTCGGAGTTAGGAATTTGTGCCCGGTTAATGGCAATAGGCTCGCCCCCTATTACATGGGACCTAAACATACCGGCGAACTGTGGGTGTACATTAGTACGCCTCTGCCTAACCCTTCGGGGAATACAGGCGTGATGGTATGTAATGAATTCGATGATCTCATTAGATTTGATACTGAGATTATTTTCAAACAATTCACTGAACGTTGCATTTTATTTATTACCATATAAGTATAAACATTAACGAAGAATTCTTCTTCAGCATGAAGATATATGATATCCACAACCAAGAATGAAACGCTGATGTAACTAGGTAAGATTCTTTCTTTGTTAATTTCATCTTTGTTTTACAGATGGCTTTGATTATTAAGTCTATTGCTTTATGCTTTATTTCTCTGTGGTGTTTGAACTAAAATATTAACTTGGTAATGCCACCAAGTATTTCACCAGAAAGTAATATTACGATAACATTATTGTGTACCGGTTTGAAGGTTAATGTAGCCAGTGATAACCGGTAAAACGGTAAGATCCAAGGTGCTAATGATATTAATGGCATTGCCGTCGTATTCGTGGCATTACTAGAGTTGCCGCTTACCATGGTGACTCATCTTCTTGTTTGTCTTCTTAGGACAATAAAAAAGCACCCGCTGAGAAAAAGGATCTCTAGAATATACTCTCAATCTAAGAAGAGACCAGTGGCATAGTATAATGGGTTGATGATGATCCCGTTTTCGTAATAATAGACATGTAAGGCCCACTTGCACCAACTTCTCAAATTTGTTTAATTTGTATTTAAACACGTTTAAACACAATTTATACAATACATATTTATAAGTATCGGTGCCAACATATTAGTATAACATATTAGTAAGTATCAGTACCAACTTCGTTAGTAAGTATCTTTACAGAAATAAATATCATTTCTTTTTCTTTATTTCTTTATTCTTGATGGGCTTACGCTTGATCGCCCGTTCGCCTGATGTTAAGTGACACAGCGACCTAAGACACCCAGATTATATTTATCGGGGAAGAGTGTAAGTAACTGTAAGGGTGGATTCTTCTAAAAAACATATGTTACCTAGCAGTTTGCAGCATAAGCACAGTGTTCTCTCCTTCGTAGGTGCAAGCAGCGGTCATGAGACCGTAGATTTGCGGCAGGTTGGAGGCCAGCATGTAGCCGTGGCCGCCGCACGCCAGCCGGCAGCGCTCCGTCATGGCCGCAGCTTCAGATGTCGTCACCGCCTTCAGGCAACACGCGATTGCATGGAGCTGGAATAGGTATATTAATTTAGGAATACTACTTCCTCAGGACTGCTTTAATAGTAAAAATACCGACCTGAGAAACCTGTAGATCTTAGGGTATACAGTTCAAGGTGTTGAACTAAAGACATCACTTTTAAATGACGAGGAGAATGGCTCAATGAGGTTTTTTAATCCACCACCAACCATCACATTAGTGAAGAGACAAACTCATTAAAAGAAGATAATAAGAGAAATGGTGTACACTGTTGAACAAATTTGAAAATAGGTGACACCTCAGAAAATAAATTGATAAAAGTTCACAAACCTCTCTCTTTAATTACTCTATGTACATCTCTACTATTATATAAAAATTTAAAAAAACCCCCGACACTAAAATAAACCTGAGTCCCTATAAAAAGAAAAAAATAATCTTGAAATTATAACCCTTCGTAAGTACGTATGAAGTTTTTTGATTAAATTTTGTCGCGTCGGGGGACCGCTCTCTAATTATGTGAATCCTTTCCTTTCCTTTTGCTTCCCGAACGTGAATCGCGCGAATTCAGAATTGATGTGGATGGCGCGTACATCGCCGCGACGCGCGGGAGGGCGTAAAGTGGGCGGAGCGTAACATATTCAAGTTTGGCGACCCGAGCGGGCAGACACGCGAGAGCTAGAGAGCGGTCCCCCGACGCGACAAAATTTAATCAAAAAACTTCATACGTACTTACGAAGGGTTATAATTTCAAGATTATTTTTTTCTTTTTATAGGGATTCAGGTTTATTTTAGTGTCGGGGGTTTTTTTAAATTTTTAATTTAATTTGTTATTTCACACTTTTTGTAGGGACTCCTTAGTTATTTTGTTTAATTTCTTTTATTATCTTGCGTTTTAATTAGGTATTTTCTTCGTTTAGTTATTCAACTTTTGTACAATTATTTCATAGCTATTAGATATCTTATATCATAGTGTATAGTATTCTACTAGTCAAGCCCTTTCATTTGATACCTTTATTGAGGGAGTAGTGAAAAAATTTAATAAATTTACCATTTCGTGGAGGCCGCCATGTTGGATTTGAAATTTTTCATAGTGTATAGTATTCTACTAGTCAGGCCCTTTCATTTGATACTAATATTGTGGGAGTTGTGAAAAAATATGTAAACCGCCATCTTGTGGCGGCGGCCATCTTGGGCCGATTTTCATCAAACATAGCTAAGAACACTCCCCACTTATTCACCTTTCAAACAAAAAAAAACAAAATCAAAATCGGTTCATCCATTCGGGAGCTACGATGCCACAGACACACACACACACACACACACACACAGAGACACGTCAAACTTATAACACCCCGTCGTTTTTGCGTCTGGGGTTAAAAATAGTAAAAAAGCAAGCATTAAAAAAAAACAAGTGTACAACAACAACGTTTGGGGTTTAGGGTATTTATACGTCTCCCTGTGTGCCCGCAGTCAATTTTTTCATTCACTAAAATAAAATACATCATGATGAAAACTACACTCTCGAAAAACAGTAACCTAAACTCTACAAAAAGGTTTAAGTCCTTTCTATGCAACCTAAAAACCAACACACCCTTAGTAAGCGACCGTGGAAGATAAGACTTATGATACACTTAGTTTTTTGTACATTCAATAGTCCCTGTAATAGTCTAATTGAATTTGATTTTGACTTTGACATGCCTAGGTAGTAAATGGCTAAAATTACCAAAACTTTCACTTAAACTGACCTCAGGTAGCTCATCCATGTTCCCTCTTTCCAGGTCTTTCGTGACCTTATAATACATAGAGAAGAGCCACTTGGCGGTCAGGCGGAAGGCGTGGCTCGATGCAATGGCGATGAAGAGCTTGTGCTGCTGCGTCACGTAGTCCAAGATCTGAGGCTCGCCACCACTGAAAAAGGAAAAATAAATGGCAACTCTAGAGGTATGAATGCCGGTGAATACTACAACGGTGATAGGTACAACACGCTTGACTCTGCTCTAACATCTTTATTTGGAGTAATTAGTTAAAATCCTCATGGATCATCTCATCACCATTGCGAACATTCATTGCGAGGATCAAATCCTCTAAACTTTTTATGTCGGCTAAACGATTACTTGACTGTAATCAGCTCACCGAACTATTCCTAATAAATTTCTCGGTTTAGCGGGAATATAAGCGTGCTGGTACGTTATCTGTAAGATATCTTTAGCAATAACTTACTCAGGCTTCAACTCCGACTGTCTCCTGACGGCGGAGTATCTAACGGCGATGGTCGCCGCTCTGGCGAGATGGTTACCCATGCTGTTGACGATAATCACCCTTACGTAGACCATTGTGCCGTACGTTAGCTTACTGTTAGATGACTTCCTGAAGGTTCCGTCCTGGAAATAGATCAGATACATTATTCATTTTTAGCTGTGAATGTTACTGTTATTGATCCTCATAAAGATTATTTTATTGTCTTGGCTTGCGTCCTATTAAATGGGACCTAAATTTAGCATTTGGATTTTTCGCATTTTCCATGCTAAAGTTATTTTAGTGAAGGAAAATTTCGATTGCGGGAATTCGAACCTGCGTCTTCTGGTTAATTACACCAGACGCTATAACCACTAGCCACCGCGAGTCCCACCCGCCAGGTGGAAATCATTTCGGTTTCAGTATTTTTGCTAGCTCTCAGAGCGAGACCATCAAAAGGTGGAAATAAAATATTAAGTATCAAATACTATATTAGGTATCAAAGTGTCAACGTACTTTCAAAACCTGTGCATTTTTCATCAGCATTCTATTCCTTGGTATTCTATAGTGTTCGAAGCCAAGGAAACCATTATTGACAGTATTAAATCCAAGCTTGGCTCCGATTTCTCCTAACTTGATCCCTGGCAGCGGCAAGTGCGTGTCTTCGTCTCGCAACTGGACCATAAAGGGTTGGATACCACAACTCTTCCCCTGTGTGTATAGGTGGGCCATCACCACACAGTAGTTGGCGGTATGTGCCACTGAAATATGTATTGAGAATGAATTATACCTTTTAAAACCTCCGTGCTTACATGGACTTGGTATAAAGTTATGATTTTGATTGCGGTTGGTAGTTGGGAGTATCGTGAGTCCGTATAACTGCAGGCCGAATAATCGAGTCTCTACTGTATAAATATAGAAAATTTTTGTAAATGCTGTAACTGTTTTATTTAAGCGACAGACACTAGCACTTATTTCACTCGCTCTTCTCTTTCTAAGAAGACAAGATTTGTAGGTTTTTTTTTAAACTCGATACGTTTACGATACGAATCAAATAGTTCTTCGTGCTTTGGCTAGAACCTTATAGCCATTCTACTGTTGACTTTAAAGCGGATCCAGTCCTAAGGTGTCATTCATTCATCTTCGTAGGAAAACGATTGTAAAAAGTAAAGACCAATAAAATTGTCTTACAGCTTCCAGGCCACCATTTGTACGACGTCAACGTAGGACTGTGCATAACAAACTCTTCAGTTTTTGGATCATAGGTAGCTGTTGTTTCTAAGCCTCGAATAAATGTGCCGTGGCCGAGTTCAGTCTGAAAGAAAAATTATGTAAATATTATATTTATACTGTAATGACCACTTCTTAGTACAATGGGTATAATGAAGCCTGCCGTGGATGACACTGATATTAGACCAGCTTGGCAAAATGCCATGAACTCAAGCAGGCGGCAGGCCCGTCTTTTGATGGGGGCGCTGACCGGACACTTCGGGACTAACGCTCTCCTACAAAAAATGGGTCTGACGGAGATATCAGCCTGCAGGGCCTGCAAAAGGGAAATTGAGACTATGGAACACCTTCTGTCTAACTGCGATGCAATGGCTAGAAAGCGAATGTGCCCTTTGGGTTATCAGGGTTATCCAAGACCAGAGCACTACAGACTCTCCCAGGCCTCATTATAAAGCTCATGGAAGAGCTGTTTGTAGAACTGGGAGGGGATGAGGAATAGGTTATCTAGGGGAAGCACAAAAGATCCCATTGATTCGAAGTGCACTGAGGCCTTGCTGCCTAAGATAAGAAGATAAGATATTAGACCAGGCTTTTATAGCTATTCTAACACTAAAATTATGTATGCACTAATAATGTATATCATTCATAATCACGCCTTTATTCCCCGAAGAGTTGGTTGAGGTATACTTATATACAACCACAATTCATCTTTATGATTGGGTCCCATAAATTGAGATATGCATTGCCATTAACCGAGCATAAACTCAAATTCCGATCTGCTAATCAGTGTTTCCTAGGAAAACCCATAACATACAACATTGCTTGCTTTTTAACACTTTGCTTGACACAAGGTCCTGTTCCCAAGGACCATTTGTGTATCAGTGGCGCTTAGGACCACTAGACCACTAATGAGGCAGTTATATCTAAATATACGTAATTTATAATGTTGACTTCTTGCAAGAACTTTCTCATAATGAAAATACAGCTTTAATTTTTCGCAATTATACCTGTGCGTAAGTACCAATGATCTCCATTTTACTGGCTCTTTTCATCCAATACTTCTTCTGCTCCTCATCAGCCTGACCCAATATGGCTGGTATGAACATAGCCAAATGAAGACTGAATGGAGAATTATCTTTGAACACTGCTGACGACAGCAGGCTGCGGTATGTCGCACTGGAAGTTATGAATCGTGAAAGAATAAGAATAAGAATAAGAATAATCTTTATTTGCTAGAGACACGGTATTTAACAAGGTGTTCAGTAACATATAATTTGTACAACATATCTCACCGTTAAATCGGTATGCAAATTTTAAGTACCTTTTTTCTAATCTAATCATAATTTTTACATTTTAGATAATCTGAAACTGTATAAAAACATTTGTCAAGTAACCATCTCTTAAGTTGAGTTTTAAATTTGGAAAATGGAAGTTCTCTAATAGTTTTAGGGAGTGAGTTAAAAATCTGTATCGTCATACAGCTACAATTTTTCTTAAACAAAGTAGTTAAAATCCTTGGGAGGGCTAATTTTGTTATGTCACGTGATGGATACCTTTTATTTTCACTTACTTTTTCGAATAGATCACCGTGCTTTTTAACAAATATTCCTATTTCATAAATGTAAAGGCTTGTTAAAGTCAAAATATTTAATCGTTTAAAGAGAGGTCTACACGAATCTGTTGGACTAGCACCGCAGATGGCCCGGATACATTTTTTTTGTGATATGAATGCCTTACTGACGTCCGTTGAATTTCCCCACAATATTTGCCCATATCTGAGTACTGAACCCACATAACTATGATATGCTAGTAGGGCCGTTTTTTCACATGTTAGCTTTCTAATTTTACGAAGCGCAAAGACAAATTTGTTTATGCGAGTGCAGACACTTTTTATTTGGGCTTTCCAGTTAACATTTTTGTCTAATATTACTCCCAGAAACTTTGTTGCATCCAATTCTTCGATGTCTTGTCCGCGATAATCTAATGTAAAGCTTGGGGCCACGCTATTATAATTTCTAAATTTTATAACTTTTGTTTTGAATATATTAGCTGTAAGGTTATTCTGATCGAGCCATTGCATAATATTTTCTATGGTGTCGCTTAAGGTTTGGTTGTAATCGGACGTGATGTTAGAGTTGGGAACTATCACGGATATATCATCAGCAAATAATGTACACTTGTAGTTTGTTACTTTTGGAATGTCATTTATATACATTAAAAACAATAGTGGACCCAAGACACTCCCTTGTGGGACACCGAATTTATTTGTCTGATAGGTAGATCTGTGTATTTGTACCTCAAATTTTGTACCAGCCTGGGAGATCTCCACACATTGCTTGCGGTTTGACAAGTAACTATCTATCCACTGTAGAGCATTTCCCCTGATACCATAGTACTCACATTTTTGCAACAAGATTTTGTGATCAACAAAATCAAACGCACTCGACATATCAAAGAATATTGCGGACACCTGTTTTCTTTTATATTCTGTTACAGTTTTTATCAACGAGAAAGCTGCAAGTGTAGTGGATTTGTTCTTTTGAAAACCATTTTGTGCCGGAGTTATAATATTATGTTTATTTAAGAAATTAGTAATACGTGAGTGCATTAGCTTTTCAAATATTTTGGAAAAGATTGGAATCAGTGTTATTGGTCGATAATTATTCACGTCCTCTTTATCATTTTTCTTATGTAACGGTTTGATGACAGATAACTTTAGTTCTTCAGGAAAGTCTCCTTGCCAAAATGAAAGATTCATAAGATGACACAGTATTGGGGCAAGTTCATCACTAACATTTTTCACAATATTTGTTGATACCGAATCATAACCAACTGCATTTGTGTTTTTTAATGATTTGATGACTTTTTTTACTTCATCTTCATCACATGGTGCTAAAAATATGGTAGAATTATTTTTATTTATAAGGGTATAATTAGGAGTTTTATTATTTTGTTTATTGGTTTTTTGTATATAAAATGTATTAAATATATTAGCAATTTTTATTGGGTCATTTATAAGTACCCCATTCTGAACAATTTTTATATTGTTTTGACCATTTTTACTCTCATGTTTATCTTTAATTATATTCCATGTAGCCTTACACTTATTCGAGGCTTTTTCAATATATTTTTTATTTGTTTGCCTTCTGGAGTCTACAATACATTTTTTTAGCAGTTTATTGTATAGTATAAATTGTGATCTAGAATTTTCATTTTTTAACTTATAATATAATTGTCTCAGTTTTCTTTTAGTTACTGTAGATTTTTTAATACCTTTAGTAATCCATTTTGGGGAAGTTACGTTTATATTTACCCTAATTTTGTTGACAGGAAAACATAAATCATATAACATTGTGAAGTTTTCATGAAAAAGCCTATATGCGCGATTGCAATCCGGTTCATTTACTACCTCTTGCCACGATAGACTTGCAAGGTACATTTTACATTTTGAAATGTTTTCTTCGCAATAGTCTCTTTTCATAACATAAATAAATTGAGGACCCGGATTTTGATATTTTACTGGAAATACAAGACTCTGCCCAGTATCATGATCAGATAGATATAAATGGTGAACTTTGCCAATAGCATGTTTCATGTTACTAATAATATGGTCTATGCAGGAATCCACGCGGGTTGGTTCATTTATGTGTAGTTGTAAATTGTGTGTTAAAAGAAAATTTTGGAGGTCTGATACTACGTTATTATTTATGAGAGTATTTATGTTTAGGTCACCAGTTAAAATTAATCTTTTGTTATTTTTTAAATTAAGTTTGTACATGAGTAATTCTAATTTATCAAAAAAGATAGATATGTTGGATGAAGGTATTTATCAAGAAATTTATGAAAAACTAGCTTCCGCCCGCGACTTCGTCCGCGTGGAATAGTTACTTAGTCAGCGTGATGATATATAGCCTTTCTCAATAAACAGACTATCTAACACTGAAATAATTTTTCAAATCGGACCAGTAGTTCCTGAGATTAGCGCGTTCAAGTAAACAAACAAACTCTTCAGCTTTATATATTAGTATAGATACGTCTATCAACATACCTACATACAATAAAACCAGTATTGGTACAATTATGGTACAGGTTCTTTTTGGGCGTCGCACTAAACCCTAAATGGCGGGGCGAAAGGCGTTGTTTAGGTCCCATGTAAGCTGAGCCTTTTACCATTAACCGGACACAAATTCAGATTCCTTGGAATCTGAATTTGTGTCCTTGGAATCAGAAAAATTCTCAGTAGCTTGCTGCTACTTTGTTATTTCATACAAGAGCCTAATAACACTTTGCTCGGTCTACGAATCGAATCCAGGACCATTAGCATAACAGTAGCGCTAAACTAAACTAATAAGGCAGTTTTTAGTAGTAGATCTAGGTAAACATCAATAAAAACTACATACTTAGCCCTCTCCTCATCTGTCAAATTAGGATCTTCAGCATTTTGCACAGCCCTATAGAATAGAACAGCCTTGCGAGCTGCATTTTCGTACTTCTCCTTGTGACTTAGGTACTCTTCAGGAATCTCGTCAATAAGTCCCTTAGTGCTTAAGACTTTTTTTTCTGTAATAATAGTATTTCATCAGTTCCCTCATTCCAACTTGACTTCTATTAAAAGGACTGGCCTACAGCGGTATTTGGAAAAGATATCATGAGCATTTTCCCCTGCAGGCGGACAATACTAACCAAGATAAAGCCCGCTGAGGCTAATCTAGATATTCTTACAGACATATAGTATCAAACCGCATGTTTGCTCATATCACCAAAACTAAAAATGAGGAAACCAACTGAAATAAAAAAACTGATTTAAGCTGATCGACTGATCTGCAAGGTTAAGCTGCGCTCGCCGCGGTCAGTGATGGGTGACCATTTTTAACACATGAGACCGCTCCGTGGCTTAGAGAGCACGTAAAACCGTCGGTCACGGTTATCTTACGAACATCTATGACAATTGTAAGTTATAGTCAAAAAAAAAAGTCTGACATCCAAGTCTGACAGTCTATCCTTCGAATATTGGTATTGCCCAGAAATTAGGTTGTGGAGATCTGATGGCAGTTGCTTCATGTAAAATACTGATATTCAGTTGCATCTGGGTAGACTAGAAGCCGATCTCAACATAGTTCGGGAAAGGCTCGTAAAATGTAATAGACATGCTCGACTTGACGGAGACACTGCCGTGCCCCCAGATATTCACTTCATTTCAAGGTGCGAAAGCCTTTTACCTAAATAGTACATAACTATAGAAAAGTATAAAATTTACATTATCTAAATTTCAATTAAGCCTATTATGTAAAAAAGTGGATAAGGTTTATTGACACATGGTCTAATAAATTAAATATGTGACTAATTATACCTAGTGAAAAACTTAAAAAAAATCAAGTTATATATTGTTTACATAATGGACTTATTTATAATCTGAAACCGGAATGTGGAGGTGGATCAAAGACCTTTGGGCTTGGCAGTGTTGGATATTATCACAGTTATCAATTAAATACAGATATAATGTTATCTGAACACGCAAAGGCACCCCACGGATATATGTAACTGTGTGTTAATCCTGTTACTAAGCCCATATGAAATGTTAATGCATGTAAATGTATCCGTTAAAACCAATGTATAGGCCAAGCTTTCTATACCTATATCGAACTAAAAATAGAATTATTCAATCGTACTAGAACACAGAAAAGGTGACATCGGCTTAAACCAAGACAAATGTAACCTAGATTTAATTCCCGTAAAATAATGAATGTTACCCGAACCCAAATTTTCTCGTCAAACAGTTTTATTCTCTTGCAACATTATCACACACATACATACACATTACACACTTGCCTGCACGCGCATACATAGCAGAGGGTTTACTGACCGTGATATAAACAAAATTTTCCTTAATGATAAACATTACGCTTACCGAATTTCCTTCTATTCGCCGTGGCTTCAACACCATCGTCCAAGTAATTGGTCAATTCCTCTACATTAAATTCACATTTACTCCTTTCGTTCAACAAGTCTTTGTTCACTTTAGCGCTCATGTTTCTAGCTAATGCGCAATTGAAAATTGTGTGTTGGGCACCGGTTTCTAGCACCTTATTGCTAACTCAACTGTGACGCGTTATCAAAACACAAACTTCAAGATAATAATAATTGTTTTCTTCTTATCAATATGTAAAACTATATTAGTGATTATGTTATAAAGATATGTATTGAGTAGCAATGGTTTTATAAGTATCTGGTATCTACTGAACCTACACACATATTTATGTAGGTTACTTACGTAATTATTTTGATAAACAAACAATTTACACTTACAGTGTGAGGTTTTTAACACATGTGAATCTTTGTACTAATATAGACTTATTATTCGTATTACATAAGTATATATTTAATATTGACTGTTAGTTTTCCCAATGAAAATAAAATAAAAATATAATACGTGAATAATCCACACGACAGGCACATCACCAGTTCATGACTGTTCGTACATTATTCATTCATTACCTACTATCGTTCGCTACGGTAATAAATTTATTTAATTATTTATGTATTCTGATATTACAACGACTGACTTTTCAACCAAGCTACAAAACAAAGATAGATTTTAATAAAACATTAACTTACTCAAAAAAATCCCGCCAAAACAAAGTGACAGATAACATTCCTACTTTTTTATTGCAAGTTATTTGGAAATAAGAACACAATTTTAAATTCATACATAAATATTTTAATAATAGTACACATCCTTATTTGCAGAATTATATAATATCCGTAATAATGAAATAAAATGAACAACATAACCAAGGGTAAAAGGGTTCAAAGGCAACATGCTTAACTTAAATTTAACTTACGACTATAATTTTTATCATAATTCCAACAAGAGACAAGTGACATGCAAATAAATCTATTTTTTTTTTGTATGTAGTACGATTCTATCGAAATACACAGATTATACAAAAACACATAATATTATTTAGCGACATCTAACGCGTTACATACAACACTACGACGGACAAATCGTGAATCGCGCAAGTGAATTTCCACAAGTATTAAGATGATTTTACCAGTGTGGCCATTCAGAACGGTTTAACTTCAGACACGCACTGTGTGATCGTAACTACTATAAATTAATACACAATCATAATTTTGTCTTTCTTAGCCGAAAAGCTGTAGACAATAATAATGCTTTTTAAACTCATACTAAATTGCAACCAAAATTAAATAAAAACTTTCGTATCAGCAGTTATCTCTAAAAATAAAAATCTATAATTCATGTGTTAAGAAGTGTCAGAGCTAAGAAAGAAATTAAATATATTTTTCCAAAAGAACTAAGTAGTCATGTAATCTTTTAGTCCTCCAGAACGTGTGTGGAAAAACAAAAGTGCATCTAAATCAGCGTATCGTACATTTTCATAGATAATACCTGCTGTTCCTCATACGTTCTGTGAGACCCAGCCTTTATTTCTACAATCTGTCATATAACAGCGTATCGTCCTTAACGACCTCTATATCCCAATAATGTCCACACCACAATCATGTCTATCACAGTTTCCCTTTCATCATCGGTTTCATGTACTTGTGGAAGCCCTCGTGCACAGGTTCTGCGTTCATTGGGCTCTTCAGGGCTTCGGCCATCAGACGCTCGTATACCCGGCCGTCGTATGAACCCAAAGTCGAATGCAGGAGCTATAACAAATAAGAACAATGAGATTTTTTAAAATGCTAATTCAGTATCCTGCTGGTGTGACCCTTGTGCCCGAACAAAAGGAAAGATCTCGGAGCGGAGACGCCTAACCCTATTAAAGGTGAATTCATAATCTAAAAGTGTTTCGCCATTGACACGATAAAAAAGTATGAAAAATTGTAACAGATCACCAGGGGCTGCAACGATTAATTTCCAGCAAAAATCATAAGAGATTATTTCCGTCTTCAGAGTAAAACGAAATACAATCAGAGATAAATAAAGCAGACCATCCTTTTCTTCGTCTTTCTTAATATTGCCTCACACTCAAATTTTCCCATGTTTGTTTTTTCATTTCTATGAATGCGTATACAAGCACAAATTCTGGACAACTACTGTAGGCCATACTTGATAAATATTTGTTCCATCATCCGTGAGGAGATCGAATTGTTGACCAGTGGCGGTGATTTAACCGGACAGCCATACTTAAATTATCGATTAGGTACTTACTTCATCCCTCAGATCGAATGAATCGACGAGGCCGACTGCATTGGGTCTTATCTGTCCTAGCAGCTCCTCGTATCTCAGTTGTAAGCCCACAATATCCTCCTCAGATATTGACGTGTACTGCAAATTACATTATCTTTATTATAGCAACAAAACATTACAATAATAATGCACAATAGAAAGGCTCATAAACTTATTTATAAATAGGACAAAGTTCAACTGATACAGATGAAGTGACAGTGTTGAATGTCGTGCATAGTACACACGCATCGATGATATAAAATAACCGGCTTCATCGATATGATAGATATGGAACTGTTAAGGACCCTAGAGCCATAAGAAATAACTGCATATTGTGAAAAGTTATATTAACCTATATCTGCTTTTATAGCCAAGCAGTATTTACTTATCGTTATCATCATCATCAACCCATATAATTTCTGTTGCACTCCTAGGCATGGGTCTCCTTTCAGAATAAGAGTGGATCAAATAATATTTAAAAAACGCCTATTGAGCGATCCTATCAATGTTATCGTGATCTGCTGCTTCACTCAGAAAACCTTTGCAACATTGCTAGTTGGAATGCTATAGGTCATAGGCCAAAAATGTGCCTTTTTGTGTAGATATGATAAAGCCTAAACCGTATGCTTCGTCTGGTCTACACAACAAGATTCGCATGTCAAGTAGGTACTGCGAATCATTATCATAACCAGAGCATTGCGATTTCCATCCCTCAAAGCCCAGAGAGAATTGTCACCCCAGTACATCTTACAAACATAGGTACTTACCATCAGCAAGTCGCCAGTCCTCTCCAGCGTCCAGTAGTACAGATAAAGCGTCGATAGCTGTTCGAGCACTTTCTTCACGTTTGGACTGGATTCTGCAGTCATTCTTAAGACTTCTTTCCTGTAAGTGTCTGATATCACAGCTCTGCAGTGTGCCTGTTGACAAGAGAGTTCTCTTTTTAGTCTATTTGAGAGACAATACCATTTTATAAAAATCAAAGCAGATGACAGAACCACAGAACAGACTATAAGTACTATCGTAGTAGCTTGATTTATAATTCTTCTGTCTCCGCTCCTCCAACATGTTTACATGCTTAAAATTGAATTTTATTCCAAACTAGCTTCTGCCCGTGAAGGCCTATAGCCTTCCTCAATAAATAGGCTATCTAACACTGAAAGAATTTTTCAAATCGGACCAGTAGTTCCTGAGATTTGCGCGTTCAAGCAAACAAACAAACAAACTCTTCAGCTTTATATATTAAGTATAGATTAAGATTACCTCGGAGGCCGCAACTAATTGGATGGAAGACAACTCCCAGGCGTCATCTTGCGACAAACCGGTTTGCATGCGTCTCCTTATGCTCCTCACGCAAGATGATACCTTCCTATCAACATAAAACCAAACGTTAATTTTAATAATTACCTTAAAAAAAGTCGGTAAGGGTCAATATTTTTTACTATGCCAAATATACCGAATACCGAAAGTCTAGAAAAAGTCTAGCTCTTCATAATTCTTAATTCACTAAATAAAATCCCGAGAACAATGCAGTTTTCTATTGTGCCTGTAATTTGCATTTTATTATAGGAAAGAGAGTGGAATTCAGAAGAGAGCGTCCGTTTGATTACAGAGACTTCATTATGTTCAACATTCCGTCTAAAAATAAAAGTACATAGTCAATTAAGTAACTCATACAGGAATTTGATTTCAAAAGTCGTAGAGACAGAGGAGAAAAACCTTTCTACAAATACGCAACAACTGTCATCCTCTTTGCATAAATACGTAAACAATAATCTTACCCTGCAGCAAGAGCTTGGAAGGCCCTGACGATACCATCAGGACTACTGTCCCAAGCAGTCTTACCGGAAAAGGCTTGCATTAAATATGATACAGTTGGCGTCAATGGTTTACCCGCTTCCGCTTGCTCGTACGCTTTTACTAAGAATCTGAAAATACATTATATTAAAGGTACTAAATATTCATATATAACTAATACATGAACTCTTCTAGTTTTTTTCTACACCAGATCACGGATATATTAAACTAGCTTCTGCCCGCGACTTCGTCCGCGTAGCGTGATGATATATATGCTTCCTCAATAAAAGGGCTATCTAACTGAAAGAAATCGGACCAGTAGTTCCCGAGATTAGCGCGTTCAAGCAAACAAACAAACAAACTCTTCAGCTTTATATATTAGTATAGATAGATTGGGATCTAGGATCCCAACAAATG
Source organism: Acronicta leporina (assembly GCA_947256265.1). NCBI lineage: Eukaryota > Metazoa > Arthropoda > Insecta > Lepidoptera > Noctuidae > Acronicta > Acronicta leporina. The sequence continues at coordinate 16,281,320 of OX366512.1, forward strand.
GGAGATTAGTGTACTAATCTCCCTTTAGTGTACTAAAGAGACGGCATGAGATATTTTAATGGTATTAAACTCTTTGAAACATATCTTACCTGGCCGTCTGCAGCAGAAGAACAGTGTAATCTCCCTCGTAAGTCCTGGTGGCCGTGACGAAGGTGTATAGGTGCGGGAGACCAGAGGACAGCATGTAGCCGTGACCGCCGCAAGCGTGTCGACACTGCTCTATCAGACTCGCTGCATCCGACGTACTGATGGCCTTTAGGCAGCTGGATAGGGCGTGGAACTGGAATTGAAAGTCAAAGTCAAAGATCTTTATTGTGAGCCAGTGGTACAAAGATGTTATTGGGTTAATTTGGTGTGCCTCACTGCTCCACCATGCTAGGCATACAATAATTAATTTGCGTTTATTTTATTTTAAATACAGAAATACTTGTTGCATCAAAACATAAAACAGTTGGGTCTAACTCATCTCGAATCTGTCGGATAGAAATTCATGGAGTGTATAATACGGTCTCTTTACCAAAAAATAATTCAAGCTTCTCTTAAATATTTTAATATCTTCGATTTCTCTTATTTTTTTAGGAAGCTTATTGTAAATCCGTGACGACATTCCGAAGAAGCTTTTAGAAAGTAGGGCTGTTTTTGACGGCATATTTGTTATTTTATCGGTATGTCGATGGGAGTGCAGGTTACCAATTTTTTCTCTATTGGATTTAACAAATGTAGCTACCTTGTAGATGTAGAGAGCAGGAAAGGTTAAAATCTCAAGGTTTTTAAAATGTACCATACAGCTATCTGGAGCATGTATCCCACAAACAGCCCTAAGGCTTTCTTTTGTGCCCTAAAAGCGAGTTCCCTATCTGTAGCATTCCCCCAATAAATTAGTCCATATCCAAGCGTTGTCGTTAGTACTGCTGCTTGATTTACAATCTTAGATAATCTATATAAAGCGTAGGAAAATTAATAATAAAAATAATATAAAAATTAATCATAATTTATTTAGTTTTCTACACCATATCAATTTGTGTTTTCCATGTTATATGTTTGTCTATCCATAGTCCTAAGAATTTGATAGTATCAGATTCCTCTATTTTTTTTCATTTCATAATTTACATTTAATGTCAAGGGGGTTTTCCTTTGGGAATAACTAACTATTCTTGTTTTATCTAAATTAATTATGAGATTATTACATGTTAACCAATTTATAATGTCATTTAAAGTACCTATCATTTATGTTATTTTCAAATGTATTTATGTCATTTGGGGAAAATACAGCAGTGCTATCATCCGCAAAGAGGACTAAGGGTATTTTCACGGCTCTCGGTAAATCATTAATATAAATAAGAAAAAGCAAGGGACCCAAAACACTTCCCTTCCCAAAACACGTCCCTTCCCTTCCGAAAGTCAAATTTGAATATATTTGGCATTCATCATGGCAATTGCTCGCTACACTTAAGAACTGGGGGTGGTCGGTGGGTAGAATGATACGTAGGAAAACGAACATCATATGATTTTATGCATTAAGAATCCAAGACTACTCATACTGGAGAAGTTCCGCGAGAATTTGCAAACGAAAATTCTACAGCAAGTTCTTGCTTGAAAAACTATGCCTCTACAGGTAGTAGCGGTACTAATCCAGTAGTAGCAATAGTAGTGACTCAAAGTGTTCCTGAAGCAGTCCAGGAGAGACAGCAACGCAGTGCGTATTGGCGCGTTATGCTATAAATATCACTGAAGTTGTCGATGTAACTGTCCAGGACCGGAAAGTCTTGAGATTTTTTTCATATTCTGTCAGTGCTATTGCTTGCTAGCTTACTAACCTGAACCGCAAACTACATGTATTAAGCCAATTAGTAGTCACCTCAGGCAAACTATCAGTGTTGCCATGTTTCATGTCAGCGAGCACTGCGCTGAAGCTTCTCCACAGCCAGGTGCTGGATAGTTGTAGCGCATGTGCTGTAGCTATGCAGATGAACAGCTTGTGCTGCTGCGACACAAAGTCCAGGATCTGACACTCACTTTCACTGGAAATGCAATAAATGTACGTGAGTCTTTCTATTACTGATCTACGGGTTAGCCCGAGAATCCAGAAAAACCGTTGCATAGTCAATTAGTCATTCACTACCATTACCTGAGCTGGGCTTAGGTCGAATATTAATAAAGGTTAAGGATAATAAAAATAACTTTTACAAAATAAAAAGTTGCATTGGAACATCCACTTTCATTTCTTTATTAAACCTTACCCCCACTACGATTTTCTCCCGTATGGGTGCTTTTACAAACACAAATTCTCGCATACACCACAACAAACTACCTGTAGGTCAGTAATTACTGCGTGTGGGGATCGAACCCACAATCCGTGGCTCAGAAGTTAATCACTCTACCGCTTCGAAAATGAGTCGTCGAACTTGAATCTATACATAGGTAGTCATGGTAGGTTCTTGGACATACTCAGGTCTTTTCTGCGACTGGCGGCGTATTGCTGAATACCGCACCGCAATTGTGCAGGCCTTTGCCAGGTTGAAGGCAGTCTCGTTCACCAGCATCACGCGAACGAACACCATCGTCCCGTACGTCAGCTTGCCGTGCCTCGCTACTTTCACGTAGGTTCCGTCCTGGAAGAAGTATAATTATCATGAGTCAATGGGATCGTGGTAGATAAATATATTTATTGTCACATGAGTTTGAGTCAACTTCGTTTGTTTTTCAATTGGAATACAGAAATGATGCGCTTCATTCAGGAGTAAGTGTTAATATTCTGGTACTGACTGTCACATGCGCCCCAAGATTTGAAGTTAGCTAGGGAGATCTGTTAGAATCTAGTATCCTACCATATTTGGACTTTAGAGAGTCGGCAACGCGCAAGCGACAACTCTGGTGTCGCAGTCGTTCATAGGCAACGGTACACGCTTACCATCAGGCGGGCAGTAAGCTTGTTTGCTATCTCAGTCAATCTTATTTTCCAGAAATAATGTCGTAAGTAGGAAGAAAAATATGAAAGTGAGTAGTAATATTAAATAAGTAAGAATTTTGTAAGAAGGACAGGATTGGAAGGTGTTGGGGTCAATAATAAAATAGAATAAAGAACTTTAATTCAATGATTTTAAAGGAATATTATGCAAAAATCCTAAAACAATAAATCCACTCTCACCTTCAAAACCTGTGCATTCTTCATCATCATGTTTTCTCTGGGTATCCTATAGTTTTTAAATCCAAGGAATCCGTTGTCAGCGGTTTTGAAGCCCATTTTAGGACCGATCTCTCCGACATGAACTCCAGGGAGAGGCATGTGTGTCTCTTGGTCACGGATCTGTACTATGAACGGGTGCGTTCCGTGGCATTCACCCTTGGTGTATAACTGAGCCACTACGATGCAGTGGTTCACCGTTTTACCAACTGGAACAATTATTTTGGGGTTATACTTTGTGAATTTTCTCAATGGTTTTCTTCTTCTGTCAATTTTTTCTATGTGTATTTCTACACTTAAACTTGCAATGAAACTTTTTAATAATAGTCATAGGAATATTTTTTAATGTCATGTTAGGGTCGGTGCAGACAGGTAAAAAAAAAAAAGATTCAGACTGGCGACACAGACAGCAACATTAAATAACATTGCACAACAACACTATAACACATACCATCTGTATTCCCCGAAGGGTTAGGCAGAGGCGCACTAATGTACACCCATAATTCGCCGGTATGTTTAGATCCAATGTAATAGGAGGTGAGCCTATTGCTGCTTATTATTATATATATTTTAAAATATGAAACATTATTTTTAAAATGCGTCAATATGTATACACCCACCCCTAAGCCGTGATAGCCTAGTGATATGACCATTGGACTGCCAATTCAAAGGTCTCGAGTTCAAATCGAAGGCACGCACCTCTGAATTTTGGATTTTTCGAAGTTATGTGCGTATTACCTAATAGTTATTATCACACGCAGAAAAAACATCGTGAGAAAACCTGCACGTCTGAGAGGTTTTCTGTAGCGTGGTGGACTATAGCCTAATCCCTCTCATTTTGGGAGAAGACCGGTGCCCAGCAGTGGGACATATAATGGGTTGTTTATGATAAGTATGTATGAAACTAACTGTTAATACTCACGTCCACCAGCCCACCATTTGTATGACGTCAATGTGGGAGTATTCAGAACAAACTCTTCAGTCTCTGGATCGTAATTAGCTGTCGTCTCCAAGCCTCTTATAAAGGTGCCGTGTCCCAGCTCCGTCTTAAAGGATAAACATCACTATTAACAATCACTGTCTGCTAGCCGAAACTCGATCACATACATAAGTACCTACTCTACTGAATGTACTGCCTTCTGTACCTAGGGTTGCCAGGCGTCCGGATAAAGCCGGACATAGGTAGGCTTTTTGATTACTTTGGTAGGATGTCCGGCCTTTCTACCCAAATGTCCGGCCAAACTAGCGGATCTGTCCGGCTATTAGGATTGGCGACCTGGCAACCTTATATAATATTAGATACTAGCTGATGACTATTATAGTGAATGCACATTTATTATCATTTCATCAGATACCTCCTAATTCTAATTGTACCTATTTGAGATCTCCAAAGAAATTTCCCGAATCAGTTTACCCTAAAACAAATGCGCACAAAAATATTAATCTATAAACTATACTTACAACTACTTACTGTGTGTTTTAACAAATAAATACATATTTATCTTTATCTTTAACTAAAGATTCTACAAAGAGTAAAGACCACCTTTTTACCCGACTACGAAAAAAGAAGTGTAATGAGATTAACAGTAAAAGTATCTAACTGTAAATCATGCATCCAGGGAATACTTACCAGGTAGGTATGACCTGGATGCATGATTTACAGTTGTTACAGGAAGTAAGCATGAGTCAACAAAAAGTTATAAAAGAAACGAAAATCAAAAAACTATGGCTTCTTATAATACGAAAAAATCGTGTATCCGTTTTCAATAAACCATTGCGGGAAAACTAAACAAAAAATAATGTATTAGAACACAGAGTGCATAATAGCTTACCGTGGGAGAGCCATAGCCGGCTCGACCGGAGAGATACCACGGTTTCACAGAAAACCGGCGTGAAACAACACTTACGTTGTATTTTACCGTGTAAGTGGGCGCAATCCCAAAAGGCGGGCAACGCACTTGCGTCTCCCCTGGTGTTGCGGGTGTCCATGAACAGCGGTCATCGCTTACCATCAGGTGATCCGTCTGCTCATTTGCAAATAAAAAATTGTACGCACCTGAGCATAGGTCCCAATGATTTGCATATCCAGTGCCTTAGGCAGCCAGTGGGCCTGCTGGTCCGGGGTGCATTGACCCATGATAGTTGGCACAAACATTCCCAAGTGCAGGAGGAACGGAGACATTTCTTTGAAGAACGCATCCGCCGTGCGACGGATCACGGGAGAGTTGAGACTGCAATACAAGAAAGAGGTCAAGAGGTTTATCAAACAGTATCATTTTTTTTAATATTAAAAGAGACTCAATGTTTATGAATAAAAATAAAATGATAAGGAAAAATCTATACTATAATCTATACTCTATACTAATATATAAAGCTAAAGAGTTGTTGTTTGTTTGTTTGCTTGAACGCGCTAATCTCAGGAACTACTGGTCCGATTTGAAAAATTATTTCAGTGTTATATAGCCCATTTATTGAGGAAGGCTATAGGCTATATTCGTGGGCAGAAGCTAGTAAGATATAAAAACAGCTCAGTAAACAGTATCTTATCTTATCTTGAGTGGGACCGAGGCAGCAAGGCCTCAGTGCACTTCGATCCAATGGGATCTTTTGTGCGTCCCCCAGATAACCTATTCCTCATCCTCTCCCAGTTCTTCAAACAGCTCTTCCATGAGCTTTATAATGAAGCCTGGGGTATGAATCCTCTGGTCTTAGATAACCCTGCCCCAAGAGGCACATTCACTTTCTCAACTCTAGGTAAGTTCTAAGTAAGGTTTTTAGGTAAGTCTCCTAAGTTTCGTTGTCCCTCTGGAATCAATTCATATGAGATATCATAGCAGTTTCACCATTCATTAAAACCAACATTCTACCAGCTTCAGCATTCAAAAGGGAATAGGTTTGTCAAGAATTATTAAGCAGCAGAGCAGCGTATTTTGGCGTATTTCGGGTGTTCATGTGAACACCAAAATACGCGATAAAAACATGTTAGCCCAATGTTGCTGACGTCGGTTACGTTAGGTCCTAAAGGGTTCGATTCCCAGTTCAAGCAAAGTTGTGTCAAAATAAAAATCAAATCATCTCGCCATCAAACGTGAAAGTTTGGCGAGTTTAGAATTAAGTAAATCCTTTATATTATAATTTCAATAAATAAATTTTAAAAAAAAAGTTATATTTAATGTCATTGAGGTTTTTTAAGTAACTCTCAGTAGCCCGATAACTGGCAATAGGATCGCTGTGGATGTACATTGATACACCTCTGCCTAACCCTTCGGCGAATACAGGCATGATGGTAACAAAAAACATTTTACCGCATTCAAACTTTTCAAATAGGGTGACCCTCATTGTCTTTATAACAAGGTTAAGCAACAATGCCCCGCAGATCGTCAGACACTGCACTGAATTGAATACATTTAAATTAATCTAATTACGTCAAATAGCAGTAGTTAGGTATGTACTTCGTCAAACATTTTCAATAACACTCAAAGTCAAACTCAATAATGCCATGAATAGAAGACTTCATCAAACGCATCCTCTTAGAATGAAAGAGGGAAGATAACAACGTAAAAATCTCTCTGGCGTGCCGATTTCTTCACGATGTTTTTTATACCACTGCGGTGGCAGCCCGCCTGATGGTAAGCAGTTCGAGCCCATGGATTTCTGCAACACCAGGGCCCCAAGTCTGCTATTGTGTCGTGTCAAAATTGTAGATCAATGCCTTCAGAATTGTTGATTTTTTACGGTTTTGTCTACGAAATCTGTCAGTTCTAATGTCATTTAGTGCAATTGAACGACCATTCTGATACAACTGAAATAGCAGACTTGGGCCCCAGAGGTATCGCTCGCGCGTTACCGACTTGACCGTCTTTTGGGAAAACTTCGGCAGTATGTTTCCCTTACGAGTAAGTTCGAGTTATACCAAAGTATGGAACACAAGAGGTCACAAATTATATTAGGTATCTACTCACAAAATTTCGAGATAGGCTATTCATTATAAGCCCCCAAACGGAACTATTATATGTGACTATTGAATGGGTGACTGTTTTGTATGTGTTCTTACCCGAAATTCTCGAGGCCAGTCAGGACAGCAAGATCATTTTTAACAATGTCGGCGTACAGACAGGACTTCATTAATGCGTTGCCGTACTTCTCCGACTGGCTTTTATATTCTTCTCCACTGTTGTCTCTTACCGCTGCATGTTTTAGAGCTATATTTTCTGGAACAACAATAAGTTTTACATGTATCGTTTCTTTAGAGTTACATCTACCATATTTTAGCATGGACAACATTAAGGTTAGCGGTGTAGTGATCAAAATTATGTTTAATTCATTAAACAACGGATGATGAACATTAAATGTCGGAATGACCCTCTAGAGCAGAGGTCCCCAAACTTTTTTATCTTGTCATTCATTTTTTTTATGAGTAAGGAGGCAAACGAACAGTGCTGTCGCCTGATGATAAATATAATTACCGCCGTCCATGGAAACCTGCAACACCAGAGGATTTCGTTGCCGGCTTTTTAAAAGGGTTTGGGCCTCCGGTTTCCTCACTCACTTGCCACAATTCGAGAATTTCATAGAAAACTCAAAAATATAGAAAAAAATCTCCTTGTAGGTCGTCGTCGACCTCTGGGGGTCGATACAGACCCCTTTGGGTATCACTGCTCTAGAGAGTCATAACTATTACCATAGATAATAGAATTCTACTATTAGTCTTCTACTGTGTTTGATAATTATTCTTCCTTGACGGGTTAATTTTATAATTATTCTTCCTTGACGGGTTAAATTAACATGCAAAACGACAAAAAAATTGTTCACCTTGTGAACCCCAGAATAAAAAACGACGCACAAAAACACTTAAGTTTCAGTTACATTCTGCATGTTGATTTATTTCATTATTTTATGTAGATAGGTACCTAGTATACTTACTAGGTAAACCTGTTCATGCTTCGCTGTACCACTTAATATTATAATTAAGTCAGAAATAATTTGTATTTATTTAATAAAAAAAACTCAAAATTAAACCTTGAGAAACGTTTGTAATTTCACGTAAAGGTTTCATAAAAAATGTTTAAATACCGTACCAGTGGTAGGTAGGTACCTACCTGGTTTTCGTTTACATAGGGAAACGGAATTTTTATTTTAAATAATGACCTATTTTAAATAAAATATATTAGCCTTTTAATTAAGCTATTTTAATGAATTTACATTAGTTAGCTATTTTAATTACATAAACAAAAGAATCGTTATGTTACCTTAATTCTAGTAAGAGGGTTTAGAAACCCTATTTCACGATACAACATCGTACAAATTAATATTTTATCCGTCCGGAAATCAAACCCGTGGAGAAGAAACCAACTGAACATACCACTGCACCATTCATGTTTTAAAATTTATATTATTATTAGGTACCTACTTAAATTGTAAGTCAAAGATCAGTTGAATTTTACGTAAGTTAAGTAGGTAAGTACGTGAATTAAACTAATGTGAGTTACAAATAATTGTGAGACTCCCACCATAGACTGTAAAACTTGTAGGTAGATATAGATCATCCATCAAGAGAACCAAGTTTCAAATATATTTTTTTTACACTACTAGGTTAAAAAAGATTAATAAAGAAAGTAAAACACATTTTGAGACATGGTTCGTACAACACGCAGATGAAATGAAAAATTAACAAATAAAACAAGGTCACAGAGTTGCCAGCTCAGCATTATGCTTGTACCACGTTCAATTGGCACCATAACTGTGACACACGGACACAAAAAAGCAAGTCGGATTAGTTTACAATTAAGTAGTTTATGTATAATAAATATGAAACGAAAATGACTAAAATTTTAAAAAATCACGACCACCATTTTGTGCACATTCAGTCAAATTTCAGATTTTCTCTGAAACGATTGAGTACAATTTTGAGATGTAAGTACTTGTTATTGACGATACAATGAATGAGTACATACATATTGCTGTTCGTCACTGTACTCCACTTACCGATTTTCTTCCTTTGCAAAGTATTCTGTTCTCCGCCATCAATTATATGCGTTACTTCCAATACGTTAAAGTTGCATTTCGCTCGCTCCATCGCCAGATCAGGGTTGACCTCCATGCTCGACTCCTCCTGACTCATGGTTCAGATCATCAAAACAGAACTTCTCGAAAGACACCGAATAGGGACGTTAGTTTGTCGTGTAGTATGAACGCAACTGAATCGAACTCGACCCGCCACCCATTACACATCCAGCATTGTATTCACAATACATCCATTAAAGTAATTTATTTAGCATTAATTTTACTGTCACCAATCAACACAACTGATAAACTTTTTAACAGATTAAAAGAAATGTTGATCGTATCGTCACTTGCATAATATACTACCCGGATACAATTTGCTACTTTTACTTTGATAACACAATTGCATTTTGCATTATTGCATTTTTTGTATCAGTAAAGAGTACCTAAAGGATAAACTTATCTCGACAACGATAACTCGATCCGCACACTTAATCTAGATGAAGCACAGCTGCAATGCCTGCAATTTTATACACTGTCGTCACATGATCAAATTGACAAAAATAATGTAAATTTATTCTTCACTAAAGTATCAAATACACTCCCATAACATTAACACATACATAATAAGATGTTCAAGCACATGAGTTGTGGTTCAAGTCCACTGCTCACTGAACATCTGACAGTTATGTATGCGCAGTGCATGTCCTTGATTATTCTGCAAACGACCGCTGCGTCTGCGTTGGTAATATTACGATACTATTTATAGTTCGGCAGTTTACATAAACTTGTAAAACCCGGATGTTTATTATATACAATTCAATTAAAGGTGCTCCCTCACCTAGAGCATTCGCCTGTAATGTAACGTTACAGAGTCTAACATTACATCAGTGAGGGAGGAAAACCGAGCTGTATCTACTTGTAAAATTATATTGGTGACGGTATAGAACCGAGCACAGTACACAACTTGATGAATGTATGCTCAAAATCTATTCCGAAATGTTCTATTCTATTTTTCTATTTATAATTTGGGGACGCCGGCAGGCACCAGGCGGGCGATCAGTCCGCATATTGGGATTATTTCGCCCAGTTCCCCATTTTTGGTGGATCCCGTCATGGGTTACTGGCGCTCGGCGTCGCAAATCTTCCCGTAGCCTTGCAGAAGCCCACCAGTTGTCTGATGGAGAGTTCTGCTAGCTGTTCTTCGTTTATCTCATCGGTTCCTAGTATTTCCCATCTAAGTAGCGCATACATTGTGCATTTTGCTAGTAGATGAAAGCTCGTTTCTTCTGCTTCCCCGCATGCTGGGCATATGGGGTCCTCCTTTATTTTCATGATCGCCAGGTGTCTGTTAAGTCCACAGTGTCCCGTTGCGATCCCTACTGCTATCTTTATGTTTTCTCTGCTCATCCTCAGTAATTTTTGGGATTTCCTTTCGTCATATGACTTTAGGAAGATTTTCGACTGTCGACAACCTTCCATTGTGTGCCATTTTTGATTCGACTCTTTTACCATTATTCTATGGATGATTCCTTTGACGATATTGTATGGGATCGGTAACCTAGGTTCTGGTCCCACGAAGGGTTCATCAGCTCCCTTCCTAGCCAATTCATCTGCTTTTTCGTTCCCTTTGTGTCCCTGATGACCAGGGACCCATGCGACTATCACCTCTGCCGTTTCTGCTAGTTCATTGAGTGCTTCTTTGCACTCTTTCACTAGTGCAGAGGTGACCTCCACTTTGTCCAGTGCTTTGAGTGTCGCTTGACTATCACTGTATATGACTATCTTGGAGCCCTCCAGTCTGTGGGCTTCCTTGACTATTCGAGTGCATTCCATAATGGCATAAAGCTCTGCCTGGAATACACTCGCACATCTGCCTAATGGGAAAGAGCCACTTATGTTCAGTTCGGGGATGTAAACCCCGGAGCCGGACAATTTTGTGCCTTCCTTTCTAGATCCATCCGTATAGCAGACAACCGTGGATGGTTCTTTTTCGGTTGACCATACTTCTCTTGTTCCTATATATATTCTATATTTCTTGTCGAAGATTCCGAAATGTTACATTGCAGATGAATTCTCGTCAAGTTAGGGAGGCCGTATTGTAATGTAATCCTCAACATCGAGTCTGAAATGTTACATTGCAGGAGAATGCGCCAAGTGAGGGAGTGTCGTATTGATAGACTGATTTTGGATAGCACGAATAGTAAAACGCATCCAATACCCCAGGCTCAGATATTATAATACTATCTATATACTAGGCTAGGCTCGCCCCCTATTACATGGGACCTAAACATACCGACGAACTGTGGGTGTACTAAAGTACACCTCTGCCTAACCCTTCGGGGAATACAAGCGTGATGGTATGTTATGTTATGTTATCTATATACTACACACACGAAGAAACATCGTGGTGGTTCAGTCAGTAGGAGTCTGAGAGAAGAGAGAATGGAGTCCCGTTCGCTTCCTCGAGGGACTGACGTCCATGAAGATTTCCACCATGCACAACTTCAACGTGTAACTGAACAAGATGTTAAACAGAGGAATCAGGAAGACCTCAAACACGTCAATGAGAATATCGTTTTATTATTAAAATAACGAAACCCTAAAATCAGTTTGAGACATGAGCATTTAATTTATTTTTCAAGTAATCTATAAATATAAAAGAAAGTCATGTTAGTTACACCATTTATAACTTACTAGCGACCCGCCCGCGGTTTCACCCGCGCTGCCCCGTCCCTAAGAGTCGTAGCGTGATGTTAAATAGCTTAAAAACTTCCTCTTGAATCAATCTATCTATTAAAAAAAACCGCATCAAAATCCGTTGCGTAGTTTTAAAGATCTAAGCATACATAGGGACAGACAGCGGGAAGCGACTTTATTTTATAATATGTAGTGATGAAAAACGGCTGAACCGATTTGGCTGAAAATTGGTGGAGAGGTAGCTTAGAACCAGGAGACGGACATAGGATATTTTTTATCCCGTTCCCGTTGGATGTGATGACAGACCGAACCGAATTCCACGGGGGCAAAGCCGCGGGAAGAAGCTAGTTTGTTATATTTACAAACGCAAAACTCGTCGCTGTACTACAGTCGTACCTTAGAGGGCCTAAACGACTACGATAACAGCGTGCACACGCACAAAATAATAATTTGTTTAAATAGGTTTCGGTTTTCCATGACTCAAGCTACTGATAGATCAGGGTGCCATAGGTTCAGGTGTTGTAATTATCGTTTCGCATATTAAAAACCACTGTAATCGAGGTCAGTAGTCAATCGAATCTGAACAAACTGCTTTCAGGTGTTGCGCTCATTCTATTACACCTTGTATCAGGTAGTAAGTTTTTTTTTTTTTGAAAAGCTTTCTTGTAATGTGGGTCTCACATTACTAGTATTCTTGTTAACCCCTCGTGCTAAGCTAAAATGCTTGCGTTACGAGTGGGTTCACGTCGGTAGTGCAATAGGTGGCTATCGAACCGACAACCACATGATCGCAAGTCCAACGCCCTAGCCATTAGGCTACCGACGCTTATCATGTAAGATAATTGGCTGAAGAAGAAGAAGAAGTTGGCTGGTTGTACATAATAGATACGAATATCTGTACCCGGACACACTATTCTGTGGTACGTTGTTTGTGGTTGTTCCTGGTACATAGAGATTCAGATGCACCGAGGGCCCAGTGTGAGTTTCTTTTCACCAACTCAAATTTACGCATCGAGCGCGTTTAATTAAAATGTAAGGTATTGAAATGAACTTCTTTTTACGGATTTTATCGCGGTGTATTGAGATTATCGTCACGGGTAGACTCGGGTAAATGTAAGGTATTCAATATTCATTAATTTAAAAAGCTTTTATTATAAATATATAGGTATTTACAAAATTAGTAATTAGATAATAACAAATATAAATAAAAACCCTGTCCTATCCACGTAGCTCGCATTGCGGCTGATCGTCGTGATCGTGAATTTTGGCCAAAATTGACGATTGTCACTACTTCTAGGTTTTTAATGCTCAGTTGTGAATATTGTATAGCTAATGTCACAATTACTACAGCTAGGAATCTAGGATGTGTTATAGACCTACAAATTTCGAAAAACTAATGTAATTGAATTTGGGAATTTAAATACAACGATAGATTTACTTATTTATTTTCTTGAGTATTTACATCAGACTCACTCGTGCAATTTGTTTGGAAAAAATATAAGAAAAACGTTACATAATCCGTAACCAAATTAATAATATAATACATACTGACAATTACACCATTTCCCTATTGATGTAGGCAGCAGCTATACCTACTTATAATACATAATTGTACTATTTAGTATCATACACTATGTTTAAATTAAACTATTGTTAATAACTGTTTAATATAATTAATATCACAGTTTCGATTTCATCATAAGAGGTTTAAGGTATTTGTGGAAGCTCTGGTTGACGGGCTCCGCGTTGAGGGGACTCTTGAGAGCTTCCTCCATCAGGCGCTCGTACACACGGCCATCGTAAGCGCCAAGGGTTGAGTTTAAAATCTATAACACAATTAATATAATGCAAAAGGCATGAAACACAATTACAGCGGTTATCTGTTATAATATAATTCAACTTCAGATCAGTTAATGAACAACCTTTTTATGAAATCAATTAAAAAGGTCATGTGTCGTATAGGTAGGTAGGTACCTCATGTTAGTTTGCATACGTATTGCCGGAAGCCGCTGAAGATGGATGCAAATCAATTTATATTCTAATAAAATCCATTGAGATTTATGCATTGTAAGTGTTATGACACTTACAATGCATAAATCTCAATGGATTTTGGAGTCCTAATCTCACATGTATAAGCAGATAGATCATTTTTCAATAGCGGGCCAAATTTACAGAGAATAAATAATAATCGATTATAAATATTATCGATGTATGAACAAAATAAAAAATATTTTGTTTTCATGATTTTATTCCTGTCCACCTCTATATGATATAACGCGTGGATATAGTTACAATTACACAAGTTAGTTCAATCACCTAGATAGCACACATTAATACCATAAGTTTGGCAACACGTGCCTATGACCACAAATCCGCAATATTTATAAAGTTAATTTTCTTCGGACAATTTCAAATATTAATTTGAAAATGTAAAAAAAATTAACTTTATATAACAATTAAATAAAGTAAAAAAAATATTTTTTACTACTTATAGAATTAATTTGACAATAATGCTCTTTAGATTCGACCGTATTAAATTAATACTTCAGTATTAATTTTATAATTTGGCTGGCCTTTAAAATTTAACCCTGTATAAGTTGTACAATTTCGCAGGTGCATAGTATAAGTATTTGATTCACCAAGCGAAACTACAATAATGACAGATTTGTAAAAATGTAGCTAGAGTTTTAAATCTGTGTTTGTTACCTCATCTCTAATGTCGAAGGCGTCGACAATGCCGATGGCATTGGGTCGTATGAGCGCCAGCAACTCTTCGTACCTCACTTGCAACCTCGCGATATCATCTCTAGTTATAGTTGAATACTGAAACAAGAGTTATTAGTTGAATAATAGACGTTTCTCCAAGTTTCCATAATACAACGTGTGACCTGCGATTAGTCTGATGATCGGATCCAGTCCATCTATGACCTTACAAACTAGCCGCTTATTCATAAAAATATAGAACGTCTTATAGCTTTTTTTATACCACTAAGGTGGCAACACCAGGGATATCACTCTCGCGTTGCCAACCCTGTAAAAATGTTTTCACACCCTTGATAGGATGCGAAAAATATTAAGGAGGAATAGGTGGGCAGGCAGCATAGGAGACAATAAGTGTAATGCTTAAACACCACCGGTCCCCGCCACTGCCAACACAACACTTCCTTGCGGTGACCTTGCTCACTGTTAGGAACACAACATAGTACGGAGCTATGTTATTTGTCTATGATTTTCTGGAAGGTACTTCCCCAGTCGGGTAACTCCAATTGTGGTTGGAATGTTTTGTCGTCTTTTCCCGTCACAGAATATCACGTGTCAAAACAAGACTAAATATATTATAGCTATGGAAGGTTTATAAGGTGTTTCATATTTTTATATTGAATAAGGAGATTTGTCTCGTTGTTATAGATAAGTAGCTAATGCAGCTACGCTTAAAGAATAAAAACTATACATACCATTAAAAGATCTCCTCGTTTCTCCAAAGCCCAGTATATAAGATAGAGTTCAGCTAATTGCATCAATACTTTGGCTAAATTTGGGGACACAGCTGTAGAATGATGCAACATCTCCTTCCAAGATACTTCGCACAAAATGGCGCGGCAGTGAGCCTGTTCATAAAAAGAAACATTACGGTTTAAAAATAGAATAGTAAAAATAATATTCAGATAAAATGCTTCGTTCCAAAATTAATTAAATTTAAAAATCCCAACATACCTCACTGGCGTTCACAAGTTGAACTGACGCACTGTTCCACGCATCTTCATAATCCATACCAGTTTTCTCATATTTTTGAAGACTTCCACATGCATCCTTTGTCTTCCTGTAAAAAATGTATTACTTCAATTCCAAAATACTCATTAATTCCTATAATACTCCAATTCCAAAAAACTTCATTCATCCACCTTAATTGTAACAAAATTATTAATAGTCGAACTCAATAGTGGAAAACATCTGTTAGAAAGTTATTTTAGTGAAGGAAAAATTCTACTGCGAGCAGGATTCGAACCTTCGTCTTCTGGTTCAATATACCAGACGCAATGACCAACTAAGCCTCGAAATTTGCCTTCACCCTCTGAATTTACGTCTCAAAGGTGACGTCAGATAAAATAATAAAAATAATTGTCTACTCTATTATGTGACGAGTCATTATACAAAGGTTGGCAACCGGGTTTCCTCACAAAATGGGAGAAGACGAAGACAATACTAACCCCGCAGCAATCGCTTGGAAGCCTCTGATAATACCCAAGGGGGTATCTTCCCACAGTACCCGATCGTTGTTTAAGAATTCGACGAGGTAGGACACAGTCGGTGTCATCACTTTACCCAGGATCGCTTGCTTCCATGCTTTTACAAGGAACCTAGTAAACAAAAATATCAATTTACTGGTGGAACAATTTCACCTACTGATTTAAGTAGGAATTAAGTCTAAACTTGGATCAGAAAACCTATATGGTTTCCTCTCATCTTTACAAAGATGGTTATGCACCATCTTTGTAAAGATGAGAGGAAACCATATAGGTTTTCTTGGGCCAACCTCTTGGGCTTGCAAATTATTGTTGTACATTGCTATTATGGCCGGTTTTTTTTCCATAATTTCAGTCAATCTTTGACTACAAGTTGGCGGTCATAAACTTTATCATGCTTTGTTATCCTTTGTCTGTACTTACTTCCGTCTTTACTTTCTCCCGAGTGTAAAAGTACACCTTGCAAACTCCTTGTTTCATGAAAATCTCCGCTATATTGAAAATCTTTCTTTGTAAATTTAATATCTATAAAATTTAAAGTACAGATAATACTTATTTTAGCATTTACAATAAAAGGTAAATACCTGGCAGTCTGCAGCATCAGTACGGTGTACTCCCCTTCATAAGTGATGGTTGCTGTTACGATGCCATTGATGATAGGCAGATTAGAGGAGGCCATGTAGCCGTGACCGCCGCATGCTAGCCTAAACTCCTCAATCCTCGCGGTTGCATCGCGACTGCACACTGCCTTCAGGCAACAGGCTAGCGCATGCAACTGGAAGATCGAGCGGATGAAATTAAACTATTAAGCAGTTTATACTTTGGACTCGGGGAAATTTAGGCTTTTTGGTGGAAACAGTAGAAAAGCCAAAATTTGTTAAAAAAAATCTATACTAGAAGCCGGCCACATCACAGATGGGACGGTTATTAGAGTTTGGAGTCGGGAAGATGAATGGATATGATGGGACAACATAATCACACGAATGAAAGTTGCTAGATATCTACTGAATAGCCATAGCCACTGAAGTCTTAATTACCTCAGGTAGGTGTTCCATGTTCCCCTTCCCAAGATCCTTGACGACCTTGGTGTAAGTGTTCCAGAGCCAGTGGCCGGTGACTCTGAAGATGTGGCTAGTGGCCACACCGATGAACAGCTTGTGTTGCTGTGTCACGTAGTCTATGATTTGAGGCTCTGGTTGTCTGAATGGAAGTTAAAAGGATGATAAGTAATTTTGTGCATGAAATCACTAGGATTTAGCTTTGCAATAATAATTACAAAAGATTCAAGCTTACTGAACCGCCTGCGACCGTACAAGAACGTAATAACTAATAACACGATAATTTTTAGGTTGTAAGGGATGATGCTATTTAATCTGTGAGCATCCTTCCCTCTCGCAATCGCAAAACGATCAATCAAATCAAAAATCTTTATTTGCAGAATATGGGTAGGTATACAGGTTATGTCGCCATACTCAGGCTCACGCCATGTAAATTTTCAAGCATAATAATTAATTATGGTTTTATGGTTTAAGAACTTTATTTCTCACAAGAATTTACAATAATTCACTTACTGAGAAACAAGATTTACAATTTATATTTTAATAGCAAGCGTACAGAAAAAATAAATTTTTAGCGGGTAGTTGATTCACGTAATCAACCGAGCAAACACGGATACAAAAGTATAAGTTACAACATACTAGATGTGGCATACAAGGCAGCGTACTGACCAACTTGTTTTCTTTTTTTTTTTTTACATATTATTGTAATTTATTTTGTATTGTATTTAAATATTTATATTATATATATATATATTTATTGGTTACTCATAATGTATGATTTTAATTGTTTTTTAAATGTTGACATACTTTTTTGTTCTTTAATATCCATCGGTATTTTATTGTATATGTTAACGCCCTCATATTCAATATTTCTTTTCCCGTAATTAACTGTTCTGGGTCGGCGCGTTACTAAGTAGTTAGAATTCCGAAGTCTTATTTTTTGGACTTGGTGTTTTTTAGTAAAATTAAGAGTAGTATGAATATCCTTATGAATTATTTTGCGAATTAGGATACACGTATAGTACATATATGTTTGAGAAATGGTCATAATCTTGGTATCCTCGTATATCTTTTGAGTTGGCGTTCGAAATTTGTAATTAAATAAAATTTTAATTAATTTATTTTGTGCTGTTTGCAGGATACCTAGCGTGGTTTTAGTTGCGGTTCCCCAGATTTCGATTAGGTAGTCTATGTGTGGCTTAACTAAGGAATTGTAGATTATGTAGCGCACTTTCCGAGGAAGACACTTCTTTAAACTGTGTAGAGCTCCTGTAAGAGATGTAAGCTTACTCCTAATTTTATCAATGTGCGGCTTCCAATTAAGGGAGTTATCTAAGATTAAACCTAAATATTTCTCTTTAGTACTCCTTTGTATTATTTGATCATTTATTTTTAGTTCTATATTATTTGCGATTTTTTTATTTTTTGGAGCTATTATAACATAATTAGTTTTTGTGGTATTAATGGTCAGGAGATTAGATTGGAACCAGACATTTAGAATGTTTAAATCTTTTTGGATATGCGGTATAATAGTTTCAATCGAGTGCCCGAAGTAAAAAAGACTTGTGTCATCTGCGTAAAGTGAGACGTCTCCTTTAAGGCCAATTTGGGATATATTATTAATATATATTAGGAATAATAGCGGTCCCAAAATTGAGCCTTGAGGTACACCGAAAGTGACAAGATTTGAACCACTTTGGCAATTTCCTATTTTGACGATTTGCTTACGATTTTGTAAGTATGACTTAAAAATTTGTAGTGCTTTGCCTGTGATACCTATTTGAGACAGCTTTTGTATTAATAGATCGGGACTAATTGTGTCGAAGGCTTTTTTGAGGTCTATAAAAATACCTAAGGCCGTGTGTTTTTCATCGATTTTGTTTTTGATTTTCGTAATGAGATCAATAGTTGCTGAAAGAGTATTAGAGTGGGGTCGAAAACCATATTGTTTATGATATAGGAAGTTTTTTGATTTAAGAAATGTTTCCAAACGATTATATAAAATTTTCTCGAAAATTTTGGAGATCACAGGTAATACAGAAATTGGACGATAGTTACAAGGATCAGTCTTGGTTCCAGATTTGTAAATTGGGATAACCTTTGCAATTTTTAAGCCATCCGGAAAGATTCCTCGATCTAAACAGTGGTTAATACACGCAGTAAGTTCTTTGGTTATTAGGTTTTTTACGCATATTATAGATTTTGTATTTACACCATCAATGCCAGAACTAGTATTAGGGTCTAAGTTGTCAATTATTTTTAATATTTCATCCGTGGTTGCTGGTGTCAAACAGTTAAGTTCTGATTGGTGACTGTCTTCAGATTCTTGATGATGTTGGTATGCCTTAAACTTGCTAGGGATAAGGTCTGCTAGAGAAGACCCGATGGATGAAAAGTAAGAGTTGAGAAATTCACATATTTCCTGTTGGTCTATAATAGTGCCAGTGTCAGTCTCAAGTTTTTCTATTCGTCCAGTCTTATCTCGTATTTGATTTTTGGATAGGTCGTTTATTAATTTCCACATTTTACGAGGTTTCGTCATATGTTCTTTAAAACATTTGTAATAGTATGCGTTTTTCGTATTTTCTATGGTGTATGCGACCCTAAATTTAGATTTCTCATATTCTGATTTTAATTTTGTGTCTGTTCTATTTGTTTTATATTGTTGCCATAACATGTTCCTATTGTCAATATCATGTATTATTTCTTTTTTAATCCAATCTTGCCTTGGAGGATTTAAGACTTTAATTTTTTTGACTTGACTCTTTAGCAAACTAGCCAGTAATTTTTCCGACAATCTCTCATAGATCGGTTCGTCATTGTCTGTAGTTATACTGTTTTCAAAACACTGATACAATTTTGGGTAATCCAACGCTGTGTATTCTACTTTCATAATGGGGGGAGGTTTGATAAACCCAGAGGAAGTGAGTATTGTCTACACATAATTCTTCTATAATATTGTGTTTTAAATTGTCGTGGACGAATATTGAGACTCCACCTCCTCTTTTATTTTGTCTGAAATTAGAGTAATGCGTGTAACCTGGAATTTGAAGTCCTTTTACCTCGTCTTCATTTTTGATCCAAGTCTCCGAGAGTACAATAATGTGCGTAGTAGTTTGTAAAGATGCTATTATACATTTTAACTCGTCGAACTTTCCTGGCTTAACTATACTACGCGCATTAGCATAGAAACAGTTTAAAGATTTTTTTGTTGAGTTTATTTCGGTGTATTTGTTCGTGATTTGATATGATATTCTTTCTAGTTTTTTGAAATTGTTGAAACAGATGTAGCCGCTTGCTCAATCGTTGAAACAATTTTCGGTTCTCCTTTAACATATTTGATAATTAGGTTAGTTTCACCACTAGATGTACGTCTTTGAAGCTCGTCTTTTAAATTTTGTATATATTTTCGTTGATATGGAGTTTGGTCGGAATAGATTTTTATGTTATCCATGTATAAGTTGTTTCTGTTTCGTAGTATAGCTTTCGCAGTTTCCTCAGACGAGAAGCATACTTTAACTGACCGGCTTTAACCGACTAATTAATTATAAAATAATGAACTTTAAACAGGATCAAGTAAATAAGCTTCAATAGAAATGTGAGAGAATGTCAAGTTTACATTACATTGTTACATTAAAAATTATTGAAATGGAAAAATTAATATATTATGTCGTTATGTATGTCAACAATGTTCAAAATTTATCATCAAAGAATTCCTTTACCGAGTAATATTATTTAACTAAAAGTATTTGCTTCAGTTTATTTTTAAAAACATTATTGTTTGAAATTACGATTACAATTACACGTCACGGATGGCCTCGATGGAAAATTTCATAAATGTTTTTATATAGATCTGGAACTAGCATCTTAAGGCCTTAACCATAAACAGATTCATATAAAAAGACAGCTTTGAAAATATAAAGTTTTAAGGTCTTACCCTGGTTTTGGTTGCGACTGATGCCTAACTGCGGAATACCGTACCGCGATGGTGGCAGCCCTGGACAGTTCGTACGCTACGTCCGTCAGAATAAGAACTCTGACTAGTACCATGGTACCGTACGTGAGCTTCTCGTTTTTCGACTTTATGTAGGTTCCATCCTGAAAACGTTGCAATCCATATTTAGCTAGTAACCAGTAGCCATTGGAAACCAATATTTACACGAGGTACACGACACGTTTCACGACACGTTTCTAGGTT
Source organism: Acronicta leporina (assembly GCA_947256265.1). Classification (NCBI taxonomy): domain Eukaryota; kingdom Metazoa; phylum Arthropoda; class Insecta; order Lepidoptera; family Noctuidae; genus Acronicta; species Acronicta leporina. The sequence goes on from OX366512.1 coordinate 16,302,707, forward strand.
TTGGCTCATAATAAGTTACATAATAACGAACTGCCTCATTAGCCAAGTGGTCCTGAGCGCGACTGCTAAGCTAGAGATCCTGGGTTCGATTCCCAGGTCGAGCAAAGTGTTATTGGGTTTTTCTATGAAATTCAGCTCGGAGTTAGGAATTTGTGCCCGGTTAATGGCAATAGGCTCGCCCCCTATTACATGGGACCTAAACATACCGGCGAAATGTGGGTGTACATTAGTACGCCTCTGCCTAACCCTTCGGGGAATACAGGCGTGATGGTATGTTATGTTAATAACTAAATTGTTTGTAAAAGATATGATCATCCTAAAAACTTTAAATGACTTGAAATCATATTTTATAGCAGGTCAACCATAATAATTATCGTATTGCTAAATCTAGGAGTCAAACAACTATTAGAAATACAAAATATTACCTTTAGTACTTGAGCGTTCTTCATCAACATATTAGTCCTCGGAATTCTGAAGTGTTCAAATCCCAAGAACCCATTATTTGCTGTCTGGAAGCCCAACTTGGGTCCAATCTCTCCTACTTTGATACCAGGCAGAGGTACATGTGTTTCTGTGTCACGGATCTGAACGAAGAAAGGATGAACACCGTAGCATACTCCTTTTATGTAAAGTTGAGCAACTACGATGCAGTGATTGGCTGTGTGTGCCACTGAAAAGAAAGAAAATAATAGTGAATAAAAAATACCATATTGGATTCAAATGCTTTTTATTCCCAGGTCGAGCAATTGTATTGGGTTTTTCTATTAAATTCTAAGTAATAGCTCGGAGTTCGGATTAATGCCAATAGGGTTGCCCCCTATTACATGGGACCTAGACATACCGGTAAACATTGGGTATATAAGTACACTTCTGCCTAACCCTTCGGGGAATAAAGACGTTATGTTAATACATTATGTCATACAATACTATTCCTCACTGCTAATCAGATATATATCACGTTAGAAGCGAGAAAGTATCTGACTCGCTAGTTGGATAGACTTCTTGGGGTCAGATAGGCTGACGACCTCCCTTAAATTGGAATCTGTCTTATTGCAGCCTGTGGTATGTTTTGACATTTACACGAGAGAGCCAGTTCCCCCTCGGTTGCCTTAAGGCTCGGCAACGTATCAGTTACTCCTCTAGTGGTGCAGGTCCATAAATGGCGATAGCTATGTACCATCAGGGACCTTGACAACAACAACAATAAAAAGGTTTTCCTTTCCTCAATAAGTTTAACCTTTGAATGATACACTATTTGCTACAATTGAATGAGTCTAAACTCTCTGAACGTTTCAAGGTATTCGTTTATGTCAAAATACTTACATCCTCCAGGCCACCACTTGTATGAAGTCAGCGTTGGACTGTGAAGAATAAAATCCTCTGTGCTAGGATCGTAAGTGGCTGTGGTTTCTAATCCTCTGAGGAAACTACCGTGGCCGAGCTCAGTCTGGAAAAAATCAACTGGGTCAATTACAGTCTTTAACGAAGGCAGCCGTTGGGTTCGCTCTTATTAATGCATTTGCAAGCACTAGGTAGGTACGGCGGTAGGTCTTATAAACCTGTATTTTTTTATAAATTAACAGTATTTTTGTTGTCTGTTTAGTGTGTACTTGAAGTATGTGCGTGAGTGTGTTTGTGTGTGTGTGTGTATGTTTGTGTGTGTGTGTATGTGTGTGTGTGTGTGTGTGTAGTGGTGGTAGCGCATCCAGCGCGTCATATCGAGGACCCGATAGACGACTAGGTGCAATAACATAGTACTTAACTCTTCTGTGCTACAGTTCACAAATAAAGATAAACGTCTATAAAGGCAGGCCTACATTTATCGCTTATTTATTTCCAATCGTAAATTAATATCTGATAGATGTATAGCTAAATATATATTTATTTATTTATTAACACTTTATGCACTATTGGTACAAAGGCGGTCTTAATGCCATTAGGCATTTTCTGCCAGACAACCTTAGGGCGATGCAGAGATAAATAATTTAACGGTAGATGCACTTATAGTGTTGAAAAGAACAAATGAATGATATAAAACTACTTTTACGGATTATATCGCGTTGTATTGATATTATTTAATTCCCGACATTTCAGATCCTTTACCTTACTGGTTTCTGACCTTTACCTTGCTTTGCATCCACCATGGCACCGATAGACTAAATTATTGGACGTTAAATAATATCAATACAGCGCTATAAAATCCGTAAAAAGTAGTTTTCTTTAATCTATACTCTATACTAATATATAAAGCTGAAGAGTTTGTTTGTTTGTTTGTTTGTTTACTTGAACGCGCTAATCTCAGGAACTACTGGTCTAATTTGAAAAATTCTTTCAGTGTTAGATAGCCCATTTATTGAGGAAGGCTATAATATCATCACGCTACGCGGACGAAGTCGCGGGCAGAAGCTAGTGTCAATATATGAGAGTTACTAAGGTATGTGGTGTGACCAAAGTACATTACCTGTGCATAAGTTCCTATAATCTTCATCGACATGGCTTTCGGCAGCCATTTGGACACTTGGTCGGGGTCTGACTGGTTCAGTATTGTGGGAACGAACATACCCATGTGTAACATGAACGGTGATACATCTTTCACCACACCGAACGTCACACGGTACTTGTTTGTGGGCCTGGAGATGAATAAAACATATTGCTACAGTTACTAAGTAATACGGCTAACGAAATGTTGATTTGACTGCGAAGAAGAAGTGGTAAACCTCGCTCCCGTAACCCCAGCAAAAAGTTGTGAGGCGAAACACCCGTGTGGTTTGGTGGCGGCGGAAGTCCATGAGGATATCCACAGACCTAAAAAAATATTCAGCAGTTCTGCACACATTGATTTCTGACGCTCTTCATGTAAACGAGTGCGTTTCGTACGTTGCGGACATTACGAACGATGCGAGCATTGCGTGCATCCCGTTCGTCGGGTGACGCATGCATTGCATTCGTAGCATACAGCGCAATATTAATTCATCAATATATACCCAAATTATACAATTGCTGGGCACGGGCCTCTTCAAACACAAACATCCGTTGTCAAACCAACCTAAATCGCTTCAAAATTTTAATGACAAAGAGGTGTCGTAAATTGTTTTACGTTTGTACATATCTGTAGAACCTAATTTTTTCTTTGGAAAGTTAATTAGTCAAGGTTTACTCAGCACTTCGAAATTTAACCCAAAGTCACAAAACTTACCTGAAGGCGTCCATTGTGTCATGTGTTTTGCCATACTCTCTAAACACTTCGAACAGTAAGCAGCCCTTCCGAACAGCATTTTCGTATCTTTCTTTATGGCTCAAGTATTCTTCTGGTATATCATTCTTAGTATTTAAACCTTCGGCACTAAGCACCATGTCCTCTGAAAATTAACAATGTTGTAAATCATCTTGTTACTTACCTACTTACTTATTCATAGAAAAATACAAAAAATATATATATATAGTATTATATCCATATTATATCCATTGTCTAGTACCTACCCATACTACATGCTCTGCTTAGTTTGGGACTAGATGATATCCTAGGTACCTACATGATATCGTATTGGACGACAGGCGAGTAAAGGTGAGCGACATAGTTCACCGGTTCTAAATGTGAATAAACGCTAGTTGACTAATGATTTTTATGGCCTCACTGCAAAGTCGGCTTTAAATAAAGTTTTCTGTTGATTGCCGAACTAAATTAAAATTTGTTGGAAAAAAGGAAGTTATAAGCATTTTAATTTTATGCAAGCCAGTAGGCGCACTATGAGAACATATGCCGTGCCTCACAAATGTTTTGCGGGAAATAGACACAGCGCTTATTTTTTAGGGTTTTATCAGTCGATGTAAGGTATTATTTCAGTATGTAGGTATACATGTTATAATTATGTAGTTCTATTTTTCATTAAACTTGTTATTTTGAATAAATCAAATACTAGTCAACTAGGTACCTACTCTATTGTTGTATGTTGCCATTGTAACCTCCAGACAATATTGAATAATGCTAACATTTAAAACAAACATGTCCATAAAAATAACAATATGACTTTAATACCAAAAGTGGGTACATAATATATAAAATAATCTGACAACATCATGTACTCAGTTCAGATAATACGAGTATATACTTATAGTACTAATGTGACAACATTACGGTCTCCTTTCCGTTATTGCCAACAGGTTGGACGGGCCTCTGGCAGGCGTTAGCAGAGTTTATACGAAGCCAGTAATGCTGGCGCCAGTCACTGGCTTGAAAAATAGACGGGCGCTCTGTTGTCGCCAGCGTTGGCAGCCAGCACTGGCTTGGCTTGAAAAACTGTTTACACACGGCAAAATACCAAGCCAGTGCTGACTGCCAGTGAGACCGACAGCCAGCGATGGCCTCGTGTAAACTAGGCTTTACATGCAGCCATTTATAGGGCTTGGGGCAGGTAGAATTATATTATGTAAAATGTGTTAAAATATGGACTACTTATGTATAATCTGAAATAAATGTTTTTATGCTGGCTTGATAAAGTTTGGCCCTTGTCTGGTGGTAGCTGGAAAGCTATCGAGCTCAAACTCATGTACCCCAACCCCGTCAACAAAAAAAATGTGGACCTTAGTATAAGAAAGCTAAAAAAAACTAAAACCTACCAAAAAATACAACTGATATGCAAGAAATAAGAAAATTTTCCCATGTCATATTTCTAAAACCTAAATAATTTACTTTTACTCAATTCAAATCAGAATATAAATGCCCAGTTTATAGCCGCCGTCGCATGCCGCTATGGTTTTTTCAGCGCGGCTGTAATTTTGAAAAAATAAATATCAACTCACCAACTTCTTTCCTCTCTTTGGTAGCGTGCTCTCCTCCGTCTATAAGATGCGTTAGTTCCCGAACATCGAAGTTACATTTCCTTCTTTCTCTCAACAAATCTTCACACACTTTTGGCTCAGCCATTGTTGAACACAGGTACGGGTGTACTGGCTGCGTTAGTGTCTCAGAACTCGCCAATTATCTCACACCTTATAGGTTAGTAACGTGTTATTACATATATATATATATAACTGATTAGATTATTAACGTTATGACATACGAAATCAGCAGGAAGTGGCTGTAGAGTTTTACAAATAAAATATTATACAATGCTAAATTAGCATTTTTTTTTTAAAGACTGCCTCATTAGCCAAGTGGTCCTGAGCGCGACTGCTACGCTAGAGGTCTTGGGTTCGATTCCCAGGTCGAGCAGTGTTATTGGGTTTTTCTATGACGTTCCCAGTAGCAGCTCGGAGTTAGGAATTTGTGCCCGGTTAATGGCAATAGGCTCGCCCCCTATTACATGAGACCTAACATACCGGCGAACTGTGGGTGTACATTAGTAGGTACGCCTCTGCCTAACCCTTCGGGGAATACAGGCGTGATGGTATGTAATGTATTTTTTAAAGAGGGTTTTTTCTAAACTAAATTAGCATTTAAAGTTTTAAACAATTAACTATCTATCAAGATTTTTTTTTAGTTCTTGAATTATCTGATGTTAACTTTTGGTTTTCGTATCCTGAATACCTATTAGGTTTGTAGAAATATTATATACTAGCTTCTGCCCGCGACTTCGTCCGCGTAGGGTGATGATATATACCCTATAGCCTTCCTCAATAAATAGGCTATCTAACACTGAAATAATTTTTCAAATCGGACCAGTAGTTCCTGAGATTAGCGCGTTCAAGCAAACAAACAAACAAACACTCTTCAGCTTTATATATTAGTATACTAGCTTCTGCCCGCGACTTCGTCCGCGTAGCGGGATGATATATAGCCTATAGCCTTCCTCAACAAAAGGGATATCTAACACTGAAAGTTTTTTTCAAATCGGACCAGTAGTTTCTGAGATTAGCGCGTTCAAGTAAACAAACAAACAAACAAACTCTTCAGCTTTATATATTAGTAAAAGATAATAGATAGATTGTAGAAGATGACGTGAGAAGAGTAGGGGGAAAACTATAAAAGACGATGCTTATCCGGCATCTCTCTATTACGGCCAACCGATCCCTTGGGAAAAGAAGGCCAAATACCTGGGCGTGATTCTAGATTACCGACTCTCGTTCCGCGAGCACATAAAGACGGTACGCTCCCGTGCCGCTTTCGCTCTCGGACGACTCCACAGTTTGCTCAATGCACGCAGTAAATTATCCCTTAAATATAAGGTGAGAATTTACTTGACGTGCATCCGTCCCATCATGACCTATGCTAGCGTTGTGTTCGCACACATCGAAGGGTCTAGAATCCATAGGATGCAAACCCTTCAAAACCGATTCACGCGCAAAGCCACGGGCGCCCCGTGGTTCGTGCGCAATAGGGAACTTCACGTAGACCTAAAACTGCCTACCATTAAGCAGTTTATGAAACGCGCCTCCAAGCGTTATTTCGATAGGGCCCCCCATCACCCCAATCCCCTGGTGGTCAGTAGCGTCGACTACATCCCCTCCCAGATTAGTAGAATTCGCCGTCCAAGGCAAGCTCTATCTTACCCCGATGACCCTATAACAGTCCTACAAGAGTCGAATAGAGAGACTAGCACTCTGAAAATACACTCACACAAACGCCGCCCGATTTACCGTCCTCGCCGGCGAGGCCCGTCGCGAAGACCCAGTAATGGTAACCCCCCCCGACCCTTGCTCGAGCCGGCCCGCGCCGAGCCAGTAGCTTTAAATTAGTCCCTAATAATAATTTAAACCAGATCCAGCCGTCCCTAGCTGCCCCCCAGCAACGCCCTAAGCCGAGGCCCGTGTCCCGCAGGGGACGCCCTTAGCTGCTGTTGCTTAATTTTAAGTTGCTCCTGGCTGGAGGCATTCGGTGCCTCGCCACCAAGTTCGGTTACGCTGTTAAGATTCCCTGAACCAACAGCTAATGTCCATTCCAAAAAAAAAAAAAAAGGCATCTCTCTCTTTTGCGCTCCAACCGCCGCGCCGTCGAGTTAGGGTGTTACTGTCCGATTGCTTTATGATTTGTAATTTGTTTTTAGTCATTACGTCATTATTGTTAGCTCTGTAGTATTAAAAATTGTTTTAAAAAAAAATCACTTCTGATCTTATTTGTTAGAATATTATTACCAAATGAAATATATCCTACATAATTATGCAATATGAAACTAGCATAGGTACCTATCGCGGTTTGACCTGCGTTGCCCCGTTTCATCGAATTTCGTCCATTAGTGAAAATCGCATGAAAATCCGTTCAGTAACTTTTGAGTTTATCGTGAACAGACAGACAGACGCGGCGGTGGCCTTTGTTATATAATATGAAAGGATATCTTTTACTTGGTCGCTAATCCAATTTCGTGTATTCTTTATTGACATGCATTAAGTATTGGTGTGCGTTTTCTAATGACGGATCAAAGGTCTTGCCTAGACAATTTAAGATTATAGTCATATTAATTACTAAGAAACAATCAAACTTCACGCAAAGTTATAGGTACCTATGCATGCACGCGATTCCTCATTTACACGACAGATAACAGAACAAGCAGTTATTCTATTATTTTTTGCCTTGGCAATAGCCACAATGGCTTTAATTTGGTGGTTATAATAACTAGTAGATTCTCCTGATTTCTGACACGCGAATATTATATATACGGATTTTATCGCGTTGTATTGACGCTACGACGCTACGACGCTACACGATAATAATTAACAAAAATGTAAGGTTGTTTGTAATTTTAACATAAGACGTCCAACACCTCAGTCTACCCATCTGACAAATACCATGGATGCTGTAACGGATCCGAAACGTCGGTAATTAAATAATATCAATACAACCCTTTTAAAAGATTTTGGGCCTCCACTATCCTCACTCACTCTGCGAAACACAACGTAAGCCTTGTTTCACGCCGGTTTTCTGTGAGGCCGTGGTATCACTCCGGTAGAGCCAGCCTTTTCGTGCCAAAGGATGGGTCTCCCACAAGACTCTAGCCCACCAGTAATCTCTTATTTCATCTCTTTAATTCCGAGAGACCCCTGAACAGAATTGGACGGTTTTCTTATCATTTTATTTATCATAGATATTGGGGAGTTATCATAACAATAACTTAGGTCACCGCAAAATACCTTACAGATATGAATGTATCGATAATACCTATTATTAACATGTATACAATTATTACCTATAGATTAGATAATTTATTAATCTATCAAGTTCAAAGTGCCATCACTTGAACGCACTTTGAACCACTTCGAAAATATTTATTAATTAGATGATACGTAAATTGTGATGTTTCTTTTTGCCCGACTGTGCCAAAAGGAGAGTTATTATTCTGATCAATGTTTCAAGTATGCCTACTTCTTTAGATTTATTGTATGCAAGCAATATAATTTTAACTGTATATTATGCAATTTGGCAATCTATGTAAATATTTAATTTAAACAACAAACAAACAACCCTACTGTTTCTTGGGAAGCTTTGTTTAATTTTGTATAATTAAATCTGCCCGAGAAGGAGTAGGGTTTATTGAGGCACAGATTTTAGAATTAGAATACTAGTGGTTTAATACCGCATTTTAAACAGTCCCGCTTTTTCTGCTTCACACACCGTGCCACTAGATGACGCTAGCATACTATGTCTATATGGACATCTAGTGGTTAAAACATTAACTACGAGAGGAGAACAGAACACAATTTACGCAAAGTGCTAATTGATCTGACAGATGTAAAGATAAATCTCTAATTATATGATAATTACTTACTTTTTATTACATAAATCGACGACAATCAACGCGTTGTAATCATTGAAACGCAAAAACATATACATTAAAGTAAGGTATACATTTTCTCACTATATTATTTATTAGGTATGAGATCTTTAATTACACAGCGCGTGCAGTCACTGCCACTGAGGTTATTCTACTAAGTCAAAATACGATAGGTAATGCACAAAGATAAACAATTTTATTCACCTGATTTTAACATCTTCTATTGAAAAGTTATTTTCCCGAGTAATCCGCGGTTTTTAAAATAGGTAGGTACTTATTTAAAAGATCAGTTTTACTTATTCTTATATGTTTAACATGAGAACTTTCAAGGCCGACAATTCTTGTCAATATTTTCTCCGTGAGGGAGCCATGCTTCGGCACGAATGGGCCGGCCGCCCGACTGGAGTGAAATAACGCTTATTGTGTTTCGCCGAGTGCGTGTGGATACCGGAAGCGGGCAACGCACTTGCGACTCCTCTGTTGTCGCGGGTGTCCATGGGCGGCGGCCGTAATCGCTTACCATCAGGTAATACCTACGGCTGCTCGTTTACTCACTTATCCAATAAAAAAAAACAAATCACAAATTAAGGTTAAGTTAAAGTTAAAAATGTTAAGGTTAAGGTCAAGTTTAATGCACATTGTTTGACTAACTATAATTAACTATAATAAAACATAGTATTATATTTATATTTAAGTAGGCAGATATATATATATACTAGCTTCTGCCCGCGGCTTCGCTCCCGTGGAATTCGGTCTATCACCACATCCCACGGGAACGGGATAAAAAGTAAAATGGTATCCTATGTCCGTCTCCTGGTTCTAAGCTACCTCTCCACTAATTTTCAGCCAAATCGGTTCAGCCGTTCTTAAGTTATAAATAGTGTGGTAATAATGTAACTAACACGACTTTCTTTTATATATATAAGATGGTAGCTATGACAACCGGATTAGTTTTTTGGTTTTTTGTGAAAGTTAACGTCAGATATAACTACTTTTTAACCTCGTTAAAACGTAATTATGGAACAACTACCTATGTATATTAGAGAGAAGTCTGAAAGTGATTAGTGAAAGAAAAGATGAGTTTATTACTTTGAAAGTTCATCTATCTGTCTGTAAATACTTAATTAGTGTTTGACCATTAATGATAATAAGTTCTTATATTATGTATAGGTACATCATAAAATATAACTGAATGCTTATTGTGGACAAGAGATATCTACGAAAAAATATAGGAGGGGTCTTTAAAAGAGAACAATAGAAGCCAAAACAATTATGTTTAAAATTTCTGTTTTGTATTTGACTAACGCAACTAGGTACCTACGACTACAATGAGAATTATACAAGTAGGTAGGTACAAAAAAATTACTCCTTGCAAACCTCAAACTGCTATTATATGAGAATGTCGTATCTAGTTCGTAGCAGATCTTTAGCAATTTTCTAATAAATAGAAATTTAATAGATACAACAAATTAAAATTCTATGTGTAAGTAACAATTAAAATGTAGAGCAGGTGAAAATATTTTTAACACTGTCTTTCGAAAATGTATACCTAACTACAAACAAAATTGGATTATTGAATTTACATTTAAAATTGTAAAGTCCGAACAGTTACTGAACAAAAGATTTTTTGCATTCAAAGACATCAGAAGTGGCTATTTTAGCCTTGCAACTGCTAGGTTCAGAGATAGAACAATCTCCTGAAGTGCCATAATGAATAGTACTTACTGCTTTCAGTATTAATATGCAGCCATAGCATTTAGAGATGTAATTCAATAAGAAAATAATATAATCTTGCTGTTTATTGATAGCGAATACGCAGAAATCCGCACCACACAATTTTTATAGAAGGTAAACACTGATTTAAAAACAAAACCAAAAAAATCACAAAGCAACTGCTAACCTAAGTACTTAAGTAGATGGCAAAGAAATAATAAAATTTGATTAATTATAATGAAAGCAATTAAATACGGAGTCAAAGTCTAGTAATGCATTTGCATATAATTATATAGGCTAAACAGTCAGCAATAGGTGTTCAAACTAATGTCATAGGGTTATCGGTATAACCGACTCATCTGTCACCACCGATGTATGAAATGGATTATACGCCTTGGCAATAGTTGTCTTCAAAATATTCTGGTCTCTATAGTATCATACTCACAAGGATAATCGATTGACCTACAGTAATCTTTGAATTTTCCTAATCATGTGCGTATTAATAATTAATTATCACTCGCTACAACGGTGTAGGAAAACATCGTGAGGAAACCTGCACGCCTGAGAGATTTTCTTGACGGCGTGTAAAGTCTGCCAACCCGCATTAGGCCAGCGTGGTGGACTATTGCCTAATCCCTCTCATTCTGAGAGGAGATCCGTACCCAGCAGTGGGACAGTATGTGGGGTGATTATGTAGCTACACGACAACCGATGCTCCATTCCGTCAGATACCTACCTATGGCCCCATGGGACTGGTCTACACAAAACTGCTATGGTTCTTTCCTCAAAAGGCCATTTCAAACGTTGTGGGGTCAGTGGTGACCCCATAATTTGTATCCATCCATCCTCACAAACTTTCGCATTTTTACCTAATATAATATTAGTAGGATTTAAAATACTTGAATCCTTTGCAGCCTTTTTGACCCCAGCTATGGTTTCTGATTACGTGAGCATGGTATTAGTAGTTTTTAGTAATAGTATTGTAGTTTGAGTGAATTTATGTTAGTTTTATTATTTTTGTGATTTAGTTACTATTGGGATAACTATGGGGGACGACAGATTAATCTAAAAAAAAGTATAAAATATAGTAATATATTAAAAAAACAGTGTTAATTTAATTTTTAAAATCTTTTAATTTCATCACAGTTTTTTTTTACATCATATTAAAAAATAGTTGCTTATATTTATTGAGCCTTATTCTTCCAGTTGACCGAACACATCAGTATAATTATAACGTCTAGACAATAAAACGGACTCTAATTAATTCAAATTTACCCAATAAGTAGTACCTAACAGTCAACGTGAGCGTTATTAACTGATACTTTTATCTAGAGTCTGCCTCATATCTAGAGACGGTCTCTTTGATCTAGTGTGGATCATATCTAGAGACGGTCTCTTTGATCTAGAGCCTGCCTCATATTTAGAGACGGTCTCTTTGATCCAGAGACTGCCTCATATCTAGAGACGGTCTCTTTGATTTAAAGTTTGCTTCATATCTAGAGACGGTCACTTAGATCTAGAGCCTGCCTCATATTTAGAGACGATCTCTTTAATCCAGAGTCTGCCTCATATCTAGAGACGATCTCTTTGATCCAGAGACTGCCTCATATCTAGAGACGGTCTTTTTGATCTAGAGTCTGCCTCATATTTAGAGACGGTCTCTTTAATCCATAGTCTACCTCATATCTAGAGACGGTCTCTTTAATCTAGTCTGCCTCATATCTAGAGACGGTCTCTTTGATTTAAAGTTTGCCTCATATCTAGAGACGGTTTCTTTGATCGAGAGCCTATCTCATATTTAGAGACGGTCTCTTTAATCCAGAGTCTGCCTCATATCTAGAGACGATCTCTTTGATCCAGAGACTGCCTCATATCTAGAGACGGTCTCTTTGATCTAGAGACTGCCTCATATTTAGAGACGGTCTCTTTAATCCATAGTCTACCTCATATCTAGAGACGGTCTCTTTGATTCAGATACTGCCTCATATCTAGAGACGGTCTCTTTGATCTAGAGCCTGCCTCATATTTAAAGACTGTCTCTTTGATCTAGAGTCTGCCTCCTATCTAGAGACAGTATCTTTGATTTAGAACTTACCTTTGATCTAGAGACGGTCTCTTTGATCTATAGTCTACCTTATATCTAGAGACTGTCTCTTTGATCTAGAGTCTACCTTATATCTAGAGACGGTCTCTATAATCTAGAGTCTGCCTCGTGATCTAGAGACGGTCTCTTTGATCTAATCTGCTTCATATCTAGAGACGGTCTCTTTGATTTATAGTTTGCCTCATATCTAGAGACGGTCTCCTTGATCTAGAGCTTGCCTCATATTTAGAGATGGTCTCTTTGACCTAGAGTCTGCCTCCTATCTAGAGACAGTATCTGTGATTTAGAACTTACCTTTGATCTAGAGAAGGTCTCTTTGATCTAGAGTCTACCTTATATCTAGAGACGGTCTCTTTGATCTAGAGCTTGCCTCATATTTAGAGACGGTCTCTTTAATCGAGAGTCTGCCTCATATCTAGAGACGGTCTCTTTGATTTAAAGTCTGCCTTATATCTAGAGACGGTCTCTTTGATCCAGAGTCTGCCTCATATCTAGAGACGGTCTCTTTGATTTAAAGTCTGCCTTATATCTAGAGACGGTCTCTTTGATCTATAGTCTGCCTCATGATCTAGAGACTGCTTGATTGCTTGAGAGACTGCGCTACCAGCATCGGGGACTCAATGAGGTGATATTGATTGGCTATATAATATGAAAATAATGGTTACTTCAGGCCATAATATTAATTTCTCGACACCGATCGAGAACGCAGTGTGATCACAAGAAAGTCCTGCAGCAGACATATACCGCCTACCGGAACACCATTCTAAATTAGAATATAATATCAAATAACCCTTATTTAAATTGCAGAAAGAATCACAGTTTACCCTGCATGAAGGGTTTGAGATACTTGTGGAAGCTCTGGTTGACGGGCTCCGCGTTGAGCGGACTTTTGAGCGCCTCCTCCATCAGACGTTCGTATACGCGACCGTCGTACGCACCCAGAGTTGATTGGAGCAACTATAAAATGAATAAAAAATTAAATTTAATAAACTCTCATACAAAAATATAGAGCACAATGGAGAAGAATTTTTTTTATATATATATAATTGCAACTACAGCAAAACACCGTCTACAATCCTACATTCTAGAATATTCTCGAAAAACACGCTCACGTCTCTTGAATAACTGACATGTCTCCTTGATTTGTCTTGCGTGAATATATTATTACTACAAACTATTTATATTTTAAACACAACATCTTTTTTAACCCTTCTTCTAAACAGTTCACATGTAATATTTGGGCCTATATTATATTATATCCTACGTATATATTATAAGAAAATATACATATATAAAAACACAAACCTCATCAATTATATCAAAAGCGTCCACCAGTCCAACGGCATTAGGTCTAATCTTCTGGAGCAGCTCTTCATACCAAGACCTCAAGTACACCACGTCGGTCTTCGAGATTGACGTGTACTGTACCAAACAGAATAGTTAAAAGCTCCCTTTTCAGTCACGGCAATGAAACAAATATAGACACGATATGTGATATTAATAAACGTCTTAACTGCTGGGCCAAGTGCAGGAAGAGATTTATTCACACCTATGATATCATATATACTTACTTCTTTATAGTTATCATGACTTGATTGTACTCAAACTCAAGAGCCCAAAAATTTGTGGTTTCTTGTAGCACTTCACTGCCTGATTCACTGATACATTATGCCTTTCTTTGGAATGCGGAAAATCCTCACGGATCATCTGCCACCTGGGGAGGCACATGCACTTCTCTTACTTTACCTGATAGTCATAACCATGACGGACTGTGGACCAATACAGCCACCAGACATCTAACGGTGAGTTCTCTGCTCAGTTCCTAATTAAATGAGCGCATGGAGCAAAATCGCGTGCATTTCTTTATCGAAATCTGTATCATTCAACAACCTGTAAGAAGTCTCCAAGTCTCTCCAATGTCCAGTACACAGCATACAGCTCCACCAAGTTCTGCATCACTTCAGCTAATGGTGGCGACATGGTCTTCCTGGCCTGCACCATCTCTTCGTGGTATGTATATATGACGAATGCTCGACAGTGCGCCTGAAAATCACGATCACTTAAATCCTCAAATGCGTGTTCTTCGTTGTTAGTAGTCTTTCGCAGTTGGGACACACACATTGCCCGTATAAGCTGACCTCCCATTTTACGATAAGTCTATAGATACAAGTCATACAAGGCAACAGTGACAATTTTAACCCCTCTGACGGCATGAATCCATTAATTATCTGAGCTTATATTTAATTCTGTTCTTTTCCTTTGACAGTATTGTCGTGTTCGATGATCCAACGTACAAACCCAGAATCGTGAAATAAATTCCTTTACTATAATAGTTTTATATTTTATATAACTAGTTTCGTACTTTCAGTTAGTATCTACCTAGTTCACTGAACTACTACCCAGATCAAAGGATAGGGACTTACTTCAGCAGCTGATACTAATTGTATGGACGCTGAGTTCCATGCGTCTTCTTGAGACATTCCAGACATTATTTTCTTTGTCATGATTTCCACACATGAGGAAATCTTGCTGAAAAAGGTATAACAACACAAATTAGGGAAAGTAACTTGTGTAATATTAGGCTTAGTGAGCCTTAATAATTGGAATAAACATTTCCAGTTGGCAGTCGTACTATTACTGTAAGCTGGCTCAAAAAAATACCTAGTTAATTAGTAATTTAGATTTTTTAAAAGAGCACACTTTAATTTTTCCTTTTTTAGATATTAAATAAATAAATTAGAATTTGAAGTTGGTTTAAATTTGTTTTTCTTGGTCAGCTCCATTTATGGTCAACATTTTCTCGAGGCCATAAAAATATTTATATTCCTCACACAAATCTTGTGACCCTACCTCATAGCAACTATTTGATATCCACAGATGATGCCTTGTATAGAGTTTTCCCATTTATTTGTAAACCTTGGAGAAGAAACCGTCTTCAAGTAAGCAACTGTTGGAGTCAAGGGTACCGTGTCAATCTGACGCCATATCTTCAGCAAGAACCTATGAATTCAAAAATACATAAATTAATCCTAATATAGGTGTTATCTTTCATAAAATATCTTAGAGGTCGGGGACTAATCTATTTCCTGCAAGTACTAACTTTGTTAATTCAATATTTCCCTCATCTATCATTGTTAACAGTGATGCCCATTGTGAAGAAAGTAAAAATGTTATAGTAACATACCGTCCTTCATTCCCGTATTCCCCGTTCGCGGACCGAATTGACCGTACTACAAACGTATCTAATAACAAAATGAACCGTAATTATTATTTGGATTTACGTGGGAGGGCCATGCTTCGGCACGAATGGGCCGGTTCGACCGGAGTGATACCACCGCCTCACTCAAACCGGCGTGAAGCAACGCTCGCGTTGTTTCGCCGAGTGAGTGAGGTTACCGGAGGCCCAGAGGCGGGCAACGCACTTGTGACTCTTCTGGTGTTGCGGGTGTCCATGGGCGGCGGTTATCGCTTACCATTAGGAGATCCGTCTGCTCGTTTGCTCCCCTATCCCGTAAAAATAAAAAAATCAGATACAATTAATTTAGGTTCCTATTCAACCATTTCTTCCAAAATACTTCACGGGAAATAATTTTAAGAGAATATAACTTTTATTTTCAGTGAAGTAATAGTAGAGAAAATTAAGAAAATGGTTGGGTAGGATCCTAGATTAACGGTATCTGAATCCCAATAATAACACAATTTTATCAAATTGTGTTTAATTACGATTTATTTTGGTACCTATTATGTTTTATGTGCATTTCAACGTGCGCCAGTCCACATAGTTTGTCGGTGTGTTTAGGTCCGTATTGCTGTTAAGCGGGGGCAGATTTTAGTATAAAATCATGCATTAGAAAACAATGCAAAACAATTTATTTCTTGCGAAAATAGTGAGGCTTTTCATATCAATGATGCCCACAAGGAAAGCGGGTAGCGCTCATATGGTACAGTTAGTCATTTTTAACCCCAGACTTCTAAAGACTTGTAATATTCTTGGAGTATTCGTGATTTTTAAATATCGATACAAACCTCGCCGTCTGGAGCAGAAGCACTGTATTGTCTCCTTCATAAGTGCAGGAGGCAGTCGTCAGTGCGTACGTCAGGGGAAGATTCGACGAGTGCATGTAGCCGTGACCGCCGCAAGCCAGCCGGCACCGCTCCGTGAACATGGACGAGTCTGTCGTGCTGATGGCTTTGAGGCAGCAAGCTAGAGCGTGCAACTGGAAAGAATGTAATCTATAAAAAAAAGAACATTAGGTATATTTATTCCATAAAACGAACTCCGGAAGGAGTAACTGAAATTTTGCAATATGTGATAATGAAGGTTATTTGATATGGAAACAGAAGACAAATCTGGAAGACCGCGAGTTTTTAAAAAGAGTTCTCAACTGGCTCATAAGCCTAAACGGTAAAAGTACCTATACGTTTTTGGCTATACAAAAAAAACATATTTTTTTTTTACTCTCTGCTGCAAACCCACACATGCCCCTTGAAACAAATAATTTATGTACCTACCTATTCATGTCAGCCTGCGAATGCTGACGACGCATGGTTGACAACAGTCCAAACAAGAAATGCGTTTTAAATTTTAAAATAAAACCACATTTCAAAGAATTACTCGCGTTATATTGATTAACTAGCTTCTGCCCGCGACTTCGTCCGCGTAGCATGATGATATATAGCCTTCCTCAATAAATGGGCTATCTAACACTGAAAGAATTTTTCAAATCGGACCAGTAGTTCCTGAGATTAGCGCGTTCAAGCAAACAAACTCTTCAGCTTTATATATTAAGTATAAAAGTATACTTAGATAGTATTTCAATCCCCACGTTCCGAGGTCCGAAACGTCAGGATTTAAATAATAAATATTTATAATTCAAATAAAATATGTGTAGGTAGGTACTTAAAATGTCGTCGAATTGCTTAAAGTTAAAGTACAAACTATTATTTATTTGATAAGTTCAAAAATCGTTTGTTTATTTTTAAATAAATGCCAGAATTTTATAATGTTGTCAGAATGAAACTCACCTCTCCTAACCTCTCCATTTTTCCTTGATGAAGTTGGAAATTGATGTCATTAAACATGTCCCAAAGCCTCCTGGAATTCATTTTCATCGCATAACACCCTGCTATGGCGGGGAATACCTTATCCTGCTGCGTCACGTAGTCCAGGATCTGGAGCTCTGGCCCACTGTAATGTTGGAAACGTATGAAGTGTGTCACAGGACACATGGCTCCACAACAGTGGAGTGGCCTGACGGGCAAATTGCAACGGCCCTGGACGAAGGTGGGCCTCCTTCATCCAGGGGCCCGTGCAGACCCGATATTACATGCTCTAAAAAAGGGCCATCCATCGGACGCCTCATGCGATTATTTTGCCAGGGGACTCAAACGGTATACTTAGATACACCGTGAGACAAACCATGAGAATTTTGCGCATATGGAAAAAGTGGTTATTCAGATTCTATAATGTACATAGAGTTTAAAAGTACCTTGTTTTAAGCTGGCATTGTCTTCTGACTGCGGAATACCGGGCTGCGACCGTGATGGCTTTAGCCAAGTAGTTGACAGAGTCGAACACTATGACTACCCTCACGAACACCATCGCTCCATAGATGAGCTTGTTGTGTTTCGACTTCACGTAGGTGCCATCCTAGAACGACAAAGAATATTTTGAAAGACCTTATATATGAGCAGCTGCAAGAGTATCCTTAGCTCTCACTGGCTAAAATATCAGGCAGGATATCTGGATAGAAAAGATACAGATAAGACTTAAATAGTTGAAATTCAAGTACCTAACAAAGACAAGAGTAAAAAAAATAGGATTTAGGCCATAATTCTCGCAGGATTCGGAAAATCTAAATCAACAACCTAACAGCTAGTTTAAGTAGTAGTTAATAATAAGAATGACAGTTTAACTTACTCTGGTAATTAACATCACATCAAAAACATAAATGTGAAATGGAAGCCGAGTTCTATATTAAGAATAGGTATTGTTGTTGATTACGCCTTCAAAAGAATTGTGATCTAAATCCATTTAGATCACGATTAAAATCTACAGAGATAATCCTGCTAAATATTTGACTTTTCTAGATATTTACGGTGCTACTGATTTGTAGTTTGTCTGGGACGGTACCCCCGCATTGCCAAATACTCTGCCGCTAAGCAATAATGTGATAACATCAATTTGTTCCGGTTTAAAGCGCAGAGAAATTAGTGGCCATAATTTAACAACATTCTCGACACGCGTTTGCTGGCGTCTATTAAGCTGCGGTTACCGCTTATCATCAGGTCACCCACTTCTTTGCCACATTATTACAATAAAAGGAATACAATGTACGACGAGGTGTTTTAGATAAGCTATAATATAGGGAATAGATTTTGACGACCTCTACGAAGATCAGTCGCTATATTTACGCACTTTTCTTAGTAATTAATTTATTAGGGCACCATCGCTTACCTCCAAAACCCGCGCGTGTTTCATCAGCATGTGAGTCCTCGGTATCCTCACATGGTCAAAGCCCAAGAAGCCATTGTTCACAGAATTTAGGCCCATCTTAGCTCCGATCTCCCCTACTTTGATCCCTGGTAACGGCTCATGCGTTTCTTCGTCGCGCACTTGGACTATGAAGGGATGAATGCCATGGCACTCTCCTTTGGAGTACAGCTGAGCTATGACGATGCAGTAGTTCGCTGTGTTACCCACTGTATACAAGAAAGTGTAATGAGATGTTTGAGAGATGTACGCATACCATACGACACGCCTGTAGTCTCCAAAGTGTTACGTAGAGGTGTACTATTGAACACCCACAGTTCGTGGGTATGTTAAGATCCCTAACAGGGACGACGCTAGCTAGAAAAATATTAGGTAATACTCGAAATAAGTTTATGAACCTCTGATTTAAATGGAAGAGGATAAAGATCAATAGTACTGTTACTGTACTACCCGCCCTCCAAGTGGCGGGCGATCCAAGAGCATTTTCCGTACTAGAAAAAATAAAATGAAAAAATAGTACCCATAGTTGCCCCGATTGTTAACAGGTGTAAGTAGGTACTCTAGTTTCGCGGAGGAATCGCGTGCTATTTTATTAATCTATCGAAAGATTCTCCAACTAAGTTGACCGTGTCTCAATTCTCTATGTGATTCTATGGGAAGGCAAAAAAGTGTCTCCACTTTTAGGGATTTCGCCCTTTTTTAGGGCGAAACTGTGTATTTCATGTACGACTTAGGGCTTCTTTTATTGCAACAAGGATTTAGGGCATTTTAGGGAAAAAACTACTTCATGTAGTACATACAATACATATTTTCACGCCTGTCTCCCATTGGGGTAGGCAGAGACTATAAATTTCCACTTGCTACGATCCTGGCATACTACTTTCGCTTCATCTACGTTCATTAACCTCCTCATGCATGAACGTCGGTTTAGGGTGCTCTTAACCTGTCCTTTTTTAAGAACGGCCGCACCTTCATCTCTAGATTCTTTTTCAAGTTCTTCATCTCTAGATTATATAGCAAAGTGTTATTGGGCAGCTCGGAGTTAGGAATTTGTGCCCGGTTAATGGCAATAGGCTCGCCCCCTATTACATGGGACCTAAACATACCGGCGAACTGTGGGTGTACATTAGTACGCCTCTGCCTTCGGGGAATACAGGCGTGATGGTATGTTATGTTATGTTATGTCATCTCTAGATAAAGAAGACAAGTCAGCCATAGGTATGTAAAAAAGTGTGCAATAATTCAAAACGTCTTGGTTGGAGCATCCGATTTTATATCTTGGCTAAAGAGATCTGACAATAGTGAGACAAAAACTTAAAGTTAACTTATAATAATAATTAATAATTATTCAATTTTGAGAATAGATAGAAGTCCCAAATATAGAGGTCCGCAAAAATCGCTAATACTCTGCAAGAAAAATGGAAGATAAATATAGAAGTTAAATATATTACTTACACTGGCCTGCAAAAATAAGTACTACCTACTTACACTTATTTTTTTTTCTAAACTATAAAAGTTAGAGATTTAAAATAAAAAACGTTTTATAGCAAATTTTATCAGCTTCTTCGAAGTTATAGTAAACTATACAACTCTTTTTCAAGTCCTTTTTATTTCGAAAGTTTATCTTTTGTCTATCTTAAGTTTTGCAGGCCAGTCTATTTGTAACTATTAAGTATGACTTTTCATAAATTTGTAAATAAAAAACCAAAGTACCGGCCAGTTTTACAAATAAAGTATTTGACTTTTTGTACTGAGGGATATAGAGTGGTTTCAAATAGTGTGGCAAATATCCTGGTTCTACCCTATTTTGTTTATATAAATGTTTAATCACTTTATTACCAACAGTCTCCTAATGAAAAGGTAAATGCCTTATTCATATGATGATGCCATATGAATAAGGCATTAACCTTTTAATTTTGCGTCTGTATCGTTATAAGATTAGGTACCGGGCAAAAATGGCATTTAAAAATAAGTGACTGGTGTTTATAATGGTTCACAGGACATAAAAAATTATGTGATGAATATAAGTGTTTGTGTTCGTCTGGGTGTTTCTTATGTATAATAAGTATGTATTTACAACAAAAAAGTATATAAGTATTATATCCATTGTGTAGTACCCATAGTACAAGCTCTGCTTAGTTTGGGACTAGATGGTGTTGTGTAAAAATGTCCCAGAATATTTATTTATTATTTATTTATTAACTGCCTCATTAGCCAAGTGGTCCTGACCGCGACTGCTACGCTAGAGGTCCTGGGTTCGATTCCCAGGTCGAGCAAAGTGTTATTGGGTTTTTCTATGAAATTCCCAGTAGCAGCTCGGAGTTAGGAAATTGTGCCCGGGTAATGGCAATAGGCTCGCCCCCTATTACATGGGACCTAAACATACCGGCGAACTGTGGGTGTACATAAGTACGCCTCTGCCTAACCCTTCGGGGAATACAGATGTGATTGTATGTTATGTTTTTATTTATTTATACTGTTTTTGTGATCCCAAAGTAACATACCATCACGCCTGTTTTCGAAGAGTTAGGCAAACCTGTTCTAATAGATTTTTGTTATAAGTACATACCGTCAATTCTTCAATATTTACTTAGATTACGCCATGAAATAGGGGGCGACCCTATTGCCACCAACCGGTAGCAATCGAGCTGCTACTGAGAACTTCATAACAATTATAGAAAAAACCAAGAACACCGTGCTTGACATGGGAATCGAACCCAGGACCTCTACGTAGCAGTCGCGCTAGGGACTACTAGTCTAATGAGTCAGTTAAAGTCAAGCACAAAAAGTAAATAGAACAATACATGGCTATGATTATGACATTCAGACAAAATTAAATAACATTAAATTCAACATTTAAACAACATTTTTCACGTGGGAGAGCCATGCTTCGGCACGAATGGGCCGGCTCAACCGGAGTGATACCACGGCCTCACAGAAAACCGGCGTGAAACAACGCTTGCGTTGTGTTTCGCCGAGTGAGTTGAGGTTACCGGAGGCCCAAACCCTTTTAAAGGCGGGCAACGCACTTGCGACTCCTCTGGTGTTGCGGGTGTCCATGGGCGGCGGTTATCGCTTACCATCAGGTGATCCGTTTGCTCGTTTGCCCCCCTATCCCATAAAAAAAAAAAAAAAACCCGCGCAGCAATAAGTCATGGTTACCATATTCTTGTGCAAGAATCGTAACAAGTGGCGGTCTATAGTTTCTGCCTATCCCTGTGGGACAAAGGCGTGAGTGTATGTATGTATGTATGTAACAGGATATAAGGCAATTCCAAATCGATCAGAGCTGTGGAAGTTGCTCACATCCGTTTATGGACTGGAAAAGAGCTGATAATCTTCAAACGACTGGCCTAATTTTCTTAAATCGTAATTAAGAACACTCTTGATCGTCACCATTCAAACAAAAAATCTCCCTATGGGGGATACCCCTGGATTTCCGTCGGGGGTTAAAAATAGAGTGATATAATAATGGAAACACAAGCCAATTGACTGAGGTAAAGAAGAGAACACTAACATGCTCCGGGCCACCATTTGTAGGCGGTGAGCGTGGGACTGTGCAGTACAAACTCCTTCGTCTTCGGGTCGTAGGTGGCCGTCGTCTCCAGACCGCGGATGAACGTGCCGTGGCCGAGCTCCGTCTATGGAAGTCAAGAAATCTGTATTAAAAATTTGTTACTATTGTATTTTTTATTAGATACGAGCAAACGAGTTGACGGATCTCCTGATGGTAATCGATAACCGCCGCCCACGGACACCCGTAACACCAGAGGAGTCACAAGTGCCTTGCCCGCCTTTTAAAAGGGTTTGGGCTTCCGGTAACCTCACTCACTCGGCGAAACACAACGCAAGCGTTGTTTCACGCCGGTTTTCTGTGAGGCCGTGGTATCACTCCGGTCGAGCCGGCCCATTCGTGCCGAAGCATGGCTCTCCCACGTGAACATTGTAATAGGATTCGAGCCTATTGCCATTAATGGGGTCAAGATTTTGACGACACGTTTCGCGTAGCGGTTGAGCGAATCATATATTTGTTTAATCTACAGGTTCCGGGTCTATACCTATACGTACATTTATGTGAAAATTTGTGTTTTGTTAACGCACCCACAATGCAGAAGAAAATCCTAGTGGCAATGGCAGTGGATGGATGTTTGTTACTCTTTCACGCCAGAACGGCTGAACGGATCTGGATAAAATTTGGCACATAGATAGATTATAGTCTGGAATAACACATGGGCTACTTTTTATCTGAAGTCCACGCAGACGAAGTCGCGGGCAGAAGCTAGTCTTATATAAATACAAAACTTATTACGACAATAATCGCGTATCGTTAGATATCGTCATCGGTAACTGTCCTTATAACGTTATCTCTATTCACCTGAGCATAACTGCCAATAATGGCACAGTTCAGGGCACGCTGCAGCCACTTCTTCTGCTGCTCCTCGTCAGCTTGGCTCAAGAAAACGGGCATGAACATTATGTAATGTAACCCGAAAGGTGACCCGTCCTGCGAGATGGAAGATCCCAGGATGCTGCTCAATAAGGTACTGAAAATTAAAGATTGAAAAAAATAATTAGTTATAGAGCTCAGCAAAAGGCTTAATCAAAGAAGAAAGAGATGTCTAGAATAATAATGTGTGATAGTCCGTTACGCTGCACCAACGGTCCCTTTAATTAATTGCTCAAGTTATTTGCTGCTAATAATAATAATAATAATACCCCCCTCTGGGACAAGCGTTACCTCATCATGAGACTAACGTCAAACTGGAGGCTAGATTAGAATCGCTTTTTACAAACCTTAGACAATAAAACAAAAAATGTGTCATAAGGTTTAAAGAAAAGCGTACAAACCGCAGGGCAGCTTGTGGCGAGCTGATGGTGAGTGGCGACACTGCGGTCCTTATTGCCCCAGAGAGTCGGTCAGGGCCTCGTCTCCAGTTTGCCCATATTGGGTAGCTGGAGTGGAAACCCAAGAGCGCCCGCAGGACTTTCAACTCTGTCTTGCCTTAAACGGCTGGCCAGAGGGGGGCTGCCAGAGCTCTATGCTTGGGGGTGGAAGTGTCTAATGGCGTAATAGCGGGAAAACCCAATCCGGGTCTCTTGGAGACTCGCGACGGTGAAACCGGGGCCACACCTCTCGACACCCTTAGCCGCTCACGCCGCTGTTGCCGCCTTTTGCCTGTACTGGCAGCTTTTCGGGGGGCCCAGCTAGTGAGTTGGCGAGTCACCGTCTGCCATCCCTAAGGATATTTTTTCGAGGGTCAAAGGCAGACGCCGTTTTCTTCCGGCAATAGAAGTTATCGGTCCACCAAACACCCCATCCATAATCCCATTTTTGATTCCCATATTTTACAATAGTCCTGCACCCGCCCGCAATACTTCATGACTGTACTCCCATAGTACAGTTGTGGAGTGTCCCGGGTGTATGCCCCATCCCATATTAGATCAAAGCTCTCCAAGGGGCCTCTGCGCGTTGGACCTGTGTCCCCCCGCAAGCCTTCCAAAGGACCGGATGTCTCCCTCACGGGAGGCATGCCGTGATCACCAAAGGAGATACAAATAATAATACAAACTAAGTAAATATCAAGACCTTGCCATAGAAATTAAGACTCAGTGGAAAGCACAAACCGTTCCTAACGTCCCCATAGTTCTCTCATCCACAGATATTGTACCAAAATCCTTAACAGAAAGCCTCATCACCTTAAATATGCCTATCTATACACTCCACATGCTTCAGAAAGCCACAATTCTCAACACCTGTCGTATCACCCGAAAGTTTCTCACATCCTCTACATTATCTTCAAGCTACTCTATATAAACTCCCCCTCACACGCTTGGCTCCGGCCCGCATGTGAGGTCTCTAATACTCTCTTAAAAGGAGAAGAAAATTAGATAAAACAATAATAATACTACTAATACTAATTACAATAACCGCTGTTACCATAAAATGTCTGAATTGAATTCAGGAAATTGTCCATTGTGCATGTGATAAACGAAACTCATTTAGTATTGACAGAGTAGTTTCTCAAATATAAATTCCAACACATATAATGAACCAATTATACTATGCCACTGCTGAGCACGAGACCACTCTCAGAATAAGAGTAATTAGGAATTTCCCACACAAATCCTGTCATATCTAAATAAACTGACATACCTATAGGTGGTAAGGTCATTGCTGTCTCCTTTTTGATATTTTCGAAGCAAACTGAACAGTGTGACTGCCTTGCGTATTGAGTTTTCATACTTCTCTTTGTGACTAAGATATTCATCTGGAACTCCGCTGAATAGCTCCTCCTTCTTGGTCAAAATTATCCTTTCTGGAAAACATGTAATGAAAGATCAGTAATATGTCTTCGCTTAATCAACTCGGCTTCAGTCATACAATGTGAAATTTCAATCATACTCCAATTGCTACCATTTACACACAAATTAAAATTGATGTGGCTTCTCTGTACCTACGCAATGCTTCGTTTTTACTATAAAAGCACAGGGATTTCTTTGCAACGGCATCACACATTCTCCAACCTTTCATCTGTTAGTAGC
This sequence comes from Acronicta leporina, assembly GCA_947256265.1. Taxonomy (NCBI): domain Eukaryota; kingdom Metazoa; phylum Arthropoda; class Insecta; order Lepidoptera; family Noctuidae; genus Acronicta; species Acronicta leporina. The sequence continues at coordinate 16,328,265 of OX366512.1, forward strand.
ACTACCAACCGACCAACACATCAAGATGAATAAAATCGTTTTCCTCATTTTCTTCGTGGCTTGCTTCTGCTTGTATGCTGAGGCCCAGTTGACCTTCACGTCTAGTTGGGGTGGTAAACGAGGAGGTGTTGCCCCCGTGTCGTGCAAGAATGAAGAATCTATTGCCACGATCTTCAAATTGATTCAGAACGAAGCCGAAAGATTCTTAATCTGCCAGCAGAAACCTTAAAGATGCCAAGAAACCGATGATTTTTTAATACCAACTGCAGTGTCTTAATGGAGATTTCGATAAAATAATCGCTCATTGTTATTTTATTGCAAAATAAAGAACCATGTAGGTAATTATATTTACTCCATAACTAAACAATTCATAATTGACTATGTTTATGAGAATCTGCTGCTGTTAATTATACCAAAAAAGGAAAAACATCGCTAAATGTGTGTATTGTATGATCCCATGTAGTATGATGCTATTTTATACGGTGAGGAATATAAGTAACTTATTGTATTATTTTATTTCTTTTCTTTACTGACTTTTCTAACCACCTAATAATAATTAAGTAATTGTATTAAATTTTTTGGCAGTTGCAATCGGTTCCAATTATCATAACTATTACCGTAAAATAATTTATTTCATTACACTATTTAAATGAAACATTGCACATGTCTGCGACACTCTCGTGATTATCATTATAACCTGAGCCTTATCACCTTATGATCTTCAATCAAGCTTTTGTTGACATAGGTCTCATTCCCCTTGAGTCAATCTTCTCATCTTATTTCCAGCATTTTTTTTTTCTTTTAAAAAAGCTTACTAGCAATGTGGGTCGCACATTACTAGTATTCTTGTTAACCCCTCGTGCTAAGCTAGATTGCTTGTGTTACGAGTGGGTTCATGTCGGTAGTGCAATGGGTGGGGTTCGAACCGGCAACCACATGATCGCAAGTCCGACGCCCTAGCCATTAGGCTACCGCCGCTTCAAATTTTCAAATTTTCAACGATCACAACATTACTATCAACTATACTCATGCTAATGTGATCATTTCATTTTTGGGCTTTGATTTAACTGTCCTAATTTAATGTTTTTACCGACATTCTAAAATGTACTTGCTACTTGTTCTAAGTATTACCTCGCGAAAGGCCGTTAGCCCGACCTCCAGGACAGTGCCAGTAATTTAAATAAACGAGCTGAATAACTTATGTTATAATAGTATTCCTACACTGCATTTGCCAGTATGTGATCTTTAGTCAAGGTCAAGGACACTCTTGTGGAGAAGGTTTGTACCTAACCGATGTAAAATCGATTTATGTTTATCATATTGCAGCCTGCTGCTTCAGCTTGCGAGAGATCCATGCTACCTATGTAGAACTAAGCGAATTCATGAAAATTTTAATGACTAAATTGGTCGGCTCTTGACATGCTATGGTAATCACATTAGGTACTTTTCTTTTGGAAGGCAAGTGATCGTAGTTTATTAAATTCAATTGTTATCATGCACATCAAGGTGCACGATTCTCACATTATAATCTTTGTTTAAAGGAGTATCTATGGAGTTTCTTGCCGGTTCTTCTCCATAAGACCCACACCCACTATTTGGAACCGCGCACCTAGTTGTCACCTGTATTACTGGTCTAATTGAAATAAAACATTTTACTTTTGACTTTGACTTTGAATATTTTCGTATTATATTTGCACAAACAAATTTTACCTAGAGTATACTAATATCAATCTAGAGTATGCTAATATGTCAGTAATCAATTTGGAGAATTTACTCGATAGGTACATTTTTAAATAGGTCGAGAATCCTACAAATAATACATGAAAGTTTGTGAGGATGTATATGGATGTGTGGATGTTTGTAACTCTTTCATGCCAGAACGGCTGAACGGATCTGGATAACATTTTGCACAGAGATAGATTATAGTCTGAATTTCTGAAATAATAGACTAGGTACCTACTTTTTATCCAGGTATCACAGCCAGAAGATATAGTCATCAATGAAAATAATAAACAAAATGTATGTTATGTAGCTGTTAGTACATTTTTAACAATAAGAAGTTACACCTCAGTCTACCCGTGACCATGGATGATGTAAAGGATCTGGAAACGAAGGTACAATATAACGAAAGAAAAACGTAATAAACTAACTAGTCCTAAATACTTAAACTGCCTCATTAGCCAAGTGGTCCTGAGCGCGACTGCTACGCTAGAGGTCCTGGGTTCGATTCCCAGGTCGAGCAGTGTTATTGGGTTTTTCTATGAAATTCCCAGTAGCAGCTCGGAGTTCAGAATTTGTGCCTGGTTAATGGCAATAGGGTCGCCCCCTATTACATGGGAGCTAAACATACCGGCGAACTGTGGGTGTACATTAGTACGCCTCTGCCTAACCCTTCGGGGAATACAGGCGTAATGAGGGTATGATACCTACCTATTCGCGTCTGTCTCAGAAACCAGTTGCGAGTGTTTTTATCACACGTGGGTCGTTAGAGACATTTGTATCTACCAATGAACTTGTAATCTAAAAGTCAATTCTGGCAAAGCAAAATTTAAAATCCTAGGTCTCAAAGGTAATTAAATCATCCAACCAATCAACCTTTATTCATTTTTCGTCGGTTCAACTGTGAGAGAGTTTGCTTTCGAATTTGATTGGTAATATCCTTAAAGTACTTATTAATACAAACTCTAATTCGGATTTCCAGACTCTAGGTCCAGTGGTTTATTCTGTGCGGTGTCTGTCAGTCAGGGCTTTATAAAAATTAAAAGAGGTTTCAATACCCACCACGTTTTTATTGATTATCCTCTAAAATGTACAATTAAATACTAAATGTGGAATTCGGTCATCACATCCCACGGGAACGGGATAAAAATATCCTATGTCCGTCTCCTGGTTCTAAGCTACCTCTCCACCAATTTTCAGCCAAATCTGTTCAGCCGTTCTTGAGTTAAAAATGGAGTAACTAACACGACTTTCTTATATATATATAGATAAGATATTTGAAAATTGTAAACATAAAGCTAAAAGAAGCGCAGGGCTAGTTTTGAACTCATAACCATGCTGACCATGCTAACATAGATTCACTGTTGGAACCACCAGACCAAGTATTATCAATTATCTGACAAAACTATTCAAATCTTACCTACCCTAACGTTACGTGTTAAAGATCAAATTGGCACAACTGTAGTTTATAATATTTGCCTATCTTGAACATTGTACAAACACAGCGTTTTTACGATTTTTTGTACAGCAAGACGACAACACGTCTAGCTATACAAAAACAAATACCTACCTACAGTATTATTTTCCTACAAAGATGAATGCTTTTGCTACGGAACACAGGCGGGCACAGGCTAGGCGGTCCAAAGGCCAAACTGATATAAAGATGTGTATGCTTGGTGTGTCACTGTGTGTAAGTTACTATTTTCTATTTTATTGATATGTGAATATTGTATTTTTTTTATATTCGTATATGGAGTTACATATACATATTATTGGAATAATTAAAAAAAAACAGACGTAAGTAAGTACCTATAGTATTTAATAGTAGGTATATCAATATAATATTAACGAATAAATTAATTCAGCAATAAAAAAAAACTGGTGTAAAAGAATTAAAATATTTGTATTGTTTTTAGAATCTACATCCAGACGAATCTGTACTGTACCAACCAATAGATTAAAGTTCATTTACCTCTCTCCTTCCTTTCCAACGTTTTGTCTCGTCCGCCGTCCAAAAAGTAAGTTAGCTCCTTCACATTAAAAGAGCATTTCGCTCTTTCACGAGCCAAATCCTCGTTTACTTTGACCATATTAATATTAAATACTTTTTGTTTATACACTACACGTCCAACTCCAAAGCGTACAGTAGTATGACACAACTATATTAGTATACTCTTTGAGTATGACTGTCGTAGTTCCTTTACCTACGCTTCTCTTTGATTACTGTCGAGTTGAGCTTCGAGACGAGTGGGGGAATAACTAAGTATTACTCAACCCGTTAGAGAGTAGTGTCCATAGATTAATATGTATATTTGGTAGTGTCTCAAACAGGTTGAGTACTTACAATATATTCCCCAAGGCCGTAATATGGGGCCTCTGCTATAACGCCTATAACGTTTGTATTTCTAAATGATTAGGTATGGGTATCGGCTCAACGCTCCCACTTCACAATTGAATTGGCCGGTACGTTTAGGTCCCATAGGGGACGAGGCTAGGAGCCTATTGCACTGCTGGAGAATAAAACGAAAACGAAACTCGAGACTGAAACCGAGACATACTACTGAGATTTAGAATAGATTTCATAGAAATTCATAAGCCTAGTAACCCTGCTCGACCTAGGCATCGAACCGAGGACCTAGCATAGCAGTCGCACTTGCTATCAATAGATAAGCTTCGGGCCTTACCGTAGACTACGGTTCCTGGTTTATAGCTGTGACCGCGTATATTTATTTTTATCGTCTATTTTGCCCTCCTGACCCTGCATATTCTCAAATGATTAAATAAACTAATAACTGTAGATAATCATCTGAGGCTCTACTAAGTATTGAACAGGCATCTTTTTTTTCCCTAAGCCCATGCAGGTTTGGATAGGAGCTACGGGTACCGTAGCAGTCCCGCCCATGGTGTTAAATATGTACCTATTATGCGGGATATTTTCTTTTAAAAAAAACCGGCCATGTGCGAGTCGGACAGGCGCACCGAGGGTTCCGTACATAAGAATATTTTTATTATAAGATGTGACTAAAAATGTATGCTTTTCGCCATTTTTCCTTTATCTGTGCTATAAGACGTTGCTTCGTACGAAATTTCTAGATTCTGAGTTCACGGGCAGTACCCTGTACTCAGATTAAGTATATATTTATCTGAGACCCTGTAGGTTTTGATTCCTTGGGTCGTGACAGACAGACAACAAAGTGATTCTATAAGGGTTCAGTTTTCTCCTTTTGAGGTACGGAACCCTAAAAACGAGATATTACTCACATCTTAACTTTTGATTAACCCATTGCCTTAGAAAAGAATAGTTATACAAACAGAACTCACAATATTTGTTATCACACATATATTGAGTTATTGTAGCTTCCAGTGCTACCACCAATGAGCAAGGTGCCTACGCTGCAACTTCTCGGCATCTCTTAGGACAAAGTAAAAATACAGAAAGTTGGTCAGAGAATCACTGGGTGAGATTTCTCTTTTTAAAACAAGTAATCACTGAATAGAAGAAATTCTGTTCAGCAAAAATAAATGCGATAGCAATTTCCATAAATCTGTTTATGGAATTCAACTAAACAATTTTAATAAAACACACATATGGACCCAAATAATTTATTGGATCACCTTTTGTAGTATTAATTACAAACAGCCCTTCACTTCTTAGCGGTGACCGCGGCCTCGTCTTCCCGCGCGAATGTCTGCAGCAGCTCCTCCTTCTTGGCGGCGATACGCTCTTCACGTCGCTTGCGTGCCTCCTTGACCTTGTTGCGGCGGGCCTCGGCCTGGTCACTGGAAAATAAATAGATATTTGAAAAATAAATTCGCTCCATGTAAAGTAAACACAAAGGCTAGCAGGAAAGTCTTAACCTAATCTCTTAAAAAAATATAACAAAAAGGGCAGGCTACAGGCAATTATGTAACAAAAATGCAACTTATCTATAATAATATACAAAACGCAACTAACATGACCATTTATTATTTTATTGTTTGTTTTTTCAATTTTTATGCTAAGATTATAGTTATTTTAGTGAAGGAAAAATTCTACTCGCAGGCAGGATTCAAACCTGCGTCTTCTGGTTAGGTACACCAGTCGCTATGACCTCTAAGCAGAGGTCAGGTCAGAGAGAGGCAAAAGTAACTTGCCTTTCAATAGATGTTACTGATGTCACCTTTAAGACGTAAATTCAAAATGCGTAGCCAAATTTCTATGTAGCAGGTGGGACTCGTGGTGGCTTTTTCGATTTTTTCTTCACTAAAAGGACCATTAATACCATAGGAATAATGAAAACTTTGCTGAAAGTCCTAACTTTGAATTAAATAACTTACAGCAAACCAAATGCAATTGGAATGGAGTGAAATATGAGGAGTTTCTTGCATTGATCATATATTTATCCATAAGATCAACTTTTTGTGTGAATCTGTATCATATGGACTACATCAGAGGTCACCAAACTTTTTTATCTTGTCAACCACTTGCCCTTAATTTCCCCTTAGACTTAGACCACTTTAGGTATCACTGGTCTACGTGGATAAATGATTGTGAAAGCTCATTTTAAATAAACATTTGAACTTAGACAGTCAAATTTCATTGCCATGACATATCAACCTATTTACTTAGACTTACTATACATTAAAGTACACATTATCATCATTGACAGGTACCTGAGCATCTTAGTCCTAGCCTTCTCAGCCTTTTTCCTGTGGATGTACTCCATGAGCACACGCTTGTTCTTGAACACATTACCCTTCGCCTTCATGTACAGAGCATGGTACAGATGTCTGTCAATCTTCTTAGCTGTTCTGTATTTGAGCAGCAGCTTACGAAGAACTCTTTGTCTTTGGACCCAGAGTTCCTGAAGGAAACAAGGAACTGTTGTAAAAACTTCTCAACATTCTATTTATTACTAATACCAATAAAACTTACATTGGTATTTAATTGCAAAAGCTTTCAGACAACAATGAAGATGTATTACAATGAAATTCTAAAACAAATTACAAATAATAGAAACACCATTATCCTTGGGTGCCCAGAGATTGCTTGTTTGGACAGGAGAATAATCCTAACTCACAATTTAATGCAACCTAATCCTTTTTCATTTTTTGTTTACACCAAAATACATGTAAACATTAAAATTAATATAAAAACTTACCTTCTGTGGCATACGCGCATTTGCAGTACCTCTTCTTTTACCAAATCCACAGTGACGTCCCTTTCTGCGAGCCTCAGTGTTCTTGCGGACACGGGCTCTTGAGTGGACTGCTACGGGCTTCTTGATGACAAGACCATCCTTGATCATCTTACGGATGTTCTGTCCTGGAAATCATCATACACTGTCAAAATATTTGCTTGTAGTCACTTTAAGAACTGCATAATTTACGAATTTCCTCGAATTCGAACGAATTGGAAGTAGACATATATTATATTAGCTTTTCTTTTATAAAAATATGTTTGATGAGGATTGATTTGAGGATAATTTGGAAATCTAGTTAGAAGACAACATCCTTGCTGATAATAGGTTATGTCAACTATTAGTCTCCTAAACAAAATAGAACTCTGAAAGCACCTAGACTCAATAGAATAGTGCAGTACTAGAGAATTTGATGCAAAACACAAAAATCATTGAATCAACATAGGTGTATTAATTAGGTACTATGTCTTGTACTATTTGGTATGTATACAAAAACATGCCACAAATCAATGATAATAATTGAATAAAGAATTAGAAGGGACGGACATAGGGAGGGACACTAGGAGCAATTTGGTTTCTATCGACCTTACGCTAAACTATGTTGATCATGATCACGCTGATCAAGTGTGGGTACTTACTGGAGTTGGTGTTTGCGATTTCATTGATCTCATTTGGATCAAGCCACACCTTCTTTTTACCGCATCTCATAACAGAGGCTGCAAGCCTCTTCTGCAGCTTGAGGGAACTGAAAACGAACAAAATATGATGTTTGACCACATGGCTTCGAGTACATCCCGGCCGATAAGATACGCCAGCTAAAGATTCACATCCAAGACAAATACAATGTTCCACATCATTCCCGATTGCCAAAACAATTAAAATTGAAGTAAATAGAATATTTTACACAAAGAAAATATATTTTTTTACACAAAACTAACCTCATCTTGACTAGGTGAGCTCCAACGCATACAAGAAAGAAATATGGCGTACTTTTTACCAGTGATGGCGTAATGACGGTTACTAAAATACTAAAACGAATCGTAGTCGATTTAACGAAAGTTGCATGCCTCATCAATCTATTATCTATACTTTTTATTATATAAAGCTGATCGGTTTGTTAGTTTGTTTGCTTAAACGCGCTAGTCTTAGGAAATACTGGCCCGATTTGAAAAATATGCTTTCAGTGTTAGATAGCCCATTTATTGAGGAAGGCTATAGGCTGTATATTATCACGCTAAGACCAAGTAACTATTCCACGTGGACGAAGTCGCGGGCAGAAGCTAGTATATACTAATACGTAAAGCTGAAGAGTTTTTTTGTTTGTTTGCTAGAACGCGCTCATCTCAGGAACTACTGGTCCGATTTGAAAAATTATTTTAGTGTTAGATAGCCCATTTATTGAAGAAGGCTATAGGCTATATAGAATCACGCTAAGATCAATTAAATTAACTATTCCACGCGGACGAAGTCGCTGGCAGAAGCTAGTATAATATATTTTGCATCTCTTTCTTCCGGGAAACATTGAATTTTACGTAAGGTACACAGCTAAATAAGAAGTTTTTTAGGAAGCTTTATAGTTCCAATATAGGCGGGGCTTTACGTACAATAAGAGGTCAGCTTACTGGAATATTTAACACAGGCATGCATGTCCTAAGAACTATGGCAGGAATACCGTCTAGTCCACTGGCTTTGTTCACGTCAAGACTTCGTAGTAGCATTTTCCAGACCTCCGATTGGCGAATGAGGTATTAAACATAACTATTGTGCTGCCAGGAGAAGTGAGAGGGGTCGCTCTACTAGCGTCTAGACGTGTGAAAGTCCGCAAAAAGAGAGGCATGCAAGTTGGCGTTCACATCAGCGGTGCCAGCGCCACTTTAGATTTCGGCAGAAGAGGAAGTGAGGGGGTATATGTATACTTCGACTAATTAGGCTACAGACCAAAACCCGCTGGGACTGGAGCCAGTTTGTTCCCTATTTCTCTTCGACTAATGTTATCAAATTGAACCTTCCGAAAGACCTATTTACACACCTTAGTACATTGAAAAACGCCTTTTTTTCAGACCCACGTCCCTCGCCTTGTGGTATCGAGCATGTAAGCCAGGTAAGCCTCATGCATAAGTGCGTGCATCCTAATATAAGACACGTCTAGACACCTAATATCTGTAATATGTCATCAACGTAACAGTCTGAGTCAAACAGAAAACAAAAGATATCAATTTTCGTCAGGACCCAAAATAGAGAATCCGGGATCTTCGAGGTGACGGAGACACTGATAATAGATGTCGTCATGGGCGTACAGGCACACTGGCACGGGGTTTAAATATGTGGTCCAGGGTGTACCCCGGGGATGTTAGGTACTGTAGAGACCGCTCCAAGAAAGCGACAATATTACGTGTTGACTGGCTGGTTAAAGAATAAACAATCAATTTAAATTTTGTATAGACGTAGAAGTGTCCAGTCTGCGGGACTTGACAGACTCACTTGTATGAATTAGGGCTTCGCCCCGTAATAAATACGAAAGTTAAACGATATAACAGTATTTAATTATATTATACACTCGGTACCTCGACAGTACCTACGCCACATCAGAGTCTTCAGACGGAACTCTGATGACTGGTGTGGCTGGATAGTCAAAGGGTGTGGCTTAGGTACCTATCATCCCTCATAAAGTGTTTTTGCAGGTTTCTGCCTTGAGGTTTATAGAAAAGACTAGAAATTGGAGTGCAGGTCTCTATATTCGTGAGGTGCACTTTCAAGAAAAGAGCTACACGCGTAGTGCGAATGTAGTCTTATCTAAAAGTTAACAGTGTTTAAGTTTTATTAATACCCATCCCTTTGGTGATCATTTAAAAAATTACAAAATAAGATCTATAAAAGGTTTCCTTTTTATGGGGTGTTTAAACCTTTTATTATCATTACCAAGTTGTTATAGACTCTTTGAATGATTTAAAGAAAAAGAAAATGGGTAAATAACATTGATACATAGCTCAATATGTACATAAAGTAGTTATAGAAGAATGGGGCGTCAGGCGCCTCTGTGATTTTGACACACACAATATCCCCCTCTTACTTCAATGATATCCCCAAAGTAACGTCCTAATAAATAATCTGCCTTTAACTCTTTAATTCGTTAAGGCGGATCGTTCACCTGAGCCCGCCAAATTCAAATTTCAATTGGTTTTTCACAATTTGTAGGTCTATAACACATTCTAGATTCCTACCTGTCGTAATTGCGGCATTAGCTATACAATATATATTCACAACTGAGCATTAAAAACAATGCTTAATAAACGTTAAAGAAGCTAAAATTAGGTACAATCGTCAATTTTGGCCAAAAATGACGACTGTTACCTAATTTTAGCTACAATATCGACTTGCAAGCAAAGATTTTAATGCTCAGTTGTGAATATTGTATAGCTAATGCCGCAATTACTACAGCTAGGAATCTAGAATGTGTCATAGACCTACAAATTGCGAAAAACCAATTGAAATTTGAATTTGGCGGGCTCAGGTTTTTTTATTTCAATTCTTAGATGACAGAATTTTCGCCATCGGCAAACTTGACAGAAGAAAAATAACGTACGACCACAAAGTACATTAAAATACTAGATTTTTATTTTATTGCAAACAGTATACGAACGCATCCAAATTGAACTCACATTTTTGACAAATGAAAAAATCAGGAGCAAAAAAAAAAAGCTCATTCGACATCATAGATCCCAAAATGTTACTCCGCTGAATCGCAAAAATGTTACTTTTCAGGAAACGAAACGTAACTTTCGACTCAGGGGCCCTGGCAACACTGACGTAGACGTCGTAGACATCAATGAATGTCAACTCAAAATGGTCAAAAATACAATACAAACATGAAACCAAAATTTTAAATTTAAATCTTGTAATTCCAAGTTTGCATAGGTATTAAGTATTAACAGAATGATGAAGAGCATATTTTCTTAGAATAATTTATTTCTTTTAAGATTTGCTATTGAAATCATGCTTTGACTGAAAGCAAACTTTAGCAAACGTACCTACATATTAAAGTAAATAATTTATAAAAATAAAACCAGTTTGAACTTTGAGCAACATTAGAAACTCAGAGGCTTGATTTAGTCACACAAATCTTGCCTCTGTGGTTGAATGGTATTTTGAATTGAAATATTTAATATTTTGTCATCATTAATGACGTCGGCACTTATAAGTACAACTATCGTGAATTCGTGTTATCGTCATTCGTCGTGTCAGTCAGTGAGTTCAGTTTCCCTAGCACCGCTAGTCGAGGACATTGTGCTTTTAGTGTAGTGCATTTTATCTGACGTAGGTACAATCGTTACTACAATGAACAAATCAACAAGCATTAACCCAGATTTACAAAGAGAAAGGGAGAAATGCACTTTCAATATAACCGAACTTACCAATTTGTTAGATGGAGGGCCTCACATGACAGAGGAGAGGAGGAGACGAGGTAATCACACCTTTGGCTTGTTTTGTATTGTTTACAAGTGGTATTTCACTTTGCACTTACATTTTGATCTGATTTTGCTCAAAGTCGCCTTAGGGTTGTTTTACAGCTCTACCTGACTGTGGTAGTATCCCATAAAACTTTATTTTTATCTATTTATTAAGATTGACTGTGATACAATAACATTTACATAGATATGTATTTATTTAGAAAATATTCCTTTGTCCTACTTTCTAGTATTGCACAAAAATACTAGTAATTCTTATTATAAAATATTATCAGCAGTATTCATTTGTATTCAATACAGATTTTAGGGATAAACTCGAATGATAATTATCTTGTTCTTTGAATTCATAAACAATAATTAGAGTACCCTGCACTATGATCCTGCCATGACACAGTTGTGTAAGATATAATTATCAAAGTAAGTAAGTACAACAGATATAGTAGGTATTTCAACTTACTAATATAACAAAACATTATCATAGCTTAGTATAGAAAATGTATAAAATATCTCATTAATTCTCTTGATAAAAATTATCTGATAATATCAAAATCAGCTCTAAGTGGTCTAACTTGATTTATAAAATACATAATTATTGTATATTTTATGTTTGTTACAATAAATTATACCTACTTACACAGTGCAAAGTTTGATACTCAATTAAAACCTTGGTTATCTAAATACATGTAGGTACTTCTGTTGATTTATAAACAACATGCTGTTGTCTGCATTTTCGCCGCCATCTCACAGGACTTTTTCATCAAAATTGGTTCATTGTTTTAGTCAGGGATATCCATAATTTAAAAAAAAATACAAACCATCTATGGACCATGTAGGTATGAGAGAAATTTGATATTACAGATCATCCAAAATTGTATTGAGTGGGATGTCAAATGAGAGATGAGAAATTTGTGCAATATATAAAATATAGCAAGCTACACTATACAATCTTAAAACACCTGCTGTATCTATTTCAGTGTTTATATTTTTGTAAAAATAATTATCAAACATGACATAAGTATTAAAAAAACTTAATTATTTGTTATAATATGTGTACCTACGGTGTATTTTTTAATTTGGAATTTTAGTTTATTCTGGAAATACTGTAATAGGCCAAAATAATGTTGGCAACAGTAGCTAGACAAAGCAACACAATTATTTTTTTCGTTATCTGCAAACCTGCATCCGTGGGAGAGCTATGCTTCGACACGAATGGGCGGGCTCGACTGGAGTGATACCACGGCCTCACATAACTCTGGCGTGAAACAACGCATACGTTGTTTCCGGCGGCCCAAAACATTTTAAAAGGGCGGCAACGCACTGGCGACTCCTCTGGTGTTGCGGGTGTCCATGGGCGGCGGTAATCGCTTACCATCAAGCAATCCGTCAACTCGATTGCCCCACTATCTGTCTATCTATCACCTATCAGTTGTTGCTAAAATAGTTTTTACCAGACCATCCTTAATTGCACTAATGTGCAACAACAACAAAATTTGCAATCGCATGCATTAATACACTTCTGTATTACGAGTCATTGAACTCACAAAGTATAGTGACTTGAGGACATACTTTTACATTACATTAATTTAGTTATACATACATACATACACTCACGCCCTTCTCCCACAGGGGTAGGCAGAAACTATAGACTGCCACTTGCTACGATTCTTGCATGCCTCTTTTGCTTCTGCGACATTCATACATCTTCTCATACATACGCGCCGGTTGCGAGTACTACGCACCTGACCTTTTTGAAGGACTTCGCCAATAAGATCGGTGTAGGTCCTTTGTAGTTATACATACGATAGTATATTATGGCAACACAACTGTTTCGCTATAATCAACCATGTTAGGTAATTCCGCGCTAATAGCAAGCAAAACCAGTCGTATTTTTTCTCATAGTTATGAATAAGGTAGGTGCTTACTTCCAAATCTAAATATAACCGAGGTATTAGCATTAGCGGTCTGCGTGATATAAGAGAGCAAAGGTTGGCACCAAAACTCGCAAATTACTCACACACAATCACTTTTTTCGCAATATTTCCGGCAGTAACCATTGCACGATATTGGTATGTACCAGATTTTTAAGATGTTTATACAATGCTTTAAATGTTGTCCTACTGTAATATTATATCATGCAATTTACAGGTCTTCCTTCTGCCCTCCTCCCAATTTATTTGGTGTTGGTACTGCATGTCCTTTTCTATCATATCGGTCCTAACACGATCCACCATCCATGTTTTCTTTGGTTTCCATGTACCCCTCCATGTTTATTCATATTCACTGCTCTTGGTTAGCACATAAGTTTCATCTCTTCTCATCACGTCCCTTACCAACACCATCTCGGTAGGTGCAACTTTTCTGACACTGACTTCCTCTAATATGCCTACTCACTCGTTCCGTAATTTGTCCATCTTATTCACTCGATACGTCCATCGCCGTTATACCTTCAGCTTTGAAGGATCCTTATTTAAATGTTATTTATCTAAACTGCAGAGTTACGCGTGTTCCAAATCGTGTACGTTACCCTAACAGGAAAGTAGCTCCTAGAGTTATATGAGTGGAACGTGTAATTAGTGCGTAATCTGCTGTGCGTGCTCAAATACATAAATATAAATCTATATATAATACAAATACATACCTACCATACATACATACATACATATTATATACTAAATATTATACTTACAATAAATACAAATTACATGATACTTATATACGAAAACATGTATGTATGCATGTATGTACACTTGATACATTTTATGGTTATTATAAGCGTCAAGAATAACCGAATACAGTTTTCAGCTGGCTTATAAGTTTACTCATTTCGGCGCTGCGATATTTTCACTGGTTTTCAAAAAAGCGCTATTACTTGAAAATTATAAATATTTTCTTTAATCTAATTCTGTCACAAATACGCACAAATAAAGAGCTACTCCTGTGTGTTTATTCTACAGAAGCACATGCAATGGTTTTAGAGATACACGATTTTGCAAAATATTACTCCAGCAGGAAATGCAATATCTCGAAAACCTGAAGACGCACATATAATATTTTTGGCGCACATTTATGCACAAATATAAGCTCTCTGCCCATATACAATATTTCTCATTTCGATCATTCTTTTAGACTTTTCCTGCTGGAGGAACGTTACTCGAGCAGCAATAGTTTTTCTCGTTTTTTTTTCCAAACTACAAAGCGCACAATTTTTTTATGTGGCGCACAATTACAACAGATTACGCACTAATTATTTGTTCCACTCATATCACTCTAGGAGCTACTTTCCTGCTAGGGTAACGTACACTTGCAAATCGCGAGTCTCTTTCTGAAGATACATGTTCATGGCCAATACTTGTAGTTATCAATGCTACGATATATTGTATTGTATGCAAATAATACATTATACTGGCTGACTAAAATTGGCCGAATTAAACCCATGTTTTACTTATTAGGTACTATTCGGTAAGTCCGGCGGCGGGCGCGGGGACCGAATTTGCAAGACAAACGTGCCTAATCTATACAAATAAATAAAATTGAAGTGTCTGTTGGTAATATTAAAATAACCGCTTTTTACTAAGTGCATTTATACACGGTACAGTATACCAACACATTTTTTACGATTTTTCTCAGTCTTTTTGTCTACTTGTTTCGGCTAGTCTCTGAACAGGATAGACCGATTTTAACGCGACTTTCAATGGCAGATAGCGCATATAACAAGGAGTAACTTAGGCTACTTTTTATTTATTATTTAACGATAACTTTTTTTATACCACGCGGACGAAGCCCCTACTAGCTATACTACCTACGTAGAAGTCGTATCCTCACGACTTTTCTACATAGGTAGTATGTATGTCCTGTGTGATTCATCATCATCTCTGTCGATCACAGCAGCTGAACAACACGAATTTAATAAGAGGCGGTAGCATAATGTCTGGCGTCGGACTTGCGATCATGTGGTTGCCAGTTCGAAATCCACCCATTGCACTACTGACGTGGACTCACTCGTAACACAAGCGTTTAGCTTAGCACGAGGGGTTAACGAGAATACCAGTAATGTGCGACCCACATTGCTAGTAAGCTTTAATAAAAAAAAACAATTACCTACCTATATGTATAACACTTTTTATTATTTTTTTAACAGTATTAGCACTGTATGCGAGTCCAGAATTCGATTCCCAAATCTGCTCTATCTGGGTATCAAATTCTGGACTCGCACTCTTTATTAGTTAACTTGTTAGAGTCAGGATTTGTGCCCGGTTGAATGATAATAGGTTTGCCCCTAAAAACATCACTGCCCCAAATATAAGGGCAATAGGGCGCGATAATAATGGAAATATGTTTGATAGTAAGTTAAGTAGGTAGTTATATAATAATGTTAAACGAGAGTAACATTTTACGCAGAAGTTTATATTCTTAAGTCTATACCGGGAGACACTTTCCCATAGAAATTTCAATACTTTTATTCTTTGTCAAAAAAACATTCCGACGTAATAAACGACTTAAGTACTTAACTTTCTCATAAAAATGTAACTCTTTTTTACAGAGGATACAGTTCTAAAAGAAGGCATCCACATTGAGGAAGTACCGTCAGAGTACCTTAGTCATAAGGAAAAGTACGAGTTAGCTGTGAAGAAAGCATGTTTGCTGTTCAAATTGATTCGCAGGCTGCAGGAGGAGGAAAACACGGGCATGGAGAGCTTCAGGTACGATAGTTTTTTAAATAGGCTATGACTATGAATGTGGGCCACACATTACTGGCATTGAAATTATATTAATGAAATAATAGTAGGTTATAATATAAGAACCGACCCTGACAAGTTCCTGTTACACCTGATGACCTAAGTTCTGACATCCCTATAGGGCAGTCCTCGGAGGCTCTCTCGGTGCAGCCATCCTACAGGACGGCTCTCCTCTGACGCTCCACTACGTCATGTTCATACCCACGCTGATGGGGCAGGCCTCAGTGGAGCAGCAAGCCTACTGGATCGGGAGGGCATTTAACCTGGACATAATTGGCACTTACGCACAAGTAAGAATTAGTTATTAATTACTTTTTTATTTATTGACTAAATACGGACGCTGATAATCATAAAAACAAGAACAATGACCTGTACCCCATCATCTTATCTCATGTTTACATTTAAAATACTCATATCTTTATTGTAGTTGTATCTAGTAAGAAAGAGAAATTGTTTATGTCTGCCACACCAATAAATAAAATAAAAAAACAAACTTACTTAAATAAAATAAAACAATTCAAAAACAAAAAATCTCTTAGGAATGCTCCTTGGTATTAAAAATCATTTTTTAGGCGGTAGCCTAATGGCTAGGGCGTTGGACTTGCGATCATGTGGTTGTTGCCGGTTCGAAACTCATCCATTGCACTACCGACGTGAACCCACTCGTAACACAAGCATTTAGCTTAACACGAGTATAATACTTATGTTTATTTTTATCTTGTAGACGGAGCTCGGCCACGGCACGTTCATCCGCGGTCTAGAGACGACGGCCACCTACGACCCGAAGTCCAAGGAGTTTGTACTGCACAGTCCGACGCTCACGGCGTACAAATGGTGGCCCGGAGGATGTAAGTATTAACACAAAATGGGTAGTAGTACCCTGCATTTGGTAGAAATTTGTCCAAAAATATATATGATTTGACACACACACTATTGTGTGTGTTGCTTTGAGTTTTTTTTTTATAATTATGTATGCAACGTTATCGGTATAAGTGTAGCTACCTATTATCTAATTTATCTGTATTCTTAGGCTCGACAAATATTCGGAAATCACATTGTTATTTATTATTTTAACAATAAGGCCTACTACGTTTTATAAAAGTTTGATAAGGTTAATTTTGATGTATCTGTTATCCAATTTGTGCTATATATTTCGAAGTTATGTTTTATGTTGGTAGGTAGGATTTTGTAGGTCATTAAATCAAAGACATTAACACTACGTCGCTCGGGTTAATTTCAGAAACTACCGTACGGATTTCATACAGATTTCATAAAAAAGAAAGAGGGTTATAATTTATGAACATACCTGTGCGTAGCCGGGATGGATCGCTAGTTACTTCTTACATGTAACATATAGATTATAGTTTAGCATTAGAACAGATATTATCGTCCATGTGATTCAATACATTTCAGTGCCCCACTAATTGTGCACATAGTTTTGGTTTCAAATTCTTCATTAGATCATACGTCGAGATGTATTATATAAGCATACTATTGTATTGTAATGCCAAATGGAACCTTAAAATATAAACCAAATTTCGTTTTTCTTAGTGGCACACACAGCCAATTACTGCATAGTAATGGCCCAACTGTACTCCAACGGCCAATGCCACGGCATCCACCCGTTCATCGTACAACTGCGAGACGAAGAGACCCACATGCCCCTCCCCGGCATCAAGGTGGGCGAGATTGGCGCCAAGCTTGGCATGAACGGCACCAACAATGGCTTCCTCGGCTTCGAACACGTGAGGATACCGAGGGAACATATGCTCATGAAGAACTGCCAAGTTTTGGAAGTGAGTAATAAATTTACACCGACAATTTAAAAAGAGTCACTTCAGACATTAATTCTGGCAACACATCTCTTCTTATATTATTACATGATGAGACTAAGAAAAGAAAATGCCAAGCATGTTTGTGGCGATTTTTTCCTAGCATATGTAATAATAATAATCTTTTCTATAATTAATAATAATAAAAATAATCTTTCACATTGACGTAGCCACCGCCGTATCAGCTGTCTCAATGCAAAATGTAATGAATTCCGGGTGTTAAGAGGCCGTCCTAAAAATTCACTCGATCGAGTTTAGGTAAATTCTATGTTTGTGTGCGCTTTTCACGCACACATGGCTGCAGATCGAGCGTACGAGCCTATAAACAATGTTGATCCTTTCATTATTAAATTAATTTTCTAGTTTTATTCTCGTTAGTTTTTTTTTGTACTTTCAATTTTGTTTTTATATTTAGTATACTTATTTTTATACATACAATATTCAATAAACATCAAAACATAAAACTTTGAAGGCGGAAATTGGGGTTAAAAATTGTAATTTTTGTAGATACTGATTACTAATAAATACCTAGTGACGAGTTTAATGATTTATGGATTTTTACATTTTAAGGGTAGGAAACGGGGGTTGAAGCCTGAAGGTTAATGTACTTATTAGTATGGGTGAATAGTTTTTAAAGCTAGGTATTTGAAAATGAGATATGTAGCTACTCATCATAAAAAATGTGTTTCAGGGATTTTGAATTATCAAACTTTTACTTTGGAGGGTTGATAGTTTTATCTTTTTCTAGGCACTTCAAAATCGTAATATTTTGTTAAATGTTTATCAAAACACATTTTGGTCACGACTGAAACCGCTCGGTTGTATGTACATCTGTGCTAATTGTGGTATGTAGTTTAACTTTGCTCCACTTCATCGTGAAAAGTGTGAGATGAGATGTCTGAAGAACTGATATTTGTTTTTCATAATTTACCATGCACGTAGAATGTGCCTAATGAAGGACCAACATAAGACATTAATTTTGTACTACAGAAGTAATCACGGCGATAACTACAATATTAATACCTTTTAATATATTAAAACCTTTGCTTATCAATAATTTATTGTAAGATGAGGTTGCTTTTGACTAATGAACATAGAGCTTTGTAATAGGTGCTATGATTGTATAATTTTGTTTGTAATGTATATCATGGCATATTTTCAATCTATATACTAATATATAAGCTGAAGAGTTTGTTTGTTTGTTTACTTGAACGCGCTAATCTCAGGAACTACTGGTTCGATTTGAAAAATTATTTCATTGTTCGATAGCCCATTTATTGAGAAAGGTTATAGGCTATATATCCTCATATATCTCCTATATCTCCTCTACGCGGACGAAGTCGCGGGCAGAAGCTAGTAAAATATAAAGCGTTATAATAGCTACTAAATTACCAAGCATTGCGCTGTCTAAATTTGAATGCTTGAATTGCCGGCAAAAACATAATACCATAATAAATCGTAATCCAATAAATTGTGTTTTACTTACGATATAACTTGGTATTACGTTTGTATTAGAAATTCGGTGGCCGACTCTTGAGAGCTGTAGGTATTATACTTAAGGTCGCAATCACACGCAGTCGCAGTCGTAAGTACCTCGAACATAACATACCATCACGCCTGTATTCCCTGAAGGGTTAGGCAGAGGCGTACACTAATGTACACCCACAGTTTGCCGATATGTTAAGGTCCCATGTAATAGGGGGCGAGCCTATTGCCATTATCCGGGCACAAATTTCAAATTCCGAGCTCCTACTGAGAATTTACTACGCCTGTTTTTATTAATAAATATTTTTTTATGTATATTATGTTATGCCAATGTATAAAATAAAAATCTATCTACTTACTGATCTAATACTAAATAGGATATTTGCATTAGTAATTTTCCACTTGACTGTACCATGCGCACGAAGGCGGGTGCAACAACCTCTGCCCGGCCAAAAAGATTGGTACTGTACTGTACGTTTCTAAAGGAACTACATCCCAAGTACAATCAGGCTGTAGGATGTTCTTCAAAAAAGAAGTGACTTTTCAATAGATATTACTGACGTCACCTTTAAGACGTAAATTCAGAATGTGAATGCAAATTTAGACCTGGCAAGTGGGACTCGCGGCGGCTTAGTGATCATAGCATCTGATTTATCTAACCAGAAGACGCAGGTTCAAATTTTGATCGCAGTCGAGTTTTTCCATCACTAAAATAACTTTACAATAATATCTAGGAATGTGCAAAAAAAACACAAATAGTTAACAGTTCATATTTAACTTGAAAAAAATTAACCAAATTTTAATCTCTGGTTTCAAAATTAATAATTATGATTTTCGTAATCAGCCCCAGAGAATCCTTGAAATTGACACCTATATCAATTTATTTAGAAAAGCATTTTCGTAATCAGCCCCTGAAAATCCTTGACATTGACAGCTGTATCAATTTATTTAGAACAACAATGTCCGCTATCTTGGATTTAAAAATTAATGTCATTTTCGTAATCAGCCCCCAAAATTCTTTGAAATTGACACCCATATCAATTTATTTAGAAAAGCAATGTCCGCCATCTTGGATTTCAAAATTAATATAATTTTCGTAATCAGCCCCTGAAAATCTTTGAAATTGACACCCATATTAATTTATTTAGAAAAGTAATGTCCGCCATCTTGGATTTCAAAAATAAACATTTTCGTAATCAGCACAATGAGAAACTTGTACTACCCATACTTCCTACAAAAAATACCAGACCATATTATATGGCTTTTCTAGAAATTAGAAGTTATAAAATAATCAACGTATCAAGTTGTGTTAATCGCAGTATAATTTGGGAAAATATTTACGTCGAACAAGCGCACGCCTGTGACACAAAGCGATACGTCCTCTCGCTGGGAAGGCCCAAACGTGACTGGCGCGAGCGGCTTTGCGCGCTCGATATTATAGCACAATTATAGGTCTTTTCATCTTTGATTTACTAAATCAAAATATATTTTTTTTGAAAAAGTAATGTTTGATCCTATTAGAGGGATAACTGATGATTATTAAGTAATTTAAAAAATAATCAAAATGTCTTTCTAAAAAATAGAAAAAAATACATATTTGTCTGCAATTTTCACGAAAAATTACGTTACGTAAATATTTTTTTCCTGCTATATTTTGTATGAAAATTGTAAAAAGTGCTTCCGCTTGTGCCAAGTAGAGCATATGCTGGGTTTTATAGTATTTTTTAATATTCAGTAATACTAATATTTTCTTGTAAACCGATCATCAAACTTCACTCGAAACGCGTTTTTTGGGAAAAGGAGTTGTCAATAAAAGGGATTTACGATTATTATAGAAGTAAATTGAAAAATCCATTTCCGTATGTGCCAGGTTTAAGAACAGTTCTTTTCAAATAATTAATAACTTTATATAAATTCTTTGTAGATTCCTCACAATCGGTCATCAAAATTCACTAAAATGCGTCAATTTTTAGGACGGCCCCTTAATGACGGGTAGAAGAAACTATTATTGATACAACCGATTCAGGCTCTTGTAGAGCAAGCTACGCCACTGATCTTTCATAAGGTCCCTCTCGATAAAGTTACTTTACCAACCTGTTATTAAATTTTCTAGGACGGCACATACGTGAAGTCTCCAAGCTCTAAGCTGACGTACGGCACGATGATGTTCGTCCGCGTGGTGATTGTAAAGGACATGTGCAACTACCTTGCCAAGGCCGTCACCATAGCGACGCGATATTCCGCCGTCAGGAGACAGTCGCAGCCAAAGCCAGAGTAAGTTTAACCGCTTTATCAATAATGGAAGTGAAGAAATACAAGTTTTTCTTTAAAAATCTCTCAAAGTCTCAACCTGTTTGTCAGCTATGGGCAAATTGTACCACCAATAGGTTAACAACCTTTGGATGGACTTTATTTCGGCAAATTCAAGGGGAATCTACTTTATCTTCTAGGACGCTTGTTCAGCCAAAAACAACAATTGATTTTGAATTTCCAGTGAGCCAGAACCCCAAATTCTGGACTACTTAACCCAGCTGCACAAATTGATGATTGGTATAGCGACATCGCACGCCTTCCAGCTAAGCGCCGAGTGGATCTGGAATATGTACAACAATGTTACCGCTGAACTGGAGGCTGGCGACCTGGAGAGACTACCCGAGGTAACATCGTCTTGGTATCTAGAGACTTTGGAAAGCAACCAGACCCCTCATTAACTATTGGAGGCCTTTATTCATAAAAAAGACCTCTATTATAGATTTTCCCCATTGGTGCTAATTCTGTTGTTCAACTGACCAAACTAAACCAAACTAAATTTTTACCAATTTTGGTTTAGTTTAGTCTAAAACGTATTCTGTTGTTACGTCGAACTAAATTAAAAGCCTGACCAAAATCGAACTTGACACGACTTATTTTAGTTGACTTTTTTTTATTAATTTATTTAACGGCCCTGGATACATGTCCTTAAAGCCTTATTTTACTTCACTATGCTATGATGTTGCCAGTAAAAAATTTAGTGTTAAGTATTATCTTAAATGAAAAATTTTAATGAAAATATTTTTTGTGAAAATATTATAGCATAAAGTGTGGTTCCATAATATAATCCCATGATGGGAACTAGTATTACTTGATAACTCCAAATACTTAAGGCTGATTGTTTACCTGAGCCCGCCAAATTCAAATTACAATTGGTTTTTCGCAATTTGTAGATCTGAGCTGATTAGCTATACAATTTCACAACTGAGTTGTGAATATTATATAGCTAATGGCACAATGACTACAGCTATCAATCTAGAATCTACAAATTGCAAAAAACCAATTGTAATTTGAATTTGGCGGGCTCAGGTAAACGATCAGCCTTAACCTTGGCAAATACAAGCAGTGTGACGCCATATTTTAAAAAAAACAGATTAGGTACCTACATAATAATTTACTTGATTGATAATAATTTAAATTATTATCAATAAAGTAAAATATTATCAACTCCGTTTTTTATGTAAAAAAATGGCGTCTGCAAACAGTGCTACGAAAAGAGCCAATAAAAAGCAAACAGAACTTTTATTAGATCGACTATCCCTAAGTCCTTCCAGACGAATCCTTTCTTGATAGTTTCTGAAAAATAACTTTTCGTGTTTAGGTACCTAAGAATTATTTTATTAGCCTTGAGTATTTTACCTCTCTAATAACTTCGGAAGAGTCACAATTACATGTTCTGCCATTATAATCACGAAAAAATGTTTACTGAGAACAAATTAACTTGATCATTTTACAAATTGTTACAAATGTCCGCCTACGACTATAAAATTTAGTTTAGTAGACACCTATTTCTATGACGACTAAAATTAGTTTGACGTTTCCAATTTAAGTCGTAATTTGACGTAAAACATGTACAACAGAATACCAAAATGACAATTTAGACTAAATTGAGTAACTAAAATAAAATTAGTCCTGTCAAACCAAATTTTAGTTTAGTCGCATAATTATCTGAATAGCAATGACGACTAAACTAAAATTAGTCGGATTTTAGTTTAGTTTGACACTACAGAATTAGCACCATTGTCACCATTATCCTAAACTGCCCAAGGTTAAAGACGTTCCTAAAAATAGCCATTGAATGGAGAAGTTAGAAGGATGATAAATTATATTTCTGTATAAATTGATCTTCAAAGACACTTGGAAGTCACTGTTTAAATATTTGTACTAGGTAGTCTGAATAAATAGTGTCAAGTACGCATATTGTGCTGGTTCGAAACCTGGACTAGAGCAGTATAAAAAAATGATCTTATGGCTCACCCTGGGCATCGCAACTTTTTGTGGCTAACTATGGATTTGTGGCTCGCTGATGGAAGAAGTTGTCAATAATCCGTGTTTCCACAGCTGCACGCGCTGTCGTGCTGCCTGAAGGCTGTGACGACGGCGGACGCGGCCGAGTGCGTGGAGCGCTGCCGGCTGGCGTGCGGCGGCCACGGCTACATGCTGGCCTCCAACCTGCCGGTCACCTACGGACACGTCACGGCCGCCTGCACCTACGAGGGCGAGAACACCGTGCTGCTGCTGCAGACTGCCAGGTCAGAATACCTGAAACCTACTCTAATAATTAATATAATGGAAAAATAGAAATAACACGTGATATAGGGTTGCTAACACGCGATATAGGGTTGGCAACGCGCGAGTGATGCCGCTGATGTTGCGAACGTTTATAAGCTACGGTAACCGCTAACCATCAGGCACGCCGTATGCTTGCAAGTATGCCATCTTAGAGGTAAAAAACCCGGTATTTTTCATATTCATCTCTACTATTATATAATTGTAAAAAAGCTGTGTCTGTACATTGAAGAAGATATTAGGGTATATAAACGTCTACGAACCCAAAAATGTGATTTTTTAAATTCTTGTCTGTTTGTTACGGGTTGCGCAAAAATGTGCTCCAACTTAAAAACTGAAACTGACTATCTCAAATAATTAAACGGAATCTGAGATACAACTTGACCTCTCTAATGTATAGACACCCATACAAAGAAGAGATCATCATTGTTGGTTTCTAAGCTTCAAGTGAGCGAAGCCGCGGGCAGACGCCAGTTATTCATATTTGCCTCTTCAAACCTAATAAATAAATAAATTACAATCTTTATCTACTTTTATTCCAACGTCGTCAGTAGTCTAATGTAGTAGGCTAAAGGATATTTTTATTTTTATCTAGATACCTGGTGAAAGCGTGGCAGCAGGCGGTGGGCGGCAACTCGCTGCCGCCCACCGTGGCGTATCTCAGCCGCGTCGGCTCAGGCCGGCGCTCGCCGCCCTGGGACAACACCATCGAGGGCATCATACACGGATTCCAGATGGTCGCCGCTGGGTAAGCCTACTAGCGTCTTAAACACGAGTACTTAATTTTTTTTGTAATTTTTTTGTAATATAGAGGACTGTGCACTACACGGGTATTTAACAATAAAAACGCGAAAGTAACTGTCTGGCTAAAGTAACTGTCTGGCTATACAGCCAGACAATGTCTATTACCTTTTCATGAAAACACCTTACCTTTTCTTTTAAAAGAAAAAATCTTGACAAATTTTAGTATAGAGGTAGAATTGGTCCTTGGAGAAGGATATAGGTTACCTACCTTTTGTCTCAAAAAGTCCTTTGAGTTGCGATTTCTGAATGAAACCGCGGGCAACTACTAATATAATACATATTTTTAATGTTTTAATCGTAATTCAGTTTTAAAATTATTTGCTGGTCCTTTGGTTACAGTAAAATCTCTATATGTGTGGCGGACATCGAGAAGCGCCAGAAGGCTGGCATGTCTTACGAGGACGCTTGGAACATGACATCTGTACAACTTACACAGGCGTCTGAGGTATGTAGACACACATAATTGATAATTCCACCAAAACACTATTATTCCATAAAACAAATTGTTTAAATTGTGGATACACACACACCACACTATTATACTTCTGGAAACGAATTATTTTTTTCATTTATATTCATTATAACTAGGTATATGAAATAACTTTAAAATTTACACTACAAACAAACTGGACTAAAACAATATTCCGTGTACGTCTTTGTAGGATGTTCCTGGCTCTCTCCAATCCATTTTACATTTAGGTATCATAATTAAATTATTATTTTTTGTTTTTCTTTCGACCAGGCCCACTGCCGCGTGTTTGTACTGTCGTCATACTTTGACGAGACGGAGCGGCAGGCGAAGACCGTGTCGCCACAGCTGCGCGAGGTGCTGCTGCAGCTGGTCGACTTGTACGTCGTGTACTGGGCGCTGCAGAGAGTCGGAGACTTGCTCCGGGTTAGTTATATACTGTATTTTATACTGGTTTCTGACACTTACGCGAATATTAGACATTGAAATAAAACTATTTTTACGGATTTTATCGCGTTGTATTAAATTTTATTATTTCCCGACGTTTCGGATCCTTTACAGCATCCATGGTCACGGGTAGACTGAGGTGTTGGACGTCTTAATGTTAAAATTACTAACAGCTACCTTACATTTTTAAAATAATAAAATTTAATACAACGCGATAAAATCCGTAAAAATAGTTTTATTTCAATACTGTATTTTATGTTTATCAAAGTGTCGATTCTACTGTCGTTGGTGGCGTCTATGGTCATCAGGCTTCCCCTATGCTTGTTTATCACGCGCTATATTATATGTATAACTTTCAAGAGATCATATGCACAACAAAGTTTAATTTTCCCCTTAGTTTCCTTTCCTCATCCCTTGCCATTTTCTAACGATACGCTACGTAATAATAAGTACAACTCTCAGTGCATTATAGAAGGTTCTCATAATATTGTTGAAATTTTTCACTCACCTACAAATACAAGTATATAGTTTCGACAAACAAGAATTTGAAACTGCCAGTCGTCCAGTCCCGTGTTCAAGCTTGGACGTCTCGCTATAACTCTAGGCACCTTCTGGAACTGAACTGGTAATATAAACGACTAATTAAAATTAGTTTACAACTTCACAGTTCACATCTATTTCGGAGCGGGATATTGGGAAACTGCAGCACTGGTATGAGGAGCTGCTGATGAAGCTCCGTCCTAACGCAGTCGGCCTCGTCGACGCATTCGACCTACGTGATGAGGTAATTTAAAGAAACAAATGAATATGTACTGTACACGGACAAAAATATCCATTATGAAAATAATATACGCACAACTCAAATCAATAGTCGAGTCCTCCATAAATAAGACAATAACATTTAAATATTATTTTTTTTAGATTTTGCATTCAGCCTTGGGCGCGTACGACGGTCGTGTGTACGAGCGTCTGATGGCGGAGGCGCTCAAGAGTCCCCTCAATGCGGAGCCCGTCAACCAGAGCTTCCACAAGTATCTCAAACCCTTTATGCAGGGGAAACTGTGATGTACGACTATGTAGTAAATTTAGAGAGCAGCTCATAATAATGTGATTTATATTGTAAGATTAATTTGACTTATCAATCATGACCATGACTATTAGGTACTTATCAAGTTATTTTATATTGTAAATGGTAATGATTTTGGGGTGTCTATGGGATAAGGCTACAATAAGAGTAAATTAAGTCAAAGATATTTATAACTGACTTCATAAAATAAGATTCTCTACTCATCTATATTTTGTTTATGTAGTTATGTTTTACGTGATGAATATACATACTTCTGAGATAGTCCCATTTTGTTTGGCTGGTCAAAACGACAAAATACATGAAGTCAGTGTTGTAATTTTGATTTTCTAAAAAAGTATAAATGATGGCAACTATTTGTCGACAGGTGGTGGATGTAAAACATTCCTTATAAATATTGTAAGTAGTAGATATTGCAGTATTAAGGTATTGACTGGAGATTTTAATCATGAGATTTATATGGAAAATAATTTAAAATAAAGTTTTATATATTGTTAAGCCTGTGTTTATCTCTTTGGGGTCCATAGTTTCATCTATGTTTCTGTTGAGTTTACGTGGGGTTAGACCAAAATCCTTTCTAAAAAAAAACCCTCAGAGTAACAATAGAAAAAAACTAAAAAACTTGAAAAATATTGTAATTTGCGAAAAACCAATTGTAATTTGAATTTGGCGGGCCCAGCTAAACGATCATCCTTAAACCTATTTTATTAATTGCATTACAGTTTGAGAGAAGAGACATCTATGGATAGACTTGAAACTATTAGGTAGCAGTGTTTCTTTGTTATGCAAAGTAGATGGCATGTCTGTATTTATTGACGTGATGCATGTTCTAAGTGTCCCCCCCCTGGTCTAAATCCAGCTTTAAGACCAAAGATATGATACTGAGATGTTATGTGTCAAGTGTCAATGACCAAAAGTCAAGCCTTATGTCTATTCTATAAATTTATTCACCGTCGTCTCGGATGCGTCACGGTCAATAATATGTCATTAACATAACAAAACAAGTCAATAATATGGAGAAAGAGGACCATGATATGATGATATGTCTGGTTGATTTATAAATAATAAGATACCTACTCTAGATTAAACATTGAAATGGCAAACTCAGGAGCTGCAGGCTATGGTATTATATTTAAATCCAGGATTGTTAAAATTTATATTACACAAAGTTATATTTATTCCTTGTTAAATGGTCCCCAGAAACAAAAGTAACCAAAGTATCAGCAGCCCAGACCAACATATTATGCACCTTTTTTGAAGAGAATCCTGAAGTTATAAGGGGTTATAAGAAGACAGCCAAGTCCAAAGATGATGTTCAAACCAAATGGAAAAAAGTAACTAAACAGCTTAATGTTGCTGGACCACCAAGAGATCATAAGTCTTGGGCAAAGGTATTTTTTTTATTTAAGTACCCCATTTCATAGTATCTAAATAGCAAAGAATTTGTGTAAGGCTATTGATGAATGACAATAATTTATTTTTAATTTTGTTACACATTCAATTTGATAGTTAATCATGAAGAAGCTTGCATGCCTGAGGGGTTTCTCAAAAATGTGTGAAGTCTACCAACCTGCAGTAGGATAGCATAGTGGATTATAGCCTACTGGCAGTAGGACAGTAAATGAGTTGATGATGATGACTATACAGAGACTAAGTTTATTGCATTATTTACAGTATCTATGTAACATGAAAGCAAAATTAAAAAGCAAAAGAATAAAATGGAGACAAAGCTGCAATGGTAAAGGTCCTATAATGTGTAATGCTGATGATTTTGATGAAATCAAGTTAAGAATGCTTCAAGTGCTCCGTAAAGATGGATCTAATTCACAAGAGTCCCAGGTGATTCTTATACATCTCTTATTACCTTTATACATACATTTCCTATATTGCAATTGGAGCATTCTCAAACATTAAATTTATTTCAGGATACATCAGACTTGGATGCTGAAGATGACAATAGCAATTATGATGCTCTTAATGAAAGTGATAAAACCGAAACATTCTCCCAATCAATATCAGATGAAAAGTCATCACTGGAAAGTCTTGACTATAACTTTAAAATATCAAATGATACCCCACCACCACACTTGAAACCTCACCACATAGTTTATAATGATGAATTTGATTATTTTGGAAAAAATGTAGCTCAACAACTTAAAACTTTGCCTTTATTTGTTGCATTAGAAACCCAAGAAATAATTTTATCTGTATTAAAAAAGCAAAGGGAGAAAGTGTTACATGAAACCTCCAGTAGTTTTGATCCTCTAAGCAAATATTAACAAGATGCGAGTGATTCTTCTTAATTTATTCAAATTCATACAAATAACATTTTAAATTCTTATTGAGAAAGATATTTCATTGTAAACAATAAATTAATCAACAGTTACATGTTATTTAAGTACCTGACTGCTGAGCGATCTTTGTGGTTTAGTGGTTCGAGTACCGGACTGCTGACCACGAGGTCGTGGGTTTGATTCACACAGGACACAAATATTTATGTGATGAATATATGTGATTGTGTTTGGCTGGGTGTTTCTTATGTATTATAAGTACGTATTTACAAAAAGTATATAAGTATTATATCCATTGTCTAGTACCCATAGTACAAGCTTTGCTTAGTTTGGGACCAGATGGTGATGTGTAAAATGTCACAGAATATTTTTTATCATTTATTTATTTATCTATAAAATCTTTAGGATTGTAAACCACCAAATACAGTACATAATGCATGATGTAATTTCTGCAGATTAAGCAGATTTAAAGTGGAAAAATTGTTCGCGCAGTAGTTTCGATCGTACTGAGAGAGAGCTTAGAGTACTGTGGCGCCAAATATTTTGGGTAGGTATTATAAGACCGTTGAAAAAGTCGTCTTTTTTGTATTATAGAACTAAGAATGTTATTACATTCTTGTATAAACCACATTGCCCTTTGGTGCCCCAGTCAAGCTGATTTAGAGATGCTGATGAAACTTTATTATGGCTTCAATGGAGTTTATGAGTTATCACAAAAAGTCACGATTATTAATTTTATATCATTTGCCTACATTCGCAAACGTTCACGAACATAATTTCGTAAATTATGCAACTAGTTACCTACCCACCATTTACACTATAAAAATAAACTTCGGAGAAACACAAGTTTGGGAAAATAATATATATTTTCCCGCCACTCCTTCCCTGGGGCGTAAATTTTGTTTTTTATCATTGACATCAATAAAATTATCCGAGTAAAACGGCGAAAACTTTTACTACGGCATCAATAGAATTTAGGAGAAAATATTGATAGTCACGATCAAAATTTTATGCCATTTTCCTATGTAACTTGCACACGTTCTCTATAAACACTATAATGGTTATTTATTATCATATCTATCTTTTGAACTGTACACGTAAGACTTCAAAGAATCACAACTTTTTGGAAAAATACTATCAAACCGACAAGGTGCCCTTTTACATTTTCCCGCTTTAACTTCGAGTTCGTTCGACACAGACTCAACGCTGCTAATTAGTGCTAATGCTCGAACTTCGAGCATTAGTAGTCTGTTGAGTCTGTGCTCCTCCTCAGGGAGGTGCACAGTATTATTTAACGACTTAAATCTGAGGTTTACGCAAATTATCTTGAATTGAACCTAAACTAACGGAGGGGGAAAGTTAGCGCAGTGCATTTGCGTGCAAAATGTACTAAAAATCGACTATTGCGCATCCGGCATTTTGGTTCAAGTTATTTTCCGCCAACTGTATCCATATCTATTTTGATACAAGTATTTTACTTGTCGCAATGGCTAACTTCAGAATCGCGCCTTACGCCTACCTATATTAGCCTGTGTCTGGCCTTTGCTAAGAGGACAAGGATGACTGGGGTGACCACTATATTATCATATCTATATTATCGGTAGAAGACTGAAAAGTGAAATTGTTAAAAATAGTTATTTGATAAGCAAGGCTGCAAAGTTGTTTTTTGGTGGGAGTCCTTGTATTGAAACCTGAGCAAGCGAAGCAAAAGGATTCTAGGATTGAATTGAGCGAAGCGAATGGTTCAAATATCCATCCTAAGCGTTGCGAGGGTTTCAAATGTACGAGACGCAGAATAACTTTGCTGCCGAGCGAAACACACAATTTCTCACCTCACTACAGCTATAGCAGCTATATATCTATGCAAGAAAAACAGCAAATATTAAATGAGTTCTGCAGGTGTTAAATTTATATCTTCGTCGCCACTGGACTCACTCATATTTTATGATGTCTTACGATTTTATCATAAAACAATCTAAAATTAATGATGGTAAGTGAATTGATTAGAGAGAAGAAAATTTTAAGTATTTTTTTCATCCCATCTATTCGAAAAGGACGCCTTGGTTCGCCTTTAAGTGCATCCAAAGGTGGTGTTTTCTAGAAGAAACTGTTAGCGTGCAGTAATGAGATTTTAATCCTCTATAAGTGCGCCGCAATTTACTTTGCCGCGCACTTTTTGAGCGGGCAGTAATGAGCTTTTAATCTGGCTGGTACGACGGCCTAAGTTCGCGCCGTGGGCGCCGCCACCGGTTTATGAGGCGCCTTTTATTTTCTCATAGTGGGTGATGAAAAGTAGAGTGTATCACTCGGGCGCAAAATATATTTTTGGCTCGGGCTACGTACTTTGAATCCCTCGCTACGTTCAGGATTCTACTAAAGAAACCCTCGCTACGCTCGGGATTCTACTCTAGATTCCTTCACTTCGCTCTGGATTCAAAAAAGCGCCCTCGCCGTAAAAATATTACTTTGCTCCCATATTATACAATCTACTATTTCCACACATTAACTGCACAAGTCGGCATTTTGCACGGAGAATTGATTACAACCGTACAGAGCGAAAACGATTCTAATTCTGAAAAATCGATTCCGTAAACAGTTTTTAGAAACGTTGTAGATTTTAAATCCACTACCTTGACAGAAAGGAATGATCATGCGACGCGGGTCCATTAGGTTTATAGAGTCTGGCACACGAAAGTTGAGCCTGAAAAAGCGCGGCAAATTAAAAAAAAATAGGTAGGTATACAGTAGGAATAAATTGTCTTGATCGGAATTGTCTGCAAATACACCATTTATTACTAATAATTATTAATGCGATTACGGTAAACATAACGGTTTGAAATATTTTAAAAGTTAGACAAGTATCAATACTATTTAGCTGGTAAACTAACCTATAAAATTTGTTATCGCTAGTAAACATTGTTGTTTTTCATCGTATGCACTTCGTTTCTTTTGTTGTTTTTCTTCAAATCGTGTATAGTAACTTTCGCACATCACTTCTTATTGTTTTATTCATGTTTAATGATAAAATCTGATAAAAACATTAAATACGGCAGTCTGACACTTGAGATGTCTGGTGACAATGACATTCATCTGACAATTTTAGAATGTTGCCATGTAAAAAGTTTCGATTAAATCCCAGGCTCAACTTTCGTGTGCCAGACTCTAGTATAAGTTTGGGGGTGACTTGGGGTTCTCTTGGGGTGACATTCTCAGCTGGTGCCTCAGGTGTGCCAAATGATGATTGATTGAACTAAATAATGAATTAATGACTGAATAGAACATCTAATATGGTCCTATCAGTAAATTAGAGGTGTTATATTAGGGTGATATTTAGGTAATACTATTATTGAATATATTCACTAAGCCATATTAGCATACCATACCTATTACTAGGTAATAGTCAAATATTAGTCAGCCATTTTGAGATTCATATTCTCTCCGTATTCGTTAACTCTAACATAATATTGATATCGTAACTATTCTCAAAATAGGTACGATATCAATATTATGTATTATTATTCGTTACGAATACGGAATGATTTACTCGGTGTGCCTATTGTTTGACTAATATCTGGTAATAGTCTACGCTAAACTAATATATATATACTAATATGAATATACAGCTTGTATCATAATATCTATAACTATTACGAATATATTAGTTATAGTTACACCTCTACAGTCAAGACTCAATCACGCAAGAGTCTGTCATAGTCTGTCATGAAGACAGTCAAATTATCAAATATTTGTTTGTAAATAAAATATGTTGAAATGAACTCTAATTTCGACTATTGGATTTAAAAATATTTCTGTTCTGGCGAAAAATGGCATTTAGGGACACCGTATGCCGTGCATGTCTCACAACAAAACCATCTTTTACCTATTTTATATGTGAAAACGTTTGTGCAGATATTTATTGTTTCTGCACATCGATTCAGGTAAGAAATTATTGCTCTAATTATTGCTTACTATTTAGTCGGTGAATCGCTTTTAATTTTAGTTGTGGACTGACACAAGTAAACTATATTCTAGTCTTGCTCTTCTCCCTTCCTCTTGTTGGGGCAGTCCAAATATATGTATATTGTACATAGTATGATTCTGTGTATATTCTAAAGTGTGTATGTAATCAATGTTAAAGGCATATTTTAAATTCTATTACAGGTAACCAAAGATGAACTATTACCCAGAGGTCTTTGTAATTCCTGCTATGAGCTGCTCAAAAAATACTCAGAGTTCAAGCGCACATGTTTACAGTCCCAGGCTACCCTCCTCGATCTTAAAAGTGATTTAAAATATGAAGTTGACACACACACATCAGGTGGTGCTGAGAATGCAGAACCAAGCCAAAGTCAAGAAAATGAAATAAAGATTGAGATTCTTGATAGTGCTGTGAAAACTGAAAATGAGGAATCAGACCATGGTAAATACATATATTTAGCCTCAAGCAATTTTAGAGGCAATAGAACAGGATACATCATAGTAATAGGATACATATTTTTTCCATTACATGTATTAATTAGGTACTGTGAAATATTGTGTTGTAGCTGAAAGGGTGTTGGGGTTGTACTTATCATCATGAACAATTTGTACTATGGAAATAATACTGAAATCATGATAAGTCAGCTGTTACTTTGAATAAAAAATAGAAAACAGGAAATATTTGTTTTTCTTCAAGATGAGTACAGTGGGTTAATCTTTGAACTCAATGAAAAAAACATGGTGTATTATAAAATTATACATATTTAAGTATCCAACTTCTAATTTCAGATTACATGGATGAAGTTTATAATGTTGATCCAGAATTAAGTAAAGATTTAAGGTTTGTTATCCTTAATTCATAGAGTATTTTCCATGCTTTACTTTGAAATAATGACTTCACACAAAAGACTTACATAATATTTACTATTTTCCAGACAAGTTAAGAAGATGGTAAAATTAAAACAGTTTAAGGGAATAAATCCTAAAATAAGGAAGAAATTTATATACACTTGTGAAGTATGCAAAAAGAAATTCAACTATAAGGAACGGTTTGAGGCACATAAGCTTGAGCATGAAGGAAAAATAGTAAGTAGGCCAGATATTCCTTTTAACAACTGAATTCCTAAATCAAAGACTATCTGTGATTCTATGACTAAAATTTATAGTTACTGTAGGTGCATCTTTGCATGTGAATAAAAAAAAATATATGTACATATTAAGTTGTATACATAAATATTTCTAACTTTATCTATATACCTATATTAAAAATTAATCCGTATTTCCCTTGATCATGCGCAAATTAGTATAAAATATAATTGACCCTCTTTCATACATTAAACAATGTAATTACCTAAATGTATACACCTCAAGCTGGAATTTTTAGGGTCTAAGAATAAGAAAGATATTAACAATAATATACTTCATAATTATACAACATTATTTTTATGTATATGCAAAACCTGAATATGGTTTGTTCGGAATAAGTAAATGAATCAATTCCAATAATTTTTACACCATGTTATGTATTGTCCCAAAAAAAAGTATATTTCTGTACAAAACGGAGCATGTTTTTGTACAGACAACAAGGTAACATACCAAGCTTATAACTTTGTGATTTTTGTGACACAGTTTTGAAATTTCGTACATAAAATTACTAGACACATGTCTGGGGTTTCACATATACTAAAACTATGGTATATAACTCTGTTGAAGGGTAGATTCAGACTTGTTTGATTGTATCTAGTCATGTAATGCTGAACTATTAAGAAAAATTACTTATTTACCTCTTTGCAGATAACAATTCACTGTTCACCATGCAACAAAACATTTGTCACATGGAGTGGTCTAAAGCGACACACAGAAAGTGAACACACCCAAGTAAACTTAGAAAGCTTGAAGTGTCCCACATGTGGTAAGATCTTCAAGAGCCGACAGACACTGAAGATGCATGAGAAAATGCATGGGAACAGGAGGCTGATCATGTGTGACGTCTGTGGAAAAGGATTCACGACTGCCGTTATTTTAAGGGTAATTTTATTTTAACTGCAGTGATACCTTTTTGCACAATATAATATTTCTCGTTGTTATGTTGAATTATGTATTATATACAAATGCGGGGGCTGACCCCGTGTTGGGCACTATTCAATTAAAACTTCAATGAATTAATAAATAATTATAATTGTTTCATTGCAATTTAAAAATATATTCAATTGCAATGATAAAATAATTGACTGAAATTTAATTGATCCATGACCAACCCTAGGCTGAACATTAACTGTAATTCATAGATAATCAAAACAAATTATATCAAACCAATAAAGTATCCTTTGCAATTCCAGGCACATTTAGAAACTCACAAAGAAAACAGAGAACGGCGCTTTACGTGCGAACATTGCGGGAAGAAATTCTTTACGAACACGATTCTACTGTCCCATGTGTCGAGGCGACATTCCGGCCGGAGGTTTATATGCCAAATATGCTCCTACCCCTTCACCGACAAATACAATCTCGCCAAACACCTACTGATTCACGATGGAAAGAAGCTATACAAATGTGAGATTTGTAACAAATCCTACGCCACGCAGTCCACATTAACAGAACATAAGAGGCTGCATTCTGGCGAACGGCCATATGTCTGCAATTATTGTCTAAAGGCGTTTGTTTCAAAGAAGAGATTGACTGACCATGTGAGAATACATACAGGCGACAAGCCACATAAATGCACACTGTGTGAACAAAGATTCACTCAAAGAGGGACTCTGAAGAGGCATATGAAAGTACACGATAGGGCTGTGCCTACACTTAGTTGAATATTTTTCTCATTACAGAATCTTTGCGAAAAATTAACGGCACGAATGGGCCGGCTCGATCGGAGTGATACCACGGCCTCACAGAAAACCGGCGCGAAACAACACTTACGTTGTGCTTCGCCGAGTGAGGGAGGATGTCGGAGGCCCCAACCCTTTTAAAAGGCGGCCAAGGCACTTGCGACTCCTCTGGTGTTGCGGGTGTCCATGGGCGGCGGTAATCGCTTACTATCAGGTGATCTGTCAGCACGTTTGCCCCCCTATCCTATAAAAAAAGGCGTCGAGTTTTAGGCGGGAAATGTTAAGTGCACAAGTGAACGTGTGCGGGAACTAAAAATCGTGACTTTTTGTGTTTACTCTCCGTGTAATCGGAGATTGTATGGTATATTGTTTATATACAATACTATATCTTAATAAGTGGCAAAAAAACTAGAGATATTGAAAGATCAGCATGACGAGGTCCCCGCGTGTATTCATCATTTGGTCAGAATAACTTCACTATTTCAAAAGTATTTCTACAGTACCTTGGTCATAAAGGGATCTGTATGACCAAGGTTTCTAGTTTCATAAACTGTAAATAAATTTATTTCACTACTAATCATTGTTTAATTTATAGGTATGTTTGTACTTGACTGGTGTATTATTTATTAAAAACTAGCTGACCCGGTGAACTTCGTATCGCCTCACAGTCGATTCTGAAACTAACGTCACTCAATTGTTTTGCCTTGTATTAAACTTCAAATTCACTTTTAAGTAATATTACGACTCTTTCGTATGGGAATATAGAAAAGTGCTGTTTTTAGACTTTTAAGGCAATTTAAAAAAAAACTCTCCGTAAGAACCATCCTCGTACCTACTTCAGGAATATTATAAAAAAACAATTAGCGAAATCGGTTCAGCTGCTCTCGAGATTTGCGCTTAGCAACACATTTGGCGATTCATTTTTATATTATAGATAACAGGCTAAGTGAAAAATACAATTCGTATTCTAAAAAGTTAGTAAGTAGTTCCCAGAATTTAAAGTTTTAGTTTTTGATAGAGAGGGGATGCTTTGCCCCTTTCCCACAAAGCGAGGAGAGTAGGATTTGTAGGATATATTACTTTCCTCTATGGTGATATGACAATAACGAGACATTCCATAAAAAAAACAATTTTCTATAGTGCGGTCTTATTGTCTGGCATAAAATTAAAATGCATAAATTAACATGAAAATAAAAATGGATGGAAACGGATTTTCAATTTGTTTTTGTTGATGGGCTCTATTTATGATAAAAATTTTTCATGATTTGAGGCAATAAAAAAACGGTCAATCGTCGGCATCGTTTGTAGAGCAGTATATTGAAGAAAAACAAGAAATAATGGAATTAGGTTACTTTATATACAAAAGGATTGGATCTCATCCAATGCTTCATTCAATTATACATTTTAAAATGAAAGATATGAAAATAGTCCACTTTGCGATGTCAATTTTTATTTGAACATTAGGTCAATGTAGTTAGAGCTATACTGCTCGTCACCGTGAAACCGAAACATATAGGGAGGTAACATAACAGTCTTAAAAAAACTTACTTCCTAGAAATACATCATCCATCCATGAAACAAACACAATTATAAGAATTAATATTACACAATATTGACGAGGTACTTGTAGCTTAGCCACCCCACCCTCAAATTGGACCACAGCATAAATGTCACACATCAATATGCCATTGTGAATACTCGGCCGACCCCTGTAACCTGGCCCTTAGCAATATATTCTGTGTCTTGTCACCATCTTTCTGCATGTGGCCTTTCATGTGCCTATTGAGGGCACACTTCTGTATGAACGCTTGGTCACAGAGCTGACATTTGTGGGGTTTTTCACCTGTGTGTGTCATTCTGTGGTTTCGCATGTCTTTGCGGGCCATAAAGCGTTTCGGACAAAGGTCGCAAGCATATGGGCGTTCGCCTGAAAAAGAAAGCATTACGGAGATATGATATAAAATTAGGTTTTACATAGAACAGATAGATTCATTGGCAAAAGAAGTTACCAGTACTTACCAGTATGAGTTCTCATATGTACCACTTGAAAACTTTTACTTTTAAATGTTTTATCACAGTATTCACATGAAAATGGTTTTTCTGTGGAATGAGATCTCATGTGCTTGAAGAGGTCACTCTGAAAAGAGGAAAGAATCATATTAATTTCAGATAAAATCTAGATATCTCTTTATTATTCACTTAAGGGTAATGTACCATCACACCTGTATTCCCCAAAGGGTTAGGCAGAAGCTTACTAATGTACACCCACTGTTCGCCGGTATGTTTAGGTCCCATGTAATAGGGGGCGAGCTGATTTTTCAATATATATAATAATATATATCTTTTAACGCAGGAATAAAATTGAAGAAAAATCTAATTTATTCCTACGATTAAATTATCTTGCGATGGCAAATCACGGAATCGCCTGCTATTATAATATAACAATAACACAGCTTAGCAAAGGCTTTGTGTATATGTACTGTACTTAATTGAGGAGTACTATTGGAGCTAACACTAACTGTTGGAGCTTAGAGTGCTATAATAAAATATCAATTAATACCTTGACATAGAACCTCATATCACACAGCTGACAGGCTATGTTCTTGATGCCTGTATGCCTGATCAAATGGATCTTGAGGTTACCAGGCTGTGCGAACTTTTTGCCACATTGCCCACAAATATATTTCTTTTGATTGCTATGGGTTTCTAGGTGAGTCTGGAAAAGAAAATCATCAGGTAGGTATTATTATTATGTGTTGTATAATACTAGCCATGTTTATTTGTCATATCACTTAAATTTCCAGGCTAAAAGAAAAGAAAGGTACAAGAAACACATTGAATTAACCATCGGGCCTTTTATAATAACATAACAATTATAAACTTACAAAATAGCCATAAAAAATTCAAATATTTATTTCAAAGAACTCACCTTCAAATTATACCTCTGAACAAACTTCGCGTCACATATATGACAGACGTGCTTCTTAATACCCTGATGTATCATCTCATGGTTCTTCAAAACATTAAGGTATGCAAAGTTCTTGCCACAAGTCAAACACTGGTATTTGCGAACACCAGTGTGAGTGCGGACATGGCTGTGAAGGTTCCGGAGAGTGGGGAATGTTTTGTCACAATGTTCACATTTTATGTCAGGCTGTAAGAGATATTTGTAAATGAATATAACCACACTTTAGAGAGAGAAATGTGCGTAATGCAGAAATGTATATCTCAATAATGCAATCAGCCTGTCCTGATGTATTTTTAAAGTCAAAGTCAAAATCATTTATTCATTATAGGCTACTAGGTAGTACTTTTTTAACGTCATTTTTACATTATAGACAGCCCCCAAAACGCCCGCCCTTCACCGCTTCCTAGTGTTATCGCTGGTTTGGAGTTTTGGAGAGAGAGAGAGAGAATTTGGAGTTCGTTATACCCTCATAATTATCATCACAAATGAGCTTCACCCTCTTTTGAGTAAGCCTTTTTTTTAGAAATTTATCTATCCCTACCACACAATAACAAGGTAATAGAATAATTAATTATCGACTGGCTACTCTTTATCCCTCCCTTGCTACTCTCTAAGATCTTTAGTAAGCTTATAATTAATATTCTTAATATTAGTGTAACCAAGGGTGGAATAGGGCTGGATCTACCCTAAGTATATCCCGGATTATCCAGGAAGCCACCTTGGATCAGGATCCTACATCAGCCAGGAATCTGCTGAGTATAAGAAGACTAATTCTTATGTAATTTTGGAACCTGCACTGGTTGGTTCTATTATAGACTGCGACTTTTGTGGGCACATCTACCATGTGGCTACTAAGTGATAAATTATATCATTCAGTATTTTAGCAATGCCTGTGATGACCATCACTTTTCATTGTGTCTATATTATGGGACTTAAATACCTTTTTACCAAAATGACTTCTCATGTGGGCTTCAAAATTATCATACTTCTGGAATGATTTATCACATTTTGGACATTTCATTCTGGTTCTTTTCTTCAGGGGTCTAGCTAATTCTCTCCGTTTTCTGATTCTCCTGGGTCCAACAAAACATACTATTTTAATTATCACTTCCAATTAATACATTTAAATATAAATTATTATATTATTACTGACTGCTTAATTAGTCTAGTGGTCCAAGCACACTGCTAGATGTCCTGAGCTTGATGTCCAGGTCAAGCTGTGATATCAGGTTTTAGCATGAAATCTTTAGTAGTAGTTATAGTGGGTCAGTTTGGATTTGTGCCCATTTAATGGCAGGAGGCTCCCTCAGGAATGTTTAGGTTAGGGCCTAGACTTTCCAGGATTGAGAATAAGACAAGATAGGGCAATACTGGTGTGAATAGTAGTTAATCTCTTTTTAAATTTATTTAAGTTTGAAATAAATAATACCATATTAATATGTTAGTTTAAATAATAAATGAGAATAGTAATGATATACACTAACCTGATAATTTCAGCTGGTTCCATTGAGCGATCTAGCATAATGTCACTGTCTGATGTAAGATTCTGACTTAATATATCATCTGTGATTTCAGCCACATTTATTTCAAGGATTTCATGTCCATTAGAATGCATCTCCATTTTAATTGGTGGTTGCTGAAATGAAAATTCATTAACAAACCTACAGAACAAAACAATTGTTTTTAACTTGTCTGCTTCTTAGTTACATGATGGATTAAGTTAAGACCCATTAGGTAACTAAATTACTGTTGAATAATAGTTTTGTCCTCGGCACTAGGAATTATTTTACAAAATGCAAAAAATGCTAAACCTGGTAATAAAAAACCTTACCTCATCTAAAAGTTGTTCCTTTAATATAAGATCGGATTGAACAGTAGCTTGTTTGAAATGATATGACTTGTTTAACAAATCCAGACATGTTTGGCATATTTGTCTTGGCAAATTGTCTCCCTTTGCAACCTTTAACAAAATATTTATAGTTTAAAAAATCTTACAGTGTTTGAAACATGAATAAAATAAACTATACCATCTCTGAGGTGACTCTCTGACCAGGAATTTATTGTAATAGTTTCAATTTCAAGCATAACTCTATGTAAAAATACTGGTAGAAAAGCATACAATATACCTACTTGATTAAGAAGTTTTAATTATTTTTGGGGTAAGTATAATTCTTCTAGAGCAGTCTTTCTAACAACCCCTTTACTGGGATCAGGAGGCTTACAGGGATGCGGTTAAGAGCTCAGAGAAAATTGGGGGTGTTGAAGTGGTAAAGTTAATTTAATTCGATTCTAAGAGGGCGGTAAGCGAAATAAGTTTCAGCAAGTCTGATCTAAAGTATCATAAAATTCAACAAACTAAGATTTAGAATACATTCAGTGCTACAAATTAGATTAGACGTGTATGTATTGGTATATTTGAACAAGACTTACCCTAACAGACGTGCAAAATGAAAATATTTCAGGTGTACAAACTGCGAACAAATCTTTCATAGGACCAGTGTCCAACAAGCAAGCGCGGCAAACTTTATTGAAGTCTAAACCACCAGACATTTTTGTAGTAATATTCGAAGAACAGATTAATTAAGCGGCTTATAATTTCTTTCGGCCACAGTGGTCTCACTCGTATAAAATTTAAAATTGTGCAAACAACAACAAAGACCTTGGAATTTATTTTGGATGGAGTTTGAAGTTTGAGTAATTTGAGTTGACACTTTGACAGTTGACATTGATTTTCTAATTTTTGACTCTATTCACAGACAGTAAGTTGAGTGAGTTGAGTCGAGTCGAGGATGAGTTGAGGAAACGTTTAAGAATACGGGTGTCAGTCAGCCTAGCTTGTTCTTGCTCAGACTATGAACGGAGCGCTCCGTACTAGTACAATCGTTCAAATGTACTAGTTCGGTCTTCTAGTACTATTAGTACAGTAGCTCCCTGAAGGAAAAGTGAACAAAAATAATCACTGGGCTCATTTATATTCATATAAATTCATGTTCAAATGAGCGGTCAGCGACAGAGCGCTCCGTCGCTCATCGCTCAGTCAGTTCGTACAGAACTAGAGACTGAGCCTATTCTGGGATACTAGTATCTCATATTAATCTGTGATTCTGAGTTGAAAGTGTTGAATAGGTAGGACTGAAACAGACTTGAAACAAACCATGAAACCATTGAACTTTTAAACTATTACTCTCAGCATGAAACACACTGCACTAATCATCAAAGTTGTCAAAATCACAAATAGTAGAATACTAGTTACTTTACTTTCTTTGCCCTTTAGTTATTATGGTCACTGCAATGGAATTCGTTACATTCACGACGTCACCTTGCCACCCCAATTGCACAGAAAAAACCTTCAGTTTAAAGAGGTTCCCGAAACGAGCCAGGACACGGACGCTAGAAAATCATCCGATAAAAGCATCCGTGAAGCTCCTTTGCCATATCTCCCCGCGGCCAGCAGTAGGTATCATATCAAGTATTTTGGGTTTGCGCCAGTTCTCTTTAGCCAAGGATAGCGGAGTGAATCCTTTATCCACCGTGACTACAACTCGGTGCATCCCCACGTCAGCTCGCGATTGTGAAGGGTTTTAGCGTCTAAATAGCCACGTCCCTCCACACTTCCCCGGGATGTAGGTGCAGTCTCATAACTGATGAACGCGGGTGATGCATCCGATGTGCAGTCAACAATGTAGGTACGGACTCTTCTATCCAGTTATTGATTCGTTTAATTATTATTATTTACTTTTCCAAAAAAGGCCGTGCCAGAAATTTTAAGGTGGCCTAAGGCGACTTTCTAACCCAGCACTGGTAGCTGGGGACTGGATGAAGGATAACGAAAATCAATGTCTGTAGTGTTCACTAGGAGAGGCCTTCATCCAACGGTGGACGAATATAATTCCATTTCTACATCACAGTATTTCTAAGGGTAGGTAAGTATAGCGTTTGTTGAACAATTGGCTGTTTGCAATGAGGGACATATAAAACTGTACTACCTACCTATTTTGTGTACCTACCTACCTATAAGCTATAAAAATATTTCTTCCGTGCGGAGACCGAACCTACACACGTAGCGTAGAAGCCGATCGCTAAGGCACTATACCAGTCGTGACGTCACGTGTGCTTTAGCCGTCGTGCTAACGACCGCGAGACTAATGTAGGTACTATTTAAATTTTATTAACTTTTAATCAAGTTATTTAGGGCATAGGTCCTTACTATTACTAAATTAACTTGATAAGCATTGCCTAACCCGTAATTACGA
The DNA here is from genome assembly GCA_947256265.1 of Acronicta leporina. NCBI lineage: Eukaryota > Metazoa > Arthropoda > Insecta > Lepidoptera > Noctuidae > Acronicta > Acronicta leporina. The sequence continues at coordinate 16,371,404 of OX366512.1, forward strand.
ATAACAAGCACTTAACTAAGTATTTAATCTGCGATAGTACCGTTATAGTTACACGCCCAGGGCCGGAACTGAGTTTCTTATATTCTTTAATTAACTTCGGCGCCAACCTTCACCACTTCAGGCTTCAATCTGACTCCACAGATATAAATATAAAAAACCCAAAAATGTTCTAAGATAGCAAAGATTCGCTGGAGAACTCGAAATAGGTACAGTTTTAGTACATAAAATTACACTATGTTAGTAGGTAGTTTATTATTATTTTTTTTAATTCTATACAAACACATAATTAACAAATGTCTCTGAACAGTAGCTTATGTCGAATTATTATTTGGGTAGGATATACTTATGTTGGTACTTTATTGCCCAAGTCTGACAATTTTGTAAAGGGTTGTATTTAAAATGCTTTAAGGGTCCTGCTAGGTACCCTACTTCTAAGTTCGGACCTGTCTATAACCATTCTTTATCTTGTAAAGGACGATTGAAGTAAAGTACCTGTCTATCAGATAAAAAACGAGTGTAAAAGCTTTTGCTATCTACCAAGGTTTGATATCTATATATTGGTTCGTAAGTCATCATATAAAAACCTCCTCTTTTTTAAAATCAGTACAATATTCAATTTACCAAGTTTATAAAAATTTTCAAGACCCCTTTAACCTATAATATAGATCGTATATACCAATAAACTAGATAGGTAGGTACCTACGTCAATAAAAATAGTTGTATATTAACCAGTTTTCTCGCGTATCTAACGGTAAATAACTTCGATCGAATGCGTACGCGCGTCAAAGGTAAATTCACACACATGAACGAGTTAAAGATGCTCGCTAGCTACGTCATCACATCATCATTCACAGCACAGTCTACAAGATGCTGTGTAAGCGTAATATAGGTTATATTTCTATAATATGCTGGTCTCTAATTAAAAATAGCTAAAATTATCGCTCGACAAAGTCGCGTATTACAAATATATCCAGCACGTTATTGATGCATTATCAGATGCATTTGTCATCGACTTTCTTCGTCTTGTGACTGTGATAAAATCTTAGTAAAATGTGTTGTGATTATTATAACAATAGGTACCTACTTTATTATTATCGTTCATTTCATTTAGTTTGAGCATATCGAATCGTTTGGTAGGTACCTACGTATGTGTGTGCGCAGTTGTTGATAAGGACATTGTTCAGTAATTAGTTTTCAGTGGCGAAGTCCACCCGCGTGCCCGTGTCGTGTTTGTTTACATATTCCACGTAACAATATTTATCTAAAATGAGTGCCAACAATGCAAGTGACGAAGTGCCTGTAGTGGGTCTTCCAAACAATGAAAGAATTAACCGTTTAAAGCTGTACTTTTGTCAAGAATTCGGTTGCGAACCATTATTTTTTGTCAGAGTACCCGGCCGCGTAAACCTCATTGGAGAACACATCGATTATTGCGGCTACCCAGTGTTGCCCATGGCACTGGAACAGGATATATTGATAGCTGCGGCAATACTAAGTAAGCCAGAACTACATGTGCGGAACATAAACAATAAATATACCAGTTTTAATACAGAGATAAAATCATGTGAGGATATAAAAATAATTTCAGACTCCACCGGAAAACCGTTTTGGTATAATTATGTGTTGTGTGGGGTCAAAGGGGCATTGGAATTTTTTAACGATAAAATTATCAATGGATTGCAACTTTGTGTAGACGGGATAGTTCCTCCAGCGTCTGGTCTCTCGAGTTCTTCGGCATTAGTAAGCGCAGCATGTCTGGCTCTATTGTATGCTCAAAATGTCTCTTTGAGCAAAACTGAAATAGCATCGCTATGTGCGAAATGCGAGAGATATATCGGAACTCAAGGAGGGGGAATGGATCAAGCCATTGCATTTCTGGCAAAGAAATACTGCGCTCAATATATAACATGGCAACCCTTAAACGCTACGCCGGTAGCTCTCCCCGAAAATGCAACGTTTGTTGTAGCTCACAGTTTAGCAGAAGCAAATAAAGCTGCCACGAATGATTTTAATCGACGTGTGATAGAATGTAGGCTGGCTGCAAAAATATTAGCTACGAGCGCAGGTGCAACTACTGATAAGAAAATTATTACTTTATGTCAAGTACAAAACAAACTTGATAAAACTTTAAGAGAGATGGTGTACCTCGTGCAGAAGTATTTGCCCAAGGATTTATATACGAAGAAAGAAATATGCGATATCTTGAATGTTAACGAAGAAGAATTGGAGCAGTTGTATTTGACACCAAACACGAGGCACTTATCGGAGTTCAAATTGAAACAGCGAGCACTTCACGTTTACGAGGAAGCTATACGTGTCGAAGATTTTCGTAAATATTGCTCGCAAATAGCGACCAACAGCAACGGGTTGAATGGTGTGAACGGTTCAAACGTCCCTATTGTATTCGAAAATGGAGACGGTAATGAAATAATAGACATTCTTGGGAATCTTATGTCCAACAGTCATAAGAGCCTGAAAGAGCTATACGAGTGCTCTCATGACAATCTCGATTATCTCGTCGATTTATCAATGGAAATGAACGTTCATTCTCGCCTAACTGGTGCTGGTTGGGGCGGATGTATTATAGCATTGTGTCCAAAAGAGAAAGTTGATAAATACATTGACTTGTTAATAGAAAAGTTTTACGTGAAGCATTGTAACGTTGATAAAAGTCAAGCAGGCTCTTACGTATTTGCAACAACTCCAAACCACGGCGCAGAAATTTATGTAAATAAGTAATTAAATACATATATAAATTATTTTAATCTATCGAAAGTTATCCACCGTAATACTTTTTGTGAAAGCAGCAAACTTTTGTACTTTGTGGTGAATTTGGTCTAAGGAAAGACAAAAAAACTGTCGATCCATCCGAATCAATCCGATGTTGAACTGTATGTAGACCGCGACACAGGCCCGTGGTTTAACACGTGCTGTTTTTATACTAGTATTTATTAAAGGCATTTACTAATTATAGGTACCTACATAATTTATACTGCTAAATATAAATAAACAAATAACAAGTTTTACTTTTAGTTTTCTTACCACACTTAGTAAGTAATAGTATTATCTTAAAACCATGCGGTGGGTTATCTAAAACATTGCTTCGTTGAAGTATATTACAAAAATACAAAAAACACACTAAACCTCTAGTATTCTTCAGTTTTTAATTCTAAAGAAGGTAACCAAATAAAACCACGAATAAATAGTTTCTGTCAATTCTCATAATAAAATGGTGGTTTTGTATCTTGTTTGTGTTTCTACACATAGTTCATCTTGACCCTAATATAAAATCGTAATAAAGCTGGGTCTGTACATTCAAGATATTTAAAAAAATCAAGTTTGTTGAGGGGCTCGTGACTAAGTAATATCTAAGCTTCTACAGACTAGCAGGGTCAGTGTGTGGTTGGATGACCATTCTGAACACACCGAGACCGCTCCGTGCCTCGGAGAGCACGTAAAGCCATCGGTCCCGGTTGTCATAAGAATATCTTGGACAATTGTTAGTGGTAGTCAGAAGCCCAAAAAAGCCTGACATCCAGGCAATCCTCCGAATATCGGTATTGTATTGCCCAGAAATTGGGTTGCGGAGGTCTGATAGCAGTCGCTTCGTATAAAATGCTGATATTCAGCCGCATCTGGGTAGACTGGAAGCCGACCCCAACATAGTTGGAAAAATGCTCGGAGGATGGTGAAGTTGGTTAGAATATATAAATATCCGAATCCAAATATGTGATTTTTAAAATTCTTGCCTGTTTGTTACGGGTTGGCGTAAAAACTACTGAATACATTTTAATTTTGTTATCACTGTTAGAAATACTTCAATTATTTGAACGGATCCTGAGATACAGCTTGACCTTTCTGATGTTGCAACCCATACAACGAAGAGGTCATCATTGTTCGTTTTTTATTAAAATATTTTTGGGATCCATTTTTAAATAATAGCTGATAGGGATAGCTTCATGTGAGCAAGGACTAAATAAATTTGTTGATAGTTAAGGCGGATCGTTCACCTGAGCCCGGCAAATTCAAATTTCAATTGGTTTTTCGCAATTTGTAAGTCTATAACACATTCTAGATTCCTAGCTGTAGTAATTGTGGCATTAGCTATACAATATTCACAACTAAGCATTAAAAACTTTGCTTAAATAAACGTTAAAGAAGCTAAAATTAGGTACAATCGTCAATTTTGGCCAAAAATGACGATTGTACCTAATTTTAGCTACAATATCGATTTGCAAGCAAATCCATAAAGTATTCCATAAAGTATTCTTACCCATAGTACAAGCTCTGCTTAGTTTGGGATTAGATGGTGCTGTGTAAAAATGTCCCAGAATATTTATTTATTTATTTATTACTGGCTGCAATATTCTGTCTGTGCATGCATTGTCAATCACCGATGGATGTCGCTTCAATTGTCAGTGTCAAAGTCATCAAATCTGATTAATTATATATTAATGTCAATGTCAATAATGTCATAGGCTCCGATTTCGATTTCATCATCAAATTGTTTGGGTGAAAAGAAAGGTTTAAGAAAACTATTACACATTTCAATCATAATTATTTGATAATATATTCAAGTGTTAAGACATCGCATTTTAATTACAGCTCCTATCACACACCTCTCCTGAAAAACGATTCAAAACGTAAGTATCATGTTGTTTTTAATAATCGTAAAAACTTTATAATTTTACGATGAGATCAAGAGCTTTTGTACAATGAGATATGTTTTATAGCTTGCCCAGGATAAGCAGCACTGATAATGTCTAAGGTAAATGTAGTAAGAATCTTTATTGATACTATGATGTGTCAGTTTGTATTTTAGAGGTTATGTTCATTCCCTATATTTTTTAATCTGAGCTGACGAAACAATTATGCTATTTATGAAATGCATTTGTATGCCAACTTGCCAAGTTTTAAGATTGAGAGATTGGTCAGTGTGCAATCTTAATCTTCAAACTTATACACCTTACTGTGCCCCCTTAATTTCAGTTGCTTGGTCTTTTTGGTTTGGTAGGTCTAAAAAGTTGGTCACTCTAACGTTAAATGTGACAACATATACAGCCTATGCAAGTATAAATTATTGTCATGACCAATAAACCTACTTTAGTAGCAGTCTATACACATATTTTGTTTTCCTGTATGAGTGTGTATTTTGAGCCGTTTATAACAAACCCCTATTTATTTTATACATTATGCATAAATTTTTGTGTTAACATATTAACATTATTTAAATCTTACAGGAATGTTTAGTAATATTAACAAAAAGTGCAAAAAGAAGAATCAGAAGACATAAACTAAAATCTCTGTCACAAACTCAAACTGCTGTAGATGATAATTTTAGTAAAACTAAAGAAAACTCAATAATATCAAATTCAAATAAAAAAATATTATTATACCATAAACTAGAGTCTGGAGATGTGCAAGATAGTCTAGTGAATAAAAAAAAAGTAGAAGGAAATATAAAAATGTCTTCAATAGACAATAAATCTAGGGAAGATGTCCTGGCTGCCAGACAGGCTAAAAAACAAGCTAAGCTTAAAGGTAAAGGCAATGATGCCGCTCAAACGGGAGACACAAAAGAACTAACTGTACCTGTACAGAATTCAGCAACTACCGTAAAAAAAGTAATAATGGAAGAACAAAAGCCACTTGAAGGTGTTAAGGCAAATTCACCAAAAGGCAAGGATGAGGTTGATAAAGCTTGTGTAAATGTGGTTACTATATCTGATGCTAATAATAGTAAAGATCAGATAAAAGCTGAACGGGCTGCTAAGAAGGCAGCCAAGCAGGCCAAGAAGAAAGTTGCTACTGAGGAAGGAGAGGGGCCTGAAACAGCAAAACCTACTGTATTGAATGATCCAAAACATATTAATGAGGATATGACTGTCAAAGATGTGGTTGAAACTTTAAGAGATATAGTCAATGTTGCCAAGGAGATTCAAGATGTTACCGGCAAAGTTAATGCTATTGACTTGGGAGGTAAAAAGGTAAACATATTGTTAAGTAAAATCAAGTACCGTAATGAATTTTCTACGCAGACAGGTATTAATTGTTAATAATTTAAGTAAGTAGAACATTAACTGCAATTTTTTTTAAAATAAGTATAATGTTTCATTCTCTCTTTAAATCTTATACTTAATGTCAATAACACATAAGAATAGAATTTATTTATTAACAGCCTGAAGAATCTGGTAAAAGTAAAGCAGAATTGAAAGCAGAGCGCCGTGCGAAGCAAGAAGCTCAGAGAGCTGCCAAGCAAGCAGCTCAGGTGAAAGTTGTAGATAAACCTAAGCCTGAAGCTAAGGCAACACCTGATGCTGATACTGCTAAGGTCAAAGAAGTAAGGAATACAAAACTCTTATATTAAAAACAAAGTTGTGTTAGTTAAATCATTTATGACTCAAAAATAGCTGGAGCAATGTTTATTTGATTTGACCTGAGTAACAGAATAACTACAAAACCGTCGGAAAAATTCGCGGGAAAACGAGAAAATGATATTGTGGGCAACGGTTAGCTAGTTATTATATTTACCACTAGCTTCTGCCCGCGACTTCGTCCGCGTAGCGTGATGATATATAGCCAGCCTTTCTCAATAAATGGGCTATTGAACACGAATGAATTTTTCAAATCGGACCCATAGTTCCTGAGAGCGCGTTCAAGCAAACAAACAAACAAACAAACTCTTCAGCTTTATATATTAGTATAGAAGTATAGACTAGGTCCACCAATTTTTTTTTATTACTTTTAATGTAATATATATTATATTCCATACACCTTAATCAACTGGCAGTATGAAATATACTTTACAACCTATCCTCATATCTACCGGTAGAGCCATTTCCGAGGAGTGCTACCACGGCCGGCCATTCATGCTGAAGCATGGCTCTGCCACATAAAAATTATATAATATGAAATTTTTATATTATAGATGTTACATGAAGTTAAGTCTAGTGGCTTATTGACTTTCAAATGTAAAAACTGTACCCTTGATTCATATTGTATCACACCTAACCAGAATAAAAACACTCAAACTGTTACAGGACAAATCACCTAAACAGAAGTCATCTGAAAAAACGAAAGTGAAGTCTCAAAGTTCTCACAGAGTAAACTGGTTCCAACACCTATACAAGGAACACGACAAAGAGTCACTGAAGTCTATTGCCATCAATTCCAAGTAAGATTGTCAGCTGTTTACTAAAAAAAATTGTACTTATCTATACCCAATTGAGACATGGACCCACAAAATATGTGTATAATTGTAGAATTGTTATTCAGTTTTCGTTGTATAATTCACACAATTTCGGTAATATAAATATTAATACACCATGAAAATAACTTTAAATAATTCATTGTTCACTAGCATTTTCATTTACAAGTTTACCAGCTGGAAATGTGACACAAAATTAGACTAGCTTGTAATTAATTGTTACTATAATCATAGTCATACTTCAACTAATCAATTGGCAACTTGTAACGAGACCTTGAATAGTTGTTGAGAGCTCTTAAGGTGTTGAATTAATATTATAGTTTTATTTATTACCTCAAGAAAATTGGCCAACCTTCATATAGATTGTTCATGTTTAACTATTTTTACCCGACTGCCGAAGGAGGAGGGTTATGTGTTTGACGTGTATGTATGTATGTATGTATGTCCGTTCCTATGTCCGCTCGTAACTATTCAACGGTGCAACCGATTTAGATAAATGATACCTCATTAGATTTGTCTTGATGGCACGAGTGTCACTGGGTACATGAAATTTAAAAAAAAACAAAATGGCGGATTTTATGCGCTTTAATGTGTGGGCTGAAAAATATGTTTTGAGCATTCCGTATCATGTATTCTCAAATTTTCGGTAGCAATTAGCGAAAGTATTACATTACTTTATTGTTAAGGGACTTGTAGGAAGTCATCTACTTTTTCATATAAATAATTTCTTCGTTAATGTCTGTAGGTAGTTTTAGATTGAGGTTAGGAAATACGATTTGTTTGTTATAATTTATTTATCAAGCATTCTGAATTACTTTTACTGTCCTTATGTACCTATTTAGTTTTCTTTACGTAATATGTGGGTGACTCACATACCCACACTGCAGATTTTTCGTAGTTTTGCACTAAAAATCCGGAAACAAGTTACGTAATTAAAATAACTAAAAAACCCGACTGCATAAAAACACTTTAAATTATAACGTAGAATAAAGTCAACCTTGCCGTCGGGACCCATTCAAAATCGTGACCGTCTCTAAAATTCCCAGTAATGGGTCCCGACTGCAAGATTGACTATTATTCTACGTTATAATTTATTATTTTATGTATTTATCGATCATGAAAACATTTAAATGGTGTAGTTATTCAATATTACTTTACATAGGTCTGGACTACTAGACTTGTTTTTGTCTTTTTTAAAGTGTTTTTATGCAGTCGGGTTTTTTAGTTATTTTAATTCTTCTTTAACCCTAGTTGGTGGGGAAATTGCGACAGTTCACTCACACTTGATTCCAAACGATTCGTACTTTATATTAAGAAAATAAAATAATATTTATAAAAACTATCTTTCGTTTAGAGGGTTGATAACATGATGATAGATGTAAGAATTAGTAACACGAGCATCACATAATATATTGTTATAGTTGTATATTATTCCCAGCTTGCACCCAGCTATCATCAAGCTAGGCGTTCAGTTGGCTTCCCGAGTTGTATCCGGTTCAAATGCGAGATGCATCGCGTTACTCGATGCTCTCAAAAAGGTAAATACGCCGTCTATATATATTTTATATGTATACACTGTATACAATAGTTGGTACACATCAAGATATTATACATTTATTGTATAAGCTGACCTCTTATTATTTTGAAAGTCAGTAAGATCGAGGTCAACTTATGCTAGATATGTATATGAGTGGGTACTTCATCTACACTCAGTATGAACTTCATTCTCATCGGGAACTTTATCTGAAGTACATGATGGCCTTAGTACAAGTAATGTTTAATAATAATTATCATTAAAAAATTTGTTGCCATTTCAGTATTCAGCTATATTATTGTTCATTTATTAGTTTTTATCATTGTGTGCTTATTTAGTAGATCATTGCATACAAGACATGACGACACACTTCCTGTTTCCATTGTTAGTGTGTATATGTACGTATCACACATTTGCTACTAGTATTGTCCCACATACTTAATACTCATAAGTCTGTGTGCAATAATTTGGAAAATTGTGTAACCTTTTTTCATTCTAAGCAGTCTGACAAATTAGTGATTGCTTGTATCAAAATCATGCCGTTTTATGTCAAAATATTATACATTTTATATGAAATCAGCAAAGAATCGCAATATCGTCATTTAATAATATAGAATGCATGCCTAGGTAACACAGGCTTTCAAAATTATTTGATACCCCACCAGTCACTGCGGTTATTTTTTTAGAAAACCTATTTTTTAACTTACATAATTATTATGATGAATACAACGCGACACAACTACTACAAGTATTATTTTTAATGTGCATAATTGCTACAATATCTGAGAACGTGGGAGAGTCATGCTTCGGCACGAATAGGCCGCCTCGACCTGAGTGATACCACGGCCTCACAGAAAACCGGCGTAAAACAACGCTTCCGTTGCGTTTCGCCGAGTGAGTGAGGTTACCGGAGGCCCAAACCCTTTTAAAAGGCGGGCAACGCACTTGTGACTCCTCTGGTGTTGCGGGTGTCCATGGGCGGCGGTTATCGCTTACCATCAGGTGATCCTGTAGTATCCTGTGGTGAAAATTGGATCATATACGAGAGGTATATGGTTCACTTTGAGAAAGATTAGTTACTATCATATTCGCAGATGGTGCGTGACTACACTCTCCCAGCTAAGACGGAGTTCGCTCGCGGTCTCGAGTCGCACTTGGCAACGAGTTTGGAGTTCCTGTGGGCGATGCGGCCGCCCTCCGCCTCGCAGACCAACGCGGTCAAGTTCTTCAGGTTCCATCTCACGCAGTTGCCGAACAACGTCGATGAGTTTGATGTGAGTTCAGCACCTCCAGCGTAGCAGTCACGCTCAGGGACAACTAGGCTATTGAGGCAGTTTCAATAATATATAAATAAATTATTGTATATTGTTCCAAAATCGTTACATAAATGTAGGATGAGGCAGCCCCATTAAGTTATTAACAATACTTGTGTTGGGGCCGCTATTTCCCCTATTACGTTGACATGATGGAGATTGATAAGCTTATAATATCATTTATTATTCAATCATTTTAAATTTTTTGAGAAACGACCGTGCTGACGATTCGCGAATATTTTGATAATATTTATTTGTTTTTTATTTTGTTAAATACCCATAAGAATACAATAGCTTAGATTGCACCATTTAAGAAATAATATTTGTACAATTTAGATAATTGAAATGACATTTTAAAATTATTAAGTAACGGTTTCTGAACCTCCCATTTCAATTTGTCGCATGTTCAAAGTTCAAGTTCAAATGTTTTTATTTAAATAAGCTTTTACAAGCGTTTATGAAACGTTGTGATTCTAGTTGCACGGTTCCAAGAGGTCGATCCTATGGAGAAGAATCCGGCAAAAACTCCATGGACACTGTTTTAAAATAAATTACATGTTTTCAAAGTCACCCTGTATTATATTGTTTTATGTTTCTTTTTTATTTAATTTATTTTTCTTCCCTTAGGCAAAGAAAACGTTACAAGAGGAGATAGATAGATACATCAGGGAGCAGATAGATGTGGCCGGCGAGGCTATAAGTATAGCCGTCCGCAACAAGATATCTAATGGAGACAATATACTTACTTACGGATGGTACGTATTTTACTGCCATTATATTTATACTAACTAATTAAACTTAGTGAATTGAATCGCTAATGATTAACAAAAATACAAGGTGGCGGTTAGTAACTTTAACATTAACGCCTTTAACAAATTTACGAAATTGTTACGAAATGCGGCATACAAAAGAGACAAGCATAGGAAATTACATAAATTACACGAAAAAGAACATCCTAGTTCTGCGTCAGTGTATTTTACTAAATGCATATGACGTTCAACACCTCAGACTACCCATAACTATTTCTTATGTATATATAAGTATGTATTTACAAAAAAAAGTATATAAATAAGTATTATATCCATTGTCTGGTACCCATAGTACAGCTTGTACTATGGGTACCAGACAATGGATATAATACTTATTTATATACTTTTTTTTGCTGCTTAGTTTGGGACTAGATGGTGCTGTTTAAAATGTCGCAGAACTATGGAGTTATGGATGCTTTAAAATTTGCTTGCTTGCTTGGTTAAAGGAGTTTCTAACATAAAAACATATTGGCAGCTCATCTCTAATCGAGCGTATTCTCCGTGACGCGTGGTCGGCGGGCCTTCACTTCCGGACCGTGGTGGTCGGCAACCGCGTGCAGCCCGCCGCCGCGCAGATGCTGCGCCGCCTCGTGGCCCACGGCCTGCCCTGCACATACGTCGACATCACCTCGCTCGGCTTCGTTATGAAGACGGTCAGTTTAAAAAAAATCACATTGTTTCATTCTAAAAGTGCTGGTAAATCATTTTAATTTGAACCTTACTTTCAGTTGATCAGCTTAGTTATTGCTTAGCCACGAGGCTAACTGATCAGCAGGGTTAAGCTGTGCTCACCGCGGTCAGTGTGTGGATGGGAGACCATTCTTAACACATCGAGACCGCTCCGTGCCTCGGAAAGCACAACGACTGTCGGGTCACGTGGCTCAAAAACTACTGGGCCGATTTCAAAAATTCTTTCACCATTCGAATGCTACGTTATTCCAGACATAGGCTAAAGAATATTTTCAAAAAGTTAGGGATTTCTCCACCCGTGCGAAGCCGGGGCGGGCCGCTAGTGCTAAATAAAATAAATAATAATTGTGTCTTGTTGTGCAGATAAACAAGGTGATCTTGGGTGCGGGCGCGCTGCTGGTGAACGGGTCCGTGCTGGGCGCGGCGGGCTCGGCGCAGGTGGCGCTGGCGGCGCGCGGCCGCAACGTGCCCGTGCTCGTCGCCTGCGAGACGCACAAGTTCTGCGAGCGCGTGCAGACCGACGCCTTCGTCTTCAACGAGATCGGTAACGATTGGACTACCCTTCTTATAATAACATATCAGGGTCGAAATATCCGTCTAATGCGCGCCTGAACTTAACCTTTCCGAACGGGAACGCATGTAAGATTTTACATTAATCAAGTAATCAAGTATTTTTATACACAAATATCTAGACAATAAACACGAAACGATTACGACCCCAAATGTCTTTACAGCGAGTTTTTAACCGACTTCAAAAAAGAGGTTATGAATTCCAGCGAAATGGTGAACATAAATATAACATTTTCACTTTCATCTATTTTCTTTACCCTTATTCTATTTCATAAATACTATTTACACATTCAAATATTAAATTATAGATTGTATTTTATATTATGTTTGTTATATCCAGGCGATCCCGACGACCTTATCGACAAATCAGACGAGAACTCCCCGCTAAAGGACTGGCGGTCGAACCCCAACCTGACGCCGCTCAACCTGACCTATGACGTCACACCGCCCAGCCTCGTCACCGCCGTCGTCACAGAATTAGCTATACTACCCTGCACAAGCGCCCCTGTAGTACTAAGATTTAAATTATCTGAATATGGAGTATAAATATAAGAAATAACAAGAAAACCAACCTTCTTTTTTGATAATACTTACCTACTTAAAATTATATCAAGCCTACCTTCGTATAATTTTAAATAATAAAATTAATCATTTATTTAGAGTACAATTTGGGGTATAATTATACTTCCTTATGCTTCAGTTTGTTTCATGTGACGTAATAAATAGTATAGCCAGCAAGGTATAGTGAAATACATTAAACATACACGCCGAAACCAAGATTGGCGCTAAATTACATATTGTAACTCAAGTATGAAGTACATACCTTATAATAAAGACAACTAGCTTCTCCCCTCCGTCTGCGTGGACTTCAGAATTGGGTCCGACCTAGATGAAAAGTGCCTATGTGTTATTCCAGGTTATAATTTATCTCTGTGCCAATTTTTATCCAGATCCGTTCAGCCGTTCCAATGCCATGAAAGAGTAACAAACATCCGTCCTCACAAACTTTCGCATTTATAATATTAGTAGGACTAGCTGCCCGGCCCAGCTTCGCCCGTTTTTCCGTATTCATCAGGGATATTGTCGGCTTTTAATGGTAAAATATTTTTTCAAATCGATCCAGTAGTTTCGGAGCCTGTTCAATACAAACAAAGCAATCAAATCTTTCCTCTTTATAATATTAGTGTAGACTAGGAAAAGTAATGTAAGGATATTATATTGATTTATTATCTGAAAATACAATCTTTCACACAAACAACAATTTGATCTTTGTTTGGTCGATTCTTGATTGTTTGTTTACATTCTTGATATGGATTGGAAGGCCTGTTACTATTTGTATTGTACCCACCCGGTATATCACAGAACCTACCTGTATTGTGGCACTTACGTACAGTTACTATTACTACCTATTTGTTATCATCATCATATCAGCCTATTTCCGTCCACTACTGAACGTAGGCCACCCATCAAAGAGGCAGCACCTTCTTCAAATCCAGCTCCATCGTGTCGCAGGGCGTCCCAAACTACGCTTGCCCAAACGCGGTCTCCACTCTAGCACTTGTCTGCTCCATCGATCGTCTGTCCGTCTGCAGACACGACGGCCCGCTTCCACCAGTGTGCTTATTCTTCGCGCAATGTCGGCAACTAGTTCTTTGGCGAATTACTTCGTTACGAATTCTATCCACCAAAGAAACTCCAAGCATTTATCCATTGTACGCTGATTTCTATTTGTTTATTTATTTATAGATTTACTAGCTTCTGCCCGCGACTTCGTCCGCGTAGAGTGATGATATAATAGCCTATCTCAAAAAATGGGTTTATTTATTTATTTGTTTGGGACAAAAAACAGTTACATGATATGCTTTAACAAAGGATATAAAATGATACATTAATAAACATGTAACCCACACTATTGTCCGCGAATAAGCAACGGGTTATCTAATACTGAAAGAATTTTTCGAATCGGACGTAGCGTGATGATATAATAGCCTATAGCCTTCCTCAATAAATGGGCTATCTAACACTGAAAGAATTTTTCGAATCGGACCAGTAGTTCCTGAGATTAGCGCGTTCAAGCAAACAAACTCTTCAGCTTTATATATTAGTATAGATGAGGATTTGGGTCTTTTTTTGCGTGAATATGAACATTAGTTGATACATAATTATAACAAAGTTCTTTATACCATAATAATATGCCTGCAAATATGTAGTTGTGGTAAGAAATATTACTTTATGCCTAATATTTCTATACTTATCTATATTATTATCTTGTTCCTAGCTAAGGGGGGAGTGGGGTAAGGGTTAGGATTATGAATGATAATAATTTATTTATTTATGAGGCCTTTATTTACCCCAAGTAGTCAAAACCCGGGTTTTAAATAAGGTGACAGACAACCATATTGTGGTGTGAACCTAATTTAAAAAATAGATGAAAGGTCACATTTTTCTTAGAAAATACAAAGGGAAAAGAGAAATCAATTAGTTTTGTACATGACATGTCAGTCAGAAGAACTGTGTTTTCTGATAGTAAAATTTATTTATCTCTGTTTGTCTACTAATTTCAATATTTTTATAGAAATAAATAATAAATACATATTCTAGGACATTTTTACACAGCACCATCTAGTCCCAAACTAAGCAGAGCTTGTAATATGGGTACTAGATAATGGATATAATACTTATATACTTTTTTTTTTGTAAATACATACTTATAATACATAAGAAACACCCAAAAACATTGAAGTGATTTTCATCCTTTTTTCATCCTATGCAATCTGTAACTGATAATTAAAATTCAATAAAACAACAAGAATAATTAAAAATCACTTGTATTCAGCACATAACATTGCAACACCATAAAATGCTCAAGAACTAGATGTGTTATTTATAATATAAATGAAAATTATTGTAGTGGTATTAATTAAATTAATCTTTATGATGGTGTTCAGCCTTATGAATAGAGAAATCTAATCTTACATAGATAATTACACATAGGAATAAGGCATAAAGGAAGCCTACAACCAAAAGGGGCTCCTGCAGCATCAGAAGGCGGGGGAATGTGTAGCGGAGTTGGAAATCTTGAATGTGGTTCTCCACAAGATTCTTTTTAGTGAATGAGATGACAGGACGGCCTTTGGTATCTAAGTAGGTATAATGGAGGCTGTCAGGCAGTCTCATCACTGCATATGGCAGGTTCACTTTCACACTTGTTGAACCTTCTGGCAAGATAATCTTGGTGACCAGCTCATCAACTTGCATATCATCAAAGATATGATCAATAATTCTCATTTTTAGCAAATAATCATTGCCTGAATGGTATAAGTACTCATAGCTGGGGACATTGTATCCAAGTGTGTAGTGTGTCCTCCACCCTCCAAATAGTGGGTATCTTGGTCTGAGGTCTAGCTCCACCGAATCTTTCTTCACCTTCATGTTGGAGGTTGAGATGTTCCCATTGGTATCTCTGTAGTACACATCTGAGGCAGATGCAGGCAGCATAGTCTTGTAAGACCTGACACTAGCAGGCCCACTGTGATGGTCCTGTTGGTAGTCATAGCGGGAGAATGGCCCCTTTAATTTTGCTCCAGAGTGTTCAATCTCAATAACCTCCTCCACAGCTATGTTGCCCCAATGGGAGACTTCAATCAGTCTCTCAACCCGTGTGACAGTTAAGAATGGAGAATTGTTCTTATAATGAATGACTAATTCCTTTTCACTGAAAGGTTTTACATTAGAGTAGGGCCCATACTGAATCGCACCATCTTGTTGAGTGAATGGCTTCACTTTTGTGAAAGATTCAACGCTCTTGGTGTTCAGAATAACGTTTGTTTTTTGAGATGTGGCATAGTATGGAGAGTACGTGTACAAATTACCGATGTATTTGACGAGCTGGTCTTCCTGCTGTGTAATGGCTGTAGGGTACGGGAGAAGAGCTTTAGTGAACACTGCATCAACCGTGATGATCGGAGTAGAGCCGGAGTTGACTGCATCTTTAAGCTCAACACGCCAGAACTTGACATAGTCGTATCCCTTTACCGTGGTCTCCACAAGTCGTAGATCTTTGTTATTGCTGTCCTTCGCTCCAATGAAAGCTATGGTATTCTTTCCTGAGTCTTCAACCGCTAACAAGAAATTCTTTACCGGCGTACTCCCAGTGTTCTCCAGGGTTACTTTCGATGTCATTTTTACGAGTTGGGATGATATATCTATTGTTCTATCGACATTTTTGAATCTTATATCACTAGATATAGTATCAACATTTACACTTTCACATTTTATTGTGATGTAAAGAAGAAATACAAAAGAAAATCGTAATTTAGCCATCGCCGGCAGCATCTTTATTTTTGACATCTGACAACGCAATAACCGGAAGTACACGCCATCAAATCAAACGGGAAATGCTTAGTGCTTGGAAAGTTGGAAATAATATACTTACTAAATAATTTCCTTTGAGTTGGCGTAATAGTCGATTGTCAATTCAAATTACCCAGCAATGGTAGGCTGAAATTGTATCCCTCTTGGTAGCGCTATTTAAGGAGACCTTTTGAACCTTTATGAACTACCAAATCAAAATCGCTTGGCGATAACTTCGCTTCGACAGATGATTTACATATCTATTTTTTGACGACATTTGGCGTAGTCTGCGTAGTCTTTGACTATGGCGTAGTACCTGAGCAATCGGCTTCTGCGACACGCAAAGAGTTTAATAATATAGTTGGCGATACTTATTGTACTGTTGTGTGTTCGATCCTCACACGGAGCAAATATTTGTATGATCTACAGGTAGTTGTTTCGGGTCGGGTATTTGAAAAGAATGAAATCCCACCCACGATCCACGATACACTTATATATCATAACGTGTGCACTTCACTTAACAACTCCGATTAACTGAATTCTCATAAAAACTTAATACTTAATCATATACGTATATACTTAATCTGAGATTGAATTGTACAACTTGACCCGAGCTTGACCCTCTTGCATGATCATTATCTTGTATAAACATAATCTCAATTATCTCAATCTGAGGTTTTCCTTTAATTCTTCACACGGATAATAGAATACTCTACTGTGAATATGAATTCTTTCTTCATATCTCTTAGTAGTCTGTGTTTTTTCATCATCATTCGTTTAGTATCGTCTTCCTCTCGACTCGGTACCTATCTCTTAGTAGTCTGTGCTCGGTAAAATGGTATCGGTGGTATGGTAAAAAAATGGTAGTCTGTGCTCGGTACGTCTCAGTCTCGCTCGTGTTGTGTTGATGAGTTATTTATTATTTTGTAAAATAATTACTTTGCGAAGAACGCACACTTAATTAATTAGGTTCTATTAAATAGATGGAAAGAAGAAAACGTATCTAAATTTGGTTAGAATCGTCTTATGTATTTTGTGCATTTACTGTAAAAAATATTAGACTTCCGTAGCAAACTTGCGGTCCTTCGGGATACGTCCGAGACTCCGCATAGTAATTTGTGGAGCGCACCGAGCAATCCCTGCAGGAAGTCAGAGCTGTCAAGATGATAAGTTTATTGATTCGAACAAGCCTTTTGCTACTTGGTAAGGGGACAATTGATTTAGATATTATAAAAAAAAATGGGTTTGCCGTTACTTTGACCCAGTTCTTTATTTATTCTCCTTGTGCTCTATTACTCATGAGTGATCCTGGCAAAGATTGATATCAGTCAATTTAAATAGTCAAATTATAAGATAATTTTCTCTTATTTTATGCAACAAGCATATTGCTTTCCTTGACATACTTGTGTCCACAGTTCTCTACTTCTTAATTATCTCTAATTAGGCTGTTTGATTTTTGTGTTGTTTCAGTTTTCAATCAGCTGGTGACACCTGCCTATGGTTTTCGGAATAAGGGTAGCAGCTATGGCAAGTATAATCAAGGCTACAGTGAACCCGGTAGGGTAAAAACCTTAGCTGGTACTAGTTCTGGACTTCCATCGCAAAACACTACACGACGAGGCTTAGGCATATCAGCATGGGGCATTGTTCTTGTTGTTGTTGCATTAATTTTGGCTGGAATGGGATTCTACTACTTCTCAATCTGCTATGACATTTGCCAGCCTTCCAACAACAAGTATAACAAAATGGGATTGCCTACTATGGCTTAGTGCAATCTTGTAGAGCCCTGTGATAAGTAAGATAGGTTAAGAATTTTATACATTTACATAAATAATGTTTGATAGGACTATACTTTGTACTCTCATTGGAGTATTATGGTTAAACAAGTGTTCTTCACTATCACATAAACTATATTTAAAATATTAAAATAGAGCAAATAAACCTATTGCGAAAGTTATGTATAAAAAACTAACTGTTATGCTAAGTTGTTAAACTAAATGTTGAATATAAATTGATGCACTTGGTAAGAGTCAAGGTTCAAACAACTCACCAAGCAAGGTAAAGTTCTAAAAATTAATGAAATAATTTTGATGCATGGATATAAAATGGTTTTTGTTTTAGTCTACATATTCTAAAGATTTTTCAGTGATACCTGTTTATAATAAAATTTTCAATGCATTTTATTGCATATTAGCCATAGCTACAATTCTCACAGATTGTATGTAGTATGCACTAATGACTACCAATATGGGTATGTTATTGACTGAAACTTTCTCGAATAAGGACAATATAAAACTAACATTCCCATATTTATATTACTTGAATGGAAATTAATATTTTTAAATGTGTTTTTGAAAGAGGCCTTGCATACATATCCTGTATATGATAAGAAAACGCTTAGCAAAGCATCAAACATTTTGTGAAGGTTGTGACCTACATTTATAATTTTTATAAGTATCTTACACAAATTTTGAAACTATTGTTGTGCTATTTGCTTTGGAATTATTGTTATGGCTTTATAATTACAAGAAAGACTGTTTTGGACCAACTATTTTAAAGACAAAAACATTTTTGTGATAATTTAGACTAATTGTTGATAGATGAATGGACTGGAATGTGTTCATTAATTAATAGAAGTACTAACACAATATGAGTATGACAAGATAACCAGAAATAGAAAATACCTCAGACAGAAATAGGTGCCATATAAACAACATCATAAACAGTACACGACTGTTTTCCTTATACACTGCACTAATGTTTTGCCAACTCTGTATTCACTTATATTTTTCCCCCATTTAGTTGTAATAGGTAACTTTTGTCCAAGGACATACTCAGAAAGTCCTTAGTTATGCTGATGAAATACTTATTTTTAATGTAATAACTAAATAAGTATAAAATGGAGGAAGCAATTATAAAAAAATATGCCTAATATGTATTTTAATCAAATTAGTATTATCAAAACAATTATATTATAAATTACTAAATTATTGTAATTAACTATAATTTTATAGTGTTGCATTTATTGTGTACCTACAATTAGTTTTGCCTATATCGTCAGTGTCCTCAAACCCTAATTTTTCCTAATTAATATATCAGTATCAATCACTCAACGATGCTCCCTGCCTGTCTATACATAAGACTGTACACAGTGTTTAGACATACTATTTAGAATTAATTTTCATATCATTTTGTTCAATCCCAATGCTCAAATAAATATTGTATATACACTCGAGAGTTCAGTTATTGTGTTATTTTATTCTCAATTTATTGCAGCATGTTCTACATACTGCCCGGCAGTTTAGAAATCATCATTCTAATTACAATAAGTTAATAAACTTGACTAAAGTGTTTTCGTGTTGACAAACTATTAAAATAATAATCGAATGTGTCATCTGCATTCTCCGTCACGCTTCATACTACAGCGATTCATCATTAGGATGTTATCTAATGGCCTCATATAAGCGTATTCAGCGTTTTTATTTATTAGTATCTTTATCACCATGCTTCCTTCCTCTAACTGCGTGATGATGCATGAACATTGCGTTATGTGCGAAGCGTCCGGCCTGCTAAAAAGTCCCAGTCATGGTGATTATTTGCAATTAAAGCGGGTATTATGCATACCTATTTCATTACGTTAGCCCCACCGCTGACCTAGACCTTGCATCCAAAGAGACCAGTATCACGAAGTAAGATCCCGTTACAATAAACGCTTTCGCAGCGATACGAGTTTTTGCAAAAAGTTCGACGAAAGAAATCGTTTTAGCTCGCTGGAACTTCCAGCCTGGAAGAGATGTCTGATTGCGTCTCTGCCTCCAAAAAAATACTTTTATTCTTTTCAGTGTGTTATGTGACGCCGGCCCCACGGGGGCAGTTGTCTATTTTTTGGACCTATAAGTAGGTAGATGGCACTACGTAACAGAGTCTAGTACCTATGTATCCTTGTATATGTAATAGTGTAGCTAGCTCCTCAATGACAGATTTATGTAATCTAAAATCAATAATAGCTCTCGCGATAATAAAGAAAACTAGGTTAAATCACTAAAACGTGAGTAAACTACATCTCTCTGTGACGAGATATTTTTCTTATTAAAGTGTTTACAGTCTGTTTTTCGTCACGCCTCAAAGTACCTAGACATACATATTAAATTAATTAAATTCCCATTGTGTAATGCAAGTAAATTTACATACGCAAAGTATATCTCAAACTAGTAAATAAATTCATTTCAATATACCTACCTATATATTTGCTGAACTATACTTACATAAATATTGTATTTGGTAGGATCACACAGAATCGAACCCGAAAGCTCACGTCCGGTTGACGCTTTTGTAACCAATGGTGTGATTGGATACTTTTGCACTACAGATATTTATTTTTCGGGGCCGTATCCACCCACGACCACGATACAGTAGATAGTGGGCAAGTAAAAGAGAAGATTAAAATGGAAGTCCTCGGTCGCAGTTACATACATTTTATAATACCTACTATCTCAATACAGGAATAGTTTTAATTTAAAACGATCTCTTTTATAACTTTTATAGACCATTCTGGTAGCGCAATTAGATTCAAGACAAAAAACAAGACATTTTACATACTCCTTAGTCATTGGTAGTGAGGCGTTGGTATATCTTGGACAATTTATGAGTTTTTCCCTCGGCCATATTTCCTTCTTGGTTCGGAACTAATATTTACTATTTATAGTAGAATATATTATCTTGTAAAATGTTCATATGGGGAATTCCATTTACGTCCAAATGCTACTAACAAAATTAAACGTAGAATACTAGCAAAGGAAATCGTGTGAATAAAAAGCTAACATAGTTTTATAATAAAAATTTATTAGCGGTTTTACAATCCATAAAATTATCCAAATTTCCTCACATCAATAAATGCTTACTAAAATTAAACACATATTGGAAGAATGGCAGATAATGTACAATCCAATTAATATCTAATTGAACTAAAATTAAGTATCAGTTGTGGCATCCTAATCTTGTACGAAATGAATTACTTAAAATTACGATGATTCTAAAACATCAGTCGCTTCTACTCTCGCACATGTCGAGCTTATAAACTCGCAAAAATATAAGCTACAGTACTATTGTGATTATCAGATAGTTAACATGTCTCATAGAAAAATAAATCTGAACGCGTAATGGAAGTTGCTGTTTTACCGATAGGAATGATCGCCGAATAATTAGAACAACATTTAGATGATTTATTAATAGAATAAAATTAATAATAGTCACTGGTTCATTGTATAGAATAAATATAGTTATCTTAAATGCATGAACCTGGAAGTAGGTGTTGGCCGATATAAATTATTGTTGATTTACACTGAAGCAAACTATACACAGAATGTAGTAGAGACACTCAACCGTTCGACTGTATAGAGTTCAGAATGCTAGAAAGTACAACATTATCACCTGGTGCACTTATAACTCGTCCTTTTCGAGGTCAACGTCAGAGAGATCGATGTCCTCTTCTTGGGGCAGTTCACCGTCTTTTCCGTCCCATGGGTCTGTCGACACGATCTTGGGCATCTCTGCGCCTTTAACGGGGGCGGTCTGCCCGCGGCCGAATGATAGATCTCTGCAAAGAAGAATTATTTGATTAATTATTTACGGGTCATAAAATGACTCATCGGAACTGAGTTTCCGATAATCGTTATCACAAAAGATTACTATTTCAGTTCAAATGAAAAAGATAATGTAATAGGAAAATGTATGACCCATGAATGCATGTAATTTCGTTAAAAAATACTGTTATTTTGTGAGTCATTTGCGGAAAGGAAACAATGCCAGATTAGTGGTAATCTACTACAAAAGAAAAATAAAATAACTGGGAATTTTTGTTTAAACACTTACAAATGTAGTGGTCATATCCTATTTTTTTTATTTAGATGACAATAAGTACCCTCTGGTAGAATGGGTGCCGGTTAAATAACTGCTGATGCATTCATTGTGTACCTATTTCTTTTTAGAAAATATTTCATTATTATTAATGTTGATAACTCACCTGAGGAACTCGTTAATACCAGTCTCGGAGAAGGATCCCCTGAGGGTGGAGAACTTAAGTTTCTTGACGTTGACGACAGCCATCGCGGGGTAGCCGAAGCCGCCGAGTTCCAACGATTCTTCTAGAGCGGTTTGCGCACCAGCCTCGGCCCACACCCATCTGAAGAAATGCATTTAATTAATAATTATAAAAAATAATTTTCCCCTTCCATTCACTTGACTTTCCTTTCATTCATTCTTTCAACATGACCAAACCATCTCAACATAACCTTTCTCGATTTTAGTCACTACATCTTCATTCACACCACAACGTTCCCTTATCACACTATTTCTTATCCTGTCACTCAATTTCACTCCAATCATACTTCTCAAAGCTCTCATCTCAACTGCATTTATTCTACTTTTATGCTTCTTCTGCCACACTCAACTTTCACTACCATACATTAGTGTCGGTACTAACACCCCTCCATGAACAGCCAAACTTGCCCTCTTGAACACGCTCGAGAATATAAATTGAAATATACGGAAGTTGTAAAGGATCCGTAACGCCGGGATTTAAGCTTTAAACAAAAACCTTCAAGAAATAATCAGAAGTAATTCTAACCCTTCAAAAGATTAATTTTAACACAGTCAAAAGTGAAAAATTGTAAACAATAATATTCTAATGACACTCACGCAAATATTAACTTTAATGTAGGTAGTATGTAAGGAAAATGGTATCAGATGTCAATGATTAAGCACCTAGCGGCGAAAGTGCGGGGAGCAGTGATGTAACGAAAGTAGTTAAGCAGTGATAAGCCTAGTTATAGGTCTCAAGTTCAAATCCAAGGCATGCACCTCTGACTTTTCGAAGTTATGTGCGTATTAATGGTTAATTATCACTCGCCTGAGAGATTTTCTCGGCGGCGTGTGAAGTCTGCCAACCCGCATTAGGTTAGCGTGGTGGACTATAGCCTAATACCTCATTGTGAGACGAGACCCGTGGCCAGCAGTGGGGCATATAATGGGTTGATTATGTAAGGCTTCAAAACCCTTCAAATACTTATGGACAGACACTAAACAAATTCTATTGTAACATTTGGACTCACCCCCACATCTTGTTCTTGTACTTGTCCCCGAGGCGCGCCAGTATGGCGAGGTAGTCGTTCCTGCAAGACGCGCCACAGTCCAGGATGTGCGGTAACACTGACACCACACACAGTGGCTTCTCGCTGCACGCCTGCATCGACTCCTCGTTCACAATCTAATAAAAAAAATGTTAAGACTAGATTACCTCTTAATTTCACTGTCATTAAGTCATTATTATTCATCAATCTTCGGAGCCTTTTCCCAAATATGTTGGGGTCGGCTTCCAGTCTAACCAGATGTGGCTGAATATCAGTATTTTACACAAAGCGACTGCCATCAGACCTCCGCAACCCAATTTCTGGGCCGATATTCGGAAGATAGACTGGTTGTCAGGCTTTTTTGGGCTTCTGACTACCACTAACAATTGCCATAGACGTTCATATGACAACCGGGACCAATGACGTTACGTGCTCTCCGAGGCACAGAGGGGTCTTGATGTGTAAAGAATCACCCATCCACACACTGACCGCGGTGAGCGCACCTTAACCTTGCAGATCAGTTATTCAGCTTAGTTATTACTTCTTAGCCACGGGCCCCTCTCATACATTATTATTGTTAAATCCAAAAGTATGGTTTTGTTCTAGAATTTATTTCACCAATAGAAAGCTACAATATCCTTAAGGAGCCTGAGTAACAATAGGGTATTTTACACCATGTAAGAAAAAATATAAAAATGCATGTTTATGATAGATTTTAAAAAAGTAAACGAGAAACGTTAGTATTTATTTATAAAAATGCAACGTAAATTTTATTATTCAATTTCAAAAATAGTATTTTTTAATCTGTTTTAAAACGCCATCCGCCATATTCGATTCCAACGTGATGTCACTCCGATAGTTATTGACGTTACTTGGTCTTTTGCAGTTGTATTGTTTACTAACGAAGTGACGTCACGACCCGAGCATGGCGGCTAGCGTTTCCGCGCAAAAATTCAAAATCATAAATTAAAAATAGTTTTTAAGGCATTTTTCGGTTTTATAAAACTGAAATAAAAATTCTACTGTTTCATTACGATCTAAGGATTAATTTAAAACAGTTTTCAAAAAAAGGTGTAATACCCTATTAATATTATGAATCAGTATACTGAAGGGTTAACGGTATCTCAATCTGAACAATAACTCAATTTGATAAAATATTGTTTGGATGACTATTTGTTTTGTTATTACGTTTTTGTGGGCAATTCAAGCTCCGCCCGACCCTTAAATGGTTCTGCCTGATTAGCCTAATGGTCCTATGCGCGACCGCTATGCAAGAGGTCTTGGGTTCGATTCCCAGGTCGAGCAGTGATACGGGGTTTTCTATGAAACTCTCATTAGCAGCACGGAGTTTGGGTCTGAGCCTGGTAAATGGCAATAGGCTCGCCCCCTTTAACATGGGATTTACTTTAACACACCTGCCCAATCTTTCGGTGTATAAAGGCGTAAGGCTTTTCTCAGCTACACGTTTTCGACAATGCATCGAGAACGACCATGTTTTACAATAACGCTCATACGGCGGCTCAAACAATAACAATCAGCTGTTACATAAACAGTGATTATGTTTATATTACAACGGCAATTCGATCGTGATAAAGTTTACGACATATTGGAAACAGTGCAGAAACACACGTCTTCAGTTTAACAGTCGCGCACTTCATGTTAAGCTAGTCAATTATTTAGTTATAAACAGAATTATATCTTATACACTAACAAATTATTTTTGAAACTATTTCAGGTTCTCAGCAAAACATTTAGATTTTTCGTTGCTTTTCCATTGTCAGGACCAATGGAACTAGCTTCCTTGTTTTGTCCAGAACTGAAAGTAATTGAAGTTTATTCATCACACTTAAAAAGACTGGTAAAACTATCTCTGAGGCGAACTCAGAAGGCATTGACTTTGATAATTCTGCATAGTATAATATTTGTTCCACATGGAGTATGCTGTTCTACATAAATGAGTTTCATCATAATTGAATTTCAATCCAGATTTCCAATACTTGGCTTTCATATTGAAACTCAGGGTGGCCCTAAGAGGTAGGTCTAAACTGTAATTTTATCAAATCTCGTCACCTGAACGATCTCGGGCGCTGGCACGTTCTCAGCGAGCTTCTCGAGGGCATACGCGACGATGTCGCTGGAGGTCCTGCCGCCGTTGTAGTCCTCGACAGAGTCACTGGTCTTTTTGCCGGAGGGGAACAGCTTGATGGTGGGGTAGCCCTGTACCTGGTAGCGCGAAGCCATCGCCTGGTGCACTGTAGCGTCCAGAGCGCCCACTTTCACCTGCAAGGTATGGAATGTTACTTAGTTTTAAAGCTAATTATGTCTGTAAACTAAGTTGGCTGAATATAATATTATACTAACTTAGATTTCAAGGACATTTAAAAGAAACCCGCGAAATTTATAGTCCTTTAATTATTTTTCCATATTTGGATTTATGCAAGACACTCTTATTTTTATATGTAAGTATATTGTAATGAAATTTTATGTTGCATTTGTAATAGTTTTTACCCATAAATTTAATAGTAGAGTAGATAAGTCTAACAAATCAAGCTTATCATTCGAATACCGTAATTAAAGACTCTCAGAAAAAGTAATTACTAAAACATCTGTTATCAGTAAGTGCAAAAAGTCCTACGGATAAAGCAAGAAATTGATTAGCCGAATAATCACTGTATGGAAGCTTATGTTCCATTAACGCGATAAAAACACTTTCACATTTTATAGCGCTTTTCAATTATTATATCAAATAAGGTTATGATTTTATTTAAGAATCTGTTACTAAGAAGCGTGATACGCGAAAACGTGACGAAAATGGCATAAAATAGGAGTAGAATTTCTGACGACATTATATTTTTTTTATTTATTTATTTATTTTACTTTAATTAAAACGGCCGCTGGCCAATTACATTAATTAAAGACATAGCATTCACACACTGCTCTCACAATACTCCAAACATACTGACAAAAATGTCTGCCATTCATCCGCAAACACATCACATTCAGGCTTGGCCTCCAGGAGAGCGTTAAGCGCAGACAGCGTGCGAGGAACAAGAGACTGTGCTCGTGTGACAGTTCGGCACGCGGGCACGGAGAACAATCTGTGTCTCCTGTTACGGGTATAGTTTAAGGGGGAAAACAGTTGAGACAATTCACTGTGCAGTTCCAAGGCATCAAACTTCCCACGAAGGATCTTGCACGCAGTTATTATTTGGTCGTGTTTCCTTCTAACTTCTAACGAATTATATCCCAGACAACCTAATAAGAACTTTGTAGGGTACATAAACGGATAATATCCATAAATACGCTTATACAAGTATCTCAGGTAGGCTTTTTGAACCTTTTCTAGCATTAAAGTATACTTTTTCTGAAATGGGTTCCAAACACATGCACTGGACTCCAGTTTACTGCGTACAAGGGCACTAAAAATAGTTTTAATAGGATCGATGCTATCGAAGTCCTTCACATTTCGTAGTATGAAACCAAGTCGCTTAAAAGAGTCCTTCGTAACATCAACAATATGACTATGAAATGTTAGCTTTTGGTCGAAAGTGACACCAAGATCTTTCATACAATCTGTTCTAGTAATAATTCTGTTATCAATTTTGTAATTAAAGGAGAAAGGACTTCGACCTCGGCCAAAACTCATAACATAGCATTTGGAGGAATTAAATTCCATTTTGTTTTTAACACTCCAGTCAAATACGGCGTCGATATCACGCTGGAGTGCTAAACAGTCGACCTCGGAGTTTATTTCTGAGAACAGCTTCAAGTCGTCCGCATAGAGGAGACTTTTCGCTTTGTGAAGAGTGAGAGATTATATAAGTTTATCCTTAGATATTATAAAACAGTCGTCGCGTCTATCTATCTGAGCGCGATAAGCCTATAATTACCGAACTGATTTTCTTTCGGTGTTCATAATTAGACGGCGTCATTCATGAGGAAGGTTTTATGTTATTTAACATCACGCTTCGCCTCACAGCAACGGGGAAAAGCGGAGGAAACCGCGGGGCACAACTAGTGTATATTAATTTAATGCATGTTTTTTTTGTGGGGTTTTTCTGAAACTAAGTTTAAGGTAGGTATTAAATAAATGTATGTCTTACAAGCTCTTTGTACATTCACCTATAACAAGTATGATGCAAATGTTAATTAATAATTCGATAATTTATTTAACTTCGATTCCATTCATTAGACTCTTACCTACATTGCTAACATTGTAATACGATAAATTCTGTTTCCTAAATTAGGCGAAAGCCTGTATTTCAGGTCACCAAGACTACATCGTATTAAAATATTAAAACTAAAACGATGTTACTAATTCACAGAATGAAAATGCATGCATCGGGAGTGCAAGAAATAACTATTTTGGAAAATATACATAATTATACAGATTGTATCAAATTAGTTTTTAGTTTTTCAAAATTGTATCAAATTATGTAGCTGTACATGAAAATATTACGAGGGTAATGGTAAATTTAGTATTTTACAGTGGGATAGTATCAAGATTTTCCAGGTTACTCAACTAATAATACTTTTTATGCATCTCGAATTTTACTGACAATTAGCCAGGTCGCTCAAAAAGGACAAGAATTTTATCGGAAACCGTGTGAAACATTAAACTTTAGCTCAGAAGTATTATACTATTATATAATTTTGATTAATACCTGATTAACTTCAAAGATAGATGACAATTAGAGATTCAATCATACTGGCTTAGACCTGACTGCTAATGTCCCGGTCAGTACTTAGGCTGCTATGGCAACCCTAAAGAACATACATATTATAATTGTCGTGTCAAAAGGTAAAATTAATGTAGTGTATACTTACTTGACCTGAATTTAGGCTTACAACAAAACTTTTCACCCCTCTGTCCTTCTCTAACTCATTGTAAGTATGTACACTCACCTTGCCCTTGAGTTCAGAGGCAGCCTTAGCCCAGTGTGGCTCGAGGTTCTTGCAGTGTCCACACCAGGGCGCGTAGAACTCCACCAGCCACAAGTCTTCGCTGTCCAGCACCATCTGCTTGAAGTTGCTGTCCGTAAGGGTGACCACGTCAGAGTCCGACTGCAAATAACATGTCGGTTTAAGAACATTATAAGAGGAGCAAGATAAGGATAAGGGATAAGATAATGGATTTGGATGAAGAGCTTTTGATGTAGTATAAATAAATTCTATGCAAAACTCAATGAATTATGCAGATTGTAGGCTTTGTTGTGTAGTATGGAGATAGTTGGAACACAAAAAATTAATAAACAAATTGTTTGAAAATATAAACTTGGCAGAGATATGTAATACTAATAATATGTAAATAGTGCGCAATATTTTGATGACACTTCCGCAAGTGGTATAAATATTTTTCTAAAACAATGCTGGCCAAGAGCCACTTTTTATAGTATGTTTTGAATTTAAACCAATTTATACAATGATAATAAATTTCTTCTTGGAGCTAATGACCTGAATATGTAAATACTTAAGACGAAATATTAAACCAAGGAAACAAAAACAAAGCACATTGAGTGTGTTATTTTTGTTTCCCTTTATTTCGTATTTTTTTTCATTCGACATGACTGAAAGAGATTGATTTTTTATGATGGACCCGGACTCCACTTTAAGATAGAGTCTATCTTAAAGTGGGGTCTATCACTCAGTCCATTCTTAATATATTTATTAGGAAAATAAGACATTCGCCTTGTGTTATTGTTTCACCTTGTCCTAAATTTACCATAGACAGGGGTCCATAGAATTTGTGAAATTCTGAAAGAGGTCTGTTTTATAGAGACATTTATCAGTAACGTAAGTACTGTCTTTAGAAGACCTGTCTTGCAATAATGACTGAATTATTTGGGAAACTGGCATAAGCTTTGACGAACTGTTCGGCGGCAGTGCGCCTCACGGACGCCGAACAAGTTTATATGGCTATTTAAGGAGTAATACAACAAATCACTGAACCTAATCAATGCCAAATCACAAAAGGAGGTCAGTAAGCTCACAATGACGTGGCCTAATAGAAAAGTTTCTAAAGTGAGTGGACGCGTGGGAAGTCCTGTGGGCGTCGACGCACCACGACATGCGACGAAACATATAATATTGTCTGCTGCCATACGACGGCGATTCTCGAGTATTCCTAAAATACTGCAGACATAATAAAATGCAAATCTAAATTTTGTGACTCTGAATTAGAGAACTATGCATCTACCTATCGTTTATCGGTACTACCATGCTTATGAGAAAACTTTGTTATATTATTCCTTTTAAATTTGTAAAATCATGTTATTCTGAACATGGAATACCTACTTAAGTGGAAGTTCAAAAAACATTGACAGTAGGTACATAGGTAGTACAGTTAACTTGTACCTGTGAAAATATATTTATATATATACTTAGGTGAAATTGCTTTTGTTTGCCTACCGAAATAGATTAATTTGTTGACTTTACCAACACTAAGTCATGTGTATTGAGTACCGTATGTCGTGACGATAAGAAGTCAACGCCCTTTAGTACATTGCACTTGTTCGAAATAATGCTTCATAGTATAGGTACCTTCTCGTTTTTTTTTAAGATTAAAGAAGTTATTTCATCATCACTACATAGTATAAAACAAAGTCGCTTCCCGCTGTCTGTCCCTATGTATGCTTAGATCTTTAAAAATACGCAACGGATTTTGATGCAGTTTTTTTTAATAGATAGAGTGATTCAAGAGGAAGGTTTTAAGCTATTTAATATTACGCTACGACTCTTAGGGACGGGGCAGCGCGGGTGAAACCGCGGGCGGGTCGCTAGTATAGAAAAAATGTATGAGCATTGGGCAAGATCATAAGATTCAGTTGAGCATATTAAATAATGTTTCAATACTATGCACCTGTGACCATTTCTGTCCCATAAATTTACTGTCATATTGTTGTATTGAATAAATGAATAAGAATTAAAACATTTGATAAGTAAATATTACATTCACAGAAATGCCCATTGTACCCAAAATGTACATTTGTCCTTAACCTCCTATGCCATGTATTCTAGTATTGCTAACAAAGAAAATGCAAAAAATTTACATATAAATATTAAGCTAATGTGCTAAAACTATAAAAAAAAATCAATCTCAATATTAACTACTTGTATTGTATTGACCAAAAAGTCCTTCAATAGTTAATTGAGGAATTTAATTGTTTACGCTGACGTTGTGCAGAACGTCGCTTGATAACAGTAGCATTAACTATTCCCCTGCCTTGAAGCACTGATTTCAATTTCATTAAAGCATGAACGATTTTCGGCTTGTCTTTGTCTGATATTTGGCCGCGAAATAACTGTGTCTGCAGTAATTTGAACCTGTCCACTACTGACATTGTAGTTGTCTTTTGAGTCACTTTTTTAGTAGTAGATGCTTTTTCGGTATAATTTTTTGGGACAGTTTTCTTTGGGACAATGTTTTTCGTAACATTTCGCTTCTGTATATTTTTTTTCAATGCAATTGGTTGCCCAAGAATTTTTTTTGTAGTATTTTGCTTTTGGCCAATTGTTTTTTTGATACTTTTTTGTTTAGTGTCTTCTGTTAGATTTGTCTGAGATTTACAGGTTTCTGCACTCTCTGCTATTACTGGATTGTGTTTCTGTGTAAGAGTCTTGTTTGATAGGTTTTCTATAGCTTGTTTCCATGGTACGATATGACCAAATGTTTCTGCCTTGGACTGCTAGTGAAATGTAAGTTATGGAGCAACATGAAGGGTGTTGTAAATATTTGGTAGTAGGTATTATACTCAGAGTATTATATGATAGTGGCTGTATGTATTATAATACTTTCATGTGGTTTTATAATAGAAGTAATGGTAGTGGTTAAAAATAATTAATGATAAGGTGTATATTTATTTGTAAATAGTAGCTGTTTTTGCAAACAAGTTTATGATGAAATTAGATCAGTAGATAAATCCCTAAATCAACTACATATAGGTACCTATATGTAGTTGATTTAGGGATCTGGTATATACAGTCTGAATAGTACTATTCAGACTGTATATACCATATGAATATATAAACTATCTGATCATGCAAGTGAACAACTAAATAGTTGTTCAGTTGCATGATCAGATAAATATTTAAATAAATCGGAGAAATACATGCCAAACAGATGCCATTGTTTATTTAAATGAGTCCCATTAGATGCAATAAAAATGAATATCATAATAATTTGTTAATTATTAATATAAAACATAACATATCAAATATAAATATGTTGTAATAGTATTTCTCTATTACCACATATTTTGATTCAATCCTCTACTTCGAGAAATGTAATCTCTAAGTAGTTTGTCAAGACTTTGCAAAGCCCGTACCTTGTCTGATGCATAGTCGCTGCCCTTCTTTCCAAGGCGTTCATAGGCCTTCTCCTTGGTGGCCTTGAGAGCAGCATCAACCATTGCATCAGCTGTTCTTTGTCCTTTGTAGGGGATCTGTTTACTTCCAGCAAATATTTTAATAGTAGGGAAGCCTGAGACTCCAAATTTGTGTGCAAAGCTCTTGTGTTGGTCTGCATCCATAGCTCCAACTTTAACAATACCCTGGAAATTCAACATTTTGGTAATTTATATACATAAAAAATTATGGAAGTTAAATACAAATTTGAGAATCTTATTGAGGTGGACTGATAAGAATTTGTGAAACAATTTTGAAGCTTCTGGTTAAATTGGGATACGCCTCTCACTGTAAATAAGGTAAATCCAGGTTTTTCAAGGTCTCATCCAGGCTGTGAATGATAAGGCAGGAGATTATACATTGAACATGGATTGTAATCCAATTATGTGGCCGTGGGTGGCCATGGGTGGCAGTCAAAATGATGATGATGATAGTTTGTGTAATTTAATCATACTAAGGCTAATTATATATTTTATATATGTCACAGTAAGATAGATAAAGCCGTAATATAGTTATATCCCTAGGGATATAATTATATACCGTAACATAGTTATACGAAAGAAAAATAAAGTCGTTATCCTCCTTTTTAATTTGGTTAGGTCAGGTTAGAACTGCAACCAACAACTGCCAGAACCGAATGGAATTTTTTAAATGGAATTATTTTTCTTTTGTATAACTATGTTACGGTTTATAATTATATCCCTAGGGATATAACTATAATACGGCTTTATCTATCTTACTGCGACATATACATAATTTAAGAATTGTAGCATGACATTCTTCACTTTCTGCCGTAACATGGGGTCAGAGTCGCTTTAGGGGTGGAGTACAACAAAATGATATATACAGCTTTTCTTTGACTACATGTATAATAGCTGAGAAACAATAACAAATTTAGTGTAGTTTTAGAAAAGGTATACTTAAGTTCATGCATGACCTGATAGATTAGGTAATTAATTTTCTCTCAGGATTTCCTTACGAAAGAGCACATGAATTTTAGACTTTCACTATGATGATAAAACCCATTTCAAGAAAAGATACACACCTTGAGTGCCTTAGCAGCCTTTTTGTATTCAGGAACTAAATTTTTACAGTGACCGCACCACGGCGCATAGAATTCCACTAGCCATACTTCATTGCCTTCTGTGACTAGTCTGTCGAAATTGTTTGGAGTGAGGTCTACCACGTCCGAACGGGAGTCGTAAAGGGCCAGGCCAGACCCCACGCATAATAAAATACCTAAAAAAGTTACAAAGTTATACCAAGTACAACCGGCTCATATAAATATGAAATATAGCTAATTGATTTCACGATATAATTATGTTGTTTAAACATACCCAGGAAATATGTGTATAACATTGTGAATTGATTAACCGCTACTTAATTTAAAAACTATAAAAACACCGACTATTAAAATTATTGAGATCGCACAAGTTATCGGCTATACAATGAGCTGTCTGAATAAAATAAACACGTCAATTCTTTTGGCTGTGTTATTAAAGATACGAAATTGTCAATGGAATTCGTGGTGGTGCATCATTGGCTAATTCAGTTTCTCCCGCCAAATCTCGACATATTACGGGTAAGTTACTTTATCCAGTATGGCAACACACAGCAACTATCGAATTCAGTGTTGCCAGACGGTTACATTTCTTACATTTTTCGTAACTTTTGACCCCCTCGCGTAACATGTAAGTAATTTTTATATTTAAGGCATTTTTCGTAACTTTTGAGAACAACGAGATAAGTAATACTAGATTTTTATTTTATTGCAAACAGTACACGAACGCATCCAAATAGAACTAACATTTTTAACAAAACAGGAGCTAAAAAAAAAAGCTCATTCGACATCATAGATCCCAAAATGTAACTTTTGCACCAAAAATATTACTTTTCAGGAAACGAAACGTAACTTTCGACTCAGGGGCCCTGGCAACACTGATCGAATTTTGTAACTTGTAAAAGCTTGTAAAATGCGTATGCATCTCTTATTAGTTTGTGCTTGTAAACTTATAAGCCACCGCGAGTCCCACCTGCCATGTCGAAATAGATGTTACTGACCTCACTTTTAAGACGTTTAAGTTCAGATTGTGAAGGCAAATTTCGACATGGCATGTGGGACTCGCGGTGGCTTAGTGGTCATAGCGTTTGGTGTATCAAACCAGAAGACGCAGGTTTGAATCCTGCCTGCGAGACAAATTTTTCCTTCACTAAAATATCTTAGAGAGACTTTTGCATGTCCATTTTTTTTTTATAACACGATGGCGTCAGCTTTTCGTAACTGCCGATCTCTGAAAAGAAACGCCGAAACCACCTCAAAGAATCAAGGTCTCTCGATATTAGTATTAGAGAAATAAAATAAATATTCAGCGACATTTTACACAGCACCATCTAGTCCCAAACTAAGCGGAGCTTGTACTATGGGTACTAGACAATGGATATAATACTTGTAAACTTTTTTTTTTTAAATACATAGGTACTTAAAATACATAAGAAACACCCACCCAAACGAACACAAACATTTATATTCATCTCATAAATATTTGTGTCAGCAGTCCGGTACTCGAACCACTCAACCACAGAGGTCGTCTATATAAAACAATATTATATGAATGTTACGATGTAGGGAAATATCATAATCAGGCATTTTGAAGAAAGAGCCATCCCATTAAAACATAAATGTGAAAATGAGAGCCAAGTTCAACATTTAGAATAGGCATGGTTGAGATCAAAGCTGAGATCTAAATTTTTTTATGGTATAGCAAGCAAACGAGCAGCCGTATCGCCTGAAATGGGTGCCAAGTTCTGAAGATAAGCCTGCTCAAGATTTGATTTGGCTAGTTTTTAGGTACCTACAAACAACATTTGTAGAAAAGTTAAATTTGTTGCCCTTACAATATAAAAACAGTAACATGCGTTTAACGAGATTATTGATTAACCAAATATAAGACAACTAAAGATAACTACTATAACTTGTATTTATTAAAGAAAATACAAAAAAAAAAACAATTTTCTCCTATACTACGAAACTATTGATTTTCCGCCATTCATAGGAGGGGTTAAAAATCATGTGTTGGCAAGAATATGTCGTATAACCTGTAACCCTATATGGAGGGTAAAAGAAAGCAGAAAATCACTCACAAAAAAGCAGTGATATGGCAATGGGACTGTCAAGTCAAATATCTCGATTACAAATCAAAGCCATGCACCTCCAATTTTTTATACGCATTTGACTTTATGTATACCAAAACATTGTATCTCCCAAATAAAAAATATACATTAGAGTGGCCTACTAAAGTAGGTACAACCATTAATAGTCTAGCAATAAGCAAATCATATTCTTTCCTCTGTATTTTTCTATAGTTAATGTCAGAGCTCACGACTTTGTGGAATGAGACTATAATAGTCCAAGGCTTAACAATTCGATTCACCAAAATTAAAACATGTACGTTTTCAGTTCAAACGGCATTTATTTGACAACAGTGTTTTTCTTAGTGTCATAGCAACTACACATCATTTCTTTTTTATCAATTTACATAAATGAGTCTTTACTATAACACTTTCCCTAATTGATGGAATAAGTAGTTGCAAGTCCAATCTTCTCACATAGATAGATGAGACGTGGTTTTGGAACTGCCTTTGTTAAGACGTCAGCCAATTGATCTGCTGAACTAGTCTTCTGAACTGTGAGAACGTTTTCCTGCACCATTTCTCTCACGAAGAAGTGTCTCACACGAATATGTTTCGTTCTTTTGTGAAATTCAGGATTGTGCGCTAATCTGATGGCAGCTTCATTATCCACCGATAATGATGGTAAACCTTCTGTGTCCGTTAAATTGTCAAAGATTCTTTGTAGCCATACAAGTTCTCTTGCTGCTTCACTTCAGAGAAAAGGACTAGATTATGACCAAACATTTAGCCCAGTTGCAAGGCTTGCAACTGTAAGAGCATTATTGAGTGTTAGTGCTCAAAAGGGACTTTATCTTACACAGTTTGATGTGTCGACCGCTTTCCTTAATGGAAAACTTTCTGAAAAAATTTATATGAAGCAACCAGAAGGCTTTGATGATGGTACAACAAAAGTATGCCGTCTTAATCGCAGCCTATATGGCCTTAAACAATCTCCGAGATGCTGGAATTCATGTTTTGAGGAGATATTGTTAGATATGAATTTTGAACAAAGTGATGCTGATAGTTGTTTATTTACAAAGAAGGTTGATCAAAAGGAGATACTGATTACCTTATACGTCGATGATGGCTTGATAGCTGCTACGGATGCAGATTTAGCAAATAGATTTCTTGATGATCTCAGAAGGAAACTGAAGATCACAACGAAACCTGCATCTTATTATTTAGGCCTTGAGATACAGAAAGCAAAAGACGGATCCATTACGATCAAGCAGGAATCTTATGCGAAAAAGATTTTGAAACGTTTTGGAATGGCCGATTGCAACCCTGTCTCAACTCCAATTGAAAAAGAGGGTGTTCAAAGAGGGAAAGCTGATCCTTCTGAAAAGGAATATAAGTTTCCTTATAGAGAAGCAGTGGGTGCTCTAGCATATTTAATGGTAGGCACACGACCCGATATTGCATATGCGGTTGGTGTAGTTTCCCGCAAATTGGAAAATCCTACTCACGATGACTGGAACAAAGTCAAAAGGATTTTCAGATACCTGAAAGGTACAACCGCTCATGGAGTCACATATAGTAGTGGACCTAAAAAACTCTTAGGCTATAGTGACGCTGATCATGGAGGAGATACAAGCACTGGTCGTTCTACCACAGGTGTTGTTTGTTTGTATGCTGGTGCAGCTGTGTCTTGGCTCAGTCAGCGACAGGCGACAGTTGCAATTTCCACAACAGAGGGTGAGATTGTTGCCGCTAGTGAAGCAGCAAGAGAACTTGTATGGCTACAAAGAATCTTTGACAATTTAACGGACACAGAAGGTTTACCATTATTATCGGTGGATAATGAAGCTGCCATCAGATTAGCGCACAATCCTGAATTTCACAAAAGAACGAAACATATTCGTGTGAGACACTTCTTCGTGAGAGAAATGGTGCAGGAAGGCGTTCTCACAGTTCAGAAGACTAGTTCAGCAGATCAATTGGCTGACGTCTTAACAAAGGCAGTTCCAAAACCACGTCTCATCTATCTATGTGAGAAGATTGGACTTGCAACTACTTATTCCATCAATTAGGGAAAGTGTTATAGTAAAGACTCATTTATGTAAATTGATAAAAAAGAAATGATGTGTAGTTGCTATGACACTAAGAAAATCACTGTTGTCAAATATATGCCGTTTGAACTGAAAACGTACATGTTTTAATTTTGGTGAATCGAATTGTTAAGCCTTGGACTATTCTAGTCTCATTCCACAAAGTCGTAAGCTCTGACAATTTCTCAATAGGGCTCCAATAATCTATGAGATGTTATCTGGGCCCATAACCTGTCAGAGCTCACGACTTTGTGGAATGAGACTATAATAGTCCAAGGCTTAACAATTCGATTCACCAAAATTAAAACATGTACGTTTTCAGTTCAAACGGCATTTATTTGACAACAGTGTTTTTCTTAGTGTCATAGCTACTACACATCATTTCTTTTTTATCAATTTACATAAATGAGTCTTTACTATAACAGTTAATGGTCGAAGTAATATATAACCCCTCACGTTTTTTGGGTTTTTTAAATCACTAGTAAATTTAGTCATTGTCTTAGGACATTTTTTTATTATACACGCTAATTTATTGGTTTTGTCATGGTCGAGATAAATTTTTATAATGTACGTTTGTACCAATAGGAATCATAGATAATATGCTATTCGTGTTTACCTCGTTTCCTTCAAGATTCGACGATTCGCTCCGTGTCATTTCCATTGGATAAATGCTTTAAGGTCTTAGTTTTATTGATAAGAAGACCATAGACAAGAATAATTAACCATTGAGTGTTCATGAACGTGTGAGAGTGTAGACAAATGATATAAAATTTAAAATCGTGACTTTTTGGGTTCACTCCTAAACTCCATCGAAGCCTCAATAAAGTTTCTACCGTTTTATTGGGGCAACTGAACAACATATATTATACTTGACACTGGCGAACACTAAAAGTGTGGTGCCATAATAGAATCCCATGATGGGAAATATGACCTAATTGATTAATCTAATACTTGACACTGGCAAATACACAAAAAGTGTGGCGCCATAATAAAAAAAAAAACTTGTTATTGTTAACCAATGGCTACTGGCTGCTGCTTTATGGTCTAACATCCTTTATCGTAAATTATAAAATATTTTGTTGCTCATATTTTTGTAATAACGGGGGTATTTCTAGAACAAATCCTTGAAGAATTTTTGATTTTTAATAAATGTTTGGTGGCGATGCTAAAGTTCTGTATCAGCCAATTTATAAATATAAAAGGTAATTGTATTTACTAAATTGACAGGTTATGTTCGCGCGTATTGTTTATTTTTGGGACTATTTAGGCGGGAAATCGGCGTCAGAAATCGCGTCCATTCGTCGTGTCATTCATTACATTATTTCATATATTTCAGCATTGGGCCCTGTAAGATTGTATCATAAAATGAGTGGAATCAATGCAAAGCCTTTCACTGTTTTTGTTGAGGGTAATATTGGCAGCGGCAAAACAACATTTTTAGAACATTTTCGTCGTTTTGAGGACATTACTTTATTGACAGAGCCCGTGGAAGAATGGAGAAACCTAAAGGGTTGGAATTTATTGGTAAGCATTCTTAAAAACATAAGAATTTTAACTTTAAGTGTCTTACCATTTGATTGTCAGACTGTGTCATTTGACACAGCCACGGCTAAGTACCTTTAACAATCAGAAGAACTAACTTTCTAGGATACATTCAGTAATCGTTGATTTCTGAATGTATCCTAGAACACGGCCCGAACTGCTGTGTATAGGTCTCTTTGCACATTCCTCATTTTCCAGCCCTGTGCTAATCTTATCCATGTGGGAATGTGGATGTGGAACCACTGAATTTTTATTTAGCTATCTTTAGAGATACAATCGGAGATACATATCCAGGATCCAGTGACGAATTTAATTCAATAATTTTATTTCTCTCTAACATAGAACATACCTTATTTATAGTGAAGTTCAAGTCTTAGACTAAATGCCAAACTTCTGTCATACAGATGTGAACCAACCAACCCCTTCACAAAACTAAGTGAATAGTTTTGTTGGACAATATTTTACTTTATATTTATTACCTTGTACCTTATTATCTACTAATAAATAAATAATAATAAAATGTAATTCATAACACTTCATAAAAGTTGGTAGTTATGTGGTATTTAAGTGTCCCCAATGATATGCTATGATTGTTACAATTTGTTCATTTCTCAGATTTTAGTCATCATTAATAATATTTTACAATAATGTAACTTTCAGGATCTGATGTACAAAGACACAGCAAAATGGGCAATGACATTTCAATCTTATGTGTCTTTGACCATGCTGGAGATGCACCAGCGGCCTACTGCCACCCCTGTGAAGTTGATGGAACGCTCCTTATTCAGTGCTCGATACTGCTTTGTGGAGCATATGACGAGGAGTGGTACACTACATCCAGCAGAGTTTGCAGTACTTGACGAATGGTTCCGGTTTATTATGAACCAAATACAGATTGATGCAGATCTTATAGGTTGGTATAGTATTATGAATTGTTACCTCTTAGATACTTCAAGCAAAACAAATTAATTATTATTAATACAATTAAAATACAAATTATTAACATTTATCCTTTATCAATGCGGTATTATGACAATAATATGACAAGAACTTATTTAAATACAAATGCAAAAAGTAAAAGGCCCCTTTAGATTGTTCTGGCAAGATTGAGTAATGATTTGCGATTATGTTTTTCAGCCATAGGTCTGATGATGATGAGTGTAAATTAATGTCATAGTACTTCTTTTAAGGACACAGAGACAAAAACAAATTAAAATAATGTATTTATTAAAATAAGACTACAATCATACCTAGATTACTAATACTTTCACTAACTAATCCGGATGTCATAAGGACAACTTTTAAAATAAATTATTGTTTATAGTATACCTGAAGACAACCCCATCAGTAGTGTATGAGAGGATCAAGAAGAGAGCAAGGTCTGAGGAGCAGTGTGTTCCACTGTCCTACATAGAAGAACTCCACACATTGCATGAAGACTGGCTGGTTAATAGAAAACATGCTGAGTGTCCTGCACCTGTAAGTATAGGTCATTAGTTCAATGAGTCATTGAACTGTGTTCTTAATGAAATACAATTATCACAGTAGTCATCTGGTATTTACCAAGGAACATTATTTTGTTGGTTCAATGCAGCCAATAGCATGAGTCCTACCGTTATGCAATGCCATGATCAATATGAAATGATATAGAGAGGCTCCAAATTTACAATAAAGTCAAATAAAACTGAAATATGAGAAATCACTGGTAAATGTAGGCCCAAGTAACAACCTATTTCCTCAATATAATTCTCTTAATACATTGAATACAAATTTGATTCATTAATTTGATGATTGATGATTGATTTGATGACAATGATTTCATCATTGCAGGTTTTAGTGCTAGATGCTGACTTGGATCTGTCTCAAATAACAGAAGAATACAAGAAGAGTGAACACCAAATATTAAGAAAGGCTGTTGATGTGGTGATGAGATCTCCCAATAAGCTAAGCCCAAAAAAACCTATTACTACCTCCCCTATCCAAATAGTACCACAGAGGAGAATATTATAATGTTAGCTGTACTTTTTATTTATAAAAATATCATTAATTATTAATTTAGATTGACTTATTTTTCTTATGTCTCTTTGACTCTAATTTATAGTATTTTAGTTTATAAGCAATGATCACAAATCATAGTTTTTAATAGTGTGAGTGGAACAACTCACTATTAATATTCAACAATGCTTTTATTATAATAGTGTCCATTTCAGTAAGCTTATTACACTTTCACTTATTTCCCGGATTCTGTTTGATGCGGGGCCGCGGGTATACGGAAATGTCTTAGCTAAGTACGAGTTATGTTTCACAGCTTCATTCGAAGCGATCCATTGATCACGTATTGTAGTAGCGCTCCCATGTACCAGCCTTGCACGGTTTTTTAGAGGTAAAAGAATAAAAAAAAAATATATATTTTAGTAGTTTTATTTTTATAAACTGACAACACTAATCCTTTTACCCCACCTACCCCCACTATACACAATTTCTTCATAACGGTCCTGTCGAGTTTTATCTCATTCTGCGTTTCCGTGCTCAAGCCTTCGCACGTCTACACAAAAGTTACAAGAACAGTTAAAGGTAGCAAATAGAAATCAATTTGCTAACCCGTCATTAGAAGAATCAAGCGGTAAGTTTAAACTACTTATTAGGATGCGAGGTTACCATATATGGGTTTCTTCTGTCCTGCAAAAATTGTGATGCGTACTGCTATACTTGGGCAGTTACTGTCAAAAAATTAGTCCATTAGTGATGCGAGGCTACCAATATTTGGGTTTCCTCTGTCACGTAAAAAAGTGATGCGTACTGCTATACCTGGGCAGATACTGTCACAGTATTTTATCAAATGTGTTCTAATTAGAACAATTTGTAACAGGCTGGCCGCAACATGCAATGGATGTTGACTGCAACGTGTCACCGCGATTGGCATCCCCAGTTTGGGATGAAAATGAAGACGCTGAATTACTCGAAAATATGTCTTCTGCACCTGAACCATGTGGTCGTTCTCCGTGCGCTGCTTTACCTCTGACAGCCTCAGTGCCAGCTGCGCCGCAGCCAGCTTCGCCACCGATGTCCCCAATACCTGGGACCTCGGCAGAAGTACAACCTGAAGCTGCGGAAGAACTGGTGCTGGATGAAGACATATTACAGTTACTCGGCGATGCCCCCAAAACGGAGACTCCTATGGGTCCCCCAATCCATAAAGATATTGCTAATCGATGGCAAGACATACTGTCCAAGGGATTAGCCAAAGACGTTAAAGATAATCTTTTGAAGAATTATCTCGTCCCTAATAACTGTGATCTCCGTTTATATTAGAGTTAGTCAATGTTTTTTTTGTAACAAATTGTTACTAAAATCCCTGTAAA
This sequence comes from Acronicta leporina, assembly GCA_947256265.1. Taxonomy (NCBI): domain Eukaryota; kingdom Metazoa; phylum Arthropoda; class Insecta; order Lepidoptera; family Noctuidae; genus Acronicta; species Acronicta leporina. Next base: position 16,413,533 of record OX366512.1, read on the forward strand.
TAATATTAAATGAATTAAGCTCTGTAATCACATTAAATTTAGTTTAATTGTAAGCATTTTTTAACTACAATAATGTTTTTGTTATATTTTATACGTATTTAATTGCTATATTTTATTTTTCTTAACACGGTTATCGTTAATATTTATATGGAAATTGAAATATTTTATGGATTTTAATTATTTATTTATACACGATGTACCTATTTTTTTTACATAATTGAATATTTCATCACAAACCAAATGCGAGTGCAAAGCTATTATTGACTTCTTAGAAAAATATTTCTACAATTTTAAAAACAGTACAGAAACTTATTATAATTTTATTATTACTTATTATATGAATTATATGTAGGTACATTAAATCATCAAGGATCATGATATTTATAAAATATATTCTTAAAAAATAATATTTATAAATTCTTAATTTGTTCGTGATATAACAAAAGCCCATAGTTATAATTATATATTTGATCAAAAGGCTGGGTTGCGTGTAAACTAGTAAAATTTAATATGCGTTTGCTAGGCGGACTCTTTCATGAGTTTTACTATTCAACATTATCTACGACAATTTGTGATGTTTAGTGTGTTTTTATTCGTATATATTATAATAAGGCGTCTCAATTGTCTCAATTCCAAATATTATTTTATCAAAATAGAAATCGAGATACATTACAAAATGCGAAACGACGTTATGATGTAGATTAAATTTTCTCGAAACGTTACTCGATAGTAATTCGTTGGTTTTTACGGTTAATTTGAATTGATATTATTGTTGGATTGAGTTACTAAACGATTAGTAAGAAAGATTGTTATCTAAAGTTCTGCCTACCCCAACGGGAGAGGGGTGTGATAATATGTATGTATGACTTTATTACATATTACTTAGAAGTGCAATATAAGCGGTACTAATATACTGTATAATATAACAACGAAACACGAAAATACGATGTTATATACCTAGGTAACATTGATTAACGCTTATTTTAGGTAATACATGCAGAAACAACACGATTTTTGATATTGCGAAATCTTTTTCATTTTAAAAAAATATTTTATTTTTATTATTATTTAAAGAACTAAAGTCCGTGACAACAATTACATTCTCCATGGGTCTTTAGTCCTTCAAAATCTACCAACTCAATGACAGGCCGTGTTTTCGATAAAAAAATGATCACAAATATCTATAAAATTAACAAGCTAAATTTATAAACATAATAAAATAGTATGCTATTGAACAATTCCAACTGATAACCTAGGAATAATTATATTAATTACTAAATAAATGATATTGTCAGAGGCCGTGTTATGAAGTGTTATTGTCATCACTTTTCGATTGAAAGAGATGCCGCTCTACAGATTAAATAGCGCTATCCTACTCTCACAACCTAAAAATTATGCCGATAACACGTCGTAATACAGCCCCAGTTAATTGTTGTTTTCGTGTTCGCATTGAGTTTACCTATATCAGATAATTGGTTTGTTGAAGTGGTTAGTTTCGACTTTTGTATCTAACTAATATGCATAACATGCAACTTTAATTACTTATACACGAATTTAAATTACTTGTTCCTCGCTTTGGGAAAATGTGCATTATTTAAGTGCAATCTTTATGTAATAATCGTCTTTTATTAGATGTTATTTGTATCTTTGGCAAGTTGTATAAATTAACTATTCTAATTGGCTTTTGCTATGTGTAATGAATTGTTACGTAACACGCCTAAATTAAAATATTTGCTAGAAAATTATTATTTTTATAGTTATGATCAAAGTTTTACAGTCCCATATTATTATTATCAAAACATTTATGTGTAGGTGTACACATTTTATTATTTTACTTTGTAAATATATATTTTAGTATATCTGGAAATGAAAGAGTACGATATAGAGAAGTTCTATAAATTAATGAATTATATGGCGTTGACAATTCCGGAGTACTGGGTAAATATGTATGAGCTTTTTATGTTAATTGGTTTGTAGGAAAAATTCGTAGTGCGGGGGAAATAAGCAAATAGTCACAGCTTGGAGTGTGACGCAAGTTTATATGTATAACTACGCTCTATCGGAATTTACCTAGTTCATGATTAGGTAATTTTGAGTTTTAATATTTGTGTAATAAAATTTATAAAATATATATTATGTATGTATATTCTAAAGTTATCTTTCGTAGTTACAATTTACTTCTCAGTGGTAGCTAAATTTGTTGTTTGTTGCTGTAATATTAATAAAATACATTTAAAGATTTAACATAATTATGATGTCTTTAATAGTGAACACAATTTTACTAGTCTACGTATAGTTTTAGCGAATAATACCTCTGGATGTTAGATGTAAAAAAAATGTAACCGTCTATTACTTTAATGCTTAAGCATAATAATAATCTCAAGAGAACCGATTTTTAAAGCGAAATTCTAATGGGTAATTATAATGAATTGAATATTTTATATTTCTGTGCCACGAACAATCATTTATTTTACGAAATGAGCTTTTTAATACGTGTAAGTACATTACAGAATAAAAATGAGATTTAGAAATTGAAATTCATCCATGGAATAAAGTCTGCCATTTACCCCTTTACTAATAAATTGATATTATATAGGTAAGCTGTGTACAGTAACAATGCTGTTTAGTGTCTTTCATTCGAATGACACAGCTTAATATTTATCATATATCAGTAAAAGGAATAATTTATAACGCACATAATAGCGAGTTTAAAACTTTCTGTACGCGAGTGTACACCATGTAATGTTATACAGGATTGTATTTTGTTTATAAAATCCCTTTTTGGTACACCAGTACATACGTTTACAACATTGTAATTGATTATAAAATAAGTACAGTGTAGATTTGTTATTGTGACGTCAGCTCACATATTTTTAATTATTTGTAAATAAATATTATTGATATATATCTGATTTTTATTTATGTGACCCACAGAAACATTTCAACAAGTTTTTGCAGGAATCTTTATAGGATCACTTCGTTGTCCATTTTTTTGTCAAGGCCATTTTCCTAAGGGACTTATATATAATATTACATACACTCACGCCATTCTCCCACAGGGGTAGGCAGAAACTATAGACCGCCACTTGCTACGATTCTTGCATACTTCTTTTGCTTCTGCGACATTCATACATCTTCTCCTACATACTTCACATACATGAAGGACTTCGCCAATAAGATCGGTTTACGTCCTTCTAGGACGACCTATTCTGACGCTGCCGCTGATATTCGCCTTATAATTTCCTTTCCTTAATCGTCTTTCATTCATTCTCTCAACGTGTCCAAACCATCTCAGCATATTCTTTTCAATCCGTGTCACTACGTCATCTTTCAACGTTGTCTTATCACACTGTTCCTCAATCTATCATTCCGAGTTACACCGCAAATATATAATATTTAACCCATTATACTGCCCCAGGATGAGAGGGATCAGGCTATATAGTCCATCATCCCCTAATGCGGATTGGGCGACTTCCCAAGTTCACACTTCATCGAGAAAATCACTCAGGCATGCAAGCTTTACCGTGGGAGAGCCATGCTTCGGCACGAATGGGCCTGCTCGAACGGAGTGATATCACGGCCTCACAGAAAACCGGCGTGCAACAACGCTTGCGTTGTGTTTCGCCGAGTTGTGAGGACCGGAGGACGGAAACTCTTTTAAAAGGCCGGCAATGCACTTGTGTGTGACTCCTCTGGTGTTGCGGGTGTCTGGGCGGCGGTAATCGCTTACTATCAGGCGATCCGTCTGCTCGTTTGCCCTCCTGTGCCACAAAAAAAGGTAGTTGTCTACACTGACGCGGTTCACTGTTATTTGCATTTTGTTATTCTAAATTTAAAACCTGACTTCAACAGAATAAAGAGAATTGCCTAGATTAATGACGATAAGATACAGGAAACCTGTTTGCTCTACCAACTTCAAACAAACTAACCATTTAACCGCATGGGTATTCATTAGATGGACGCAATGATTGTTTTAAACCACAGTGGTTTCCAACCAAAGGTCCGCGGACCACTAGTGGTTCACAAAACCTAATATATGATCCGTGAAAGATCTCAAAAGTTAGTTTTGAGGTCGAAGAGATTAAAATAAGTTTTGATTAAAGTTTAATTTAAAATTGACTGCCTCATTAGCTAAGTGGTCCTGAGCGCGACTGCTACGCTAGAGGTTCTGGGTTCGATTCCCAGGTCGAGCAAAGTGTTATTGGGTTTTTCTATGAAATTCCCAGTAGCAGCTCGGAGTTAGGAATTTGTGCCCGTTTAATGGCAATAGGCTCGCCCCCTATTACATGGGACCTAAACATACCGGCGAACCGTGGGTGTGCATTAGTACGCCTCTGCCTAACCCTTCGGGGAATACAGGCGTGATGTTATGTTATGTAATTTAAAATTTAAATATTTTATTATGCTTAAACATTGTATGCTTGCTTGTTTCGTCTGGGTGTTTCTTATGTATTATAAGTATGTATTTACAAAAAAAAAGTATATAAGTATTATATCCATTGTCTAGTACCCATAGTACAAGCTTTGCTTAGTTTGGGACTAGATGGTGCTGTGTAAAAATGTCCCAGAATATTTATTTATTATTTATTCCCAGAATATTTATTGTAATTCCACATATACATAGTTCAAAAAAAGGTTGGGAAACACTGTTTTATGCATGTCGACTTTCCATATCTCTATGTAATGCGTATGCGAGGTGTGCTGCTATAAATGTACTGTCCTACTTGTACCAAAAACCACACTGAGTTTTTTGACAGAAATCTCTTTGGCAACATAGGCTTCGACCGTTACCGAAAGATTCTTAGAATTCCGTCTAAAGTCTTTCAAGCGTGCTAATTATAGTACCTACATTGGCGGATTTTTGAAAATTCGATTAATTTTTTTGAATTCGATAAAATGTCTTCTTATAACTTTTTGTCCGGCAATACACAAAACATTCAATTTCCTTGAAAATTATTATTTGCATTTTTTTCGATCTCAGGAAAAAAAACGGCTGGTCTAAGTAGTGGTCGCAAGACTCGCACGTGAGACTGTTATGTCTTGGGTTCAATTTTCAGGCCAGAATTAAAAAAAAAATCTAATTGTTAAATGTAGGCAAGTTTGGTAATAATTATTTATCCATAGCATACCAGCACGCATATATTCCCCGAAGGGATAGTCAGAGGCGCTGGAAAGTTTAGGTTCCATCCATGTCTTAAACCCAAACTCCGAGCCGCTTCTGAGAATGTTATAGAAAACCCCGGTAACACTATGTTTGACTTGGAAATTGAACCCAACTTCTAGAGTGGCAGTCGCGCTCAGGACCACTACGTTAACGAGGCAGTTATTTAAACATACCTACCTAAGAAGGATATAAGTAAGATACCGTATAGTTTTAGTAACTAAAATATATTTTTTTAATTAATAAAAAATAATAAATTTTAATAAATCAGGCCTAAATTACCCGACTTAGTCCTGCATGTCTTGCAGGGTCGCGTTCAACATGTGATTTCAAACTACATATTATATCATTTTTTTTGTAAGCTCATTTACAACATATAATTAATTTTGCGACGGAAAAACGGTACACTTTACAGTCTGAGGCACGTGCAAGCCAAGCAAATCACAAAATCATGATGAATTAACCCTATTCTGACGTAAAGCATTGCCTTGTAGGTACGGTAAACGAGGGGATTTTTCAGCAATGATTTAGCAACTTCATATTTTCGATATCGATTTCAGTCGGTTTCCTATTCAGTTAGAGATACTAATCGATTAATTCGCCAATCTTTCGCGTGTATTTGAGTGGCAGAAAACTCTTTTCTTCTCGATGTTCTATGAATGAACATTATGTTATGTCTCCAATAGGTTATGTCTCCATTATGTTATGTCTCCATTATGTTATGTCTCCATTATGTTATGTCTCCATTATGTTATGTCTCCTTCATAAGCATATGACAGCTTTACCCAAGGGCGCTTTTGTTTAAACAAATTGTTTATATTATTTATTTCATTTTAAGTACTGGACTAATTTTACTTTTACTAAATTTTACTTAGTCTGGGACTAATTAGGTACTGTTACAGTCATTATAGCCTTCATGAATCTCTCTCACAAAACTTCTGACATAGGTACCTACAGACAAGATCTTCGACCGTTCATCAGCAAACAGATCGCAAGTTGGTTAAGAGGGCGTTGAGTGCTGCTGGAGTGCGAGGATAGAAGGCACTGAGAACAATTTATTTTTCCTATAACGGGGGTAGGTAATTATCTGCGGTGAAGAGGCGAGCCAGCTCATTATACAGATTTGGTGCATCAATAGCACCACGAAGGGTTTTGTATGCTATTGTGAGATAACATACCATCACGCCTGTATTCCCCGAAGGGTTAGGCAGCAGAGGCGTACTAATGTACACCCACAGTTCACCGGTATGTTTAGGTCCCATGTAATAGGGGGTGAGCCTATTGCCATTAACCGGGCACAAGTTCCTAACTCTGAGCTGCTACTGGGAATTTCATAGAAAAACCCAATAACACTTTGCTCGACCTGGGAATCGAACCCAGGACCTCTAGCGTAGCAGTCACGCTAATGAGGCAGTAATTGTGAGATGGTCACAATATATGCAATTTCTAAAGCTGTAAATAACTTTCTGAATGCCTAATGCTGTAGCGAAAGGTTTCTTTGATAGGCGCCTTCCACATCGTGGTTCCTACCACGAACTAAACGTAATACACTTCAACTAGAGTAGCTGTTATTTTAAGCTCCAAAAAAGAAATGTCATTAATGTTTACTCTCTTTTCACAGTTTTTTTATGTCACCAGAGACACCTGACATCCTCGCAGAAGACACACACCAACGGGAGGAAAACGCAATATAATTTATTTTCTAGTCGTGCGTTAAGTTTGCAATGTCATCTCCAACAAAAAGTGTATGACCAGAAATTTTATGGTTTTTGCACAAACGAGGATGATTGGCCGTTTTGGACAATGGTCGGGCGCTGTATAAAATGATGTACCATTGGCGATTTGTCGCAGTTCTTCGCATCAGGACCAACAGGCTCTAACATGGTCAGATTAACGTTTGTGATGTTCGTTGTGGTCGTCGTCTCGTGTTTGGCCGCACCAGGTACCTACAAAATTACAATAATTCTACATTTATATCTATATTTGGTCCCCCTTGGGTTAAGGTCTCGGCTGTGCTTGAATTGCCACAAAAACGTAATACCAAAATAAATCGTAATCCAAACAATATTTTATCAAGTTCTGATGGAGATAGGTAATCTGGGTTTCTACCGTAGGTACGATTTCATCTACTACTACTTCACTAGAAATAAACAACCTGAAACAATAAACAACAAGAAAATCATTCCAAATTTGCTAGAGTTATCAATAAATGAAGTATTTTGGACGAAATGGTAGAGCAGGAATCTAAATTAGGTAGGGTAAAACACCCAGTGGTCAGCCCCGCACCAGTACTCAGCCTTTACACACATTATTTCCATATAAATAGTGTTCAAGTTTATTTACAACTTAAAATTAAGGTTTAATCGATTGCGTGTCTCCTCGTGAGCTAATATGCACACTTATGAGCCAATAGCATATCAGGTTGACGAGCTACAATCGTTTATCTGCACTGCTGCTAAAGACATGACTAGAAACGGTGCTGTCACAATTTTCTTCTTAGGGAAACGTGTTCGAGTTTTCAGTATGTTTTTGTGCGTATTTGCTATAATTTGTGGTGAATTTTTATACTGTTTTACTATTAAATGTTTATTTTGTGATAAAATTAACTATTACATGCATTTTATATGATTATTATATTGTAATTTCAGTGGCCGACTACTGGGTTTCGAATTTTTAAGGTAGATCCAGTAATCAGCCGTAGATGGCTGACTACTGGTTTTTTCGTGATTTTCTTATAAGCAGATGAAATTGACGGAGCGAATAGTCCCAATTTTGCTCATTACTTTGGGTTTAACTCTTATAAGACGAAAAGTGTATTTTACCAGTAGTCAGCCGCATACAAATGTTATCGTATGTCAGGGGCCGAACAATGGATCTAAGAATCCAGTAGTCAGCCGTGAGTCTTGTTGCACAAAATAGTACCTTAAAGCCTTTACTATTAGGGTTGAATTTATGCCCGGTTATTTTAGCATGGCAATCATTTCTTTTAATAGAATTCCATCATATTAAAAAGACCAATCCACTCATAAAAAGAACAATAAGCATAAGCTATGGCGGTGATTAGAAATGGGGTGATGATTAGAGAAGCCTGTCGATTTTTTTCCGTTCTGTGACAGATTTTACCTGGATCATGCGGGCATCATTGGCAATTATCGTGCCGATGAACGCAAGAGCGGGGACTTACAGCCCGTATCAGGGCCCAGAGCCCTTCTATGGAATACCAAAAGCCCTAGCTCAAAGAATCCTTACGAATTTCAAATTTGAGAAAGCCATCAAGCTCTGGACGGGATCACTAGGCATAAACCATTCCAAAGCCTTGATTAACGCCTATAATAAAAGGCATACAGCCCATTTACTAGTGCTAAGCTGGAAAAATCGGCGCATTTTGACGAGAGTTTTAAAATTGTTGCTTTAACAAGCACATGTTCAACCTGAGGTTGAGCGAACATAAATCTGTAGACGCTGTGAAGAGGCTGATGAAACGGCATTTCACCTTGGGGAACTCGGTTCGCTAATACATAAGCGTAGTGCTCATCTAATTTATTGAAACAGACCTTAGACCCGGATGAAATAATGGAGCTCACCCCTAAGAAAATCCTGCAGTTCAATTCACTGCTGAATACTGCAACTCACCGATCGGCGATCACAATAGACCGATTGCGGTCGCAGTGATATTATAGCCGTAAGCAAATAATAAAAAAGGATTTTGCCCGTTTAATGGTGTGGAGGGACGAGACGCGTCCCTTTCAACCACTCCTTTTGGTTGGAAGGGCTACCTTCCAGGTGTATTTCCTGGCGGACCACGGCCCAACGCTATATATGCATGTTACGATCTCAATAATCCATTATTATGTTCTTCTTCATAATCATTCTGCTGTCTCATTAGAAGTCTATATGTAAATAAGTATGTGATGTCCCTCGCAAGAGGTCCTGGGTTCGAAATGAAGTCCAGCATGTTTTATTGGGTTTTCCTATGAAGTCCGCACTTGCAGCACGAAGTTGGATTTGTCCGCGGTTTTCCCGATCGAATTTGGCCTAAAGAAACCAGTAAACTATGGGTTTATATTAGTACACCTTTGCCTAAACCTCAGGGGATACAGGCGTGATGATATATATGATATGTTATAATGCAATTAAGAATTAATATCCCCGATATGCAAGAATAAGTGATAGGCTGACTACAGGGTACGACATGGCTGACTTGTGGAGAAATGAGGCTGACTACTGGTGAAAAGTGCCATATTTTGTTTAACGATGATTTTTTATATAATCCTATTATAAATATAATGTTTTGTTAGCTTCTTTAGAAAATTTAATAACTAACCTTTCTGAAAATAATGACTGTTTTTATTCATAGTTTTCCATATTTAAAATACAGCTGAATAAAAATTTTGTTCTCACTAAAAGGCTGACTACTGGGTGCTTTACCCTAACTGTATCGGAATCTGAATAACTTTGATTAAATTGTTTTTGATTTTATTGAAAATTCGGTCCCACGGACTGTTAAGGTGTCCATGGGCGACAATGACTGTTAACCATTAAGCGGCTCGTCTGCCGACTTAAAAAAACGGTAGAACAATACTGCATCACTACATAAGTAAAAGTAAAAAAAAAACGGCATTAGTAGTTTCACAATTAATTTGTGAAGTACAAAGTAGCTTATATTTACCTATATTAAATATTAACAATGACATTTATAGTCTAAGCTAACTTTATGATCTGTAAAAACGTAAAGTGTCTTTTATGTAGGAGAGCGCGTCAGAAGGCACGGTTACGACTATGGGCACGGGGGCTACGGCGGCGGGGGCGGCGGCGGCTTCGGCGGATACGGCGGGAACGGATACCCCGGCGGACACGGCTACGGCGGACTTCAGATCCCCATCTCTCAGTCGTACTCCAAGTCATCAGCCAGCGCTAGCTCCAGCGGCGGGGCCATAGGGCGCTGAGCGGGAAGTTAACCTGTTAGAGGTACGTTATCAACTGACCCAATAGGTTCTTTTGGAGGATTTTTTATTTGTCTGACAAATAGTTAAGACTGCAGACTTACAGAGTAGGCTGCAGCTATGTAGCCTATCACATCGAATTAAAAATACAATTATGTAAGGGTAGTTGATTTTATTTTTGGTTTAATTACCATTTCATACACTCACGCCCTTTTCCCATAAGGAGTAACAGTAGTTCAATTACTATTTCCTCATATTTTGTAATGCTTCTTTAAATTAGTGTTAGTAGGCTGTAGTGTTATTGATTTGATTTGATTTGATTATACTCAACCTGACTGCCTACCTATTTTTTTGACGTTAACGGTAGCTACGTTACGTGAAAAGAGATTTAAAAGGGTTATATAGAAACAAAAGTACAAGGGATATACAACAGATTTGATTGCTCTCTCTTTGTCAGGCTGACTGCATATATATGACAGAGATTTGTTTCCAATTGGAAAAAGTAAAGGAATACGATTTTTTTTACGGTTTGTGAATCCCCGTCTATTACAAGTAGATAATATTTGATTGTGCTGCCGTCAAAATAATAATGATTAGCAGTTATTATTAAAGTTAATAATAATTATTTGTAATTAGTATATTTAATTATGTTAACATATATTGCTAAATAGTAAAGTATTAATATTTTCTTTCTTGTTTCAGATAATTATTTTCATGAAGTCCGCAATCTACGATAGATATGATATTATTACCTGTAAGCTTCCTACGTTTAATTGTGATATATTTCTAGAATAAGTGAATACATAATACGCCTAATTTATATTAATTAGATAATAATACATTTATTTATTGTTGAAATATCGTACATAATAAAATTTTCATCAAATCTACATTATTGCTTTTAATCCAGATACCAAAGCTTACTTCCAAATTATCAAAATAACTAGCTTCTGACCGCGACTTCGTTTGCGTGCAATGGACTTCAGATAAAAAGTAGCCCATGTGTTATTCCAGACTATAATCTATCTCTGTGCCAAATTTTATCCAGACCCGTTCAGCCGTTCTGGCGTGAAAGAGTAACAAACATCCATCCATCCATCCTCACAAACTTTCGCATTTATAATATTAGTAGGATCGATACAATAAAATATCAGGTAGGTAAGTATTATTATAAGTATTTCTTCTGTGAATCTTTACGGATATTCTCATACTAATCCATTTATATCGGCGTTGACATATTCCATCATCGCATCGCTTAGGTACTTATTAAGGTACATACAATCAATGACAATCATATTTCGCAGCATTCCAAAATTTTTAATCCATTCATGTCATTGATCTTTTTACATCTTTTCTTGTTACCAAAACCATGATAAAAGTTTACTTCATAACTTTTTGTCAGTAACGCTAATGCAAACTGTCTTTTGTACAGTCACGAGCATCAATATGTATACACTTACTAAAATTTGAAACAGTTTTTTTATAAAATGACGATTGCAAACTTTGACATAATAACAATATCATTAAAGCATTGGTTCGAAAATACTATGTTCATAACATCATAAAAAAATCAATTAACACATTAAGAGAAAATCGCTTTTAAAATTTGCCATATATTTGAATAAGTGTATTCATCTCTGTGCTCGTGACTGTACATAAGTTCTCATAATTAATTCCTTGTCCTATCCGTTTTTGTTACACTACATTATTATGAAGTGCCTCACACCATTTCTTTTGTAGACCCACATTCTGACCTGTAAAAGAAAGTCGTATAAAAAATCCTCTTTTTATTAGATGGATTAAATTTTAGTAACGGCATATTTTAAATAACATCCGGTTTTTGGAGAATTGCCGAAAAACTTTGATGTATTAAGGATGTGTTACATTTAACATTACACAGTTTATTAAATAATAATTATAGCAAAATAATCTATTGTATGTTTGAATACGGAGTAAGGTCTATTTTAGATCTCGCTGATAACTTAATAGCAAACAAGAATGGCTGCTTCGCATATGTATTTGTATTGGTGATGTAATGTTACTAGGTAATGATTTCGATGGCCATTACATTTATGATTCAAACTGAGAAGTTACCACCTACTTACACAAACATAAATATAGAGGTATTAAATTAATGTACCTACTCTTATTTTCAAAACATATTATAATTGTTGTATATTTTTAACGAGAATTGATATGATCGTTTAATCATTAATTCTAAAGCAATTAATAGGTAGGTATTTAACCTTAATACGTTTCCAGTTTGCGGTTACATGAAAAAAACAAGATAATTATCGCTAAAAAGGATTCAGTCATTCAGGTAATACGCGGTAAAGTAATTCAGGACATCATTGTTCTTATAAAATTACGTGATTTGATAAAACCCACTGTAGATATGGAATTACTTTATACACAACAAAAAAGGTTATTACATGCTGGGTTTCAGGGTTTTTCAGAATCCGGAAAATATTCGTTAAGTTCTGTAATTAATAATTTTTTGCTTTGTTTGTCATTTTATTTTACGTGAATTAATGAGTCTCGGTAATTAATTTTGGTCTGCAGTGTGTACGGTAGTATCACAATATTTGAGGTCCACTTATAACTGACATAATATTCCAATATACCGTGGGAGAGCCATGTTTCGGCACGAATGGGCCGGCTCGACCGGAGTGATACAACGCTTACATGTGTTTCGCCGAGTGAGTGAGGATACCGAAGGCCCAAACCCTTTTAAGGGGATTACAACGCTCAAATCCCAAAAACACGCTAGGCCGGCAAGGAACTTGACACTTCTCTGGTGTTGCGAATGTCCATGGGCGGCGGGAATCTCTTACCATCAGGCGATCCGTATGGTCGTTTGTCCTCCTACCTCATAAAATAAAATCTTCAGAGTACGTCTGTTTTCCTCGAGTTAGTCAGAGGTGTAGATAGTAATTATAGTGGCAAATTTCACGAATCCCGTAGTCGTGACTAAAGGCATATACTTATTTACTAAATGGCAAGTTCGGTTTTTAATCGGTAGCCCGACATAATGTAGATTGCATATGTAGGTAGATAGGTACGACACATGAGGATTTTCCTCAATGCGAGAGTTAGTTCTAGATGGTAACTATCCTTTATTTATACCGTCATCTTAGGGTCACCATTATAGAAAACGTTATTTAAGGGCTTTATAAGGAACGTATAGGTAGCTAATAAGAGGATACCTAATTGTGAATAGGTACAAAATTAAAATCGAATAAAAAATATTGTTACTTACTTAATTTTAAGAAGAAACAGTCACAGTATTAAAGAAATATATTTCATTATTTTTGAATTATACTTCTTTAAAGTGAATATATTTTTTAGCCCCTAAGGACCACTTGCACCAACTTCTTAATTATGTTTAAATTGTATTTAAACACAATTTTTCTTTGTAACATATTTAAGAAGTTGATGCGAATGGTCTTACATTACCATTTGTAAATCTGTTGCTTCTGTCGTCCTGGCTATGCCTCTAAAGAGAGAGAGAGAGAGGGAAAGAAATTTTGGTGCGGGGTCGTCCATCCGTTTTTATCCCCTCCACTTCGCTCTGTAATAGACATCGGTTTTGGAAACCTTACACTCACTCATGTCGTTTTGCAGTTTTCTCTGGATCTTAAAAACAGCAATGAAAAATAATTTAGTTAACATAGCATCGTTATGATAGGTGTATATTACTATTTTTTTTTCTTTAAAAAGCTTACTAGCAATGTGGGTCACATATTACTAGTATTCTTGTTAACTGCTCGCGCTAAGCTAAATGCTTGTGTTACGAGTGGGTTCACGGCGGTAGTGCAATGGGTGGGGTTCGAACCGGCAACCACATGATCGCAAGTCCGACGCCCCAGCCATTAGGCTACCGCCGCTTAAAATTATTACTCTACCTCTGCCTAACCCAGAGGTTTACTTTGAGACTTTTTTCTCATAGACCCCTTTCAAAATTTTGCTGGTTCCGGACGGACCCTCGTCGAGTCTCCTTTGGACCCCAGGGGTCTACCTGAACCACTTTGGGAACTAATGGCCTAACCCATCAGAATACAGGCTTGATGGTATGGTATGCAATGTCTAGTCCCCACAAGGAGGCGTCATCACCCACTTTGCGTAAGCCAGATTTTAGCGGTTGATTCTGATAATTTCAAACAACTATTGATTCCTTGGTAATACTTACCAGTTAACGATATCTCGGCAGACTTTGTTTAGTCAGTGTATTATTTATATATCTAATAGTTATTTACATTCAATTTTTTATGCATTGGTAAATTGTGTAATAAGTACCTAGCCTATGCATTTAGAGCTAAAGTGTTATAGTGCTAAAACGAATGACTAATGGATTTGCTGAACAATGACGTGATATCTACACAGATAGAGATTTGGCCGCTTCCTGACTTGGCGGTGCGGTATCGGTACGATTTCGTTTCGGTATACCGCATCGGTACCAAAAGCTTACCGAGCGCCTATATTTGAATGCACGCTTCCTGATTGGCGCGGGCTGCGCGGGAGCGGGGCGGTAAGCGAGCGGCATACCGCGTCGCGGGTCGGACAGCCAGTAAAAGCCTGCATGCCGAGCGCACACCGCGTGTATTTGGTAAACAAAATGGCCACATGATGTACCCAATACTTCTTTCTTTTTTTACGCAATCGCAAATACGCGTAACACGCTAAAGCATCTTCTTCATCTGACGACGACATTCTCGCGACGCGACGGCACAAACGATTCTGCCAAGATCCTACTGTTTTATACCGAAAGCATACCGACAGTATACCGCCTAGTGAGGAGATCTGAGCGACATTAGTAAAGTCGCGGTATAATATAAATTACTGCATACCGATACCGCACCGCCAAGTCAGGAAGCCGCCTTTAGTCTATAAAATAACGAATGCAAAGTCGAATCCGTACATAATATTTACTCTAAGGGCCACTAATTGCACCAGCTTCTTAAATATGTTTAAATTGTATATAAACAAAATTTTTCATTGTCATTTTGTGTTTAAATACAATTTAAACACATTTAAGAAGTTGGTGCAAGTGGCCCTTATTGTTATAGGTACACACATAATTTGTTTAACCTCTTCGACAAGATTATTCTTTTATTATACTGTATTTTAAAATGGCGTTTAGCATTTTATATCTAATAGTACTAGCTATGCCACAGCATGCTCATTTTGTCATACTTAAACCTTCCCATGTTTGTTCCCACTTTGGTGAGTTAATGTGTGTGCACATTAACTCACCAAAGTTTCATCACAATCAGACGAATGTTTTAGGACGCATAGAGGACAAACATACAAAGAAAGATTATTTATTTATATTGATGACACAACACCAGTCATGTATACTCGAAGGGGTAGGCAGCGATGTACTGATGGTCTACAAGCACAGTTTTCGGTAAGTATGTCGTAGTTTGTAAAAAGTGCGTGCCTGTCCAAACTCGGGTTCTTGCTACTGAAAAGTTCATAGTAATACAATTTCATAATAACATAACTCTACCTGTGGAATCGAAACCAAGACCATTAGATCAGTGAGGAAGAGGACTTGCCTCTGGAGGTAATTAAATACCTTTATAAAGATACCGTAAGTAATTAATTAGGTAGCAGTGGTCTTTACCACTGCTACTCATTCTGGATCTGGATCTCACTCACTGGACTCATTTGTTTTTTTTTCTTTTTATAATTTATAAGTTGTATGTAGATTAGTTATAGATATTTAATTCATCAATGAACTCGTAATTTATAGAAAAAATAAAGTAGGTAGGTAAGTAGAAACCCAAGTTTTATTACTTACGCGTATATTTTAACGTAAAAACTCATTATTAGTCATTTACTTAGAAATTCAATGTCAAATAACTATAATAGTTCATACCTCAGTAATAAAAGAGCTAAAGTATAAATAGACCGATAAAAAATTCAGTAATTACAAACCAATTTCCTTACAATATAGATCTAAAAGATAGTAAAAAAGTTTATACAGAATAAAAAAATATCTTGAACGTTCCATTTCATACATTCTAAATTCAAAGGTTTGTGTTTTGGTTCTGGTTGAAGGCGGTAGCGGAGGCGGAGGCGGAAGCGGACGCCTTGCTGAATGAGCGACGTCGGTTATCACTGCCGCTGGAGCGACCGTCTCTGTTGTACGCTAGCTCGTGGCTCCCACTTCCATAACTGAAAGAAGTGAAGATTTATATGAATTCATTAGCGTTCTTCATAAAACCAAATAAACCGTTAAAAACCGGTTATAGTTCGCGCAAAATAACTTGACCAAAAACTAACGGAGAGGGGGAAAGTTTGCGCAGTGCATTTGCGTGCAAAATGTACTAAAAATCGACTACTGCGCACCCATGCGCACCAATCCACCATTTTGGTTCTAGTTATTTTGCGCCAACTGTAAGTTTATTAACTCAGTGTCTTACTAATTAAACGGATTGCAATAGTTACTAGTTAACGTTGACAATTTACTCATTATTTCCGCTTGTCATGTACAAGACAGGTTATTGTTATCCATAAAATTATCTTGTTTGAAACCATAACAGTATATTTTTGTTTTAAAAAGATAATAATCTTTATAGACATATTGTGATATAAGGATAGCGATGAAGGATAATGTTGTAGTGTTAAAGGCTACCTATTATTTTTTAAACTTAAGAATGAGTTAAATTATGCAAACAGCCGGGGGCTTGTATTGTTTACAATGACATTGTAACAAAACCTTTGTGCCATTCGGAATTTCGGTTTTTCTCACTAGCAGGCTAGAGTTTGAAGGAGCTAAAAACATATCGTCGTAATGTAAGCTGTTCGGTCATTTATGCATACATATAAAAATGCATGATGGTATTATGGTAAATGCGCGATGGTATGTAAATTTGGAAGGCACCAAATAGCCCGGAAAGTCACCCATTCGATGGTCCGACCAAACCAAATCTTGTATAGGGGGATCCTTGCATGAGTATAATTGTACTAGAATGTCCACCAACAGAAAACGATAGCAAGATGTCGTCAGGTCATTTACATCTGCCCCATAAAATGGTACTAAATCACGATGGCTCCGCCTAGAAAGGACCAAGAAGATGATTGTAAATATCAGCCTACATATAGTACAGTTCGATACTGAATAGGTATAGTTTGATACTTTTTTTAAACGTTGCTGCACACTAGATTTTGTTCCTGCATCATGGATGCTTCTATAAACAAATTCTCACATACAAAAACCTACTACCTGTAGATCATACAAATTTGCTTCGTGTGGGGATCGAACCCATACATAATTCTGGGGCGCAGAATTCGATCGCTCAGCCGCTAGGCCAAACGTGGCGTATATTGATTTACTTGCTAGTAAGTGGGAGTGGAGTTACTTGCTACTAAAACCAGTTTAGTTGCCCGCTGGACATAAATAAGCCTTGACCACAGATGTTCCGATGAAATTAATAAAATAATAAATAGCTCGGTTGAAATTGACTTACGAATAGTCTATGATTACTATGGAAGATATATACATAGACTCAAATTAGATGGACGAGCTTCACCAAACATAACATACCTATTCTTAGAATTGAAGTACCTAACACGAATAGGTAATAGTGTTTGTAAAAAAAATTATAGAAAAACATTACGATTTGTTGTCAATCAAACGAAACACAATGGCATTAATTGTAAAGCCGGAAGGAAGTGTTGTGAAGTGCTCATGTTTACTTTGTGTTATTTGGCTTCCTTAAAAATGATATAACTAGTTCTGGTCTAAAAATTAAATCCCTTGAAAACGGCTCTACCGATTCGCTGTTTTTTAGTGTACTCCTAATAGTCTAGCCAATGTTTATATGTTTTTTTTATTCACAGAAATATAGGAAATTTGAATAGGAAAAGTTCACAGGTGAAACTGCTTACGAGTCGCTGGTCATACATATAATATACTATCCTACTAATATTATAAATGCGAAAGTTTGTGAGGATGGATGGATGGATGGATGGATGTTTGTTAGTCTTTCATGACAGAATGGCTGGACGGATCTGGATAAAATTTGGCACAGAGATAGATTATAGTATCGAATAACACATGGCCTTTTATCTAGAAAATTGACACCTAGGTTGGATCCAATGCTGAAGTCCACGCAGACAAATTCGTGGGCAGAAGTTAGTTTACTATATAGTCTTAATCTAAGTTTTAATGCAATAACAATAGTGCATTGCGCAGTTGCGCTACCGTTACCGGTTACTATAATTTTGAATAGGTGTTCCACGTAATTTGTTGAGACTTGACCTACCTTTTATAGTATCCTAATCCTATTATTACTTGTTTTTTGGGGATTATACAGCCTAATAATGCGATCATTTGACTAACGAAGTCATGTGCGTATTACATAATCATCCCATATAGTGTCCCACTGCTGGGCACGGGTCTCCTCTCAGAATGACAGTCCACCACGCTAGCCGAATGTCTATCAGGTAATCTCTCATCAGGCATGCAGGTTTCCTCACGATGTTTTCCATCACCGTTGTAAGCGAGTGATAATTAATTATTAATACGCGCATGATAAATGATCAAACGAACTTACCTGTTGTGAAGTTCGATCATTATTATATGAAGTGCCCTGCTCGAAGATATATATTTAAACAAGCAGCTCTCATCATTCACTGGCAACTCTGCGCAATTTTAGAAGTAGCAACCCGATCCTAAAATTTGCTTAATCTGTGCTCGGTGAACGCTTTCATTCTTTTTAGAGTCGCGAATTATCTCAAATTTTACCCGGGGTGGGATGGGTAGGGACCATATATCTTCGAGCAGGGCACTTCATATAATAATGATCGAACTTCACAACAGGTAAGTTCGTTTGATCATTTATTATATTGCGTGCCCTGCTCTCGATATATATTTAAACAAGCAGATGTTTAGAGTATTGGTAAATTTGAGATAAGCCGAAAGCATAGCATGTATTCCTGTAAAATAAATCTATACTAATATATAAAGCTGAAGAGTTTGTTTGTTTGTTTGTTTGTTTGTTTGCTTGAACGCGCTAATCTCAGGAACTACTGGTTCGATTTGAAAAATTCTTTCAGTGTTAGATAGCTCATTTATCGAGGAAGGCTATAGGCTATATATCATCACGCTAAGACCAATAGGAGCGGAGCATCAATGAAGAATGTTTCAAAATCGGGATTTTTCCTTTTGAGAGCTTCCGATGCATGCGCTGCGTAAACGGTTAAAGTTTCGCAAAAATCATATATGAAAGAATTGTTCCGCTTTAAAAGTTCTAAAAAAAAGTCCGCGACAGCATATGTCTATCTTTTAAGGTTGGCTCACTATAACCTTTTTTATGCTAACTTTGTTCTAAAATTCCAAATGCATTATTTGCGTAGGTGTTTTTATAAACATGATATTAATCCTTATCCAAATAAATACGTTATTCATCAGCCTTTAGAGCGTTTGTTTTGTATCCGTGTGGACCGAGCTTGGGTCCGCTCGGACCCAACAAACGCTCTAAAGGACATATCCTCATTTAGCGTTCTTTTATTATTCATGTTCCCGTGACATATTTTACTAAAGTTCCGCTCGGATACTCAATACTCAATTATCAACTAACAATATTGGCTATATCTTGAAGTGAGCTTCAATCAAAACATACTACAAGCCGCTGAACGGGATCATCATCTTCTTACCACCTGCCAAGTTTGCTTGAACTTGAACGCGATAATCTCAGGAACTATTGGTCCGATTAGAAAAAATCTTTCGGTGTTAGATAGTACATTTATTGAGGAAGGCTATAGGCTATCATCCTGCTAAGACTAAGTAACTATTCCACGCGGACGAAGTCGCGGGCGGAAGCTAGTCTATTATAATCACATTGCATTATTTTAAAACATATCAGTCTCTTGACTTTCTGTTAAGGACCAATTAGCTAACACAAAGCCGACCAGCTACAATTGCTGTGACCCTCCAGAGGGTCAGGGTTCATCAATCATTTTATTAAATATGTAAGAAACTGATTCCCTTAGATAGTATTTACGGTAGGTACCTGGAACTTGAAAATAAATGTTAATGATCATTCTTAATTGTTGGAGAATAATGAATTTCGTAGTAGGACTACATATGGCATGAATCAGCAAGATCAGTGCCTGATATTAAGTACTAAGTAATAATTCTGGATTAAGCACAGGATAAACAATAACAAAATGTTATTAAAATATCAGAATTAATATCATATCAAATCAATATAAATCTGCTGAATCGTGAATCGGTCAGTTTCAATCATAACTATTTATAACTAATTAGTTATAAATATTCGTAAGTTAAAAGGCCGACCAGCAGTCTGTGTGATTACAGCTTATGAAATTTCTTTTGTCATAGTCCTGAATGTAAAGACATGGCGCCTACCAGGTTCCAGTATGGCTCTGGTATCTATAATACTGACTCGAATAAAACTTTGAAGAATACTTTATTTGACGATGTAAAACATAGTTATAGTAAGGTAGATAGGTACTTTTAAAAGAATTACATTAAAATTTCAGAGCTGTACTCTACACTACTTTCTAATCACACAATTTTCCCTTCACTGGGCGAATGGGCCATTCATCACATCTAGATTATAGATAAGTGGTAATGATTATATCAGCACACCCTTCATTCCATATCTGTTGTGCTTAATGCAGGGAACTTCATTCCATATCTGAACAACCCCTTGCCACAAAAACACTATTTCTTAAATAATCATTTAAAAATGTAATTTACAGTAAAAGTAGTTCTATATTCATAATAGAACTTTGTTTGGCACAGTCCTACATATATACATTGATATTTACCAATATTAGTTTGGACTTATACATTCCCTAGAGACTCCCTTACGAACATTCCCCCCCAATTTTAGAGCAAGGATGAAACTGACTTATGACGGACAGTCTATAGGCAGCCGCAAATCCAATGATTTTTTCATAAAATACCTACTTAATACCTGGTATGGATAGAGGAGATCTCCCTGAGAATGGGTTCGCCATATACTATAGGTGCTTATCTATGTTAATATTATAAAGAGGAAAGATTTGTATGTACATATGTTTGTAACGAATTGGCTCAAAAAATACTGGGCCTATTCCAAAATTTCTTTCACGGTTTGAATGTTAGTACATTATTCCAGATTAACATAGGCTATAGAATACTTTGAAAAAGTTTAGGATTTCTGGCAATGAGAATTGTTGGTGGATGAGGTTTCTGTAGGAAGACTGTAACCTTTATTTTTGGTGAGATTATCAGTTTGTTCTAAATCTTCTAATCAAAAGGTGTTTGGAAGGACACCATAACAAAACAAAGAAAAGATAATATATCCAAGTCCAAGTGAAAGTTTCAATATTCATTGGCTTTAATGTTTCCAGAAGACTAAGGCAATGCATTTATTTATTATGAGTCTAGCCCAGCTTTATCCTAGTAGAGGCACCTAATATTGTAGTTCTAAACAATGTAGGTATGTACCTATTTGTATCTAAATTCTCCTTATAAATGTGAACTTTGATAAGTACAAACTGTTCAAAGACTCAATATTTTTATCAGTATAATATTTTCTGAATAAATGTAATTATCACTACTATATAAACATTGGTCTAAGGTGTAACAAGCAATAACCAGAATCTTTTCCAGATCAAATACCATATTTCTGGGTTCATTATGTAGTTCTCTTGTTTAAAAATAAAAGTACTAAATAAACTTTATTTTTAATGATGTCCTGTGACCAAAATGTGCTAGCATTTGTTAACCCTTTGCACTACTGCCATATGAATGTGGCCAAGGCAATTTAAATGAACATAGAAATGTCTATGTATAATAAATGAAATGTTTATTAGAAAATTTACTAGGGTATATGACACATGACACCTATGTCTTGTTATACAATAGGATGATTTATGATGTTGCTTAACATGCACAAAAAAATAAAAAACTATATAAATGTCTTATATATTATGATGTAGGTATTGTTACTACCTACACCTCTTATCTTTTCTAAAATCAATGGTATGCACATAAGGGAATTTATGCACTATACAAATGTTACAACCTAACCTGGATTGGTTAAATGATTTTCGGTTGCTTGTCCACATTTTTTGCAAAATCCATGGGCTTCAAAGTCTAGGTCAAAATTGATTTATTTCAATTAGACCAATATAATAGTTGCAAGGTTGAACTACTTGTCAAACTGGATGCTTGTTGACACAAACAGCACTGGATTAGGTGATATAGACTTTACCAAGTAAATGCTATGTCATAATACATAAGTTATGCAATACTTCTATTTTACATGATAGGTACTCCTATAAACAGGAATTTTATTACAACATTTTAGTTTATCTTATCTTGTGTATAATGTACCTATTCACTGTGGCCCAGAATTTGGTGCTGGGCAAGCTGCAATAAATATTGCTAAATATTATTATAATGACATATTTCTGGTAGATATCATACAGGAGCTAAGAAATTATCAAGACAATGATAACTGGAATTTTTAACTGATAAATTCTAAGCATTTCTAGAGCTAAAGTTTCTATAATCATATCATCTCATCTCAATGTATATAATATAAGGAATACTTTATATTAATAACCAGATTCTATACATATTAATGTATTGATTGTCTTGTAATGTCCCCATCTTGTAAAATTATTACGCATCTGAGCAACCCAATGTAGGAATTACTTTATTATAACAATATAGGCAATACTATATTCTGAATAAACATTTACTAATAAATGTGGTTTTCCAATAACTTTTTGGTATGTAATGTCATTTCCAAATGGAAATAAAGCTCTATTTGACAGCATTCTTCTGAGATGTTATTTTTCTGATACTAAAGTTTGTTGTATCATAATGGGAAATGAAAACTAAAGTTGGCCAAAGTAGATAGCTCATCTGATTTTCCTGAAGACAGTAATGGCACCAAGGTCTTATGAGACTTGATTACAAAGGTAATTGAGTATCCTTTAACATGGTTAAGTAATACACTTAACATTGCATGCTATCCTGCAGTGAGGTAAAAAATGTATTAGCCTTCCGGCATGACTTACCACTATGGCTAAGTTGGCCATTTCTTGCACACAATGTTGGTCTTGTGCACAATGCTGGTGTTCCAGCCTGTATTGAAGATTCATGTCCTTCAATAGTAATGGGTAGTTGTGGGTTTCACTTACAATTGGTTGTAAGCTTATTGAAGAACTGGTCGCTTTTAATGGCAGGTTTTCAAAACATCTTGTCACACAGGCATTCTATAGATGCTTACAGTGGTCTTTTACTATTTCACAACATATAAAAACTAATTATCACATATAGGGAGAACTAGAGTTCTCCTTATTTTTGTTAGGGCAAAATGTCAGTCAGGATCCATCACAAAATTCACAAAGTATATCTTTTATGTACCCTTAGTGAGATGAATTTACATTGTTATTGTTATACTGCATATGTATTTATTCAACTCAATATCCTTGTCTATACTGACAATATTGTTGCTTAACAAAACAGAAACCTGTGGATATTGTCTAACCGGGATCTGTTCCACAAGATTTTGTGGTGTCTTTAGATCATTGGGCATTGGGGCCCTCAAGGGTGGCCTTGCCCTATTTATAGGTGAAAATTGAAACAAACCAAGATGTAGGTTTATCTAGCATGAGATTGTGTCTCCTAGAGCCTAAAACTCCAGTGAGTTTTGTGTTCTTCTAGAACCATATGTACCTACTCGTTTTAATTATTATATGCACTCCTTCGAATTGTGATCAGCACAAGACTTACATGTTATTGTAATCTGCAGTAAGTAGGTATAGGTAGTTACCTACCTATTATTTAAATCAACATACCCATGAAAAAACATTGTAGGCACTTACATGTGATTGATAAAACTGCTTATTGGAGCCTCACGGGCTCCACATAAGAGTAAGAGATCTCGTGTGTACATCTCGTGTACGCCCCGAGTCCAATGAGCACGTCAGTGTATCACGTACACCACCCGCGTCAACCGGTACCTACGAAGGTTATGGAAACTCTTGCGGCTTTAAACTGCTACGAGAGCCAGTAGCCAAACCGGTGTAATCACAAGACAACTTTGTCACTTTTATTTCATGAAGAGTAATTATTATCTCCGTTCCAACGACGCTAGGTACTCCGCTATAGGACGACACTTTATTCGGCTTATAATTTTAAGACGACATTTCATTTATCGTCTAACTTTTGTAAAACTTCTTTATGTTGCCGTTTAGGCATAGATTTGGTTGAAATTATATTAAAATACACTATAATTAAAATAAACACAGAGAAACGCAGAATCAGTTGCCGCGCAAACGAAAAGAATGAAAGCGTTCACCGAGCACAGATTAAGCAAATTTTAGGATCGGGTTGCTACTTCTAAAATTGCGCAGAGTTGCCAGTGAATGATGAGAGCTGCTTGTTTAAATATATATCGAGAGCAGGGCACGCAATATAATTACGAAAAGTCAGAGTGTAGTACGTGCTTTGGGTTCGAACTGGAGACCTACGACATGGCAGTCCAGTGGTCATACCCTAAGGCTATTACGAAAAATATGAGAAGTTACAGTAAGAGAGAGCAGTTACATGTCAGACAGTTTTCTTGATGGCCTGTGAAGTCTGACAACCCAAATTAGGCTAGCGCGGTAGACCTGTATACTTTAATTATTCTTAGAGGAGACCCGTGAGAGAGGGATAGAATATTCGTTTGATTATTATATGTCACAGTACTAACCTCCCGCCTCCTTGCTCATCACTGCATCCAAGCCGCTCCCTGCTGACGCTGGCGTTCTGCTCATCACTCCGCCCGTACGTGCCGCTGTTGGTGCCGAACCCACTAGGATTGTAGCCTCGCTTTGTTCGTTTCAGTGCTTCGAACCTCCAATCTAATACCACAATTATGTATTCTTACATATAATTATGGATAATAACATTTTTATCATTCTTAATCGGCCCTATTACTATACTTCTTGAAAATACTATAAAATATATTGTTGTATCAAATTCAGATAAAACTACTGTTGAGTTTTGTTTTTTTTAATTCTTGATAGGTTTATGCTTGACCGCCAGTTCGACTGTTTCAGCCAATTTCCACTCAAGGTAGCACAATGTAACGTGTCTAAATAAAAATCTAGAGTTTATGGTGGTACGGTGAAGAGAAATCGTTAGGTAATTTCTAAACATCAAACGTTTCTATTTCTGCCACTTACCTCTGCCCTCTACAATCACAGCCAGCAGCACCATGAAAATGAACACTGAAGCAACCTTCGCCATTGTCACACGAATCTAGTGCATTTGTCCCCCACATGTGGTATATATACGAGCCACATCCGCACAGGATGACCCGTGCCCATCGGATGTCACGGTGTGTCAAAATGCCACATTTTCGTTGACACACCGTGATGGCTATACAATGGAGATGCGACGGTTTAATTCACTTTTGACGGATTGTTTGCTGTACTTGACTTTGGGCACAAGAGCCGATTAAACATAGTTTTGAATGACCTCAGAAATGTCAGAGGAAGATCATACCGAAATATGCAAAATTATATAAATCCTGACTATAAAATTATGATTGAATTTAATTACCTGTCAACAGTAAAGTTCATTGTTATGAATACTAGCGGCCCGCCCCGACTTTGTTTGGGTTGAAAAATACAAAGTCTATCTGATAGAGGAAGGTACATTATTACAGATATATACTATAGGCAACTTGGAAAATTGTTAGAAAATGCCTTGTTTTCCGTTCTCTGCCTAGCATATTTTTTCCCTAGGATATTTTTTTTAACACGTTGAAATCCGTATTGGTACGAGGTTATTAATGCGTTCAAAAATATATATTTGTTAAGCGCTTTTCTCTACCCTGATAGCTCTTGGTCATAACCAGTCAAAAAACGCTCTATCCATATATCTAGTAGTTATTGTAAATATGTAATATTCCGATTCCGAATCCTTGTTCAAAGCATCGATAACAATAGTCTTGTTGTGCCTACGGTTTACCTTCTTGTTCGTCGCCTAAGAGTTGAAGCCTGAAGTTAAATAGCTCTTATAACGGTCCTCGAGAACTGGGCTATCAAATACAGTATGATTGTTTCAATTCCAACAAGTAGTTCCAGAGATTAGCGCGTTCAAACAAAACAAAACAAAACCGGTTATTGGCAATAAACTCATCCTCTCTATTATATGAGAATCAGACTTAAATATACCTATACATGTGAACTGTGTGTGTGCCTCTGCCTAACCCTTCGGGGAATATAGGCGTGATGATATGTTTAATATTATTTAATGTAGCCTTACTTATGAAAAACTGATCACTTAATGATTGTTTTGACTTACATCAGTAATTTATTAGCTTACACGTTATATTGGCCCGGCCAATCTTGATGTTAACAATGACCTTGTCTAGTCGGTCGTTCGCTTGATTTTTTCAACCTGTTTTTTTTTTGTAAACAGTCATCATTCGTAATGATAAAAAAGAGTTCGGCTTAAACCTTTCGGAACCAACTGAGCGTAAATGTTTGCTACTATTGATCGGCCCGGCTTCGCACAAAGTGTGTACAGTTTATTAGGTTTTACGTGGAACTGTTGCTGAGAATATACCTACATACTAATTATTTAAAAAAAAGGATGTCAATGTCATCAATGTCATTGTCACAAGCATCATTAATCCATTTCTGTTCTTCATCTGTGACGGCATAGATCTCCTTTCAGAATGAAATGGGTTAGGCAATGACATTATATAGGTAGTATATGATTGGGGTTAGACATCTGAGGGTTAGACTATACTTAGTCCACCAGGCTAGCTTACTGCTGATGTCAGACTTCATAAGCTTAAGCCATGCAGATTTTCTCACAATGTTTTCGTTCCATCTAAATGAACCATTTATTATTATTATAGGCATACATAACAAGATAATTAACTCTTTATACTGTTCCACTATTGGGCACTGGTCTCCTCTTAAAATAAGAAGGACTAGGCTATATGTCCACTACGCTAGCCTAATGCAGAAATGTTAAATAAAAGTTCTAATGTTTATATTTGAAATAAGCTTTAAAAAGCATTTTTTTCTTCTTCAATTAGGCACAACAGTGCGATTTTAAAGGTTATCGTCCCAATATTCGAAACTGTAATCAGACAAACAGCCAATCTTTTATATCTGACTCGTTAGTTGTTCTGGGAGAATGTATAGAACCGAGTTCAACATTTAGCGTTTCCTTGTGCTTTGAAAATTCTCAGAAAAAATACGTGACTAAGTAAGTAATGTTAACGTAAGGGCACAAACAGAATAGATAACGGGTATAATAGTATCAGACGAATCTGAGTCAACATATATCTAAACTGGAAGTCGCAAAAAAGAAGTTCCTGATGCAGAAAATACGAAGAAAGAAAGACACTTAGCTCTACCTGCCAATCTAAAACTTAGGCCCACTTGCACCAACTTCTTAAATATGTTTAAATTTTATTTAAACACAATTTTTCATAGAAATTTCGTGTTTAAGTACAATTTAAACACATTTAAAAAGTTGGTGCAAGTGGGCCCTAGAATCTACTTAGCAGTATCCATTTTGACCGCTAGATCAATAGGCAATTGAATAAATAAAAAATCATCAACCCATATACTGTTCCACTGCAGTGCCTATAGCCTAACTCTCTCCTATAGACTGTAGTGTATATACCTGTTTCATTCCTTTAGCCTTTAGTTATCTTCACAATTATTTGTTCTTCAGGCATAATACACTTCTCATCACACCATTATTCTTAATTATTATAATTTTTCACTTTGCATCATCAACGTACGAGTTTTTAGTCTCAAACTGTAGCTTATGACATAATATGTTTATATATTGCTGCCATGGTTTGTATTTTTAGCTATTTTGTTTGTTTTTGCACATTTTATTTCTTTTGACATTTTAGTTATTAAATGCAACCATGGCAACGGTCTTTACTTTTCAGTAAAATCCGGGTGCATAGAGGTTCCGAATAAAGTATTTATTCTAATTTCTATTACAAACTTCTTCTAGCTACTAAATATTTAGTTTTAAAGTATACCATTTTCAAAATGATTCAAAATTGTGGAACGACTCCTGCTGCCTATAAATACGGGAGCCAGTTCCTTAACCAGTCAGTTTTTAGTCTGGTCTCGACACGAGAACTACACCAGTAGTCTTAAGCGCCTCTTGGTTCTTCAAAACTCAATCGAAGACTTCGTGAACCTACGCCGCCGACCCAGCCCTGGGACCACTGAGCGGAGCCTCTTCAAGGCGTGGTGCTGCAAACTGTCCACGCGCTCCGCCTGTCCACGCGCCTCCGCCTGTCCGCGCGCTCTGCCTGTCCGCGCGCTCCGCTAGACGCCGTGCTGCGTGCGCGCTGTCCGCGCGCTCCGCCTGTCCGCGCGCTCCGCCAGACGTTGTGCTGCGTGCGCGTTGTCCGCGCGCTCTGCCTGTCCGCGCGCTCTGCCTGTCCGCGCGCTCTGCCTGACCGCGCGCTCTGCCTGTCCGCGCGCTCCGCTAGACGCCGTGCTGCGTGCGCGCTGTCCGCGTGCTCCGCCTGTCCGCGCGCTCCGCCTGTCCACGTGCTCCGGCTGCACACCGTGCTGCGTGCGGGCTGTCTTCGTGCTCCGCCGGCTAC
Organism: Acronicta leporina; assembly: GCA_947256265.1. Lineage (NCBI taxonomy): Eukaryota > Metazoa > Arthropoda > Insecta > Lepidoptera > Noctuidae > Acronicta > Acronicta leporina. Next base: position 16,442,266 of record OX366512.1, read on the forward strand.
TATCGTCTACTATACTCTCGTCTACTATACTCTCCTATACTACGTCCATCACCCATTTTTTTAATAATAAATTGTATTTTCTGTTTTTTTATTTCTTTTATCTGTCGCTTCACGACAAGACTACCCTCTCATTTGAAGGAGTTTTACAGTGAGAAGGCTAGGCTATCGTCCACCAGGCTAGCCTACTGCGGTACTGCGGCAGACATCACACAACATCAGTTGAGAATATCTCTCAGGAGTGCTGGTTTCCTCACGATGTTTTCCTTCACTGTAAGCTAGTGATAATTGATATTAATTTGTTAAACATTATTCTGAAAAGTCAGAGGTCGAACTCAAGAAAAGGTGTTGAGTTCGAATCTTTGGCAATTCAACGATCATATCACTAGGCTATCAGTGCTCAAAGTAGATAAATACAGTTTATGAATAAACTATCTTCTGCCCGCAGCTTCGCTCACTTGAACCCCACAAACCAACTGTGATGATCTCTTCTTTGTATGGGCACGTATGGGTCTCTATACAGTGTGCGTTACCCCAACAAGAAAGTATCTCCTAGAGTTATATGAGTAGAACGTATAGTTGGTGCCTTATCTGCTGTAAATGTGCCCCCACATAAAAAATGTGTGCCCCCTGTCGTTTCGAAAAAAAATCGATAAAACGATTCTTGCTGGGGTAACGTTTTTCTAGCAGGAAAATTCTAAACGAATGATCGGAGAGAGAAAAACTGTGCATGGCCAGATAGCTTATATGTGTGCCAAAATGTGCCCCCAAAAATAAAATCTGTGCCCCTTCAGATTTTCGAGATATTGCATTTCCTGCTGGAGTAACGTTTTGATGAATAGTATATCTCTAAAACCATTGCATGTGCCCCTGTAGAATAAACATACGCGAGTAGCTCTTAATGTGTGCCCCTTTGTGCCCCAATTAGATTTTAGAAAATATTTATAGTTTTCAAGTTATCGTGGTTTTATGAAAACCCGAAAAAACATCGCAGCGCCTAAATGAGACAAGGCATAACTTCGCTGAAAACTGTATTCGGTCTTTCTTGACGCTAATAATAACCATACAAAGTTTCAAAAATGTTCATGCATGCGTTTTTGAATAATCTTGCTAAAAGTAAAAACGATGGTGTCATAACTTTGACGGCAAAATACAAGGAACTGGCACAATCCCAGATGTGTAGGTGTAAACCAAAATCTTGTGCCTTTAGTCAAAAATATATGGTGAAAATATTGAGCTTCAAATGTTACGCATTAAGTAAATATAAACAAAAAACCAAAATATGTAAACAACGGCTGGTTATCCGACCAAATCTGAATGACTACTAAAAAGCGACGGATTTATACTTAACGAGGACCTTCTTTATTGGACGTATTATACCTAAGCTGTTGTCCTTACAGTCGCGTTCAAAAGTTTTGAGGGCTAATTAAAAAATATATTAAATGCACCTTGTGACTATATAAATGAAACAGCTTGTTGATGTGGAAATTATTATTTTTATTCCCTTAATTTTAATTCTTAAAGTAATTATTGCATCAAATCACAGATCAAATTTCCTACCTATAAATATTATAAATTATTTGCACGTTGTGTAGTCATTATTATTTAAATCACAGATCAGTTTTTCATAGCCTAACATAATTATAATTAGTAAACATCACAAAAAATCACAGATCAATATTAAGTATAAGAATAATATTGTGTAAAAAAATATTAAATTTGAAATTACAGATAAATAATATTCTTACGAGTAACTTGCATATACATACAACATTATCACATGACTGTGGAATGACACTTAGATATCTAAAACGCCATCAAATCAAAATTATGTGACAATACATAATCAGCATTAATATAATCGTTGGTTAATAATTATAAATCCCTCATAGGTACGTAATACGACATACAAAATGGAAACACGTTGTTGCATCACAGATCATTGTGCGGTTGACTATAGGTATACACTAAATACAACTCTCAAAACTGTAGGTACCAACATTTATTTGGTTAAGGTGAATGCTCCAACCAACCCGCGTAATTCAAATTTTCTTACGTTTTTTGCAATTTGCACACCAGTGCTATGAGTGCTAGGTTGTATGTTGATTAAAATATTATTAAGAAGTATAATCATCAATATGAACTTGGAGGGTTGCTCCAAGTTCATAAATGTGTAGGAATGACTTTTTCTGTTTTTCTTGGTTCCTACACCTTTATGAACTTTGAAGGTTGTATTGATGATTTTGATGATTATAATTCTGTAACTACATGCGTCTTACAGCCGCGAATAATATTTTAATCATCATACAACCTAGCACTGGCTTGCAAATTGCAAAAAAACGTAAGAGAATTTTATTTCGCGGGCTACCCTGGAGCATTTATCTGACCCTGTACAATTTTGTCTATTCTACTATGTAGACTATTACATGTGGCATAATATTATATTTCCCAGGTCGTTGGATTTTACTATATAAGTCATCATAGCATTCAAATAAATTACTATTTTTTCTGTAGCAGTGAGCCCTGTAATGTCCAACACTTTTGGGTTTCGAAGTGGGTTCATATTCTATTACAGACAGAATTGTGTACTCCTTATTATTTACTTCAATGTTACGAGGCAGATCATCCAAGTTAGCGCACACGTCATGAAGTTCATAAATGATAATATCTTTAACATTGTATATGAATGATATATTTCCAGCGCAACAAATATGACACTCTGGAGTAAATTCTGTTCTTAAACATGATTCGCAAGCTTCTTGTAGGTGGTTGATACCTTTATTATTTATTATATCCAAGTTCAACGGCAAATACTTGCAATTGTACAATTTGTTTTCATCTGCATGACTTGTGCACATACTATTAGAGCAAACTCTTTGTCTTATAGCGGAAACGAATAAGCTACTTGTACATATTTCATCTAATATTTTGGTCGTATTACATGAACAGTCAACTACGTATTGGGTTTTTGATTGTTTAAAAAGTTGAAGGAGCAATTTCGCTCTCAGGTCATATAATTTTTTACCACAATTCTTGGCATTCGATAATTCTTTAATTAATGATAAGAAATCATGAAATTCTCCTTTATTAATCTGTGCATCTACAGAGTCTCTAAATTTTTGTCTATCTTTGTAAGCTATCGCAAACGTTTGTGAAACAGAATCGAAAGCACATGTGTTTGTTATTATAGTCCTGTTCTCAGCGGTTTTAGAATTTGCCACGTTGCCGTTTTGTAAAATATAAATTGGTTTGGGTTTTAAACTTCTAGGTGTGGATACGGCTAGCCCTCTCCAATTTTCAATTTTTATCGGGTTATCTTGAAAAACTGACTGTGCCTCAAAATCATTATTTTCGCACTTCAAGAGGTTAGGTTTTGGTCTTTTTGTCCTTTGTGTTCGCACAGTTTGTTGAGCTCGTTTACTTGAATCTATTCTGTGCAAAACGTCACTGGAACTAAGTTTTACAGCTCCATTTATAAAACCATGGTGCTGTACTAAAAACTCGTCTAATCGCACGCGTTGGTTTTTCGTATCAAAGTATATAGTTTTTAAATCTTTGAAATGATTTTCAACATTAGAGCTTGATGCATAGTGTTTGGCATTTTTGAAATGTTTGTTCATAACGCAACCCCACAGTGGAATTTTTTTCAGAAGTCGTTTTAATGTACTGTTCAATTCCGGTAAGAAATATTCATTTTTGTTATCTGATGGTTCAACTAACTGCAGATACAATTTTTCGGTTTGTATTAAGTCATCATAAAAGTTTATTAAAGGTAAAGAAACATCTTTGTCATTTTCGTTGTGAAGTATTTCGATTTTTGGTTGTATGTCATTTTCAGTATGAATATCTTCTAAATTGTCGTGATTCGTGTGATTTATAATTTGGACCTTTAGGTTTTCAAAAGCTTTATTGCATTTGGGCTGCAAATCATTCAAGTCCGTACTCCTGAACTCATGGAGCGATAACGTGATTATGTCTCTTAAAACTGTTTTAAGTTCTTCATAGCACCGGATCTGCTGAATATGTTTCAAGCAGCGAACGTAAAATAACTTAACTTTTTCGGAAGTTTTATCAAAACAGGATTGTTTATAAAGATTTTTAATAAAATGGGATTTATCCATGCGAACATAACAGAGAGGTATTGCTGCGGTATTTCCTTCAAGCACATCAAAACACTGTTTTAAATAATCATTGAATTCAATTTTTAAAAATACTTTAGTAATTGCTCCTAACAGGGCAGAACTGTCGTCACTAATTATTTCATCTGGCAAAACTTTTCCGATTTGCCACGTATTTAACCATGTGGTTATCGTCTCCATTGTATGGGATTCGGAGGCCATGTAGCACATTGGTACACTGGTATCCAGAGTGTAGGCAACCACTGCATATAAAAATAAATGTTTAGGAGTGCGATATTTTAATAAATCATTAGAAGGTGGTGGCTCAATTGGCTGAAATAAGGAGCCAGTAGCATCAATAGAAAGTATTTTCGACCTATTTTTTAAAGTTTCATTGTAATATTGGTTTTGTTCATTCGTCCAAAAATATGTGAAGAAGGGAACAAGACTAATTTTACGGATAAAATTATCGTAAGGAATGCAGTGCGCCATAGCATACAAAGATAGTATTGTATTTTTGTCAAACTGTAGCGCACTTCTGGCTTCATGACGCATTTTTCTTAAATTGGGTAATTTAGGGAAAGTTGTTGGCTTTTTTGGATTATCTATAGTCATTACCTCGTTTGCCATCGTGTGTTGAACTTTTAAAGCTTTTTCGTATATTAACTTTTCTTTGATTCGGTTTACTCTATCAGAAGTAAGTCTGTTTTTAATTAGTGGGTCATGAGGATAATTTTTGTTGTAATTATTTAATTTACAAGTAACCTTTACGTAAGTTTTAGATGGGGGGGAGATATTCAATGACAGTAGCGCGTCACATTGGGTACACCTGCCAGTACATTTGATTTCATTAAAGTTAAGATCAGCAGGTACATAACTATTACTGAAAGCAAATGTACACTCTATATTAGTTCTAAAAAAGATTTGGTCTTGAATTTCGTTAGTCCACTTTTTTGGTAGGAGACGGTAAATTGAATTTTGGGGTACGATGTTCGAATATTCTGCAAGGCTCATTTGAAATGTTATAATGTCGGAGTCAGTATCTTTTTTTTCTTCAAATAGGTTTATACAATCATCGAAATCAAAAAAATATGTTTTATTTCTTCTAATACATATTTGTATGGCTTTAATGGCCATATTGTGGTTAAATTTTTCACGCAATTCCTGCTGTATGCAAATATAAACATTATTGCTTTTAGGAGGAATTGCTGCTTGGAATTTGTCTTTATATTTACTAATCACTCTCTTTAAATATTCTTTAGAAAAATTTCCTTTTCGAGTTGACATTATTGTATAGTAAAATTGTCAAAATTGTACGTATGTGAATGAAAGAACGGGTGTGTTAAAAAAAAAAGAAGAAAATAAAAGTAACTTAAAAATAACTCTTGAGAGACTTGTGAAGCGGCTTACATTTCTCTACCGTATCTTTTTTGGGGCAGACTACCCGCCCGTTGGTGGGACGACATTGTGAAGGAGGGCCTGTATCATATTGGGTGAGGTTGGTGCAGGACCGTAGTATGCTGAGAAGAGGCATATACCATATGAACTTTCTTGAAGGTGGGTATTACACTGAAAAATAATGGAAATATTTCTATTTGACTTTTTTTTCTTCAGACAATTTAATTCGGCAGTATATATTTCTTGAAGGAACCACGAGCAAAAAAATACTCGTACCTACTAAGGGACCAGGACCACGGGCAATAAACGAGAAACTTGATTTATGTAGGTACGTCTCAGGTCTGAGATGTACGTTCAGCCTTCAGCGTTTAAAATGACGACATAGGTTTTGTACTTGGCCCAAACCAAGTATTGTAATTGGCCCAAAACTCCTGAATCTATTTACCCATTTCCTGACTCTACACTATTTTTATAGGTTGTAAGTTTGTGTATATCCAAAGACTAATAAATTCTCTATGTGTATATCCGTGGATATAAGATGTTGTGCTCAATTTTTTCCAGAAGTACTCCAGCAATTAAGTTTATAATACAGTTCTGATAAAATTTAACCCTGAATAACATACATTTAGCCTGATCGGTCCGCCAGAACTTTTTGAAATATATATATTCTATAGATCAACAAAATTATTACTTACATCATCTAGATAAACAATGGGAACCCCTCCCTGCTTGGTTTATATTATTGTTGTTATGGCTGCCATAGAACATTCTGTAAAAATCAAATCAATTATTTAGTTATTTCGGCTAAAAAGATACAGCCCTGTGACTGTGACATGTTGAGTGTTGACGGATTGTGGTCGAGTCTTAGTTTTGGAGACATGAATTCTTGTCATGAATTATTTTTTTACATAGTAACTAGAAGTTATTAAGGGATTATATGTCATCAACCTACCACAAGAAGAGAATTAAATACGTATTATACAAAAAAGTAAACAAATTACTGAATCGCTTTTGACGAAATTTCTATTGGACCAATCGGAAAGTATGTATATCCTTTCAGATGAAAACAAAACAAACATGATTTAGAACATATTAGTTAAAAAATAAATAAATAGGTACAGTAATGAAAAAAAAATCCCAAGTGCTTGATAAGGTACAAGTATTTTTAAATAAGTCAAAACAATGCCATTAAATACTTACCACTGCAGATCGTGCCATAAAATTCACCACCCCTACAACCACATAATTGTTATAAAATGCTTATACGCCACTTTCAACCAACTTAAAAAAACGTAAACAAACAGTATCAGTGCAACTGCATGACTCAACGTAACAGTGTCCTTGGCGTCATAACATAACTGCAACTGTTTACCAATACCAAGTAATAATCCAAACGCACTTCCTAGTCAATAAACACTTTGTATCCATTATTCATAATAGAGCGACGTTACACGTAACTGTCTCTGTCACACTAACACCGTACGCGTACTAGCTGTCTCACTTTCTCTAAGCTACACAAAGCGATTCCTTGCGTGACGACGTCAGCGGACGCCGCGGGGCCAGAGATGTATGTAGCGGTGTGGGGAGGCGAAAAAAGGGAATCTTCTGGTAAATGCTCCAACCAGCCTGCGAAATTCGAATTTTCCTACGTTTTTTTGCAATTTGCAGGCCAGTGCTTGGTTGTATGTTGATTAAAATATTATTCGCGGCTGTAAGACATATGTAGATACAAAATTATAATCATCAATATCATCAATACAATGCTCTAAGTTCATAAAGATGTAGGAATGAGTTTTCCTGTTTTTTCTTTTTTCCTACGCCTTTATTTAGTACGAAAATATTTAGTGTCAGTTTATTTGTTGTCACGAAACGTCGCTGCAATTTGTACAAAAAAAATACGTGTGAATAACAGTGCATTTCCAAATAAAGAAGCGAGTATTATTTTCATAGCATTAGCCTATTAATACAATTCATGTATGTATCGTCTTTATCTGTATATTACAAGTTATTCTGATATTCTGGCTAATTGAGGTTGTTTCTCACGAAAATGCTACACATATGAGTCACATTTCGTCACTCATATGACGTAACTCACATCTACGTGTAAAGTTAAAACATGTTTACACTGCGGCTGAAAATTTTAACAAATTATATGCCGGCGGCGTCCGGTGTGTAAGGGCTCACCTTCAACTCAGAAAATAAACAAAGATTGAATCGATATACTTTGATTTTATTCTCAAGAAAATAATAATGCACTATTCGACGGTTGTGTCACACGTCAGAAAAATAATCATAGTCGTTACCATTCAAAATATATTAGTGGCAAAGGCCAACTCCATACAGCCAACCAATATCCATTCATCTAATCGATCACTACTTTAGTGACGGGTATCTGTCAATGTTACCAGACGAATAAATAAAATACCATTTACGTGTCTATGATAGTTGACAGATACTCGTCACCAATACAATTTAACAACAATCAGATAATTAATGAACATAACTATAATGTTAGTCTTACAGGTGTTATCTCCATACAAAACGTTTTACTAATAAATAAATCCGACATTTACGGAAAATAGATATAAAAGAGTTTTAGTGTAATTTTTTAAAATAATAATTTGGAGGTTTCGAATAAATGCTAAATTTGATCATTAAACCTGCATTTTAGCTCCCTGCCGGACCCTGCTCAATTTGAGCAGTAGGACATAGTTTTAACTCTGCTTTACAATAAATGTGACTTACATTAGTATAAAAATACAGGTATGTCACAAAACAGTTTGGTCACGATTTTGAGCATGTTAGTCACATGTACATTTTATTTGAAAATGGCTCTTATAAATGTACTTAATCATGTGTAAGGTCATAGAAACAGCTATTAAAATATAATCCAATAACAACTTTATTTTATTAGTTATTACTTTTCTACTTCAGTGTACTCAGGCACAACACGTGTGAACCGGTTAGTGAGTAAAGTAAAGAAGGTCATCGATATGTATGAATCCGTCGCTTTTTAGTAGTCATTCAGATTTGGTCGGATAACCAGCCGTTGTTTACATATTTTGGTTTTTTGTTTATATTTACTTAATGCGTAACATTTGAAGCTCAATATTTTCACCATATATTTTTGACTAAAGGCACAAGATTTTGGTTTACACCTACACATCTGGGATTGTGCCAGTTCCTTGTATTTTGCCGTCAAAGTTATGACACCATCGTTTTTACATTTAGCAAGATTATTCAAAAACGCATGCATGAACATTTTTGAAACTTTGTATGGTTATTATTAGCGTCAAGAAAGACCGAATACAGTTTTCAGCGAAGTTATGCCTTGTCTCATTTAGGCGCTGCGATGTTTTTTCGGGTTTTCATAAAACCGCGATAACTTGAAAACTATAAATATTTTCTAAAATCTAATTGGGGCACAAAGGGGCACACATTAAGAGCTACTCGCGTATGTTTATTCTACAGGGGCACATGCAATGGTTTTAGAGATATACTATTCATCAAAACGTTACTCCAGCAGGAAATGCAATATCTCGAAAATCTGAAGGGGCACAGATTTTATTTTTGGGGGCACATTTTGGCACACATATAAGCTATCTGGCCATGCACAGTTTTTCTCTCTCCGATCATTCGTTTAGAATTTTCCTGCTAGAAAAACGTTACCCCAGCAAGAATCGTTTTATCGATTTTTTTTCGAAACGACAGGGGGCACACATTTTTTATGTGGGGGCACATTTACAGCAGATAAGGCACCAACTATACGTTCTACTCATATAACTCTAGGAGATACTTTCTTGTTGGGGTAACGCACATCACCTACCTACATAAAATATATGTACGTACCTTACAATTCGTTCGACCCAACGCGTAGGCGAAAGAAAGTGCATCTGATCAAGACATTGCATTTTAATATTTAAAAGGAATAAAATACCTACATTACTAGCCGTGTCTGTTTGCCTCTTCTCGGACGATATTCCAAATTTTAATATGACCACCAAGTGGTTTTATTTTATTAGCTTCTGCCCGCGACTTCGTTCGCATAGCGTGATGATAGCCTATAGCCTTCCTCAATAAATGGGCTATCTAACACGTAAATAATTTTTCAAATCGGACCAGTAGTTCCTGAGATTAGCGCGTTCAAGCAAAGAAAAGAAAGAAGAAAAAGAAAAATAATTTATTTGCGTAGAATACAGGTGGTACCAGATATAAAATTGGTGGTTTTGGAACAATACCATATTCTGCCTACATAAAGCATGCAAATTAATTTAACATTTATTCATTATAATTATTGAGTTAATTATTATTAATATGTATTATTATTATTTATAAAACACTAGACACAATAAAATATTGAACCACATTTATACAAATCAGAGACAGATGCTTTTACATTAGATTTTTAGTGACAAACATGCTGTAAAAACTCTTGTACAGAATAGAGACATTTATCTATCAACCATTTACGTAAATCTTTTTTAAAATATTTGAATGGGAGTTCCCTTAAGGACTTTGGCAATTTATTAAATAGTGATATACACATGTGATAGACATTTGACTTATTTAACGTTGTCCTACAAAATGGAATTTCTATTTTTGACGGATCTCTCGGTCTGTACTTTGTGTAACTGTCACCTTTGAAATTAAAAAATTCACTATGCTTTCTTACAAATATAGATACTTCAAAGATATATATGCAGGCTAAAGTCATCAAATTAAGTTTTTTAAACAGAGGCCTACAAGAATCAAGTGGGTCGATCCCACAAACAGCTCTAATACACTTCTTCTGGAGAATGAAAGCCTTCCCTATATCTGTAGAGTTTCCCCATATTATTAATCCGTACCTTAGAACAGACTCAATGTAACCTCTATATGCTATACATGCTGTTTTTCCGTCTGACACAATACGGAGTTTTCTTAGAGCATAGGCAAATCGACTAAGTTTACTGCAGACATCGTCTATGTGTTGCTTCCAGTTACAAAATCTGTCCAATGTCATACCTAAAAATTTTATAGTTTCTGTTCTTTCGATATTATTATTTTTAATTTTTATGTTTATATTATAATTATTATTTTTGTTTTTACCTTTGTATGTACTAAATTGTATGAATTTAGTTTTAGATATATTAACATTAAGATTATTTGATTGTAACCATGTTAATACTGACTGTACTGCATCATTTATTTGACTCTCATACGATGTGCTTTTATCTTCATAAGGCACTATGATAGATATATCATCGGCGAAAAGAATACTTTGACAATTTACGGCATCAGGTAAATCATTGATATACAGCAAGAATAATAAAGGGCCTAAAACGCTCCCTTGTGGAACGCCATACTTATTTACTCTAAAAGTAGATCGGAGCACAGTTGATTCACGTTCGTTATTTAATCTGGTAATTTCAACACATTGGTGACGATTTGTTAGAAAGCTTTTGATCCAGGCTAATGCCACGCCTCTAATGCCATAGTTTTCACACTTATTAAGCAAAATCTCGTGATCCACAAAATCAAAAGCTTTACTCATATCGAAAAATGTCGCTACAACTGGATTCTTTTTATCGATGTGTTCTGTTATATTTTTTATTAAAGTGAATGCTGCTAGTGATGTTGATTTATTATGTTGGAAACCGTTTTGTTCCTTTTTTATTATATTATATTTATTTAAATAATCGATTAATCTTTTATAAAATATATTTTCGAAAATCTTGGAAAACACAGGCACAAGAGTAATAGGGCGATAGTTATTAGGCACCTTTTTATCACCTTTTTTATATAACGGCCTAACAATGGAATGTTTTAATTTTTCTGGAAATATTCCTAAACAAACAAACAAACTCTTCAGCGTTATATATTAGTATAGATTTCAAGTTCTCTTTCGGAGCTCCTGCTGTTTTTTATTTAGTCATAAATTATTTTGTTCCTAAGAGATGAGTAGACACAGTAGAGTAGATGAGAGAGTAGAGTTTGGAAGATAGAGTAAGGGAAGCTATGATAAGGTACCTATATTTGTGGAATGAAAGAAGACAAAAAGGATTGAGGAAGATAAATATTTAAGATGGTTTGACCTGTAGAGATGGTGGGAGAATGTGTGTGTAATTTTAGCAAGTGGATCTATAGTATAAAGGAAAAAGTATAAGTATAGTTTCGTAAAATCGTAGAGAATAAAATTAATTGAATTAATATTTCCTATTTCATTGTTAACGTCAATAATTCCCACGTTCCTGAATGCTCGTTAGATCACAGGGAAGGGATCACACATAAACAATGCACGAAGAGAGAGGATTCGATCACCTTGCTTGTTTTACCTGCCACATAAATAATTATATTGAGCTGACTGTTACAGTCGTGATTACTCACATTACATTACGAATTATTTATAGTGTGGATGGTGGGAAAAACTTAACATGTTTACAAGCTTTTTCATTTTCAGGTTCTAACAAAAAGAAACAAACGTTAGGTCCTAGTTATGAGGAAGTCGCAGAAAAAATACAGGTGACCCTTCTGCGCTTGCGAACCCTTATCGTGGGGCAAGCTTTTAGAAAGAGATAGAAAGCATTTATCTGGTCTAGTTTTTTTTTTTTTAAAAGCTTACTAGCAATGCGGGTCGCACATTACTAGTATTCTTGTTAACCCCTCGTGCTAAGCTAGATGGCTTGTGTTACGAGTGGGTTCACGTCGGTAGTGCAATGGATGGGGTTCGAACCGGCAACCACATGATCGCAAGTCCGACGCCCTAGCCATTAGGCTACCGCCGCTTCTAGTTTATGCAACAAAGAGTACCGAAGCGAATTATTATTTAAAAAATAGCTAGTGTGTGGTGTTATAGGCATAACAGTATTTTTCCATGATATGAATAATGCTGCATTTTTATGTTTAATCCAGTCACAGTATTTTATGTGACTAATAAATACCTACTACTAAAGTTACACAGAATAATAAATCAGTGGCCTAATTAATGGGATTCCTTTCATTGCGGCATAGTAATAACATATTTTAATTAATGTCGTGTCCATTAGAGGACCGAGCCAAAAGGTTCATTCATTCCAAAAAGTTCTAATGCCTGTATTAAATGAACCCATCCTAACACATTTGACAGAAAATCCCAAAGGTACTCTATATAGCTTACTTCGTGTGATATCAAATGTGTAGTTGCACTGTTTAAATATAGGTACAATAGTTAGGAATAGTTGTTGTAGTTTGGTTATGTAGACTGGGCTCTATGCCAATAAATTCGGCGATAACCCTCTATTTAACTTTATAATGTCACTAGCTTCTGCCCGCGACGTCGTCCGCGTAGCGTGATGATATATAGCCTATAGCCTTCCTCAGTAAATGGGCTAACTAACACTGAAATAATTTTTCAAATCGGACCAGTAGTTCCTGAGATTAGCGCGTTCAAGCAAACAACCAAACAAACAAACTCTTCAGCTTTATATACATATTAGTATAGATTCGCGATAACACTTTAAAACTTCGCTTTTTTTGGAAACTTGGAAGATGCGAGTGAATTTATCGAATAGGTACCGTGTGGTCCGTGAGTAATCGCATGAACATATCATCTGATCAGACATGGAGGTTTCAGAAGTCCTCATTATCTCATCATCAGCCTATACTAGTCCATTGCTGGACGTAGGCCTCCCATTCATTTTGCCCTTTCCTCGGCTTGTCGCGTCCAGCTTCCTTATTATCTAAGTTACATTAATTTAGTATTACACAATGCAAGAAGCCTTCTCTCTCTTCTCAGCCTCAAACAAAGGAAACTTGTGCCTAGCAGTGGGACAGTATAATAAGTTTATTATATAATGCAAGCTGCTGCGCTGATTGGTGGATCCTTCCTCTGACATTGCTCACATTACCCTCTTTGACATAGACATAGATACTGGTTGTATAACTTTTTCCAATCGGCGACAATAATGGTCGATTGAATACAAAGACAATCTTTCACGAAGGGTGATCAATTCGTCATTTACAATTTGTATAATGTCAATCTATCTCAATCAAGTTTGGTGTCCGCAGACTAGATTTGACGGGCACTGCATTTGTTACTATTTAGATATCGTTACATACGTCATTTCTCTTAATTTGGTCTATTAAATTGTTTCTAGAAAAATATGTTTCCGCTTATCCGTTTTTTTGACTCCAGAGCATTGATTGTAGTTCTTTGCATGGATTAATAGATCTACAAAAGACAGAATAGACAATGTTATGAAAAGAAAGAAACAAAGCTGTAGTGTAGGGAGGTGAGTATATATTGAAAGCCTTCGAACATCCGTCGACCTCCAAGAGTCTAGAATATACATACACCCACAGTTCGCCGGGGCGAGCCTATTGCCATTAACCGGGCACAAATTCCTAACTCCGAGCTGCTGCTGAGAATAAATTAATATTAAAAATATCAATAATGTGTCGTATAATTGTCTCTATTGTCAATTAAAAAACAACTACAATAACTATTGTAAACATGACTGAATTAAAAAAATCATCAATTCAGACTTTTTTTGTTTTATTACTGATAGGCTTACGCTTGACCACAACTTGCCTGATGTTAAGCATCGAAGTGGTCTACTCGGTATGACTGGGCAGTGCGATTTTAGAATGTTTATACAGTCCGAAATGTAGATTGTTCACCGAGGCGAGAAAGTAACATATCACTAACAACTGTGCAATCGAGCGTCCGTAACGTAAACCAATAACGTAATCCGTAACATAAACCACACGAGTTTGGAAAGTAAATATACGTAAAAACCTTCGAAATAAGTCAACAATGGATTTTCATACAACTTTCGAGCCCTAGGGGCTGCAAACTGCTAAAAAGCTTTTTGCAGGTCAGAACGCTGACATGTCACGTGATCATTCGTCGGCTTCAGTCACGCAACTGCTGGCTCGCTGGTTCTTTGATGTGCTTATGGTACAAAACAACCCGACAGTTCACTTGCCGTCTAAAATTGACCTGTTAAAGAGTTCATGGTAAACCCCGTCCGAGAAACCGGTAACGAATTTCTTGTTCTGAAAGGCTTATTGAGGTAAATGTTCTCTTGAAGACCTAATTCAAAATATCTTTCTTCGCAGAGCTTAAAACTATAATTAATTAAGTGGTTAGTCAGTTGATTTTGTTAGCAAATACGTTACTGATTCAGTAAGTACTTATGTGAATAGAGTTCGATATAATATAACGCTGTCTTTTTGATTAGCGTTATGAGTGCAATATAGAACCGATGTTACGATGTAGCTAGTGCTAAAAGTTTGAAAAGTCCCTAGTGTTGGTGATGTGTCTGAATATTGTTGTTCAAGATAATCTTGCTATCTACTGGGTTGTCATTGTAGGTGTAGTATTTTTGTCATTTATTTTTTTACTAGCTTCTGCCCGTCGTCGTCCGCGTAGCGTGATGATATATAGCCTATAGTCTTCCTCAATAAATGGGCTATCTAACACTGAAAGAATTTTTCGAATCAGACCAGTTATTCCTGAGATTAGCGCGTTCAAGCAAACAAACAAACAAACTCTTCAGCTTTATATATTAGTATAGATACATTTTGTGAGACTACAGAAAATTATTCGATTAGGTGCATACCTAATCGAATAATTTTCTGTAGTCTCACATACATAGAGACATTTAAATAGAGAACTCATGTTCTCTATGTAAATTTGTAGAATCACAATATAAGTACTTTTTTCAAATACGGTTCAGTAGGTTATCGATAAATAAGTTTATAAAGGTACAATTTAAAAATTAAGTAGTTAGTGATTATGAATATTTTGTCCAACCTCAAAAATAAATAACATTTATTTTAAAACGACCTACGCTGATCCGCTTCTGGTAGCTGGGAATAAGCTAGGAAGCAAGTTATCTAACTAATGAGTGTTTGGAAGTGGGTCTAACATACCAGTGACATTTTATCGGTGCGAGCTGATAACCCTTAGTGGCGAAGTTAGAAGGCAAGAGGCTTCTAACAAAAATTACCATTTTAATGTAAAATAATAGATACTCAAAGTAAAATAATGATAAAAAATGTATCCATTCTGCTGCTAATTATTAAGAAAAACAAAATCAAAATCGGTTCATCCATTCGGGAGCTGCGATGCCACAGACAGAAACACACACACACACACAGACACGTCAAACTTATAACACCCCGTCGTTTTTGCGTCGGGGGTTAAAAATAGAAGTTGTTTTTTTTTTATAATGTACAATCAAATGGTACTTTGTTTCCACCTTGTGTTGCCCATAAATTTGGTTGAGTATGTCTGATAGCAGTGGGTGCGTGTATAAGTATTTTCTGCTTAAACTGGATGCCGTCAACATAAACTTGGAACAGACCAGGGGGATGGAATTCTACAAAGTAACTAACCCGTTTGTATTGACATGACTTTTTGACAAAAAAAAGGATTTTATTTGTAACTAACTTCTGCCCGCGACTTCGTCCGCGTAGCGTGATGATATATAGCCTATAGCCTTCCTCAATAAATGGGCTATCTAACACTGAAAGAATTTTTCAAATCGGACCAGTAGTTCCTGAGATTAGCGCGTTCAAGCAAACAAACTCTTCAGCTTTATATATTAGTATAGATAGATGTGTATGTCTCTATTACTATTATAAAATTGTAAAAAAGCTGTGTCTGTACATTGAAGATATTTAAAAAAAACACGTGGGTTATGGTATATAAACGTCCCCGAATCCGAAAAGTAAATGCACCAACTTAAAAACTGGTGAACTTCTTATCGCAATTAATTAAATGAATCCTGAGATACAGGTTGACCTCCCTGATGTATTGAGGCCTATACAAAAAAGAGGTCATCAATGTTGGTTTTTCATTTTTACTCCTGATATAGCTTGGCAGAAGCTAGTATGCTATATGTATATTTAGACAGAATTATTGGTTGATTGCATGTTGTGATATGTGAAGTAGTTTGAACGAAATGGTAGAGCATGAACTTAGATTAAATGTATTCGAATCCGAACAATAAAACCAATTTAACTAAATTTTGATTAATTATGATTAATTTCAAGACAAAAGGTAGCCTATGTCCTCCTCCAAAGTCTATTGCAAAATTCATTAACATTGATTCAGCAGTTTTGGCGTGAAAAGGTGACTGACAGACAGAGTTACTTTCGTATTTATTTTATTAATTAACTTAGTATATAGGCTATACCTAGTCCATCACGCTGGCCTAATGCGGGTTGGCAGACTTCACACGCCCGTCGTCGAGAAAATATCTCAGGTATCAGGTATGTAGGTTTCCTCACGATGTTTTCCTTCATCGTTTAAGCGAGTGATAATAAATAATGATTAGTACGCACATGATTGCGAAAAGTTAGCCTTGGATTCGAACTTGAGACCTACGACTTGGCAGTCCAATGGCCATGTCACTAGGCCATCACTTGCAATTATAAATAAGTATAGTATGAATAACTATGGATATGGATAATGTAGAAACGTGCCATATCTACGTAAGAACGAATCCGATAAAGTAATTTCTCATCGATAATATTAATAAGCCAGTGTTGATACTTTATTTTATTATTTACTAGCTTCTGCCCGCGACTTCGTCTGCGTGGACTTCAGATAAAAAGTATCCCATGTGTTATTCCAGACTTATAATACTTATATATTGTACAGAGTGTTATTCCAGAATAATATGGCACAGAGATAATCTATCTCTGTGCCCAATTTTATCCAGATCCGTTCAGCCGTTCTGGCGTGAAAGGGTAACAAACATCCATCCATCCATCCTCACAAACTTTGTTATGAATGTTCACACTATCTTTTAACGAATATTCTTTCAAAGAAGAATTTTTTGATGAATTTGATAATAGATATGGGAATAGGTGTGCGAAAATTATATAGATAAAACGAAATACTCGTATGACCTAATTTTTATAGGTAAGTTCGGAACAAAATTTGTCGTACAAAGTGGACAAACATTTTTTATAGTTTCTTTTTTAATTTTTATTATGGAATTGGAGGACAAACAAGCAGACGGAGCACCTGATGGTAAGCGATTACCAACGCCCTTGGATACCCACAAAACCGAGGAGTCGCAAGTGCGTTGCCCGTCTTTTAAAAGGGTTTAGTTTAGTTTAATGTCAAGAGTGTGTTGTACCACGATTACATTGTACTTGTACTATTATATTTTTTAGTTGAAATAACCATTATACTTTTAAAACCATTTATATCTATAGGTATCCTAAATGTATACACCCTCGTTTCTTCGTGGGCAAAACAGCTCGCCACGTGACCATTATGTTAAATGGGGATCAGTACTTACCTCAGATTTATTCATCTGAGGGGATACTTATGTCCGACCGAAACTAGTCACGTGGAGAAAATGAACCTTATTTCGGCATTAAATAGGAGATATAACTCTACATAAAAACGGACTAACTCTATATAAAAAATGCGGTATAGGCGAATATTTTTATCAAATACTAGCTTCCGCCCGCGACTTCGTCCGCGTGGAATAGTTACTTAGTTTTAGCGTGATGATATATAGCCTATAGCCTTCCTCAATAAATGGGCTATCTAACACTGAGAATTTTTCAAATCGGACCAGTAGTTCCTGAGATTAGCGCGTTCAAGCAAACAAACAAACTCTTCAGCTTTATGTCTTCTATATCTATCTTATCTATATATATAAAAGAAAGTCGT
This sequence comes from Acronicta leporina, assembly GCA_947256265.1. Lineage (NCBI taxonomy): Eukaryota > Metazoa > Arthropoda > Insecta > Lepidoptera > Noctuidae > Acronicta > Acronicta leporina. Next base: position 16,460,437 of record OX366512.1, read on the forward strand.
GTTAGTTACTTCATTTATAACTCAAGAACGGCTGAACCGATTTGGCTGAAAATTGGTGGAGAGGTAGCTTAGAACCAGGAAACGGACATAGGATACTTTTTATCCCGTTCCCGTGGGATTTGATTTTTATCCCGTTCCTGTGGGATGTGATGGCAGACCGAATTCCACGGGGGCGAAGCCGCGGGCAGAAGCTAGTATTAGTATAGATTTATATGTAGGTACATATTACGCAGCTAAACAGTTACATGAACCTATAAATATATATCGCTGGTTATCTAAAATTCAAGGTCCTAACACCTATTAATATATATGTTTGTGTAAAAGTGAATACATAATATACATATGTTAATTGCAAATACTGAAATTCAAAATATTAACAGGTAACGGTCATCCTGAATAATACATTATACCTATGATCCAGATCTCATTTTTGGAAATCAAAAGTAGGAAGCATTGGCTAGAGCGTAGAAGATTATTAATCGTCCTTATCCTGAGCTAAATTATCTTCTTGTTTATGGAAATTACGAACTTGTTGGTTTTCCAATTCTTCTTCGTGTCGACGATACGATTAAAAAAAAAATACTCTGCTCAAAACTTTTCCACTTGGATTGTAATATGGCACCACATTTTTTGTGTTCGCCAGTGTCAAGTATACGTTGTTGAGTTGCCCCAATAAAACGGTAGAAACTTTATTGAGGCTTCGATGGAGTTTAGGAGTGAACCCAAAAAGTCACGATTTTCAATTTTATATCATTTGCCTACACTCTCACACGTTCACGAACACTTAATGGTTAATTATCCACCATAATTACACATTAAACTTCGGAGAAATTCAAGTTTTGAAAAATAATATAAAACCCACAATGTGCACTTTTCATTTTCCCGCCTAAACTCTCACTTTTCCACTTCTAAAGCGTTGTCAGTGGCAGCGCAGAGGTCGCCTATACTGCAGGTTTTAGGGCATAGAGGTTCCACTTAATATCCGTACTTACATACATTATAAAAAAACATTCAGGACTTTGGGCAAGTGCGAGCCTGGGGCATGCCATTAACTTAAACAGGTCAATTTTAGGCCGAAAGTGGACTGTCGAGCTCTTTGTAGTATGGACACTTCAAATAACCGTAGAGCCAGCGGTCACGTGACTAAAGACAGCGAGTGGTCACGTGACGACATGTCAGCGGTCTGGGCCCCAAGTCTGCTATTTGGTTTTTAGGCGGGAAAATGAAAAGTGCACATTGTCGATTTTATATTATTTTTCAAAAAATGAATTTCTCCGAAGTTTAATGTGTAATTATGGTAGATAATTAACCATTAAGTGTTCGTGAACGTGTGAGAGTGTAGGCAAATGATATAGAATTGAAAATCGTGACTTTTTGGGTTCACTCCTAAACTCCATCATAGCCTCAATAAAGTTTCTACCGTTTTATTGGGGCAACTGAACAACATAAACTTAACTCCGAAAATCCGAAAATGTAACTCCTCTGCAGTCAACAACGATATTGAAATTAGTCGTATTATAGGACAAACTTAACTTTGTAGTGAAAAACTGTTCAGTACGGAACCCCAAAAACGCCATATGTTTCGCACGGGTATTTATTTCGCAAGCATACGCATTTGAGCTGCGCACGCGTGTAATTTTAAATACGTATGTACATGACTATCTAGGATTCGTTGCTAAACGAAATATAAAAGATTGTGATCTTAATTACCTGGTACCTGGGCTAGACAACAAGTGCTGATGTAGGTCGGTAGAGTGTTGCATAAATTAGGCAGAAATCTGTACTATTGTATCTACATAATTTTAATTACTTCATAAGAATCTTCCCCAGTGAAGTACTGATTTCTGACACTCACGCGAATACGAGTATTAAGTAGACATTGAAATGAAACTACTTTTACAGATTTTATCGCGTTGTATTGATATTATTTAATCCCTTACGACTACCTTACATTTTTCAAACTTTTGAAACGTCGGGAATTAAATAATATCAATACAACGCGATAAAATCCGTAAAACTAGTTTCATTTCAATTCCCCAATGAAGACAATTATTATCAGCCTTTATTGGTCCACTGCTAGACGTAGGCCTCCCCCTATATGCGCCATTTCGCCCTGTCCTCGGCTTGTCGCATCCAGTTTCTTCCAGCAGCCTTTTGCAGATCATCACTCCATCTTGCTGCATGGAGGGTGTCCTACACTACGTTCGAGTCGCGGTCTCCACTCGAGACCACGTCCTCCTCAGTGATTGTCGATTCTTCGACAGATATGGCCACCTCTTTGCCACTTCAGCTGCTAAATCGGTGGGCTAAACTTTGGTTCTCTGCCGGGTAATCTCGTTGCGGATTTTATCCTTCAGAGAAACTCCGAGCTTAGCACGCTCCATAGCACGCTGAGCTACTTTAAATTGGTGGACTAGCCGTACTGTGAGTGTCCACGTCTCAGCACCGTAGGTCATCATGGATAGGACGTAAAACTTTTGTATCAAAATTTGCGGTATGGGTGATGAAAAGACTTGACGAAGTTGTTCAAATGCCGCCCATCCAGATGTTGTGCTTAAAAATAGAGCAGTAAAGACCAGTGCTCTATTTTGGTGAACAACACCTAGATACATGATGTTTTAACCGTATTTTTATCGGGTCATATATTTGGTAGTTACTTCGTTACGATACTATAGACAGACAGACGAAAGCCTCTATGCCATGACGCTTGTACTCCCCGTAGGGCTAGACGGTATATTATTGTACTTCCACAGTTCACCGCTATGTTTAGTTTAGCCTTGTTGCGTGTAGTTTTCAAGAACTCATTGCTCATTGCGATGTTGCAGGCAATCAATTCATTTTTATGATCCTGTGTTGTCAAAAGCCAGCCACATTTCGAGCTTATAATATCTTGTTATTTGGCGACTCTTCTCCAGTCTCCAGTCCTCCCATCTCTTCCCGCTATCTCCTGGCCCGTTGCGTTGAAGCGTCTGATTGTAACTTAAATGTTAATTTTATTTATCTTTTACTTTCAGTCATTCATTTATTTAAAAAAAATGTAGCGCTAAAGGTTTTCACTATCATGTATAAATATATCTTTATTTATGAGCGCCTAAACTTTGAAATAATAATTATACAAAAACAAAAAGAACCGCAGTGTGGTCGCATATGAAATAGCGTAACGGACCAATATAGGATAATAAATACATAATAATACGCGCAAATCTCAAGGCGTCACGTGGCACGTGGCGCTGTGGATAGAATGTTATATGACAATTTACTTGATTAAGTTTTAAAATAAAACTGCCCTTCACAGTTCATACTAGCTGATACCTTTTTTTTTTTTTTTGTGCGTGTGGAAATCCTCATGGACATCCGCCGCCCGGGGAAGGCGGCGGGGTGTGTCGGACTCCACCCAGTAGCATTGAAAGCATCGAAGAATCGATGGAATTGAAAGGGTATAGAAAGGTAGCAAAAGTTAGTATAGAGACTTGTTGATTCGAGTACCTACTCATTTCCCCAGACAAGTATTATGATACCAGTTATCCCATTCAATCTTTGCTGCAGCACATGCGTCGATGAAACGGTTCTTATTGGCTAAAGATTCCAGCAGCAGGCATTTGGCTTCCAAATGGGCCATATGTTATATGACAATTTACTTGATTAAGTTTTAAAATAAAACTGCCCTTCACAGTTCACACTAGCTGATACCTTTTTTTTTTTTTTTGTGCGTGTGGAAATCCTCATGGACATCCGCCGCCCGGGGAAGGCGGCGGGGTGTGTCGGACTCCACCCAGAGTGGGTGACCTACCGACTAAAACCACACGGGTGTTTCGCCTCACCACTTTTTGCTGGGGTTACGGGAGCGAGGTTTCATTCCTCCGCGACCCCAGCAGTGGCAGACCGCCATTGCGGTCTCCGGCTCTGTTGAGATCTGTTTAGATCCCCCATCTGCCAATCCACTTGAGTGGGGCACGGCAACACCTACCGCGCCGCCATCTCGGGCCTTGCGTGATGGGCGGACGGACTTCCCCAAGTCCGCCGCCCGGTTGATACCTGCTACAACTTCGATTGAAAAGCATTTGGCACTGTAATTCGATAAGATTCGCCAGGTTCTCTGGTCATATATCTGCAAGGACTGACGATGAAATACTTCAACAAATAGCTTTACCTTTACCTGTCAATCACTCAGACGAGGATATGTGGACTGGAACTAAAGCGTACTTATATCCGATCATATATCTAGCAGGGGGGAAGATAAAAAGTGGTGATAGCTGTAACATAGTGTTAAATAGACGGGATGCTCTATAATATGTGTCTATAAGCAGCTGGAGGATATGAAGCTGGAGGATACGAAGTGCTGATGGTTCAAAGCTTATATCCAGCTTATGCTGCAGCTTATTGACTGCGATAGGCATTGAAAGCATCGAAGAATCGATGGAATTGAAAGGGTATAGAAAGGTAGCAAAAGTTAGTATAGAGACTTGTTGATTCGAGTACCTACTCATTTCCCCAGACAAGTATTATGATACCAGTTATCCCATTCAATCTTTGCTGCAGCACATGCGTCGATGAAACGGTTCTTATTGGCTAAAGATTCCAGCAGCAGGCATTTGGCTTCCAAATGGGGCTGAGTATAACTTTATAGCGACTGCTACGTACGTGTTATTTCCCAGTCACCACTGGGCAAGACAAATATTGTAAGGTGATATGTCAAATTTGGAGGATTGATAGGACTTGTATATATTGTAGAACTACGGCATTCAAACGATACCTCAAGTTCCAACGGGAAGCGAAGTGAGTATACCTCTTTTCGCAATGTGATCGTGTGCGCGTAAGATGATCTCATAGAGCTTTAACTATTTACCATTTTTGGACCAAAATGGTAAGTAGACATGTGAGTGACAGGATATTGATCTAACTGTTTTTGTAACTATAACATCTGTTTTATATTCCGCATTAATATTAACAGTGAACACAGTGCGTCACATCGCCAGATATTTTACTAACAGAGCTACCTGATTGCTTGAACATTAATGGGATACAGTTTAAAATTCAACGTTCATGTAATATTGATTCGTCTTGCTCTTAAATGTTAAGCTATCACTACATATGTATGCGTTGTAACTTGTTTTTCTTAAAGCAGATTTTCAAATTGATTTGACTTAACATCACGCCCAAGTATTGCTTCAGATTAGGTAAGCTTTTCGCTTTCCTATTCGTCCATAATTCCTGACGTCGGAAACTAACCGTTTTACCGTGGGAGAGCCATGCTTGGGCACGAATGTTGAAAACCGGCGTGAAACAACACTTGCGTTATGGTTCACCGAATGAGTGATGATACCGAAGGCCCAAACCCTATTAAAAGGCTGGCAAGGCACTTCCGACTCCTTTGGTGTTTCGGGTATCCATGGGCGGCGGTAATCCCATACAAAAGAAACTACGCAGACCAGAGAGGTACCTTTTACAATACAATTTTCTACTGAGATTACGAGAACTTTAGATGAAAAATACAATACTCAATACTTTGCTGCATTCCATAATGTAATGTAGTAAGAGTCTGCCGATTTTACAATTCAACATGCCCGAGCAGACATTCCCAACGTAATAGCTTGATAAATCCACACTTCCATATCGTACCGAAAGCTAGAGTTGGCGGATAGGCCATAATCATTTCGTGAAAAAAAAATCAGACATATATTATTAGACTAAAATATTTTTTAATTAAATGCGTAGGAAGCAAAGAGATTAAAGACAGTAATCAGTATTTTAAGTCAAAGCAAACTTTTCAGTTCTACGAGGATAAACATTGAGTTTATCCAATAATAAGTATGCTTATCCGATAATAAATATGATGGAAAACCAAGTAAAAATAAATGAAGGCATATAGGTAGCGAACTTATCTAGGACTAAAGTAAGATACCTCCGAACAAAAAGTGGTTTACTAGTCTGCAGTTTGCAAGCTCCGGTTACTTTGCCATAACTTTGCTGCAGCCCGACTCTAGCACCTTTAATTCTATTTACAGCCGGTTATCGTGTGAAATAAAAGGTATCTTTAAATTAGTATTGCGTGCGGAATAGCCTTTAAAATTAGGATCAGCTACCGGTTATAAATATGGTCTTATAAACTTCGAGTTAACTTACCAGATACCAAAGGAGTTTACTTGATTAATATCTTTTTTTCCGATCTTGCTATTTTGAGCTTAACGTTTAAATTAATTGATATCGAAGTGTCTGGTATGAACAGCCGCCTTCTTATTTTTTATGGTGGTTTAATATTAAAGAAGGTTGAATGAGACAGGATTCGGTCGACTCATTCTGCTCTTGACTTGGAGAGCATAAAGTTGGGTCCAAGAATGTTATAAAGATTCTTGGTCGGGTCCAAAATTACAGAACATTCCAGAATTACATTTCAGTTAAATATTAGATACATTTGTGACGAATGTCCTTTTACATGAAATAGTTTCATGAAATCATAGACAAGTCCAGTAATAAGAAGTTTTTTTAAAGCATCACGCGCATTCTAACATAAAAGATCATCCGCATCGGCAGTGAAAATTAATGAAATCTGAATTAGGGGTAAGTAAATGTTACTGAAAGTGGAAATGCCAGTAGTCGAAGGTAAAAGTTTCAAGAGCAATAAGTTGTCGGTACTCGGCATGCATCAAACGCTCACCGGAGGAGCAGAATAGTGACGTAATGAGCGGTGTGAATTCGGCCAGGCTTTTCGGCGGGGCCCCCACCATTACGTTTTGTTTACAAGAGCGACGCCTGAGCGCCGGCACTCGCAGCCGGTCAGCACGCGAGACGCGACGCTCGCGACGGCACAACACTACCGCTAATAACCTCCTCACTAACCATTGATAAGTGATGCCCCCCAAGTGTTGAGGCCCCCGAGGACACGCTACCGGTTCCGAAGTCGTCGAAGAAAAAACTGGAGCTATTATTGAACTATTCGGTTTACATTAGATCATATCCGCGAAATTAGACGTGCAACCAGTGTGTGCTAAGGACCTGCATATCGCCGAAAAACATCGTAAGTGTCAAATTGCCAATTTTATTTTGTTCGCTAAACCAGTTTTAGTTGTAGCTCGCCAATTTTATTACGAAATTCATGCAAATGTTTCGTTTCAAAACTAAATAGGTAGTCATTATCAAGAGTCGGTATGCTTGATCTGTTTGTTATTTGGGCGTTTTTGTTGTTGCGCCTTTTAATTTAGGAACAAGTATCATGTATGCGAAGGTCGTAATTTTTATGTCACTTACGTTCCTTTTCGAAACTAAAAACCGGTCGGGATCTTTTTTTAAGCTGGTGTAATAAAATTAACATATCAGTGGAAGGGATCGGTGCACGTGTGGCACACACAGGTATATTGGTTTAAATTTAGGGGAACATCTTACACCGTACACTGTTTTGGTGTTGAGTAGACATGGTAAAAACTGCGAGATATGAAATCATAAATTTGAACAAGATACGCTGTCTTCATTATTACCACACCCATGTGTGATGTCGACATTTGTTTACATAGCAATTGATCTAAACATTTATTGCGTAGATAAATACCTACATCGTTTACTGGAGCGCACTTAATTTTTTCTAGACTCAACATAATAAGTCTTAGCTTATCGGTCTTTCGTGGCTTTGTTTACTAGTAATAGCTGTAATTCGGATATGATAAGTACTTACATACTACCAAATTACTTATGATGCAGCAAAGCATCTTTCATAAACGCGCAGCTGTAAATTTGAAGAAACCTTAAAATAATTTATAATTATCAGGCTGTACCTAAATATAAGGAGAAGCATTTTGAAATATGTACTTAGTAATTATTGCTATACAGTTAATTGTAGACAGCACTTATCGTCAGACCATAAGTAAAGAAACAAATTAATGAGCAAATGCAAGGACCGGAAAAATTTATGTACCTTAACATTTTTCCGAATAGGTTCATCGTAGAATCGAATATTGGAATGAATATGGAGTTCTTAATCGTTACAGAAATCGATACCTATAAGGCTGTTTGCATAAATATCTCATAAAATTCAACTAATTTGTGTAAATTAATGGAACTGGATCACAGGTTTATTTTCTTAACGATTGGTATAATAAGTTTATAAACGTTAACAAGACTGAAATAAAAACAGCGTATCTTTTTGAAGTGGCATGTATTTAATGAGAATAAAAGTAATTTTTTCTAAGTTACAGTATGTGATAATATATTTGTTAATATATACATTCTGTTTACGAGTAAGTGCGGTAAAATTATGCGATGAAGTCGAGCTCTTTTAAATATCATTGAATAATGTTTCAGACGTCATTCGATTCTTCAATATACATACATGTGTATTGTAATAAAAAGAAAGAAGCAGTTAAACAAATAAAATAATGTATGCATGCCAAAGGATTGAATTGATAGAAAAATTGATTATACTTAACCGGACTACATAAGTAATCACAATATTAACGCTAATGAATAGAAGTTATAAACATCAAACATAAATGGAATTTTAAACAAAGGTACAATTTTGATATTTGTTCACACCTTTAGTTGCAGTAATGGTAGACATCGATGACAAAAAATATGTCCATATCGAAAAACATCACGAAAGTATATTTTAATTTCTTTCTATGACTAACAGATTTAGTTACAAAATAATCCACTATTTTCCAAAAAAGAAAAAACTGCCTCATTAGCTAAGTGGTCCTGAGCGCGACTGCTACGCTAGAGGTCCTGGGTTCAATTCCCAGGTCGAGCAAAAGTGTTATTGGGTTTTTCTATGAAATTCCCAGTAGTAGCTCGGAGTTAGGAATTTGTGCCCGGTTAATGGCAATAGGCTCGCCCCCTATTACATGGGACCTAAACATACCGGCGAACTGTGGGTGTACATTAGTACGCCTCTGCCTAACCCTTCGGGGAATACAGGCGTGATGGTATGTAGAAAAAACAATCCGCTGGTAGCTCTACAGGTTTTCATCTAAACGAGTTGGAAAGAAATTTAGAAGATAGGAACGTTGTGAAATGCCCTCAATATGTCCTATGAATAAGTTTTGGTCTGTGCGCATGTTCGTGTAATAATTGTAATCCAACAACCCTCTTCCTAGCGACCTCCAGACGTTCGACCTCTGCTTCGAGCCCGCCACTCAATTGTTATTAGTAACACAATATTTGTCGTCACATTTAGATTTGGGAAAGCCATACGAATATTTTTGCATTGATTTCTGTACACTACTTAATAGTTGTACATACTCAAGTAGTGTAGTGGAGGTTCTGACAGACAGCTTAAACATTCTAAGCCGTAAATTATATTAAAACAGTGTTAAATGTTGAGTATACTGGACTGTTCAAATAATGCTTAGATTATACAGCTATTTTTAAATTGACAACTTTGTATCGTTAACTACTTGTGTTGCTGAATTATTTATTTATTTGGACCCTGACGTGGGCCTATCTCGTGTTTTTAACATAATCCAAACATCAAAAGACCTTACATCGTTCATCGAAAGACAAAGTTACATTTATAAACATCTTTAACAACAGATTAAAAATGTGTCGTTTAATAATGCCATCATCGTTATAAATCTTACTACGTCTATTGATGAAATCAGAAACGAGACGTTCATTGAAATCATTCTTATACTATCAATAACTTTTGATATCAGCCCTACAGGTATCTACAATATATTATGTGAACTGTATAGTATTCTTATAGTTTTCAACAGTGGCCAAAATTAATCACAAATAAATAAGTTAGCTATTTTGTTATAATCATTGTTCTTTATTCGTTTTGAATCTAGTGTATATTTCTTTCTTAAAAGGTTAACACTAGGCTTGTGTTCTGTTCTATTTGATGATGGTATTTTAGTCTGTCTTTGGCCTTTTTACAAGACAGTCTTCCTCTGGTTTACAGATCATTTAAAGTATACATGAGAATACCCAGATATTTTATGGCATTTCTAATAAGTATTTATAAATTCATCCATCGTGTTGGAATTTCGCAGGATTTATTTCCCAATTCGAGGTTTGACGATAATAAATAAATATTCTACGACATTTTACACAGCACCATCTAGTCCCAAACTATTTTTAAGTTATACTATGCTTGTATAACCTAAGAAAAGTTTATAAGGGTGTGGGCGACATATTGCTCGGTATTCCAGTAAGTAGTAACGAAGATAACTCGTTCGTTATCGTTCATTGACCGCCGGCCACTTACGATCAGTTAACTGTAAACTAGTTTTTAATAATTTCAAAACGGTACGAGTATTACTATAACTTGGAGTGTAAACTAATCGATAGATTAGTTATGAAATGTTTAATTTTGCAACGGCACAGACATAATAGCTCCAATCATTTAAATGGAGTTACGTATAAATATTTAAATATTCAAATCTCTGTTGGATTTAAATTTGCAATGGAGAAAATTCTTTTCCAATTTTCGAGTCATATCGATTATTAATTATCATATTATGATTAATAAGTAATAAATAAAAACTCTTGACGTTAAAATGAGTGAATTATGGAAAGATGAAAGTTTTTCATGTCGTCATGGGTTTTTTCCAAACACAGCGCTTCTTGTGGTGAAGAATAAATATGCGTGGTAGAATCGAAAGTACATAAATCATGAAACATCTATTTGCAAGGCTCTAATTCTATAATCTGGGTTACGAGTTCCACTTTGTATGAAAAGATGAAAGTAATTAAGCGTTTTCGCTTTCGTACAACCAGTTTTGCTCTACTGTCGCCATGTTGTTCACATAATTTAACTTGTTCATTTAGGGTACGTACTTATTAAAGAAATACATTTGCGATTTATAAATATGAAAGCTGATTTTAAATTTCATTGAATTTTTGCTATATAAGTTAAGCTTATCCTCAAAATACGCAGTTTTGTGTGTTCCATCTTTATACACATCCAGATCGACATCTCATAATTTAATGACAAGGCGTTCCCATCAAATAAATTAGCTTCCCGAGATACTTAGGAGTTTACTTGGATAAATATCTAAACTGCCAAACTGGGAAGCCAACAGTTGGGACCCGGAACAACCTTTTAAAAAGGCTCATCCAGCTGGAAGCTTCTCCTGGTTCTGCGTTCCACTAGACTGGCTCGCTGATTTTTCAAGTTTTATGGCTGAGAAGATCAGCTCTATATAATCCTGTCGACTACTGGAAAAACATCAGCCCAAGCGTCTTGTAGCAGTCTTTTATTACTGTTGTTTCTATTACGTCTTCTGTTTCATGAAATCTTTGACGAAGCGTTGCGAAAAATGCGTCATCCAGTTACACGTTAAGTCTACATATTTGCTAAACATTGTAAACATCTTCTTTCGAACGTACAAACTCTACTACAAATATAATTTTCTTTAAGTAGTTGAATCATTTAATAAGGTGATAAAGTATTTTAGAATTCTGTAATATAAAATACAGCGAAGAAACCCGATCTTTCATACCGAAAGTAAAAGTTTACTTTCGGCATCACCACGAGATGAAAGTGCTTCAAGTGACTAGTTTGTATTAGTTGCGCTCTCGACCGCTTTGTCTGGAATTCTTACCCATTGTAAGGTTTAGCCTAAAAGCTTTTTAGTAACCGCCAGACAAGTTTGTAACTACTAATTTAAGAATCCTTTCTACTGGTCCCAACGCATATTATTTGTAAAATTTGTATTCTTGTTTGATTGTTTTCCACGGTGTAATATATTTTCATCGATCGCTTTGTGTGCAAAAAAGCGAAATTTAACCAAATGTGATTGCGTAGCTCGCAGAGAAAGTCACACTATAGTGGTTAGCGCGTGCGTACGATGGATTTAAGTGCCGATGACGTGCGTGTTGCGAAAATGCGTTCGGAAAAATTTGCAACAGCCGATAACACATAGGGGAGTGTCTATCGGTACTCGGTTGTGACGTCAATAGGAGGACAAACCAAAATTATGAATGAATTCGCTACGCAAACTATCTACTTACTCGATAGTTTACTGCTCCACATCGAACGAAATATCTGTGTCAAGTATTACGCAAACACAATTCGCTAAACTACGTATCCATTTAAGTTTTGAGGCCGTGTAGGCTTCACCCAGCTTAAAGCTCCGTACTCATTCATTGAAAGAGAAATTGGTGTCATCAGCGAAGCCATACGCTGAATTGCTGGACCGTACGCCCAGTGTCGAAGTAAAAGTGTTCCAAAAAATTTACGTCGCGAAATTACATTGCGATTTCGCTGTAACGAGGTCACCGATGTGGGTCGAGTAACAGCTATCTGTTAGAATTGATACTTTTTGTTTGTTACATTTAGCATCCGACAGTCAAGGCGTAGTTCACGGCCATCGAAATGTTAAACGTCGTTAGCGATTATTAAATGGCTCATATAATTCTGAGTATCACGATTAGATTTAATTGATATATTGTGTGAACGCCATCGTGTTCGTTTTTGTTCGTTAATTGTAGTAATATGGGTTACTTAAATTAGGTTGCTACCATGTGTAGTTTCTACCGTATACGTAAAAGCAGTACTAATATGACGAATCTGAAAAGGATAGGTATTTTTTACGAGAGAATACAGTAGCTTTTATTGTCTTACAACGTGAAAGCATGCTGTAAGTATAATAATATGATGAGAAAAGTTATTTTGGTTACTGACGAGATAATCTGTTGCGGATAATAAAATATGAAAATCTATACAAGCATATGGAATGTAATACTAGTAAATTAGTTGGTTACACACAATACCAAAATTACTACGGCACGACTTGGTGTACATTTCGTATTAAAAGGAAAACACGAATTTTCTATCAATTTCCTGTATATCACGCTCTTATTTAAGTTCTTTGTGTACCTACAGCTTCTGTAAAATGGCCAGACGTAGACTTTATCAATCTACATTGGCAATTCACGCCTCAGTTATTACAGTGTCCGCAACAGATATACATATACATTATATCGAGTTAATGTCGATAAAAAATTGACAAATCCATGTGATAATAGACGCTTTTATGTCTGGTGCCACGGCAAGAATTTTAATTGTGTTGGATGTCCAAGCCCAGAGTCCATGTCGCCGAGTGTTGTTTTATTTTAATTAATCTTATTTTTCTCGCTATGAATAAGTTTTTTTAAAGGTGCACTTTTCGGTTCGTTAATTAAGAAGATATCGTGGTCTGGCGTAACCTGTACGCGTGGGATAGGTACAAACTGTCATTATTTAAATACTTAAACTGTTATAATCTTTAACCACTGCGTTATATTCTTAATCTATATCTGTACTCGCTTGCAATGTAATTTCTTCTTTTATTTCCAATTACTCCGATTAAATGTTTACTTGTAAGATAAATTTAGTTATCGTTTAATTCCATTACCATCACCACTACACCAGGCTTTAGTAGTCTTCAACAACTTGCACCTATTGATTATTAGCTCATAAGTAAAATAATCAATTTAATCATATATTGATTTAGCGCATGTTTACCCCGGCATCTAGCTCCGGCAAAGATATTTAAATATACGAAGCTCAAGTAATGAACATTCAATTAACCCTAGCAAACACTGTAACTTTGCAAGTTCCGTTATCTGAACTTTAGTGTCTTTATTCCATCTATCGTTTCATTTAAACGCCTCTCGTATATCAAGTTACAGTGTAAACAAATCTCCACTCTATCTATTATCTGATAAAGCTTTCACATATAACTTCCTCTTACACTTAGCAATCTCCATAAAAGTACAAAATGCTAGTGGAGCCGTTGAACTTGTCTGTGAATTGACGTTGCAGGTTCATTGGTTTCGAGTTGAACCCCTAGATAACCTTAGAACTGGTGATCCGCGTGAATATCATATGAAATTTTGTTTTCAAAACGTGTCGACCCTTGAACTTGACTTTATTGCTGGTTGTGACTTTTTATGTCATGTTCATTAGAAACTTATCGCTTAAGTATGTTGTTATTCCTATCGCTAAGAAGCGTTCAACATATTATCGTTGTAAGTGGTAAAACTGTGCTCAGTATTAAAATTGTTGAATTGGCCGGTTGCTAAGCTTTAAAAGTATTTTGAGGAATCTTAAGCATTGTAGAGCTTCTTGAATATTAATTGTAATTTATCAAACTACTTTTTATCGTAGGGTTTTAAATTCTCTAATGAAATCTTTAGAATCTATAATTTGAATTAATGAACAGGAAAATGTTACTTCCTCTTGCACGTAACTAGAGTAGAAATTCGAGACCAAAACCCCTTAACAAAAAGGTCTGCCAGATGCGGAAATTGTTAAAAAATGTCTTAAAACTTCATTGAACAATAAAGTTTGCATTCACTAGATCGTGCATTGTTTGGTTGTTGCTTAGAGTAAGGTTGTAGTTGTGGGACACAGATAAAAAAAGTATCATGGTGGTTTTTATTATCATTATTGGAGGTACTTAGAACTTCTTACAAGTGAGATTGGTCCAGTATTTCGTCAAAGTGCACAAGTTCTCCTTTGAAATGCGCATTTTTTGTATGAAGTTTAATAGGTTTTTTATTAAGCCTAGTTATTTTTGGTGGAACTTAGATGAAGTTATTGCAAGTGAGAGTGATCAAGTACTATCTCTAAGTCACAAGCCGTACCTATTCACTGAACAGGAGGTAATTCTAGTACTATTCAAAAAAATGTGATAGTTCAGATTCTAGGTGCCACTTGCACCAACTTCTTAAATGTGTTTAAATTGTATTTAAACACAAAATTTCAATGAAAAATCGTGTTTAAATACAACTTAAATATAATTTTGAAGTTGGTGCAAGTGGCCCTAGATCTAGATCAGATTTTAATGAATTTTGATCGATTCATCTTTGCACTAAGGCCCACATGCACCAACTTTTTAAATATGTTTAAATTGAATTTAAACACAATTTGTCATATAATTTTCGTGTTTAAATACAATTTAAACACATTTAAGAAGTTGGTGCAAGTAGGCCTAAGTGTAATAGGTTATAACTAATTAAAAACAAAACAACATAGCCCGCTAAACAACGTAGTCGGGTTTTAATTGACCGTAGGAACATTAATTACACAAGTTAGTGTTGTATGTTTACTAATTATTTTAGTCTATGAATCATAATATATTTTGTATGCTATATATTTTGTGCGTTATGCCGACGATACAAAGGGACATCAAAAATTACGTGAGATATGACTATTGTGCGCAAGTCCTAAAATTCTATTGTTAAAATATTTGTGTAGACAACTGTGACAATGTTACGAATGTCATAAAACCATTAGCTGTCTCTATTGAACATAGAATCTACTGTTATGTAAAAATATTTCTTGTGAGTTGACGTAAAGCCCTATTTTTTCAATCATGTTCGAGTAAATATTAACGTTGAACTCGAATAACGTTTTTATAATTTTTCTCTCTTAAAATTAAAACTGTCGTACTTACAAATTTTATATAGGACCTGAGATGGTCCCTTGCGGCATTCTTGAAAGACGCTTTGTTGTATTAACTATATTGTATTTACCGGACTTGAACTCAGAAGTTGGGCATCTAACTCAAATTCAATTAACTATACGAATACCAAGTTTTTTTTCTCAGAACTCTGTATTTAGAACTTAGTTTTGCCATGCTTCACCAATAATAAAATGAACTATTTATACGACGCACCAGGAATGTTCTACAAATTCTTGTTCCTTATACTGGAATACAAAGTCTGTAACATTGAGCTGTGAGCACGTTCTTGCATTTCGTCTTCAAACCATTTGCAAGTTTCAGAATTTAAAACAAATTATCAGCTTATTTATGAATTTGATACAAGGATTATACCTATATTGACGTTTACGCGCATATGTAAAGAATAATCTATTATTAACTACACACATATATTCAAGGTCGCGTCTAAAACTGTCTGTAAATGCATAGGTATAGTCGTCTATAGTCGTTTGTATGTTTGTGTCGGAAGTTGTCTCGCGTAAGTTGTTTGGTAAGGGCAAGAAGTTAAACCACCTTCTCTGTTTGCGTTTGTCAGTAATGTTTGAATGCCCGCGGGGATTTTATACCCAAGACAACGTGCCTCCGGTTAAGAGGTAGTATGTCTCTATGCGCATTGTTTTACGTATGCCTCTTATCCTTGCGCACTTTTCCCTTTACAGATGAGTTGAATATCAAATGAATGTACTTAGCACGATGATAGGTGTGTTTATCGTACATAGTAGGTGCGTACAAACGAACACTATACGGGCATTACGATTTATTGGTCTTGATCATTATCTTCTAAAAAACGGGTAACGTATGGTAAAGTATGTTGTTGACAGGTTGGTTTTTTTTTCATTGCGCTGTTACATTATTTAAATATTTTGTCAATCATTTGTGACTTTGTGACAGTAGATAATATGGTAAGACCATAAGACAGGCTTTTTGACAGTTTTTTTCTGTTTGAATTGGGAGCAAGCCTTTTTAATTTATTACTGTTTTTCAAATTCAAAGTATTTATTGTGAATTAAGTGTACATAATATTAGGTTTGTCCTTCAGGGCGTATCTTGAGTTCACATTAAAGCGGAAATAATTCGTTTCTTATTTACGTGACAAAACCTAATAACTTCTGCTCTAAATATTTAATGAGCGCAAATATTATTGGAAGCAAATAAATAAACTCGTGTTGCAAATATCAATGGCCTATTAAAACAATGTCGGATACTAATAGTTTGACCTAGTTTTAGGGTCGAAGGAAGGAAAACATTGCAACTCGCTTACACGTAAATAGTTTCAGATAAATAATATTGTACGTATGTACCTTCTACCTACATTAACCGCAAAATGATTAAGGTAAGAATGAAGGATCGTGTGAAATTAATAAAATATTATATTTATTTATATAGAATAGAAAGAATAACCGTTGCTTTTATTTTTGATATATAAATATGCTCTGAAGTGTAGTTTCCATGAGCCCGATATCTTTGGAGAATTAAAAGAGCGTGACAAGTACCTTAATTAAATTTAATATTTTTATGCATTTAAAATGGAGATCGTTGCACTGCAGTATGTAAGTAAAGGTTTTCGTTTTAAAAAGTGGTGTGTCCAGATTTCACCATGCGAATTCAAAAGTGCGTTGTATGCAAATTGTCAATAACTACACACCGATGCGGAGGCGTTTCTTTTGCAATGACATTTTTATCATCCCGCCCAATGAGTTGTTGCTGTATCACTTTCACCGGACCTTTTACTTCGAGACCAATGGTACTTTTTATTAGACTTACTCTCGTTATTGCATGAATAAAACGAAATTATTGTGCGATAACATGCAATTGCAGCGTCATCGTCTTTAGATTGTTCAATGTCAGCTCGACTAGCAACAGTGTTATTGTTTACATTCAGTTATATCATACACAGATAAAGGTTCTCATAGAGAAGTGAAATACCTCTCGGATAAAACGTATGTTCATTGGCAATATGTAAAGAGTACTTCGCATTCTGGGTTGTAAAAAGGTGACATCTTGCGAAACTTGGATTGCGGCGACTCAGTCCAAATAAAAATACTTCATCCATAGTATTTGTGCTTCGGGCACCACTAATGTAGATTGTAGATACTGTAGAATATATGATTTATTTATATTATCAAGATAAGAATCTACCAAAGTTTCAGCGAAACATCAATATATTTTCATTAACGTTTATTTTATGTTCGCTTTAATTACTACTTAAGGTTTAGTACAATTTTTCTGTTTATTGTCACAGAGTGTATTAACCTATTTTGAAAACCCCCTTGCCACATCGTCTATAATCTACTCGAAGTTTGAATTGATTTTGCCTTCAAATGTGACATCTGTTTCATCACAGCTGATGCTTGTTAAATGTTTACAGGGTAGCGTTTCGTTTCTTCATTTGCACGTTCCACTTTGTCCAATAAGCGGAGGTGAGCAGTGTCAAATTGGTGCTACTAGTGATTCGTCGATATCGACCTTGCCCGATACACTCATTCACGTCGAGCACGCAGTTGCTTGGCAAAGTGCGTTACGCAGATGATTTCAACTTTTACATTTGCATTTAGTCACCACTTAAGAAGTTATTGGCAGTATGATTGTTACTGTAGTCCCGTCGGTTTGCTTCTTTGTTCAGGCTGACCATCTCAACAGAATAGCAATGATCAAACTAGACTGTTTTCACTAAAGTGTGTAGTTTATTGAGATGTTTATCTTCGTGTAGGCTATTCATATTCTACGGTCGATTAGCGAGCCTCTTGACCGCCATGTTGCCTGCGACGGCTTTGGCACGGAGCGCTGCGTATGAGATCAACAATGTCAAGGCACGGTTATGTTATGTCAGTGTTGCGCAATTCACTTGTTGTACCGATACCACCACTGACTGTTGGTCATCTAGAGGCCGGATATCACAAAAAATCACAAGTTAATGTTTGCTGCAGTCGTCCAGAGTGCATTGCAATCGCGTGCAATTTTACATTATAATTGTAGATGGTCAGTTTTAAAGTAAGCGGTCATGCGTATCGCGCTGTAGTTTTTCTCCATAGCATTTATTCTTGTTGTTCTTCGTTACATATTAATCTTATTCCACGAATGGCTACTATGTTTTTGTCACACTTACTTGTGTGAAGGGCTTGTCGTGATTTATACACGTCGGTACCTACCTACTACAAAAAAATCTACAAAATTTAAAATACTTGTTCTGAACGTGTCACAATGTAACGACGTTATTAATAATGCGTGACGTATTTTTATGATTCTTTACACCTCCAACGAGCTACCAGGTTTGTATCGGGTATCAATTGTGGCTTAGAATTTTTAACAACTGCTTATAATTATGAAGATTGTCAATTGTATGTAAATGTTTTATTAAATACGTACATGATGGTAAAGGTCGGCAGGCGCGTCCATTATGTCGAGCACGTAGAGGGCAGTAAGTCAGTATATCTCAGACAGCTCTCCGCCCCGGGGTGTCC
Organism: Acronicta leporina; assembly: GCA_947256265.1. Taxonomy (NCBI): domain Eukaryota; kingdom Metazoa; phylum Arthropoda; class Insecta; order Lepidoptera; family Noctuidae; genus Acronicta; species Acronicta leporina. The sequence continues at coordinate 16,479,320 of OX366512.1, forward strand.
GGTGTGCAAGCTTGGTTTATGAAGGCACACCTACTCGAAACATTTTCTTCATAGGATTGTCGTTGTTGTAGAAGAAATATTGTGCTTCATCAGACTTGTTTATTTCGCTTCTATTTACACTGAGGCTCAGTTTTTAAGTAATAAGCTTTATTTTATTTTGACATCCTTTTAACACCATGTTCATTATTCGGTATCCTTTTTGCTTTTTATTTTATATAAAACCACTCTTCCATGCAAATTTATCAATTTGGAAATCACTATTTATCACGAGGCGCATCATATATTGAAGAGGCCATTGATTGGGTATTTATTCGTTGGCAATATTAGAGTCACTGAACTTTGTAGTTATCACATTGCAAATCTTGGTATTGGTTACGAGTAATTACGACCGGTGTACTTATCTGTTCATATAAATCATTTGTCTTATAGACACTTAACAGCTGCTGTTGAAAATTAATACACGCATTAAGTTGAATTTGATTTGCAAAATAGAGTCCTAGTGGTTGTCACGCAAGTAAGTTCATAAGCGTTATTAACTATCATTGGATATGCCTTAAGGACTGTGCTCAATTAAAATAACTGGAACTCGCTCCTAGAAATCTACACGGAGCGTACCGAATTAATATGGATTTTAAATGCTAATATATTCTTAATCATTCTCCACAAAGAAATGATTTACGCACCGTAATTACGTCGTTCAAAAAACAAACTACTGTGCCGGGCCAGTGGGTTCTGTCTGATCATTTGTTTTGCACGTAATTCCTCATCTGTTACTTTGTTCGGTAATTATCAGACATAGCTTAGTGCACAGCTATGGATCTTATTAATTAATAGCCAGTGGGCCGAATCCGGTTTAATTTAATTAAGACCCCAACAAATTTTCCTATTAATACCCACCTCAGCATATGTTTACGTTTGGTACTCTAAGAGACCGGTTCCGCTTGATTAATAAACCTGTGAATTCTGAATACTTAATATTGTGCAGTGCCGTTTGTAGTAACATTGTAACAAGATATTTAGCGCTCGTAACTAAATGTTCTTCTATGATTAATTGTATTGTTATGTCATTTTGTATAATACTGAAATAACTGCCCGAGAATTCAAATTTATTCACATTCACTGATCAGTCTTGAAATCTACAAACGTTTGAACTGATGCTATCAATTGTATGTAACCTGCCAGGACCAGTTAGTAGGTGCATCTGTTTTCCATGTAAAACGATAAATATTAATATGCGTAGGACAAGTGTTGGCTCTTTGTTTCAAGCCTATATTGTCACAAAATTGTAGGGACAGCGGGTAGGCCGTTTAAGAACATAATTATCCTTAGAAGATAACGTGATTTCAATTGTAGTACCAGATTCAGTTCCCCAGCGACAGTTTAAATGTCAATCATTTATCTAGACTAGGTCTAGGTCCTTGCACAGATTTATAATGAAGTTTCTCTGCTGGTTAGCAATGTATTTCTCATTTGTGGCAGCCACTGTCATTGTAAATTGTACCTTAAGTTATTAAACTAGGTATAAAATGGAGATTAACGTCGAGTGCACAGTGTCATCGACAACAGGTATCTGCTCACTTACCTTGACCGCGCACGTTGTCCTCTCACTTATAGAATGATCATAGGCGTCTTCGATGCGCCTGCGCCGGTAGCGTGCACCCTGCTCTATGACTCGTGTTCCTTACTTGCTGATCATATTTTTTGATCCTCCTCTTAAATTTATTATTGTTCTTACTGTAACAAAAAACATTTTTCCAAGAAATTTCACTGCATCCTTTATTTTTTATTCATTATGGTCATGTAAGATTTATGATGCCTCCTCTTTTGTACGCTCTTTAACTTTTTAATTTTGTATCAATTTCGATTTGTATGAATTTCAAAATGTATGTATGAGACCACGGTGGATCATTTGTTTTTTTTTACCACAAATAAAAACAGCGAACAGTATCTTATTGTGTTGAAGATGAATTTTGATGCGGGTACGTTTGACGTAGAATTAGTTCTTTGGTGGTTCATTTTGTTGTGTCACTGAATCATAAGTGAGGACACGGTGTTGAGCAATGTTTTATCCTCATCTTGACACGCATTCGGTTTAACTAATTTTCATAAGTGTCTTTGTATGAGTATTTTATAAATGTTGCGTTAGTGCTGTAGTTTATTCAATTTATGTTAATAGATCGTTCGTATCATATGTTTTATTGCCACTCAATCGCGTGGAAGATTAAATAAATCGTCAGTCGCCGTCCTCGTATCGTCGATGTGATTGTATGTGCGTGCGGGGTTGACTTTCATACAATATTGCCGCCAATTAGATCGTGGCGTCTCGCAACGCTGCCTAGGACACTGGAGTTCACTTTACTCAGAGATCGATTGCATATGAATACGAATACTTGTATTCATTTCATTCATATTTTACAAACATGTATTAGCTTATTATTAATCTATACTAGCTATTGCCCGCAGTTTCACTCCTGTCTCATTTTTTGTATTTTTTTCGATCTTTTAATAGTTATTCTCCTATTCAGGAGCTGAGGGCGCAGACAAATTCAACAAATCAAAGATCATAAAAATTGGTCTAGCTGATCTTAAGTTATAAATGGTGTAACTAAGACGATTTGGTTTTATAATAAAGAAATCTTTATTTCTCAGGCGTTTTCCAACATAGGTACCCCGTTGATATGTCAGTTTGAAAATATTTTAATATTAAGAAGGTGTGTTTGACAGGTTTGACGTGAACAAGGTGAAGATAAATTTTAAATTTGGCTGCATATCAAAAACGGACGGGATTCTTCTCAGAATTAAAATTGTTTACAACTCTTTGTTGTACATATAAACCTACATTATACATAGGTGGAGTGGAGTACTGAGTATTAGAGATAAATAGGGCATTTTGTACAATATTGTCGCGGCGTAACCCGCTTCATACGTAAGTAGTACCTATATTTGCCCGTCCCGTTATCACTGGAGCGATAGCACTTGCTCGATAGCTCGACCACTGCACAAGTTCGTGGGCTTATCTCGGAATGCAGTTCACTGTGCACTTCATATGCCATCAGACGTAAAAAAATGGGTCGATTGCGTCACCAGTCACCCCTAAATATAATTATGTCACTTTCAAAACTATTTTGACAATTATTAGTATAATCAGTCAAGTAGTTTTCGTTCGGGAACTGGTCGGTGTAGTGCAATAGTGCGTCGTTGGCGGTGTCGCCGGTGGTCATCGGCCCCCATCGGTGAGTTTCGCAAGTCCAGTTAACCGTATGAGTCGATCACATTAATATTCTATGGTTGATTTTATTGCGAACCTAGCGTTTGCGTCCACCTGTGTATGTTGAGATTTTATATAATTTCTTAAATCGTTACCATTAAATTGTTAGAAGTATATAACTTAGGGGTATGACAGGAATTAAAATAATTACACCAGGTAAAATATTCAAATTACGTGAATGTAAATCGTACGGGCTAGCAATGAGACAAAGACATTCCGTAGTGTCGAGACGAGAGGGAATCTTCAGTGAAGGGCGGCGCGCAGACGGCTTTCATCGTGTGTAAATGCGTGCCGCACAAAAAACAGATAGACGACCAATAAAAACCCTGTGTGGAGAGAAGTCGAGGGGCGGGCTCGCGGGTGCAGCGCGCTGCGCCAGTAATTGCATGTTGCAGTCGGTGTCCGCCGCGCTGGGTGCGCGCACGCAGCCTCCTGCATCCCTCACAGCGCACTCGGGTGAACGACTCCCCAATCAAGTATGCGAACGACTCACCACCGTCGCATCGTTTCGTATCCTCGTTTTCGCGATCGTTCATTAATCCTGTATGTTTTGGTCCCGTTAGCCGGAAGCGTAGCCCTAAGCGGCGTTTAGCGTGCGTTTCAGTTTCGCTCGGACGGTAACTGACTTGTTAGCTTAAGGGGTTGTGTAATATTCGCGTCAGTTTCCACTTATATACTGTACTATATACTGGCGATCATGACGTGAGTTGATCAGAAGTAAAGTTAAAGTTCATCGTGATATGTGTTTGATCTGGTTTTACATGATTTTCTTTTGTATTGTCGCAGGGCGAACACTGTCTCTACAGTATCATCAGCGGGTGGGGAGGCGGGTACCCCGGGCCCGGCTGTCGAGGACGCCGACATGAAAGGCGTCGAAGCCACACCAGAAGAACAGGAACGTTTAGCGACAGGAAATAACAATGGATCCCTCGACTGCAAGCACACCGTCGCCCACCCGCAGCCGCTCCGCGAACGATCCGTGTTCGCGTCGACGCGGGTATTTATGCTGGTCTTCCTGTCCGGCTGGGTGCTCCAGGGCATGTTTCTCACGTATTTTGTCAGTGTGACGACCACAGTAGAAAAACTGTTCAAAGTAGAGTCAAAGACGACGGGAACTTTACTGGCGGCGACTGAGATCGGCCAGATATGTACAGCGTTGTTCCTCACGTACCTGGCGGGCCGAGGGCACCGGCCGCGGTGGATCGCGTGCATGATGCTCGTGCTGGCGGTGGGCGTGATCGGCTGCGTGGTGCCGCACCTGCTGTACGGCACGCAGTTGCTCGACGTACACTTGGACGACCACAGGGTCGGCGCCGCACCTCTCTGCTACACCTACCAAAACTCCTCCGATCTTTGTGACGCCGCTCACGTCAAGAGTTCTACGACGCGGTCATCGATCACCGCCGTCGTCATTCCGTGGCTGTTCATCTGCCTGCTGGTGGTGGGCGTGGGTCAGACCGGCATCGCCACGCTGGGCATCCCGTATGTGGACGACAACGTGGGCAGTAAGCAGTCGCCACTTTACATGGGTGAGTGAATATTTATGGTGATTGCTATGATCGAATTAATTGTGTGTAGTAATCAGGCGGAGACTCATTGGGGCGTACCTTAAACAAAAGATAGATAGGTAGTAATTGAATCGTTTGCATATAAAAATTAGCTGCCACATTAGTTTACTACTGCTACGCGAGAGGTCCTGTATTCGAATCCCAAGTCGATTAAACTGTTATTGGGATCTCTCAGTATCAGTTCAGAGTTTTGATTGTAATAATGTGATACGTACACTTCTTACTAACCCGCGATCTCTGTGTGTTTAACCCTTCGAAGAATACAGGCGTTATGGCATGTTATGATATGTCTGAAATAAATTTTGGTGTAATCACTTATCGGTAAAGATAAGTACTTACACCAAATGTTGAATAAAATGGGTACATAAAAGTACATAAATCATAGCCGCCGCCCACCGCCCGCCTACGAGATACTCTGCCGGCCGCCCTCCGACGCGTTGCGTAATTAACGATCGACTCGGAGTGCATCCTGCACTCTCATTAATTGCAATTTTGTACGGAACATCCTTTTGCAATATTATTATTCACATCCTACATGTAACCACTTGGTAGAGTCATAAGGTTTAAATGTTATCACTTAAAATACTCTTTTGTTAATTTACATAGGGTAACCGTTTATCTGCACGCTCGCTCTTAAACCAAATTTAATTAAATAAAGAGAACTCTTTGCCGACAAACTGTTTCGCAGTTTATATTCTTTGTAAGAACAGCATGTAAAACTTGGTTATTAAATAAACATAACATACCATCACGCCTGTATTCCCCGAAGGGTTAGGCAAAGGTGTACTAATGTACACCCACAGTTAGCCGGTATGTTTAGGTCCCATAGGGGGCGAGCCTATTGCCATGAACCGGGCACAAATTCCTAACTCCTAGGGGACCTGCTACTGGGAATTTCATAGAAAAACCCAATAACACTTTGCTCGACCTGGGAATCGACCCCAGGACCTCTAGCGTAGCAGTAGCGTTTAGGACCACTAGGCTAATGAGGCAGTTATTAATTAAAAAATAATAAAAAGAAAATACTTTTGTTATTGGGCACATGACATAACATTACGTTTTAAAAATTGCACTGATTGTTTACCTCTGATCGTGGGCTGAAAGGTTCAAAAACTTGAGTTAAACTTACGGCATCAGTTAGAATAAAAAGCATAAAACGCAAACAATAGATGTTTGGGTGTCGCGTTCAGTGGCGCCCAGGCCCAGTGTTCAGTGTTGTGTGCATTGTTGTGTCTGCGACGTATCTAATGCGTCTACTGCGCCACTACCATAACATACGGGCGAGGCTCCACAGTACGCGACAAGCGGGTATACAACGAAGGAATAATGTGAGAGACTTGCTCACAGTACAACCTGTGCAAAACATTGATCGATTAAAATTGGTCTCTGTTATGCCCATTGCACCACTTCGTAGTTTAACACAGTGCGATATTCATACATGGAATCATACTTTTTCGTCAAATACGGCTTTTTTTTTTAGATAACTCTCTACATTACAAAAAAAAAGGCTGTATAATAATAAACATAACGTCACTACGTTATGTTTATCTCGATTAACAATATATATACTCGTACCATTGTTACTTGTTACTGCGTAATAATGTAGCCTTCCATAGGTGAAATAATTTTTAAATTAGGTTGAGTAATTTTTGAGTTACATACATACACTCACGCCCTTCTCCCACAGGGGTAGGCAGAAACTATAGACTGCCACTTGCTACGATTCTTGCATGCCTCTTTTGCTTCTGCGACATTCATACATCTTCTCATACATACGCGCCGGTTGCGAGTACTACGCACCTGACCTTTTTGAGTTTATCAATTACAAACAATCATATCTTTCCTCTTTATAATATTAGTGTAGATAAACAGGAAAAAGGTAACTACTAATGCATAACACAATTGTGGACTTATGATTTTAGTAAACACAACTCTACTTACTAATTAAATGATCATAATTAATTGCACAAATCTGGCCTATGTCACCTTCAATTTAGTCACAGAAAATAATGTAGTATTTGCAATCTTTATCTATAGACATGTGTGTACAAAAGTCGCAGATTGTCGAGTACACGTTAATAAATCATGTTTACTTCCAATATTAGGGAATTACTTAACTCAATTTTAACTAGATGTATTAGGAAGAACAGTGTGATAATTTGCACATTTACAGAAGTGCGTTCATTTCCGCTGACAATGAGGCCCTAGCCTGTCGGAGCGGCCTTGTAACGATTATGTTCAACACGTACGGCGACTATTTTCGTACTAATAAATTGGTGCATAAAAATGCTTTTCATATTTGCAATATAGAGGTGTCATTGACTCATGTTGTGTGGTCTTGGCTACGAACCAGAGACGCTTTTATTTTTCGCGTCAGGATATGTAAGGAGTATAGGCAATAAGGCAGTATTCGGGCGGGCTCGACCGGAGTGATACCACGGCCTCACAGAAAACCGGCGTGAAACAACGCTTGCGTTGTGTTTCGCCGAGTGAGTAAGGTTACCGGAGGCCCAAACCCTTTTAAAAGGCGGGCAACGCACTTGTGACTCCTCTAGTGTTGCGGGTGTCCATGGACGGCGGTTATCGCTTATTATCAGGTGATCCGTGTGCTCGTTTGCTCCCCTACCATAAAAAATAATCCTCTCTAGTATAATCATTATCACTGTTATACAGCCGCTACTGAGTACAGTTACAGTAGCTACAGTTTTTCTGTTAGGAATTTCTCAGTAGCGGCTACTGAGAAATTCCTAACAGAAAAACTGGGTTTTACACTTCATCGATAAGTTAGTATAAATTATCTTATATCATACGTTATTAACTATGACTACATAGGTAATGAAAACAAGACATATAGTGTAGATAACCTTAACTAATAATAAAGTAATTAGTGAAGTCCTTCAAAAAGTGAATTTGTATGAAGTAAACGAAGCAGAAGCTGTGTGCAAAAATTGAAGCAAGTACAGGCGTCCTGTAGATTCTGTATAATCCTATAAGAAATTGTATGAATGTAGTTTGTGTATCATATAGTCGGAATCTTTAGTCAGTAAAATCATTTATTTCTTAACTGTAGGTTGATTGTATTATTTTCTAAAGGATGTTAACATGCACTTGACCCAACCTATATACCAAGACGGAGGATATTTCTGACGTACAAGTTGCTCTGTTCTCAAAATGAGAGCAAGCTCGTGTTTTCTTTACTACTGTCCTGATAACATAGTCTTAGATTAATGTTCCATCAAGTGAACTTGCCAATGATTAGATAAACGCTGCATAAAGTATTCGTTTGTTTTATGTGGGCCAGTAATTATTGCGACACGCATTCAATGTACCCTTTTGAATTGCGTTCTCTGCTTATCTTGTATTTTAGGAACACGCTATCTTTACAGCATATCATATACATAGATGCTAAAAAGCATCTTTATTGTGCAATGAATTTTATTAGTGTAGTGCTGGAAATAGAGGCATATGCGCTGATTGACGGTCTTCGTCAGCGTATTGTGAGTGGCAAATATACAGAACTGTTTGGCGTAGCGGCTGAGCGATCCGCTTCTACGCCATGTGTTGTGGGTTTGATCTCCACACGGAGCAAATATTTATATGATCTACAGCTGGTAGGTAGCTGTGAACGCACCCACAATTCACGAGTAAATCCTAGTGTGGTACAACGTTTACAAAAAAAACTGGACATGTATAAATTAAAGTACTATAAATATAAATATAACTATGACTCCTAGCTATATAAGTTTTAACATAAAACTTGTCATCACTTTTGTCAGCGCATAGTCGGCTAAAACTTAAAAAAACTGTTTTATAGCCTATTTCAGATAGGAAAGTATAGAATAATTTTGGACTATGTTGTATATACCAAAATTCTATTTAAGCCTATTTAACTTCTAGGCAAAAACACCCTTTTAATTTCCAAATTGACCTTGTGACAATCCACATTAGCAACATCTCTGTTTAGCTCGCAATCCGCAAATCACTTTTACGATCTGCCTGCATATTCAGTAATAATGCTAATTCTTAACGTAATCAGTTCACGCAACAATGCGTGCAATAAAGGAAACATTATTTAATAACACGTAACACATTACGCTAATTAATCTATTAAACAATTAAATTCAATTCAGTTAACTAGTGCCGACCTAAATAAGGCACAGTACGCACGGATACCCATTGATTGATACCAGTGTACTGCGGATTATTTAGGTCAATTATAACGTGTGATCCTGACCTTATGTGTTAGGTACAGTGAGTAGGGCACAATGGGGTTATGACTTTATTAATGTCATATTTTTTTTTACAAAAAGCTGTGTCTGTACTTTGAAGTTATTTAAAAAAAAAACAAGTGGGATAGGGTATATAAACGTCTACAAACACAAAAATGTGTTTTTTTTATTCTTGTCTGTTTGTCTATTTGTTTAATCCTACAGGGTATCTATCCTACTATAAGTGATCATATAAGGGGATTAAAATACAGAACCAACGCGTTTGCAAATTTTGTCATAATAAACGGCAACAAACGAAAAAAACAACTAAAAAAGAACAAGAAAAAAGGGAGCATAAACAGGGCATAAACTATAAAGGCCTATTTGCTCTACAACTGTTACCACAGAGTAGATAATAGTACAATGTAGGTTTAATTTGCACGACAAAACAACAATGTTCATAAATATTACGTACACTTAGCAATTAACATCTTTATGATATTATTTTTTAAGTAATCATAATAAAAGTTAGTTACCTAATCTATTTCATATAGATAACAATACAAGACTTGATTCCACTCTCTAAGTTAGCGATTATTTTCGAGAATATTTCGCACTTGTTTTCCTTGTGCCTTGTTTTTCTTATAAAGAAACTAGATTCACATCCTATTTTGTCATAGCTTAAATTATTATTCTGTCTTGTTTTGATCTCAGTGCTGATATTACCGTCTAGGCGGATGTTATATCACAACCGAATTCTTACTCTACCAAACTCAAAGACCTCTGAGTTCACTGCACTTTTAATAGCAATTGGATTCAAATTTCAGTGTTTTACCCATCAATAGAATCTTTAATACCTAATCATTTATAATTCAAGAATGGACCATTTGCCTCGTTGCTGAAGCCCTGTGCAGTAAAACGCATGCAATTGCTATTTCAGTAGATGGTTAGAGAAGTGTGTCAGTGTACCGACGCGTCGCGGCGACAATTTCAGCTCGTTGATGTCAGCGCGTGTCTCGGCGTCTCGTTCCTTACTGGCGGTGCCCTAATTTCGTTACTCACGCTCACCGTTCGGGAATGGTCGAGTACTTCCTCGACATGTTTTTTTATAGTATTTTGTTGGAAGGTCTTTGCTTTCCCTATTGGTACTTAGTGAAAATGTTACACCTCTATCTAAAGGTGCTCCCTCGTCGGGAGAGATCGCCTGTAATGTAAAATTTCAGATTCGATTTTGAGCAAGTTGCGCACTGTTATTATCGATGCTTTTCCCTCACTAATTTAATGCTAGAATCTGTAACATTACAGGTTGCGTACTGTAATGCTCAGTTCTCCTCCCTCACTGATCTAATGCTACTCTGTAACGTTACATTACAGGCGAATGCTCCCGGTGAGGGAGCAATTTGTAGGAAGCACTACCATGAATATGTTGGATTGTAATTGTTGATTGATAGTAAGGTGTTACAAGAGAACCAGCAAGCTTACAAAAAGCTTTCAATAATGATGATACACCTATCATCATCATTGAAAGCTTGTTGTAGAATATACCTACATATGTGTCGGGTGCTATTCTTTTGATCATATCTACATTCTAGTGTAAGCCCTTGTCTAAGCTCTTTGCTTGTATTTTGATCCAGATTATAGTATGATTGATAACACAAGCCTGGGTATTCATTCTTGTGTGTATGTCTTCAAGCCTAGTTAATTTACTTTAACTTCTAATTAACAGTATTTCAATTAAATAATTTTGCAACATATTTTGACAGTCGATACACCTAGATTACATCTAATCTTTAAACAAATTCCTTTACAAAGAGATTTTTTTTTGTTAAATACAGAGTATGTTATACGTTCGGTGAGTTGGAGTTTTCCTCATACAATATTGTTTTTTCTTCAAAATTTTGTGAATCATGACATTTCCAGAGAATACGGCGTTGTGTTTATTTGGGTTAATGTTGTAAGTAAACGCATGCGGATGCTAATTAATTAGTCCTAAAACTGGAGATTTATTGCAAAGATTTGAATGTTAAATATAGGATTATATTGCCTCGTTAGTGTAGGACCTCATAGTGTAGCTCCTCGTAAGTGTAGGAGCTTAGGATCACTCCTAAGCGCGCCTGCTTCGCCAGAAGTCCTGGGTTCGATTCTCAGGTGAATCAAAGTGTTACTAGGTTTTCATATGAAATATTCAGTAGCAGCTCAGAGTTTGGATCTGGGACCGGTTAATGGCAATAGGCTCGACCCTATATCATGGGACTTGAACATACGGGCAAACTGTAGGTGTATCTGTGGTACAGTACACCACTGTTTAACCCTTCGAGGAAAAAAGGCGTGATGGGATTTTATTTTATGTAGGATTATGTACGAACTCCTAAAGACTCCCTAACTTCTTAAGAAAACCAATTGACGACCCCAAACGATCATGATAAAAGCTAACAATTATTATAATAGTTCGCGTAACGTAAGTTGACCCAAAACTAACGGAGAGGAGGAAACTGCGTAGTGATTTTGCGTGCAAAATCTACTAAAATCGACCACTGCGCATCTATCATTTTGGTTCAAGTTATATGCCGGCAACTGTAACAGGAAATGCACGTATCGTATTGGAATGCTTTTTTCTTAATCGTGTTATCGATTTGCAATCTGATTGCGATTAATTACGCCTTGTATGGATGAGAAAATTACCTCGTTATTACGTTGCGAACGGCTGCGCAAACTTATGCAACTTTTTTGCGAGTGCACTATCAAATTGCGCTCCATTCCATCCAATCATTTGTTGCTGTGGTTGTCATAGGTCAGTTATCTTGCAACATCGCTAGATTAGATTACGTATGTTAGATTAGATATCATTATGTCAGTTGCTATTATCGATAACACACGACGCTTGATTGAAACTTTATGACGTCAAATTGTTTGATTATTATTTATGGCTTCAAAGCTATTTCCTGTATATTTGTTTGAACAGGTGTCTTCTTGGAATCGTCACAGAGGACTATATACACAGTGTGGTTTCCAAACGAATTAGTCATACTTCTAAAAATGATTTTGCATCTCAAAGAGCAATGAACTCTGCACCGATTAGGAATTGTGTTCCTATTCCTTGTCTATTATAAATATCGTGACTGGCGAATATTATTGCCAGTACCGACGGCCGTGATGACGGTAGTCTCTGGTTTTGCGAATTAGCTGTGGGTAATTTGAAGAAATATTCGTTAGGGAAACTATATTCCAAGACCAATCAAGATAGTAGCGATCAAAGCTCCATCAAAGCTCTTATAGTTATGGCGTTAATTTACAGGATTAGAATCAGGGACTGCAGGTGTTAATGTTTTATCAGCGAACGAACTATAAGCGAACTGCATCAATAATTTGTCTAGTACTCGTAGTCGTGTCTGTTAAGCTTGCGGTATTGGGTTTGATTACCAGGTGGAGCAAACTGTTATTGCAATTTTTCTATGAAATTGTTAGTAGCAGCTGACTCCTTACAAGGGATCTTAACACATAACAGCGAACTGTCTGCGTACATCAGTGAACATTTGCTTGTTGCAGCGGCGATAAAGGCGTTATAATATTACCCTATAAACAGGCTTCGATAGAAGAGATACTAGAACTTGTCGGACACATAATTTAGGCATGCGTAGACTTTCCTAAATTGTTGTGTTATTTTTCAAAAGGATGTGTTAAATACGTCTCTGTTTTTTTATATATTACGCGTAACAGTGGTGATTGTAGCTGTGTCTGCGGCTGGTTTCGATAACCTTATTTACAGAGGCAAGCTTGACAAGGTTATCTCACCGAAAGCCCTGCGCCTGTCATATCAGTATATTTGTTTATGTCAATATTATATAGTTCACTGACAGGTGATAGGGTGGCATTCGTGTCACATACTCAAGTTAAGCGCAAAATCGTGCAGACTTTAAAAATACTCTGAAATACCGAATCCAACCCGCGTTTGCCTACCGGGTACATTTTAATGATGTAATTCGTCATTTTTTGACAATCACTGAGCGTTAATTCGCGGGAGCAGCTCTTGAACGATGTTAATGATGCACCAGAACCGGTAAGGACGAGTGTACCCGACATAATAAAAACTTGTACCGAGGCGCGCACACTGGCCGTTTTGAAAAACGATCCTGAAGAGGCCATTATTTATTACAAAAGCCCATGATGATAATAGGAACGTATATTTTATTTTGTGTCGAACGTGAAGCACGCGAGCTGAACGCACGCCCGTCCGTTTTTTGGCAAGCGATGTGGTTGGGTTCTGGGAAAGATTACATTCGGGACCTAAGTACCTGATTGTTTTTCGGTCAGTCACCCTGAAACGGTCCTTTGTTATTTTATTATAACAGGTTTTAATTTCGAAATTTGGGTCAGTTGATACCGGGCTGGTCCACCCGCGTCGGATGATTCGTCTTCGCTCTTCGATTTGCGGCTTGACCCTTCATTATTTTTCCTCAATAAATTAAATTTAAATTGGTTGCTTGTTCTTTAATGATACGACGAGTTGACCGCAGTTTAACTCGAGACCCAAAAAGAAAATTTCCAAAACAAAAATGACATTAGTGTAGCTTGTCACAGTTTTGCATTTTAGGCATGTAAAGTAACAAAAGAGACGACCAGTGTTATTTACGCATTTATAATATGTCTGTGGATGTATTGATAGTAATATAATTTTATGGGCTATAATAAGGTTAGTAGCATCTCTTGGCATAATAATGACAGTAATAATCCGAGCTCGCAGTGCGTCCGTTTTTCTTTCGTTCTATCATGAAGTAGCTGTGTGCAGCGCTCGTTGACAGCGGCAATTCCTCATACGATAATTTGTTGTGCGAGTTCAATGGCCCTCAATTAGCCCCAGAGCCCTAGCCCTATTGAGATAAACGATGCGGTCGCCTCCGTGTGCGAGAGTCCATTTCAATTTGCATAACGACCATCTCCGCCTCACCGATTATGCACAATAGTCATTAAGTGACCCGCTAATAATATTTCCTCGAATTAATTCAGTGTTGCTATTCTTCATTGTATGATGCGTTGCAGTTTCGTGCAATGGAATGGTATCAGTGATGCGTGCAATGGAAAATGTATTAGTTTCGTGTGTAAGTGCCGTAATAGTACTAGAATCTGCCAGCGTAATGATATTACCTCGTGAGAGCAACATATGTAATTAATTACATTGGTTGTTGCAGTATATGATCATATACTGCACTTAGTTTTTATTGCATATCATTTATTCAGTCGTTTGAGTCATGAAAATAGAAAGTTATTATACTTTGAACTATACATAGTACCCAACTTAGACTTCTTTTTTCTCGACACCTTCATTATAAATGTATATTTTCCAAGTCTTAAAGAGCGTAAGAATAAAATGAAAACTTAGCCAAGATACTTACAATGACTCTTCATAAATTGGTATAACATTGCACTGGTTTTGAAACTACCTGTGCGTTGTTACCCATATTTATCTACTTATTATTACCGATCGCACAAATATATATCTTCCACATTTTTATATAAAAATTTTGGCAAAATCTACAGACAGACAAAACTTATAAAACGCGTATTAATGTTAGGGTTTTTTAAACGTTGCCCTACACTAAGTTTCTCCTGTATCGTGGGTTCTTATACAATCACAATTTAAGTGAATACTGCTAAGATTCAATATGAGTATAGTAATAAGATCGTAGAACCGAGATTATTTTGAAATAACAGACAAAAACTTAACTTTTTATACAATATTGGTAGATATACATAATGTTTTTTCCGTTGTCAACAGCGATCACCATCGGCATCAGGGTGATTGGGCCTGCTCTCGGGTTCCTCTTAGGAGCTCTGTGCACCAGGGTGTACGTGGACCCCCTGCTGACCCCAGGCTTTGATTCCAGCGACCCGAGGTGGGTTGGCGCTTGGTGGTTGGGTGAGTACTCATATCTTTTTACTCTGTCCTTACCAATTTTCAACGAATCAACTTTTTAGTATGTATATTTTTTTCTCTATACTGCAATGTACTCATAGGCATAAGACATTGATAACATTTTCAATTTAGTCATAATCTTTTTGATTATATAATGATATTCAAGGTAAATGATAGTTCATTACGTGACATAAGCAAACAGCAATATATCGTTTAGATTAGAAAACCGGCGTGAAACAACACTTACGTTCTGTTTCACCGAGAGAGTACCTAAGTAACCCTTTTCAAAGGCGGGCTACGCACTTGTGACTCCTCTGGTGTTGCG
The DNA here is from genome assembly GCA_947256265.1 of Acronicta leporina. Taxonomy (NCBI): domain Eukaryota; kingdom Metazoa; phylum Arthropoda; class Insecta; order Lepidoptera; family Noctuidae; genus Acronicta; species Acronicta leporina. The sequence goes on from OX366512.1 coordinate 16,494,600, forward strand.
GGTATCCAATGGCGGCAATAATAGCTGTTCTGGTGATCCGTCTGATCGTTTGCACCATAGATAGTAAAATTTTGCGCCCCTATCCCATAAAAAAAAAATGGTACATCTACATAAAAGATCGAAATAGGCTTCTAGCTTTGAGGCGTTTACCAAGTTCGTTTTTAACATTTCTGCACGCTAGGACTTTCTCTTTATCGTGGGTGCAACCACATAGAGGCTTATCAACTACCTACCTATAGGTAGGTACGACAACGGGATTATTTCTGTAGTAATTTTCATATTACTTCCAAATATGCTATCGTTCAGATGGGTAAAATATTTACAGTAAATAAATGATTAATTTCGGATCAACAGTTTTCATATTAATTTGTCAATTATTTCTGATTCTCTTGACGCTGTAGTCTTTACTTTTTCTTCAGCTTTAGGCTTGAACGGGTTATAACCGTTGGCATAATATCCATTGATAATTCAGTAGCTGCAGACCGCACTAAGTTCACGGCGCACGTCCCAACAAACGCATTAATTGTCATACGCTGAATAGTGAATACCTTTGCCTGTAATAGAATGCAGCAGATGCAGATGTTTTCTCTGAACAGCCGTCTATTTTTGTAGTTCTTAAAAAAGTAAGATTGTTATTTTTTTGTCATCATGGAACATGGAGTTTCTTGGCAGTTATGTTTGAATTCGAACGTTAATGATGTTATTCTTAAATATATAATTTTATTAATGTATTTTGAGCATTCTAGAGTTTATTCATACACTAATAAAAGCGAAAGGAACTCTGTATTTATCGGTTTCCTTTTGACGCTTAAACCATTGAAACGATTTCGATATTGATCGATATTGAGACTATATTTTTTATCAAAATGTCTTTTGGAATGGGAGTGAAACCGCGAAGCCAGTTGCTCGTATAACTAGACGTGATTTTTGTACACATTTCTGACTTGATGTCATTTGGTCTGGTCTAAAATATAGACCTATAAAATAAGATTTCTGTATTCGCGTGACTTGAATTTAATAAACAACAGTCGGTAATATAAAAATAAAGTATAAGCTTGAACAAATAAAAGTAAAGGAATGGCTGCTTTACCATTTATTGCTGTGTAAACATATTACAATTGAAAATCGATGTAAGTGGGCGGGAGTCGTAACTGCTGTAGTTTTCTACGTAGTTACAAACTTAAGATCTAGGTCTTGAGCAGAAATACACTGCATTTATTCAGTACAAAAGAAAAAAATACTGTTTATCATGTAATAACGGATTACTCTGAATTGAGCTCCAATTTCAGCTTCCCATTCTAGAAATAGGTTCCAAAATATTTTTGCGATAAGAAATTATTTTCCCACCATTCTTGGCAGGATATTCCAGATTACAACAAAACTATGACTACAACAACATCGAAGTAGCAGACATTCCAACGCGGAACACTCATCTACCGTTAGCGAAGCACTTGCACAGATTTGCGCGCAAAATCCACGAAGAAAGCACGTGCGTGACCTGCCTACCAACCGAATGCGTGTAAACAAAACAAACTTTCATCCTACCACCCACAAAGCGCACATCACACCCTAACATATTAGAATTAAAGCTCAAATTTGAACATAAAATACTTTTAGGAAGTGGTTCGTGCGTCGTGTCACGGTAGAAAACTGCTGCAAGCGTGTCTCGACTGCCAACGTATTGAATTCGCGAATACGCATTGAATGATTTCTGCGTATTTCCTGATTGTTCCAACGCTACGCTCATGAATGGAGTTTTGAATTTTAATAAGTTTATTTAACGGACATTTTGAGTCATTGACGCGGCGGCTGAAAGGCCTAAATTGGCGGCTATAGCTCACAAACTGATTGTCTCTAATAGAGTCGCAAATTATGGTGATTTATTCGTATTGAAAACGGGCACACTGTTCTAAAGAAGAGTAGTAACGTAGTCTTTTGTACCATCTTCCTTGTTTCCTGGCCCTTTTGAGGTGTATAATTGAGTCTGGCTAAATCATATATCAAAGACATTATCCAATGTCCAATGTCGTTAACGGAAACCAATATTTGTATATTGATCATGGTTTGATATGTAATTATCATAAATTCTATTTAAAGAATGGTGCTTACTAATTAGCTTTGAATATACATTTTGAGACGCAATAGTCCAAATAAACACATACGGTGATAAAATATCATATTAGCGCCACTAATACGACATTAACGTTATTATAAGAACGTTTCTCAAGGGATAATGAGCATACAGGTCGTATGTTGCAAGATGCTAATCACCGCTCATTACTTCCCCCAGCTGACTTCAATAGCGGCTCGATTGCATTGTAATTGTTTCTGCGAAAACACGGGAAATGGTGGAGGAGACATTCCTCGGTTGCATAATTATTATTTCAAGAACTGCGGCTATTGTGGCTCTTGGGAGATTGCCTAGATGTATGTATGTTAAAACAGCGATGTAACGTGCATCATGATGTGGAGTCATAGAGTGGCGCGATGCAATTTCCAGTCGGCTTTCGCTTTTTTCTATGCAGGCGTCACGCTGCGGCGGCGGCGCGGGCGCACGCTTCTAGTTATATAACGCGTCTTACATCACGCCGCGTCACCACAGCTAAAATAAGCGTTCTATCCACAGCCGGTCACGGCCAAGGCTGCGCGCCTTGTTGCCGACAATTATACCGTCGTCGGTGTCCGTAATGAGGATTTAGTGGGTGGACACGCGACTGACGCCTTGCTCACTTTTACTTTTAAACCGGTTCTCTTGACCTTCGGCTTCTCTTACCGTCCCGCGCTGTAAATCTCAACTTACCAAAACGCATTAGATGCTCCGACTCTTATGTTTCGATTAATCTCACATTGAGCGTGGTAAACAATGCTGTGTGGCTTATGTATCCATAGTCCATACCTACCGTGTCTAGCGAACGCCCTTGACTGAACGTCGACCGGGCGACCTTGTGAACGCGCAAATGTTTTCTGTTTGAATCTATTGGAATTGTTTTTGATCGTACCCAAGGTTTTATGAGTTATGATCGTTGGTTTTCACAATTGCCAGTTTTGGATAACTTCCCATAATGGTATCCAACATTATTTTTTTGGGCTGTCACGATTCTGCCGTTTCATTCTATCGAAAGTTGACGTAGCAAGACTTTTAATGTTTAGAGATTCATGTACTTACCTACCTACTTAAATTATAATACTATTTCGTGCGAATCGGTCTCGCACCGGCGCCTCGAAGAGGCCAAAATATTCCACACATTCGAGGTAATCTCTTGACGACCGCAAACGGATTAGTGCTATTGAAAGGAGCATTTCTCACTCGCCGCCTCGATAATTGCCATAATAAGAATATTCCATAAAGCGATCCTGCTGATATCTTCAATAAACAATGAATGATTCTTCCATATGCGCTAGGTAGCTATAAATTCTATTTGCTCGCTGTAGTTTTTGCGAAGTCAATGATTTTGATTTCCTTATAATACGTTTTATTTGCCAAAATGATGCTACTGTGTAAGGTATTCATTAGATTATGGAAAGCCTCTAGCGACTTTGTTTGTACGACGTTTTATTGCGACTATGATAATACAAGAGCACATTATAGAGACTGTTATAAACTTATTAGTTACCTATGTGTACTTAAACAGTAGTTGAATGGCCCCTTGGTAGACTTTTACGCCCAAATCAGTCCATACGTCACATTCTTTCAAGTAGGTGTATATCAAACATCAAAAATATCGTAAAAACTGTGCGATGTTCATAACTGAATATTTTGATCTTTGGCCCGCTCATCTATTATCCAAATTATGTGTGACGAGATGACACAAGTAATAGTTGTTTTTGTCGAGCCGTGAATGAGATTGAGAACATTTTTACTAGATGTAGTAGTTTCATTAATCTCTATTATATCGTGAATTATGTCGTACATTCCAGACAGCATGCATCTCAAAGTTCTATGGTGGTTTCGGGAAGTTCAATGATGTTGAATTTCTCGCAAGTCTTCATTGCATTTACTGCTGAGCCCAGGTCTTCAAAAGTGAGAGGGGATTCGGCTATAAGTTCACCACGGTAGCCTAATGCGGGTTGGTAGACTTCTCACGCCGTTAAGAAAACTTCTCGGCATGCAGGTTTCCTCACGATGTTTTCCTCCACCATTTAAGCAAGGGATAAGAAAAAGTAGATGTCTTCAATGATTGTATTTATCTTTCACAGGTATGGTGTTCATAGCCGGTTTCATCGTACTTCTGTCTACATTGATGTTCTGCTTCCCACGTCAGATCAAACAAGAACCTCTGCAGCTGCCTCCCAAGAAGATCAAGGATAAGAATGAGCCCTTCTTCAAAGGTAGATTTGGCGTTTTTTCTAGTCACGTCTCCTTAGAATTGCCCAATCACCACCGCTTCGATAGAGATCTTCGGTTCGATTCCAAGGTCAAGCGGTTTTATAGGATTTTCTATGAAATTTTCAGTAGGTAGCAGCTCGGAATTTGGATTTGTTCCCGGTTAATAGTAACAAGCTCGCCCCTATTGCATGGACCTGACATTACCATTTTGACACACTGTACTTCGGTATAGGTATAGCTTAGACATCGGAGAAGGGCATAGCCTACCTTCGTCTCAAAAGTCTTCTGAGATGCGAGTGAAATCGCGGGGAGTTAATCTTATTATTTCCCAAAAAAATTTAACGTTATCGTGTGAAAGATTTTCTACTGATAATGATTCATTTTGTACGTATTTATTATTCTTTTATCAGATCCATTTAGAATTAAATATTTGTGTGTAATGTCAAGAATTTCGTTTGTATAGTATATTATTTTGTCCATCCTTGTAATAAGGTGCGATAGATATTACAAATTCTCCGTGTAAGACATTTCACGAGTTTTTATGGGATATAACCATATTTCCAAATATTTAGAGGTCATTGGCAAACGCTAGCTTACCTATCACAGGTTACCGCTTAACATCTGAGTACTATAAATCTCATATAGATATTCTATTTCACGAAGGCCGTTTAATGATTGAAATTTGAACTTTATTTCAAAAACATAAAGGTCATCATACAGGACTTCGTGAGATAGAATGACTATACCATATATTTCTTTATTTATTAATACTTGATGCACAGTTCGTATAAAGGCGGTCTTAATGCCATAAAGCATTTTATACAAGACTTTGGGTGATGTAGAAACAATAAAATCAAAACGCAGTTGATGCACTAGTAACGTTTTGATTAGCCATGTTTATTTATCTGAATACTAAATCTGAATAACAGACTAAGTACTCAACCTTCGTCAAATAGGCTCTATGTCTGGTTCAAGTCCTGTTTACCCAGGTGCGGTTGAACATAAACATTGCCAAAAATGTTTCTCACATTTTAAATCTTATCTCTAGTTTTGTGGATTTATGTAGTGTAGGTAGATATTACCACAACAATTCGCTCGAGGACCCTAGTTCCGCTAAATTTTTATGTTAATTTTTTACGTTAGTTACTTTACGATAACGAAAATTGTATGAAATTTTTTTTTTTAATAAATATCCACACATAACCTGGGCCTGTAGACAAGTTGCAATCTGAAGTTCTAATATGGTTCTAATATTAACAAAATGTATAGAGATGACATTTGTGCGCGCTCGAATTGTCGAATGCCTATGTCATTTGATTATATTGAGAATTCTATTCTATACTATTTGATTAGCGTTCATTCCACTTGTCTAGAGAGTTAATAGATGTCTCTCTCTTTTTATTCAGACATTTCCGTTCTCAACTACGTTTGCGAAGATGTATTTAACAATAAAACATAGCCCTTATTCAGAGGCTCTAGTGAGAGTATTTTTAAACCAATTAGATTTTACGCATCGACCGCTTTTGGCTCTTTGATTGGTCAAGGTCTCAGATGCACGCAGAACGCGGTGGATGCATTAAGTCGAGTCGGTGAAATGAAATCACACTTCAGCCAAGGGACGGACGAATATCTACCAGTAATCTAGTATCTATGTATAGTTTAGGTTTTCCTATGAGGGTGAGAATATAGATCCTTATCTCCCGCTACCTCCTCGGCCTGCAACAACAACAACGTCATAGTTGCTCCACTCAGTGATGAGTTTTCCTCACAGCTCGTGCTGCACGCGACACCCTCGTGCACTTACTGTTTTGAGACCAGCTGGATAGTTTCCAAGCAGTACAGTAATAAAACTGTGGCAACACTGAAAAATCGACGGGCACTTAGATTTCAGCGTGATTAATGTTCTTATCGAGCCACGTCTCTTCCGCAAATACGAAAATTTTGGGAATTTCTGATACAATTTAGTTTGTTTGTATACAAATGTTTGTTCTTATGTCTGTATTGAGGTCGACTGGAAATTATTTTTACGGTGTTTTTGCTATAGAGCACCAAATTACTTTTAAATTGATTTAGACATTATTTTGAATTCAATTACTCATATCGAGCTATGACTATCAGATTATCAATCAGAAACGAGACGCCGTGATCCTTCCTCCAAACAAGCTCTCTGTCTATATTTATTTATCCATCTAATCTAGGAGCGTTTTTATCAAAAGAAAGATCTTTGTAAAATATCGATGTCCATAGGATATATAGGCATATACAAAACGGGGCTATAATAAAGTGTGTATTATAACAATAATAATATTTTTTGTTATTTTAAAGAACTGTAAAGGAATCATCGTTGATTACCATGATTACTCATTTAAGCTTTTGAAATTCTCAGGTTTCACACGTATCACTACAAAAAGCAATGCTCAATTCCAGATTTCTTCGCCACAATAAAAAGGCAGTTGACGAACGATATCCTGATGTGGCGCACGGCTAGCTCGGTATTGCACCTGATGCCCATCAGCGGCGTGTACAGCTTCCTGCCCAAGTACCTGGAGAAGCAGTTCCGGCTGCCCACGCACGACGCCAACCTTGTCTCGGGTGAGGTACTAACATGAACACTCTCTTGGTATTGGTTAGCCACCACGGTGAGCCACCATGGTGAGCCACCAAGGTGAGCTACCACGGTGAGCCACCGCACTGAGCTACCGCGGTGAGCCACCACGGTGAGCGGTGGTATTAGCTACCACAATAATTGATCGTTTGATTTGGCCCGTCTCTGTCAAAAATAAACTCTAATGCCACAGATTGCTGTCTGTCTGTAGGTCACGCCCGTATATCTCAGTAACTACCATAGCTATCAGTGATAACACATTAGACTACATTATTCCACATAATGTATTACGCTCACGGCAAAAAAGGCTCAATTCAATTTAAACATTTATTTACACATAGGTGAATCTTCTAGAATGCAATCGTAGTTTTTTATGTAGCCTCATTTGAGTACCGCAGCTGGGTAAAGGCCTCCCCTAGCTCAGTCAAGGATTTTCTATCCTGGGTGTCTTTAAACCACAAAGCAAGTTGGCAAAAAACGATCGATCATCTCGCCAATGTCTCCTAGGCTGATGTTGTCTACGAAAACTGTTTTGTGGTACCCAAAACTACCATACCGACTAGTTTTAGGAATAAATAATTTAATTGAATCGTTTCAGAAAGCTAGTTATAGTTAAGAAGAATAAATATTCCCCACAATCAAAGCTGCTGTACAATTTAGATAGCCATGTCTAGACGAAGCTCGAATAAAGCATCACGCATAGTGATATTTATGGCTTATGAGTGCCAAGTTATGATGTAATATCTAGATTGTTTATGTGAGAAAATGTGTTTTAAAAGCATCCACGAAACATAAAAGTTCTAGTGTGTGGGGCAACTTTAAAAAAAAGTTTCAAATTCTTAGACTACAAGAACCACAAAAATAAAAGCCATTTCAGACATTACCTTATATTGTGACACACCCATGTTTGATAATTCTGTGGCTGGACTATAAAAATGACCATGATTTGCTGACATTATTTGAAATGCAAGTCAAAATGTTTTATTTCAATTAGACCATTAAAGAAGGTACTTTTGAAAACTCAAAACTAGTTGCACGGTTCCAAAAAGTGGGTCTTATGGAGAAGAGCCGGCAAGAAACTCCATAGATACTCTTTTAGAAATAAAATAAACAAAATTAATATATTAAGCTTTACAACTTTGTTTTAAATAGTTGCAAACACCATTGAGCACTAAGAATTTAAAAAATATCATACTTATAAATATGTCAAAGTTATAAACTTTAGCGAAAGTAACATTTGGCCTCAACATGTGTGTTACCACTTCAGGTCTGGGTGGTATCTTGGTGATGGGGCTGGGCACGATCACGTCGGGCGTGGTCATACTGAAGCTGGTGCCCACCGCCAGGCAGGTGGCGGCCTGGACGGCTGCCAGCGCCGCTATCTACAGCGCTGGTGAGTTACAAACATGAAACAACATTGGAAATATACTCGACGATTCCTCCCCTGAAATTACACTGATCGTTTTATTAGGGTTACGTACGCAAAGGGTAAAAAAATGGGACCCTATTACTAAAACTTTGCTGTCTGTCGGTCACCAGGCTGTATCTCAAGAACCGAAATAGATAGTTGAAATTTTCACAAATTATGTATTTCTGCTACCGCTATAACAACAAATACAAAAAAACAGGCCAAGTGCGAGTTGAACTCGATAATGGTACGGAACCCGACGTGCGCGAGTCCGACTAGCACTTGGCAGGTTTTTTAAATGTCTTTTAATAGAGTGCAAAATAGGCACTTGAGTGCATACATAAATACTATTCTCAACAATGTTCTTAAGTTAGTGGGAAAATTTATCGAGTAGTTCTCTGTGTTGAACCTAAGTCAACTAATGTTTGCTAAATAATAAAATTTTTGTCATTAATTGTCAGGTATGATAGTGCTAATGTTCGTGAGCTGTCCGGAGGAGAATTACCGCATGATCAGCGAGGGCAGTATCGCTAATAGTAGCGTGGAGTGCAGTCTGGGCTGCCACTGCGCAGATGTGCCATTCAACCCCGTCTGTGGACAGGTGAGTACTACAAAATTATGATACAAAGTATAACCGAGATAATGTTCTGAAAAGACGTATTACAATCGTTTTACGTTTGCGACTTTCGACTTTATATTCACATTTGTAGGATTGAAAACGGTCGCACCCCCGTCTACTTGACTGGCCTATTATTTTGAGGGTGAAAAACACAGCAAGTATGCGCACTCAATTTGCACGACAAAATTCTGAACGTTTGCGCATCAAAAAATCATATCATATATTTGTTTATAGCAAGAGAAAATCGGAAGTAAACCTGAAATTGATAGTCGAAATATAATTTTGAACTATGAGATTTAGATCTTTGGAAACGTGAATATCTAATTTCTGAATAATTTTATTCATTCTTGAATTTGTGGGTGTTCTTTTTTGCAATTATTGGTTAGATATTTTTATTTTTCTAAAACGATGTCTACCCGTGACCATGGATGCTGTAAAGGATCCGAAACGTCGGGAATTAAATAATATCTACCTATATAACACGATATCGAAATCCGTAAAAAGTAGTTTCATTTCGATTGTATAATCATTTTTTAATTGAAATTGTTCCAGGACTCGTTCACGTACCTATCTCCGTGCCAGGCGGGCTGTCTCGGCAGCCTGCAGTTAGACAACAGGACGTGGCTCTACACCAACTGCTCATGTATCGATGGCAACGCACGCGGAGAGAAAGCTATGAAGACGTGAGTCTATATTATAGTGCCTAGATATCGATAATATTAACGGTTCAGTGCTAAATCGACATCGATATAATATCGATCGAAATCAAATTACGTTACGGGTTTAAAAAAATATGGATAGTTACTGGTGATACTTTGCTCTTTCCTGCTATTCTTCATGTGAACATACCATCACGCCTGTATTCCCCGAAGAGTCAGACAGTTCGCTGGTATGTTAAGCTGGAGGAGGTACGTCTATTGCCGCTACCTAGCTGCAAATCTAAACTCCAAGTTGCTCTGAGAATTTTATACTCAATAATCCATATTAATATTATAAGTGTCGATGTTCCTCCATCGAAACTTCGTTTTATTTTTTTTTGTTTGTTACTAAACCATGCTAGAACTGCTGAACGGATCTGGCTGAAATTTGGCACAGAGATAGATAGTCTGGGATAGCGTATAGCTATAGCCCAATTTTTAAGTCCACGTAGACGAAGTCGCGGGTGGAAGCTATTCTTTTATTCTTGATAATCCTAAGCTTGACCGCCAGTTCGCCTGATGTTCTGAGACACTGCGATCTTAGATGGAGCACGCTTTTCTAGAAGAAACCGAAACTGATGCATGCGTGCCGTCAGCTGGGACTGGTCTACTCAAAGCCGCTATGGCTCTTTCTTCAAAAGGCCATCTCAGACATTATCCTGCATTGTAACACTCACAAATTGCTACTAAGATAAAAGAGACCATGATTCTCTGAGTTTGTTTCGGTGTTTCTTCTCAGAGGTCGTCAATTATGAAATGCCGGCGCCATCTAGTTTAAAAAATGTAAAACATTGACGTTAAAGTGTCTTTAAAAGATCTATTTACAGAAATAAATATCATTTATCATTACAACCTTGCTCTTTTGACTCGATAACACTTTTTTTGGTGTTACCATTGTTCATGTATGTTCGATGTTATGTTGCAGCATCGAGCGCTACGAGTTGTACAACACGTCGGACAACATCCTGTCCCGCAGCCTGGGCTTCGCGGTGAGCGGCGAGTGCGGCGGGCCGTGCAACCAGATCTACACGTTCGTGGCAGTGTTCGCGGCCGTCATGTTCGTGCACGCTAGCGGGGAGGTTGGGGCCGTGCTGCTCATCATACGCTGCACTGATAAAAAAGGTACAGTCAAAAATCAGAATTTCACGTACAGTTGGCGCAAAATAACTTGAACCAAAATGGCGGATGCGCAGTAGTCGATTTTTTGTACATTTTGCACGCAAATACACTGCGCAAACTTTCCCCCTCTCCGTTAGTTTTGGGGCAAGTTATTTTGCGCGAACCATACACAGTGTGAGGACTAGCACCAATAGTATTTTAAAGGTGCTGGTCAACAAACACGACTGTCTAATAATGAAGCGTTGGATGTCGCTTAATGTCTCAAATTCATAAATTGAATTATATAAAAAAAAAATGATTCTATTCACTAACATAATCCCTAAAATATGTTACAGTAGCCCAATTAGTGATGTAGCGATAATCGCTGGTGCAATTGTTAAGTATTTATTTCTTGTAAATGTATTTTTTTATGGGATAGGGGAGCAAACGAGCATACGGTTCACCTGATGTTAAGCGAGAACTGCTGCTCATGGACAACAACACTAGAGGGGTCACGAGTGCGTTGTTCGCCTTTTAAAAGGGTTTGGGCCTCCGGTAACCTCATTCACTTGGCGAAACATAACACAAGCGTTGTTTCACGCCGGTTTTCTGTGAGGCCGTGGTATTACTCTGGTCGAGCCGGCCCATTCGTGCCGAAGCATGGCTCTCCCACGTCAAAATCCATGCCATCATCTGTTTGTGTTAGTTTAAGCGGCGGTAGCCTAATGGCTAGGGCGTCGGACTTGCGATCATGTGGTTGCCGGTTCGAAACCCACCCATTGCACTACCGACGTGAACCCACTCGTAACACAAGCATTTAGCTTAGCACGAGGGGTTAACAAGAATACTAGTAATGTGCAACCCACATTGCTAGTAAGCTTTATTTTTTTTATTTTTTTTAAATGTTGTAAAGTGTAATGTTTTGTATCGTGTGGTGTGTGGTGCAGACAAAGCGATGGCGATGGGCGTGATCCAGTTCGCGATCGGCGTGTTCGGCAACGTGCCGTGCCCCATCGTGTTCGGCGCCGCCGTGGACGCGGCGTGCCGCGCGCGCGACGTGCTGTGCCGCGCGCTCGGCGCCTGCGCATCCTACGACAACGACAGCTTCCGACACCTCTATCTAGGTCACTACCACTTTATTTTTAACTAGCTTCTGCCCGCGACGTCGTCCGCGTAGCGTTCCGTTAACGTTCCGCGTAACGTTAGTTCGTCAGCGTGATGATATATAGCCTATAGCCTTCCTCAATAAATAGGCTATCTAACAGTGAAAGAATTTTTCAAGTAGTTCCTGAGATTAGCGCGTTCAATCAAACAAACAATCTCTTCAGCTTTATATATTAGTATAGATTATTATTATGGCACCACACTTTTTGTGTTCGCCAGTGTCAAGTATATATGTTATTCAGTTGCCCCAATAAAACAGTAGAAACTTTATTGAAGCTTCGATGGAGTTTAGGAGTGAACCCAAAAAGTCACGATTTTCAATTTTATATCATTTGCCTACACTCTTACACGTTCACGAACACTTAATGGTTCATTATCCACCATAATTATACATAAAACTTCGGAGAAATTCAAAGTGCAGTAAGTCACCTTTGACTTACTGCTATCTCGATTACCACGAGAATAAGATTACTTAAAACATCTTTTTAACATACATACCATCACGCCTGTATTCCTCGAAGGGTTAGGCAGAGGCGTACTAATGTACACCCACAGTTCGCCGGTATCCATGTAATAGGGGGCGACCCTATTGCCATTAACAAACTCCGAGTTGTTACTGAGAATTTCATAGAAAAACCCAATAACACTGCTCGACCTGGGAATCGAACCCCGGTTCTCGAGCGAAGCAGTCGTGCTCAGGACCACTAGACTAATAAGGAATTCTTATATCATTTAGAAGATACAATTGACTTCGGCCGTTTATAAGTGGTATCTTGTATATTCAGGTTTGTCGGCGACGCTGATGTTCCTGGCGTTTATAATGGACCTGCTGGTGTGGAGCAAGGCGGCGCGCATCGACATGAACCCGGCCGACGTTCCGGCCGACGCCGCCGCGCTGCAGCTGGCGCCACCGGCGCCCGCGCCGCCCTCCGACACGCCGCTCTGACCGCGCTGCCTCTACGAGTCGCATCTCTAACCTCACCGACCGTGGGGACATCAACTTCGAGTCGTACCTAACTACTAAATATTCCAGTGTCCAGGAAAATTCCAATCGCATTTCTAACCAGAGAACGGACGAAGATGTAGTCTTGAATATATTATGACTTGTTGTGACGGGCAAACAAGCAATATCGGATACTATATCGCAATGTGGCGCAGAAACTCAACTCGCGACAAAAATGTAAGGTAAATTTTCTATATATCTAACACAACTGGCAAATAATGTCGTGAATGATATCCTAAAAAGGTTGTATCCAATGCCATTTCATTTTAAACCAACAAATGCAAATTGCGATTCTATGCTTCGAGTCCAGAGACCTGACAACTAGATCCCGTTCGTTCGGGACAGAATGTGATGCAGAACCTCGACACACGTCTAATCAATACCAGATCTTATGTCCCGATGATACGGGCCAAAGTGCGACGCGATAAATGGAGTGTACGAACTCAGTGAGGACATTCTTATATATAAGTGGTCGCGGATCTGAATCTGTCTTGGAGTTATCACAATACATAGTAAACTTTGCATATACGTGATAGTTGATACAAGGACGCAAATCCAGTCTGTTTTGAATGGTTTGCAAGCCATTATGTGACCTATATAGGTGGCTGTTATGGTCGAGACTCGTATACAAACAGCCCCAAGACGAGATTGAAATAATGATAGACTAATCGACGTCTTAAAAGTCTAAAGTTAAGTGTGTTAGGCAAGTGAATATAAAAATATATCACAAAAGAGCGTTCTACGCGCGTTATGCTTTATGTTTATAATTATAATCGTTTGTAAATCGGCTTCACCGCCGATGAGCCATATTACTAGAAAAATCGACCGAGCATGCCTTTATTTCGTCAATTTAGACAACATTTTTATACTTTTTGTACATACTATTAATTTACAAGCGCCAATATATTGGTTATTAGAACTTTTCTAATACTACCTTTTTAGTAAAATGCCAGTGTTTTTTTTTTTAACCTTAACGGTTTGTATGGCAACACTTCAACGTGACTGAACAATGAAATAGGTTTATGTGCATTTTATTTTGTATCTATGCATTTTATATACTAGTTACGTTACTGTATAAGTATGTGCTCAATTTGTAAACATAATAAAAATCAAACTGGGTTCAGGCATAATATAAAGTAATTAATAAAATGGTGTATTTCATACCAAAATCTACTGCTATACAATTTTTAGCATTGCTGTTATATTTGGCGAGAGTATAGTTTTATACTATTTTTGTCATCAATTCATTTTTACGAAGATTTTTACCTGAATAACGGAATTTTTTGGTATATTCTGTGTTAGCGGGTAAAATTAATTAATTGTCATATCACATTGTAATTATTACATCACTTGGTAATCACAATAATTTGAGGCACGTTGTCATAACAGTTAATGAAGAAATTATAATCGAGTGTAGAGACCTTATTAATAAAGACGATAATAAAAATCGGGTCAATATTTTTTTGACATCTTATTACAAAGAGCATAAAGTTTAAAAACGTCTTAAATTTAATACACTCTCTGAATAAAGGTGTGTGAATGGGCAGTTTTTACGAATTTTCATGATATCAACTCTCATGATCTTCTTGTAGAAAGTCCTTTAGGCGTTCCATTACATCCACATCTTATTTACTATATAATAGGTACAATGAGCTATTATGACAACGTGCGTTATCAGCAATGCATAATATATTATTTATATAATTGCGATTTACATGGCTAGTGATTAGACGTTTATATTAGAGTTAGTCAATGTTTTTTTTGTAACAAATTGTTACTAAAATCCCTGTAAATAATATTAAATGAATTAAGCTCTGTAATCACATTAAATTTAGTTTAATTGTAAGCATTTTTTAACTACAATAATGTTTTTGTTATATTTTATACGTATTTAATTGCTATATTTTATTTTTCTTAACACGGTTATCGTTAATATTTATATGGAAATTGAAATATTTTATGGATTTTAATTATTTATTTATACACGATGTACCTATTTTTTTTACATAATTGAATATTTCATCACAAACCAAATGCGAGTGCAAAGCTATTATTGACTTCTTAGAAAAATATTTCTACAATTTTAAAAACAGTACAGAAACTTATTATAATTTTATTATTACTTATTATATGAATTATATGTAGGTACATTAAATCATCAAGGATCATGATATTTATAAAATATATTCTTAAAAAATAATATTTATAAATTCTTAATTTGTTCGTGATATAACAAAAGCCCATAGTTATAATTATATATTTGATCAAAAGGCTGGGTTGCGTGTAAACTAGTAAAATTTAATACGCGTTTGCTAGGCGGGCACTTTTCATGAGTTTTACTATGCAACATTATCTACGACAATTTGTGATGTTTAGTGTGTTTTTATTCGTTTATATTATATTTCAGGTATCTCAATTGTCTCAATTCCAAATATTATTTTATCAAAATAGAAATTGAGATACATTACAAAATGCGAAACGACGTTATGATGTAGATTAAATTTTCTCGAAACGTTACTCGATAGTAATTCGTTGTTTTTTACGGTTAATTTGAATTGATATTATTGTTGGATTGAGTTACTAAACGATTAGTAAGAAAGATTGTTATCTAAAGTTCTGCCTACCCCAACGGGAGAGGGGTGTGATAATATGTATGTATGACTTTATTACATATTACTTAGAAGTGCAATATAAGCGGTACTAATATACTGTATAATATAACAACGAAACACGAAAATACGATGTTATATACCTAGGTAACATTGATTAACGCTTATTTTAGGTAATACATGCAGAAACAACACGATTTTTGATATTGCGAAATCTTTTTCATTTTAAAAAAATATTTTATTTTTATTATTATTTAAAGAACTAAAGTCCGTGACAACAATTACATTCTCCATGGGTCTTTAGTCCTTCAAAATCTACCAACTCAATGACAGTCCGTGTTTTCGATAAAAAAATGATCACAAATATCTATAAAATTAACAAGCTAAATTTATAAACATAATAAAATAGTATGCTATTGAACAATTCCAACTGATAACCTAGGTATAATTATATTAATTACTAAATAAATGATATTGTCAGAGGCCGTGTTATGAAGTGTTATTGCCATCACTTTCCGATTGAAAGAGATGCCGCTCTACAGATTAAATAGCGCTATCCTACTCTCACAACCTAAAAATTATGCCGATAACACATCGTAGTACAGCCCCAGTTAATTGTTGTTTTCGTGTTCGCATTGAGTTTACCTATATCAGATAATTGGTTTGTTGAAGTGGTTAGTTTCGACTTTTGTATCTAACTAATACTTATGCATAACATGCAACTTTAATTACTTATACACGAATTTAAATTACTTGTTCCTCGCTTTGGGAAAATGTGCATTATTTCAGTGCAATCTTTATGTAATAATCGTCCTTTATTATATATTATTTGTATCTTTGGCAAGTTGTATAAATTAACTATTCTAATTGGCTTTTGCTATGTGTCATGAATTGTTACGTAACACGTCTAAAATAAAATATTTGCTAGAAAAATATTATTTTTATAGTTATGATCAAAGTTTTACAGTCCCGGAGTACATATTATTATTGTCAAAACATTTATGTGTAGGTGTACACGTTTTATTATTTTACTTTGTAAATATATATTTTAGTATATCTGGAAATGAAAGAGTACGATATAGAGAAGTTCTATAAATTAATGAATTATATGGCGTTGACAATTCCGGAGTACTGGGTAAATAAATATGTATGAGCTTTTTATGTTAATTGGTTTGTAGGAAAAAATCGTAGTGCGGGGGAAATAAGCAAATAGTCACAGCTTGGAGTGTGACGCAAGTTTATATGTATAACTACGCTCTATCGGCATTTACCTTAGTTCATGATTAGGTAATTTTGAGTTTTAATATTTGTGTAATAAAATTTATAAAATATATATTATGTATGTATATTCTAAAGTTATCTTTCGTAGTTACAATTTACTTCTCAGTGGTAGCTAAATTTGTTGTTTGTTGCTGTAATATTAATAAAATACATTTAAAGATTTAACATAATTATGATGTCTTTAAATAGTGAACACAATTTTACTAGTCTACGTATAGTTTTAGCGAATAATACCTCTGGATGTTAGATGTAAAAAAATTGTAACCGTCTATTACTTTAATGCTTAAGCATAATAATAATCTCAAGAGAACCGATTTTTAAAGCAAAATTCTAATGGGTAATTATAATGAATTGAATATTTTATATTTCTGTGCCACGAACAATCATTTATTTTACGAAATGAGCTTTTTAATACTTACTGTAAGTACATTACAGAATAAAATTGAGATTTAGAAATTGAAATTCATCAATGGAATAAAGTCTGCCATTTACCCCTTTACTAATAAATTGATATTATATAGGTAAGCTGTGTACAGTAACAATGCTGTTTAGTGTCTTTCATTCGAATGACACAGCTTAATATTTATCATATATTAGTAAAAGGAATAATTTATAATTCGCACATAATAGCGAGTTTAAAACTTTTTGTACGCGAGTGTACACCATGTAATGTTATACAGGATTGTATTTTGTTTATAAAATCCCTTTTTGGTACACCAGTACATACGTTTACAACATTGTAATTGATTATAAAATAAGTACAGTGTAGATTTGTTATTGTGACGTCAGCTCACATATTTTTAATTATTTGTAAATAAATATTATTGATATATATCTGATTTTTATTGTATGTGACCCACAGAAACATTTCAACAAGTTTTTGCAGGAATCTTTATAGGATCACTTCGTTGTCCATTTTTTTGTCAAGGCCATTTTCCTAAGGGACTTATATATAATACTAGCTTCTGCCCGCGACTTCGTCCGCGTAGCGTGATGATATATAGCCTATAGCCTCCTCAATAAATGGGCTATCTAACACTGAAAGAATGTCAAATCGGACCAGTAGTTCCTGAGATTAGCGCGTTCAAGTAAACAAACAAACAAACTCTTCAGCTTTATATGTATACTAGCTTCTGCCCGCGACTTCGTCCGCATAGCGTGATGATATTTTATATATTAGTATAGATTAGTATAGATTACATACACTCACGCCATTCTCCCACAGCGGTAGGCAGAAACTATAGACCGCCACTTGCTACGATTCTTGCATACTTCTTTTGCTTCTGCGACATTCATACATCTTCTCCTACATACTTCACATACATGAAAGACTTCGCCAATAAGATCGGTATACGTCCTTCTAGGACGACCTCTTCTGACGCTGCTGCTGATATTCGCCTTATAATTTCCTTTCCTTAGTCGTCTTTCATTATTTCTCTCAACGTGTCCAAACCATCTCAGCATATTATTTTCAATCCGTGTCACTCCGTCATCTTGCAACGTTGTCTTATCACACTGTTCCTCAATCTATCATTCCGAGTTACACCGCAAATATATAATATTTAACCCATTATAGGTACTGTCCCGGAATGAGAGGGATTAGGCTATATAGTCCATCATCGCCTAATGCGGATTGGGCGACTTCCCAAGTTCACACTTCATCGAGAAAATCTCTCAGGCATGCAAGCTTTACCGTGGGAGAGCCATGCTTCGGCACGAATGGGCCTGCTCGAACGGAGTGATACCACGGCCTCACAGAAAACCGGCGTGAAACAACGCTTGCGTTGTGTTTCGCCGAGTTGTGAGGACCGGAGGACGGAAACTCTTTTAAAAGGCCGGCAACGCACTTGTGTGTGACTCCTCTGGTGTTGCGGGTGTCTGGGCGGTGGTAATCGCATACCATCAGGCGATCCGTCAGCTCGTTTGACCTCCTGTGCTACAAAAAAAAAGTAGTTGTCTACACTGACGTGGTTCACTGTTACTTACATTTTGTTATTCTAAATTTAAAACCTGACTTCAACAGAATAAAGAGAATTGCCTAGATTAATGACGATAAGATACAGGAAACCTGTTTGCTCTACCAAGTTCAAACAAACTAACGATTTAACCGCATAGGTATTTATTAGATGGACGCAATGATTGTTTTAAACCACAGTGGTTTCCAACCAAAGGTCCGCGGACCACTAGTGGTTCACAAAACCTAATATATGATCCGTGAAAGATCTCAAAAGTTAGTTTTGAGGTCGAAGAGATTAAAATAAGTTTTGATTAAAGTTTCATTTAAAATTGACTGCCTCATTAGCTAAGTGGTCCTGAGCGCGACTGCTACGCTAGAGGTTCTGGGTTCGATTCCCAGGTCGAGCAAAGTGTTATTGGGTTTTTCTATGAAATTCCCAGTAGCAGCTCGGAGTTAGGAATTTGTGCCCGTTTAATGGCAATAGGCTCGCCCCCTATTACATGGGACCTAAACATACCGGCGAACTGTGGGTGTACATTAGTACGCCTCTGCCTAACTCTTCGGGGAATACAGGCGTGATGTAATGTTATGTAATTTAAAATTTAAATATTTTATTATGCTTAAACATTGTATGCTTGCTTGTTTCGTCTGGGTGTTTCTTATGTATTATAAGTATGTATTTACAAAAAAAAACTATATAAGTATTATATCCATTGTCTAGTACCCATAGTACAAGCTTTGCTTAGTTTGAGACTAGATGGTGCTGTGTAAAAATGTCCCAGAATATTTATTTATTATTTATTCCCAGAATATTTATTGTAATTCCACATATACATAGTTCAAAAAAAGGTTGGGAAACACTGTTTTATGCATGTCGACTTTCCTTACCTCTATGTAATGCGTATGCGAGGTGTGCTGCTATAAATGTACCTACTGTCCTACTTGTACCAAAAACCACACTGAGGTTTTTGACAGAAATCTCTATGGCAACATAGGCTTCGACCGTTACCGAAAGATTCTTAGAATTCCGTCTAAAGTCTTTCAAGCGTGATAATTATAGTACTTACCTACATTGGCGGATTTTTGAAAGTTTTTTGAATTCGATAAAATGTCTTCCTATAACTTTTTGTCCGGCAATACACAAAACATTCAATTTCCTTGAAAATTATTATTTGCATTTTTTTCGATCTCAGGAAAAAAACGGCTGGTGTAAGTAGTGGTCGCAAGACTCGCACGTGAGACTGTTATGTCTTGGGTTCAATTTTCAGGCCAGAATTTCAAAAAAAATCGAATTGTTAAATGTAGGCATGTTTGGTAATAATTATTTATCCATAGCATACCAGCACGCATATATTCCCCGAAGGGATAGTCAGAGGCGCTGGAAAGTTTAGGTTCCATCCATGTCTTAAACCCAAACTCCGAGCCGCTTCTGAGAATGTTATAGAAAACCCCGGTAACACTATGTTTGACTTGAAAATTGAACCCAACTTCTAGAGTGGCAGTCGCGCTCAGGACCACTACGTTAACGAGGCAGTTATTTAAACATACCTACCTAAGAAGGATATAAGTAAAATACCGTATAGTTTTAGTAACTATACGGTATTTTACTTAAATAAATCAGGCCTAAATTACCCGACTTAGTCTTGCAAGTCTTGCGGGGTCGCGTTCAACATGTGATTTCAAACTATAACATTTTTTTTTGTAAGCAATTTACAACACAATAATTAATTTTGCGACGGAAAAACGGTACACTTTACAGTCTGAGGCACGTGCAAGCCAAGCAAATCACAAAATCATGATGAATTAACCCTATTCTGACGTAAAGCATTGCCTTGTACGGTAAACGAGGGGATTTTTCAGCAATGATTTAGCAATTTCATATTTTCGATATCGATTTCAGCCGGTTTCCTATTCAGTTAGAGATACTAATCGATTAATTCGCCAATCTTTCGCGTGTATTTGAGTGGCGGAAAACTCTTTTCTTCTCGATGTTCTATGAATGAACATTATGTTATGTCTCCATCGGTACATAACATAATGTTCATCGGTACATTACATCTCTGTCGGTAGCCTAATGGCTAGGGCGTCGGACTTGCGATCATGCGGTTGCCGGTTCGAACCCCACCCATTGCACTACCGACGTGAACCCACTCGTAACACAAGCAATCTAGCTTAGCACGAGGGGTTAACAAGAATACTGTAGACACACATTGCTAGTAAGCTTTTTTTTTAAAAAAAAAAAAATATGTTATGTCTCCTTCATAAGCATATGACAGCTTTGCCCAAGGGCGATTTTGTTTAAACAAATTTTACTTTTACTAAATTTTAGTCTGGGACTACAGTGGAATCCGTTTATAATGACATCGAAGGGTATTGACAAACACGTCATAATAAGCGGACGTCATACAAAGCGTTTAGTGAAAATAAATACACCTTTTTTAGGCAAATACTTATTTTAATAGAGAAATATAGCATATAAAATCAAAATCAAAATTAAACGTAAGTAATACGTACGATTCGGTTTCAAAACATTTGAATTAAATGACCGCTTAATCCGGTTCTTATTTTAAAATCATTGAGATTGTCGAAAGACCCACGCTAAATTCCTTCGCGAAAGAAGAGTTTGAGTCACTATTTTCTAATCTGCATATTATTGCACTTTTCTCCTCAATCGTAAATGCTTTACGGCTTTGAGATGACTTTTTTCACAGGATATCACCAAAAGTAATGTGTAATTACTCACTGAGATTCAAAACAAAAAGGAGCCACGTGCCGAACGTCGTCGGGAATCAACGAACATTGCAGAAGGTATAAAGAAAAATGTCGGTCATTATAACCGGACTTCATTTATTAAAAATGGGTCATATTAAGCGAAACGTCACTGTAAGCGAAGTCATTATATCCGACTTCTTTAACTAGAATTTTATATGAAAACCAAACTTCGTTGTGTAATTACGTCATTATAGGCGGTTGGTCAATATAGGCGGAGTCATAATAAACGGATTCTACTGTAATTAAGTAGGTACAGACAGTACAGAGAAAGATTCATGAAGGCTATAATAGCCTTCATGAATCTTTCTCACAAAACTTCTGACATACCTACAGGCACAGATAGTAGAATACTACTACAGGCAAGATCTTCGACCATTCATCAGCAAACAGTTCGCAAGTTGGTTAAGAGGGCGTTGAGTGCTGCTAGAGTGCGAGGATAGGAGGCACTGCGAACAATTTATTTTTCCTATTACGGGGGTAGGTAATTATCTGCGGTGAAGAGGCGAGCCAGCTCATTATACAGATTTGGTGCATCAATAGCACCACGAAGGGTTTTGTATGCTATTGTGAGATGGTCACAATTTATGCAATTTCTAAAGCTGTAAATAACTTGCTGAATGCCTAATGCTGTAGCGAAAGGTTTCTTTGATAGGCGCCTTCCACATCGTGGTTCCTACCACGAACTAAACGAAATACACTTCAACTTGAGTAGCTCTTATTTTAAGCTCCAAAAAAGAAATGTCATTAATGTTTACTCTCTTTTCACAGTTTTTTTATGTCACCTGAGACACCTGACATCCTCGCAGAAGACACACACCAACGGGAGGAAAACGCAATATAATTTATTTTCTAGTCGTGCGTTAAGTTTGCATTGTCACCTCCAACAAAAAGTGTATGACCAGAAATTTTATGGTTTTTGCACAAACGAGGATGATTGGCCGTTTTGGACAATGGTCGGGCGCTGTATAAAATGATGTACCATTGGCGATTTGTCGCAGTTCTTCGCATCAGGACCAACAGGCTCTAACATGGTCAGATTAACGTTTGTGATGTTCGTTGTGGTCGTCGTCTCCTGTTTGGCCGCTCCAGGTACCTACAAAATTACAATAATTCCCCACAAAAACGTAATACCAAAATAAATAGTAGGTACTCCAAACAATATTTTATCAAATTCTGTTTTTAGTCGGATGGAGATATCTAGGTTTGTACGGTGCCATTTCATCTACTACTACTTCACTGGCAATAAACAACCAGAAAATCATTCCAAGCTTGCTAAAGTTATCAGTAATTGCATTCGCTTACAATGAAGTATTTTGAATGAAATGGTAGAGCAGGAATCTAGATTAACAGTATCGGAATCTGAATATAAATTAATACACAAATTTAATCTAAGTGTGATATTCACACTTAGATTAAATTTGTGTTTGAATTATGATTTATTTTGGTATTACGTTTGTATGAAAAATTCAGTCCGACTGACTCTTGGGCTCCATGGGCGACGATGACTACTTCCCATTAGGTGGCTCGTCTGCCGACTAATCAATAAAAAAATGGTGTTACAATACTGCATCACTACATCAATAAAAAAAACTGCAGTAGTTGATTCACTAAACCTAATTAATTTGTAAAGTACAAAGTAGCTGATATCTATATATATAAAAGAAAGTTGTGTTAGTTACTCCATTTATAACTCAAGAACGGCTGAACCGATTTGGCTGAAAATTGGTGGAGAGGTAGCTTAGAACCAGGAAACGGACATAGGGTACTTTTTATCCCGTTCCCGATACTTTTTATTCCACGGGGGCGAAGCCGCGGGCAGAAGCTAGTTTCTATTAAATATTAACAATGACATGTATAGTCTAAGCTAACTTTACGATCTGTAAAAATTTAAAGTGTCTTTTATGTAGGTGAGCGCGTGAGGAGACACGGCTACGACTACGGCCACGGGGGCTACGGCGGCGGGGGCGGCGGCGGCTTCGGCGGATACGGCGGTAACGGATACCCCGGCGGACACGGCTACGGCGGACTTCAGATCCCCATCTCTCAGTCGTACTCCAAGTCCTCAGCCAGCGCTAGCTCCAGCGGCGGGGCCATAGGGCGCTGAGTGGGAAGTTAACCTGTTAGAGGTACGTTATCAACTGACCTAATATGTTCTTTTGGAGGATTTTTTATTTGTCTGACAAATAGTTTAGACTGCAGACTTACAGAGTAGGCTGCAGCTATGTAGCCTATCACATCGAATTAAAAATACAATTATGTAAGGGTAGTTGATTTTATTTTTGGTTTAATTACCATTTCATACACTCACGCCCTTTTCCCATAAGGAGTAACAGTAGTTCAATTACTATTTCCTCATATTTTGTAATGCTTCTTTAAATTAGTGTGAGTAGGCTATGTTATTGATTTGATTTGATTATGGTATTGTCCATCCACTCTGTATACAAGTGGATACTCAACCTGATTGCCTACCTATTTTTTTGACGTTAACGGTAGCTACGTTACGTGAAAAGAGATTTAAAAGGGTTATAAAGAAACAAAAGTACAAGGGATACACAAGAGATTTGATTGCTCTCTCTTTGTCAGGCTGACTGCATATATATGACAGAGATTTGTTTCCAATTGGAAAAAGTAATGGAATACGATTTTTTTTACGGTTTGTGAATCCCCGTCTATAACAAGTAGATAATATTTGATTGTGCTGCCGTCAAAATAATAATGATTAGCAGTTATTATTAAAGTTAATAATAATTATTTGTAATTATTATATTTAATTATGTTAACATATATTGCTAAATAGTAAAGTATTAATATTTTCTTTCTTGTTTCAGATAATTATTTTCATGAAGTCCGCAATCCAACATAGATATGATATTATTACCTGTAAGCTTCCTACGTTTAATTGTGATATATTTCTAGAATAAGTGAATACCTAATACGCCTAATTTATATTAATTAGATAATAATACATTTATTTATTGTTGAAATACCGTACATAATAAAATT